>JAIUSX010000013.1:4111073-5481431 GCA_026573805.1 Hesperophylax magnus | reverse complement strand
TGATCCCAGCAAAAAATGGTTAGGGGTTAGCGGTTCCTCATCTCTCGGGTCGACAGAGACATGAGTCAGCGGGCGATTGTTCACTATGTACTCTGCTTCTGCCAGGGCCGTGAGGAGAGTTTCTTCTTTCGGTGAGCGCTCTTTCATAGTTGACTTGAGGGCTCTCTTTATAGAGCGCACGAGGCGCTCCCAAGCTCCCCCCATGTGGGGAGATAGGGGGGGGATAAATTTCCACGATGTTTTTTGTGTTGCAATGTAGTTTTGTACTCTGGGGTCTCGACTGATTGATTCCAGCGCGTCTCGGATTTCTTTATCAGCGCCATGGAAATTAGTCCCGTTATCGGAGTATATACATTCGGGCTGGCCTCGTCTAGCTGACATTCGCTGCATTGCCATTATAGCTGAATCGGCACTTAGTGAGGCCGCTAGCTCGAGATGTACAGCTCTGGTTGACAGGCAGGTGAATAATGCCCCGTACCGTTTCTCTCGACGCCTACCGATTGTTACTTCCATAGGGCCAAAATAGTCTAGGCCGCAGTGCGTGAAGGGACTCACGTGATGTGTAAGCCTGGCAGCCGGTAATGGTCCCATCAGTGGTGGCAATGGTTGAGCTCTCCTAACGCGGCATACTAGGCATTCATGCGCTATTCGGCGAAGGTTGGTGCGCAATTTCAATATAAAAAAGCTGCTTCTGATTTCCGCCATGGTTTTTTCGGTACTCGAATGGTCCGCCATTTGATGATAGTGGCGGATCAAGAGCCGAGTGTATGCCTCGTCACCATCCAGGATGACTGGTGTCCGTACTCCGCTGGCAACTCCTTTCAGGGCTTGTAACCGTGAGCCCATTCGTATAATGCCATCTGGGCCAAGGAAAGGCGTTAGCGTTCGCAAGCGACTGTCGGCGGGTAGTGTATCGCCTTTCTGGGTAGCGCAAATTTCGGCCGCGAAAGAGTCTGCTTGAGATTTCTTTACCCATAATGTTTCTGCTCCTCGGGTCTCTTCGGCACTCAGAGGACCTTCTGATGATCTGTTGGGGTTCGGCCGACATCTCCTTATGAAGCGGAGAACCCATCCAGTGGTGCGTATGAGCCGATGCCACGATGAAAATCGCTCAATAAGAGGTAATCCGCCTTCTTTTATTATTGTGAGGCCGACATATTGAGGCCTCACCTCCAAAACTTGGTTATCAGGTCGGATGACTGGCTCCTTTTCACGGGGCCATGTAGCTTCTGGGTGGGTAATAAAGGCAGGACCGCAAAACCACCTGCTAGTGGGCGAGAGGTCGGGCGGCTCGATGTCTCTTGTACCGATATCGGCCGGGTTTAATTTAGTAGGTACCCATCTCCAATTAATTATTTCACTTAAATCATCAATCTCTCCTAGCCGGTTGGCCACGAAGGCGGAGTAAGTCCTCGGGTCTGTCCTTAGCCAACACAAGACAGTCGTTGAGTCCGTCCAATATGTTATTCTTCTTATGTGAATTTGGCTTTCCCTTTTGATTGTAGCCGCCAATCGTGTGGCCATTAAGGCTGATTGTAGCTCAAGGCGCGGTATAGACAGAGGTTTCAATGGTGCCACTTTACATTTACTAGCCAGCAATGTTGAGTGTGTGCCTTCCTGGGAGTTTTCGGTTAAATAAGCAATAGCGCAACACGCCGACTCCGATGCATCGCAGAACAGGTGGAGTTCAAAATAGCCGTCTTTATTAATTAAGCATCTTCGTGGTATAGAAACGCTACTCTGGCTGAGAAGTAGTAGCCATTCCGACCATTTATTCGCGTGCTCGGGTTTTATTGGTTCATCCCAACCTATATTCGATCTCCACACTGCTTGTAGAAGTATTTTTGAGCGGATTGTCAAGCATGATACGAAACCAATTGGATCAAAAATCTTCATGACAATACTTAGTAGTTGTCTTTTCGTTGGGTGTGGGATCATCTCGGCTGAGGCTGCCTCCCTGAAGCTGTAGAGAAAGTGATCACCTATGGGGTCCCATACGAGGCCTAGTATGCGCTCGTTTTCGTGGTCCCCGCTGCTGATAGGTATTGCAGATTTCGCCCGTTTTTCAAAGGGTACTTCTGCAATGGCGGCAGGGTCATTTGAAGCCCAATTAGTGAGCAGAAAACCCCCACTTGCAAGGATTGCGCTCACCTCCCGTACCAATTTGGCGGCTTCGTCCGATGTGTCCACGGCGTCGAGATAATCATCCATATAAAATTTTTCCTGTATGGCTGTTGCCGCGGCGGTATATTGCACTTTGTGTTGCTCAGCTACCTTGTTTCGCACGAATTGCGCGCTGCTTGGGGAACAAGTTGCCCCAAACATCATAGAGGTGAGCATGTAAGTGCTCGGCTCTTCATTTGGCGTTGCTCTCCACATAAATAGTTGAGATGGTTGGTCCTCACTTTTTATTTTTATTTGTAAGAACATTTCTGCAATATCTGCCGCGAGCGCGATTTTTCCTTCGCGGAAGCGCAAAATGTTACCCAATAGCGAGGAGAGCAGATCGGGCCCTGTTAACAGTTTATCATTTAATGATACACCTCGACAGCGGCTTGCTGCGTCGAAAACAACTCTTAGCTTTCCCGGTTTATTGGGATTAACTACCGCGAAATGCGGTAAGTACCATTTTCGAGGGCTTGGAATGGCCGCTTCTTGAATATTTAATTTGCGCGCGTATCCACGTTCAATCAGAGAGTTAATTTTAACTTTATATGCTGCTGCTAATGTATCATTCTTCATAAGCTTTCTCTCCAATGCGTACAATCGTTTTAGCGCGCACTGTTTGTTGTCAGGCAGGCGCGTATTATCTTCTTTCCACAGTAGGCCCGTTTCCCACCGGTCGGTGTTATATGGCCGAGTGGTGTTTTCCATAAGCGCCTCTGCTCGCTGTATGGTCGCATCTATGCGTGTCGCTGACGTCACTCCAAGTGAATCGATCGCAAAGTTTTGTTTTATTAGCTCTGAGAGCTGTTGGTCTCCACTCTCGGCTTCACCGATAATGCTCAGCGTTATATTTTCTACGGGATGAATGCCTCCATGCGCGATCCAACCGAGTGCAGTACGGGACAGCATTCTTTTCTCTGTGTCTTCGCGCACCTCTCTTGACACGATAAGATGCACGTTGTCCTGTCCCAATAATATTTTTGGTTTCACTTGGCACCGACCAGCTATGTTTTGTTGCGGTAGGTCCAGGTTTCGCACTGTATTCGCCGTAATAACATATTCGTCACCGTCCCCGCGCACTGATAGTTTAACTCGCCGGGATGTACTATCCGACGAACACATACCACTTGCCCCGTGAATACGGAGCCCGCGGGTCGGCCCGTTTGCTCCCACTTTGTCCGCTGTTTCATTGTCTAGAAGGGTCACAGTTGACCCCTCGTCTAGTAGGGCATAAATTGACACTTGCCCGTTTGGGCCACATATGGTTACCGGTATCACTTTCAACAGCACTGATTCATGTCCATACGACGTGGTACTGGTTACAGTTTGGTTTTCACTATCGCGCGAGGTACCGGCAGATGATTTCACACGCGACGGGTCGTGAAGTAGTTTATGATGAGGAAGCCGACAAGAACCCACTCCACACCACACACGATATTTGCACGCTCTCGTATGGTGTCTTGCGTCTAGACATTTATGACAAAGTCGGGAATTTTTTACTTTTTCCCATCGTCCGGGGACATTTTTCCCCAAAAACACGGGGCACTCGTGAATTTTGTGCGAATTTAAACACTGTGCACACTTTTCGCTCTCCGTATCAGTTTGAGAATTTTGCGCATATACTTGTTCCCGTCGCGGTCGCATTGGAGCCCGAGCATTATCAACTAAGCCCGAACGCGGGATCGCGTTTGTGAGCCGCTTTAGAAATGCTGCTAATTGTTGAATTGTCGCACTTATCACTTGATCGGCTATTTTATCCAACCACGCCACTCTGAGCACAAGAGGCATTTTTGATGCAATTTCACTTAGTAGCGCGGGGTTAGATAAATAATCACACTTAAGACTGCCGAGTGAGGCCACCACATTTTGAACTGTACCCGAAAACTCAATAAGTGCGTCGTTTGATGCATCTTCGGGAAGCCGCGGCAACTTTTTTATTTTTTCAAACATCAGTGATGCAATAGTGTGAGCACCACCGAACCGATGTTCTAACACGTCCATTATTTCCGGTACTTGTGTGGGGTCCAATAGGAGTGGACTTACCGCTTCACGAGCCTTGCCTTTCAATGCTCTCTGAAGGCGCATTAGGTTTTCTGATTGCGTCATCCCACATGTAGACGTTGATTGATAAAATTGAGCGCGCCATGCTGGCCATTCCACGGCGTCTCCGTAGTATGATGGGAGGTCCTTAGCGCTTGATTGGCGTGCGATAAGGGACGCCATGCGGTTTTCTTCTTCGGGCTGCTGCCGCGGAGTACCGCCATTTTGCGAGGCGCGGAAAGCCTCCGTCATAAAGGCCGCAAACTGTTGGAACGGATTTGCTGGCGCCGCCTGTTCCGTTCTATTATTGACCCAATCTTGGGTTTGTCGCGCCGTGTCATCCTCCGTGGGATGGCCCGGGAATGTCGCGTATGTGTTGTTTGCAGGCGGTGTCTGGCCGAACTGCGTATGTGGTGAGCCCGACTGATATTCCGGGTTGTAGGATGCTGCGGGGATTTGCGAGGCCCCTTGAGCTGTAGTTTGGGTCGGCTGTTGTCCGGATATTACGGCCGGATACTCCGTGTTGATGATAGCAGGCTGCAGAGGGGTTGTTTGGCCTCGCATCGTGGTGTTGGATGCTGAAGACCGGTACTCTGCGCTGTTTTGTTGTGCGGCACCTTGCATGGAGCCTTGTAGGGCGCCCTGCATGGCACCTTGTTGATGTGTGGTTGCCTGCTCTGTATGTGTGTCAGGTTCCACTAAAGGCGCTTGTTTTTTCGTAGGAGCCGCTATTGAAGCGATGAGGGCCTCCTGTAATTTCCGATTTCGTCGCCTTTCTGCTCTCAATTCTCGCTGCAGTTGTTTGAATGAATCTGCATTTGACGCCTCGCTGTCTGATGATGAGTCATGGATGGGTATCTGTACCGGAGAATGGTCCGATATCGCCATTCCAGTGGCTTGTGAGGGACCGGCAGGGTGCGGGGTACTGCCAGCGGCTTGTGACTCATCTTTTCCGGTTCCCTCCAATGTATTCTTCCCGGAGCGTAGAGATGGTGTCATCTTGGCAGCTGGAGACTAGAAAATGCGGCTGCGAAGGACCACACAATGTATCAGACGCAAGTCCTTTACATTGACTGTAAATAAGGGGTGCTGAATCTTCTAGTCGGTGAGCTGCTTTATGTTCAGGGCCTTTTCCGGTTGCTGTGATGTCGTGTATCCAAGGAGAGAGTAGTAGGTAGTCCAAGGAAGCGAGAGGTCAGAAGTCAAAGGCGGTTGTAGTGGTTCCAGCGGGAGAAGCAGTCCAGAGTGAAGCGGTCAGAGTAGATGTCGGAAGAGAGAGAGTTGAGATCGCTTTACGCGCGGTATATATAGGACTAGCGGGGGCGTACACACATCGGTGTGCGCGCGTATCAAAACGCCCCGCGTAAACGAGGTGCATCTTTGTGCATCTTCGTGTGTTTTCATATGACTTTAATAGTCAATATTAAAATTATTTATTCAATACTACTCTTTACGCCGCTTCATCTCATGAAAACTGTTTTTCCCTAGCATTTTTAATGTTTTTATAATAAATTGTACAATATGAATCAGTGGGTCCTCAGACCGACATTGGTGTGAGGAAATCCTTATAACTACTTAATATTAATGTTTACATATTTCAATTTTACTTTACAACATAGACGCGAGTCCAGCCTTTCAACCTGTATATTTTTATTTTGCATTATGGCGGCGAGACTCACGCAAATCTAACATTAATTTGCGCAATTATGTATGAAAAGAGAAATATTTCTAGCATTATAGTGGCTTTGCGCTGATTGGCTGACCAACGCTGTTCAGTGTTTGGCGTTGCTCTGCCTGGGCAAAGGAGAGGGGATGCGACGTAAATACTGGGTCCACGGCTTGCGATGTGCCCAATGCTCTCCAGCCGGGGAGGGGATACCACGTAAATACTGTGTCCGAGCGCTCGTTGTGCTCAGTACTCGCCGGCCGGGTAAATACTAGCTTTCTTATCCTCCCATGGTCAGAAAGCTGCTTTGCGGCCTTCGGGTAACATTGCGTATTGCGTTCGATACAAATATTTTAAAAAATCTTTCGTAATCCTACATGTATTTAAAATGACTGATTTTTTAAATTTTTTATATTTTTATTAATTTTATTTTAGTCATTTGTACATTGAAGTTCACAAATTATTTTTAATTACATGCGTACATTATTACATATTTGTTATTTATTTATTTTTATTAACATGGCTCCTACAATCCAGCTCGAATCTATCAATTGTTGCAGACTTACATTACTTACTTACTTATTATAATATTGTATTCCTTTGTACGTAAAAAATTTAGCCTGAGTATGTTCGTGCTTGCAAAACTCGAAAAATAGTCGACCGATATCGCTGAAAATTTCAAAGTATGTTCTTATTAGTGGCAGGAGTGTTTAGAGAGTGGTTTGAATGGTAGAAGAAGTCGGGGACGCCCGAGGAATACTTAACGCAATATCTCTGCACTGGAATGAGATACGGAATCGAATTAAAGTCAATGTAATGTAGCATTTTAGTTAGTAACATTTTGGTATACAGTAGTAGATGAAAGAAGTCAGAGAGAAATGGCGAAGCATTGCGGCATCTACTAGTTAAATACTAAAATAGACCTATAATGAAAACGCATTACGAATGCATAATATGTAGCAAGTGGTCAAATATGAAGATAAATTAGCATAAATATTGTGTTATTTATTATAGATAATAATATGTAATAAATAATTCAAGTTCAGTGTTTATAATAGAAATATCGACCATATTGTTTGATAAATAATATGAATTTTACATGATAACAAGCTAAAGATTAAATTATCTATTGTTTGCAGTTCTTGCAAACTTCATTGCGAGTAATGAATGAACTATTTAAATTTTTGTTGTATATTTGCCATTTAAGGTTTGAAGAACAATTCAAACCGTAGTTGACGACTCTTCTTCCTCTCTGCACCGAATCAATGCGGGGGCGCCACAAGGATCTGTGCTGTCGCCGACGCTATTTTTGTTGCACATCAACAATCTGGTTGAATGTGTTGAACCAATTCATTGCTGTGCTGACGACAGCATCGTTCACGAGGATTATCTTTTTGACAAGCTCCCTTCCACTCTTGATGTCTGTATAGATCGGGAAGTTTTGAGATAAAAAGTTGACCACCACCTCGAGAAGGTTCGTGCCTGGGGTAAGGCCAACCTGATCAGATTCAACATTCTAAGGAGCTAGGCCAGGCCGCTTCCTCGACTCGCTTTTGTTTAAGGCTCGTTTGTGAAACGAGTTACCGGCATATCCCTTCATATAATCCGGGCCTCTTCAAGACCCACGTTAATAAATCCCTCCCTACAGCCCCTATTTTAACCCGCCTCACAACGCTGCCCAACCGGGTGGCGACATAGCTGTACAGTCAGGGGCGCTCTTGTGAGGTGTGACATAAATAAAAAGAATTAATAAAACACCTTTTGCATCCAATCCTAGGAAACACTTCCTTGCAAATAGAGTAGTGGATGCTTAGAACAAACTTCCACAACTTGTCATCAATCTATATAAATAAAAATGTTTGTTTGTTCAAAATTATAAATCTCCGATTGCTTTGAAATTTTGACAAAACGTTGCATTCGAATATGTGTGTGTTTATATATATATTATCTATATTATATAGATGTCACCTGTGACAGGTAAAAACATGGTTTTTTTTAAAAAACAGCGCCATCTCTTGGAGGTAATAGTAAAACGCGCTATTGTTTCTCTATTTGCACAGATAGACTGATCCACAGCAATACAAAGCTAGTTCTACTAATATAAACTAATTTAAATCTCAATTGTATTCTCATTTGTAGAGAAGAATAGATTAACTTATTTAAAATTTTAAAAAAACTCAATTACTGTTAAATTATTGTCGAAATGAGATATGAGCGCATGAGCAGAATGCTGCCTGCAAATTAAATATTAAGCAAGGAGATGGGGAAGAGGAAGGTAAGGATGTACCTGACTATTCAGATCTGGTCACCAAACACAGTGAAAGCAATTTGAAGCAACAAATTTTTCGATTTTTAATGGTGGTCTTCCACCAGGGCGATACTGAAAGTATTTATTATTTATTTCATAAAAAATTATGAAATATTTTTATTTACTATTTATTTTTGATGGTGGTTAAATTAACGTAATCAGACATTTGGTCAATAATAATCCATTGAGCTAATAAAAATTTCGATTTCATGTATACAGGGTGTTATGTTTCAACTAAACAATAATATAGATGCATCATAATATGTATGCATGTATGTAATAAGTATATAAAACATGTTATATCTTGATTGTTAAAAATTAAAATTTATCGGTAAATATCTATCAATTAAAAATCAAGCAATTAAAAGGTAAGTCTATATTGATATCAGAGAGGTGATCAGTTCATGATAAATTTATCAAAACTTCTAGAAGTGCAATATGTATGCATATTTTATACATCACTGACGTGTACTCGGCGTTGCTGGGAGTTATCCTCAGGATATAGACGTATGCCGTCGTGGACTTTTCTGTAGGCCTTTTTAAGATATACAATTCCTTAGTACATTATTTTGATGTATCTCGTAAGGTTTAGCCAGCGTTAGCAATGTAAGCGCCTGAAAGGTTTTTTTTACGACTTGATTACAAAACATTTCTCTACTTTCTATAAATATAATATGCATGTATCATATATTTGTAAACCTTCCGGAATAAATTCTCTAAATGATAGTAAAAACCCTATCAAAATCCATTGTCTAGTTTAGGAGAACAAAGTGCGCAAACAGACAGACGCGGAAAGCGACTTTATTTTATACTATTAGGAGATTTATATGGATTGTGTTACAACGAATTATCTGACTAACCATTCAACCATTTGCCTGCATGAATAATCAGAGAGAATGAACAGTAACTTAACTTATCTTAGCACACACTCGTGCTTTATTCATAACTAGCTGACATGTACCCGGCGTTGCTGGGGATTATCCTTATAACATAGACATACACCACCGCGGACTTTTCTGTGGATCTCTTTAAGATATACAATACCGTAGTACATTATTTTGATTTATCTCTGAAGAACCTACAAAATTTCCAACATGCGTCATCAAAATACGAAACTCGGTTCGGTCATTATATAACGCGTTATGATAGGTACCTGTAAATATATATATATATATATATATATATATGTGCATAACAAATGCAGCATGACTTGTACCTATATTCAGAGCAGTATGTAGTTTGTTTTTGATATCGCTCACACAATTTTATGAGAATGTTTCCATATATGTGAACAGTCGGAGGGGTAGGTACTTGCATTGCTTTGCAAATTTTACCTTAACGCGATAGGCGCTCAGACTTTTACCATCACGTCAGAAGGGAACGGTTTGTTTAGTAGCATGTTAAATGGGAAATGGGAAACGCATTCAATAGAACTTATTTATAAGTAGGTATGTACCTAGTATTAAATTTACTGTACGAAATAGTGAACCTCTCACATATTTTGACAACCAAGTACTACCAACCAACTGGCAAAGTTGGAGTGATCAAATATCACAGGGATCCGCAACGTCAGTGTCCGCGGCTCTCCATGCAGCGCAGGACAGTGAGGAGTGGAGTTCACCAGAGCTGGTGCAGTGGGGGTCATGATCCTAAGCAATGAGGCAACGACTAAAGAAGAAGGCTAGATTAGGTACCTCTAAATAGATGGCCGCCTCGTGGTAGTTCATCTCCCAGTGGTCATCCTCGGTGAGGTGCTCCCGGTTGGAGCGGTTGAGCGAGGAGCGGCTGCCGAGGTCCAGCACGGCGCTGCGCACCGCCTCCGGGACCCCGTCCCCATTCATCCCCGCACGAGTATCTGCAATTTAACCGGCACATTTAGTCATCCGCAATCACCAATCAATGACACTTTAACCCTTCGATAGTCAAAATTACATTAACATTTTAGCTGTATTTAATGAACGATATGATCCGAATAAGCAGATATAACCAGAGACCCAATCTTCCTATCCCCCATCTGCTTTCCCTCCCAATACCTTCATCATCACAACACACAGTCTCACTGTCTACTGTCAGTTAGGATTTTAGAGTATATTCACATTTAAAATAAACCAAACATGTATTCTAAGACCTAATTGTTTTAATCCTTATCACAATAATCACATAAAAAACTCAAATAAAAAACTGGATACAAAACATTGGGAGATCTGACATAGAAAACATACTAACATAAAATAAAGACTGAAACAGAAACCACACAACTGCACTGGAAGCATTACATAATCTAATATACCTAAATATATTTATATAATCTTTAACAAATTAATTAATTTTCAATTTGTAAGTAAATGAAAACTTCAGCACAGAGATGCCATTGAAAATATCATTATTTGAAAATGTTATTAAAATTATTTATTTGATGTCATCAAATCGGCAATCAATTCGCTTTCAAACACGGTTCCGTGCCGTGAAAAATACTTCCAATAGAACGGCTAACAAGAAATGCATTTCTAATGAGAGACTTGAATACCAATGATTTGAGAGTATAATCTATTTATATAAAAATGAATGTTTTTTTCTTTGACCCGTACACGTTTCTATACCATTCATCCGATTTCGCTGAAAATTTCAAGGTTTGTTCTTATTAGTGCCAGGAGTGTTTGGAGTGTGGTTTGAATGGTAGAAGACATCGGGAACGCTCGAGAAAGAGTTAACGCAATATCTCTGCACTGGAATGAGATACGGAGTCGAATCAAAGTAGTTTTTAAACAGTAACAATGTGGATTTCATGATACTACATAAAGTGAATGGTAGAAAAGTCGGGGATGCCCAAGGAAGACGTGAATCAAATAATTATTTGTGGTAAAATGAGGAGAATGTATGACTTGGAAGTGAATTGTTGAAGAGGTAGAGGACGTCAAATACTTGTATATAATAAATGTTCGTTTGTTCAAAATCTTAAATCTCCGAAAGTTCTTCACCGATTGCTTTGAAATTATGACACAATATTGCATACACGTTACACGCATGTTTTTTTATACACCTATATGATGTATTTGTCACATGTGACAGGTAAAAACATGTTTTTTTAAATTAAAACAGCCTCATCTGTTGGAAGTAAAAGCAACACACGCTATTGTTTCTATACCTGCACAGACAGACTGAGCAACAGCATTACGTGGTGGGGTATAACTAGTATTATCATAAAAATTAAGGTGACCGGGTATCTCATAAAAATAACAGTTCAACAAATCTACAAAAAGTGATATAGTCATGAAAAATGATGAAACAAAAACTGGGTTAAATAGGTAACATAAGTAACTATTTAACCTAGTTTTTGTTTCATCACTCTTAACGACTCTATATCACTTTTTGAAGGTGTGTTTAATTATCATTTCGATGAATATCAATATGGAAACAAAAATTAAGTCAAAGTAACCTAATATAATGCATAATCTTACAAAACATAGCCTAACCTAACATAATTTAAGATTGAAAAGCAATTCATTTGTATTAGTAAATAAATCTATATCATTAAATGTCAGTTTCAACAATAAATCACATAAATAAAAAAATAAAAATTATATCGTCAGGCAGACTCGTGTGGATACACAATGGACAATAAGATATTTTATAAAACATAAAATGTATGATTAGTCTGTCGTGGTTCACCTAATATTAAGAATTTAGCATAATTAATTCATAAGACAATTAGAGCACGAATGGTAAAAGCGATGTTATGCATTGAACCAGGAAACAATTAATTAATCGATTTGCAGAAATGAAAAGTTGTCCATTGATCTTTGATTGAATTATAGTATTTGGAATTATCTTTAAATAACAATGAATATGAGCTTACATACTTTTTTTTCTACGATCTTTTTTCAATAAAGGCGTGTATACTGTCCCCATTTGAAAGCGCGGTAATTACCGTAGAGGTCACCACTAGTAAATGCAAAACAAAAATGAAGAACTCAGCACAAGTATATTAGCATCTATCAGTAATAAATTAGTATTGCAAATGATTCATAACCACAACTAATAAAATCAGGGCTGTCACTTGAAAAGTTTTACAACAACAACAATAATATGTGAAACTTAACAAGAGTCCCAACTGACCGGAGACATTGGGTTTACAGCATCCCCGATTGGGGTATGTTGTGAGGCTAAAGGTGTAAGGGAGAGATTTGGTCACCGTATACAGCTAAAGCCATTTCAAGCGACTTTTAGATTCTGAACAATGGTCTTTCATTGGGGCTTTACTAAGAGTAACTACCACTTCACAGATTATCTATCTCTAGGTTTACAGAACAAGATAAACTGTAAATATCGATTTACCGAACGATTCAACAACAACAAAATTATGTTATTGTTTGAAAATTACATACAAATTGGCAAGATTAACACTATTACATACAAATGTGGCAAGATTAACACTATTACATACAATTGTGGCAAGATTAACACTATAACTTACAAATGTGGCAAGAAAACACTATTACATATAAATGGTGCAAGATTAACACTATTGCATACAAATGTGGCAAGATTAACACTATTACATACAATTGTGGCAAGATTAACACTATAACTTACAAATGTGGCAAGAAAACACTATTACATATAAATGTGGCAAGATTAACACTATTGCATACAAATGTGGCTATTTACAGTTATTTACATTAACAGTCATTCTCCTTATCGAACAATTTATTGAAAATTATGTAACAAACAATATGGAATGTTTTCTTATTTTCCGAATAAAATGAATAAACTATATTTCAAAAAGGACCACACTACATGGCCATTAAAGTATATAACAACCTTACACGTAGCATCAAACAAATAACCGACATACTTAAATTTAAATCAACACTAAAAACATTTCTTTTAAACAAATGTCACTACACCTCAAATGAATACCTTACATAAATTAAATACCTCTGTTTTTTTTATTTTTTATTTACATACATTTGTTAACATGTAATTGTTGGGTTATGTAATATAATGTGTATTTGTTGGGTTAGCTGGAAGAAATAGGATGTAACCTATAAGCTATTCCCTTTGTACTCTTTTTGTGCAATAAATATTTTTTTGAATTTTGAATATTTCAAAGTTCCTATCAAGTGTACTATCATGATGGAAATGACATTGCAAATCACAGTTGTGCTTTTCTGCTGATCAAAATTTGTTCAAAAGCTAAAACAGACCTGGAAACGACTTTTAACGGGGACATTTGTGACTATGTTACATTTGAATTTCTGTTTTTTCACACCTCATATAACCTTGTGGTTAACAGTTTTTTTGTTTAATTACAAAAAAAAAATTACATAAATCATGAGGCCCTGCTTTACAGATAAAACAAGACTTGAATGTACCCTTGAAGTTACTTCTATGTGGATATCATATTGCATAGATGAACTGACTTCAACCTTAATCTTATCACTTATCTCTTTCGATTGCCCTTATAATAAATAACTTGAATCTGATAAAATTGACTCATAAAATAGATGAAACTTTAAAATGGAAAGAATTTATTACTTTTGAGATATATTTGAGTATTGTTTTGACTAACTTCGACTAATCTGACTAATTTTGATTAATCATCACGCCATTCACCGCCGGGGTAGGCAGAGAAGACGGACCGCCAAACAACTCGGTCTTGACACACACTCCTTGCCTCATTCACATACTCTTCTGTTATCCCGACACTGGACATGGCCCAACTCATGTTTCTGGTTCGCTTGATCGTGCAATATCTTACTCGGGCATCCCTGACTTCTTCTGCCATACATCTTCTTATACTACTTTGTTTATTCATTTACTCTACATGCCCAAACTATCTAAGCGCCCATTGCTTAATCTTACTCATTACACTTACATCAGCCTTGCATTCCTTTGTGGACCTCCACATTTCGCATACGATCATACATGGTTTTACCACGCATACGTCTCAGGGATTTCATTTCTACAGCATTCAGTCTACTTTCATCATTCCTATGTCAGTTTCATGCCTCACTGCCATACATCAGGGTAGGTACCGGAACTCCATTGTGGATGCTAGATTCGCTTCTTTGGACAATTTTTTGTTAGCGACAACTGTGTTCAGTCCTACGTGAATGGAGTTACCTGCATTTACCCTTCTTTTAATACCTCTAACGGCCTTTCCATCTCTCGTAAACATACTTCCCAAATACACAAACTTACTCACCTTAGCGAAATATTCATTATTCGCAACTATATTGCACACTGTTTTCATACTATCTCTTTCAAACACCGTGACTTATGAGTCAATAATAATACTAGGATAATTTATATAGCGCCAGTCTTGTGAAATATCACTTCAACAGCAGGTAACAACTAACAATACAAATAAAATATATTTATTTAAGTGCAAGACAATTTTTTTATAGAGCAAGTGTAAAAAAAATGCGCACATTCTAAAATTTATATTATAAATTGCAAAAAATAACTGTATGATTAATGATATTTTTCATTTCCCTGCGCTAAATTAATCAAATAGTAAATGAACTTGGCGCTATGATTATTAAATAGTAAATATAAACATAGATAAGAATGTTCACTTAATTATTATTATTAAATAAACAATAGTTCAAAACATATTAGCATTGTACATAGTTTTGATTAAGAATTGTAGAGAATGCAGCATGAAAATGAAGGGTTGTAATAAAAGTGAATAAAAAAATATTTCTAAGTAGCTGTACCCCGCCACGCGTTGCTGTGGCTCAGTCTGTCTGTGCAGATAGAGAAACAATAGTGTAACTAACTCCACTGTATAGTTTACTGTTATATAACTTTACAATTGAAAAAGTCCTTCACAACACAGGTGAACTCCTAGCGACCTAGGACAATATACTGTACCTTTGTAATACTAATATATTTAAGAATAAATAATGAATAAAGTGTGTGTTGCTTTTACATCCAACATATGGTGCTGTTTTAAAAAAAAACATGTTTTTACATGTGACTTACATTTACATTTTTACTTAGATAGATTTTGAAAACGTTAATTATTATTCATGGTGGAATTCCATTTTATATGCATGTTTGCATGCGGTTTGGCGTTTTCAGCTATTCCAAAACTGCTGCGTTTGGTCGTAGTGCGTGCGCCCACTAAGATACAAGAAGATTTGATTTTTACTGAAACAAAAAAATTATCAAACTCAACCTAAATAACCACTCAACCTTCCCATGAGACTTAGACTTAAATAATCCAAACAGAAAAATCTGTGCAAATTTCATGAAGCCGGTGCTCACCATCATCTATTTTTTCTTCAAACAAACTCAAATATTCAGATAGATACATACCTCCTCATTATCATTTAAAATTGTCTAATCAAAATTCAAATTTTTATTACTAACAATCATGCATATGCTACACCCAGAGCTTGTACGTGACATTATCGTTCTAGTATCTTCCAACTTTTTCGTTTTCATTTGAGACGCGTCAGAAGGAAGAGGACGATCGTCGATGACATGTGTACAAGCTCTCACTGGGACTAGTATAGAAGAACATACATTACAAATAATTATGGCATTAAACATTTCTCTAGCCGCATTTACAACTATGTAAATAAATTCGAAAAAATGTCCTATAAGCGAAATAATGTAACGCATTCACAAGTTATTTAACAGTAGCCCTGACAGTAGCTACTTGATAGTCATTTTATTTATAACTTGGAGTGAGTATAAAAAATACATTCAAAGAAAATTACAAAAGTCATTTAGAAACGCAGCTTGACAAATTATTGACCGAGTGTAGTGAAGTCCCATTTTAACTCGATAGTTTGGCACATAAATCAACTTCTATAGATTGATAACTTTGGGCTTTTTGTATGAAACAAATTTGTCCTAAAAAACCATAGATAAGCCAATATATAGACAGTAAAATTCTCATTTGGAGCCTACTTATTATACTATACACCAATGAAAAACTTTGAAAATTTATTCCATAGATTTTCAGAGTTTTTCATTGGTGGATATAGTTAGGCAAACATATGAGGTCACAATATTTCGTTTCAAATTTTCGATCGGAGTTACACCCCCTGGTTTGGCATTTCTTCTGTCTATAAATTCGACACCGGAAATTGAACGTAGCATCCACTTTATTATTCAAGAAAACCTTACTTTGACTGAACTTTTACTAAGTGGTTAATTTGACTAAGATTTTCAATATTAAGGTACCTACCCGCCTGATAAAAATTTGAAATAAGTATTGTCATTTATAGTTACATTTCTTTGGACAAATTATAAAATTCTATATTTGAAATAAAAAAAATGTTACATAAAATATTATATCGTCGCTTAAGTTCTAACACCGCGGAAGTCAAAAATAACAACTTTTCAGGAAAGCAAAAAAACCGTGCCTTTTTATTTATCGCGATCATAGTACATATATTTTTTAACGAAAATTTATAAAATAAAGGTTTAAATAAGATTTTTGTAACGGTTGTTATAAAAAATCATTATTTGGATTATTTTTTTGACATACGCGGTGTTACCACATTATAATAAATAAAATAGGGGGACTTACGCGGAGTTATTATAAATACTATGTAATTGTCTTGAAATATTCATTTCAAATAAAACAAAAATAACGGGTAGACTTTTATCTCATAAAAAAATACAAAACATAAAACGTACTTCTACAACTATCTTAACAGATGTTCTTAACTTTTCGTTATAAATAATTAACAAATTAGCTTTATTACACTGTTTTTCAACCTTGATACTTATTTGGTAAAAAATCACATCAAAAAGTTCAAATCAGTTCTACCTTACAAACATAATTAAAAATAACAAAAATACAATAGAAATTAGTAATTATTAAATCTTAATGAAGTAAAGCATCGTAAAAATGGTGACAGTCAGGAGGAATAACTGACTTGAGTTCTTGAAGATGTTTCCATTTAGATTCATTTATTTTTTTATGGTTATTATAAAGCTTTGACCTTGGGCCTGGTCTTGTCCTTTAATTTTAAGCTCATCTAGGCAAATTCTTGTAGTCATCCTAAAAGCTCAACTTGTAGTTAATAAGGCCATTAGGGTTATACTCCAAAACCCTCAAATCTGTGACTGTAGGATCGTTTGCGACTCGGCCAGGCCGGATTGACTCATACAAGAAATCATTTTTGTTTGAGTAGTCATAAAAAAGTCAAAAGAGAAAAAACTGAACGATAAAAGGTTGTTTTCTTCGGGCTTCCTTAGAAATCGAGGCATACTGGGAGGGTAAGTATATTTCCTTGTTTTAAGCCTACATTCAATTGCATTGTGGCTAGAATCACACTCCATTTGTGTATGACCCTTGTCAAGGATTTTTTGCGTTATATTCCATGGCTAAATCTAAAAGAGCACTAGCTAAAACAACGTTTCTGTTTTGGGATGTACATCCATCAGAAAATAGGATAATTGGCATAGGTTTTTCAGAAAGTGATTTTCTCAGGCAATCTATGACACATGATGTAAAAACAGAAGCCACTAATCCTGCATTGTGCTCGTCAAACCAGTAACAATGGACATCTTTTGTAGCTAGATTAAAAATTGTGAAATTGTGAACACAGAGTTTTGTTTTGTGATACAAAGCACTAGTCTGCAACATCGGACATAATTTTACCGATTGGAAATCGTGCGTAAATACGTGTGCTTCTCCTGCTAATGCTCGGTCCTTGTCTTTATTTTTCTCCTCTCTAGCTGCTTCTTTTCGAATGACGTGATTGCGATAGATATCTTCACTTATATTACATGCTTTGAACGCACAGCTTGTGTCATATTGATCTTTTTTTGGTTGGAATAAGCTAAATTCTTTTCCTTAAAAATTATGTCAAAGGACCATCGGCTGACGGGTTCTTTACACTTATATTGGCATTATCTGGAATTATAACAACAGGCAAGTTGTTAATGTCGAGGTTTTCCAAATTTTCCTTGGGTGTGATATTTTCATTTTTCTTTTTCGGTGGTATTTTTATTCCTAGTTGTTTACATATTTCATCGATCTCTTCATCATCACTGCTGTCGTAATCCATGGGGCATTGATATCTGTAAATTTAAAACCTTGTATTAAAAACCGTTATATAAAACACCGCGTAAGTCACTTCTACATTAAGCAGAACACCGCGTAAGTAAAATAACAATTTTCATCTTATTTTTTACAAAAACGTAATTAATATTTAGACTTAACTATACTTAAAAACCAAATATAAAGACTTTATCCCTTTTATGAACACATAATATTAGTAATATGATTTAAACTTACCTTGATTTACAATGTATATATTCGGAGCACACTTCGCGACCTGTCACAATATGAAAGCAAACTGACTTACGCGCTGTTTGCATGACGATTTCCGCGGCACGGAGATACGCTGTGTATTTGTTTTCAAAATAAAACGCTTTTCTTGGTTAAAATCCTTGTTTCTGATTGATCTAGGAGGTGCGCCTTTCGATTCTCTATAGAATGACATGCAAAAGTTAAAATGGCATTTTTTGGACTTCCGCGGTGTTAGAACTTAAGCGACGATATGATGAAGCCCCCGGTGTTGATTGGACTTTAAACAGAGTTCATCGAGATCATTCAGATCAAGTTTGCGAAATTTCATCAATCTCGGAATAAAACTGTAGATTGGTATGAAAATTTAAAAAAACACCGTCGCCCGGTATCCGCTGGCCACAGACATTTTTCTTTATATAAATAGATAATGAAAATTGTAAGCATTTGAGTACCACTTACAAATCTTATGATTTCAGAGGAAATTTTGATTATGATTTATTTATTTTATTCAATTTGTACATTTTTTTAAATAACATTACAGATTGGGGTATGGATCGTTGTAATTGTATTTGCGGTGACAAAAACCTTTTAAGAGCGTTGTAGGAAAAGAAAAACACATTGATCTTTTGATCAACTTCATTTAGGAAGTACATGTCTCTCCCCACAGGTGAGTTCATGAACAAATTGGTGCTGCTCTACATAAAGGAGGTTATGGCGACGTCCTCGAGAGTGAGTACATAGAAATTTATTGGAGCCAGAATCTCATTGTCAGATATGTATCCGTTTATTAAGAGATAAAAATATTTAATCAGAGCAATACCTCTACGTGTCTCTACGGAGTGGTAATTGGTCATATCCAGGATATAAGTAGATGGGTAAATCTGAGGGAATTATCCGTAAAGACCCAAAAATAAAAATTTAAAAAAAATTCTTGTGAACTCTTTCATTGCCCAAAATTTACATTATTTCGTGTGGTGCCCAAATGATTGAATTTGACTCCAATATACTGTAGTGTGTTATATAATATCCTCAGCGTTTGTGCGTTATCAAACGAATACGAATTTCTAATTACGAAGCCAAGAAGCTCAAATGCTCTGCTAACTAAATCGTAGATGTATCGCGGAAAAATTAGTATATTGTCGTAAATAACGCTAAGATCTTTGAATTGGTTTAAGCGTTAAAAAAATTCATAATCAAAAACATACGGATTCTTTGGTCTTGTATACGAGACGATACTGCACTTAGGTGTTCTGAAGCTTAGGCCGTTTATTTTGTCCCAGTTTGAGACATGGTCGATATCACGTTGAAGAAGAACGCAGTCAAGAGGGATTTTAATTGAACGGTACAGTTTCATATCATCTGCAAAAAGTAAATAGTGCAAATGATTGATGACTGAACCAATATCGTTAATGAATAGCAGAAACAAAAGCGGTTCAAGAACAGATCCCTGAGGAACTTAAGAAAAAACAACAAATTCAAGAGAACTGGAACCCTAACCTGGAAAAACCAAACGAAGCTAACTCGTTTAGGAGAATGTCGATGTTAACCTCAAAAATAAGCTACATCAACCTGGTCACCAAGAGTTCTTGATAAGAAATCTAATATGCATAGGAGGTTAGATGTTACTGACATCTGGGGTCTAAATACTTGTTGACGATCGTCAAGCAGTTGCTTAAGGTAGTTAAGTATATATTTCTGCAAAATTTTCTCAAATATTTATAGGTGATTTTTGTTAGCTTCCAGATGTCTGGGAGAGACCCCGTTTTTAGAGATGCATTAAAAAGATGACATAATGGCAATATTAAAAGAATAACCTTTAAATATAAATATTGGAATATTGTCAGGTCCAAGAATTAAGTTTCTTTAAATATGAAAGTGCCGTCTTAACATCTTCCGTAATATTGACCAAGTCGAATGAAGACCCAATTTGTTCAGTGTGGAATGAGGAGTCCACATTGAGAGTAGATTGAACATTTTTATATGCAGATTAAAAATGGTTGCAAAACTCTTCTTATTTAATTTTAATAATTTTATAATTTGTAACAGTTTGTGAGGTCTACTTTTCACAGAATTACTAGTTGTAACAACACTATACACTCATTATTCCATTCACAAATGTAAATACATTAGCGAGGAGGTACTTATAATACATGGTATATTAGAGGCAATTAACATATGCCAAAGAATATTAATCACCCTTTTGAAAATACTATTAGAATTGCATAGTCAACATGTTTATTAGCACAGATGTAAGTTTAGTAGTCGTTGAATTTGATTTTTATCCATCCAGTAAACCACTACATAGTAAGAATTACTTTAATCCCTAAGACAATTATGAGGGATATTTCTCCCAGACATCAAACAGCAGTATAGTCTTTTTGGGAGACGTGCACACACTTCATCTAGCCAGTTATAGAAAATTTATTAGTCAAAATAAAAATTCCTTCGTCATTGTAATTTTTTTCAAGAATAACAAAAAAACAGTGAAAATTCTCTATTATGACTGTTTAGCGTGTGATGTTAATATTATATTCAAAATTCTTTATAACAAAAGCAGTTCAATTTAGCTAAAACATCAAATCTTGTATAAATTGAAAAAATATAATCTGAACATAAAAAAATCTGGTTCTAACTGGTTACTTCTTGCAGAAAAATGCAAATCGAAATGAGTTTGCTAGTAGATTTGATCATTATCATTATTTTTATCAGGGATATATTATGTACAGTCAATGACGTTACAATATATAGACACACTGTAGAAATCTCAAAGTGGCAAGCCAAAAGCAAGTCAATTGTAGTGTTTTCGATTTCGTAGTTTTAGTACTAAATTGCCACGCGTCGTGTTAAGTCATGGACCAGCTCTAAGTAAATTGCCTTAAAAAAGTGCCAAAATGCCCTCGTGTGTTATGAGAAAATGTTTTCATTTCTCGGCAAACACTAACGAGAAAGTAAAATAGCGAATGTAGCAACAAACTAATCATCTAGGTCATCTCATAAAGTATTTCATGTTCGTCTTATAGTTTTCACACCCCCGTACAATAATGTGTTTTATTTTTCAACATCCTGGAGTGATTTTCATACAATAGAACCTAATTCTCATTTTTATATGCATTAAGTTAATAGAAATCAGAGCTAAACTTAAAACTCACCTATTTATACACTGATATCCATAAATCAGAAAACTTTCACAATCATGCAAACACCTTCAGTATGGATAGACGGAAGGAAAATGGATGTTAGTCATAGCGTCAAATACCTGGGACATATTATCACAGACGACCTGAAAGACATCTAGGATATGGAAAGACAAAGAAGAGCGATATCCGTTAGAGCAGGTGTGCTGTCAAGGGGTTTTCACTTTTGCAGAACAAACGTCATAAGGATACTATTCAAAGCATTCCGCACTTCGCTGTACACGTCAGAACTGTGGGTAGATTACACTGCATCCCAATGGCATAAGCTAAAAGTCGCTTACAATAATGCTTATTGCCAACTATTCCGCCTACCGAGATACTGCAGCACTACGGAAATTTTCTGGAGGGACGAGTGCACTCTTTCAGAGCGCTTCTCCGCCATCACATGGGAAGCTTATGGCGCAGACTACTCCAATCAAATAACAATCATCACTGCCATGATTGCCTGGATGGAGTCCCCCCCGATGGCCCTCTGGAGATGGGAGATGTTCAAATATCCTCCATAAATTGCCCATTTGTGTATTTTTATTATTATTATTTGTCTGTTATTTTAAAATATGGAATGTATTGCATTGCACTACCTCTGCATACATTCTGGAATAAACTCTTATTATTATTATTCACACAACTAAGAATTTTATAAGGTCATTTCATAAAAATTCTTCATTACTAAATTATCCAGTCTTTTAAAATAAATATCAACTCTACTCTTGCCACTAATTTTCTAAAAAAAATGTAAAAATAGAATTGAGTGTATTTGAAATCATACCTTGTAAAAATAGAATTGAGTGTATTTGAAATCATAAATATTTTTGTATTGTAAAGATTTTATTTAAATTCAAAAACTAACATAAAATGTTAATTTAACGATCATATTGCTCTAGTTTTTTCTGGTTGAAACCAAGTGTAGATTAAAAATTGCATAGACGTAAAAAGAATACATTTAATTTAATGCTTTTATGTTTTTTTATCCATAAGAGCATATTATTGCGTATATTGGTAATGGCTGTTTGTTCAGTTTTGTGAACAAACAGCCATTACCCGTTGAGTCAATTTGTTTGAATTTAGTCTCATAGAAATCGTTGTGTCTCCCTTACCGTCATAGTTAGAAATATGATCTAAAGAGTGTTAGAAAGAGATAACACTATTCTTCATATTCAATCTAGAAGTTAACTATAGAATAATCAAAATCTATGAAACCAAAGGTTCTGACCGCAATTTGATAAAATTTTATGACGTTTTAAATACATATTTTTTATAAGATGAGGTTACAATAATGCATAAATAAACCACTCGCTAGATCTATATATTCGGGCTTTTCGTATGAAACAAATTGATTCTCTATTTACCCATAGATATGCCAATATTTAGACACATTTTATAAAAGCGATAATGCTACGTCACCATCGACAAGGATAGAGGAAACTCAAAAAAAAGGCGAGACCATAGACAAAATTCCCATAGTAGAATATTTATTTTCCCATACCATACACACTACCTTAAAACGTTGGAATTTCTAAAAAAGTTATTTTTCTTTTTTTGATGTATAGTAATAAAGATGAGTATTTAAGCGATAGATGGCGCTAGTCATAAAGCTTACTCCAGAGTCCGACAGATGTCGCTAGAGTGTAACAATTACTTGTGAGATGAGATTGACAGGGAACAAGCTTTTCGAACTAGAGAATTACCAACCCTCGGGTAATGAACGGTGTAGCTAAATCCAGACCTATTATTTGTAACGTAAATAAACACAATTATAAGTAGAACGTTTTACTTTTTAACAAAGAGTTCCCAACACTTAAATCTGCAAAGTAAGGCAGATATAATACTTTTCTACTTCTAAAATCATGTAGAATCACCCCCCAAGTTAGTGCACTTTACCCCCGGACTCCCTGTATATCCCAGTTTGATAGGGTCTTGTAAAAGTTGTGCTATCTAATTTTGTATTATAGTAAGAAATAGAATTTAAATAGCTTTAGAAAGAGATTATACCACGCTTTCAGTTTGCATTAAAAAAATTACCATAAATGCTCCTGATAAATTATGAATAATTCTATGAAACAATTAGCATTTGAAAAATAGGTTTGCAAATACAGGGTTTTCCAATAAGAGGTGTTATTTTGAATAGCGCGCTATTTCGGTAGATGTTACTTCTGAAGCTGTCATTTTTTGACATTTGACAAGTAGAAACTACGCCATTAATAAAAATGAAACGATACACGTTTCAACAACGTATTGAAATTATTAAAATTCACTTGAGTGAATCAAATGCAAATCATCTTGAGTGATGAGGCCCATTTCCACCTCGGTGGCTTCGTCAACAAGCAAAATTGTCACATCTGGGGCTCGGAAAACCCAAAAGTTATTGTTGAAAAGCCTCTCTATCCTCAACATGTGACTGTTTGATGTGGTTTATGGTTCAGCGGAGTCATTGGAACTTACTTTTTCGAAAATGAGGCTGGAGCAACAGTTACGGTGAATGGATTACGCTATCGAGAGATGATTTTTATGGCCGGAATTGGATGGTGTTGATCTGGACAACGTTTACTTTCAACAAGACGGCGCTACATGCCACACAAGCAACGAAATCATTGATCTTTTACGATTGAATATCAAAATAACACCTCTTATTGGAAAACCCTGTACATAGATATAACCAAAAAAAATTCATCATTTTTATAGTATCTTTGTCTAATTAAATATATTTTTTTGTTTCTTGTAAAGTAATAATTCTTATTATTAGTAATATTAATAAAAACCATAGGTAAGCGACTTTAAAAACCTTTTTCTTTGTTTGCATTCAAAATTTTAATTAATATTAAAATCTGAAAGAGTCTTTCGTCCGCTTTCAAGAACAGTATTATATTTTTAAATACATTAAAAAACAAAGAATTTATCTGGAATCAAATGTAATGCGAATATGTTTACTGCAGAATCTGTATTTTGACAGTTCTGCTAAGAGAAATAACATTGCAAAATGTCAAGAGGAATTACAGGTTAACACGGGCATGTGCCTAGCAAGGTGGTCGAAAAATCCTCAATGCATATAACAAACAATTTAAATGAATAAAGAAACTTTAAAAAAAAAAATTAAAGAAAATTAGGAACATACATTTTTGGACGCGAGGTTAACTACTATTTACAAAATTACTAGTTAGAACCTTTTAACTTTATTAATGTTATTATAGTCACAGCACGAAAAACTACGACGTCCGTAAATATAAGTCTTTGTTTACTTTACTTTGCAAAGCACTGTTTTAATTTATACGTCGTAGCGAAATAAATTAAAACTTAAGTATCTATTGTTTGAAAGTATTTATATAGTTTTGTAAAGCATACTTGAGGTGATAATATCACCTTAACCCTTTCACACCCGCATTATTGTTTCCACATGTATAAAATATGTAATGCTTGATAATAATACCTCAGAAAATTATTTGAAAGTTTTTGGTATTTCATTTTTTTTATTATTATTCTACGTTAATTTGGATTAACATTGGACGTCAAATTGTATTTTTTAAATAGTAAGGTAAAGTAAACATAACACTAAAGTAATACAAATAACTGTTTCATGTAAAAAATGAACATTTACAATGTAGAAATAAAGAAATAATCTAGGATAATAATTTTTAAAAATTCGCCATTATAGTCGAAAATATGTCCGTCACTACCAGTGTTAATTTGAATGAACATTGAAATTCATTTACGATATTCTGACGATTGTGAACAGTGAATTGAACTGATGTTATTATTACAGAACACATCTTTTTGCCTTAAAATATTTGTAATTCGAGTAGAAAATATTGATATCCCACCTTAAATGAAGTAATCAATGACGGCAGAAATTCGATAAAACTCACAATCAGCAGAAGTCAAAATATTTATCGTTTTTGTGGCGGGAATAAGGATTTCAACCGACCAGAAAAAATAGACGCCACAGAAAAGATTACAAGCTATAAGAAAACAAAAACATGGCTTTTCTAAATCGCTACCGTTACGGCGAAAAAAATCACAAAGTTTGTGTTAATTTGAATTAACACTGGGGCTGAAAGGGTATGCATTATCATATTATTTTACAAGAAGGCAGAAAAGATAATAAATTAGTAAAGAAATTTTATCTACATAAATATAAAAATTACTGTTTCTTTGTTTGTCCCCTATAGACTCAAAAAATACTCTACCAATTTTGCTGAAATATTCAAAGTTTTTTTCTTATTAATGTCAGCAGTGTTTAGAGAGTGGTTTGAATGGTAGAAGAAGTCGGAGACGCCCACATTACTGGGAAAACTTAACACATTATCTCTGCATTGGAATGAGATATAGAGTCAAATTAAAGTCGACATAATGTAGTTGATTTCATCATACTACGTGAAGTGAATGGTAGAAAAAGTCAGGGACTCCCGAGAAAGATATGGCACGACCATGTGAAATAAATACTCACAATAATATTATTTGCACCTTAAAAATGCATTCAGTTGTCAGGTATTATAGATTTCACAACCTCTAAACTTTACCCTAAATTATTTATAAGTCCCAGAGCAACACCGGCTATACATCAGCTAGTAAATAATAAAAATCAAGTTTGTAGAAGACTGCCAATTCTTTCCAGAGATAAAATGGCGGAATTTTTTACAAAAATCTTTTCATTATTATTTTTTTTTTCCGAAATAGTATTTTCACAATTTCTTCATTAAAAAGATATTTAATATAAAACATTTTAATTTATAATATTGTTACAATAATACATAATGATTGGCATAAGAACAAAATAGTGAAATATATGTTTTTTAGTATTTCTACAACAATGGAGAGAACTAGCTCTTGAGTTTGGTGTGGGAGTAAAAATTAATATCATAGAGTGTATGATAGTACAGGATGTGGTAACATTATAAAATATATAATGGTTGGAAATGAAGTTACTGCATTTTATTAATGATGTTACAAGTGTTCAGTTTTTTTTAAATATCTTTATTTTTTTCTTGAATAATACAAATTCTGTTTTTTTTTTTTAATTCTTCGGGAAGACTAAATGCATAAAACATTTTTTAAGTAGAGCCTTCTTCTCAATAATTACAATGCTTGTGTAATTATCGCAATGGTAAATAATTGCAATGGTGTTATTACGCAAAAAACAAGTGTTTCAATCTAAGGCAAATTGAGCATGTGTAAATTCAAATAAAATAAAAGGATTATTTTTAAGTATGAAGTCATTTTTAATAAAGAAGGGTGACATCACCCTAAATATGAATTTAGGAGCAATTTCGTCCCACTCTTTTATCTTGTAATATAAATTACAATGCAATTCACAACCTAAAAACGGTATAAAATTGCAGAAAAGTCATTTTGTTGGTCAATGAAAAAATAAATCCAATTTGCGCAATTGGTATCATTAAATCGTCAATTCAATACAGAATTTGCCGACTGATGCTATAATTGTAACTCGAACAATTATGTCCGGAAGTTCATACATCCTATCATTAATTCATACCCCATGAAATTGTAATGTCCGTGACATTATTGCTTAAAATATACATGATTACATGCATAAGTACATGGAGCGGGTGACATTTTTCATTGTAAACATGGTTTTTTCTCAATGAATCGGAAATAAAAGTTGCCATTTTTTATTAGGAATATTCTTTAGTGTACTTACTTGAATGATTTGATCCATATGTGTTATTTGCGTTGTTTATTTCATCACTAAACCGCGTATAGCCGTCAGAAGGAGTCACCGGACTCCTGAGTGTGGCCATTTCCGACTTTGACAGTTGACGTATGAAGTCATAGATAAAAGCCATAGCCAAGAAAATAAAATCAAGTCCTATAGACAACAAAAAACATTTATTATAGAGTGATAATATTATTTCCAAAGAACTTATTTTGTTCAGACAGCGGTGCCCTACTCAGTGATTTTCAAAAACGATCGGTAACTTTTACAATGAAAAATTTTATAGTTGATAATGTCTAACGCACATTAAAAACACGCGGGCGGCAGCAAACAGTCAAGGATGTAATTTACAACTACTACCGAGTCTGAACCATTGTTTGTATAAGATTACACTGTTATCTACGCCCCAATGTGAGTGGTTTATTTATGGCCCTAATCAAATGTAAATAAACCCAGCGTGTTTTTGCCACTGTTTTCCCAAATTAGTCTCCATTTTCAGTATTTAGTGGAAAGTGCGAAGAAATGGATGTATTGTAACGTCTTTGATAAATTACTTATATATTATTATATTTAAAAAGTTGGTTTTCCTTATGAGGAATTTCCACATAAAAAAGGACTCCTACTGAATTTGGTAGTGTTCGGTAGGTAGGAAAGATTACAACACCCCTAATTCTAGGGATGGATAAAAATAGGAAAATAATTTTAATGCATGCTTCTGATTTCTGATTACAGCAAATAACACTGAACTTAGCATCCTTACTTAACTATTTAAATTGAATGGAGTGGGTATTACGAAACCTGTATTTTACACAGGTGTCCGGGAGCCGGGGGAAAAGTGCACTAACTTCGGGAGGTAATTCTACATGATGGTAGAAGTCTTTTTTAATGTTATACCGCACAAGAGTCCTGCTTCCAACCATCTGGAGCCAGTGAGACTGTGGCATCCCCAAATGAGGTATATTGTGAGGCTTAAGATAGTGAGGAAGGAAAGGCGATGGGGGAGAGGAAGGTGGGGAAGTACCTAGCGCGACCTCCGACTTGCTAGTCTTATGGAGGCCGTCATAAATATTAATAACGTTTTCGAAATTCCATTTTTTATCCTCGTAGAACTTTTTTCCATAAGAACAATTAAACTTTTTTTGCTGTAAAACTACCTTGACAGGTTCATTGCCATCCTTGGTTAGTGAAGGCTTGAAACAATTTTTGCTCAGTGTTTTACATATAAATTAAGTCCAAAATATTGTTTGTTTCATTCAAGCGCAAGCAGAAAACAACACGTCACAACAGTTGCTGGATGAACACCGTGGTCACTTGAGCATAGATATACCAATTATAAAAGTTATTACATTGATGCACAACGCCAATAAGGAACTTGAGTGAAAAATATTATGGCTTAAAAAACATTTATTCATATAGACCAGGGGTGGTGAACCGTTTTTAGGTATGTTTGTAGTATCACCCGCAAGCAGCACTTAGATTTTTACAGCGGATGGTGGTGTGGAGGCGATATTCAATCCTGAGCCGTATTCGCACGACTACCGGTAAACCGTACCATGGCTCAATTGAACGGTTACCCTTTTTTATCAGGATAATTTAGAAATAATAGTGCCATTAAAATTATCCAAGTATTAATTGTTATTACATACTCGGACGAGAATGGCGTCCGACATCATGACTTGGACATCTGCAACTAGACCTGCTAACTATCTGGCTTCTTACTTTTCTAGTGGTAATCGTATCGGGGGAGACATAACGTGGGGAGCCATATCGGGTGTGCACAGTATTGAGCGACTCTTTGAGCCGTACGAAAATATTAATCTGGTACCGTCGCTCCCGCTCTTAATAAATTGAGTCATGAACCATCACTAGTCTGCAACTCAAATAGCCTCAGCGTAAACATCAAGAGCTCCTCAGCATATTGTATTGTGTCAGAAACCGATTCATCACTATAATAACTCTTAGCTCTCCGTGTGCGCCTGCTGATTCTATCTTCGAAAGCTTTTTGTAAATCGTACTGTCATATCAGATAATGTGTTTATATAAGCAGTCAAACTTGGTTATAACGGGCATGAGGGGACCGACTAAATTTGCTCTTTATGACCATTACTCGTTACGCCTCTACTATTAATATATTCGCAAATGTACAGTATATTTTCAAAATACAAAGTATTGCTTTAAAAAAAATAGAAAAATACACTTTTATTAACCAAATTTATAATCAATGATTGCTTTACAGATTTTACTTTCATGCTTCTCAATTTCCTCCTCAAAACAATCAACGCATTAAAGCTATCATCACCTGGTTCAAGCTTTCTAAGAAAAAATATCACTAAATAGTCTATCTTATTATCACTGTGTATCGTACGCAGAGATGTGCTTTATTTCAAATAAATCCATTTCAAATGGAAATGCAAAATGGGTATTTTTCATTTTGCATTTTAAATGCTTTTCTCAATGCATTTTCCATTTTAAATGCTTTTTTGCAACATTCTTCCTACTATCTCCACTCATCTTTTTTTCATAAGCCCCAAATATCAGTCGGTATGAGAGATAATTTACATTTGTCAAGTTGCTCCCTGGTAGGAGCCCTGGCAATTGAGTGATACCATTACAAAAAATACTGAATCAAATACTGAACATGGGGCCATGACGCTGTAATATTAAATGTAAGATAGCAGTTTCTATGTTTTTACGTTGGCAACATTAGTCCCGCGCAAATTTTTTGTGGTTTCATAATCTGTAGTCGTGGTGTTTTTGGATTTACCATCATGTAATATGTTTGTTCTACATTGATGTCCATTATTAAATGACAAAATTGTTTAAAAATTCTATAATTATTTTAATTGTTTGACCTGAGAAACCATTTTGCATTTTCAATGCATTTTGAAAATAGGTATTTTGCATTTGAAATGCTTTTCTAAAAACCATTTTGCATTTTGCATTTTCAAATGGAAAAGTTTTGACCCATTTCCATTTTGCATTTCAAATGGTTTTGGGTACCCATTTTGCACATCTCTGATCGTACGGCTTGTAAAAAATCTCACTTGCCATAAATAACTAGCAGGACGGTTATGGGTTACGGTTACGGGCTGTACAATAAAATAAAGTAAAGTTACTTGTCACAAACCAGTGATGCACAACCCGCGGCCCAATTGTTGCGGCCTGCATGTCAATTTCACAAGAACCCGTTTGCATAACACCAAATTCTAAGAAATCAACAGAAACCCTAAATTTCGAATTTCGCTGTCAACCCCCTCCCCCTCAACGAAAACAAAAAAAAATCCACTTGTAGGTCGCGGGCTGTTTGAAAAATAGGCAAAGCTGCTGAAAAAGTTGTGCATCACTATCATAAATTTACCCCGTGCAGGGATGTAGGTATTCGTAACTAGGTACCTTCATTAACATATTTATTGGTTCATAAAACAAAATTGACGATGAGTTGTAATACAAAAGATGTAAAATGGGAACAAATTTCCCAAGCTCAAATTTCGCATGACTTTTACAGGTTTTTATGACAATTTTAGATAGTGCACGATGAATAGCGATGTTTCACATAGCTGAAAATCTTACACATGTAGTGCCATAAAAATGTTTGTTTTTTCAAAATCTTAAATCTCTGAAAGTTCTTCACCGATTGCTTTGAAATTTAGACACAACGTTGCATTCGAATATGTGTGTTTTTATATAAATATATTATACTAATCATGTTTTTACCTGTCACCATAAATAAACCACTGACCCTGTCACAGGTGAATACATGTTTTTTTATAAAATAGCTATCTGTTGGACGTAAAAGCAAAATGCGCTATTCATTTTCTATCTGCACAGGCAGACTGAGCCACAGCTACGCATGGTAGTATTAAGATAAAAAGGAGATGTCTACACATCAATATGCCACGATATATATACATAGCAGATAAATCTATTTCGCAGGGCGCACTGTTCGTTAGTGCTTCGTCTATGAATCACCTTTTTACCGGTGCTCTGCCACCCTTGCTCACTTGGCAGACATTTTGAGGTTATGTTCATTGTAAAGGCAATTAATTTTCAGCTTCAATAAAAGAATTATTTTAGCCATTATAATGGAAGAACCTAACCTAATACAGGGGATTAAATAATTATATAAATAAAACAAAACAGATGTGTTCAAAAGTTTAATGTTCAGAAGCACAAATCACATAACCGCATCCATCCGTCCGTCCGTATTAAAATAACCTATATAACAGCGCCGCTTAGAACTTCATCCTGTGGGGGTACTGCGAGGATCTCAAGCCGAACATGGCGGTGAAGTATTGGTGCAGCACTTTGCGGTCGGGGTGCTTCTTGATGAGGGAGAGCAGAGAGTCGTCCACTGTCTTCTGGTCGGTCTTCCTCTGTTCGCTGGCCACGTATTTCTGGAATAAGAATGCTCAAATTAAGACTTTGAAATAGACATAGCACGTTCAACGTAATAAAACACAAATTAAGCAGTTTTTACAGTATTCTCCATATTATACAGCTCCTATTAAGGAAGTCAATTATTTAACCTAACGCCAAAAATCATCCCACAAGAATCGCAATCTTATTTTAACAAGTTTTACAGCGCTAAAGCTTTCGTTATACCCTTACACTGCTTTTAACGCAACCAAATAATTTGTTGCCGATTTTTGTGCATAATATATAATTTTTTCTTGCTCTAATAGGTCTAATTTCCAATATTTAAAAACAAAAACTTAACACACTTCGGCCAGGAAAGGTAGTTCTACCTGTTTGGTCGATTGATGCTTAACGGCGGGAAGGGTAGTTCTACCTTTTGCGCTGGCCTCATTTCAATGGCAGAAAAGACAGAATTATTTTTTCATATGAATATTATATACCAATCTCTTTCTAAAGGTCCCAACTATATGTACATAATTATCGAATCGTAATGCAAGTCTTCTTTTTATATTTATCTTCATGCCTTTCGTTTACATGGGTATTTCAACAAACGGATTGTATTTGTTATTGAAATAATCCAATTCAGTTTTTATGACCGTGAAACCCGATTCAAATCTCTACTCCTGTTCTGCACCCACTCAACTCCTATGTGCAAGCGAGCGAGAGATGTCGGGCGTATTTAAAGAAAGCTGGTATGGGCAAATACCGATAGGCGAACCGTAATAAACATAATACAAGGTTAATTAAGTTGCATTTCAAATAATACTCGATTTTTGTTTAGCACTTTTATAGCTTGGGTATGCTAAGTTACTATATAGAATTTTTTAATAAAATATTTTAATTATTTTCGAAGATATAGCGATTTAAAACAAATTAAAGAAATTCCGTGAACCTTTATTTTCGCCAGAAGACAGCGCAGCGCCAGCGCAAACAATACCCGCCAGAAATGTGTTAATATACAATGTTTTATTTCGTTAAACGCAATTAATTTGGAGACGATAATAATTACTATGAAGATTTGTTTTATAAAATACTGCTAGATGTTAAAATGTATACAGCTTCAGAAAAACGATACATAAAGGGGTCTTCTTTCATTTCTTATCAGAGGACTCGTCGATATCATCATTGACTGTATACATTTTACATCTCAAAAGGATGACATTACAGTTCACTGTCGGTGGAATGAACGGTATAAACAATCGTGAACGTGATGGTATTTACCTCTTTCTTGGCTGTGAAGATATCTTCTCCTTCTTTCCTCTTGACGGCGCGCTTGGTGGACTTCTTGTTTTTCTTGAAGTAGGCGTCGTTCAGGTGCTCGGGCACCTTCACCGAGGAGATGTCGAGCTTGCCGGACGTGCCGATGACGTATCTCTGGGAGATGCGGCGCATGGGGCAGCCGTTGATCTACAAACCGACCAAAACACACAACCTCGTGAATATTTGCATAAGTCTAATATAACAAGTAATTAAACTTAACAAATGTATACAGCTTCAGAAAAACGATACATAAGGGGGTCTTCTTTCATTTCTTATCAGAGGACTCGACCATTGTCATCATTGACTGTATACAACTTTTAGTTTGTTTTTTTTTATTCAACTTTATTAATTACATTATATTGGTGGTGGAGATGCAATGCAATTTATAACATAAGCTCAACAAAATAAAAATAACAATACAAAATTATACTCAAAATAAATGACAATGAGCATCGTACCATTGAAAGTACAAGGTTTTAATAAGATCGTTGATGTTTGATCTGTCTTTGCTGATGATCGATATCCGTTAGATCAGGATATTTAGAATAATTTGTGTTTCGTCCAATGGCCAGTGGAAGTGCATTGTATAGCTTTGTTGCCAAGTATCTAAGCCACATATATATCATTAAGTCAGTACTTATAGGCCTTGGTCGTAAGTCACTAGTTATGAGCTTTAGTCGTAAGTTACATATAGATATAAGTCTTAGATGTAAGTCACTAGTTATTATGAATCCTAGTCGTAAGGCAATACATATATTTGTACAGCCCCCTTGAGGTGATTTTTCACAAAAATGGCGCAATATAAATCGACCAATTATTATCTAAAATTTATTTAGCCATTGTTAAGTAAGAAATTGTACCCTTTGGTTTTAGTATAAACGAGCAGTTTGGACATTGTCAAAAACAGTTCTGTATTCAAAAAGGTGTCGTAGTATGTTTTTGGAATAACGTTGTGTAATAATCCAAAACACAGATTCTCCTAAAGATTTCGTATTAATTTAGTTACACTATTTTTTAAATTTTTTTGACTAGTTCGGTTATATTAAACTATTGAACGATTCCTTTGTTGTGGAAGGTTGACTGGAACCTAACAGCCCTTCAAAACAAACAAGCAAATAATTTAAAAAGTATGTATTACAAAATCTAAGAAGGAAGTTCCCGTAGAACCGAGTTCTTTACGACCCTGCGCAGAAAAGTAAAGTTTGCTAAAGTAAGCTAACAGTTTGCAGTGCCATCCATTGTGGGGCAGGCTTTTACGGGACATTCTCTCATTTCTCTATCTTTAATTTTACTAGAGTTTCCCGGGCACCGTCAAGTTGCATTGTTAAAAGTTTGTAACTAATTTTCAATATAAATTGCCCTTGGTTTGGTGATCTCCTACCATTGATGATGACTGTTGGTCAATAGAAAAAACACAACTTCTTTTCATTTCATGAGCAATTATTAACTGCTCATGCAGCAACGGCAACTCTTAGGGAGATATTTCTCATCCTGATTTATGGGGCCGACAGATTACAAGCATCATGGGTTGGCCTATTTCAGCAAAATGCTTGCCATACAATCACAATGCAAATGTATGGCGAGGGATATGCTGACATTGGCCAAGCCACGATAATATAGCACGCTTATAGCGAGTACTGCCACAGCCTTTGTGTATTTTTGATGTAGATCTCTTTACAAAATAAATTTCACTTTTTGATATACAAGGGCTGTTCGAAAGGTAACCACTGTTTTGGATATAAATAATATTTTTTTAATCCGCATAGATACAAATATTTATGTGCCTCTTAAAACTTCAACTTTCCTATACTATTCTATTTTGCTTCATAGTCACTGTGTCATTTAACATAGCATTTCACCAATTTATAAATTCCTTCTGCATGAAATTCTATTGCATGGGAATGTAGCCAATCTTTTGAGGATCATCATTGTTGTCGAAATGCTGAGCCCCAAGCTACCGTGAGTGAACATTTGGATATCATCCCCTGTACAGCCTGGACATGGCTCCATCTGCCCACTCACACGAAGAAGTGGCTTGGGGCCCAATACTTCACTGATCTTCAAAATGCTGTGGCGGGTTCGGCCACAATTCCCAATTTTATGCAGAAGAAATTAGCAAATTCACAAGTGTTTGAATTTAAATAGCGACTACATGGAAAAACAGTGGAAACCGTCATTTAAAAAAGATATGATGTGATATTTATGTAAATATTACGCTATTTTCAAACCCTGATTATTACACAACTATCTGGGGTCGTGGTACGAACCTTGAAAGGTCCGGTGACGAGCAGCAGCCCGGAGGCGAGGACCTTCAGGAGGACAACACGCTTTCCCTTATGGCGTCCAGCCAGCAGGATGAGGATGGCTCCGGGCACCAGGGTCTTGCGTGTGCGGCGCACATGCTTGCTGAAGGTGTTCTTGTACTTGGGTGCGGGCATCCTGCAACAAGGCAACTTGACACATTAACTCAGTGCCGCCAATTGCAGTCGGAGAAAATAAATATACTGTGGCAAAAAGTATACAGCTTCAGAAAAACGATACATAAAGGGGTCTTCTTTCATTTCTTGTCAGAGGACTCGTCGATATCATCATTGACTGTGTACATTCATATTGAAAATAATATCACAGATAAATCAGAAAGCCTACGTCAAAACTAGCTAAATGAGCATTATTGCGAAATAACTCTCAAGATCTTGTTTACTGTATACTCTATATAGATTTAGTTAGGGTTTATACCTATGCCACCGTGTCACTACCACTAGCTTAGGAAAATCAACGGACAAAGCCCGGAGTACGGATACTCATATCACAAGTAGTTTTTGATGAGCAGTATTCGCACGACTCCCGGTAAACCATACCACGGCACAATTGAAGGGTTACTTATTCTTATCGGGAGATATTTCAGAAAAATAGCGCCATTATTATATTAAAATAGTATCCAAGTATTAATTGTTGAATCTGGACTTGGTCATATGTATCTACACCCACTAACTACCAAGCTTCATATTTTGTAGTGGTAAGAGGCTGCATACCGGTAAGAGGCTGCATACCGGTACCGAGCTGGAAGCCATAGCAGGGGAACTGTACCGTTCAATTGAGTCGACTCTTTCGAGCCGTATGATAATATTGAGCTGGTAACATGGCTCTTAATAAAATGATTCGTGACCCATCACTAGTGAACAATAGGCTTGACTAAAGGAAGGGACAATGGAACAACCGAGTCTGACACGGGGACTTCAATTAGTACCCGGGTCGGCCAGCTGTCTGTAGAGGTCTTGACATCCTTAAGACGCACAAATAAAAAATAAATAAATGTCATCACCTTTCTGAGAAAATCTTGTGGAGTGCATTTCTTTTCCCTGAATCATAATTTTTTTTAGACCAACCATATTAAAGAACACTTCTCTACCAAAATACCATATTAAATTCCTTTCTATTTTATTATTTATGGGGTAATTTCCTTCATAATAGCTACAACATAGAATAAGCTGTAATATAAAGTGCCATTGAAGGGCTAAACAGTGTAATACAAAGTTGTCCTAATTTTGAGTTATAACCTTTTTCCATTTAAATAATTCTAATTGTGAAATATTTTGGTTCATTGGGGTGGAACGTTAATGGGTCTCTGGAGAACATAACCAAGCGTTATAATATGTTTCTTATTGGAATAATTTGCTATGCTATTTTGACCTTAATTCTTCAAAAAATGTATGAAAACTAAAATCAGCATCGTTTGGGCTAATAAAAAGTTAGGTTCCACTAATGTGTTTCTGTTTTATGCTCTGGCCTTCAACAAGTTAACTTATTGTGTGCCAATAAATCCACTGTGGATTTACTAGTAGCTCACCACACTTGCCTGCAATTTATGGTATTTTGAACCTTAAAAAATGCTCCTTGAATACTAAAATTAATTCTATTCACTTGGCAAGGATATGATGCATCTTAATATAATTCTAGCTTTCCATTTCGTCACTTGCAAACATTGATTTTTTTTATCTGTGAAAATGCTGTTAAATTAGCAAGATTTGACTTACTTATCCTGAGTGGGGTAGAAAGTCTTCCTCTTCATGAGGAGTACAGTACGGCTGCCTCCGTTCTTGTCTCCTCCGATCTTCTTCACAACCGACACGGGCTTCTTGGGCTTCTCGGCCTTGCGGGTCTTCTTGCCAAGGAAGCGGTACACGGCCTGAAAGAGGAAAAAGACTTTAGAAGGCTGTCCATCACTCAAATTGTAATTGAAGGAATAATAAGATATTGTATACAGCTTCAGAAAAACGATACATAAAGGGGTCTTCTTTCATTTCTTATCAGAGGACTCGTCGATATCATCATTGACTGTATACAAAAAAACAATGTGAATTTGATAAACAAAACTAAAATTGAAAAAAAAACATTTGAAAGAAACTTACATTGCAGCATGAGGCAAGAAAATCAAAATGAAAACTTAAAAATTTATGATAAAACGAAGTGGAGTTGAAAAGTGTACTCAATTATCATGATCATATACACACATTATTTATCCATGCGCCATGAGTCTTCAAAAAAACATTTTTGCTTTGACCGACACAAGTCAGTCTTTACGAAGATCTGCTAAACAGGCGATCCACAGTGCCCAGTTCCATTTATGTATAGTCACCAAAACGTTAAAAGTTTACCAATCCATTTACTGCTAGGTTAATATGGGATGAACAACATAATATTAATGGTGTGAAAACAACACAGACCTTCTTGTGGAACATCTTGGTCTTGGAGAACCTGACGATTCCATTTCCAAGAGTGTAGTTCCTGGATCTGGGCTTCCTCGTCTTGGCTACCTTTCCGGCAGCTGCGGCTGGCGCCTTCGCCGGTTTGGCTACGGCCTTCTTCTCGGGTGTTGGCGCCATCTAAAAACGCACAAATCACTGATTATTAAACGCTCACTATACTCAGTTGTATGTAATCGATCCATTGTGACTCTATAAATGTACAATCTGGTCAGCACCGACGACAAAATACACTTAACTCCACAAGAAAACTCAACACGACAATTTTGACACTTCGGTGTTTTAGGTTAGAAACACTTCTACAAATGACCGAAAGAATTTGCGAAAGGGGAATAATTAATTATGCTTATTGCCACAACAATTTGCAGTTCCATACTCGTAAGCAACTTTAAAGTATTGCACGAAATATCCGATAGAACCCACGTTGAAACTTTGACAACATGAATTTTGAAGTTAAGTTATTTTAATGTCATACTCATCAGATTGCACAAATAAATGGCGATATATCTAAAACAAAGATTTATCTTTCGTAATAATACACCGAAATGTTATTTTTATAGTCATATTTACTTCGATTATACGGATTTTTATAGTAAAGTCAAAAATACCAACTCACAATATTTAGCACGATATTGAAAAGAGCTATATTAGCGCCGCAGCGGCCCAATATTGAAACACATTTCCGGTTACCATACGTGAAAAATATTCCGTGCTGATACTTAGGTACTTAATGGAGAAACTAAAAAATTCATCAAAAAAATATTATTTATCAGTTACTACTGCTGTAGTTGTCGTAAAATAGATGGACATAATATGCAGAAAAGACTCTTCACTTTGGATCTCTTTTTTTAATTCATTCAAAAATAGATTGAAAATTTATGTGCTATACATTGACACAAGAAGAAAAAAAAATTAACATAAAAAACTTGGAAATTTACATACTTCAAGAAATGCTTTCATTCGCATTGATGTACCTTCTTCAAGACATGAAAGAATGATATTTTCAGAGGTGATTTAGTAAGATTTTTGTTTGTTTCTCACTTTTTTTGGTTTGAAGGAAAAGTGATCGAACTTCCAATAAATAATTAGCAAAATAAAGAGGTTTGCACAGCATTTGTGGTCATGAATGTCTAGGTCACCACAACTATTTTTAGCTCGCTCGCAATGATAGTGAAAACCCTACCAAAATCCGCTGCATAGTTAAGAACTAAGCGAACAAATAAACGCGGATAGCGACTTTATTTTGTACTATTTAGTGAAGATATCGTTTTCATGATTAATATAATTTTCAATGTTTGGAACGACCGAAATCTGACAGGGTACGCATGATGTCACATGTGCCTCGGTTTTGCTGGTTAACAGTAAGGCCATTCACACACAGATCATACCGCAGGGGTGACTCCGTGTACGAGTCTGCGCAAACTCAGTTCCATCAGAACCCGCCGACCAATTACAAGCTGTCAATGATTTATTGATTCTACATATAATTAAAAATATAAAATAAAAATGATGTAATATGTATTCAGAATCAGCGTCTGCTGATTAAAACAATAATATTCTTCACAGGAGTTCCATTGTCAGTTTATTGACCGGTCAGTGGTTGAGTTGTCATCACGTGTGGGTCCTGTCGTGAGTTCAATTCCTCGGCTGGCTAAGTCACCCAGCACGACACGAGCAACATTTTCCGCTCACTGTGGTGGTAGTAGATTTTCAAATTAGACACAGGTAAAAAAAAAAAATTCAATTTAACTGTAACCCAGGAATGGAAATCCCAGTTTTTGAGCGAAGTATAATCTCATTAGGGCATAGGATTTGACGGAAATTAAAAAGTGCGTTTTTATAAGTTATTTTATTATTAATACATGCATAGTATTAAATTATTAAAATACATTAGTGTTACAAACATTTGCGTACTACTTAGGAAATTAAGTACCTGTACATATTTTTTATTATTATTATTGTTCGTGATTCTAAGACAATAATTTGTTCGTACTTAATTTTTTTTGTCCGGTGTCGATTTTTTTATGTTGAGTTTGTTCCTATTTTATTATTGGCTCCATTATTATTTTTACAAATTCAAATAAGAATTCAATCTCAAAACCCATATTTTATGGAAAGAAAGATAGATAATCTTTCATGGAGAAAAACCTATTTAGAAAATATTACAAGTAATTGCTTTGAAATTGGTCCATCACACCACTACACAAAAGTTGTACGTAATTTGATTATTAAAATCAGAAAATGTCACAACACGCCACTGATAATATTACATAGTAGAATAAAATTGAAATGCAAAATTACTATTTTACAACAAAATACATAATTTGCATTACATTACATAAAATATATTAAAATTACAACAAGTAAACATAAAAATTGTAACAAGTAAATATAAAAATTGTAACAAGTAAACACACTTAAGATATTAATTACATAAAAGAAGACTACTCTCGATTATTTCAATTGGTACATTAATTTGCCAAAATATATGAACAATATTTATTTTCAATCAAATATTCAAGTTTGATTTGTAATAAATTCAATTGTACAAGTAAACGACCAAATAAACAATCATTAGAGTATCTATAATAAACATATGTTTAAAAAGTAACAAATTAGTCATAATTACGAAGAGTTTATACTTAACCGATATTAACTGCACAAAATATTAATTAACATATTTTATAACTTAATAGTGTGTTGCTAGTTTTAGGTTCATAAAAATATTATTTATTTGTTAAAATACATTAAAAACTGGTAACTATAAAATTTTGGTAAAATTTTTGCAATAATGCACAATAGAAGTTTTAAAAAAAATAGAATAACATCAAATATAAGTATAAAAAAATCTGTCTTGCCTTCGTCCTCGCTAGGTTGGTTGTTGGGTGAAACCCATTCCCTGTGAATAAAAAAACATTTCATTAAAAATTATTTTTTTAAACGGGCAGCCTAATGGTGGAAACTTTACTGGGGAACAAGCAAGCATGGATTAGCAGTGTATCAGCATTAATAAGCGGGAATTACCATAATGACCAGGAATGAACAGTGAATGAGCATAAGTAAAATCAACGCTATAAGTGTATTGATAGCCACGAAAAACCACAAATGGACAGTAATAGCGTGAATGAACATAGAATCTGCATTTAAACGGAAATGGTCATGAATAACCACAGACGAGCACGAATGAACAGTAAATAAACATGAATTAATTATTGGCATTATCAAGCATGAAAGAATTAGTACAAATTAACGTAGAATGAGCATGAACGAATAGTGAGCCAGCACTAATTGTCACGAATGAGAATAAATGAACAGTGAATGAGCACAAATGAATAGTGAATCAGCATGATTAATAAGCGCAAATGGCCACATATGATCATGAATTATCACGAATGAACAGTGAATGAGCATGGATAATAAAAATGAAATAGTGAAATCTGCATGCGAGCTCAAATGGCCACAACAACCATAAACTACATTATATAGAATGAATAATAGGGAATGATCACAAATGAATAGCAAATACATAAGAATTTAAGCCCGAATTTACACAACTGAAAAGAGACATGGGTGAATAAGTAATGCTAGATATAGAGTATAAATAAAAAAATTAAAAAAATTAAAATAAAAATTTTCAGTATTTTATTAAAAATAGGCATTTGTTACTCAATCATCCAATAGAGGTAATCACAGTTTATAAACTTGTAATCACTCTCCTTAAAAGTTGTTGTTTTTGATTTGTTTTCTTTATGCTTAGCATGATAGAAATAGTAAGCAAGTTATGCTTATTAGCAATAAGCACAAATTGGCAGTGAATAAGCATGAATCATAGACATATGAATATTAGTAGACCTGCCCTAAGTGATTAAAAGCGTATTATCCCCACTCCCCATACCGGTTCAATTGAGCCGGCTGGGCTCGCATATGGCCTCAAGTGAAATTTGAAAACGTGACGTCATCATTCTTGTGCGAACTATGGTCGAGGCATCATCGGTTCATTTTACGAAATAACACGGCAAAATGTTGACTTGTACTATGAAAACTTGTAAAAATAGATGTGAAAAAGAGAATAAACCCAATTGTCGTATTACATTCCATAAGTAAGCATTATTTTACTTTATTTTAAGCTTATTCACACCGTATTATATGGATCAGTTTTAGAAACATATACTATCACATCACAATGTAGCGATTCTCAAGTGTGCTCATCGTTGTTTACTGGGGTAAGTAAATTATGAGACATTTGTAAAAGTGTCTTAACTAAATACTCTGAAACTAACTACGACTCTGAAAATAGAAGCTGCCTTACTTTGCCGAATTTGGACTTCGCAAATTAGTTCATAACGTGGCGAGTAATTTGCGCTCCCATGTAGAAATGTCTATTCATTCAAAAGCAGATTTTACTTTTAAGAACTAAATGGTGATATTATAATGCGAGATGCCTATTTACTGTCAGATTGATTTATTGACGAATCACAGTCAGCCTTACTCCCTTCGTTCTTCAACAGTTGATTTTACCCCTCGCCATTATATTCTCGTCTATTAATTCCTATGTCTGTGGCATGAATGAATTTTTAAGAAGCATGAATGAATGGTGAATAAGATGAATGAATGGTGAATAAGGTAGCCATACACGTAATGGTAGCCATACACGTTAGGGTTTGCATGATGGTTATGCATGTACATGCATAACCATCATGCATAACCGAGTTTAATAAAACACATACACGTTAGGGTTTGCATGTACATAAACTCTCAGTTAAAGGTAGTTGCAGCTAAGTGACGGTGTTTTGTAGGACATTTTCCTAATCTGCTGTGCACTGTATCGCCAACAATGGACGACGACGATGTGATAGCTGTACTTGGCTTAATACTTGTAACAAAGAAAAGGACAAGAAAAAGAGATCGTACTGAGTGGTGTAAACACTGGCTTTTGAAAAGAAAACAGTTCTCTCATATAAATTTGATGAACTGAGGTTTACACCAAAAGATATAGGACAGAATATTGGACACTGAGAACTGAGAATGGCTGAGAACTGTGCATGCAAGCATGAGCGGCCGCCACACACGCTCGGTTATGCATGCGCGCAAACATAACCGAGCGGCAAAAAATATCTATTTTGGTATTTGTTAGGTTGCATGTACATGCATCGATAACTGTACAGTTTTTTACATACACACTAGGGTTTGCATGATGGTTATGCATGTACATGCATAACCATCATGCAAACCCTAACGTGTATGGCTACCATAAGGGTTTGCATGATGGTTATGCATGTACATGCATAACTATCATGCATAACCGAGTTTAATAAAACACATACACGTTAGGGTTTGTATGTACAATTTCCTATAAACTCTCAGTTAAAGGTAGTTGCAGCTAAGTGACGGTGTTTTGTAGGACATTTTCCTAATCTGCTGTGCACTGTATCGCCAACAATGGACGACGACGACGATGTGATAGCTGTACTTGGCTTAATACTTGTAACAAAGAAAAGGACAAGAAAAAGAGATCGCACTGAGTGGTGTAAACACTGGCTTTTGAAAAGAAAACAGTTCTCTCATATAAATTTGATGAATGAACTGAGATTTACATCCACTACCACAGAATATTGGACACTGAGAACTGAGAATGACTGAGAACTGTGCAAGCAAGCATGAGCGGCCGCCACACACGCTCGGTTATGCATGCGCGCAAACATAACCGAGCGGCAAAAAATATCTATTTTGGTATTTGTTAGGTTGCATGTACATGCATCGATAACTGTACAGTTTTTTACATACACACTAGGGTTTGCATGATGGTTATGCATGTACATGCATAACCATCATGCAAACCCTAACGTGTATGGCTACCATAAGTATACAGGAATGACAATGAACACTGAAAGAGCAAAACCTTTTACAAAAGTCATCAAGTATATCAGGGGCAGATTTCGCATACACATAATAATTATTTTCAGACATTTAAGGTTTTACTCAAGTTATTCCAAAAATAAATATAAAAAATGACCTACATTTAGGTATATCAGGGCCATCTCGGAACATTTCACAACAACGTCCAACTGAGTGTAGCAGAGATGTGGAGATCTGAAGGGGCCCAAGTCTAGAGGGGTCCCGGGGCAATTGTCGGGCAATCGGACTGCTTGTAGGAGAACTGAACCGCTCCAGCAAAATGTATCCAACAGCCACCCGCAAGTAAATTCATACTTCGGTGTGCCCCAATTCATCCTACAAACAATCCATAGATATTATACCTACCGGCGATAGCTTCATTGTTAACTCTCTTTCTATCCAGATATCACCAAGTAACAGAAAGATTTAATTATTGACAATATTAGCGATTTCTAAACTAAAATCTGAAACAGAAAAATCAGAAAAGACACGAACCCAGGACCCTTGCCTTGCCGGGGCACTGCTCTACCACTGAGCTAATGGGACCCTATCCCCTTCGGTCACATTTAACTGTATCATACTTCGAATAAGAACTACCAACATTGTCTTCATTTTTTATAGAAAGATTTAAGTTACAAAGAAGATGTCGGTGACTTAACGGTAACTTTACTACTAATACTAACCGCTAGCGCCCTTTGTGATTTTTCACAAAAACGGCGCCATATAAATTAACCCTTTATTATTGAAAAAGTTTTACCTTACAATAAAACTTATATTATGAATGCATTTGGGACTGCCAGGTGACGTTGGCGGGAGATTTATAACTATGAATTACACACGAAATTGGTAAGAAACGTCTATTTGGCTGCAAAATGGTAATGTTTATCTCACTTTATAGGTATTAAATTATGCTACATAATATTATTATTAATGAATTTTATGTGAATTTTTAAGGATCTGTAAATTTCAAATTTTGTTTAATCAATACTGACAATACTGTCCCAATAGATAATAGGTAGGTTTTTAAATAATGATAGGTACCTAATAATTTTAAAAATCCATACGGGGAGGGGTAAAGGGTGCTAACTTCGGGGAGTGATTCTACACGATGGTACAAGTAAAAAATATAAGTAACTTTTTTCGAAATTCCAACATCTGAAGGTAGTTTTTAGATAAATAAAAAATATTAAAAAAACGTTGAATTGTTTTTATGGGAAAATAAACATTGGAATTTCGGAAAAAGTTTTTCATCTTTTTTACTTCTACCACCTGCCGAAATTAGCTCACTTTACCCCGGACAACCTGTCTAGGTCTGATTTCGAAAAACTGTTGTGTAAGGCCCAGGACAAAGCAGAGAACATCAGCTAGTATTCAGGGTGTCTGGGAGTAAAGTGTTATTTATATTTTTTACTTCTATCATCCATGTAGAATTACCTCCCAAGATTTGTGCACTTTACCCCAGGACACCTTTATAATTATTATATTATGTATTAAAAAAATATATGTTTAAATAATAAAATAGAAAAAACTAACCTTTTGCAGTAGTCATCAAGTATATCGGGGGCAGATTTTGCATACACATAATGATTATTTTCAGGCATTTGACCAATTATGCCGAAATTATTGATGCTCAAATCCACAGGCTTCAAATTCGGTTTTTCATAAGTCTCCTTATGATTTTTTAACTCTACCGAAAAACAACCATTTTTGCTTTCTCTGCGTATATTCTTAGTATATAATTTGCAGACAGGTCTAGCCCATTTCAGTTCCAACTTGAACCCGTCCAAAGTGCAGCATTTCAACAATCGCAATGCTTTTTCGGCATCTTGTCTCGTGATAAAATGAACGAAGGCAAAATCGTCAACCTTTTTAATTCGTTCGATGGTGAATGGATCAATGTATCCGCTAAAAGTTTTCAATATGTCGTTTTCTGTTGCTCTGGCGGATACGTTTCGGACAAACAAAATCTTTACCTGAATGACAAAGAAATAAAACAAAATCAATAATTTTTATTCAAGATTTATTCCGTGTCACTAACAGCTCTTTTGTAACCTCTCGTTATATTGTTATTATTTATTAGATTCATTTAAGAGGGGGAGGTGACAAAAGCGCTATCAACGGCACAGAATGACATACTTAACTTAGCAGGTGGCCAAAAGAGGAATTAAAAAACCAATGAACTAATTTTCTATAATTTTTGTCATTGTTTTTTTTGTAACCATAATATGGCTTTAGATACGTTTGGTGACTAGATCTTAACAGATATGTAAACTTCCCAGCCTTTCTCACATCCTCCCTGGCACTACTTCAGCGCCTAACAACATTCCTCTAATTAAGGTCCCATAGTAAGTGTTCAAAGAAGGTTTGTATGGGAGATATGAAAATAAGAATGTTAGAGGGAGCGAGCTAATATTTAAAAACGATAATAAGCAAAAATGGTGAAAATATTTAATAAAACACAACTCTTTTGAAATAGAGCAAAAATCGGTCGCCAAATGCTTTAGCTGCATTTAAAGATACACTATGATTTTTTCATACCTATAACCAGAGATGTGCTTTATTTCAAATAAATCCATTTCAAATGGAAATGCAAAATGGGTATTTTCCATTTTGCATTTTAAATGCTTTTCTAAAAACTATTTTGCATTTTAAATGCTTTTCTCAATGCATTTTCCATTTTAAATGCTTTTTTGCAACATTCTTCCTACTATCTCCACTCATCTTTTTTTCATAAGCCCCAAATATCAGTCGGTCCTCAACCTCGCTATGAGAGATAATTTATATTTGTCAAGTTGCTCCCTGGTAGGAGCCCTGTCAATTGAGTGATACCATTACAAAAAATACTGATTCAAATACTGAACATGGGGCCATGACGCTGTAATATTAAATGTTAGATAGCAGTTTCTATGTTTTTACGTTGGCAACATTAGTCCCGCGCAATTTTTTTGTTTGACCTGAGAAACCATTTTGCATTTTCAATGCATTTTGAAAATAGGTATTTTGCTTTTGAAATGCTTTTCTAAAAACCATTTTGCATTTCAAATGGTTTTGGGTACCCATTTTGCACATCTCTGCCTATAACATTAAATAACAGAACAAAACGTGTTTTTAATAATTTTCTAAGCTTACTTTGCGATTTTTTTCTATCGAGGGAATTTCATATAATTACCGTTTCGATATTACAAATGTATAGATATTATTTTAAAAAATAACATCCATATTTTATGGAACTTAAAAACTTATGAATCGGTAGAAATTGAGAATGCGGGGGCTTAATATGAGATGCAATAGTTCCACTGGCTCCGGGTAGTTGGAAAATTAAAACAATACTTAAACTAAAATAAAAACGCAGTGAGAACCAGTATTGCACAATAATAATCAAAATTATGATCATGACACAATGCAGTTTTGGGATTTTCACCTGAAGGCGCAATCACAAACTCGACAAAAAAAACGGTAGTGCATATCAGAAAACAAAGGTACTTACGGTAAAAATTCCGTACTACGAATAATAATTACCAATTTTCTATCTTAAACATAAAGTCTACTTAATTAAGTTGAAACGAAGAGTTAGTTCAATAATTTGGTCGTATTTAGAATATTGTACGGAAATTTTACAAATAAAAGTACCAAAGATCTAAATCGAACATACACGAAAATGATATTTAGTTAGGATTTTATGATTGTACCTACAACTAGAAAATTTAGATAGGAAAACAACAAAAATGTAAAAAATACAATATAACTTATTGGTTCTTACCTGTTTCATGATATTATTTCCGACTATGGGTTCCGGTTCGGCCCAGTCTACCACCAGCTTGTCTCCAAAGGATGTCAGAGGACCAGGTATGAGAGCCCTTCGGGCCAAAGCTGCTGAATGATGACTATCAAAATGCAGAAAGACGTACCCTCGGTTATGTAAAGGGTTATGCATGAGAGGATACATCACCACATCAACTACACCGGACACAAGCTTACTAAATTCTTTCAAGATTTCTTCTTTACTTGCGTCTAATGGCAGCCCACTAACGAAGAGGCGGTTATTATCGAAAGATTTTGATACCACGATAGCATTACTAGGTCGAATTCTGCAATTGTTCAACATTTCTACTGCTTTCCAGGCGTCCTGTTCGTTGGTGTAACGCACGAATCCAAATCCCCTGTTAAATCCAGAAAAATCCATCATCAGTCGCAGCTCGTAGATCGTTCCAACTTCCTCGAAAACCGGAATAAGTTCGTCTTCATAAAGGTCTCTGGGAAGCTTTCCCACGAAGACTTCGCAGCCCGTCGGAGGCGGGCCGATCCAATTCGGAGGAGGTCCATAGTGTCTCTGTCCATTCCTTTGTATTAATTGGTACCCGGATTTATTAACTATGTTTTGCATTTTTTGCAATACGCTGTCTTCTGTTTCTTGGGGATACATGGTCGTAAAATTCAATGTTAGCAGCGGGAAAAGTTTTAAAAAATAGTTGCTTGCAGCGCCGCTACGAACTGGCGGAACTCCCAAATCAGACTGAAAAGTCAAAGGGCTGAAATTTTATTGTATCGTACAATCAGGAATCGGACACTCTACCGACAGAAATGTAAACATTGTGAAAATAATCCTACTTTACATGGGCTCGTATATTGAGAATCAGTTAAAAATTAAATAAAATACGTTGTAATAAAATAAAATAAAATAGTGGTTTTAAAACAAAAAATATTTTATTTTATTAAATATGTCAAACCACAAAGTGATTGCATTCTACAATAGTAAAATACTTTGTAATCACAACTATTTAAATCAAATAGGATCGACATGTTTCGAAATCAATGGTTTCATCGTCAGGATAAACATACTATAATAAATAAAATTATCATAAAATAGTTAATTATTACATTTGTGTATTTAGCAAAACTTTTATAAAGTAACACATTCACGTATACATGAAAAACTTTTATGAATTAACATAGCAGAATGTATATAAATTTAATTTAAAATATAACGTTTAAATGTATTTATGAAACTAGGGGATGGGAAGAGAGAAATGGCGAAGAGAATAAATATTTTTACAACGCCCGTGAGGTGATTTTTCTCAACAGCAGTACCTACAAATGGTCAAAAATATTATTATTATTAAGAGGATATTTGGGAAGTATCTGGTTATTCATCTGTTGGCTGACTGACCATCGTGCCGTTTCCGGAGAGGTAGGCAGAGAGGATGATCCGACACATATCTCTGTCTTTACACACTCTTTCATTGATTCGCTTTCATTCGTAGTATCTTAATACTTTTCTGTTATTCTATTCGCCGATTTTGAGCGACGTTTCGATTCTGCATGGTGGTCTTTCTATATTATTTCTATATTCTCTCACACTGAGAGCATCTACTACTATTTTCAGCTCGCAAATGTATTTTAATCACGAGCTATTTAAGTTTTCAATATCAACTGTCAAAAAAATTAAATAAATCTCTATGTAGGTACTTTTATTGTTTGTTCCGTATTTTCAGTATTAAAGTACAACAAGACAAACATTTTGATTATTTTTAATCTTTGAATTGAAATTGATCAGAGAAAATATTACACAATTATAAATATTAACCGTTACAGCGTATAACGAGAAATGTATACCGATTTGAAAGAAAACGGCTATCGCCAATTTAAAATAAGATTAGATTAGGTAAGGTTCCCGACTAACAATTCGAAGGTCGCGGGTTCAAATTCCATATCATATTTCACAATTTATTAATTCAAAATAATATATAGTATACTATAGAGTGTAAGATACTCTCAGTATCATCCTGGTGTAAGACCACCATTCAGAATTGAAACGTTGTTAGAAATGGTTTTAGCCCTACTTGGTGACCAGATCTAGATAGCCAGATACTCCCCCACCTTCCTCTTACCTATCTCCTTCCCCTCCCAACTACCTTCAGTCTTACAATATACCCAAATTGGGGATGCCGGAGTCTCACTGATTCCAGACGGTTGGGAGTAGTTGGGGCTCTTGTGTGGTATTCACTTTTTTTTGTTATGTGTTAATAAAAGATCCAGAAAGGAGATAACTTAGGCATAAATGTGGTAAAACCGTGTATGATCGTGTGAGATTCGCAAATAATGCAAGACTGATGTAAGCGTAATCACTGTAATCAGTAATGAGTAAGATTGAGAAATGAACGCTTAGATGGTTTGGGCATGGTGCCTGGAGCAGATGTGCCCGGGTTCATGGGGTGAGGTTTGTCAGGGTCTTGGCAGCGGATGCGTCCACGTGATGGGTCAGATTTGGAGATACTGGTTGAGGGAGATCTTTTCACGATGCATACAAAGAAAAAATAAAAACTCCGACAGTAAATTCAAGCTTTGGACAAAGACACTACCAATACCATGCTATAAAAGCTTTCAACAGTGTAAAACTTGAAATTAAAATTGAGGAAAATAAAAATAAATTCACACACAAAATTACAAAATGGATTAAAGAACAAAAAAGACAATATTACCAAAATTTCATAGCATAAAATAAAAATAAAACCTACACGTAACACACAAAACCAATATAAACACACATCACTCATAAACACACAAGATTATTTTCAATGTATTATTTTTTAATTTTAAATATATTATTATGTATTTTTAATTTTAAATGTATTATTTTATCTTTAAATGTATTATGTAGATTATATTTTAATATTATAAAATGAAGGCCTCAGCACGGGCAAGCCACCCAGTGAGGCCTACATTACTGGAAAACTTAAAATGTAAAAAATATTGTACCAAATAAATAAATACATTACTTCCGTCACACCTAGACACAATGACCCCAAGATACCTATCCACCTCTCAAACCTTTTTCCTTCCCAGAAATTCCTTTCTTAAAAAACTCTCCACACAGCTTCCCCAAATATGACAGGTGCTGAGAGGAATTATTTTCCTCAGGGTCTCTTTTATGGAGTTAATGTTGAAAAAAATACAAAGTGAATAAACGAAGAAACGATTTAAGGAGAATATATGATGCGAATGTGAACGGTGGTAGTGTCGGGGACCCTTGAGGTCCTTGAGGAAGACATTGCACGATCAAGTTAACCAAATACTTGTCGGGCCATGTATGAGATGATGTAGGAATGTGAATGAAGCAAGGAGTTGGTGCCAAGATCGAGTTGTTTGGCGGTCCATCCCCTCTGCCAACCCCCTTGCACCGAAACGGCATGATGGTTAATTAGTTATGTACAGAATTTCAGAGCGGTACTAATACCGGCCCATATAAATCGGGCTACATTTCGTCCTTGCCACAAGCAAGAAATTTGTTGGTGCAAATGCAATATTCCTAGCGACACAAATAATTATTATTATGTCGTACCCGTACATCAATACTGCCACAAATACAAATAATAAAAATACAGATTTTAGTAGTGATAAACAGATCGATCCGCCGGCTTTTATTTAGTTTAAACGTGGGTAACTGCGCAAACTTCGGGGGATTATTATTCTACGTGATAGTAAAAGTAAAAAAAATATATTATGGTTTTGTAATCAAGTCGTAAAAAAAACCTTTCAGGCGCTTACATTGCTAACGCTGGCTAAACCATACGATATACATCAAAATAATGTACTACGGAATTGTATATCTTAAAAACGCCTACAGAAAAGTCCGCGATGGATATGTCTATCTCATAAAGATAACTCCCAGGTACACGTCATTTGGAAGCGGAAATTAACTTCTCGACATCCGATCGAACTGAAACTAGGGAGATAGACTCGTTTTTAATGACGATGCATTCTATTGGTGGCAATCACGTATACACAAACGGACATATTATACGCATTTCTTTGCCCTTTGATGACATTACAGCAGTTAATATATGAAACAAATGTCGGCCCCCACTCAAACGGGATTTAGCTCAGTTGTAAGTGCAGTTGACTCCAGTCCCCAGGGAGGTATATTCATTCCTCAGTGTATCTACCTTACAGAATATAAATTAATAATTATATTCAAACATAAATATGTACATTCTAACGTATTGCTCATCACGTTCATTGATCAAATGTATTGTAGATATAGTTTTGTATTTCGTGGTCGACGAACCGGTGGATGGAATCTGATTTTTAATGAGAAACTAATGTTTGAGAGGCAAGGTTTATTATGCATAACATATTATTTTTCAACAATAATTTTAAACCTGAAACACATAATTAATAACAATAATATTTGATTGAAGTCAAAATATTTCACCAATAAATGAAGATATAATATGTCCTGACGCCATCTAGTATGAGATTTAGCATTAACAATGCCTTTCCCACAAAAATAAATTTGGTTGTTTCCTAGTGAAAAATCTAAAAGTTCTTCACCGATTGCTTTGAAATTTTGACACAACGTTGCATTCGAATACGCGTGTGGTTTTTATATAACTATATTATATAGATCATAGATGTCACCTGTGACAGGTAAACACTTTTTTTAACTGTGCCATCTGTTGGGCGTAAAAGCAACAGGCACTATTGTTTCTCTATCTGCACAGAAAAACTAAGCTACATCAACGCGTGGCGGGGTACAGCTAGCAACCAATAATTGTTAATTGTTTGAAAAATACCAGTACAATAATTTGACGGGTTTGAATCAGCCGGCGTAGCGCAATTAGTAGAGTATTTGACCGTCAGAAGGCTGCGGGTTCAATTCCCGTCCACGGCATGTATTTTTTCTCGAAAGTTTTTTCAATTTATACAGTAAAATAAAATACATTCAGTTGATTCAAGAGACTGAATTATTATATTTCTTCTTTTAAAATTAAAAGAGGGGAAAGAAAGTTAGAAAGAAGAGTAGGGAGGCAAATTTCCTCATTCATGTAAAGTTATTAACTAAATTCGTGTTTCGCTTCTTCCTCCCGAGTATATATATTTTTTTTAATTTAAAGAAAAGTTACATTGGATGTTCTTTTCTATTGAGAGAGAGAGGGGGAAACACTCTCTATAATTTATTAACGCAGGGGATTCGGGGGGAAAGGAGGAGGGTTCGATCCGTGTAATCTTCCTCTCATAGGTATATCAATTTTAAAATAAGAGTACCTGGTGTAAGGGAAACTTTACTTGGGAAAATTAATATTTAAACCATTTTTTTATGTCTTAAAAGACATTTGAAAAAATAGATTGCATATGTATTAGTTATATTTTTCATATTAAGTACTTTGGTAACGTAACTACTTTGGTGATAATTTAAACGCGCAGAAAGTAGAAATAGATAATGTTCAAATGTTCCGATTCGATTACCTAGAAAATTAAATTTTGACTTGTGGCCATTATGTTGTATGAGTGCGATTAGTTCATTACGCGGCTGCCATTTTCGTTTTTTATGGTAAAAGTGTGACCCATCCGCAAATCACAATAACCCTTTCTAGAAGATTATAGTAAAAATGCTTCACTCTGTGACTTTAATACAAAATTTGATCTAGTTCGTCGGGCGCACCTTTTTTATAAAGTGTTTTTAAATTGCTCGTCTTTCTCGCCTCTCTGGAAAGGACACCTGCATACTTTGGGTGGTCCAATATCCTAGTTTCGCCTTTCCTGTCAGTTAAAATGATTATTTTTATGCGTATTGTCTTCAATAATGCCGACAGTGGTTTATTTATCATAATGCCGCTTTGAAACGGAAATATGGATCATTTTACGTCATCATTTTTTCCATAATATTATAATATTCATTATAACGTGTGTCGTTCGTAATTCGTAAGGCTGCGTATAAACAGTTGAAATTTACCTCGAGCCGAGACACGAATAATGGGAAAGGAAGGAAGCAACCGCAAACGGTTGCTCTCTTTGCACTATTTGCGCCGTTTTCGCCGTTTGCACCGTTTGTTTGCAATTCGGCTGGCGGATTTTTTTCCTCTTTATACGCAGTATAAGCCATTAATTATTTTCGTTATACCTATACGAAAGGAAAAAAGCAGCTGAAAGCGGCGCACAGTATGCTGAAAATCGCCTTTCATAGACATAGAGACTTGAATTTTCAAGGGTATTTTTTTTGGCTAGAAATGGATTCTGCTGATCATTACTATGCTATAAAATGTCGTACGAAGCAATTGCGTGTACAAATGAAGGAGTTATAATTTTTTTAAGAAAAATTTGTATGGCGCTGACATTAAAAATGAGGCTATCTCTGGAATCATAAGGTTGGCCGTTCTATCCTTACACACAGATAATACTACTATTTATTTGTATTTTTTTGACATACTTCATATTGTGGCGCAAGGTGCGATTTTTTTTTTAAAATCCTCAAAGTTGAAAAAAACTTTTTTTAATGTTGATGATTCATTTTAATGCTTAAATGCTTTTAGGCTTGCAGTGTAAATAAAATATTGTAAACTAGACAAAGCATACTCACATGTAAAGCATTTAAGCATTAAAATGAATCTTCAACATAAAAAAGTTTTTTTTTCAACTTTGAGGATTTAAAAAAAAAAATCACAAGTTTCGCCACAGTACGTATGTCAAAAAAATACAAATAAATAGTAATATAATTGTGTGTAAGGATATAATGGTCAACCTTATGATTCCAGAGATAGCCTCATTTTTAATGTCAGTTCCATACAAATTTTTCTTTAAAAAATTATGACTCCTTCATTTGTACACGCAATTGCTTCATACAAAATTTTATAGCATAATAATGATCAGCAGAATCCATTTCTAGCCAAAAAAAATACCCTTGAAAATTCAAGTCTCTATGGCCGGGTTCCCACTATGCCGGACCGGCAGATCTGCCGGAAACCGGATACCGGACAAGAGTGTTCACATTACACCGGAGCCGGAGAGATAATGGGAGGACATCGCTTCAGGATTCGAAAGAAAAGCCAACTTTCCTCACTGTGTTGGAGCAGTAGATGGCAAACATATTAGAATTTTGAAACCAGCCGAGGGTGGTTCTATGTTCTTTAATTACAAGGAATATTATTCTTTTGTATTAATGGAAGTTGTTGATTCAGAGTACCGATTTATTTTTATTAGTGTGGGCTCATACGGCAAGGAATGCGATTCTACTATATTAAAGGATAGTAAATTTTGGCAAAAGATCAATGATGGTACTTTAAATGTACCAAAGCCTAGACCGCTTCATGAAAACTTGCACGAGGAATCACCGTTTAAACTAATAATAATAATAATATTTGGCTGATTTATATAGCGCCGTTTTCGTGAGAAATCACCTCAAAGGCGCTGTACAAATATATTTCTTAAATAGTTAATACTAGAACTACTGACTTATCTCTAAGACTTATATCTAGTGACTTACGACTAAGGCCTATAACTACTATATTAACGACATATATACGAGTATTTACATATTTAGCAACTTACAACTAAAATTAATATTAACAATCTAATCTTACTAACGCCAGAAGAAGAAGGAAGTTCTATTATATTAGGGTGTTTTTTATTGTTAGCTGGATATATATGTTAAATGAATGAAATTAAAGAATAAAATCAATCGTCAATCTTAAACGCATTTAGATGATTCATCTGCCAACAATTAAACCGATTGACTTGTTATGTTCCCGCTGATATTGTCCATTGTCCATTGGTAGGCAAGTCAATAGAAAAATTGAATGAACGGAATCGCTAGATAATGTAACAATTACAGTATAAAAAAATGAAAAAAAGAAATATTTGGATAGAATGACGGATTTATGGAAATGAGTGTCTGAAGGCTTTAATCTCCTACGTCCGTATGGAGGTACACATTTGAATACTGATAAAAAGGTTTAAACGAACAGGGCGAACACGTCTACTTTGACGCGAGGGGAGCCCGGAGCACGGGCGCGGCGAGCGGGGACAGCCGGATACCGGCACAAACTCGTTCACACTACTCCGGTCCGGTGGTTCTACCGGCACTTTCGCAGTGACAAAACGCTCGGTAAAAATGCCGGGCTCGGCAAAAATGCCGGACCCGGGATAGTGTGAATAGCTACATATAAATTGTACAGCCACTAGCCCTTCCGGCAGTTTTACCGGCCCGGCAGATCTGCCGGTCCGGCATAGTGGGAACCAGGCCTAAGTCTGAAAGGCGATTTTCAGCCCACTGGGCGGCGTTTCGCTCCATTTGCGGTTGCTTCGTAGTCGTGGTTCATACGCACGCTTATACTTAGTTATGCCTTTTTATATCATAATGATACTGTAGTCAGTTGGAACCGTTTTGGAATATGTGGTTTTTAAAATAATAACTGAGCTGCTCGGGTGTAGACCATAATAACTGACATTTTTGCATAAATCGTTTTTTTCGTGTAAACCATGTGCAAACGGTGTTTTCTGATGTCTTCTTTCACTGGAGACATTGACCGCAGTTGACGTGTGACATATCGAAATATATAATTGATATAATAGACAACGAAATAATAGGGTCAAACCAAGCCAAGCAGTGGGCTTGACTAAAGGAGAAGTACGGTCTGACGGCCGAGCCTTTCGACGCGGTGGCTTCAGTTTGGTTGGAACTTTATGGAACTGAGTTACCAGTAGTATGGGGAACGCAGAAACGAAATCAATATTAGGGTTGGCACTGGCATTTTCGTTAAATTACGATGTGTTCCCTGGTTCCGGAAATGTCGTCATTTTGTTCTGACATTGGATTACCTCTGCTAGACTTTTGTATTACGATGTATTGCAAGAATTTAATTTAATAGAGGAAGGATTAATGTTTTACATAAGTATTTAAATGACTTTCTGTTCAACCAATCTCACCAATAATTCCAGTTATGCTGCCTTATTCAATTTTTATTTTATGCCTTTTTTAGGTACTACCATTCGCGGTTTTTATTACTATTATGTCTTGTGCATATTTATTTTTAATAGATTTCACCAGTAATGTTTGATTTTTAGTTCTATCTACCGGTCGGTGGCTGAGTTGACATCGCGTTTGGGTCCCATCCTGGCGGCGTGTGTTCAAATGCTGGCTAAATCCTCCATCGCAACACAAGCAACATTTTCCGCTTACTGTGGTGGTAGTAAGAGATTTTCAAATGTTGTCAGGTTATCCATAACCCGGGATATTTATCTTTATTTAAAAAAAATATAATAAAAAACGTTGTATCGGAATCCTCGATATTTTATTATAACTTCATTTTACCAAGTACCATCACACCTGAAATGATTTCTTCGAATAAAAAAACGCATTGAGAAATGTTATGTTCACAAATGAGTCTACTACTAGAAATTTATAACAGCACTCGGAATGCGAGAAAGGTTTCCCTTGAGTTGCTTCTACAGATGAAATTTAAGTTGCGATCAAAACACAAGACTGGTTTATATTTAAGAGTTGCTCTGCCAAAAGCTTAAGTAATCAGTACAGTCTTCATCTTGGATTTTATAACTGCACCTCGAACACGATCGTATTTTCTTTTATGCGATGAATCCACAACTGTAATTTTATCTTTACATTCTAAACACAAAACTGGTTTTAATTTAAGAGTGAAATCTTGTGCAAGTCTCCAACTTTAATTAAAAACACACCATAGACATATGAATATTAGTAGACCTGCCCTAAGTGATTAAAAGCGTATTATCCCCACTCCCATACCGGTTCCATTGGAGCCGGCTGGACTCGCGTATGGCCTCAAGTGAAATTTGAAAACGTGACGTCATCATTCTTGTGCGAACTATGGTCGAGGCATCATCGGTTCATTTTACGAAATAACACGGCAAAATGTTGACTTGTGCTATGAAAACTTGTAAAAATAGATGTGAAAAAGAGAATAAACCCAATTGTCGTATTACATTCCATATATAAGCATTATTTTACTTTATTTTAAGCATATTCACATCGTATAATATGGATCAGTTGTAGAAACATGTCTGGACGCGAAACACAAAGCTGGTTGGTTGCTGGGAAGTAAATTATGAACATTTATAAAAGTGTCTTAACTAAATACTTAAACGAATATTCGACTCTGAAAATAAAACCGAATTTTTTTGCCGAATTTGGACTTCGCAAATTTGTTCATAACGTGGCGAGTAATTTGCGCTCCCATGTAAAAATGTCTATTCATTCAAAAACAGATTTTACTTTTAAGAAGTAAATGGTGATATTATAATGCGAGATGCCTATTTACTGTCAGATTGATTTATTGACGAATCACAGTCAGCTTCACCCCCTTCGTTCTTCAACAGTTGATTTTACCCCTCGCCGTTATCTTATCGTCTATTAATTCCTATGTCTGTGAAACACACCCATAAAACAAAAATGGTTTCCTTCGATTTTTGCAGCATATAGTGTGCAATTAGAATTTTAAAACTGCACTTCAAACACGAGAATGGTTTCGTTCTTAAATATATTTTTTTACATTAACAAACAGGAGGACCAGAGGAAAATAATTTCCCTTAGAGCCTATATCATCTTTGAGGATACTGCGTGGAGGGTCATTTTAAGTAGAGGAAGTTCTGGGAAGGTAAAAGGTATGAGAGGTAGGTAGGAACCTAGGGATCAGCGTGTTCAGGAGTACGTATAAATATGTCCCTCCTGCTGCGGCGCAAGGCGATGGTTCGATATACCAGTTGGGGAGGTCAAAGGGTCTCCCCAAACCAGCCTCTCCCGATCTGGTAAGCCACGCAGGTGTTGGGCAGGCGCATCCTGAACACACCTCCCCCGATGAACCCGAGCACCACTGCTAAATCACCAAACGTATCGAACCACTAGGGGTGACCTATGGCTGAGGTGTTGGTTATATAATAAATGGTTCCAGAGGTAGCGGTACCTAAACCCGTCTCCCAAATTTGAATCCTGCTTCTGCAGATGAATCCACAACTGTAATTTTATCTGTAAGTGGGTCCCCAGTTTAATTAGCATTACACTCATAATTTAATATTACCCGATTAGTAATCACTGAAATGAAAAATTAAAATATAATGTAAAAGGTATGTTGAATCACCTATTTATTTGTGTCTAAACTGATTTCTAGTAACATGGATGCCTAGGTAAGTACCTATCAGCTATGTTATACCTTTCTCTGGGTTTTGTTATAAAACCTTAGAAATATATCTGAAACACCGTGAAAGAAAAATGTTCTCGCCTTCTGTATTGTAATATTTTTATAATCTTTTTTTTTGGTCAGCCACCCTGAAAGTGTAGGCCGCACCAAAAAGCTCATTTCCCCTGAAAAAGGTTCCCTATCCGTGATGTAGAGGATGGTAACCAACATTTTTTTTATAAATTTAACTTAAGTTTAATTCATTGTTAATTAATTTATTTAAATTTTTTTACTGCAATGAATTATTTTGTATTGTCTTATAATAAAAATAAAAAAACTACTCTAATTTTTTTTACGATTTATGTTACTTTTATGCATCCAAACATTTCAAAGCTATATCTTAAAACTTGTTTTTGTCAGTTAACATGCCCTACACCAGAGCAGTTCAATTGTGAATAATGTGTTAAAATTACACATTTTCGCTTCAATGGTAATATACTATACTATTACTTACTTATAATATACTTACTTTTATATCTGCCTTTACTATGCAGACTTCGGGTGTTGGGAACTCTCGCAAGTACCTGTTACACCCTAGCGACATCGGACGGACTCTGGCGTAAGCTTTAAGACTACTGCCATCTATCGATTAAGTACTCAATCTTATACATCAAACTTACTCAAATATTATTTACCTAATAATACTATCACTTTACATTAATGCTTCCGATTTTTTTGTCCGGGTTAAATCTTCCCCATAGGAAAAACTAAACCCTTCCACTCACTTTTCCACAAATGATCATCTAGTCAATCAACATTATGCAAGTGCATTATACAGGGCCGCCGACAGCTAATCTGGGCCCCAAGTCTAGTAGACTATACCGGGCCCCCTCCCCACAACTTACCGGGGGGGGTGAGATAACAATTAATAAGTTCATGCTTACCTGCTACTGATAGGAATACTACTTCATTACCTTTTCTTATACCATTATACCAATCATTCGAATTTAGCATAATTATTCAATGGAAATGTTTAAAAAGTTATGGTGAATACTCAAAATAAAATACTTGTGTTTCTTGTTTGAGTGTATTTACATATTCTTCGTTAATGAAGATATCTTGAGGCTAAATTAAATTATTATATTTGAAAGACAGAAAACAGGTAACAAAAATAAATAATCAATTTTCAAAACCAATGGAAAATAAATTAGGAGTACCGCAGTGATCGATCCTTGGACCCCTATTGTTCATACTCTATAAGTCTATATTAATGACATGGTGAAAATATTTTCAAAATGCAAAGTCCGACTATTTGCCGATGATACACTTATATACTTTTTTTTTTTTTTTTTTTTTTTTATGTGACACCTCACAAGAGTGTCCCTGCCTGTGCAGTGCACAGACAGGGGAACTATGTCACCACCCGGTTGGGCGGCGTTGTGAGGCGGAGTAAGGTAGGGGCTGTAGGAAGGGATTTGTTAATGCGGGCCTTGAAGAGGCTCGGATTATAGGAGGGAGGAAAAACAGATGCCGGTAGCTCGTTCCACATACGAGCCGACTTACACAAAAACGAGTCGTAAAAACGGCCGGTTCTCATGAAGCCAACGTCAACCGTGAACGGGTGTTCAGTTCGTGTCCATCGAGTTTCGCGCACGTGCACCGGTGCATCAGGAATCAATGCTGCTAGCTCCTTGGAGCAGGCTCCATTGAAATACCTGTAGAACAGACACAGCATGCCTACATTGCGTCTATGCATCAGAGAAGGCAATCGGTCTGTTAACAACGGATTGTCAATCAGACGGATCGCTCTCCTTTGCACAGACTCAAGCAGGTTTATCAAGTATTTTGGGGCACCAGCCCAAAGGTGGCTCCCAAATTCAATAGTTGGGCGGACTTGAGACTTGTACAGGGTCAGCAGCTGGTTACTGTTGAAGAATCTCCTAGCCCTGTACAAGACGCCCAACTTTTTGGAGGCCTGATTTACTCGGGCTTCTATGGATCCCCGATACTTGAGCTGGTCTGATATAATTGGAGATAACTATAAAGAACTAATAAATATTTTAAATAATGAACTAGATGATGTATCAAGATGGCTAAAAATAAATAAGCTTAAATTAAAAACAAAATGTATGGTGATTGGAAATAAGAAGACATTCAATGTAAGCAAAATTAAAATTGATGGTGAAATTATTGAAAATGTTACTGAAATCAAATACTTAGGAGTTATATTAGATTCCAAACTAAACTTCAATAGACATGCCGAATATACCCAAAAGAAAATTGGCAAAAAGATATCTTTTTTGGGAAGAATCCGGCCTAAAATTTCCAAAAAAATCGCCATCACCATTTACAATTCAATTGCTCCACACTTCAACTACTGATCAAGTATCCTTTTCCTCTGACATGAAAGAGAACAGAAAAAGTTTCAAATTCTCCAAAACAGAGTAATGAGAATAAAACTCCAAAGAAATAGATTCTTAAAAATAATTAAAATGTTAAAGGAACTTAATTGGTTAACCGTGAAACAAATACTGACCTCAATATCAACGTGTTCAAACACGTTGATATTTATTCACAAAATATTAAACAACATGTTACCAAAATACTTCTCAAATAAAATCGTATACATTAAGGACATTCACAGACATTACACAAGGACTAGCAAGGAAATAAGATTAAACAAAAAGGACAAAACGAATACGCAAAACAGTTTGCTGTACAAAGGAATTAAGTTATATAACACACTACCAGAAACTCTAAAGTCCTCACCAATTGAAAAGTTCAAGATGTATTGTAGGAGCTACATAAAACAAGAAAAAATATAGTGAATTTGAAATATTATAATTAATTAACTGCAATATGAAATATTATAATTAATTAGAAATTGGTAACCTTAAATGTACAAATTACTAAAATAAAATTCAAATAAAAAAAATATATTATAACAACACAGATACGTTAGTAATGGAATACTAAATTGGAATATTTTTAAAATTATAGTAAAAACTCCACAAACTATAAAAAAATAATATAGGCAAATAAAAATTGTCATCTAAAATTTAGCTTTTTTACTTTTCTTGTTTGCAAAGCTAGTTATAACATCATCAAAATCCAAGTTTCTGGCCAGACCATTTTCTAAAGATAACATTCCCAAACTTGTTAAACGTTCTTGACCCATTGTGGAACGCAAAAAGTTTTTCACTCTAGACAACAAACTAAAAGATCGTTCTGCTTCCGCAACTGTTACAGGCAGAGTACAGAAAATTCGAATGGCAATTACTACATTAGGGAAGAGATTTGACAGTTTTTGGTTTGAAAGAGTATTTAGTAACTGCAGTGGATTTAAATGTTCTGAAAAGTTTCCTGGTTGAATAGTTTTTAAGTGTTCAATTTCCAAAAGCGTTTCTTCTTCAGATACATCAGTTTTATAGAGATCACACCAGTTTTTCACCCTTTCTTTTAGTTCTTCTTGAGTCATACTTGGGTATTGCCAAAGAAACTTAAACAATTCATTAATATTGTTGACAGCTTTGTATCTTCGGGTCAAGTTTCCAATGACACTGTCAAACAACACATAAAAAACATTAATTTTAAAGTTCTCTTCTGGGCAATCAATCTGTTTTTCATAACTTTTATCAGCCAAAACTTTTGTCTTTTTTCTTTTTTTTGGGAGTTCTTGTGAAATTCCAATATTTTCAGCTGCAAGTTTACACTCTTCTAATATTCTAGTCCACTTAGAACGAAGGGTAGATAGGTTTTCAACTAAGTGTTGCAAATTGACAACTTCCACGTCCAGAGTTGCTTGTCTCGCTTGCAAAACTACACTCCAGGAGTTTATTTCAGACAACACTTTAAACCATGTCGTAGACATTCAAATGTATTCATATACTGTTCAATGCCCTTAATTTCGACCAAAGTTTGAGGAGTGAGATAAAGCTCTTTAATCTTACTAAGAGCAACTTTCAGTCCAGGAATATGAGCAGCAAAAGGCTGCACGCTATCAACTCTTGCAGACCATCTTGTTTTAGAATGAGAATGAAGCGAACACCCAATGTTTTCTTGGAGAATTTCCCACCTTTGTGGACTTGAACTGAATACATTGTAGCACTTTTGGACGATTCCGAAGAACGTGATAGCCTCTACACAAGATTGAGCCGCCTCTTCTCCGCATAAGTTGAGACTATGCGCAGCACATGGCGAATATAATGCTAGTGGGTTATCAGCTAAGATTTTGCTCTGCACACCTTTGTATATCCCACTCATATTAGACGCATTGTCGTATCCTTGTCCCCTGCAGTTCTTAAGTAGAATATCGTGCTCTTTAAGTGTAGACTGTATTAAATCTGCGATTGCTTCTCCTGTCTTCTTACTGCAGTCGACAAACTTGAAAAACCTCTCGTTAATTTTGTGAACGTTTTCTTCTCCTTCAAGGTAACGAGTAACATATCGGAAAATAAACACGGTTTGTTCAATATGTGCCGAGTCAGGAGTTGAGTCAACTATGACAGAGAAGTATTTTGCCTCATTGATTTCCTTTACAATTGTCTGGACAACTTTGTTTGCACAGCTCAAAATAAACTCATTTTGAATTTCCATTGAAAGGTAATGAACTTGGAGTCGTTTTTTTTCTGCCTGCGATTGTTGTACTTTTGTCAAATGATCGTGCAAAATAGAATCGTAGTGGGCGATAAGCTCTAATATTCCTAGAAAGTTTCCATTTCTAGGGTCACCAACCAAATTTGAGTCTCCTCTTAAAGGCAGCCCTCTTTCGCCCAGAAATAAAATTACATGCAGAATCCTTTTTAAAATAGCCCGCCAGCGGGCAGCTTCTTTTTCAATAGCTTCTGTGAGGTGAGTTTTTACATCTGGTTTGTTCTTAAGTAAGCTATTTTCTAAGTTTCGCCACTGAATGTAGCATGATTTGTGATTTGCACTTTTTTCGTGAGGGTTCAGTTTGTCATGAACCCTCTTCCAAGAGTATTTATCTCCACTATATCCCTCAGGGCATGCCAATACAGATCTTATTGCCAATGGCAACTTACTAAATAAACGGCATGGAAAGCAATACAAAGCATTTTTAATTTCACTCCAAGCCAACCAATCTCTTTTTACTTGTTCCCCATTCTTTAATGTGCAATATAAAGCTGAGGGAGGGAAATAGTTCCCATCAAAGTCAGTAGGAAAACAGATTGGGAGTTTAAAAAATGTGCCATTGAGAATAGCTTCATTCACATCTTGTATTTGAAAATTCAAATTTTCGTTTACGCCAATATCATACAATAGAGGCGAAGGCTTGTCGTTGTCAGGGTTTTGTGAGATATTCAGTTCAAATTCATCTACATCAGATTTATCAATAATTAAATTTTCATGGCAAGAAGATGGGAGAGTTTCGTCTGAAACACAACTGAGTATGTTATCAGGCTCCAGCTGGGCGTTAGAATTTGTAAACGATTGGCTTGTGCTAGAACTAGAACAGGAAGAACTTTTAATAAAAAAAACTATCACATGTTTTCTGACCTTTTCTTGACAACGTTTCTCGTTTCTCCATCTCCTTTCTTTTCAAGGCCCCTGACTTGTGCTGATAGCGATAGCTCATTATTAGTGTTATATGAATGAGTCGCTTCGTTCTTCACTTAAAACTTCACAATGACACAACGCCACAACGATCACTTTACTTCAAACAGTTCAAACGAAACACTACTTAACCTGACTAAACCATAAAACCATACCAAACTCAGCGCGCAGCGATTCCGCTATGACTGTCGCCGACGGATTACCGACGCGACGGTCTGCCGATCGGGTCGGTAGGGCCCGGGGGTGAGTATGAGCGGGGGCGCGGCGGGCGGCTGCATCGCCCCTCCCACAGCGGGCCGGCCGGCATGGCGTGCTTGTAGCTTGAGCTGTGAGTGGCACGCTCTGAGAGCGTGTTCACACACATGCGTGGGATGACGTAATTCAGCATATCGCTCGCCATATATTCCAATTTGGAATGTACGGCGAACATTATGCCGAAATACGCTATCCCTCGCATATTATAGCTGTGTGCTGTGTGTGAACACGCTCTGACAGTTGGGCCTACGGAGCGTGCGGGCCTGGGCGCCCGGCCCACGCCCGTTCCTAGTGTCATTTGCATTTTTTTAGTAAAATATCCGGGCCCCGTCCCGGGCCCCCCTTAGGCCCGGGCCCCAAGTTTCGGACTTGGCTAACGTGCCCTCTCGGCGGCCTTGGCATTATATAAGCATAACAAATACAAAACAATACAAGAAAAACACGTCAACTCACCAGAGATCAAATGGGAAAATAATTCACCGACTCCAGATATTTTCATATCAGAGGGTTCGGCTCGGTATAACTTCTAACAGGGCTAATAAATCCTACTGATCCCTCAACATAAACATTTAAAAAATCTTTCGTTATCCTACATGTATTCAAAATGACCGACTTTTGCATCTTTAGGTATATATAAATTTTTTGATAGATCTAATACGCCTAAATTTTTAATGAGAGAGCTAGGTATAATGCCAGTAGCCGAAATAACGAATGATAATATTTTTATAGTCTGAGAATGCCAAATTCTTTTTATTTCATTTCCTAAATCTGTGTACTTTCTTATTTTTTCATTAGCAGATTTTTGAATATTACAGGAATTTGGAATAGCGACATCAATGATATAAGTTATTTTTTTAAATTTTGTCATGTAAAACTATATCGGGTCTATTATGACTAATCGTTCGGTCTGTTCGTATAGTTTTATCATAATATATTTTATAAAATTCGTTTTCTAAAAATGAATTTGGTTCGTATTCATAATATGGCAGTCAATCAAGTTATGTTTAATTACCAAACTTTGGTGAATTATTTTTAAAACTTGATTGTGCCTAAATGTATACTCGGACGGTGCTAATATAGAACATCCCGATATAATATGTTCTATAGTTTCCGGAAAAGCCAAACATTTTCTACACAAATCATCAATTTGATTACTTATTACTTACTTCATAATTTATTATTATTACTATTCTTTCGGAATATCAATTTTAAAATGAATATTTCCATCGAATTTAAAATTATAATAACTTAGGAACCGAAACCAGAGTTCTCAAACTATCAGGTAGAAGTATTTTAACTGATATATTATTTTCAAAATTATTAAATATCTCATTGACAGCCCTGAATTATTGGTTTTCATTTATTTTAAGGGCCCGCTTTCCGCGTAAAGAATTTAGATTTGGGCAACACCCACAAAATAAACAATATTTAGTGTTAAAAGAATCCGACAGAGGTGTCTGAATTCGTATTAGGAATAATTTTGGGGATTATTTAATAATTTAAATAACGAAATTAAATTACCGACATCTATTGCAATTTTAGAAAAACAGACCCATTTTTAGTTAGCACCGAGCAAATGAACGAAGTCGAAATGAAGATGGTTCTCAAAATATGAGTTTTATTACGGATTTAATTAATTAATTTTTTTTTTTAATTTTACAAAAAACATTTACGAAAGTTATTTGTATAGGTATACAAATTACTTTACTTTACTAAAATACTATTATCACTTTTATAAAAGTAATTTATAACTTTTATAAAATCAATAAATATATTTTTACATCAATAAGGTTTTTCTTATATGGTTATCTTTATAGGGTGTCCGGGGGTAAAGTGCTCAAACTTCAGGAGGTTATTCTAAATGCTAGAAGAAGTAAAAAAGAAATGGAAATTATTTGAATTTCCAAATTTTTTCCACAAAAATTTATTTTCCGTAGAAGAAATTGTTTTTTTTTTCTATACAAAAAATTAAAGTTTTTTACTCGAAAACTATCTTAAAACGTTGGAATTCCAAAAAAAGTTTTTTTTCTTTTTTACTTGTACTATCAATTAGAATCACCTCCCGAAGTTTGTGCACTTTACCCCCGACATCTTGTATAATATGCGCAATATAATATTTATACACGTGTAATATTTACTTTTGTACATTTATTTAAATTATATACACGTTTACATTTTTATGCTCATCAAATTTATTATATTATAAAGATAGATAGAAAGATCCTTAGTGCTTCCTGAGGACTTACAAATCAGAAGACTTTTTTGTAATTATTTATTTATTCATTTAAACAATTCAATAATTAAAAAGAGTAATAAAACATGTAAGCAACATAAAATTACATTCTAAAATGTGAAAGGGGCTCTATTTATTTACATTTTTATGAAATTACTACTTTTAATAGTTTAAGCTTTCAGTGAACTTTCAATTTTATTTTTAACTTCTCTAAATATTATTTGTTTAAATTGTCAAATATAATTTAATCACAAACACAAGATTCACTCAAAATGAAAGATTGGTGGTTCTGAAATGTTCCCATAAATACGGTGAAAGAACCCTAAACTATAAACTTATTAACCTAAACATGCTTCGAGCGAAATGCGGATCTGGAAAACTTATCGTCAATCTGAGCAAAACATACCATGAACGTCAATATAGCAACAGCCTTTGTTCTGCTGCAGTTTCATTAAATGCCGAGAGATCCGTTTACACTCTCCAAAAAGCAATACTGGGGCACAACCCTAGAAGCAAAGCTAAATGATTGGAATACAGAAAGATAAAAACACACCATTGTCAAAAATATCTTGGCCGTAAATGATTAAATAAAATTAGATTTATTCAGGAAGGCAAGCATTACGGTGATCGATGTTAAAAATCTAACATAGCCCTAGAATAACTCCAGTATCTTTAAGAAACCTTTCTCTTAAAGCTCAGAAAAAAATTTTCCATGACAGTTAGATATACCACTCTACAACAAGACCGCGTACGGTAAAACTGTAAAAAATAAAGTAATAAATAACAAAATAAATATTTCACAACACAATAATTTCATCGAAAATCTTAAATCCGTTTCACCTTTCTACATTTTCTATATTCTCCTTAAGAGTATAATCCTTAGATAATGCCTTTTCAGATTATTCGTGGAAGCTAGAAAAAAATAAAATCATTGATTATAACTGCACTTCAAGTGACCTTTTAAATAACAGTAAAGGGCTCAAATGATTTTATTATTTAAAATTATTTTATTATTTAAAATTAAACAATAACTTTAATAACTTCTTTTATTATTACCTCCGTGCCTTTGGACAGGTTCACTCCCTCCTCCTCAAAAAAGACCCTCTATACAGCATTCTCAAAGATGACACAGGCTCTGAGAGAAATTATTTTCTTCAGGGCCTCCTTCCGACATAAAAAAATAACATCACTGAACTAAATTATATACTTGTATTATTGTAGAAAGCAATCACTTTGTGGTTTGACATATTTAATAAAATAAAATACTTTTTTGTTTTAAAACCACGATATTTATTAATTTAAGAACCGACCGGTTTCGCTTTACTTAAGCATCATCAGGGTACAAATTAATACTAAACAAGAAGTACATAATGTGTGCATATATATAACAAAATATAGAGGGAGACAACATGATACAAATATAAGCAACACAAAGACGGTCATAAAATACATTAACATAAGTGCACAAGTAATGGAAAACCGCTAGATAATTATGTAGACTAATGGGTTATACGAATAAATCGGGAGAAACAAAACATCAATAAAACCTCAATAATAACGGTTTTTCCGAATTCGCAAATCATTTGATCGATAAAGATCATACATTCTGTCATAGCACCGGTGCTAACATCTTACATAAAAACGGGCATGGTAACAGACTAAACAATTTAGAGGCACTAGAAATTAAAAAAAGCTGTAAAAACCAAAAGTCAGATACTTAATAATCAATTAGACATATCAAGTAGTCCAATATTAAGTCTGTTTCCAATAAACCCATAAAAAATTCCCAGTTCTCCTTACCTCCTTACCACCTTGCCAGTTGATGTTTTGTTTCTCCCGATTTATTCGTATAACCCATTAGTCTACATAATTATCTAGCGGTTTTCCATTACTTGTGCACTTATGTTAATGTATTTTATGACCGTCTTTGTGTTGCTTATATTTGTATCATGTTGTCTCCCTCTATATTTTGTTATATATATGCACACATTATGTACTTCTTGTTTAGTATTAATTTGTACCCTGATGATGCTTAAGTAAAGCGAAACCGGTCGGTTCTTAAATTAATAAATATCGTGGTTTTAAAACAAAAAAGTATTTTATTTTATTAAATTATATTCCCCACAGTTTCAGAACTTTCAATAGCTTCTTTCGGTCGCACGTTCATTATTATTCTGGATTCCACGTTCGAGTATTGTTATTTGAAACAGATGGCCAATATATTATTATTACATATTATATTATATTTCGGACATCGTTGGATTGTGAATCATTAGAGCAGATCTTAGAGTAATATTACTCTAAGGAGCAGAATTAATAAGAACTTGCCCTGTAATTTCTAATGTTTTGGAATTAGTTTTATTTCCCAAAGTACGTATTCTGAAAAAAATAAAATAATAATTTTTATAACTTTTTACTACACAATACATAAATAAAAATAATAATAAATTTTTATAATAAATTATCGTTTATCGTATTCTGAAAAAAATAAAATAATAATTTTTATAACTTTTTACTACACAATACATAAATAAAAATATGAATTACAAATGTTTATAATAAATATAAGCTTGTAAATCAAATATTGTACTTTTTCTTCTCACCTATCATGCGTTGAACCCTTTGGAGATATATTGTTTTCTTTGGAATACGAGATGTCTTTCGCTTATTTCCCATCTTTGAAAAAACAATATTTATGAACTGATATACGCTTAAAATTATCTATAAATAGGCAATAGATTTATCTCCCAAAGTACGCATTCTGAAAAATAAAACAATACCTGTCACCTTTGTTACACAATATATAAATAATTTATTTTTATAATAAATATTACCTACGTAATAGTAAATAATAATATATTCATCAAATCAAAATTTATATTTTTCTTCTTACCTTACAATGTCCACCATGCGTTTTTGTTTCGAACGAAATAGTCTTTTCTTAGAAATACGAGCACTTTTTCGCATTTTCGGAATACAATATTATTATTTACGATAAATATTATTTAGTAGAAATCACGAAACGGAGAACAACACGACCGTCCGCGAAGCTCTCTAAGCAGTGACTGAAAGGCAGATAGCGTACGCGCGTGAGGAAGTGAGAGGGGCTGCAATAATCATGCTTAGAATCATAAGACGTAAGCGACTGTTGTGAAAATGTTTAATAAATCACGGCGTATTTCAAAAATAGCAAAAATCACTTTTGGGGTCTATTGAGTAGCATTAAAAGAAGCATTGTGATTTTTTTCATACATATACATAACTTGTAAAATAACAGAAATAAACGTGTTAATAATATTTTTCGGAGCATACTTTGCGATTTATTTCTATCGAGGGAATTTCAAATAATTACCGTTTCGGCTTTTGGAACAAATAGATACTATCTTAAAGAATAACATATATTTTTTTAAGAGCTTAAAAACTTCAAACTTTTAAGGAAAATATGTCGGAAATTGGATGAAATTCGAATAGTGGGCCCTTAAGCAATATTCAAGAATATAATTTTAATAATAAATTTGATAATTCACACTGTAATAGGTAGTATGTTTACGTAATTTTAAATAGCACTTTCTTTAACCAATATTGGTAACTGTTTTAAGCCACTATTATTAGTATAAACACTTTTTAATAATATTATTATGAAGAGGTTAAGGGATACGTGTACTCACTTTGACAGTTGTTTTTTTTATGTTGATTTTTTTTGATCATGTAGTATAATTTTTTTTTAAGTAATTTTAAGATAGTATTTTTTTGTATAGTTCAGTTTAGTAGATTCGGTTTTAGTCTGTGTTTGATATCAGTATATTTTCTATTCCAGATCTCCCTATAGCTTTTTATTTGAGATTTAAATGTTATAATGTTGAGGTTTTTGAGTGAGAGTGGTATTTTACTGTACAGTTTAATACTATGATATAAGAAGCTTTTTTGCCCAAAAGTTGTATTAGTAGTTATTTGTTGGATAAGCTTTTGACCATGAAATCTAGTGTTTCTATTGTACGTGTTTGTTGTTATTTCTTGGGTTTTGCACTTATGAATGTAATTGAGTATAGTTTTAGAATATAGTTGTTTAATTGACATGATGTTAAGATTGGTGAAGATTTCGTCAGTGCTAGTTCTTACAGGAACTTTCAGTATAATTTTCATTAAGGCTTTTTGAGTTTTAATTTGTGGATTTAGTATATTTTTATTTGCACTGCCCCATCCGATAATACCGTATTCTAACAGTTATTGGCAGAGAGCCATGTAGATTTTGATTAAATCTTTTTTAATGAGCACATTCCTTATAGTTTTGAAAAAATAACTTAGTTTTTTAATTTTATTATCTAAATAGCTAATGTTATTGGTCCATTTTAAATTTCCATCAATTTTTAGACCCAGATACGTTATATGGTCAACGTTTTCTAATGAGGGACAATTACAATGCTCATTTAAGTGATGCGGGCTATGAATTTTCAAGTTAAGGTTTTCTTCAGAGTTTTTTGTATTTTTTATTTTGAAAGTGATGAATTTGGTTTTATTAGCATTTAGTGTAAGTGAATGGTAGTCTAGCCATTTTTTAATCCTGTTTAGTGTGTCTTCTGCTTTCTTAAATGTTTCTGTCCAATTATTCCCATTTATAAGTAGAACAGTATCATCCGCAAAACTGATGATTTCTCCATCACATTCTATGTTGCATAGATCATTAATTTAAATTAGGAACAGAATCGGACCCAGAATGCTTCCTTGAGGCACCCCGAATTTGACATCAATACACTCACTGGTTATGTTGTTAAGTTTCACAGTTTGCTTTCTATTTCCCATGTAGCTTTTAAAGAATATCAGTTCATTATCAGTGATAATCTAGTTTTTCAAAAAGATATGAGTGATTTATTGTGTCGAAGGCTTTAGAAAGGTCGAGAAATACTCCAATGCATTTTTTATGTGAATCTAGAGAATTTTTAATATATTCAATTACTATGGCTATGGTTTGGATGTTCCTAGTTTTTTTCTGAAACCAAATTGTTTTGGTGATAATAGTTTATTTGATTCTATATAATGACTGTTCCTCATTTTATATCGGAAAAACAACCCGTCAATTCGAAATAGAATCGAAGAACACTTACGGTGTCTTAATAATAATATATTTTCCCATTTCGCTAACCATATCATTGAAAATAACCATAGTTGTGAAAAAAATACAGGGATAAATATTCTTCATATTAATAATAAAGGAAAACGCTTAGATAATTTAGAAGCTGTAGAAATAAATAAAAATTCCCTCAATAATAATGAGTCCATTATTTTAATAAACAAAAAATATTATCTTATAACCCAATCTTAAATCTGTTCCCTTTCAAGGTCCATTCGGTTTCCTCCGAAAACTCTTCATTAATACCTAGCCACGCCCCCACCCCTACCACAACACTAGTAGTACATTGCACCCTTCCACTTTTTTGTGATTGTCAAGTCCATAAATAAACCACTCTCGTCAAGTCAATATATGTTTGCCCTGAGGAAGGAACGGTTGTCCCGAAACCGGTCGGCGTCAATAAAATATATTAGTGGTTCTAACAAAGTAATATTGTTTCATTTAAGAATAAACTACGCAACGGATTTTAATAGGGTTTACACTACCATTTCTTCCGGAAGGTTTATATATGTATATAATAGTGCATATTGTATTTATAGTAAGTAGAGAAAATTCGATGTTTTGTAATCAAGACTTTTCTGCAGTCTGTTTATATCTCCTAGGCATAATCCCCAGCAACGCCGGTTTTTTTTTTAAATCTTGTCTCTATATCTTCCTACGAGTACATGACCTGCTCATTTTTATTTTTATTTTGTTTTTAACAACACATATTAATCATTGTATACATGTATGAACATACTTAATTTATATATTGTTATTTTTTGTTGTTGTTGCACTGTATTATGCAGTAAATAAAAAAATTGTAAAATAAGTATCATGCAAACCCCATTAGTGCGCTTAACCTGAAGGATCCGACCAACTACAATTGTAGTTGAAGAAAAATTCTCCTACAAGCCGACCCACTACAATAGTAGTTTCGAGAATTCGTCATGTTCATCTCCAAATATTGAGTTAATTTACCGGTAAATTTTCGAAGTAAAAGCTTCATACTCTTAAACTGAATGTTTTCTATCATACCATTTAAAGAGGAACTCCTTTTTACTTACAGTGATTTTTTAATTATTTTTTTTGTATCCATGTATCCCTTCACAATTCATCAAACTTTTTGTCACTCGCATACAGTCTCGTAACGCGCGTCGATGTATGCGTGTCGTCCCGTTGCCGCGAGTGTGTTTACATTACAGGCTGAGTTATTGCTACTTGCGGTGAACATAATTGTTTATTAGAATTTTTTATCTTTATAGCTAATAATAAACTGTTTGAGAAATGTGAAATCCTTTGTCCAATATACGATAATCGATACGATATTTACATTAGTGAAGTGATTACTTTAGATATACCATTTTATTTAGGAACATTTATTCTTCGGGTGTCTTCAAAAATATTCCGTTGCGGTGCATATTCTTCCATGGTCCATTTTTTATTATCTCCAATAATTTCACATAAATAGTTTGGGTTTTTAATTCTTAAAAATGAATAACGAAGACATCGAAAACTTTGTGTTAGATTGTGATTCGGACTTTTCCATGAGTGACGATGAAGACTATATTCCAGAAGATTTGGAGAGTTTAGATGAATCATCAGAAAACGGAGATAATGAAATTGACATTTCTGGTTTGGACGAACAATCCTCCCCTGATATAAATTTTATGAATTTCTCGCCAATATGGGAAAATGGAATTAATTTCCAACCTGAAGAACACAATTTTAATCAACAATCTGGTTTAAGAGATTGTGAACTCAACCACGAGAGTAGTGAAGTTGAATTTTTTGAACTTTTCCTAAATAAAACTGTCGTGGGTTGCATTATAACCGAAACCAACAGATATTTTGATACTGTAAAATCACAAAAAGTGTTTGCTCCAAATTCGAGTTTACATAAATGGAAAAATGTTGATACAGAGGAAATGTATGTGTTCATTGCCCTGACTATGCTAATGGAAAGAAGCAAGAAGGGAAAAATCCGTCAATATTGGACACTAGACAAGCTCATTTCATCGCCTATATTTGGAGAAACCATGTCAAGAGATCGGTATTTATCCATTTTAAGCATGCTCCATTTTCAGATAATGAAAAACAAAAAAGGGGCGATACGACATTTAAAATAAGAGATTTTGTGGATATGGTGTGCAGTCAGTTTAAAAAATTCTTTTATCCATACGAGAATTTGTGCATTGACGAATCTTTGGTATTATTCAAAGGTAGATTATCAATTAAGCAATATCTCCCAGCAAAAAGACATCTGTTTGGCATCAAACTATTTGTTTTATGTGATTGTAAAACCGGTTTCATTTTAAAATTTGTCATTTATTGTGGAACTAAAACGGATATTAACATACCAAATGTGGAAGAAGGCATATCGAAGCAATTGATGGTTTCTGGGAAAGTTGTGGTGTCATTATTGGCTGACTATTTAGGAAAGGGCCACACTGTATACACAGATAACTGGTATACGAGCCCTTTTTTATTTAGTTATTTACATAGTAAAACCACTAATGCTTGTGGCACTGTTAAAAAGACGCGAAAATGTTTACCACCATTTGGTGATGTAAAAAAAGGAGACATGGAATGCAAAAAATCTGGGAGCCTACTTGCAGTCAAATGACATGATAAGAGGGACGTTCATATGCTGACCACATGACACAACGCTTCAATGGTAGAAACAGGAAAAGCGAATTGGAAAACAAAGGATCCAATAGTAAAACCCAGTTGTATAGTAAATTATAATAAGAATATGGGGGGGGTTGATAGGTCAGACATGTTGATAACCTTCGTGCAATGTGTTCGTAAAACTGTTAAGTGGTACAAAAAAATTGCGTTTTGGACAATCGATGTAGTTTTAATAAATACCCACGCGATGTATAAGTACAAAACTAAAAAAGATGTGAGCCTCACAGATTTTCATTTAGAAGTTATCAGGCAACTCATTCAAAAACATCATGTTCCCGTCTCATCAAGAAGAGTTAATCGAGTTGGCGAAAATCCGCTGAGGCTAATTGCCAGACATTTTCTGTCGGATGTTCCACAGGCCGCAAATTCTAAGAGAAAATCGGTTTACCGGGAGTGTTATGTTTGCTAACACTCAAAACTCAATCCAAAACGTCGCGTTCAGACACGTTATTGGTGTTTGGACTGTGAAGTTGCCTTATACCCTACTACATGTTTTAAAATATATCATACTGTACAGAAGTTTTAATAATTAAAGTGTCCGCAGCGCTTAATACTCTTATGGTAACCCTATCTAATATGGACATGATGTGTTGTAAGTGTATGTGTGGACGGGGGAAAAAAGCGACTGCGTAGTAAGAAATCAATAATTGTAATCAATGTGTTAACAAAACTGCAGATAAATCTTCATAAGATGACTGACAAAGGTACATTATTTATGTGTGAATAAAAAATTCTTCGATATTATAATGAGTAAATAAACAATGAGTGATTATATTTGGAGTGGCGGCAATTTGAAGGTAAATTTGCTTTTAAATTTAACATAACACAAAATCAGACACTAAAAACCCAATTTTCGATATACGTATACAATAACTCAACCTTTAAAAATGCCATAAAATAAAATTTATAACTTAAAACCTGTTTGGTGCAGCTGTATAACTTTTTAAACAGTGACACATAATTTCAGAAAATCATGCCGGTCCAGGCAACCAATTCATTGAGATCCTTCCCGGTTCCTAAGGGTATTAATAAATAAATAAATGATCAGAAACAGAAAAAAATACTTTAAATCTTCCACACATTTCACTTCATATAGAAAAAAATTAATGTTTTTTTAAATAAAATATTCCCATGATTAAAAAAATATTCTGTAATGTTTATAAAATAACAAAGTTATGTTTTAGTATAAAACAGTATGAAGACTTTTGTAATAAAATATTCCAGTAATTCAGAATAAAAAAATCTTTTAAATTATCTTAACATAACAAAGATATGCATAATAATAATAAAAAATCAGTTTTAAATACTTTAGTGAAGAATCATAAACAAAAACACAGTACGCTGGATTTATACTGTGTTCCTACTTATGTGTAGGTGAAAATCATGTATTAATGACTAGCTGAAGTGTATCCGGCCTTGCTGGGGATTATCTTTAGGAGATAGACTTATACCATCTCGGACTTTTCTGTAGGTTTTTTAAGATATAGATTTCCAAATTACATTAATTTAGCAATGTAGTGCTCGAAAAATATTTTTGACTTGATTATAAAACATCGACTTTCTCTACTTTCTATAAATACAATATGCATGTATTAAATATATAAACCTTAACGAATTCTCAACATGATAGTGAAAACCTTATCAAAATACGCTGCGTAGTTTAGAAGAACTAAGCGCACAAACAAACAGACGGGGATAGCGACTTTATTTTATACTATTTAGAGATAATGATATGGCTCAAACTAAATAAATTAAAACTAAATGTAAATAAGACAAAATACATGCATATAGGCAGAACAAATACGCATGAGGAACCAAAGGTTTCTATAAATGGAGAAATCATAAAAAAAGTGGAAGAAATTAAATATCTAGGTGTTATTATAGAATCAAAATTGAACTTCTCAAAAAATGCAGACTATACAATTAAAAAAATTGCAAAAAAAATATCATTTCTTGGTAGAATCAGAAACAAAGTAAATAAAGAAACATGCCAGATAATATACAATACAATTATATCACCACACTTTAATTACTGTTCAAGTATTCTTTTTCTCTGCAATAAAGAGAAAATGAAAAAAATGCAAATACTGCAAAATAAAGCAATGCGAATAATACTTAAGCGCAACATATACACACGGATAAGAGACATGTTAAAGGAGCTGAATATTTTGACGGTGAAGCAAACTGTGTATTTGAATGTACTTATTTTTATACATAAAATTAACTTAGGGATGATGTCTAAGGAACTGAAAAGAAAAATAAATTACAATAACGAGATACACGGACACGGGACGAGAAATTCTAAGCAAATTAGATTGCCAACAAGAAAAAAAACAAGCACCCAAAAATCTCTGATGTACCAGGCCGTTCAACTCTATAACAAAATCCCGAAGGAAATTGCTGTGATAGAAAATATTAATAAGTTCAAAAATGAATTAAGAAAATATTTCTATCTCAATTATTAATGTTTCTTTTTTTGTGACTTTATTGAAATATTTAAAGAAAGATTATGTTTGCCAAACAATGTACATGTTTATAAGTTTATAAAACTATTAGCACACACGAAGATGTGAGCTAACTTAAGATTAATAAATAAATAAATAAGTAAAAAATTAATGTGTGAGATTTGTGATATTTAAGTTTTTAATCCAGCAGGACTAGGATGGTAGTGCTATCTCAGTCTGCATATTACATGATATATGTATATACAGGGTTTTCCAATAAGAGGTGTTATTTTGATATTCAATCGTAAAAGATCAATGGTTTCGTTGCTTGTGTGTAGCGCCGTCTTGTTGAAAGTAAACGTTCTCCAGATCAATACCATCCAATTCCAGCCATAAAAATCAATAATCATCTCTCGATAGCGCAATCCATTGTTGTTCCAGCCTCATTTTCGAAAAAGTAAGGTCCAATGACTTCGCCGGACCATAAACCGCACCAAACAGTCGCACGTTGAGGATAGAGAGGCTTTTCAACAATACCCAACTCTTGGGTTTTCCGAGACCCAGATGCGACAATTTTGCTGTTGACGAAGCCACCGAGGTGGAAATGGGCCTCATCACTCAAGATGATTTGCATTTGATTCACTCAAGTGAATTTTAATAATTTCAATGCGTTGTTGAAGCGTGTATCATTCCATTTTTATTTGGCGTAGTTTCTACTTGTCAAATGTCAAAAAATGACAGCTTCAAAAGTAACACCTATTCAAAATAACACCTCTTATTGGAAAACCCTGTATATATATATTACTTGTATTTATACAACAATGACAAATAAAAATAAACACGATACATAATGATAACATAAAAAAGCATTAAATGAAAATTAAAGTTAAATTAAATGAAATTATATGATCGTCTATCGGGGAGGTCGCCGCATCGTCTGCATCCATGATTAAGTGGAGAGCTGAGCCGTGGCTGAGCCCAGGCTGAGCCAATCGGAAGCAGCCATGACGATGACGTTTGTTGATTTTCGTGTCCTATATTAGTGCTATGATAAAACGCATTTTAATATTTAGTATCAAACACCGAACCATTCATTTATTGGTGTTGAGAACTAGGTGACTAGTTGAGAAACACGTAAATGTCTCATCTCATAATACGACTTCTGCATAAAGTGCCTTTTTGCTTACGACAGCCCATGATGGTTCTGTTGAGAGTGGTATATTTATGGTTCTGTTCCTAAGTTTCTACAGAAGTTCGCTAGTTGCTATGGTTTCTTGTTGCTAGCTACCGTAATAATATTATTCAATACCAAGATCATAAGGAAAAGCTTGATCGTTAAATATTCCACCTACGCGTTTTATTCGCAGGCTTGCCTATTATTTAATCGATATAAAATTGAGTAGATTATTGGTTACTATTAGTTAAATTCTTTAAAATACAACGATATTTTCTGATTTTCTAGAGCCTGCCCAGTAAAAAAAGAAAGGGTAATGCATTATCGATCAATCGCTTGTAAAAAAGCGAACGACTTTACTAGGTAATTTTAAGAATTAGCTGCGTAGGTATTTAGGTACTAGATGCCTGATTACATAATATTTTTTTGCTTCCAATTTTCAAGTTCGAAATTTGAATCGCTGTCAAATGAGCGAATCCTGAATTCGTGTTATTTTTTACGCAATTTATGGTTGTCAATTCGATTTTCTGCCAAATAATTGTAAGTGAACAAAATTAAAATGTCGTCAGACAATCACCAGAGTTCGGTACGAAAGTCACCTCCGAAAAAGACGACTAACAACGCTAAAGTTTCCGATTCGGTTATTTCTAATCTGCCAACGAGCAGTGTCAGTCCGAAATGTTCCCAATCGCAAGCCGCCTTGTCTTTGGAGATAACCATGAAGGATTTCTTCGACTTCATGAAGACTGCTTACCAGGTTTATGAGTCTGTCGAGGGTTGTGATGAGAATGTCCCCAGTGCTCTGAAGATCGATTGGGACGAACTGGAGAAGAATCCCGTGGTGAAGATGATGATGGATTTGAACCCAATGGAAGCTGACGAGTATAATGTGGCCAGAAGAGGCTCTGAAGGAGGCGCGGGGCAGGATTGCATGGAGTGCGGGCCGAGCAGCAGTTTCTTTATTGCGGACATCAATCCCAAGGATCCACAGTCTTTTGGGAAATTCAAAAAAGGTAAGTATCCACCTACCTACAACTTACTGAATTTATAAACATATATTTGATGTGAATATGGCTCAAGAGTCACAACTGCTCACAAATATCTGAAGCTAGTGGGATCATGGCATCCGCGATTGGGATATTTGTGACCCTCTGCAAGACCCATGTTTACTCCTTCCTCTTCTCAAAAAGACTCTTCAAACCGCATCCCTGAAGATGACATAGGCCCTGAGCGAAAGCAAAAGCATTAAAGCAAAAAAAATAAATTATGTTTGTTTTATTTTTTAGGTGAACTGAGAAGAAACTCCTTAGGCACGTTTTGCAGGAAATCATTTCCCGGTAAGAAAGAATCTAAAAACGATTTGGATGAAAATAGTTTCGATTCTGCGCTGCTGTCAAAACTTTCAGAGGTGAGGACATAATATTATTTCTCCATAAATAGTTAAGTAATAACATAGATCACTGTAGAAATGTATTATAAGTTTGTACAGGGCCCTTGAGGTGATTTTGCACAAAAACGGCGCTATACAAGTCATCCAATTATTATTATAATATATAAGTTAGGTACACACATATATTCATGCTCCACGGTTTGGCTAGATCCAACAAGCTGACTTGGAACCATGCTCGTCGTTGCGTCCACACGTTCGAGCAGCTCGACACAAGATGCCATAGATATACCACCAAGACGCTCAGTCAAATCCTAAATTTCTGTTGAATATCAAGCAAGAATTACGGCTCTTAAATCTTTTTCGCATCGATCAAAAAAGCATAGTGCGAGGAGGTACACACGTTGCGACATGTCACTATTTTGTTTTCCAGGTGTTAAACGAAGGCATTCTCGATTCGGTGCTCTCCTACATGGTCGGTCATGCAAAGCCATCGAAACTCATGGGCGGACACCAGCCCATCATCAAGAAGCCGGTGTCATTCTCTTCCAATCTCGACCTTAAGAAACCAGCCAGCTTTGGCGGTAAGTCTACAGATGATGCTTAAAGCACTAACTAACTAACCATCACGCCGTTTGGCATACTAAGGCCCAGTTGTTTTTCAGAAATTAAAATGTAACGTTGGCTATCCAGGACCATTTTTTTGTTGACATTTGAAAGGTCCCCGTTAAACCCTGATTCTAGGTGTGTTTCGGCATGATGAACAATATTACATTAGAATTTCTGGAAAGCAACTGCGCCTGAGTGTGATTACATGGCTTTATGACATGGCTGTGATTTGCCAATATTGTCGTTCTCACATTACATAATAGTTTATCCAGTCAAACGATGGCTACCCATATTTAGGTTTCATCTCTCTAGGCCTTGAGCGAGATGGCTGCCTATATTTAGGTACATGATTTTTTCTAATTTATTTTTAAATTCCTGCCAACAGCTCAATTATAAAACCCACAAATATATGATAACGAATATAGGTGAATTCATTCGCTATATACCTTATAAAGCAGTTTATTTGTTTCCATATTAATTTTCTGAGTGCTGCCGAAACTAAAAACGAATGACCGGAAATCTCCAACGCTCAAGCATTTATTTTCTATATACCCCATCGCTCGAGTGGTTAAAATGTATTTCTGTGCACCAAATTCTCCCTCTTTATTCTCTTGCTACTGTCAATTTTATCTGTCATTATTTTAGGATTTTTGACAGAGAGAGACTTCAAGGATAAAGTAGGAATTCCATCCCGTGACAAGTTGGGACGAAGAAAATCTTCCACTGGCGGCGATAAACATTTCGGCAAAGGAGAGTGAGTGCAATCTCAATTTGACTTTAATTATAGGAAACTAGTCACAAATTGAATCCCGCTTCTCCTTCACACACTTTCTGGCCTCCAACCTTCTTTGATACTTAACTGCGTCATCCCATGGGGTTCCCATCACCCCATTTTTGCAGCACCTCGCATCTTGTTGAGTAACTTGAGGATTAACTGAGCGCCCCATTTAAGCGCCCCGGTTTTAAAAAAGTGACTGCCTTTTCCGAAAAGTGCAGCCAATTTGACGTTAAATTCACAAAATATGGCATTGCCTTTTTTTATTTCAAACTAAACTTAACTTTACATGATATCTCATGTTCAGCTATAACGTGTTTCAAAATTAACTTAACATAGTTCTCGTCGTCTTATCAAACATAACTTCACAACGAATTCATCATTTCAGACTTTACATGGTAAGTACATATATCTCATCGTCTATAATTTGTCATTCCAGCGGAGAGGTGGAGATCCACGTGTGCGATGAGGTGAAGGGGCTGAAGCGTGACTTCCGCTGCCCGCAAAAGTTGTTGGTGTCCAAGATGGGCTACTTTGCGGACGTCACGTCCGGCCAAAAGCTGGAGGACATGGACATCTCGGTGCACTGCGACATTCAGATCTTTGACTGGCTCATGCGGTGGGTCAAGAAGGACACCATACTGGTCGCCGACTGGCCGCTCCTGGACCCTACCAATGTTGTGCCTATCTTGGTCTCCGCTTCATTTCTTCAGGTAACAATAACTTTTTACAAACATTTTTCACTCTATGGGTGTCAAAGGTCGCTTCTAAATGAATTAGAACGCTTATAAAGTTACTTACAAGTTTATTTACATTTTTTTATCACACATAGTTAAATTTGATATTTTAACGAGAAGCAAACACAGAAGTACTTCACGAACTGTCATATCGGCGGCAATCAGAATCATAATGAATCGCTTCTGACTAGCTCAGCCCGTCGCGGTGTTGGAGACTTACGGCGCTGTCCGCTATTGGTAGACGAGCCGCCAATACAGGTAATCTATCATAAGGTTGCTGCTATGTTCGCTTTCCACATGTGTGTTAATCTTATCTACGCGGCTGTGATCTATCGGCGACTATGTCCCTGGCAGAGCCGGCCCTGAGCCAAATGACGCCGGGCATTAGTAAAAACCTCAAAGGCACCTTTTTAAGTGTTAAGTTATTATCAGCACCTTGGCTCCTTGATGAAGTTCCACTAAAATACATATATATGTACATTATATAAAACGCGCCACTACACAGATTGCGTAGAAAATGTAAGCGTTGAAAAGGTTAAAAAATTTGGTGTGGTAAAATGTTGACTGGAAGTTATTAATCCTAATCATATGGCAGAAAATTTCAAGAAGTAAAAACTCAAACGGCGAGCTCTGACATTATGTAATTTGCATAGCTTTTTTTGTCAGGAATGTTTTACTCACCGCACCTATTTTCGACTCATCCACTTTCCATCACGAGATATGAAAAACTATTTAATTATTAATTATGTCATCGGAAATGTCTCCATATTGTATTTTTCAACTAACAAATAAGTATTTTTTTAAATCATGTTGAAACAAATAATAAAAAAAATAACAACTATTTCAAAATTTTCCTTTGGAGTAGCATTCCATTTTTTAAGATTACAATGCAGGGTCGGATGTTAAAAAAGGAGTATGAAAAATTCCCACTACCCCAGAATATTATTATGAATTATTGGTGTGTAAAAGGTGTTATGGTATGTTTTTTAAGGAGTATAAAAAATGTTTGTCGAAGGGCCTTGAATGTTAGTGTAATTACCACTGCACATAAGACAATAATATGTTGTATGGATAAGGAAGGACTCACCGTTAGGAAAAGGGGCACTCGTTGTCTTTCTGTTTATCCTCCTGAGGTATCTCACTGCGGTGGAACTGAACACAAAGCGATTTTGCACGAGACGGCGCGGATGTAAAATGTATTAAGATAAGCGAGATAAGGTCCCCCGCAGATGCGGTTTATATAGTGATCGATGCGGGTTATTGTAACAGACTGACTGCAATGTGCACAGAAAGGTGCAGGAATGGAATGAAGGTAGGACAAAGAACAACAATATTATCTCAGTACAGTGGTCGCAGGTATGTATATATGTGTGCATAAGATGTATGTGTAAATTAATGCGTTTTGGCGTAACCAATTAACTGTAACTATTTTTATAAAATAATATCTCAAAAGGGCATAAGCACTCGAGTGATTCGTCATTCAGTTTTGGATTCGGCCGCACTCTTTCCAAAAATTATGCCTCTGAATATATATGGAAACATATAAATTGCTTACTGTGGTTTAAAGCCAATTGATCTATCTATGTATTCACCGTTTATCTTATTTTTTCAGATTTTATAAAATAAAAAACAATGTTTATTCATAATAATTTATAAATGCATGATATCTATACAGAAACATATGTAATTAACCAAAATTACTCTACTTTTTTGGGGTAGTATTGAATATTACTATTTATGTACGTTGTCTATGGTCTACTGGAAATGCCTATAGTCACAGATATTAAAAAAATTCAATAATTTTTTACACGTAAACTATTTAAACTAGCGTTACATATTTAAGAGTGATTGTATACCTGACAAAATCAACTATTTTCGACACACACGAACTCTGTTGTTCATTTCCAAAACAATATTTTTTCTAACTAGAATTTATTTTAAAAACGTTTGCCTGAAAACAGTAAGATGGCGGTAGTGTAAATCTTCGTTATAAAAGTTATATGAATTTCAGTTACCAGATGGCACTATTTTTTTGTATTATTTATTTAATTAGAATATAAACGAATATATACAAGGTAACATTTAATTTAATTGTATGTATTTCAATATTTTTACAGAAAGCCTGACATTTCTTTTTTTTTATGCTTCCGATTTTGTTGTCCGGGTTAAATCTTCCCCATAGGAAAAACTAAACCCTTCCACTCACTTTTCCACAAATGATCATCTAGTCAATCAACATTATGTAAGTGCATTATATAAGCAAAATAAATACAAAACAATACAAGAACAACACGTCAACTCACAAAAGATCAAATGGGAAAATAATTCACCGACTCCAGATATTTTCATATCAGAGGGTTCGGCTCGGTAGAACTTCTAACAGGGCCTATAAATCCTACTGATCCCTCAACATAAATATTTAAAAAATCTTTTGTTATCCTACATGTATTCAAAATGACCGACTTTTGCATCTTTATATATAATTTTTTTGAAAGATCTAATACGCCTGAAGTTTTTAATTAGAGAGCTAGGTATAATGCCAGTAGCCGAAATAACGAATGGTAATATTTTTATTTCATTTCCTAAATCTGTGTATTTTCTTATTTTTTCGCTAACAGATTTTTGAATATTACAGGAATTTGGTATAGCGACATCAATGATATAAGTTAATTTTTTTAATTTTTTCATGTAAAACTATATCGGGTCTATTATGACTAATCGCTTATATTATTATTATTTCTTCATATATCTTTAGTCCTGATTTTCCATATTATGACATGTGTGATGATGTATTGCCAATTTATTAATTATGTATATCTCTATTAAAAACATTTTGGCATTTGGTTTTACATAGTTTTATGCACAATAATTAACACATTAAATTCAATAGATAACAATGAATTAAATGAAATAATATAAATAAATAATTTTTTAAGTACTTAAAATTTTAAATACCAAAATACTTTTAACAAAATAAAATTTTATTTATTCTGTGGTCCAGAATAAATATCTAGGTTCAGATATAAATGCTAATACTTCTTTATTTGCGTACACCGGGTTCGAACCCGCGACCTTCGGAACGGGAGTCCAAAGCTTCACCACCGGACAGGCCGGCCGTCAGATGCACGCATTGTAAAAAATATACCTACATCTGGTCAAAAAACATAGTACCTGTGTTCGTTCTACCTCGGTCAACAATAACGGTTATAAATAACATTATTGTTTTCTAAGGCCCACAGAAACGCCATCGGGCCCAAAATTCGCTTGTATTCAACAGTCCTTGGTGAAGCAAAACGCCAGATTTGGCAACATTCAGTTTATTTACAACGATGCCACTCAGAACTAAAAAGCGCCTTGCGCGGGTGGACATTTTTGTAAGTTGTTTTATAGTGGACGGTAAATTGATATCCCGACCTAAAAATGTCAGGTTATTTGTGTTTGGTCTTTTCATTCATGTTTTTTTAGAATAATTTACAAAAACAATAATAAATATCGAGATATGGCCCGACTCAACAGGATGACGACCTCCGTGACGTCGCGGGTTACAATCTTGGCGTGCTCGAGTACCAACCTACATTTTATTTTAATAATTTGTGTTATTTCACAATTTACATAAGTATTATATTTGCGGCATTTTCCAGAGCGTTAGATACTGTCAGTATCGCCCCCATGAAAGACCACAAATCATTTTTTAAATTTAGACCGCAGAACGGGTATTATTTATTGAATAAGTGAATCTACCTGGCTATTCAGATTTGGTCACCAAACACGGCTAAAGCCATTTCAAGCAACGTTTCAATTCTGAATGGTGGTCTTACACCAGGCGATACTGAGAGTATCTTTCACTATGGAACGTACCGCGCATATACCATACGTATATTAATTCATTAAATGTGAATAACACAAATTAACCAAATAAAATTTACTTGCCCACTCTGATATTCGATCCCGCAAACTTCGAGGCGAGAGTTTTACAGTATAGTGTACAGAATAGCATAACCTAAGCCAGTGGCCGTTTGGCTTGAATAACTGAAACCGATTTATACGTTGAATATTGGCTTATGACACGGGAAGAGTCAATAGCGAACCATGATAGCGCCATCTGTTGGGATATTTAAAAGAAGCTTTTAGTTCGATGTTCTACCGTATTTAAAATTTCAAATAGGCGCCAGCAGACGGCCTGTTTTAAAAGTAATTTAAAAATCTAAGTGTTCTTTCTTAAATTGTAGTATAAAAAATATTAAATTAACTTTAAAAAATGGAAAAATATAATACCAATAATTTATCGTTTAGTTTTGTTAAATAAACGTATCCAAAGTTTTATAATCTGCATTTTAAAAACAAGTACAATTAGAGTTTATGAAAAAATTAAACTACGAACCTATTTTATTTATTTTTTAGTTTTTTTTTTCGTACGTTTAAAGAAAACCCCTTCAGGTATTTTTTGACGATATTCAGCCTTTAATAGTATTTTTTAAAACGCACGTATTACGGTCTGAAAAAGGTCATATTTTCGATTTGATTTTGATAATTACTAAGCCTATGTTAATTTAAAAAATGTATAAAAAATTTTTTACTTGTCGAAAACACTATCATAATCGATTTGCTTAATAATATAATCATTATTTTAAGTTAATAAAAAACTACACTCGGCCTTAAGGGTACAAAACATTATGTGAAATATTCATTGATATGAAAGTTAGTGACATCTCTTAGTATTCAATAGAAGATTAACCTGTTGAATGTGGGACGAAATTTCGGAAACGGCGCGAAAATTACCTCGATGTGTTCTGCTCAAATATCTTAATGAAAACTAAGTATTTGCTTTTTTTTCGATTGTTTTCTGTTTACCAGATAATGTAGCTAATTATTCATATATAGTACATGATTATATCGTAAGACGTTTTCCCAGAATAGCTAACTTTATCTGAAAAATTAATAAAAAATTCCCCCGTTCGGGAAACAATTGTCAAAAAATTATGTATATGAATATAAACGGATTTAATTATTTCTACACAAACCTGAATAAATAGCCTATATGAAAAAAAAACAAACCAAAAGTGGTTTCAAAGAAATAATGGCATTTACGTTGTTTTGAAAATGTAAAATATTTTAGGCTTTTCAAAAAAAAATGTCAAGCCAAGCATGCACTTTAGAATTTTTTTGTGTCGTATTGTATAAAGTTATGAAAGCAATTCTTTCAGTTTTTGGTAGTTCATACTATTGTTGTTACTAATAATATTTTTTTATACTAGAAACCTGTAAATAAATAATGATAAAAATATATTTATGCACTATGATGTAAATTTTCGCTGTCACTTTACTAACCTGGTTTTTGACACAATTATATTGCGAAATATTATAAAAATTACATCAAAATAAACAAGATAGAATTACCTTTCTAATGGAACCTCACACCTTTTATTTCGATAATGAATTTATATCCAAAACAATGCTAATATATACAATATTTACCTCAGACAGTTGACCAACTTCAAGTCAATTTCAATACATCGATATCCAAAATGGCCGCCATTTTTGTATACAGATATTCTTCGAAATACAGAGTGGTGCAAAGAATCATGATTCAATGAGAATAAAAAAAAATTTTAGTGATATTTTTTTTCATAATATTTATTTCAATTTTATATAACATAAAATGCATTTTTTTCAATTTCAAGTAACTGGGTGGTTCAATAAAAATAAAAGTCGGAGATTTATGTTTCATCATGTTTATTTCAATTTTATATTACATGAAATACATTTTTTTATTCAAGTGCTGTGGGGTTCAATAAAAAAAAGTTTAGTAAAAAAAGTTTTTTTTCATCGTATTTATTTCAGTTCCTCTTATGTTATGTTCTCTTATGTTCCTCTTATGTGGCCGATTTGAAACCTGAAACAGTAAACATTTATTGTTACACTAATGTCTTTCAATTCTGGAAAAGATGAAGCGTACAATCAACCTAATATAACTACTACTAATACAAAACATACCGTCATGGCGATCGATGCGGTGTCTTTGGTGGTTCTGCTCCCTGCATCATGTTGTATTGTGGTCTCCATTCTGCAAAGCGATAGAAGCAATCAGACATATACTTGTATTTATTTAATTTTAAAAAAGATATTTATAATTGCATGCTGTTTTTTTATATCATATATAAAAAAAAATCTTATAATTTTTTTTAGCACATCCTGTACACCTGATCTAATTTTGTGATATTTATTACGATTTTTCATAAAACAATAAATAACAAAAAAAACATTTCCGTAAATAAAACAATAGTTTTACATTTTCTAGTACACCCTGCTGTGGTGGTTTCTTTTGTATGGAGATTGCAATATTCACATATCACTACAGGTGGCGACACTAGTCATTTTTCAAAGCTTTCGTAAAATTCCGTGAACAGATACATTCAAACAAATTGGAAATCTTGATTGTATTGGTGTCAATTGCTGAGATGCAAAACTTATTTTTTTATAATATTTTAACTAAATATTGACTAAACAATGATTTTGAAACACAATGCCAATAGTTTTCCCTACATAATGACATATGAATCTCTACAAATAATATAATATTACGATGTCAATATTGATAAACAAAAACGAACTTTTTATAAGCAAGTTTTTTTTGACATTTTCGGCCAGTAATTCATTTTTCATAAAATAAACACTAAATATTGACAAAACAAAAGCTTTTATATATTCTCTCAAATGGTTTTTCTACACAATAACATGTAAATCATTCCAAATAATGTAATATATGACATAAATAACTTGATTCAAACACAATAAATTTTCAGAGCGAAAACACTTCCAGTTTTTGACAGGAATTTTACGTATTTGTCTTTTGCAAAAATGAATTATATTTATGAAAAACACATGACTTGTTCAATGAACTATGCATAAAATCATGTTTACTTACGTTTCTTTGGGAAATTCGTCGTATAATACAGTCTTTACTGTAGCAGTCCGTCCACCAGCGAACGTTGAAAAAGATGCACAAAAAAGATGACAATGGCTTTTCATAGAGAAGTCAATTTGAAAGCTACCAAAGAGGCTACACTAATAAAATAAAAGGTATCTTCTAGACTGATATTAGCGCAAGCGATTTTGACCTTGTTCTTCATACAGTTTCTCTATAGATAAGGGTTAAAATAGCACTTAAAAAAAAAAAACCAAGCAAAAATATTTCTCGGATGCCGGCGTCCGACTCACAGTCGAGAGGTTAATAAAGCTGGCGACTAAAAGTATTAGTCGATTGCGGAAAGTTCGAAATAAATTCATTTCAATTCGTAAAAATCACCTAACTGCATCTGCCCAAACTTGGGTAGCTATGGCTCGAGTGTTATGATATAATTTAATTATATTTTTAGATGGATCCCTTACTCCACGACTGCCTCATATACTGCCACAGTCACATGAGTGACATTGTAAAGACCAACACCAATTTGGCCTGTCTCAACGATACGATTTTAACAAGGTATGGTCTATTGTAGGTACTTCTACAAACAAACAAACAAAATAGCCGTCACGGAACGTCCAGCAGTTGTGAAGGATGTGACACATCACAAAAGCGCCCCTGACTGTACAGTGTAAAGGCAGGGGAACTATGGCGCCACCCAGTTGGGCAGTATTGTGAGACGGGTTAAGGTAGGGGCTGCAGGAAGAGATTTATTAATGTGAAAATGAAAGTAAACAGGTCTTTATATTTTTGATGATAAAACAGTTATTTTATTATTATTAAAATACACACAAAAAATATATTGGAAATTAAAAATTCTATTTCTTTTAGAATAGATTCATTGCTAATTTTAGCGAGAATGGCAGCAAATATACCGCACAGAGTTTATTTTATCGCACAGCTGGGCAGAGAGAGCAGTCGAGTCACGAGGCTGGCTGAATGAAGCGCCGTTCCGTGCAAGAGCGTCATCCTATCTTGTCACGCTTGAAATACAAGAGTAGATTTTATCTGCTATATTAAGCGCTCCAAAAGATGTTTCACATCAAAAATCACTTGTTTCATTTACTGCCGAGCAGACAACAACACAACTTCAACCGGTAGCAACTCGTCCTAATAGTGGAGCTATCAGGTCTTTTTATTGGTGAATACCAAAATCTTGGTGGTAATGCTTTGTTCATGTCGTTTCATAGGTTTTCCCATTTGTAACGCTTTATGTAAAAAAAAAAACTTTAAAGAAATCCAATTGAAAATATTTTGAAAGCTGAAAAACAATATTGCATCTTTTATTCCACTTCTAGCCGCCTGCAGAGCGAAATGAATGTGCGATTACCACTAGTTTCCGGACACCGTATATAAAGGAGTTTGTATGGTTGTCCGGTCTCTCTTCATTATCACCTTTCATCCGCAACAATAAATTGTGTTAATTTCTGTCTATTGACTATCATTCTGCCCAAAGATATTAGAAGAACGAGATATGCTATGTTGGCCGCCGGACCGTAGGCGGAGTACTACCTAATTAGGGTACTTTGAATGCTGTCGGGACGTGTACGCACAGAAATCTGTTCTATGTATTAGTGCGGATACCTTAGCGTAAGCGAAGGTGTGCAGTAGTATTGGTGAACAAAACCGGCGACACTGGGCAAAACAATTCCACACAGTACGAACTGCTCATAGCACATCTCGTTCTTCTAATATCTTTGATTCTGCCATTGCTTTACATCAAGGTTTTACTGATATATTAAAATAATTATAAACTTTACCATTTATTTTATTATTTTACTATTACCGTTTTCAGCTTATTGTAGCCATCTTCAGACTGGTCTATAATAAGCTGAAACCGGTAATGGTAAAAAAAATCATATAATTGGAAAAAAGTTTAAAATTGTTTCAATATATCATTACAATTGTCAATGGATTGGAACCAATTGTGGCAACCACTAGTAATTAGTTTGTACCTGTTTCAGACTAGGCGCCATGTATACCAACTCGGAGCTGGAGTCCATCAAGGACAAGAAGGACAAGATCCAGTCGCGCCTGTTCTGCAAGATGATCATGTCTCTGGGGGAGCCGGTTCCGGAGACCCTGAGAGGTCACTACAGCTCCCTGTCCACCCTGTACAAATGCAGCAGGCAAGTGCAACCAACAGACCTGCTATTGGTACTTGTATTGTGGTGTGGAGATAGATGTGTTGCCATGTACTGCAGTCCGTCAAGAAATTGTAAAAGTTTAATAAAATTAAACAATTTATTTTCAATACTATGGTAACACTGAGTAACACCGGTTTAAGAACAAATTACAGTAGATTCAAAAGTGAGGTTATGATTGACTCCTCAATTTGACATTATGACATTGGAGGGGAAAAACAACATAACTCAATTTTTCTTATCTTTTTCAATTTATATATTTATTGCAGTTGCTCCAAGCTATTGGCCAAACAGATAGCAGACAGGATTCCCTGCCAACCTAGCAATATGAGCGTAGACCGCAGGGGACATGTCATGAGCGCACACACAAGGTATTATATAAAGCACACTAAATAACATTAAATCCCATTAAATCATTTTAAATATTATTAAGTCACATTTAATCATATTAAGTCACCTTAAATCGCATTAAATGGGATTAAATCATTTGAAGGCCTTGGGGCGGATTATTTTTCAGGAGAATATTTACATAAACTGACCATGGGTTCTGCTCATGTTTTTTTTGATATTTAAAAAATATTTGAACCTTTGCTGTTTTTTCTTCAAAATATAATTTACTACGAAAAGTAGCAATTCACTAACTTCAAACTAAAAGTGAGCGCCATGCAGTGGTAAAAAAGCGAATTAATGGATATTTGCATGCTTTTGCAACGATTTGCAGCTTTCAAACAAGTTTTGTGGAGTATTGCTGTTCTTACAAAAGCTCCATATTTTTGACAGTCAATTTTAAGGATATATGATTTTTTTAGAAATACATATTATTTGACAATAACCGTTGCATTGACCTATAGACAAACAACTGAAAAAATGAAATAAAAACTTTTCAGGTTTGTATCCTAATGTCTTGATTTTAAATCACATTAAGTGACCTTGTGTCACATCAAATCACATATTAAATCACATTAAGTTACATTCAATCACATTACATCACATTAAGTAACATTAATTCACATTCAATCGCATTAAGTCACACTAAATCACGATAAGTCACATTCAATCGCATTAATTCACATTCAATCACGGAACTCTAAATCACATTATAAAATAGTAAATTAATGCACTTTATACCTAAGAACTTGTTTGTGCACAATCGTGCCTTTTTCGGTGAAGATATGTGTACAAACTCTTATTAATCTGCTAAAATTTTCGATGGCTAGAGATCTGGGATGGAACCTCAGCGAGTACATCAGCTCTCTGTATGCCGAGATGAAGTCCTGGAGGAAGGTGTACTGGAGGCTGTGGGGCGAGTGCCACTTCCTGATATGCGCCACCTGCGATAACCACTTCCCCTTGTATCAGGTAACTTGCTACAACTTTTTTTTTTAATTATTATTTTTTATATTTAGTACACTTCTAAAATGTTTTGACTGTCCAACTAGGAGGCATTCCAGTTTTAGGACAATCAAAATTTAGACGAATTAGCATACATAATTGGTACAAAAAAAGAGAAAAAAGTTAAAAAATAGATTCAAACATAAAGTTAACTGATGTTTGTTTAGCATACTTAAAATAATAGGTACGTATTATAAAGGTAGGTAAGTAGTGTTTGCATCGCATTTTGTCCATATTAAAATTTGTTTCTGTTTTTGTTTTGCTTTTGTTGTGTTTTGTTTTTGGTTTTGTTTGTAATTTATTTTATTTTTTGAAAAGTAATAGATTACACTTATTATTCCACTGTCTTCCATCGGTCAACGGAAATTATAACACCAAAGAAAAATTGCCCATTATTGGATCTATCCAGTTCCTTATGCAGGACTCTTTCATTTTATTAATTCATTGTAAAGATGGTGGATGGTGGTTAAGATTTTTATTTTTTCTAAAAGAAAGACAAACATATCCGGATTATGAATAACTTGACGATATTTGAAAATCCCCTACTGCCACCACAGTAAACGAAAAATGTTGCTTGTGTCATGATAGAGAACTTGGCCAGCTGAGAAATTGAACTCACGACGCCTGGGTGGGACCCAAAGGCGATGACAATTCAGCCAGTCTGATACTCAACTATAAATCTGGAGATTGCAGGTTTAAATCTCGGCACGCATCAGTAAACTTTGAAAATAACACATTCAATTAATATCAAATAATATAAATATATTTAGTATACTTGTTGCACATTCAAAGCGGTAGATACTGTCAGTATCGCCCTATTGAAAGACCATCATTCAGAGTCGAAACGTTGCTTGAATGGCTTTAGCCATGTTTGGTGGTCAGATCTGAATAGCCAGGTATTTTCCAACTTTTCTCTTCATTATGTCTTTCCCTTCCTATTCCATTCAACCTCACCCTATTGGGGATCCCATAGTCGGTTATCTAATAACTCTGTAGTAGAAAGCTGTTGGGACTCTTGCGCGGTATTCATATTTAAAAAAAATCGAATTGATAGTTGAAATTGTGCAATGGAGAACTCTTTTTAAGGCTAAGAAAAACTTATTATAATTAATTGAAATGATGGAGGTTTAGTTTTCCTAAACAATACGCGGTTGAATATTGCCAATGCGGGCAGTTTTCCTTCTCTGGATTATTGCACTGACATCTAACACATAGATAATAAGAACAAAGGGAGATATGTCATAGAAGCATGATGACTGTCGCCAAACAGCGACAAAACTGCATGGACTACCAAAGTGGCTATGCAATGAAAGTATTATGTTTGTATTATTTTATTACTCCGCTGTGGTCCGTTGCAATATGCAGTGGTTAGCGGCTCATCTCTTTTGTTTCTATTGTCCTTGATTTGACCTCTCCATGGGTCCTCGGTTTGCTTGTATGTCTGCAGATGGAGTGGTGCTGTTACCATGTAGACATGCCGCAGTTCTTCTCGCCAGACCCCGCCAAGCCCACTTGTCTGCCCATCGGCCGCTATCCCTGCTGCAGCCAGCGGGCTTACAGGTTCCAGGTGCTCAATCATACCATGGTGCGTATTAAACGTTGATATTATATATTTCTGTTTTTATTTTATTTATTGTGAAAAACTGTGAATCCAATTACATTTCACAAAATTTACAATTAAAAACATTGTATTAATTACACCACTTAAGATGCAGTCTTGTGCTGCAAAAATGTTTATTTCAATCATGAATTCTCCTTTCTCCCCAAAGGCGTGATCCTTATCATTGGTAGGTTAGTCCTACCACTTGGAAAAATAAAAAGCCTCCGCCGCCTAGCTCTGGTGAAGTTATTGGGGACAAAAAGCGTAATACGTTACAGAGCATCGGGATTGATTGATTTTTAACAGGAAAACAAACATTCTCGGGTTACGAATAACCTGACTGTTGTAATAAGGTTGTTGTATTGGCTGTGTCACTATTATTATAATGTTCTGGGATTATTCAAACAATGATACTTATTTATTTATTTATTATTCATTAACGCCCTATCGGGCTTTTCCAGAGGAAATTGACAATTTATGTATGTAAGTGTAACATAATACATGGATAATAGCATAACTATGTATATCCAAAAAAAAAAAAAAAATCAAATGCTAATACTAAGATTAACATCAAATCCAAATAATAACACCTAATACAGTAGAACCCCGTTAATTCGAACCCCGATAATTCGAAAAAACGCGTAATTCGAAATTTTCGCCAAAAAAATTTCCGCAGAAAAATTTTTTCATACAAAATGGTTTTTAATTCGAAATTCGTTAATTCGTAATTCGAAATTTATTTTTGTCCGCGCACGAAAATTTGTTTGTGTAATTCGAAATAATTTGATTTTTGCGAAAATAAATCATAATATTTCGTAAATCTGAATCTAAAAGTCAAACGTGGCGGTAAAACGCCGAAAAATGTATTTTTACGTGGTTATACATCGTCCTAATTAGTATTATTATTTTGTAAATCTTAATCGATTTACACTGGAATGTCGTATTTTTTCAAATTTATTTCGAATATCCGAGTTTGAAGGGCCGAGAAAATACGTTTTACGCGGATATATGTCGTAGTTTTACGAGTTTAAACCAAATATCTGAATTTAAAGGGTCGGCCGCGACCTAACTCGGCCGCGAAATTTCGATTTACGCGTAAATGTATCGTATATTTACGAATTTATTTCGAATATCTGAATTTTAAAGGGCCCGCCGCAACGGAAATCGGAGGCGAAATTTCAATTTACGCGGAAATATATCGTATTTTTACTAACTTTACTTCGAATATCCGAGTTAAAAAATACGGCGCGACGAAAATCGGCCGAAAAATTTCGATTCACACCGAAATATGACATATTTTTACGAATTTACTTCAAATATTTGAACTTAAAAGGCCGGCCGCGACGAAAAACTGCCGATAAAATTCGATTTACGCGGAAATATAGCATATTTTTACGAATTAAATAAAAGGCCGGCCGCGACGAAAAACTGCCGATAAAATTCGATTTACGCGGAAATATAGCATATTTTTACGAATTAAATAAAAGGCCGGCCGCGACGAAAAACTGCCGATAAAATTCGATTTACGCGGAAATATAGCATATTTTTACGAATTTACATCAAATATCTGAATTTAAAGGGTCGGCCGCGACGGTAAACGGCCGCGCATTCTCGATTTACACGGAAATATATCGTATTTTTGCGAATTTATTTCGAATATCCGCATTTAAAGAGCCGGCCGCGACGGAATACGGCCGCGAATTCTCGTTTAACGCGGAAATATATCGTATTTTTACGAATTTAAATTCAGATGTTCGCAATAAAGGGCCGACCGCGACGGAAATCTACCGCGAAATCTCGATTTACGCGGAAATATATCGTATTTTTTTGAATATCTCAATTTAAAGGGTAGGCTGTGACCGAAATCGGCCCCGAAATCTCGATTTAGGCGTAAATATATAGCATTTTTACAAATTTATTGCGAAAATCTAAATTTAAAGGGCCGGCCGCTACGGTAATCGGCCTCGAAAATAAAGAAATAATTGGTATTAATACGAATTTACTCCTAAAATACCACCCGGATTTGAAGAGGCGGCGGAGAAAATCGATTTTCGGCGTATTTTTTTTTTTTTTTTTCATAAAATTTCGAATTACGTGGGAATTCGTTAATTCGAAATTTGATTTTTGATGTCCCATGGATTTCGAATTAACGAGGTTCTACTGTATTGTAAATAAAGCAAAATATAAAGTAAGTATGTACATTGTACATTCGTATATGCATATAATTATTCGTGTTTGTTGCAAACCAGCAAGACCAGTAAGAGATTATTAGTTTATTGTTAACCGAATACAAAGATCACAATACATGCTTTCTAGTTGCGAGCTGGGATGTGACAGAGAAATTAAACAAATTCATGGGCTTTTATACTGCTATAATATATCTGTTTCGCTCTGTACACTGACAATATTTGAAAAACTTCTATCAAACGATGCTTGTGCAATGGAGGGTTAGCTAGAAGAGGAATCGAAAGCATTGAGACATAGATAGGAACTGTAAACATTTTTCCATTCATCTAAACCAATAAGTTCACATTGTGCTATATCTGCCACCAAATGACTTCTCCTTTTCTATTATGGTCAAACATATAAACAGATTTAAAAAGAAAGAACACCAATCCATTCTCTTTGTTTTTAAAAGTTTACCATAGACGCTCCCTTATAATCTATATAAATAAAAATGTAAATATGAGTTTGTTCAAAATTTAAAATCTCCGAAAGTTCTTCACTGATTGTTTTAAAATTTGACACAACATTGCATTCGAATATGTGTGCATTTTTATTTACCTATATTATATAGTTGTCACCTGTGACAGGTAAAAAACATGCTTTTTGAAAAACAGCGCCATCTGTTGGACGTAAAAGCAACACGCACAATTGTTTCTCTATCTGCTCAAACAGATTGAGCCACAGCAACGCATGGCGAGGTACAGCTAGTTTGAAATTATTCTATAAACAGAAAACCACCAAACGGTTCACCGATCAAGGTTTGCCAATTTTTTAAATAATTATTATTTACATAAATCGAAAAAAAAAAACTGTAGTTACAATAACTGTACTGGACACCTACGCCAGTGACATTGACTGTAAATGCCGGTTTCCTCTGGGGGTACCTTGGGTAAGGATTTGAATAGAAACACAACTTGCGAAAGTCGTCGGACAACTGACTGGTTGAGCCAGTTGTTGGCGTATTTATTGGATTCAAATTCAATAATTTCTACACGTGTTAATGTGGAGCAATTATTCTTAAATCTAAACATATACTAAGGTCCCACGGTTTGTCGTGCGACTAATTCATCCTTGAACTGGCGATATGACACGTGGTTCGAATACAATAAGTTCTACACGTGTTAATGTGGAGCAATTGTTCTTAAATCTAAACATATACTGAAGTCCCACGGTTTGTCGTGTGAGTAATTCATCCTTGAACTGGCGATATGACACGTGTGCAGTGATTAAAAATCTTATCATCGTACGAGACAAGCCTCAAAGGAGTCGGCATCGTACAATGCGTTACATCAGACAAATATTCATTTTCTTGATTATTTAATAATTATGTATTTAGGTATATCCATCTGCTGTCCGGTACAATAACCTTTATAATACGTCTGCCTAACTAAGTATGTTTTTTTAGTCTTGTATAAAGTGATAAATAAAGAAAAAAATCCACTGGAAAAAAATTATAAATTTATAATTGCATGTAAGAAACAGCAAATCTATTTGAAATTGAATGTCAAGTGGGAATATTTGATGACATGATATTTTTTTGTCCAGATCTGAGGGGTTAACCAGTCTAACTAGCATTACCATCACAATCTTATTCTTTATGCTCACAAAAGAAGCAGAGGTCTACCACAGATGGTATTTGCTGATGACCTAAAGAAAATTTCATTGACTTCTGACGGGTGAGGTTTGTGTCTAAAGTCAGACACCAGAAGACCAAATTTATATGTCTGTTTTTTTATGCATCAAGTTTTAATATGTTCCGCAGCAAGGTTGCCAGTTCCGGGATCACACCCCAAAGCAGAACACCGACCATGAGATGGCCGTGCTGGTCATCTACAATGAATTCAAGGGCATCATCGCCACCGAGGCCCCGCAGATGATGTTCCCCGAGCAGCTCATTCGTCTCGTCACTAGAGGTCAGAATAATAAAACACTTTCTTGAGATAAACGAAAAAATATCGAATATATATAATCGTTGATTGATAGAAACGTTCATTAATAATTTTTAAGCTCATTTTTTTTGTATTGAATTATTTCATAGTACTTTCATACTAATGAAGTATTGAATTCTGTAAGTTTAAACTTAAGTTTACACCAGCGCTGTGTAAGCAGGTTCCCTACAGAGCATTGGATCATTCCTGTAAGGAACCATCATTATTAATATGAAGGTAGTATAGTGCTCTCTCGTTAATCCCCAAAAACTGGGCAAGCGTTCAATTAGTGTTATAGGATTATAGTGCGTAAGTTCTGTTTACGTTACTATATGCATTTCCCTTTAACATATGTTCTGGCATTCTTCCACCCAATTACCTGTCTCTGTCTGACAGAGTGGAGTACCTACATTAAGTGACATTGCAACAATTTATTTGGTACATTACCAGTCTGTTAAGAAAACCGGTGCAGTAAATTATTTACATTTAATTCATGTCTATTACGGAAGCTTGTGCAGTGATAACCAGCATTGTCCGTCAAGGTCATAATATCGACCGAAAACACCAAGGGTAAGTCAGAATCCTTTTCCAATTCTAACTGTTTGATTCCAGTCCACACTAAAACCACAAACTGATGATAATGAACCCTGGCGACTGGTAAAATGGTCAGCAAGAGCAAGATAATGGAATAGTAACCGTAAGAATATTTATTATAGTTCTCGTGTCTAGACACGTGACCAACTACTGAATTTGACACACCAATATCTATGAATTATAGAGCTTTATTTTGTGCTTTCAACTACTAATTAAACGGCGGATTATATTGGGTGTAGGATGATCGAGCGGCAGATTACAGAGAGAGTATTGTATATAAAATATTATACACAGTTGCAGATTGATAGATACTCTTAATACTATCGCACAATTCAGCATAGACATTTGAAATGGTTTTGGATAAATTTAATGACGAGATCTGAATCTAAATATATGTACATTATAATAGAGCTGGGTCAATCGATCGTTTTACATGATCCGGGTCGCTCACGACCCACTAGCGTCGTGAGCATGTGGCGAAAACCCGGGTCATTCATGATCGACCCGGAACTAACATTTAAGAATAATTTGCAATAATGATGTATGTATTTTGCTCGAGTGTTTAGAGAAGGAGGGAGAGGCAGACAAACTAGCAGGCACGGAGGTGTTCTGGTGGCATGGCCTGAAGCTGGCGCCCCCGCGACAGTCTCTGGGGCTGCTGGGGAAACTATACTCGGGAAATGCCACCTCCAAGCCAAACGGTTCGTTCCCCTTTTAATATTTTAATCCCCTATCTTAACAAACGGTATGCAGTCTTTGTAGCAAAGACTTCAGACAGGAATGCTGTTTTTGTTCTATTGGTATTTCAATGGAAGATGTTCCGAAGAACTGGTGTCGTTGATTCCTTCTGCACATCTGGTCTGGAGCCCAAAATATCTGACGAAAAACCCTTGACTCTGCAGAAATGGGTTGTCCGTTTGATATATTCCCTTGTCTTAATAAACGAATTGCAATCTTTAGAGCAAAGACTTCAGGTAGGAATGCTGTCATTGATCTACCGGTATTTCAATGGAAGATGCTACAAGAATAAGCATCATTGATTTTCAACACCAGTGCACAGTTGAGAAAGACGCAAAACGTTTGACCAACATTTAAATACGGTTCACATTTTTGTCACAATAGGTCACTTTTACGAATCATTCTTGTCTCCAACAGCCTTCAAGATTCACTCCTTTATTTCCTCAACAATACCCTCCACACAGCATCCTCAAAGATGACACTGGCCCTGAAATGTGTGGATTTAATAAATAAAAATAATTCAACAGGTTCAATGCCAACATTGAACAAAAGCTTGGAAAACTCCGGAATTCCAACCTTGAAAGCTCTGTCATCCATATTTAAGACACTATTACTTTTAAACTAGAGAACGTAGTCAAAAACTAGGTGTGCACAAAATTTTTTGATTTATTCAAGCACTAGTCCAGCACTAAACCAAAACGTTGCAACAGTTGCTGGATTTTCATTGACTATTGAAAGTTTGTTGAAAAATTTGAACTCCGTGAAATGGCGGAGTTGCCAGTGAACCTGTTAAAAGAATAAAACGTCAATAATAATATAAAATTAATCAGTACTGTAGCTGTGACCGAGACTTGAACGGCTAAAACTTCCTCAAACCTGATTTTTGCCGTGATAGCTTAGCGGTTAAAGTTGTCTAATTATTTGACAACTTACAATATTATGTATTACCGTTAATAATAGAAACAAAACATGAAATTAAATAAACGCCCGGGTTGCCGGCACTGAAACTCAAAACTGAACTGAAAAACAGGATATGACATCACAGCTATGACCTAATTGCACGGACAATCAAAGCGGTTATGCAATATAAGTTACGCATTTGGTGTTTAGGTAGAAATAAAGCTTTGATGCGATTCGCAGTAGTGTAAGTGAAGGATGTTGCCGACACACATTGTGTACTCTGTTTAAAACTAATAGTGGTTCATGGCCTATCTCCCTTGTTTCTAATTATTTATTGATGTTGTATGGGTTTTATAATCAGAACCATCAAAGACTTTGACTCGTTGGAGGTTATAAAAATCGTGTATCTTTCGCTAGTACGCAGCTTGTTAGAATACAATTCAATAGTGTGGTCCCCATACATACTACCAAATTCATATAAAAAATATTGAATGTGTGCAGCACAAATTTTTACGATTTATTAACTTCAAATTACACATACCTATTCAACACATAAACTATACATTCTTACTAAATACACTTAAAATACATTCCCTAGAAAACAGAAGAAAAATAAATGACCTAACTTTTTTATTTAAGATTGTTAACTCCAAACTAGACTGTTGTGAACTCCTGCAATTCATAGATTACAGAGTACCTACTCGAGCAACTAGGCAAAATATATTATCCTGCAACAATAACTTTAGTACCAACTATCACATACATGCACCTATTTCTCGCTTTCACACACTTGGAAACAAATTCACCTCAAATATAGAGATACCTGAATGACATTTTTATGTAGCATATTTAAAGAGCGATTGTGTATATTTGTTGTTTTCTTGTAGATATGTTGTGAGCTTAAAAAAATTTGTTATTTTTCTGTTGATGTTTTAAAAATAAAATCTTCTATTGTCATTGTGTTATGCAGTAAATTATGTAAAATATGTATAATGTAAAAGCCCATCAGGGCGTTTAAATTAATAAATAAATGAATACCATAAAACGGTTATACACCAATATATTATGGAGAAGATTACAGTTTTGAGGTACAATGTAAGAATAAAAGGTCATGGAGACAATGTTACTATTTTGTGACACGCATCAAAAGATAGTTGCTAAACTGTGACGTTGAAAATGTCGATGGTCAATGCAGAATCTTTAAGCATTTGAGTGGCTTTGTTGATGGCGAATTCTGATTATGTAACAATTGAAATGTTTGTTTGGCAGGCAATAAGCAGACGGCAGCATCGTGCTCTGCTTCTAACATAACCTCTAGTTCCTCACGCACCTGCATCTCCCCTGCGGCAGCCGTAGTGGACTCCTCCAGAACAGATGTCAAGACTTCTTCCGATTCTAAAACATCCACCTCTTCAAAGGTAATGTGACACGCTACAGTTTAATTTACAATTTTCAAACATGGAAAATTCATGATCACTGGCAAAATGGAAGTCAGGAGAAGCAAAGAGAGATCAGCGATGCATTGTAGTACAAATAATCAGTTTCAGTGCCGGCAACCCGGACGTTTTTTTTATTTTATTTTTTTACTATTACAAGGTTTTCTTTACCCGCCTCACTATACAAAGTCTGTTTTGAGGCGGATAAAATCGACGTCTGCAGCTCTCTACGCAGCGCAGGACCACGAGTTCTACCAAAAACAAAAGGCCGTACTTTAGGATCGCCCGAAATAAAGCGCGGAGTCGGAAGCTAGTGCAGTGTGGCACGCCACTAATGAATGCTAGACAACTATTAATAAATCACGCCCTTTCTGCGCGTAGTAAGAGATGTGCATTTGTGAAGTTTCTTTTGCTTGCGGTCTTGTTACAGTTCTCTCATTAATATGTATCGACATTTATTAACTTTTGTCTTGATGCATTAAATAAACGAGTTCCTTATGTTGATCATCAGGTTGCAGCAGGTGACGCAAAACCTCGCCCCTCCAAGTCGGACTCCGTGGAAGAGTCTTCGTCTTCTTCTGGTACCTCGTCCAGCAGCTCCAGTGGTAGCAGCACCTCGAGCGGCAGCAGCAGTTCTTCCAGCGGCAGCGAGGAGAGCAGCCCACAGAGGGCACTGCCGGCGAGAAGGAACGCAAGACGTGGCCGTCAGAAGGTGCTGACCAGGAGGTAGATAATACATCTATACTTACAAACAGTATAATTAAGGTAGTAAGAGTAATTAAAAAATTCTATCCACTGACGTCGGAAGAGAGAGACATACCCTAATGAAAAATTTGAGTATCATTGTGACAAGTTGGAGGCAAAACATGTGACAGTCTTTTTGGCACCAGGAGGGTTCGGGCATATCTTAAATAAACTACAACATCATTTGTACATAGACCGCCGGCAAGTGCACATCTGTATGTATAATCAAAATAATGTTCACTACAGTAAGGTAACGGTTTGCAGAGCAGTCCGTTGTGGGACTTTCTGCACAAGGTCCGAATGTTTGTTTGTTACCGGGCCGCCTGAGTGCGTTCACTTTTCTTTCGCGTGTTCTTTACTGCGGTGAGTAAATTATAAAATATTTTTAAAAACGTTAAACTAAATACTGTAACAAAATATGTATTCAATTTTGGAAACAAGTTTTTTTGCCCGATTTGGGATTCGTAATTATGTTTATTAGCGATCATTTGCACACCATTGTAAAAAGACTACTTATTCATAAGCGGATTTTATTTTCGAAGACTAAATCATACTACAATGCGAGTTGCCTAGACTAGACTACACTAGACACGCTCTGGCCACTTGTTTTGTTCCCCTCGCCCTTAGGCAGGTCTTTTCATTGGTCTATGATTGTACCTAAACATGTTTGTGACTAATCTGATTGTATCTGTAAGCAGGAAGGCAGCAGGTGGGGGCGGCAGGCACTGGGCGGCCGCACTGTCGGCCCGCAGCAACCAGGACCACCAGCGCCAGTATGAGGAGCGGGCGGCACGCCAGATGAGAGCGCTGCTCGCCCGCCGCATGGCCAATCAGAACACCAGGCTGGAGCAGCCGTTGGGTAGGTTCTCACTCATATGTGTGTGGGGCGTCCATCGTAGACTCGAAAATCAACCAGTGGTCTGTTGGCAACCAAAAAAGGTTTATTTGATTTCGATTTGTGAATTTTCATTTTATTACTATGCTGTGGAAAGATTGTTGTTTTTTTAATTTTAATTTCATATTCAAAAACGGTCATCAAAATTAGATTAAATGCTGACTGGCCAAGAATTCGGCGGTCATTCTCGAAGTGAAATTTTTTTTTAAATAATGACGCTCATTAATGTTCAAACAACTAGGCTTAGAATGGGTTATTTCACAGAATTGAATCAATTCATCTAAATTCAAAGTTAATATTCAAGTTCTATTACTATCCAAGTACTGTGAAACCACTGGCCCATGAAATAAAAATAGAAATTAGAAAATGAAATGAAATTAGAAATTACATGAATTGTTCAAATACTGTTAAACAACCCATCCTTATCATATTCATAAGTCAGAAATAATATTCTTAAGTTGGGTTGTTTCAAACTCAAAGCATGACAACATTACCATTATGCTGACAACTGATCACAATTTAACTAATAGCTAATTAAGACCGAGAATCGGACGTAAGCTGATAACCCTTCAGGATAATTTGTTCGCTTTTGGGAACAACCATATGTTGTATCTCCCTTGATCTAAGCGGTGTTAGAAAGAGAAAACACCACGCTTTATATTCAAATCTAAGTTAACCACAGAATAATTTAAGTTAACTATACAATAATTAAAATGTGCAAAGGTTCCAACCGCAATTTGGAAAATGCTTACGAGACTTTGTGAATTATTTATTACACAATAATTTTTATATGAAGCTCAAAAAAGGGAGGTGATATTAACGTTTGTCATACATTTGTCAAATAAAAAAAGTGTGTTTTTATTTTTTTTTCACTATCAGTAATTTTTTGTTACAAAAAACGTAAAGTGAAGCATTTTTTTAATGTTTGGATCAAAAATTTTAATATTATGTTTATTTCTAATAACAAGATTTGAAAGCGTATTTCATCACCTTTTAAAAACAGTTTTCAGTTTTCGGACATGTATATAAATATTCCATTTATTTGGATTTTATTCCAAAGCGGAAATACTCCGAACTTCTGACAGAAGTTGATATTTGCTGCCAGCCAAAAAGCATGTGATGTCATGGTACATGTGCGGCGGTATGAATTGTACTCAATCGTGTCTCGTGTCACGTCACCCGAAACCATTTCATATGTTTTACCCAAGTTCACTTTGAAAGCTCGTAATTTGGTCATTTTGGGAGATATCATAAAACTAATTTTATTGTCGTTATTAACTTCTTAAATATAATACAATTTCATCAAAATAAAAAAAAATAAGAGACGACTCCATTTGAATCACCCCAATCTAATTTCAATGGTGACCAGATAACTCATCAAAATGACAATTTAACACACCTTTAAAAAGTAATTTAAAGTCATGAAAAGTGATGAAATAAATGCTACATTAAATAGGTTACGTAGGTTAGGTTTATAGGTTAGTTTTATTCATCACTTTAAAGGGGGTGACAGATTAAGCTATAATTTTTTTATATAAATCCATATTGCTCGCCATACAATCCCATACAGACCTGTCACACCTAAAAAGATGATGTGCTAGTATGGGTGTGGCGATGATATGCGCTGTGATTTGCTAGCCAGGCTATATTTGAAAATTATGCGACCGGATCAAAACAATTTGCGAAGCGCCGTAATTACGCAGCTGTCATCTGTCAAGGTGATAAATCCCATACAAAGAAATGATATTCCGCTGCAGTCCCCCAATTGATCTGACCCCCTCTCCTGGGGAAGATTATAGCGTAGTGTGTCAGCCCAACATATAATACGTACACATGCCACGCCCAATTTATGCGCGCATAATATAGCGTAAAGTGTCTAAGGCATTAATGACTTAGTCTCACTTTTTAAAGGTGTCTTGAATCGTCATTGTTCTGAGTTATCATGGAGCCTCATTCAATAATATCATAATATTAATATTTTGCAGGTGGCGTGTATGTCCGACTGGAAGCAGAGTGGAAGGAGACCCTCATGCTCACCTCCTCGTCAACCCGACCCACCCGGCAGACCCACTCTGCCAAGGGATCCAGATCCAAGATTTCCAAATGATGTCTCTACCTCCGTCCAATGTCAATGTCTAATCAAATGTTGGCTCTTATTTATCCGTGTCTTTGTATTATTATTTATCAATAAAGAATCTTGGCATAATTTTGTGTTTTATTTTATAAACGGTTTGGATTAGTTTTAACCGTTTAATTTTTAAAACTTCACTAAAAATCCATTTTAATGCGTTTTTAAAGAATATGCCAGCTAATGACGGTTACCCATACTTATGTCTTATTGCTCTAGGCCTAAAGCGATAGCTGCCTAAACATATCCGAACAGGTGACCCCAAAATTGAATATAGGGAATGAACAGTTTTTTTAATCTATACATATTTTTAGGGAAAAAATAAAAGTTTGCTTGTTTGTCAGTTCCACTTTTACATGCTTGCTTTTTGTCTAAATGTCTTAACTTACCCTCTGTGCATACATGTGAGCAAACTTTGAAGTTATCCTGAAATATTAAAAAAAAAATGAACTCACGTTTTCAATACCTAATAATTTACAACAAAAGGATTTGACCTTATATCAACGATGGATTTGCCCAATATAAATTTTGGTAGACTATTGTAAAATATCAGTAGTATGACACATAGATCGTTATTATACCTTATTAAAAACAGCAAATTTGCATTATCTGCTTACAATTATTAAAACAATAAATAAATATATTGCATCACATTGCTCGGGGCTTTATGAAGAGTTTTTCGAAATCAGAATATGTAGACAGTAATTTTACTCTTAGCCTATCGTTCCACGGGTCGGTAAGCACTCGACATAAACCGAATGCTGCAAGACCCTGCATAGAAAAGTTCCACACTGAACTGTGCTGCAGACCGTTAGCTTACTGTGGCGAACTTAATTTTCTGCGCAGGGTCTTGCAGCATTCGGTTTATGCAGAGTGCCTACCGATCCGTGCAACCACGGGCCTATTTAGAATGTCGAGTAGTCTGCAAAATTTCTTTAAGAAGTGTCAAATTTTGCTTTTACTCTTAGGACGGGTTGTTCCGCAGAATTTGAACAATTCTTCAAATTTCAAAGTTGATTTTCAAGTTCTGTGAAGGTTCTATTCAAGTTCTGTTATTATATTCAAAGCGTTTATAAAAAAATGGATCTGGGAAACAGCGAGACACTAAATTGACAGAACATTGCAACCAAACACAGACTAATTGAAGTTAGATGGATAAATGATTACAATAGATCAGATTATATTAAAATTAAAATTTAAGGCGATGCACTACGTCGTGTAATATTTTAAATTGAGCCGCTATCAATAACAACCCTTACGTAGATGGCGATAAGGTTTAAATTCCCGCTTAACACCATCCGCCTGTTTTGATTTATGCAAGAAAAAAACATGGCCAAAAAATGCCTTTTATTTTATTTTGAGGATGTTCATGCATAAATATTTAATTTTTTTTCGATCATTTTATAAATAACTTAATTTTCCACATAATACAATAAAATCATAACCGAAAATGGGTTCGTAAGTAGGAGATTTTGAACTTTAAAGCAGTTTTCATAGGCCTATGCATTATTTTTTTCTGGGCTTATAAAAAGACTTATATAAAAAATACTCGATTATTTCAAAGGTCAAGATGTATTCTACTCGCAGTATTTAATTAAAGCATCTAAAGCAAGGCTGCCCAACCCCAAGCCCGCGGGCCACATTGTGGCCCGCGAACGAATTATAAGTGGCCCGCGTGAACCATTTTCAAAAAAAAACCCGCCAATTTGAAAAAGTGTCGCGGGCCCGCGGTAAAACAAACAATGCAGCTTGCGCGCGGTCACTAGTGTTGGCAACGAAGGCGATTTATCGCTATTTAGGCTACTCAGAACGAGAATCAGCGACAAAAAAATCTAACCTGTTGAATTTTGCATCTAATCCTAGAAAACACTTCCTTGCAAATAGAGTAGTGGATGCTTGGAACAAACTCCCACAACATGTCATCGATGCAACAAATAAAAATCATTTCAAAGCTCTATTGGATTCACATTTGGAGAGAAGAAAGGACTTAGTTCAAACTTAAAACACTCAATTGCTGTCAAACTTGTTGTGAAACCGGATATGAGCGCATCAGCAGAATGCTGCCTGCTCATTACATAATAATAATAATAATAATAATAATAATAACTTCCTTTTTAAACAAAAATACACCGGTTTTTGATATAATATTTTTTGCGTCCGAAATGGAATCTTGTAGCCCCCCCCCCCATGGAATTCGAAAAATTGTTGTGGGGAATCACATATGATGTTTTTGGGTGCGCGGAATTTTTTCTCAGCGAAGTTCCGTAACAACCCCCTCCCCCCATGGATTTCAAATATTTTGTGGGGAGCACTCATTTTGAATTTTTTTTGTGGGGAATCATGTTTTATAGAAATTCTCTAACAACCCCCCCCCCTCCATGGATTTCAAATATTTTGTGGGGAGCACTCATTTTGAATTTTTTTTGTGGGGAATTATGTTTTATAGAAATTCTCTAACAACCCTCCCCCCCCCCATGGAAATAGGAACTGTCAGGTATTCAGTGGCCCGCCAGTGATTCAAAATCGTCAATTTCGCCCAACTGTTAAAAAGGTTGGGCAGCCTTGATCTAAAGCATTTCTAGGCGACCAAATTTTCAAACCAAAAACACATGATTTTGCATTACTACGTATGGCATCGCCTTAATAAAATAAAATTAAAAATACTGAAAATGTAAAATTTCTTCCCCAGCATGGGAAATCCCAGTGGGGAAAACATTATAAAATTCAATTAAGTTAAAAAAAAAATAATAATAATAATTATTGGCCAGTTGTTTTACAAAACTGAAAGGATGAAAGAACTTGAATAGAACCTTCACAGAACTTGAAATACAACTTTCAAATTTGATGAATTGTTCAAATTCTGTGAAGCAACCCGTCCTTAGTGTGCTGCCGTAAAATTTTCGTAGTGCGCCATCTTATTCTATTTTTATCATGACTTGCTTGTTTTTTGTAAAATTATGTTTTTGAAACCGTAATCTTCCTCTTCTTTACAAGGTCAAATGTGCAAAATTTCGGAATAAAACTGTAGATTTGTTTAAAAAACAAACCCACACCGGGACACTCTTCTTTTTAATTATATTTATATAGACAGATTATTACACTATTATATTTTGAAACACCTATCAAACTGTAGGAGTCTGGCATTAAAAAAACAAAAAAACGATTGTCAATTATATTTTGGCATGTTTAAACAAACAAAACACATTCCCAAAACACTTTTATTTATAATAATATCATTACGTACGACTTAAAACATTGTTTCAAATACTTGTAATTTTGGCGCCAGACCATTAAAAATATACTTTAGGTTAGATGTGGCAACATTTCACTCATATTTCATCGTTCCGTGATTCAGCGGTGCCATGTCTAGGGAGAAATCCCTAAACATGGGAGAAACAGAGTTCTAGGAGAGAAAGGGATTTTTAAAAATCAAATCTAGGGAGAAATCATTTCTACTAAATTCAGTTTAATGTCTCAAGTTAGTTATTGTCCGAGGCGGTATTTCAATAATTTTAAGCGATGGAACTAGCAGGCTTTTCTTGTCTGGACTCAACTTGACTCAACTCAACCAGACAGCAACTTGACGAACGTAAATATCTTAAGCCGAGCTTAAAATGCATCTGTAATTCCGGCCCTATTATTGATACTTAGCTAATTTTTATTGCGCAGTTTTTGTTAAAAATCAGCTCAAGTGATTAGTTATAGGTTAGATAAAATAAGTAACGAAAACGGCGCTTTAGAAACTATCTTAATTTTTTAGCTCTTTGTAAACTGATTAGAAAGCGTGAATATTCCACAAGGCACTGGCTCTAGCCGCTGGCCCGTAGCATAAAGTGCCATCTACTAGCTTTAAAGAGCTCTTTACTATAACGTTCACCGATACGAACACACCGCCTTTCAACAATAAAGAAATATACTTAGTTCAATTCGCGAGTTCGGTAAAAAAAACAATAAAACTTTTACAGACATGGTACCAACATGTCATGGCATCGAGAGGTTCCGTCAAACATCTTTAGGTAGGTCTAAATAAATATCGATGGATTGGATTTTAGGGATTCTTTAGAAGGAATTTCAGCATGTTTGCGAATTTTTGGAGTATATTTCGATCATCTAAGGAATTTTCACAAATCTCAGTTGATGGTTGGTATATATAAGAACCAAACTAAGATGCACGTTTGTAAAAAATGAAATGGTTTCAAGCATTAATGTATGGTTTCAAGGAAAAGATTGTTCGAAGGAAACAAACTGTAACTTTAATATGCACATTTTTCGCATTAACATCAAGCGGTGTTCAGAAATGTGCACTGATTTCCGATATGATTTTTGATCATTTCATGTGAATTTATTTATTTCTATTTTTGTCATGTATTTTATCAATGTTTATGTCACACATAATGTTGTCATTTTTGCCTCATCTGTTTTTAAATTACAATATAAAATATAAATATATTGTCATTACAACGGTTGTAACTAGATTTTTTTAGCACTTAAGCGAAAGTATTGCGGGAATAAGATTTATTTTTCGAAATATACATGTCCAAAATCTGGGGGAATTTATTTAATTATTGGGCATTTCTATTTTTTGACATTTCCCGTTTCCCACCGTTGCGCGATTATCTCGCCCACCATTGGTCCACTGGCGATCTCGCCACAAATAAATAAATGGGGAAACGGTTATTTTCACCGCTGTCTATTGTTTTGTGCCTGTGACAGATCACCGCCGTAATGAACTACTGATTTCCTGATTTAATCAGGTTCTAATGGGGTTAATCTGTTATGGAGGGAAAGGTTCGCGAAAATTATGATCAGTACCAAAAAAATTCGTTCTGGAAGAAAAACAATCGCGCGGTGCCCGGTAGATTGAGTCCCCGCAAGGAAGGTCGCCTCGGAAAGGTTATGTCGGGCTCGTCGTCCTTCCAGGACTTTCAGGAGTCCGTGAACGATGCCTGGGACGCGGGAGACGATGACATCGTCTGCGGGATGGCTGATACCAAGATATCTAGACACATATCGCTATCGGCGGCGTTGAACGTCATCAACACGCACAGAAGTGAAGCTAAATCCAGTGTTGTGAAAAGTGACACAAAGAAAGCTGAGGTTCCTAAGAAACCTGAAGTTTCTTCTATAGAGAAAGGGAAGGATTTTTCTCCGAGTCGTTCCAACCCTTCAATGTCCCCGACTGCCCCCATGAGACATTACCCCGGGAGGCCCCGGGCTATCCGCTTCCCCACTTTGGCTGCCAAAGAGGAGAACTTCGAATCTAAGATGGAAAGGTTCAATCAGCTGAGGGAATCTGAAGTTTTGGATCTGAATGAACTGAAACAGTTGTGTTGGTCAGGCGTGCCTGTCAAGGTAAACCTTTTTTTAAATAGGTCGCTCAATATTAGGGTTGACCCCAACAATACTAAGTAGGATAGTGTATTGGTGCAAATGTGCATACATTCAACAGAAACGACAAATGTTGTCTTGCTTATATCCTTTTATTGTTATAAGCGAGATAAGACAAACCATTGAATGCAATTTTATATTTGACAAGTTGTACACGAAGTTATCAGTGTGTCCTTTTTATTATATTAAAAATTGTCGAATTCCGCTTCATGCAGACTCTTTAAAAAGACAACACTTGATTTTAACTTAAATATCTAATGGAGACAACTATTTATGTCGAGGGTTTAAATAAACATGCACAAAATACGTTTTTAGGTTGTTAGTTTGGGTGATTTTAATAATTTATGCATATTTCCTTACCTTCAAACTTAACTTTGATTGAGAAAAAATGGAACTTTAATTCGTCTTTTTCCATCTCCCCCGACATAAATAGTTGTTTCTTGTAGTAATTAAGTTGAAACCAAGTACTATTTATAATTTTTGTGATGCGGAATTCAATAATTTATCTCAATTTTAACAGTATGTAGTGTTGAACTTTTGGGATAAATAGTTGTGTGTCGCTGCTCCGCCTTCTTGAGCCCATATTTGGGACATCAGGGGGCCTACTCTGTATCTGAAACATTTCTGCTGCCGGTTTAGCCACGTCACAAACCCGTATTAACCCTACCCTTACGGTGTTAAAAAATTCCTCGTCCTCCGGTGCTGTACACTCGGTGAATATTTATGTATTGTAATTACTTAATGCAGTAAATAAATGTATTGCGGAGGAATACCAAAAAATTGAACTCTGTGCTTAGTATATTTACAGAGATATTTTATTAATTAGAGAAGATGTTCACTCAGTTGACAGCACCGGTAAGGAAAGGTTAAACCACGAAAATACTGGTTTGTTGACCCAAAAGATACAGAGTAGGCCCCCTGGTAATGTTTATCATAATAATACCCAAAAAGTAACACAGATAAAAATAATGAACTATGTTTTATGAGGTAAAACTTTTCATTTTGAAGTGTCCCAATTAATGTCATTTAAATTAATATCTTTTTAAGATAATTTTTTTACTTGTTAGGTTTGTCAGTTATGTTAAAATTTGGTAAAAGTTTGTTTAAATCTTTTTTTATGATGTTTTGCCACAGTTGTTTAATAACAATATATCTGTAGTTTATCTTATTTCTGAGGTTAGATAAATTATTTTACGGTGACTTATTTTAAGATAACGGTTATTTTTAGGACATAAAATATATTTTTTTGTCCAAAAAGTGAACCAGTTTAAAGATGGCAGATTCATAACATCAGCATGCTTTGTTTGTACTGTAATGTTTGACATTTTTCTCACCTTATCTCTGCGTAATGTCACACTAGAAATATGGAACATCCATTCACAGTAGTTGATGTCCGCTTCATGAAAACACTTGGTTCTCCAACTTGTTCTTGTCAAACGGCAGACATACATCTTTTCTCCCTCATTGAATCTTGACCTCTTCAAGGTTCGCATTACAAAATTCCTTCCCACAGCCCCTTCCATAATCTGCTTCACAACTTCACCCAACCGGTGATGAGACAATTAAGGCCAAATTACATCTTATTACAACTTATTGGAGAGTAGAGGTGATTACATGTAGAACAGATAGTGGGCGATCAGTTCATTGAGATTAGTTTAAAGTGCCGTTAACATTAAGGAAAACGAGAAAAATTAAGATAGTTTTACAACAACAAACGTCACACACTCGAACTATTAATATTTTGAAATTGTTTACTTTCACTGACTGACTTGCCTGATCGCACTGACCGCGTGGAGTGCGAGTGAAGCGCCGAGTTGAGTACGCAGGTGGAGGGGGTACTTATCCAACCCAGTCATTGGGCCTCGCTTCAATCCACTGACTCGCTTGAATCACTCGGTCGTACTAGGCTGAATACTGACTGAATGCACTGTATTGGCCGCACACTCGGCAAGTGTAATTCAGGCATTAATTCCCCTGGCTGTTACATTGTGTACTCTTGTGAGGTGTCATATTATGATAAGCAAGGAAGACCGAAGATACAAAGCACATGAGTTCATCGTTCATCTTGATGTTGACTCATCGAGATGAACTTATACTCAGCCAAAACTGTTTAAACTCCTTAATCGCCAAAGTACTCATTGGATACAAAAAAAAAATTATCCGTTGAATGCCGGCATATAATTTTTACAAAAGGTGTTAGGTCCCAGGAGCTCGGCGTTCCAAAGGTTAACGTAACTCTGTGGCCGAGGTACAGGACAATAAAAATTTCATTGCCGGCAACCTTGGCATTATATCCATTGAGATAACTTTACAGGAGAGCATAAAATTGTTTTTTTTTTTGTTTAATTTTTAAGATATCATTTACAAAATACATGAACCTATATTGCCATGTATATATTTTGAAGTGTAAAATGCTTACAATGATGTGTGGTAATGATGATGTTGCTGGAAAAAATGCAATTAGTGTAATTACTGAGATACAACTAGATACACTGTGTTGCATGCCAAATGTGGATATTGTATTACATGAACACGAATATGGATATTGTATTAGATTATTCTACACATATATTTCTGTAATACATAATTTCATTGGAAAAAGTATTGTTTTCTGCTCTAAATAAAAAAAAAACTGTTTCTCAATGTTGCCACCTGCATAAAATGATTATTTTCAAATAGGAGCTGGGTACCTGCCTGCTAATTTGGCTTGATTTCTTTTCTAAATACATATATATTTTTTTTAAATCTGATTTTTAATGTTGCAATCTCAATAAAATTAATTATTTCCAGATAAGGGCGGTAACGTGGCGCCTACTGTCGGGGTACCTACCTGCCAAGGCTGAACGCCGTCAAGAAGTCCTGGAGAGGAAACGCCTCGATTACTGGCACCTCGTAAAGCAGTACTACGAGGCGGAACGAGACGACGAAACATACAGACAAATCCACATAGACATACCGAGAATGAGTCCATTGGTGGCCTTATTCCAACAATCCACCGTACAGATGATGTTTGAAAGGATCCTGTACATCTGGGCTATCAGGCATCCTGCGTCAGGCTATGTTCAAGGCATCAATGATCTCGTTACTCCGTTCTTCATGGTTTTCTTGCAAGAAGTGGTGCCTATTGGAGATGATTTGGACAATTGGCAGGTCAACACCCTGACGGAAAATCAGCAGCAGGTCATCGAAGCTGATTCGTTTTGGTGCTTGTCCAAGTTCTTGGATAGCATCCAGGATAATTATATTTTTGCTCAGTTGGGAATACAGACTAAGGTGAGTCAATAAAGTTGTATTATTTCAAATCCTTTGTGAATCATATTCCCACAGGTGGTTTGATTGAGTCAGCCTGTAAGAGAATGAGTTAATCATGCTATTAAATGATTTCATTTCTAATCTGTTTTGTTCAGTTAAAAAGTAACTCCAAATATAATATCAAAACTGTAATTCACAAATTTGAATTATTTTTTTCATCTAATTCCTTCAGGCTAATTTGTTCGCTTTTGTGAACAACTCATAATATGTCTCCCTTACTCTTATGGTGAAAAATATGATCTAAATGGTGCTAGAAAGAGAAAACACCACGCTTTATATTCAATTATAGAAGTTAACCACAGAAGAATGAAAGCAAAGGTTCCGACTGCGATTTGAGAAAATTTATGTGATTTTTTTATTGATTATTTTTATATGAAACAACAAAAAAGTGAGGTGACATTATCGTTTTGTTATACATAATTCTAATGAAATAAGTGTGTCAACACTGCAACATCATTTCCATCATGAGCTAAGAAAATTTAAAATATCTATTGGTCTTAAAATAAGTTGATATTTTTCAATTATAATAAGGAATTAAATAAGTTGAAACTTGTGCATAGCCAGATAGTAATTTAATTGGTAATCTAATAATAATTTTATGTCAATCATTAATATTTAAAAGTTTTAGAAATTGAATTTATTTAATCATCCTCATTAATATTACTGTTGTCCATAATATAAGAATATCTGCCAAATATGACAAAAAAACACCTTTTTTTAAACTAGCTTATACCCCGTTACGCGTTGCTGTGCAGATAGAGAAACAATAGCACGTGTTGCTTTTATGTCAAACAGATTACGCTGTTTTTAAAAAAATGCATGTTTTTACCGCTCACAGGTGACATCTACATAATATAGGTATTTAAAAACACATGCATATTCGAACGCAACGTTGTGTCAAAATTTCAAAGCAATCGGTAAAGAACTTTCGTATATTTAAGATTTTGAACAAACAAACATTTACATTTTTATTTCAATAGATTTGTTACCAATATTATATAATTAAACCTGTGAATATAATATTGTGATATCAAAGTATAAATGTATACTTTCAATTGTATATTTATCTTTGATAAAGAGTTTAGGATGCAGAGGCGGTCAGTATCGCCCTGGTGAAAGACTACCATTGAGAATTGAAAAATTGCTTGACATGCCTTTAGCGGTGTTTGGTAACCAGACCTAAATAGCTAGATACTTCCCAACCTTCATCTTCCCCATCTCATTTCCCCTCCCCACTTCCTCACTAAATACCCCAATTGAGGATGTTATAGTCACATCCCACTGACCCCGTGCAGTTCGGACTATTCGCATAAAAAAATCTCTTTGCTTGAAAAAGTATTCATTTAAAAATATTAATTAAAGTACAAGTTTGACACTGCAATTGCAGTGCGTCGGCACGATTCTTCAACATGCAAGGGTTAATTAAAAAAATTAGCTTTATATTTGATAAATTCCAGGTGAATCAACTCAAGGAGTTGATCCGTCGGATAGATCTGCCCCTCCATCAGCACCTGCAGAGTCACGGAGTGGACTATCTCCAGTTCTCCTTCCGCTGGATGAACAATCTGCTGACTCGCGAACTCCCGCTGCCCTGCACCATCCGCCTGTGGGACACGTACCTCGCTGAATCCGACGGATTCGCTACTTTCCAGCTGTACGTTTGTGCCGCCTTCCTCCTTCACTGGAGGGACCGCCTGCTCCAAGAGAAAGATTTCCAAGGCCTCATGATACTATTACAGAATGTCCCCACGCATAATTGGCAGGATTCACACATCGGGATGCTCGTAGCCGAGGCTTATCGGCTCAAATTCGCCTTTGCCGACGCACCCAATCATCTGCAAAGTCCGGAAAATAGCACTTCTGTCCAGAGCGCGAGCCTGAGATGACCTGGCAAAGGAACTAATAGTCTTGATTTGTACGCGGGCCTCATGTCTGCGGCCTAGTGAAAATGGCAAGTGAGGGTTCCGGAAAGTTTGTCCAAAAATGTTACATTAAATAGCCTCATCGTCCAAAAAAAATTACATTTAGCCCACGTGTCTGTATATGTGGATGTGATTCACAAAGTTGAATAACAAACATATTGTGTCAAAACGGGGCCAGCATTGTAAAAGTTAATATGCGTTCTCCATGACAAAGCTTAAGATCTTTATCTCTGGATCTATAGCGCGTGTTTAACGAAACGCAAAAAAATTGTTGTATTCATATTTTCACTTGTACAATTTAAAATAAATTTACAGCACTTAAATGGATTTAACTATGTCTAGTGATAGATAGGCAGGTGCTTTCCCGCTTTCCTCTTCTCTTTCTGCTCCCCCAATATTCACATATTGCTAATGTTTTGGGACGGTACAACTCTAAATGTAATGTCTTTGGATAAAACGCCTGGATGTGTTTACGAAATGGAAGTTCGTCAGGGTTTACACAATATTAGTGGTCGGTAGGGATTTGAAAAGTGTGTTAAGTTTAATGTAAGCTTATAGGGCTCTTAAATTGCATGGGTTCAACACAGTATTTAATCGCAGGTTTCACGACAATCCGTCCAAATACACTAATGTATTTGGACGTTTCGTGTACAGACTAATGGTTAATGTAATGCCTTTGGATTTAAAGTCTCTAACTAAAACATCCTGGGACTACATTTCCGTAAATCCTGGCAAAAAGAAGGCTCTAATCACAGTATAGCTAAAGTTGGTTGGTATTTGGGGTACATATTTGCTTCGGTTGGTTTGGTTGAACTGGTTACTGGGTGCTAGAAATTGGGATTCACAAATTCCACGTAGTTATATTTGATTTTAAATGAAATGTATTAATTTTACAAGTCTACAATGGAGTCCAATAATTTTAATGTTTATTACAGACGAGCTAGCCATAATAATTAACGTAACCCTCACAAAACAAATTATGCAATATTTCCGATTCTCAAATTCATCCATCATTTTTGTTTGGTGTTTTGATAAATTCATGAAATGGCGCTTCTAAAGTTTTGTTATTTTTTTCATTAAATTATTACTATTCAACTTTAAATTTATTTATAATATTATATTATGTAAAAATATATCATTATTTAATTGTTTAAACGAACATGCCCTAATCTGTTACATTACTGGAGCCAATTTCAATGTTTTTTCATAGATTATCCTAGAAAACTGATACATATTAGAAATTCAATAATAATCATCAAAAGGGGGACGACATATATAATATGTTTCTTGTACATATTCGCAAAATCAAGTTGTAGAATATAATTTTTCATGGATATAAGAAAAAGATGAGTGTGAATTAATTATACATAATAAATAATATTTTGATTAATTTAGGCAAAAAATATTCCACATTGGTTCGTTGTAATGTAGCAAATAAGCAGACAAAGAGGCATGTTGGATTTTCCAGCCTAAACACTTTTAAAAAAGGTTTGGTTTGTGTATACATATTTGAAATCTACTTGTCCGTCTCATTGGTGTGATTCTACTAATTGTTGTACATCACTGAAATAAACGTCAATTTTACTCAATGTTACAATAAGTATTTTAACAATAAAACACTTTTTTATTAATTATGTTTTTTTGAAATTCGACAGAGATCGTTAACAAATATATAGAGAAACTCTCTTATAAAAATTTCCAAGGGAATGGAAACTTCTCATGGGATTATTTGGGTTATTTTTGTACATCAGTCTTCAAAACAAAACTTCTTACCACTCCCGTCCCGAAGGGGGTACTAACTTACCCCAAACACAAGTTTTTTTGCAATATCTAAGTTGTTTTTTACCTCACAATCTATAATTTAGTTTATCCTATAAAAATTATTCGGTAATCGGTCAGCATTTAAAAAAAAATTATCCCGTAACAATTTTTTAAGATATCCAACAAATTCCAAAATCCTGGATACCCTTACTTTTAAAAAATTCATCTCTGCAAATGCACCTTTTGATGTCGAAAGGCGGTTTTATTGGAAAGGGCTACAATGATATAAATTTGAGTCACGCTCGTGCTTTCTTACTAGGTACCTCTCACCGTTTTGCATTACTTAATGATTGACCGATGGGCGATGTTCAATAAACCTTTAGATAGTAACTACATAACATAATATGAGTATTACTGGAAAGAACAAAAAGAATACTAAGAGATTTTATGTTGCTTTTATTTTATGGGGGATCCTAGGGACCCCCTTAGGGTTGTGCGTAATTTTAATCTTCAATTACATAAAGGTTTATCATTAAAACTTTTCTTGTTGGAATTTTATAAGCGGGTTTCGCTGTAATGGAAACATGAAATGAAATCAACACCAATTATAATGTTAAATTTAAGATTTTCACAGTCAACTGTTGTCTTCTGTTATTGTTTATTGGGTTGTTGAGCTTTTGTTTCTTCTTAAGCTTTCTCGATAGCTTTGCAAATAGCTGTCTTAATGATGTAAACTGCAAAAATGTCGAAATGTTGACTCAAAGCAGAGCCGGCCTTGAGGCAAACGGCGCCTGGCGCTAGTGAAAACCTCAAGGGCACTGTGTTAGGTGTTGTCAGCTCCTCGGCTCCTTGGCATGTCAACGCCCGGAGCAGACTGCTCCAATGACTCAAAGAGAAGGTGGAAATAGTAAATACAACATCCCAAAACACAGCATAATAGTATGTAATTATTTTTATAAGATTTTAACAATGCAATAAAAAAACAATTAATTTAATATAACCATCAACTGTTTTAGGTATGATATTAATGCATAGAATATATTGACTGTCCAAAGTTAAAACACTGAATAAAGCTATGTGTTTCATAAATTGTAACGTCGGTGCATTCCGCTAGGTTGGTTTACGGCGATATCTGAATACTGCCGAAGGGCCTCAAGCTCTAGGCTGCACATTCACTCGGTTGAAACTCTTTCTAACTGCAGTATAGGCCAGCCGCCTGTGGCTCAAAGATATTTACTGTTGTAATGTTAAATCTCAATAAACACGTAACCTTAATTTTCACAAAAGAAGTCAATCCCTCTTGCGCAGGGATAAGAGTCTTACATAAAAGTTCAGGAAAATCTAATTTGACAATTGTTTGAGAGCAAAATTATGTTCAGTGCAATAAATAATGCATTAATTTGGAATCTATAGCCAATTTTTCAATGGCTCTTAACTCCTCAGGCCTCTGGCGTATTCTGTCGGAAGGTCAGAGTATTTCCGCTTTGCAGTAAAATACAAATATTTCTGAATGTAAGTAAGGTGATGAAATACGATTTCAAATTTTGCTATTCAAAATTTGAATATTATTTTTAAAATATTCAAATTTCGAATGCAAACATTAAAAAAATATTTAAATGACTCAATGAAAATAATTAAATAAAAAAATCAAAAAATTCTGTTTTTTTTTGAAATCGTGGTTACCATAGATATATATTATTTGTTACCATATGGTTTCATGGAGGTGTACATTTTAATTCTTCTGTGGTTAACTTCTAGATTTAGAATATAAAGCGTGGTGTGTTCTCATTCTAACACCGTTTCATATTTCTCACCATGATATTAATATTATGGAAGAAATATGATCTAAACGGTGTTAGAAAGAGAAAACACCACGCTTGAGGGAGATGACGATTCTATGAAACCATAATTAGCTTGAGGCATTAAAACAGAACATCAACAATGTATTGAAAACATCTTTTACAATAAATATTATGGTATCCAGCATTTTAACTTTGAACATTTGATAAGTGTATTATATAATTTAGTTTGTAACCGTCTAAGCCTAATTAACTTGTACTATGTATGTATTAAAAGGTTGGAAGGGACATGTTTTGTATTTATTTATCACAACCCCCGAAGTTTGTGATGTTGTGCAAAAGCCATGAACAAATACAAGAGCTAATTCAGCCGCTGTACCCAAAATTAGTAATCTGTTTCTAAGTTATAAATGCCTTTTAAATAATAGTGCACTTTTCGTAAGCCACTGCAACGTCTAACTACTTTTTAGGTTAGGTGCCCTGAATCTGTTTTGGGTCAATTAATTCAAGCTAAACCAGATGTTTGGGGAACCGTATTTTCTGGGACCAACCAATCGAACTCTTAATCTGTTTGGGGTCAATTAATTCAAGGAAAACCGGATATCTGGGGAACCGTATTTGTTTGGACCAATCAATCGAACTCTTAGGACGGGTTGTTTAGGAGAACTTGAACAATTCTTCAAATTTCAAAGTTAATTTTCAAGTTCTGTGAAAGATATTTTTAAGTTCTGTTTTTATTTCAGTTCTGTCAAGCAACTAGCCTATAATGATATAATTTGAATAGGACTTTCACAGAACCCGTAAATGAACGTTGAAATTTGATGAATTGTTCAAATTCTCGGAAACAACCCATCCTTAATCTGTTTGGGGTTGATTAATTCAAAGAAAACCGGATATCTGGAAAACCTTATTTTCTTGTGCCAACCCAACCAATCGAACTCTTTATCCGTTTGGGGTCAATTAATTCAAGTTAAACCGGATATCTGGGGAAACGTATTTTCTTGGATCAACCAATCAAACCCTGAATCTGTTTGGGGTCGATTAATTCGAGGAAATCCGGGTATCAGGGAAACAAGTAATTCTCAAAGGTAATTCAAGATAAAACTGTATACTGGGGAAATCGTATTTTCTTAAACCCTGAATGCGAAACAGCAGGTAGTCCCGATAATGGCGGGCGAATGAGCTCCAAGATTTGACAGAATTCTGTACTGATTTGATATTAGATGTGGTCAGGGATCGGGGAACTGATTTTTTACAAATTATGAAAAGGCTTTTAGAAATCTCCAATATTGACGGTCGACATTTTGCATGGTATCCAATAAGTTTACAAAATACTAGTTAACACGACGCAGGATGTAAGAGTTGAAATATCATAGACCTAAGAATATGTTTATTTAAAAAAAAACACATGTTATTATATAACATATATATTATTTGTTTTAACATTTACATATTGGAAGTCGACGTTCACACATATTTCGTATATTGATACGTTTTTAAATTGAGCATTTTGCTTTTTTTTAACCCTTTAACTGCGGATAACATCTATTTTAGTATACATGGTTTTATTTTAACAATTATTTAAGTAAAATATAGGTGTGTTGTTGATAATTTCACCGTTTTAAAGCAGCATTCTTAACATTTGAAATCATATCATAAACAATATTTATGTTTCTTATATGTATTCCATTTCAATTTAATTCAATACAATTCATTAAAATAAATTCCGCACAGGAATAAAGATGGCTGCTGCATATTCAGCAGAAAAGGGTTAATAGGAGATTAAATCTGTTGTTTGTAATATTTTTTATGATTGAAACAATAACAACATCAATATGAATATAAAAATGTCTTATGGTAGTTAAAGCTATAGAAATTAAAAAAATAAAAATAATCATTAGTTTGTGTTTTATTGATTTTAACTACATATGCGGGTAACGGTAGGTAGAGACGAATGAAAGATGTGGTAGTGTCCTTATTTCATAGTCAGTGTGGGATGTGAATGCGTGCTGGACGCCCGGCAGACCGAGACTGGATGATGAACTCCTACAGGTCGATGCTCAACACCATAGTGGTGGAGATAATCGGTGGCCAATCCTCCAGGTCGATTGCTAGACACCGTAAGATAGTGGAGATGAACAGTCGAAATGGTGGAGTTTGGTCGTGGCGGTGTAGACATGCGGGGGCGGAGACTAGACTGAAAGCCGATGTTCATCACTGGCGGTGAAGACCACTTGTCTTCTTGGTCCTCCAGTGTTCGATGCTGATGCTGTTCGGTCCTCAACGCCATGTGGGCGGAGGCTGGATGATAGGCCGGAGATGTGGTGGACCTCAACAGCGTACTTAGCGAGCTAGGTGGGCTTGCGGCACAGCTGGCGACACTCTGGTGTCACCAGTAGCGATGGTAGCTTTTGCGAATGAGTAGGCCGGCAATGGGATTGTCGCCCGGCGCAGTTGAAGCTATGTCTACCTGTAGTATACTGAGTTCAAAATCTTAACTGTGGCGAAGCTCAGCGGCGTTTTGTATAGGATGCCTTGTAGAGCCGGGAATGTCCCAGAAGTCGTAGGAAGACTGGCGCATTTTCTTTGCGAGTCTACTGGGTGCTAGATGTGAGTACGTTGCCCATAGTGAAAGTCTCGAACGTTCTAGTAGCATACCGCTACACAAACATGATAACGTAATTTTTAAGTTGTGAAATAGGTAGTCAAAATAAAAGGGATCTGTTATTCATGAGCACTGAAATAGTTTTGCTCACCAAATTATGTTTGATAAAGATAATTGGTATACATTACATTTGGATACCAAAAATAATAGATGATCACCCAATGACGTTATACATCTAGACTTATTATTGTATCCCAAAATTAAGATAAAATGTGGCAAGTAAGAAACCCTTTTATCTTTCCATTAAATTCTTAACCCTAACGATGTTCATGTATGACAAAGGTAGTAGACATTAAAAAAAATATATGTGTATGAACAAGATAAACGATGGGACCGGGCGGCGTTTTTTTATTCAAAAGTTTCGACGAATACACAGGCCGGGCGCCTGACGGATTTTGAGATGTCAAATAATCAAGTCAGTGCTGTGCCACGACAGTTTTCAAATAGCGGCGATTGTTGATATTCGTTATTGTTGATGTGTATGTTGTTTTACCGCAAGCATAAAAATAAACAAAGTAATTAGACTCTAACTTTCTCTAATGGCGCATAAAATCTTCGGACTGGAAACAATAGTGTACAATGACAATTTTTTTAATCAAAAATTACAGACAATACCCAAAAATCACTATAATTTTTCAAACTTGAGCTTTTTTACTTATCCGCTTTTTTCATAAATAATTTTTTATTGCAGGTTTATAGCATTTTCATTTCTTTTAGCATTTATTTAAAATAAATACAAATTTTAGGTGTTGCTATCTGCTTTCCCCACTAATCACCTACCTACCCATTCTGCGAACTTAATTACTTCCCCTCGTAATATTTGATTTATGGTTAGCGTTTGAATATTGTTTTCTCCATTATATTTCTCAAAACTTAGAATGTAGAGATGTCTTAATCAGCTGGACGATCGATTTACACATATAAAAACCCACTACCTTTTTTTTATTTTTTATTATTTATTGTATGACAGACAGGCAAGTCCAATTATGGTACAATTTTATTTTAACTAACAATACATGTACATAATTTTTTTTAAACGGTATAGTGATATTAAACACATCTATAACCGCTGGTAGGGCATTTAGCAAGGTCATACCTCTTGTCATGCTATGTTGGGCAATGACATCTGTCCGACCCTGCGGTATGCAGAATAGGTCGTGGCTAGTATTTCGACAGTATTTATCAGGAACGAATAAGCCACAGCATGACAGGAGATATGGACAATCGATTAGGTTTTTTAGTAACTTTAATTCAAATACCATGAGTCCGGCATTACGCCTGGTCTCCAGGCTTTGGTAATTTGTCTCCTTTAGCAGTTCCACGTGATGCATGAATTTCGGATATAATCCGTATGATCGCATGTAAACAACATACCTTAGGAATTTTTTTTGAATTTGTTCAATCATATTTATGTATTTAAGTTGATAAGGTATCCAGACAGTACTGGCGTACTCCAGCTTGCTTCTGACCACTCCGTTGAACATGGCGGTCATTGCTTCTATGTTATTGAATTGTTTGCAAGTTCTAATTACAAAACCAAGAGTTTTGGAGCAAGCCGAGGTAAGCTGGACTATGTGGTTTGAAAATGTCAGCTTGGGATCAAAGATCACCCCAAGGTCCTTGATGATGTTTACGCGTGTAAGTACTTCATCATTCATTCTATACTGGCAGAATAGCGGATTTTGTGAACGACTATAAGTCATAACAATGCATTTTTTTATATTGAAATTAAGTTTATTTTCTACCGACCATATCATGATTGAATCGAGGTCGGCCTGCAGTTTTGAATAATCATCATCTGATTCGATTTCCTTCATCAATTTCATGTCATCCGCGAATAGTAGACATGAGCTGTGACGTATGCAGTCCTGAATGTCATCTATCAGAATAAGGAATAACATGGGACCGAGATTCGATCCTTGAGGAATTCCTGACAGAGCTGCGAACTTATGGGAGTCATACATACTAACTTCTATCTTTTAAATATGACGCAAAAAATGTCAGTAAGGGTTGATTAAAACCTATTTTATGCATCTTTCTTATTAGAATATCGTGATCTACTCGGTCAAATGCCTTTGCAAAGTCCGTGTAGATTACGTCCGTCTGATGCCTACAGTCTAGGCCTTGTGCTACCCGTCGAGAGAAAGAGAGTAAGTTGGTTACCGTTGATTTCTTCGGTAAGAAGCCATGTTGATTACTTCTTAAGAAAGGCATGATTTGTGTACTGATTTTATCACAGATAATCATTTCAAAAATTTTTGGAATTGTTGACAACAGTACTGCAACTGGTCTATAATTTCTGACGTCAAGTCTTTTCATCAGCTTTGTGAATGGGGCTGACCCTCGTTAGTTTCCAACACTGTGGAAATGTGGAAGACATGATGCAGAGATTAAATATGTACGCAAGGGATACACAGATATTTGGAGAGTTTTTTATAATTATAATGATTTTTATAATACCGTCCGGACCAGTAGCCTTATCAGGTCGGAGATTCCGGATACAAGCTTCTATTTCCTGGATGTTGGTCAATCCGAGTGAGATATCTCCAACGTTCCAGGGTGATTGCTGTTGGGAAATTGGTTTAAAGTTTCGGGGTTACTTGACTATAGGCGGAATGAAAATAATCAGCAAAATTATTAACAATTGTGTCAGGGTTAGTAAAAGTTACGCCTTCCTCAATCAAGCATGTTGGTGAGGTTGGGTTAACTTCTTGTGACCTAATATAGTTCCAGAAAATCTTTATGTCATCTTTGATCCCATTCTGAACATTTTTCATGTATTGTTTTTTAGCAAAATTGATTTCAGATTTTAGCTCGGATCTACTCGCTGAAAATATTAGATAATCGGATTGCTTTTTGTGCAATAGATATCTTTTTCAGAGCGATTCCTTTCTTTTCAGTTTATCTATAATGCTCTTATTGAACCATATCGGATATACATCGTTTGTGATGTTGGGTTTGTTATTGGGTATACATAATTCAAAAATACTAAACAGTACATTGTTTAAATATTTCACTGCTTCGTCTACAGATTTTATGGTGTACAAAAATGTCCAATCAAAATGCGAAAGAATATTATTGCACAGTTCTATGTTTGCTCGCTTATAATTAAATTTGTGGAAATTATAATTGTGGAGCGAAGGCGGGGGCCCGCGGGGGGCGCGGCGAACGTTTTGGCGGGGTCGCCGTCTGCACCGAACCACTCTTGATAGTCGCGCGGAAATGTCCAGCGTCGGCTGATGCTGGTCTTCATTCACCAGCGGTTCCTCGCTTCTCATCACGTCACCCACATTTATGTTGCTAAGGATAAGATCGAGAATGTTGTCGCTAACTGAAACTTAAACTTTACCTACCTTAAACTTCGCTAAAATGTGTGTCACAATTTAAGCGGAATAGACTGTATAGCCTATACAGACTTTAAGATGATGTCCCGATAGAGTCCATGATGGTACGGGCGAAGCCGGGAATATTGTCCTTTGCGCTAGTAAGATTAGCACGGGTTAACACTCGTTGATCCTTGTAGACTGACGGCGAAATTATGACTGACTGACTGGCTCGCTGCGTCGGGCTTATTTATACTACCCGGCCGATGGCAACAGTAGGTAGTAAATTGCAATTAAATCGAGGCCACTCGCTCGGACTGTGTGTTTCGGGAACCTTCGACATTGCGGCGATTATGCATAGGCCGTAGACTCGAACCTTCTGGCGAGTTCTCGTAGTATCCCGGACTGAGTGCGCGTTAGTATTGTCGCGAGTAGATACTTGAAACAGGTAGGTTGCTTTGTTTTGATTTCGGCTGCAAATACGTACCTAAGTAGCGAGTACGTACCTAAGTAGGTCGAGCGGTTTATTATTAATTATTCAATGGATTAATATCGACGCTACAAGACTATATAGCCTGTGTAGCCTATATATGCTGTATTATAGCCTGCATAGCCTCTATAGACTGTATAGCCTATATAGAGACTGTATAGTATACTAATGTTGAACACATACTGCGATGACAGTATCAGTTGTAACCATGCACACCTAATGACCGCTTCCAAATAAACCATGAAAACTTCAAATAAAACTAAACAATTGTAGTAATAATCAGGTGTAATTTATTATTTATAATATAATATAGAAGCGCCTACAATCAAGAACAAATTTACAGAAATTCCATAGGTAGTAAAATATAAAGTTTTCAAAATGGCGGGTCTAACGTGAACCCTTAGAATAAATATTACATTGTAACACCTCGTGTTCGTTTCTGAATTTCGTGCATTCCTTATCGAGACCCTTTCAAGACTGCTGTAAATACTAATCTTTAAAATAGGTACAATGTTTGGCATAATACACCAAAAACATAGTGAAAAAAATATGAAAAAAATTATATTATGAAAAATGTAATGAAAAAAGGTAGAATGATTGGCATAATATACCAAAAATATTGTGAAAAAGTCATGAAAAAAAGTGTGAAAATGTAATAAAAAGGGTAGAATGATTGGCATAAAATGCCAAAGTTTATTATCGTAAGAAAAATGTAATAAAAAGGATAGAATGATTGGCATAAAATGCCAAAGTTTATTATCGTAAGAAAAATGTAATAAAAAAATAATAGTTTGAAAAATGTCATGAAAAAAGATAGAATGGTTCGCATAAAATACCTCAGATTTTATAGTATTAAAAATATTATGAAAAAAGTTATTAAAGAAAGAATAGAATGAAAAATGTAATGAAAAAAGAATAGTAGGAAAAATTTTAATGAAAAGAGAATAGAATGAAAAATGTAATGAAAAAAGAAGAGTATAAAAAAAAAAAATAGTTGGAAAAATGTAATGAAAAAAGAGTAGTAAGAAAAATGTAATGAAAAAAGAATAGTTTGAAAAATGTAAAGAAAAAAGAGTAGTAAGAAAAATGTAATGAAAAAAGAGTAGTAAGAAAAATGTAATGAAAAAAGTAATGAAAAAAGAGTAGTATGAAAAATATAATGAAAAAAGTAATGGAAAAAGAATAATATGAAAAATGTAATGAAAAAAGTAATGGAAAAAGAATAATATGAAAAATGTAATGAAAAAAGAATATTATGAAAAATGTAATGAGAAAAGAATAATAAAAAAGAATGTTTGGCACAAATATACCAAAAAAAATTATTATCATTGTGAAAAAAACGTTGACAAGAAATACAAAATTTTATTATTGGAAAAAAATTATGCAAAGAAAAATCGAGAAAATATTAAAATTTATTATTGGATAAAAAAATTAAAAATGTTCCATATAAAATAAAAATCTTTATTATTGGATGAAAGATGAGATGAAAAAGAATCAAAAAATATGTTAGCATAAAATACCAAACTTAGGATGAAAATAGTTGTTTTTTATATATTTTTAAATGGCATGTGTTTATGTATTGGATGAAAATGATTGAAATAAAAGGAAATATATTTTTTGCCACAAAATATAAATTAAAAAAGCTAAAAGATTTATGAAAATTATGAAGCCAAAAGAATTGAAAAAAATACCAATACATGGAATTGATTATTATTTAACGCGTTTGAATTGAAGTATCTAGATTTAGATTTTGCCCAAATATTGCTTGCACAGTGACAAAAAAATAATTATAAAATTATCAAAATAAGCCGTGTTGAGGAAATGAAATTAAGTCAAAAATAATTTAGATCAGTTCGTCGTTTCTAGTAGAGTTTGAATGAAATAATTTAGATCAGTTCGTCGTTTCTAGTAGAGTTTGAATGAAATAATTTAAATCAGTTCGTCGTTTCTAGTAGAGTTTAAATGAAATAATTTAGATCAGTTCGTCGTTTCTAGTAGAGTTTGAATGAAATAATTTAAATCAGTTCGTCGTTTCTAGTAGAGTTTAAATGAAATAATTTAGATCAGTTCGTCGTTTCTAGTAGAGTTTAAATGAAATAATTTAGATCAGTTTGTCGTTTCTAGTAGAGTTTAAATGAAATAATTTAGACTAGTTCGTCTTTATATTTGTCAAAAATAATGAATTATTATAATCAATGTGTAGCTTTTCAATTCCTCCACTTTAATGTGTTTTAGCGATTTGAACATAATCCAGTCAGTTTGGGAAATATGAAATAAAACATAACCAGGCGGATGGATATACAAGAGGTAAAAAGGCAGATAAAGATTTAATTGTAGCTGAATGATGTGCGTCAAGTAAAGCGTTATATATGTATGTATATATATATATATGTGTATATTTTATAATATTGGAGTGATAGCCGAATTGTCTAGTGATGTGTTGGTTAGGTTGTCCAGTATTAGGAATAGTCAACATGCCATTTATATAATTTCTTATCCATAAACGTATTACGCTATATACTTTACAATCACATGAGCAGTTCTGATATAAACTAACCCAACTGCTTTTTAGGTTATGTGTCTTCAAGTCTCCATTTCTAAAATAATAACAGAACAAAACAGAATTCTGTAAATCTCCCAATAGAGAAGAGTGAAGTGTAACTCTGCAAGATTAAGGGATTTACCAGTCATACATAAATTAAATCATAGATAAGTTGCGTTTGTTCACTCGCATTTGTCATTGAGAATGTACACATACAATAACTTTCAAATAATTTACAATATATATAAATTTGTCCGTATCTTAATGTTAAAAAATTTACAAACTTGAAACAGCGTAATATAATATATTTAAGTTCAAACATTTAAAGTTTACAATAATGTTTTATTCTACAGCTCAATATGAGCATTTTATATTACACTATGTGAAAATATGTAAAAACCCTCCATTTGCCGCGGCTCTACACCAATTGTTTAAACTTTAAACCATATTTATTACAATGTTTAAACGGAGCAATTAAACACGTGAACAGCTTTTCAGCAGTCAGAGGGATTTAGCGACATTTTCACCGTAACTCGGAAATCTCAATGGGATACACCTACGTTACAATTCGTCTCATTTGGCGGCAAAGTTCCATAAACGCGGCGCGGCTTTAATGTCTCAATATTGCGGCAAGTCAAAAGGAGATTGTCGCAAAAGACTCAAACAAAACATTCAAAATGGTGCAATCACGGGTTAAATATCAAGTGACAGAGTGCTCGTGCAGCGAGTTTCCCCGACACAAGCCTTTTGTCGGCTACCTACTTAATACCCAATCCTTTGTACATATTCGGTAATATCGTCTACTTTTATTTCTCTGGTTATGAACATTCTGCCAAATTAATTAGTTCTCTGTCGTTATTAAGAAAATTGATCTAATCTCAGTTTAGTGGTTTATTACAGTTTATATAAGCTATTAGCTACCTGGTTTTTTAACAAAATATGTCGTAACTTTTGAGAGATAGTCTGAGAAATTCATCATGTTCCCAACATGACGGCGTCCTTAAACACAAAGTCCACAATATACAAAAATGTCATGTCAAAACATCAACAGAACTGTCCAGAACATTTGAAAATAGTTGTGGCTTAACAACATTCGGCTCGTATTTGTAACACATTTAATAATCTCAACACAAATACAAGCAATTCAACATTTGAAACAAGCAAATCTTCAATAATTCGGTCCGTTATGAAGTCAGCTTCAGTGGACAACGCCGTGTCAAGTATTTACAAAGCGATAATCCAATTGGGCGTTCATCTAACAGATCGGGTTCTTCAATATCAGTCATTATAGGGGGCTAATATGTAATGTGTATTGGACGGGCATGCTGCGGGGCCGGTCCATTGGCGGTAGAGCAGCCATGTTTGGCGGCAAGAGACGGCCATGTTTGGCGGCTAGTTGGAAGCGGCCGTGACCTGGGAGCTGCCGGTGAGTTTCTGATCGCCGGCCGCCTGTTTGCAGAATTCGCTAAGACGCCTCACCTGCTGCAGGACAAAATAATTCTATTAGAATTCATTAATTGAAAATTACTTGCAATTTAAAAGACCAACATGTGAAGAGACTCAATAGTAAAGCATTTGACCAGACAAGAGATGCTATGATTCTTGTGACCATATAATCATAACTGCATAGAGCCAGTGGTGTAGAACTTTACGAGGAATCAAGGAAAAGATTGAAGAAAGGTGGAAGATTGTGTTAATTCAATTCAGGTAACCAAATAATACAGCTAAACCCAATAACATTACAAACTTATAGACACGCTGTAGCGATTTCAAAAGTGGCAAGCCAAAGATACGGTAATACGGCTGCCCTTTCGATATAAAATTAAACTGCTTGAGATTGTATGTTATCTCTAATCAAATTGCATAAGATTGCCCAAATGCCCCTGTCTGTGAAGAGGATGTGTTTTCATTAGACTTAAATTACTTATTATTACAAATAAAACAATTATTTTCATTGTTTACTGACGATTTAAAGCAGCATTAGAAAAATTGAGATAGCAAACGTATGAGGACAATCTACTGGGTGTAGATCATCTCATACTTCGTCTTAGTGCAAGCGAGTAAGCATAGTATCATCTCAATCACACCTTTGAAGTAGAATGTAGTATTCAGTCCTAGATCTATTTCGTTCATACACACATATTCTTTGTATGTCACACACAACAAACATTCGAATTAAGAATTTACTGAAAACGTAAGTGTGGAAAAAAGAGGTGGAGCACAGCATTCAAGCATATTTATAACATAGCCACTATCGTGCCGTCTTATTCATACATGGTTGTCTCTTTCATACATATAGACACATAACAAATTGCAACAATAATTGAAAGGGGTTTGAGAGTGAGCAGCAAATGGATTGCATCTTGTCCAACACAGAGAAAGAGTTCAATTCTAATTCAGTTATCAAAGCAATCATTTTAGGGCTGAAAATTTTTAGCCACTAAAGCTAATCTGTTGGCTTTTGGGGACAGCTCATTTGGTCTCATATAAATGGCTGTCTCCCTTACTGTCATGGTGAGAAATATGATCCAAACGGTGTTAGAAAGAGAAAACACCACACTTTATATTCAAATCTAAAGAAGCTAACTACAGAAGAATTAAAATGTACACCTCCATGAAATCAAAGGTTCAGACCGCAATATGAGAAAAATTTCATGAATTTTTATATGAAATGAAAAAAAATGAAGTGACAGTAATGTTTATAATATGTCTAATAAAACGTGTGTTTATCCGTAGTCAGTAATTTTAGTTCAGTGTACAGAAGAAAAAACGTAAGGTAAGCCATTTTTTTAAACTTTTTTATGTTTGCATTCAAAATATTTCAAAAAATTATATATGTACTTATTTCTAATAATAAAATTTAAAAGCGTATTTTATCACTTTTCATAAACAGTTTTTAGTTTTCAGATACGTTCAGAAATACTCCATTTATTTGGATTTTATTGCAACTGAAATACTCCGACCTTATAACGGAAAATGCCAGAGGAGCGAGGAGTTAATGTAATTGAATTAATTAGGATTAAATCACTCAATGAATTATTATAAAATGTGATTATTAGTCGGCTGAAGTCGATTGAAGGAATAAACATCATCAGCTTTACTCACAGTCTAACAAAAGGGTAACTATAAAATATATATTACATCGGAGGAGGAACTGTGCGGCGCTCCGGGGGCCTGCTTCCTCCGCTCTGCCGTGTGTCCCCCCGAGGGGCCACCGCTCATCGAGCGATCGCTCGACACACTGCGGCTGAAAGGACAAAATTCATATGTTATTACATTATATTATCAGATAATTCAATGGAGTTACTTTACGACGGATTCTAAACGGTGTCCGGTAACTCGTAGAATAAGCGGGAAACTGGTGAATCACTTTTGGAATAGTTTATGTGGTAAAACTTTTTTTTCATTTGAACTTTTATTTTCAAGAAAATCGTGCCTAAGTTGAATTTGAAAAAAAATCAGTCTAGGGGTTCAATACAGGCAGTTTCATGTCTTTTAATATGCGTCGAAGTGTAGATCAGGATCCAAAAATCAGTCTAGGGGGTTAATATCAGCTGTTTCATGTCTTTTAATATGCGTCGAAGCGTAGATCAGGATCCAGAAATCAGTCTAGGGGGTTGACATCAACTGTTAAATGTTTTTTAATATGCGTCGAAGCGTAGATCAGGCTTTAAAAGTCTTTTAATTCTTCAGTTGCCGAAAAAATAGAAACAAAATTTCAAATTTCAATTGCTAAATCAAAAAAAAAAAAGATTTTTTGGATTCTTTATGTGTTGGAGATTTACCAGTGTTTACCTTCGTGATCACCGATGCTAAATTTTCATTGCTCACCAGCTGATTCTATTTTCGTAATAACTTACTTGTTTTTTTACAAGATAATGTTTTTGTAAATTGTACTGTCTAACCAGATAATGTGTACATATATATTGTAAAAAATAGTATATAATCTACCATAAGCAGTTTCCCAGAAAAGCTAGTTATATTCAGAGAAATGATTTTTTTATTGTATCCAGAAACCCCCGCGTACGCAATTTTTACTGATTTATTAAAAGTTTCTTGTTAACTTTTTAAGTTTTTTTAGGATCCAAAAAAAAAAGTTTAATTTGAAGATAATATCTATACATTTGTTAAACCGAAACGTTAATTATATGAAATTCCATCGATAGAAAAAAATCGCAAAGTTAGCTCCTAAAATTATTAAAAACACATTTTGTTGTTATTTAATATGTTGTAGGCATGAAAAAATGTACAGTGTATCTTTAAATGCAACTAAAGCATTTGTTGAGAAATTTTTGCTCTATTTCTGAGTCGCGTTTTATTAAATATTTTCACCATTTTCGCTTAATTATTATTGTTTTCTTTCGAAACCATCTTTGAACACTTACTACGGGGCCTTAAGGATAGGCTGGCGAACAAGAGGTTAAAGATTCAGGGCGTGCTGATGTGTGTGAGAAGGTTTGGAACACTTGCTCTGAAGATGGGAAGGAGGTTGGAGTTCAATCAGCCGGTATACACGACAACCTGGAGAGCCAATGTAGGAATGTAGGACAGAGAAGGATAAAGCATTGTTCTTCTTTGATAATAACATATGACACTATATTTACCTATCATCATTGGAGACGAGGGGCGCCAGCGAGGCGAAGCACTCGGCGCACACCCTTACGGGACTGAAGAGCTGCTCATTGGGCAGCGGGGTGGTGTTCTCCGAGCACTCAGCGCAGAAGATGCGGCCGCAGCTTCTGGACCGCAAAACAAACAACACATCACCATGTTACTTATAGATTAGAGGTTACCAGGTTACAGGCAAATGATAAGATAGTTCATATTTGTCAGCACAGCACTTCATTATGAAAGTAACTGTTGTACCTGTTTGTGTATTAACTGAGTATTTATAACTGGATTGTTCTCACGTAAATAAGGAAATAAATAAATACAAATAGTTCAAATTCCGAGATACTTAACCACTCAGGCTAATTTGTTCGCTTTTGGAAATAGCTCATATGGTCCCCTAGAAAACGTTGTATCTCCCTCACTGTCATGGTGAGAAATACGATCTTTAGTTTTCAGATACTTTCAGAAATATTTCGTTTATTTGAATTTAATTGCAAAGCGGAAATACAGACAAATTCTGACAGAATATGCCAGGGCCTGGGGGGTTAATAGCATTTTAAGTTGACCTGAAAATTTCTTGATATTATTCTGTGAAATTCGCATTACTATTGGAGAAATTCGCATTACTTTTGGAGAAATTAGCATTATTTTTTGTAATATTTTTGGGAAAAGGAGTGCTATTTTTCATCAAAAGCGGTGGTATTTTGCAAAAAATGATATTATGATAACATTAATCTACAACATGAATTTCTAAGATATATTAACTAAAAACTCGGTCTACCAATAGAAACTATAAATTACAACCACTTGATGAAAGAATTAAAATTATTAAAACTCTCAGACAGGAGACTTGTTTCCGACTTGACTTTTATTTTTAAAATCATTAATGGAATTATAGACAGCCCTGATTTATTCAGCGATTAGACTTTAGACCTTCAACATACCAACTACAACTACTCGATTGAAAATTCTTTTTAATTGCAGCAATAATATCAGGACTGAGTCATTTAGATACTGGCTAGTACCTAGATTGCAAGCATTTAGCAACACTTTTACGGAAATAGAAGATGTGTTCAAGTGCACGGAATGTAGTCACAAGAAGGCTATAATAACATATCTAGCATAATACTTTTGTTCTGCATGGATTCTATATAATTTTAAAGGAAAAATTTACTTTTGTTCCACTGAATTATGATGCACATATTATCACATGCATCAGCATCACATGTGAGCGTATATAAAAAATAACACTTGTTACGGTATATAAAAAATAACACTTTTTAGCGTATATAAAAAATAACACATTTTAGTGTATATATAAAAAGAACACTTTTTAGCGGATATAAAAAATAACACTTTTTAGTGTATATAAAAATAACACTTTTTAGCGAATTTAAAAATGACACTTTTTAGCGTATATAAAAATAACACTTTTTAGCGAATATAAAAAATAACACTTTTTAGTATTTTGCAGCAAAAAGAAGTGATGAAACACAATGTCTACAATTGTTTGATTAGAAGCCCTCGAATTTGACTGTTATTGACATTACATTATTAAGACCATATTGTGATTTGATTGCACTCTGGGGAGAAGTGATCCTCACCTGCAGTGGTGCTTCCTCTTGCCCAGCCAGAAGTGCGTGTGGCAACGAGTGCATCGGCTGACGGCGTGGTCGGGCACCCACAGCACTCCGCTGCCATTGTTGACGCTGCTGCCCATGCCGCTGGACGCCACGGAGGCGGCGCGAGACCCGCAGCCCTGCTGGTCCTGCGCCACCGAAGGCTCGGCACACATCGGATCCATAGGTGGGAAATAGTCCTGCGGAGTAAGGGGCATATTCGTACAAAGTGTTTAAGATGGTGAAACTACTGAACAGAAGTGTGATAGAAGAAGTGATCAGTGGGCCATATCAGAAGAGTATGTATGATTGTGAATGAAGCGAGAAGTGTGCGTCAAGAAGTTGTGTGGTGGTCCATCCTCTCTGCTTAGTTAGTTAGCCTTTCTTTTGGTCTCACAGAAATTGTTGTATCTCCCTTACTCTTGTAGAGAGAAATATGATCTAAACGGTGTTAGAAAGAGAAAACACCAAGCTTTGTATTCCAATCTAGAAGTAGAACCAAAGGTTTCCACTGCAATATGAAGAAAAGTGTCTTTTGATATATTTTTTCGATATCAGAAATTTAAGTTAGAAAAACGTAAAGTTCAATTCAAAATTTTAACATTTCAAAAAATTTACATTTATTTCTAACAACATAATTTGAAAGTGTATTTCATCACCTTTCAAAAACAGTTTTCAGTTTTGGGATACGATCAGAAATATTTATTTAGATTTTATTGCAAAACGGAAATAGTCCGACCTTCTGACACAATGTGCCTGAGACCTGAGAAGTCAGTGAAATAACTTTTAGAATCTCCGGTTCCCAACAGGATGCAATTTATTGTTGATGATTGTTATTTTTTTTATGGTGATGATCAGGATTTTTCCAGTTAGGTGGTGAAACACCCTATATCTGTTCCTTCATCATGTGTATCCAAATTATAGGTCCAATACTAATAAAAATAATGTAATATGCAATCCTGTTGACAACCCTGGGGTTGATAACGTTTTTTGCAAATCAGACACAAATTAATAATTATTTCTATAGCGGCAAATTGATCACCTGAACTTAATTTATAGATTTACAACTTAAATTATTTAACCTGCAATGTATCACTTATACAGCTAAGATTTTACAAGACATCACAGAGTGGTAGATACTTTCAGTATTGCTCTGGTGAAAGACAACCATTCAGAATTGAAACACTGCTTGAAATTGCTTTAGACAGGTTTCTTGGCCAAAACTGAATAGCCAGGTTGTTCCCCACATCACTTTACTCTCCCCACTACCTTCGACCTCACAACGTACCCAATGTGGGATGCTGTAGTCTCACAGGTTCCGGACGATTTCTATTTTTATTTCTTCGACTGCAATCAATCATTTCTAACTTCTTATGGTTGGTATTAGGAGTCAAAGTATATAAGACAGAGAAACGTGTTTATGAAATACGTCGACGGACGTTGATTTATTTACTGTGTGGAATGTTTTCATTAGTACAAGTGCCGTGTTCAGATTTATTAACTTGCATATAACTTATTGTTGAAAAGACTCCAATTCACCTATGGTGCCAATGTCCTGCCCTGGTGGGAACTAGGCTCAGATACCTGGGGAAACATACAGTAGAACCAGAAGACATAGCGACATACCCAATAAAAACACCGGTGAACTTTACTAAAGCGACTGGGTTGTTGTTAAAGGATTGAGGTAAAATGGGAGATAGCACAATGGACCTATGGCCTAAGTGCTCACGGGAACTACGTGTAAACCATCTCCGCCCTTAAAAAAAAAAAAACTTATTGTTCCACTACAAATGACTAAAGTATCTTCAAAAATTGGGCAATCTAGGTAACCTAGTTTGATTCCTTCTGATGATAATGCTTAATGGCGGAATCATCCGCTATTTTTTTGTAGAATATACAGCACTGAGCAAAAATCATTTTATGATATATCCGGAAATGACTGTAGATGTGGCAGAATAAGAAAATATTTTTTAGTAAATGTCATGTTTTTGATAAAAAAAAATTGTATTTATACAATGAAATGTATAACTAAGCATTTTTGGTTTTCTGGTTTAGTCAAGTCTGTTTCTCACCCGCACAAATAGTAGTTAAGAGAAGGAATGTAAGAAAGACGACCACCGAGAGAAGCTTCTCTATAATAAGTCTTCAGGAGAGGCCCAAAATTACGCGGTTGAATGGTATGGAGGTGAACACCGTAGCCTTAGGCCCTTCTTCCATAGAGATACGCAAGTTTCCGATGCACGACGATTCAAGTACTTTGGCGAATACCGCCATACGTCTGCGCGGAGATTCGTATACAGGCACGCATCGTCGACAAGTTGATGCCAGTCTAGAATCCAAGAATGACAGCTATATCAACTATTTGGTTGTGAATATTTATGAAAGCATTCTAGTTTTGACATTTCGAGAACTGAACAATAATTGGTGGCGACGCGGGTCTCGTGATTTCAGCATCGACTGTGCAAGACGAGTTGTTTGCAATGTTACGTTTTGGATAGTTGCATGTCGCTGTGGAAGAAAGACTTTAGGCTTAAACAACCGGCAGGAAACGGTAGGACAAGAGCGGAGGCATTTCTCATAGAGGCAAAAAGCACTCTTTGAAAAGAAGATTTGTAGTGCTGATAATGATAATGTATGTAGTTTGAAAGTAGGTTTTAAGAAGTCTTTTAAAATATTTTCAATTTAAAACAAGACATCCAGTGACCTTGATTGTTGATTTAAATAGAAGTGTGTTAGTGATTGATGGTGATATTATTTCATTTATATAAACAAATAACGTTATTGGCAGTAATAAAAGTAAATTTCTTCATTATAACTGTGAGAGTCACTAAAGAGTTTAAGTTAAAATTTAAAAATTAATCACAATAATATTATTATCAACAGTAAAAAAACATGATAAACTTGTTGAATTCCGCTGCACGCTTAATACGCAAAAAGTATATAAATAGCACTATTAGAGATATGAAAGATGCATTTAAAGTTCCATTTTTTCTCAAAGTTAAATTTGAAGGTTAGGAAATACGCATTAAATTATTAAAATAAGCCAAACTAAACCCTAGGAACCTATTTTTTGCATGTTTACTTAAACCCAGGACTTAAATAGTTGTCTCCATTAGATATTTAAGTTAAAATCAAGTGTTGTTTTTTTAAAGATCCTTTGCATTCGACAAGTTTGCCAAAATAATTTAAGCAGCATAGTTACTTGATTATTTTTGCCAGCTAGGAGCACTCCTGTCCCGGTGAGACCGTAACACCAGAGGGCAAATGTAAATTTTTTTTAAAATTTAAGAGCAAACACATATTCTTGCGATTTATATGGTCATTTATGTATTTGCAAATGAAATGGACCATGGCTGACCGGATAACTCATCAAAATGACAACACAACTTTAAAAAGTTTAAAGGTGGATTATTATTTTAAAAATGATGTTGACATCCGTTCCGTAAGTAGGTACCTGTGATTTAGTTTATCCTACTTTATTATTACTGTAACTCGACATGCATATTTTTTGAACGACACATAATAAAATTTGAAAGCGATACAATAAAACTTTTAAAATTATTTCTTGTAAGATTAGTTCAAAACTCAAAGCTCATGCTAGTTTAATTTTACAACATAAATAACGGTTAACTACTTTCCATTATTAAAATAATAAGAAAATATATATTAGGAGTCCATGTTGCATTTTGTACCTACCTACAAAAACCTTAACCATCAGTAAAAATCTATATAGGGATGTTATTACAAAACCGTCTTTCCTAGATATACATGGTTACGGGAAATGCATAGTACAAGTGGGAAATGGGTTAATCTTCATCACATTTGGAGTCTAGTTTCTGGTGTGCATATATTTTTTTTATTTGAACTCTCCTTTTCAAGTAAACTTATAATTTTTTAGGTCAAATTTGAAAAAATCAATCTAATTATTACCAGCTGTTTGATATTTTAGGTGAAATTTGAAAAAATCAATATAATTAATATATTTTTTAAATGACCCGGCTCGGAAAGTTTTTTTAACCCTCAAGTTTCCCAAAAATGATTGAATGATAAATATAAAGTGCCGTAAGCACCTTTATATTTTGTCTCGTGGTGAAGAAACATTTAAAATAGTACAACTTTTTAATTTACGTAGCGATGGTGTCCAACAAAAATACCACGACTTTGTAATTTCAACTGGTGTAATGAAGGTGCTCAACCAAAATATTACAACTTTTGTGATACTGGTGTAGTTAAAGTGTTCAACCAAAATATTACGACTGTAATTTCAACTGGTGTAGTGATGGTATTCAACCAAAATATTACGACTTTGTAATTTAAACTGGTGTAGTATTGGTGTTCAACCAAAATATTACGACTTTGTAATACTGGTATAGTGAAAGTGTTCTACAAAAATATTGATGTTGTCATACTGGTGTAGTGAAAGTATTCAACCAAAATATTACGACTTTGTAATTTAAACTGGTGTAGTATTGGTGTTCAACCAAAATATTACGACTTTGTAATACTGGTGTAGTGAAAGTGTTCTACCAAAATATTGATGTTGTCATACTGGTGTAGTGAAAGTATTCAACCAAAATATTACGACTTTGTAATTTAAACTGGTGTAGTGACGGTATTCAACCAAAATAGTATTTTTTTATTTATTTAAACTGATTATATCCAATCTCCAGTAACAGAGGCACAAGAAAAAAGAAGAATAATAATACCCAAGTCCATTTTAGTTAAAATTCATATACCCAAGTTTATATAACACAAGCAAAATTCCTTTGTGAGTAAACATAATATGCAACTTGAACTACTGTTATGTAATATTTGTATTGTTATTTGTAATATTCAAATACATAGCCCATTTTGAAATACTGCATCCACAAAATTCAGCCAAGTAGAATAAATATTAAAATAAATTTTAATTGATTTTTAAAGTATCCTTACTTCCACGGAATGAATACTGTCTCAAGTTAAAAAGGGCAAATTGTGATGTCAATTCGATAATCTGAATTCAAATGTCATTTTACAGATTAAGGTTCATCTTCAAACTATTTAATTGCACATTTTCCTAATGAAAAAATAGTGCACAGATGAGAAAAATAAATCTGCACAAATCTAAGAAATTACATTTGCATATTTACTATGTTTTTATTATGAGAATTAAAAATACATACATATAATGTAAGTAATGCACTAATTGGTGAAATGTTCAAAGAATATATAAATATGCAAATAAACCATTTACAATTTGGGAATTAGTTCTTTTGTGATGGATCTACTGGACAAAAGCACGGAGATGCCAAAACTGGTAAAGTGTTAACAAGTTAGATTTTTTACTACTTTCTCTTGTTTAATCAGAGTTAACTGTGTTAAAAAGTAATATATAATAAATATGCGCATTATTTACTGACCGTTTTGCATCATAACTTTTTCAGTGTTTGTTATTGCCGTAAAAAGTATATTTAATTGCAATACGACATATCAGCTTGTTCATCCCAAGTAATATAACAATTGCGATAGTGTTTTTGTTTGTTTGTTTGTCCTTTTTCACATCCCAATAGAGCGACCGATCGACTTGATTTTTTGCATAGAGATAGTTGGAGGACGGAGAAGTGACACAGGCTACTTTTCATCCATTTCAGATAAACATTTCATTTCCATGGGAAAATCCTATACAGTAATTTATCCCTAATACCAGCATGTAAAAGCTAGTGATTAAATAATGTAACGGTTAAGGACAAATCATTTAATATTACTATTGTTATTATTGATAAGGCAATCTGGGTAGCTCTCGTAAGCACTTAGTTCTAAGACCCATTGTTTTTTTAACCTTATTTCTTTGACAGTTGAGTAGCCCATTCCTAATAAAGTTCACCAGAGTTGTCATTGTGTAAAAAACCATAGACAACTCTGTGATTGTACCTACTTAAAAATAGTAAGTAAAATTAATTTTCACATGGCCATTAACTGAAATTCACTCCTTTTGACTTGCGGCAGTATTACATTAGGGAAACGGATATATAGTATGGTACAAATGCAACACAGAAATGTTTGAATTAGTTTGCGCTTGATTCTGCATTCTTTTTGTGACTATTTTAACCTTGCTCAATCGTCTGTTCGCAAACTAACCCAGTACGTTTGGAGCGACGTATGGTTCCTAAAATTCTCATCGAAGTATGCCTCTTCCATGGCGACTTCTTGAGAGCTCCACTGCGGAGCGTTAAGTTCAGGAGAGCTATCGCTATAGCTTCTATTGTCTTTGTCTTTATAATCACTCTCCTGCAAAGAAGAATCTCAGTTTTCAATAGGAGTCAAATCAATCAATGTGGATTATGATCGACATCAAAAATGTTTGCTTTAAAATCAATCTTATTTAAAAATCACCTAAATAAAAATAAAGTCAACCTTTTAGATTTTAACTTTACATTCAACAACAACGATATTGTATTTTTTTTTTTTTTTAATTCATGTACAAATATTTGATAATAACAGTTGCGCTGAATTCTATATTATTAATCTGTTTATGTTGAAATAGCAAAAATATTGAACCGTTATGAAAATAATATAATAATTTTGTAAAAATAGATTGGATCAAATATCTTCCACACTAGATTGAATAAAAGTCACATGAAAGCTGACAAAAAAATATTTAATCAAAAAATAATAACTGTAATATTAACAAAATAATATGAACAAAAAAATAAATACGTTAAAAAAAAGTAAGGTTAAATAATACTAACAGTGTGGTCGGGGGTTTGTCTCGCCGTTCTGCAGGCCCTTTGCAACAGTTCCACTCGCGCCGCATGCAATTCCCTCATCAACACTTCTTCCCTCATCTGAAATGAAAATTAAATTAAAAAACGAATACTCTATTATTTAGGTACCTATCTAAATATTGTTACAATATTGGGGTAGGTACTTTTTAGTCATATTTTGCTTTGTATTTGAATGCGTTCCATTTTTTAAGTGAACTGAAAGAGAGAACAAAGAAATTAATTTTGACAAATTGATTATTGGCGGGAAAGCAAAGATTGGGTGGCAAAGTTATTAAGGAATAAGTTAGGTTAGAAAAATGGTTTGAAATTAGTTTGTTAAGTTGGAGTTGTGGTTAAAGTGCTACCAGGAATGTGAAAAAAAAGATTATTGCAATTGCGACTAATAGCAATTAAAGTAGGCAGCTTTGCTGGACTGGCTTTTTTTATCGTAAAAAACCCTTGGAATGCCAAGCTAAAATGCCGAGCGGCCCGCTGTGCGCCAGCTGACACTATTTTTTTATAATAACTCACTTGTTTTTTGCAAATAATTAAGCATTCTTCACAGTAAATACAAGTTATATGAGACTTTGCTGTAAATAAACGAAAAGCTAGAATAATATTAAGATACATAGCTTCTTTTAATATGCTTGGAGCATTTTTTAGGGTTCAAAATATCATAAAATCGAAACAATTGCTGTGAGGTACTAGCAAATTCACTACCAGCTATGGATACGCCGCTGACATTCAAGAGGTTAAATGTTACCTTGTGGTCCAGGATGATCTGATGCAGGCGGTGCTGCACGGGGCTCTGTGGACACACCAGCCCGTCCACCGGGTCTAAGGAACTGCCCGGTCGCTCGCTCCTACTGTTGGTAGCTCCGCTGCCGCATTGTCTGCTGCAATATACAAATAAACAACATTCAGTGGCGGTTCGTGGTCTTTTGAACTGGGAGTTCAGATATTCAAGAGAAGATATATTGGATCAAAATGTACTAAATGTACTGTTATTGTCGAATACAACGGCAGTCACATAATTTAAGTAAATTATGTTGGTAAGAGGGGTACCTATTATGGGGCAATTATTTTTAATGTATACGACACTATATTTCGCCATTTTGAACACAGTTATGACAAGAATGTTCGCGACAATCAATAGACGCAACTGCTTTCAATTTCAAAGCCGAAACAATACTGGAGAAAGCTCAACACAATATTGCATAACTAGCGACTATGCATTAAAGTTCTAATTTAGTTCAAATTAATACACCTACACGATATATCCTGTGTTTGTTGTCAGGAATACCAATTCGGGCAAATGTCATATTAGGGTGTGTATAAATAAGAAAAAATTTCCGCAAGCCAAGCCACGAATTTCGGGAATGGAACAAAGCAACCGTAAGCGGCGTCTCGCACCGTTCCTTTCCCATAATTCCCGGCTCGGTTTGAAGAAATTTTGACCAGTTTGTATGCAGCACTATACAACAAGATTTAACATGGCGCTAAATTTGACTACAGATTCCGTTTATAAAAGTTTTTACCAAATATGAATTTAAATGCATATTTTTCCATTTCTCCCGATATAAACATTTGTTTCTTGTAATTATTAAGTTTGAACGAAGTGTTAGTTCGATAATTTGTGCGTATTAAGATTGAAGCTGAAATCGTGAATTTTACCATATTACGTTTGTTTGGGTACCCGGATAAAAAAAAAAAACATGATAAAAGAATAGGTTGGGTTACCTCTGCTGTGCCTTCTTGCACTGCTGGTGTGTGCAGTTGCAGCAACACAGGCGGCAGCTCTCGCCTCGCCACTCCGCTAGCGACGGCTCCTGCGCACACGGCACTGACACAGAGCGGCCGTGCCATCGACCCATTGTGTTGGCTGCGAACAAGGACACAAATAATTAGTATACAAGGTACAACCACAAGCTGTTTGAGGAGCCGTCAGTAACAAGAATTATAACACTGGGACAGCTCTGCTGGGCAGGATATGTAGCGAAAGTGGTATTTAGCCAAACATCAAAGAGGCTTCTTCAACTTCATATGACTGGGGGGGGTTAAGGGCTGTTAGAACCTAACCAAAACATAGGAGGATGAACAGTGGTGAGGCCAGCACAAGATCCTTAACTCCTCAGGCCTCTGCCATACTTTTATATAAGGTTGGAGTATTTCGGCTTTGCAATAAAATCCAAATAAATGGAATATTTCTGAACGTATCCGAAAACTAAAAACTGATTTTGAAAGGTGATAAAATAAGCTTCAAATTTTATTTTCTAAATAAATAAAATATATTTATTTATTTATATGCCCCATTGGGTTTTTACATACATAGTTCATAAAAAAATAATATTCTGAAGATTGTAAGTTCACAATAGTAACAGTAAAAATACATATAACCATATCCATTTGACATATTAAAACAGCAAGTAAATAGTAAATGCATACAATAATTATTTGCAGGTATAAACCTGTTGTACAAAAATAAGAATATGCCTACTCCTAAGTTATACAAACTTAAATTAGTTAAAAAGAAATTAAATTAAATATATGTAAATGCTAGGTAGTGGCAGCAGTAACATGATACCATACAACACATAGTGTATGAGGCGTTTGAATTAGAAAGTTAACGAAATAATTATTGGCAGTATTGTTAACAAATATAGAGCGTTCGAAAGGTTGACGTAGCCTGTTAAATCGAGGGCGTTCGGTCTGCCATTTTACATACATAGTTTATATAAAAAATATTGCTGTGAAGATTATAAATATATATGAAAACATGCATTTTATTAGACAAATGTATTACAAACGTTACTATTACCTCACTTTTTTAGTGATTTCATATAAAAATAATTGATTTAAAAAAAAAAATTGTAAACGGTGTCGATCGAATATGCGGGAGCTGCTTATGTAGGGTTTCCATGTTTCAACCAGTAGGTCGCCCAGCCCTTTGGGATCACATCTAAGAGCTTTGCTAGTGTGTTCCATCACAAGGAACAGCATAAGGAACCGAAGGGAGACCAGTAGAGTTGAGGACTCACCACAGTGAGTTTTTAATTATGGTAGGCAGTAGGAAAAACAGCAAATTAATTTATTTGCCGACTAGCCGATATTAGTTGGGATAACCTAAGCCATATCAAATGTCCAAATAACCGCTTCATTTATGCATATTATGAGCCTATTACTGGATAAAAAAATAAAATCTCCACATTTTTTAGACTTCACAACTGCATGAAAGACAGCAAATGTGATGTGATAATTATTTCATTGATTATGTCAAGTAAAGTTGTACTAATTGATAGAGATGCCAACAGATGTCACTGATTGCTATATTTGTGATTTGTACCTAAAGGCATGGCCTTTTTCGACACTAACACCATCCTTGAATAAGCACCGCGCCACACATGTACATTATTTGTCGAATGAAGACAACATTTGAATATTATGGAATGTGCGTCATTTTGCATGTTTAGTTCCTGCCTTTGACACCTTACAATAGTAGTGCGATGCTGTCAGTGATGAATTGAATTAACTGAGGCATTCAATAGTTTGTAATTATTTTTTCATATATACGGTATAACGTTGCCATCAACAAAAGTAAGAATAGTGAAAGTACAAAAACTCAAACAAAAGTATTAAGTAACAAGCATAAAATGTAAAAGTTCAACAACTCAAAGAAAGGTATAAAGTAACAAGTATAAAATGGAAAAGTACAACAACTCAAATAAAAGTAAAAGTATAAAATGTATATAAATGTAATGAAATAGTATTAATATCAGGAGTTCAACAAATCAATCACCTCCTGCGGAATATGCACGGCACGCCCTCAGGGGAGAGTTGGGACAGAGAGTCATGTTTTCACAGCCGCCCTCGTCTGCCTGGTTGGCGCACGCCCCCAGCGGAGGGAAGTACTCAAAGTGCCCCCCTCCACCGCCCCCTGCTCCGCCGTCCGAGCGCTGTCTTCGATGGCCGGATGGGTAGGCGGCTGGGCTCGTGGCTCCCTGCTGCTCCAGACGTTTTGCAGCTGATTCGGCAGATATTAGGTTACCTGTGAAAGAACATTCCGTCAGTTTACTGCCAGAAGTCATAAGACAAAATGTTGACTCTGTGATAATCAACTTTAAAGTTTCAGCTACCTTTAATCTGTTAATATCCATGTTCAAATAATAACAAAGTGTTCAAGTAAATGCTCTTTTAAACATCTATTACAACTGCTTTTATGTGGGAATTTTACTTTTATTCGTATTGATAGGAAAACATCATTAAATAATGCACTTAGTGACTTTTTCACCAAACTGTTTTAGTAATTTTTAAAAGTCAAACTTTCAAAAGTCACTAAAATATTTTAGTGATTCTGTACTAACAAATGGTCTTCATTTCTATTACAATGTTATTTAGAAAAAAATAAACTTGTAAAAAACAAACATATATTTTAAAATGTTTGTTTGTTTAAATGATTGATTGAGGATTCAACCCTTCCCAGGGATTGGAGTCAATCGCTCTAACAACCTCGCCAAATTCCGATCGGGTAACTGACGTTTAGTTCATATATCAACACACTTTAAACGGACGAAAACAAGGGTCTCATTCGAGAAGATGGATTTAGTTTTTAAACAGCTATATCTTTGAAAATAATACATATATTTTAGTGAAATTTTTTACGTAGTACTCACCACACCCCAACTATAAAATTGTTGTCTGAAATTAAGCCTACTTTTGTAATACGACTCTGTAATCAGGAGTTGATGTCAGTGTTGGACCATTTAGTGATGTTTTATTTGTAAAAAAATAGACTTTTCTTTTTATTTGCTCATACTTCACTAAAAAAACAAAAAACTTCCACATTTCCGGTGCAATAAGTGAAAGAATGTATTACCGGGTTTAAATATAGTTTACTTTTGATAAAATATTCGTCCAAACAAAAAACAAGAATTTAAAGATATGGGAAGACTTGGTTCACATTTTTAAATACATATAGTTGGGACCCGCACAAAGAGAGCAGGACCGATGTAAAAGGTAGAACTACCCTACCCGGACAAAGTGTGCTAACTGCTGTAATGTCATCTAATTTCAGAGAAATGCATTTATGTCCGCGTGTGTGTATGTGATTGCCACCAAATATTGAAAGAATGCATTGTCATCGACAACGAGCCTATCTGCCGAGTTTCAGCTCGATCGAATTTCAGGAAGTGGATTAATTTCCGCTTTCAAGATTTGCATTCATTCATTATCGAAAGCGAAAGTGAAATTCAAACAGACGTAATTTAAAATAATCAGAGCAGCCTGATGATTATTTATTGGTAAAACGAATGAATTTAGCAATAAACATATTATTTGACATAATTTACTGAAAAAGGCATGACAAAATAGGTAGGTTGTAACTTCTAATTCAGTTTTGACAAAAATATCAATGACTTCCAGCAGCATTAAAAACAACGATTTAACATTAAGTAACAAGATTTACTTGAAATGCTATCACCAATCAACTTTAGATCTGCCATGCATAAAAATAAAGTCATTGCAAAAGACAAAAAATTCAACAATAATACGTTGTAAATTCAGTAAACAGGTGACATAGCAAGTAATAAATAAAGTATACAGAAATGGATTATAAAAACTCACCGATTTCTGTTTCCAACAAGATAGCTGCCGTATCGTTTAGCCCGCCATTCTGAACAGAGTCCAATCTTTGGCGTCTCGTGCTGCCCCTCTGTATCATTCCGGACTCTATATATCCGGACGACACCGCATTGCTCATCTCCGCCCCCAAATCAACGCACCCGCTGCTGGAGTCCGTCTGCTGGCTGCATTCTGACACGCTTCTCCACGTCAAACTCTCATTCCTGATTCTACCACTCAACTCTCCGGAATCCGAGAGATTGTTGTCTAAAAACACACTGTTTTCTTCTGTAGGCGTTAATAATGAAATTGATCCCGGCTTAAAAGTGGCGACGATGCTTTCTCTGCTCACGATTCGCGCGGGTCTCTCTTCGTATTCTTGCTGCGCGATCGAGTCAATCGCTTGCTCTACGTAATCTGTATTTTCTAACCCATCGATTTGGTCGGGATAGTCTTCGAGTAGTCGCTCCTCGATTAGAATGGATGTGTTGCCGTTTTCGTACACCCCGTTTGATTCTAACTTCCCGTTGATTAAATCTACTTCGTCGTCGTCCGACTTTGTGTTGGAGTTTGAGTCCGTCCTGACGCTCGACGTTCGGTTATTAAGAATAGGAACATTACCGTTAACTTTGGAATACCCGTTGACGATTTGTTTGGGGACTGTTGTATTGATAAGGCTATCGTCGGTGCTTGAACTATTGAGAATGTTTTGCATTTGCACGTAACTTGTTTGGCTCACGACACTACCGACGGGCACTGAGCACTTCCCGTTAAGGATGATGTCGGATTCAACACTTTCGTCAGAGTACTCGTCGATTAACTGTTGGTCGGCCGCTTCGCCGTTGTTGACAAGTCCCTCCGTGGCATTTGTCCCGGAAATGCTGAGCGTACTTAATTTCCTGTAAGAGAAAGAAACAATCAGATCAATTGTTCAATTAAAAGTACAGTACAACTTTAGGGTAACCTTGGTGACATATCAACTACATACATTGAACAAATGTCTGAGAGATATCATCTATCAAAGAGATGATTTCTTATCTCACATAAAGTAAGGAAAAGACGGGTGGAACAGACGGGAAACTATACAACATATTGCTGAGACTAAGTGAACTTACATGACGTCTACAGTAATGCTAGGGTCACTGGACCGCCGATGGGAGGAGCTGCCGTGCTCAGAGAGAGATAGAAGATCCCCGTACGATCTGGTCTTCGTCATGACACCTGAAATATTAAAAATAACAAGGTTAATAAGGTCAAACAGTAAAAATATTAATTAATGCTAAGGTGATTAATGCTACGTGAAGGTTTCCAACGAACTTACCGTTGCAGCGTTTTCTTCACAGGGGCAGGGATGAGGACTGAATGCCAAAATACCAATCTTCTCGCTTCCTTTTCAATCGTACATCTGATACATGCTCGTCTGTTATACTGACTTAATGATAGAACCGTCTTATAAGTATTGCTTTGATTGGATGTCCTCGACTATTTACTTCGTGAGCTTCTTTGTTGTATATTATTTGTGCTTATGAACTAGGTATGTCGGTTTAATAAAGGTTTCATTTTATATGTATTAACATTGTATTTTTTCATTTCGTCCAAATTTTTCATGTCGTCCTATTAAATAATCACATTAACTGAAAGAGGGTACAATATCAAATTGTCTTATTAAGGGTGAAAAATCAATTTTTGGGAACCTGTAATTTTTTGACAATATTTTGACCAACCGGACAAACCAATTTCACAAAACTTTTACGAAAAGCCTCGCAGAGCGCTGGTGGCATTTGCAGGCAAGCTGTGAAAAAGTGGCGCCATACTCTCAACGTGAATCCTGCTGTACACCAAGATATTGCCAAAAACTGGGATTCCCAAAAAGGAAATTTTCATATAAAATGCATGTGAAGATAATACTAATAAATCTAAATGAAACAGAACAAGACACAGAAAATAAAAAGATAACGGTAACAACTAGGAATCGAACCCAGGATCTCTTGTCTTATCGGGACAGCGTCTTAACCACTGGACCATTTGGACCTAGTTATTAGATGTCACATTTCTCGATCTCATATTTCAAATTCAGAATTAACAATTTCATCTTGGAACTAATTTTTCCCATAAAAAATTATGTAATTAAATCTGAACAACGAACTTGTTCATAAATTGTTTTGCATAAATATGTTATTGATACTATATATATATATATATATATATATTATTAAACAGATTGAATTTCACAAAATTGAAACGAATGCAAATTTCACACGAAATTTTTAACACTTGGAGAACAAAGAGAACAATTTTATTCCATCTGTGTACATCGTGTTCCACGCTCATACTGTAAAACTTTGAGGGGGGGTTATTATAATCTAAAAAAACAATCCTTGTAAAGTTTTTTAAACAAAGCAATACCAAAAACATTGTTATAATACACATCTTGTCGAATTTAATGTTTCAAAGACCAAATCTTGTCTGATTACGTCTAAAAGGGATCCAAATGATAATCTAGTCTCCTTCAACGGAAGCAATCTTCCGAACAGGCCTTCCATTGATATGCTTGGTGTAACTGTAAGTGACCAGCTCAGGTACGGGGGCTCCATCGAAGCCAGAGTAAAGTTGGCCTCTCAGAAGCTGGGCGTACTGTACAGGGCCTGCAGATACTTTAATAGTACACAACTGCTGATCCTGTACAAATCGCAAGTGCGCCCTACTGTCGAATTTGGCAGCCATCTCTGGTCTGGAGCCCCAAAATACCTGAAAAAAACCCTTGACTCTGTGCAGAAACGGGCGGTCCGTTTGATAGATTCCCCAATCTTAACAAATGGACTGCAATCTTTAGAGCACAGGCGTCAGGTAGGTATGCTGTCCTTGTTCTATCGGTATTACAATGGAAGATGCTCTGAGGAACTAGCGTCATTGATCCCTTCGGCATCGGTGCGTAGTCGGGATACACGCCAAACGTGCGCCCAACATTTGTACACGGTTGACATTTGTCACATGAGAACGGGTCGCTTCTACGATTCGTTCTTAGGTTCAACAGCTCGGCTGTGGAACGAACTGCCGGCCTCTGTGTTTCCTCCCTCCTACAACTTGGGACTCTTCAAGACCCGTGTTCACTCCTTCCTCTCCACAAAAAGACCCTCCACACAGCATCCCCAAAGATGACATAGGCCCTGTACTGGTACAATCTACCGTGACATACCGGTACAATCTACCGTGACATAGCGGTAAAATCTACAGTGACATACCGGTACAATCTAGCGGTTCTGATTCTAATTTTTTCCTTTATATTTTTTTCATAAGGGTTAAAATTCCATCGCAAAAAACTCTAGCGTGGACGATACTAGAGCTCACACATTTACGCGAGAGCCAAACACTGTCGTAAGAAGTGGAGCATGCGTGAGCGCATAAAACAGTACACTGATTAAAAGATGAACAAATTAAAGAATGTAAATTCAATATCAATGTAATTTACACTAAACAGAAACGCTTTTTCACAAATAATCAATCACCCCCAATCTTTAGCAGTATGAGCTGGGATCACGGTGTGTATTATATATAATCTAGAAGCAAAAACCCACCTTTATAACACAATAATTAATAAATTGTATGTTTGTCATCATTACACATATTTCTAGTCATCAGCTTCATTTGCAGCATGAGGTATGCAGCTTAGTAATAACCATATAACTGTCAAAAAATAAGAGAAGACGCCATATTGTTTGTTCAATATTTTTCAATTATTCACATGAAAAAACCAGTTACTAACTACTAACATATAAATAAAAATTCATCCTACAGTCGAACCGAGCAGAGGGCCATCGTAAGTCATCAATAAAGAATGTTTACTAAGGACGGCTTGTTTCACAGAATTTGAACAATTCATCAAATTTCAAAGTTGATTTTCACGTTCCGTGAAGGTTCTATTCATGTTCTGTTATTATATCATAATTGGCCAGTTGTTTAACAAAACTGAAATAATAACAGAACTTGAATAGAACATTTTAATTTTAAAGTTAAAAATCTTCAATATTAATTAAGGCAGAAAATACAAGGACGTCGAATTTTTACAATTAAAAATGCTCGTAGAAATTTAAGAACGGGTAAACGTGTAGAGCCTCATCCAATACGCACAAATTATAAAACAAATTCTTTGGATTGTTTTCTTTTTTAATTCAACCTAAACTAAGAACCTACATAATAAAAAAGGTTCTTAATTTGGGTTTTATTAAAAAAGGTAAGAAATAACTAAACTAAAAACCCACTCATTTATGGTCAAATCTTAAGAAAACGGCCTCAAAGTGTACTCGAAGAATTTGTCAAATAATAATGAAAATGCAATATTTCGCTTGTACGTGGACTGAAGTGGATGTTCATTATTGTAATTATTAAACTGACACGAAGCGCTTTTTTTAATAATTTGTGCGTATTAAGGATGAAGCGATATGCGACAGCTTACAACGGATCTCTCCCGAGTTCTAAATGTTAAACTTTTAGCGCATTTATTCCTTATTAAGTAAAGTAGATAATTGACGATAGGTGTGTCTACAACATTACAATATGTAGAACCTGTATTACGAGTATAATTGACGATAAGTGTGTCTACTTATTACTAGGCGTTTTTATTATGTGCGTATAGCCCACCTGAGTTGATCCCCGGACTGGGCGGATGAGGGGGCCCCTGTGCGGGTTGGGGGGCAGGTTGGGGTGCCGCCTGGAGGGGCACTGGGGTGTCGGGGGCCGCTCCGAGGTACACCGCAGCCCACACCACTAGCGCTCGAGAAGAATGCGCTGGGAACAGAACCTGGAGACAAATACACATGTTACAAGAGTGGAAGATAAAGAACAAGTAGTATTTTTGACAGAGTGTATCAAACAGAAGTAAGATACACATGACTGTGAATGGGCCGATGATCCCAATCCGTGGAGGCGGAAGATGTCGTCCTTCAGTGGCGTGGGGGAGTAGAACGAGCCGTCTCTGTAGCCGTTGTAGAGCTGGTCCGATTGCTGCTTCTCGTCCTTGTCGCTGAGTCCGGGTCTGGTCCGTAGAGGCAGGGAGGTCCGTAGTCCGGGGTGAGGCGAGGGGCAGAAGTAAAGAAGGCGAGTAGAGGCAGAAATCGGAGCGAGGTAGAAGGCAGAGCAGAGAGAGAGTTGTAGAGCTGGTGATGGTTTCTGGAGATCTGCCTTTCTAAGGGGGTTGTGCCCGTTTTATAGGACGCCGGCGGTGGCCCCACGCTCCCACGGGTCCCGCTTTCTCTTCGATTCTCAGAACCGAGAGCCGTGTTGGGACGCGATGGCGGCGCCCCGCCGCTCCTCTTACCGCCGCTCGGCCGGTAATTTCGGGCCGTGGCCGAACGTGACCACGGCTTTCCATTGTTTGGGCACGATCCTCAGAATCGTGCCCGTGGGACGTAATGACGGCGTACCACCGGTCATTTGTAACGCTATGACGGCGCACAACCGCTTGCTTCGGGCCGTTGCCGAACGTTCCCACTACGTTTAGGCACGATTCTCATAATCGTGCCCGAATTGAATAACATTTTATTTCACCAGCTCTCACACTCTGTAATTCTCTGCCCGTATTCCTCTAGCCAAGCTCTGACGTTTTATTTATTACAAGATCTCAAATACTTTTTACATCATTTTACATACATTTACATTTTACATTTACATATTTCGGGCAGTTTATTCAATTTAACAACAGGGCAAATAACAAATTTTAATATGGAGCGACCGCGTCCGAGCCCGGAGCAGTACGTCCGTTACACGGAGCTAATGATGGCATTATTGATAGTGTAGTTTGTAGGTCCTACTTTAAAATAGGCCCTAATATTCTTATGATACAAGTGAAGGTAAATCTAGCAGGATCACCTTGTAGTATCATTATGTTACATGAAATGGTTGACAAGAGTGAATCTGTAAATAGTATAAAACAAAGTAATGTTTTTTAAGCCGTGTTGAAATCATAACTCACCTCATCTCCGTTGGGCTCGTACAAATGGTTCCTGTACTCGGGGCCCGTGAGGAACTTCCACACACTGAAGGTGCGATCGGCCACGCGCTGGGCAGTGCGCTCCCGCCGGCTGTTGCACAGGAATGTACCAAACATGCACGAGTAGGTGTGCTGCGCTAGCTTGATCTGAAACAAACATTATTCATTATCTAAGCCTGGCATGCAAACCTCATAGTGTTAAACTGATCCACCATAGGTAACAGAAACAAGGGAGATGAGCCATGATCCATTATTAATATGAGCTGAGAACAATCCACCAGTCACCAGCAACCTGCCTTTGTTTCTGCCTATACGCCAAATGCATAACTTTCATTGAACAGCAGCTTCAATAGTCCGGGCAGTTTGGTTGTAGTTCGGCGAAAATTAGCATACTTCCATAAAATTCTATTATCAATGGGTTCCAATATAAATATATTTTTGAATGTAGATCTGTGCTAAATGCGTTCTGTCGTAGGATCCCATATTTACTGTGTATTAAATTTTTTCAAACGGTACTAACCAGGTATGCTTGTGAAAATTCAAAGCTGCACGGGTATTGAACTTGAATCTGATGGACACAGTCCAGCCATTGTAGGAACACAGGACATCTGGAAAATAATAAACACAATTAAAACCAAACAAATTAAAATTGAATTAATGTAAGGAAAAAAATGATCAGTGAGAATGGGGGTATTTAAGGGATTTTCATTACCTTTCATTAAAATCCTCAGTGCTGACCGTATGGCCGCACCTGTCGGCAAACTTGTGCCCGAAGTCCAGCCACTCTCTCTCCACCAGCACTCGGAAACCCTGGGAACAAAATTTCATATTTCAATACATTTTATTTTAGGATAGCCGTAGACAGAAAATATAATAATAATTGGTAAAATTTATATAGCGCTGTTTAGTCAGTAGTTCAATCACCTCAGGGGTGGTTTACATTAGTTATTGTATAAGATAGTCTTTGAATGATCATATTGTTCATAAACTTTGGCTGTCTCTGAGTAAGATTGTCTCTAACACAGAGATTAGTCAATTTATATTGTGTAACAATATCGTTCGATATACAACAAAAGACCGTTCTCAAGCCACCAACTAGCGAACTAGTAATAAATCACGACCTTTCAAGAGACTTCTCCTTTTAATTGCATTTTACCTATGGTTGGTTGCTACTGACCTCGCATGTCCTGTAGTAGGGATCCAGCAGCAGCTGGGCGGTGGCCACAATCTGCGGGGTCCGGTCCCAGCCGTCAGAGCAGTGTACCAGGGTGGGGCGGCCTGCCACGTGCACCGCTCTCGCCACCAGGCTGGCCGCTTTCAGCAGTCCCCCCACCGATTGCAGCCAGAGGGAACGTTCCAAGACCGACAGCCAGCTGAAATAAATAACAATCATTAGATCCTTAGATCCATTTAAAGAGGAGAAGCAAAAATCAGTGATAAGGATGTAAGACCAGGAAATAGGTTGAAGTGTTTCAAACTCCATCAAATAAGCATCAAATCAATCTTTTGATTAAATAATTGTGTAACAGTGAAGCTTTAATGATTGTCAGCCACGGCCGTACTGTAACCAAATAATATAAGGTTTATTTGCGGCACATTCCAGAGTGGAAGATACTCTCAGTATTGCCCTGGTGTATGACCACCATTCACAATCGAGACGTTGCTTGAAATTGATTTAGCCATGTTTGGTGACTGCATCTGAATAGCCAGGTACTTCCGCTGCTTCCTCTTCGCGGCTTTCGAAAAATGGGGTACTCACTTGGCATGATCCGGCGGTTCAGCGGCCAGCGCCCTCAGTGCCTGTGCACTCTTCCTCACGCTATGTATGTTGGGCAAGCACATGAACTGTATCTCGGCACAGGGGTAGTACTGCGGGCACTCGCAGCCCCCCCCGCGCGCCCTGTTGGTCACGGCCGAGGCATAGGAGCGCGCGTCCACGATGAGCACGTTGCGTGAGGGCTCGCGCGTGCTCAGCCCGGCCGACACGGGGCCGCGGTCAAAGTTGCACGCGGCGGAGAGTGCGGCCAGCAGCTGCTCGTCCTCGTTGGAGCGCCAGCCGAGCCAGCCCACCTCGGGCTGGGAGCACCGTGCTATCACAGCGCCGTTACCGCGGTGCCTGCAAATAAATACAACAAATTAATAATGATTGTCATGTTACAATACATACAACTTTATCAGCTGTCGTAAGAATTCACGTGTCTGAACTATTTGCGTGTGACATCCACCCGAGCGATTGAATGTATATATATATATATATATACATGTTGGGAAGTAAGAGCTTCACAGATGCACTCATAGAGGGCAGTGCATAGAGCTTGCTTGGAAATCCGCAAGATGGCAGCTAGTAGTCAGTAGTCGCCAGGACCGGTTAGAATGTTCCCAGACAAACTGGGTGTTTTCAGATCTCATTTAGTCAGCTCCTAGTTAGGCCGACTATCGAGTCACCATTGTAATACACGAAGTATTAATAAATCCCTGATTTAACACAAAGAACCTATTATTTAAAATCTCCTTCCACGACGAGTTGGAGAACTGTTTGTGGGAACACAAACTATTATTTAATTAATTATGATGGAAACATATGAGCTGCTTACTGTGGTTTAAAGCCAATGAATCCACTTAGATTTCGCCATCTATCCCATAATTTTAGGTTCTATAAATTTGGCACTTTGACAAGTGATCCCTCAAAATGGTTAATGTGGCGTAATATGCCGAAAATCGCTTGGTGGATAAGCATTAATTTTGAAAAACGTCAAATATAAACAAAAATTGTGTGAAAGCCATCTGGACCTACACACTGGTGAATCTACATCACATTAAAAGTCAATTTTGTGGTATAACTTTTTCTTTCCATTATCTCCACAGAGTAGGCCCTGAGGAAAATAATTTCTCTCAGGGCCCATGTGATCTTTGCGGATGCTTTTTTTTTGGGAGGGTTTTTTTAAGGAAAGGAAGGAGAGGAATATCTGGGAAGGAAAAAGGAATGAGGGGTGGGTAGGAATCTGGGGGTCAGTGCGTCCAGGGGTGGCTCCTGCTGGAGAGCTAAAAAGATCTCTCTCAACCAGACTCTCCAAATCCAACCTGCCATGCAATAGGTCAGCAGACGCATCTGCCGCCAAGACAATCCTCACCACATGAACCCGATTTTTTTATTTGAACTTTCATTTTTGAGTAAATTAGGTCTGAAGATGGAAATTTTTATGTGAAATTTGGAAAAAATCGGCACTAGGGGTTTAATACATTTTGTTTGAAATACATCGAAGTGTATAGACCCAACATCAAACATTTTGAAAGGGCAAATTAAGCGATTTCATGTTGTTCAAACTCATTCTCGTTAATCAGTACAGCATTAGGCTCAGTCTCACCTACTCGGCTCCTTTAAAGCTAGATTTAACTCTAAATCGAGGTCATTAGCTTTGTAGCGATGCTACGAGGTTTATCTAGAACACTCCAGACGCAATGCGAAACGTTCCTATGTTCCAACCTACGGCCCACGAGTACTTGGCGGCTGTCTACGAGCTACCCACTCGCGACGTCCAAGCGAGCTACCTACGACAATAGTTTGCGAGTTTGACTAGGTAAATTTCGCGCATTCGCTAAAAGAATCTAGCCTATTGCCTAGGCGTACTCCCAGCACGATCGAAGGATCGAGATTGAACTAGTAACCTCCAGTTTACCAGCGGTCTCGTGTAGTTACTACCGCCAATCGGCTGGACTATATAAACAGGCCCGACGCAGCGAGCAGTCAGTCAGTCATTAGTCGTTCAACAATTTGCAAGTCTCGCGAGTGACAACCTGCGCACCTCCGCTGCGCACCTCCGCTGCGCACAGGACGATACACCCGGCTTTGCACGGTTCAACCATGTCGCCGGTCTATGCATCACCCGCACAACCGCCGACCAGGTCCATCGCACCTTCGGCTTCCCTGTTCAGCACTGGAGCACCCGGAAGACCCATGGTCTTCACCAGTACCTGACACCTCCACGAGTCCGGTCACCAGCAGCGGCGTCCACTCAAAGGCCCGCACTTTGACCAACACTTCATCCGGAGTCTTCATCATCGGTCCTGAGGTCATCTCATATACGGCAACCTGATTCAATTAAAACACTGTGACCTTCACAACCTCTTTCATTGGGTGTCTCCTCACCAGATCCCCAAAGCTTCAATACAAGTGACTTAGCTTCCTTAGCTTTTTTTCGCAGGCGGCTAGCGGCATGAACACAATATTATAGCACAAATCAGTAAAAGTAATTATCTAAGCATGCAATCACTGTTTGGAGAGACCTTCCAAAACTAAGAAAGAGTTGGTATATTTGTCTGGTTGTTACCTCCACACGATGGCCGGGATGCGGCGCGAGCTTCTAAACTTGGCCACAGTCTCGAGGGCGTCGTCGCTGACACAGGCTGGCACCAGCAGCAGTGGGGGATACGAGGCGCACAGCCGGAACTCCGAGTTGGCTGAGGACACCCTCCAGGCGCCGTGCAAATCAAACTGCAGCCGGGTCACCTGCAAACAAACAAACAAGGTCAATCAATATTTCTATTACAAAGGTGAATTGCCAACATAACGTAAAATTATCCGAGGTTCATGCAACATACGGACTGTTACTTGAGGCATCCAATAGATTTAGCCTACAAAGCAGACATTAATAACTATCAATGAGCCATACCTCTTAGAATGCCATGGCATACAGTACAGCTGAAGTGACACATTCAAGATACCACACGGCAGAACAGATGTTTTAGCACAGCATAGCATGAAAAGAGGAGTGATGCTATGGAATGTATTTTTTAAAACAGTAGCCGTATTTAATTAACATAAACTATTTTTTTACGGAGCATAGCGAAGTCTTGTTATAACTCGACCGCTTTACATTTTGTCTGTCTGTAAATTTGTTTTTTACTACCATTTCCGTTTCAAGATGGTGGCCGTTTTAATGGTTCACTAAAGATTCTTTATTCAAATTTGAAATCATCGTGTTTATTTGGAAACTGCCTGAAGAAAGTTTGAAAAAGAATCGTCAAAGAGATAGTGCTTTTTTTGGATAAAATGTATAATTCCTTATTTGAAATTTAAAAAATGTAACAGGTATTGTACCTACTTACAAATCCTTATGATTTTTGAGGAAATTTTTGTTTTCGATTTATTAAATAAGAGAAAACTAGAAACCCATTTTTCAACATTAGACATAAGTTCTACTGTTCACAGAACTAATAGTATGCCTATCTTCACAAATGTTAAGATAATAAGTCTCTTAGAAGTAAATGGATAATTAATTAGATAATTGATCACAACAATTTAAATAATAAACGTAATTTCACCTCTTTCCTGAAGTCTTGGTGCGGGTCCTCTGGCAGTGGTTGGGCCAGCCGGCGGGTGACCTCCAGGCCCTCGGGCTCGGCAGCCCAGGCGCGGAAGGAGAAGGCAAACAGGCCCTCGAGGGATGCGGGCGGCTGCAGGGCGGCCTCGATGCGCCGTTGCCACTCCATGCACTGTTCGCCCGTCACAAAGGTGCATCTGGAGGGGAAAAAAAACAACTTATATTATTCATGTGTTGCCACGAGAGAGAAAATGTGGCAAATCGGAAGAAAGGTCGAATAAACAAGTACAAAACGTAAATAAAGGGATTATCTTCTGGAGTGCAACTGAATCCTTAGTGGATTTACTAGGAACTCACTACACTTGCTTCGATTTTATGATATATTGAACCTTAAAAAATGCTCCTAGCATACTAAAATATACTTTATTCTCTTGGCAAGGAAATAATGTATTATTAATATTACTCTAGCTTATTTACATTTTTTTATTTATTTTTAAAGAAAGACAACATTCCCGGGTTACGAATAACCTGACAATATTTTAAAATCTCCTACTACCACCACAGTAAGCGGAAAATGTTGCTTGTGTAATGATGAAGTCATAATAAGTTTACTTTATCTGTGAAAAACCTATCGCAAAATTCCATGTTACTACATTTCTGGCATGTATTTTTTGCGCAGGCGCTATGCTGTCTCCGGGCGAAAATAAAGGTCCCGTGCGAATTTCTTTAATTTGTTTTAAATCGCTATATCTTTGAAAATAGTTAAAATATTTTAGTAAAAATTTCTACGTAGTAACTAAGCACACCCAAGCTATAAAAGTACTAAACGAAAATCGAATATTATTTGAAATGCAACACAATTAACCTTGTAAATGTTTATTACGGTCTGCCTATCGGTATTTGCCCATACCTGCTTTCTTTAAATACGCCCGACATCTCTCGCTTCGCTTGCACATAGGAGTTGAGTGGGTGCGGAACAGAGGTAGATATTCGAATCGGATTTCACGGTCATAATAACCCTCTTTCCAGGAATTGAATTATTACAATAACAAATAACATACTATCCTTTTGTTGAAATACCGATGTAAACGCAAGGCACAAAGATAAATATAAAAAAAGAAGACTTGCATTACGATTCGATAATTATGTACATATGTGGCGTCGAATTATCCAGATTAAATAATTAATAATAAACTGCTACTTGCTACTTAGGTACCTACTTGCTACTTGCTCGTTAAATCGTAAACAAAGTAATCTACGTACTCTATCTACTCGCGACAATACTATCACGCTATCAGTCTTACACATTACGAGAACTCGCCAGAAGGAACGAGTCTGCCGCCTAGGCATAATTGCCAAGCCGTCGAAAGTTCGCGAATGATCCAGATCGAGCGAGTGTCTCCGATTTAGTTGCCATCCACCTACCTACTGCCGCCGTCGGCCGAGAAGTATAAATAAGCCCGACGCAGCGAGTCAGTCAGTCAGTCATCAGTTACCGTTCAGCCGTCAACCTACAAGGAAGGATCAACGAGTGATCACTCGCGCTCTTCTTACTAGCGCGGTGGACAACACGTACCCGGCTTCGCCCCTATCATTGTGGACTCCATCGGGACATCATCTTAGCGCCTCGGCCGTGTCCATGGCCAGCGCTACATCGGATTACAAGCGCCCTGGTTCCAGTGTCTCTGACCAGCGCTTCTTCCACGCCATCATGACCACCTCGAGGACACGCTGCATCCTCACTGGTCACGCCGTTCCCGTTCAACTGCCCACAAGGTCTGCCGCACCTTCGGCCTTCTCGTCAGCACTGGAGTGCCTGAAGACCTACGTTCTTCGCCAGTGCCTGACCTACATCGAGTCCCGGTCATCAGCGCCTGGCGTCGACTCACTGACCCGCGCTTGACCAGCACATCATCAGCCAGCAACCGGAGTCTACAACATCTGTCCTTCATCATCTCCTTGTCACGGCTACTGACTCACCAATAAACACATGTGACCTTCAACACCTTCTTTCATTTCGTGCCTCACCATTGATCCCCAAACATATAGTTGGGACTTTAACAAAGAGATTGGTATATAATATTCATATGAAAACATTGAATAATTCCGTCTTTTCTGCCATTGAAATGAGGCCGGAGCAAAAGGTAGAACTACCCTTCCCGGCGTTAAGCATCAATCGACCGAACGAGTAGAAATACCTTTCCCGGCCGAAGTGTGTTAAATGACATAATTCGGAATTTAAAAAGTCATAGTACTGTATTCATTTATAGGAAAGCCTCATATTATGACTTATTTTTTATTAAAAGTAAGTGTACAATGTTCGTGACGCTAAAACTCGGAAACGAGTCCCGGTACGATTAAGGGAGTTATATGATGTGGTAGCCCTCTATCCCCCATCCATGTAGAAGGTTACCGTTTTTACCTGAAGGGCATGCTTTGGAAGATATAAGAGCTGGAAGTTTCGCCCTCTAGAAATTTCTAGAACAGTTCAGAACATTTGAGAGTATTCAATATAGCAATCCACAAAATTCCAGAACGTCCCGGAATGTCCCGGAATGTTCGGGAATAGTCTGGAACATCTTAATATATAAAATTCAGCCTGATTATGTTTGTGCTCGCATAGCTCGAAAGTAGTCGACCGACATCGGTGAAAATTTAAAAGTTTGTTGTTATTAGTGCCAGGAGTGTTTAGAGATGTTTAAATGGTAGAAGAAGTTGGGGATGCCCGAGGAATACTTAATTCAATATTTCTGCATCGTAATGAGATAGAGAGTCGAATTAAAGTCGATGAAATGTAGTTTTTTAACAGTAACATTGTACTATACAGTAGTGAATGGTGGAAGAAGTCAGAGGCGCCCTAGTGGATCCCAAGATCACAAACCAAACTATGTAGTGTAAACAAATAAAATTAACAGTCACAACATTATAACACAGTTATTATTTGTTCAAAATAGGTGTTTGAATAGGTGAGGGTTATTCAGTCAAGGAAAAATACCAAACAACATTGGAATTTATTTATGTTTTGCAATTCAGTCAACAACTAGAAGCAAGGTAATACATTCGGAATTAGAAAGAGTTCAAGATCGGGTATTGGAGGTTTTAAAATTCATTATTAACTTTTAGACCGCATCCATTAGGTCAAGTTTTTCCATACCCACACGCGGAACAGATTTTTTTATTACCTAAAAATGATATTTATAATGAAAACAAAAATTTCTATTCCTCATGTCTATCTTTGGGGATGATTGCAAGGCTTTTTCAAGGTTATAATAATTCTGAATTTGTAATTTAATTGAAATTAATTGAGAATTGGCAATTAAAATGAAATTGCATCTGAGCATGACTTCACGTCAGATAGAAAGAAAAGATTAAACCCGTCGTCCCACGGGTCGGTAAGCAATAGACATGAACCGAGTGGTGTTAGACATTAAGCTGTAAATTAAGTTCGCCATAGTAAGGTAACGGTATGCAGAACAGCATTTGGTTTATGTCGATTGCTTACCGATCCGTGATACGATGGGCTAAGAGGTGCAATATGGAATCCAATCCATGGGTAAAAAAAAACCCTGAAAGATTTTTATTAAAACCAAAACAGGAACATACAATAAGGTACATCATATATGTATTGTTATGGTAGTCGAGATGCTGCGTTGATAGACACAGATGCATATTCGTAAGTGCACAATCTGTTGAGTAGATTTTGAACTCCCGCAAAATAGTGCGCTCTCGGCATGCACTTGATTATCAATATTCCTCCTAAATTTCAGTACAGGTTAGCATCTTGATGCTTTCCGGAATGCTCCGACGTGCAGTAAAATATTATATTTTAGAGGAGCACAGTATTTTATCCACAACCCAAGTTGTGTGATACGGCCGCGTAAAAATGGTAACTTCTTGCTGTATCACATCTGCGTTTCGATCACGTGCAAAGAGTTAAGAAGCCTTTGACAGATTAATTCTAAAATTAAGAGGAAATTCGGGTGGCGTTTTGTCCATGCATATGTATTCCCCTAGTTCGTCTCTGGATTTCGACACTAGTGCAAATATTTTTTAACACATTGTAATCGGATCACGTATTAATACGTTTTTAGCAAATTAATGCTAGAGAGCGGATCACGTATTTATACGTTTTTGATAGATTGTTAGTGGAGCGCGGGTCACGTTAAAATACGGGTTCCAATATACTTGAGTTTTCGCTATATAGCGTCTGTAGGGTTGTAGCCATGCAATAATAATTTTTATTTTACATTTAGAAATAATTTTTGTGTATAATTTGTAAAATAAAGGATGTTATGTAAAAAAAATATTATTTTTTTCAAAACTTTCCTACTTTATGTGAAATTCTGCACTAGTTTAACGATGAAGAATACATTTCTAAATATAATAAAATAAAATGAAATAAAATAAATAATTTGCAAAAAGAATTATTGAAATCAAACAAATATTTTTGAAGTTATCACAATTTTTCTAGAGGTCTACGTTAGCGCGAAATTACGCAATAAATCACCCGTTACCAGCATTAGTACGCGGCCGAAAACTGCCCGATCAAAATGTGTTAATATAATATAGATAAATATCAACCATTGGCATGATACTGTTTGCTATGTTTGATAAGTTACTTCTTATAGGAGTTAGGACTCTGAAAATCCTTAAAATTGCCTAGTTTGAATGCCATCAACAGACGTTCTGTATACAAACTGAATGCATGTTACTTTTTGCTGTGTTTGATAAGTTACTTCTTATAGGAGTTGGGACCCTCCAAAAATCCTTAAAATTGCCTAGTTTGAATGCCATCAACAGACGTTCTGTATACAAACTGAATGCATGTTACTTTTTGCTGTGTTTGATAAGTTACTTCTTATAGGAGTTGGGACCCTCCAAAAATCCTTAAAATTGCCTAGTTTGAATGCCATCAACAGACGTTCTGTATACAAACTGAATGCATGTTACTTTTTGCTGTGTTTGATAAGTTACTTCTTATAGGAGTTAGGACTCTGAAAATCCTTAAAATTGCCTAGTTTGAATGCCATCAACAGACGTTCTGTATACAAACTGAATGCATGTTACTTTTTGCTGTGTTTGATAAGTTACTTCTTATAGGAGTTGGGACCCTCCAAAAATCCTTAAAATTGCCTAGTTTGAATGCCATCAACAGACGTTCTGTATACAAACTGAATGCATGTTACTTTTTGCTGTGTTTGATAAGTTACTTCTTATAGGAGTTGGGACCCTCCAAAAATCCTTAAAATTGCCTAGTTTGAATGCCATCAACAGACGTTCTGTATACAAACTGAATGCATGTTACTTTTTGCTGTGTTTGATAAGTTACTTCTTATAGGAGTTAGGACTCTGAAAATCCTTAAAATTGCCTAGTTTGAATGCCATCAACAGACGTTCTGTATACAAACTGAATGCATGTTACTTTTTGCTGTGTTTGATAAGTTACTTCTTATAGGAGTTGGGACCCTCCAAAAATCCTTAAAATTGCCTAGTTTGAATGCCATCAACAGACGTTCTGTATACAAACTGAATGCATGTTACTTTTTGCTGTGTTTGATAAGTTACTTCTTATAGGAGTTGGGACCCTCCAAAAATCCTTAAAATTGCCTAGTTTGAATGCCATCAACAGACGTTCTGTATACAAACTGAATGCATGTTACTTTTTGCTGTGTTTGATAAGTTATTTCTTATAGGAGTTGGGACCCTCCAAAAATCCTTAAAATTGCCTAGTTTGAATGCCATCAACAGACGTTCTGTATACAAACTGAATGCATGTTACTTTTTGCTGTGTTTGATAAGTTACTTCTTATAGGAGTTGGGACCCTCCAAAAATCCTTAAAATTGCCTAGTTTGAATGCCATCAACAGACGTTCTGTATACAAACTGAATGCATGTTACTTTTTGCTGTGTTTGATAAGTTACTTCTTATAGGAGTTAGGACTCTGAAAATCCTTAAAATTGCCTAGTTTGAATGCCATCAACAGACGTTCTGTATACAAACTGAATGCATGTTACTTTTTGCTGTGTTTGATAAGTTACTTCTTATAGGAGTTGGGACCCTCCAAAAATCCTTAAAATTGCCTAGTTTGAATGCCATCAACAGACGTTCTGTATACAAACTGAATGCATGTTACTTTTTGCTGTGTTTGATAAGTTACTTCTTATAGGAGTTGGGACCCTCCAAAAATCCTTAAAATTGCCTAGTTTGAATGCCATCAACAGACGTTCTGTATACAAACTGAATGCATGTTACTTTTTGCTGTGTTTGATAAGTTACTTCTTATAGGAGTTGGGACCCTCCAAAAATCCTTAAAATTGCCTAGTTTGAATGCCATCAACAGACGTTCTGTATACAAACTGAATGCATGTTACTTTTTGCTGTGTTTGATAAGTTACTTCTTATAGGAGTTAGGACTCTGAAAATCCTTAAAATTGCCTAGTTTGAATGCCATCAACAGACGTTCTGTATACAAACTGAATGCATGTTACTTTTTGCTGTGTTTGATAAGTTACTTCTTATAGGAGTTGGGACCCTCCAAAAATCCTTAAAATTGCCTAGTTTGAATGCCATCAACAGACGTTCTGTATACAAACTGAATGCATGTTACTTTTTGCTGTGTTTGATAAGTTACTTCTTATAGGAGTTGGGACCCTCCAAAAATCCTTAAAATTGCCTAGTTTGAATGCCATCAACAGACGTTCTGTATACAAACTGAATGCATGTTACTTTTTGCTGTGTTTGATAAGTTACTTCTTATAGGAGTTAGGACTCTGAAAATCCTTAAAATTGCCTAGTTTGAATGCCATCAACAGACGTTCTGTATACAAACTGAATGCATGTTACTTTTTGCTGTGTTTGATAAGTTACTTCTTATAGGAGTTGGGACCCTCCAAAAATCCTTAAAATTGCCTAGTTTGAATGCCATCAACAGACGTTCTGTATACAAACTGAATGCATGTTACTTTTTGCTGTGTTTGATAAGTTACTTCTTATAGGAGTTGGGACCCTCCAAAAATCCTTAAAATTGCCTAGTTTGAATGCCATCAACAGACGTTCTGTATACAAACTGAATGCATGTTACTTTTTGCTGTGTTTGATAAGTTACTTCTTATAGGAGTTAGGACTCTGAAAATCCTTAAAATTGCCTAGTTTGAATGCCATCAACAGACGTTCTGTATACAAACTGAATGCATGTTACTTTTTGCTGTGTTTGATAAGTTACTTCTTATAGGAGTTGGGACCCTCCAAAAATCCTTAAAATTGCCTAGTTTGAATGCCATCAACAGACGTTCTGTATACAAACTGAATGCATGTTACTTTTTGCTGTGTTTGATAAGTTACTTCTTATAGGAGTTGGGACCCTCCAAAAATCCTTAAAATTGCCTAGTTTGAATGCCATCAACAGACGTTCTGTATACAAACTGAATGCATGTTACTTTTTGCTGTGTTTGATAAGTTACTTCTTATAGGAGTTGGGACCCTCCAAAAATCCTTAAAATTGCCTAGTTTGAATGCCATCAACAGACGTTCTGTATACAAACTGAATGCATGTTACTTTTTGCTGTGTTTGATAAGTTACTTCTTATAGGAGTTGGGACCCTCCAAAAATCCTTAAAATTGCCTAGTTTGAATGCCATCAACAGACGTTCTGTATACAAACTGAATGCATGTTACTTTTTGCTGTGTTTGATAAGTTACTTCTTATAGGAGTTAGGACTCTGAAAATCCTTAAAATTGCCTAGTTTGAATGCCATCAACAGACGTTCTGTATACAAACTGAATGCATGTTACTTTTTGCTGTGTTTGATAAGTTACTTCTTATAGGAGTTGGGACCCTCCAAAAATCCTTAAAATTGCCTAGTTTGAATGCCATCAACAGACGTTCTGTATACAAACTGAATGCATGTTACTTTTTGCTGTGTTTGATAAGTTACTTCTTATAGGAGTTGGGACCCTCCAAAAATCCTTAAAATTGCCTAGTTTGAATGCCATCAACAGACGTTCTGTATACAAACTGAATGCATGTTACTTTTTGCTGTGTTTGATAAGTTACTTCTTATAGGAGTTAGGACTCTGAAAATCCTTAAAATTGCCTAGTTTGAATGCCATCAACAGACGTTCTGTATACAAACTGAATGCATGTTACTTTTTGCTGTGTTTGATAAGTTACTTCTTATAGGAGTTGGGACCCTCCAAAAATCCTTAAAATTGCCTAGTTTGAATGCCATCAACAGACGTTCTGTATACAAACTGAATGCATGTTACTTTTTGCTGTGTTTGATAAGTTACTTCTTATAGGAGTTGGGACCCTCCAAAAATCCTTAAAATTGCCTAGTTTGAATGCCATCAACAGACGTTCTGTATACAAACTGAATGCATGTTACTTTTTGCTGTGTTTGATAAGTTACTTCTTATAGGAGTTAGGACTCTGAAAATCCTTAAAATTGCCTAGTTTGAATGCCATCAACAGACGTTCTGTATACAAACTGAATGCATGTTACTTTTTGCTGTGTTTGATAAGTTACTTCTTATAGGAGTTGGGACCCTCCAAAAATCCTTAAAATTGCCTAGTTTGAATGCCATCAACAGACGTTCTGTATACAAACTGAATGCATGTTACTTTTTGCTGTGTTTGATAAGTTACTTCTTATAGGAGTTGGGACCCTCCAAAAATCCTTAAAATTGCCTAGTTTGAATGCCATCAACAGACGTTCTGTATACAAACTGAATGCATGTTACTTTTTGCTGTGTTTGATAAGTTACTTCTTATAGGAGTTGGGACCCTCCAAAAATCCTTAAAATTGCCTAGTTTGAATGCCATCAACAGACGTTCTGTATACAAACTGAATGCATGTTACTTTTTGCTGTGTTTGATAAGTTACTTCTTATAGGAGTTAGGACTCTGAAAATCCTTAAAATTGCCTAGTTTGAATGCCATCAACAGACGTTCTGTATACAAACTGAATGCATGTTACTTTTTGCTGTGTTTGATAAGTTACTTCTTATAGGAGTTGGGACCCTCCAAAAATCCTTAAAATTGCCTAGTTTGAATGCCATCAACAGACGTTCTGTATACAAACTGAATGCATGTTACTTTTTGCTGTGTTTGATAAGTTACTTCTTATAGGAGTTGGGACCCTCCAAAAATCCTTAAAATTGCCTAGTTTGAATGCCATCAACAGACGTTCTGTATACAAACTGAATGCATGTTACTTTTTGCTGTGTTTGATAAGTTACTTCTTATAGGAGTTGGGACCCTCCAAAAATCCTTAAAATTGCCTAGTTTGAATGCCATCAACAGACGTTCTGTATACAAACTGAATGCATGTTACTTTTTGCTGTGTTTGATAAGTTACTTCTTATAGGAGTTGGGACCCTCCAAAAATCCTTAAAATTGCCTAGTTTGAATGCCATCAACAGACGTTCTGTATACAAACTGAATGCATGTTACTTTTTGCTGTGTTTGATAAGTTACTTCTTATAGGAGTTGGGACCCTCCAAAAATCCTTAAAATTGCCTAGTTTGAATGCCATCAACAGACGTTCTGTATACAAACTGAATGCATGTTACTTTTTGCTGTGTTTGATAAGTTACTTCTTATAGGAGTTGGGACCCTCCAAAAATCCTTAAAATTGCCTAGTTTGAATGCCATCAACAGACGTTCTGTATACAAACTGAATGCATGTTACTTTTTGCTGTGTTTGATAAGTTACTTCTTATAGGAGTTGGGACCCTCCAAAAATCCTTAAAATTGCCTAGTTTGAATGCCATCAACAGACGTTCTGTATACAAACTGAATGCATGTTACTTTTTGCTGTGTTTGATAAGTTACTTCTTATAGGAGTTGGGACCCTCCAAAAATCCTTAAAATTGCCTAGTTTGAATGCCATCAACAGACGTTCTGTATACAAACTGAATGCATGTTACTTTTTGCTGTGTTTGATAAGTTACTTCTTATAGGAGTTGGGACCCTCCAAAAATCCTTAAAATTGCCTAGTTTGAATGCCATCAACAGACGTTCTGTATACAAACTGAATGCATGTTACTTTTTGCTGTGTTTGATAAGTTACTTCTTATAGGAGTTGGGACCCTCCAAAAATCCTTAAAATTGCCTAGTTTGAATGCCATCAACAGACGTTCTGTATACAAACTGAATGCATGTTACTTTTTGCTGTGTTTGATAAGTTACTTCTTATAGGAGTTGGGACCCTCCAAAAATCCTTAAAATTGCCTAGTTTGAATGCCATCAACAGACGTTCTGTATACAAACTGAATGCATGTTACTTTTTGCTGTGTTTGATAAGTTACTTCTTATAGGAGTTGGGACCCTCCAAAAATCCTTAAAATTGCCTAGTTTGAATGCCATCAACAGACGTTCTGTATACAAACTGAATGCATGTTACTTTTTGCTGTGTTTGATAAGTTACTTCTTATAGGAGTTGGGACCCTCCAAAAATCCTTAAAATTGCCTAGTTTGAATGCCATCAACAGACGTTCTGTATACAAACTGAATGCATGTTACTTTTTGCTGTGTTTGATAAGTTACTTCTTATAGGAGTTGGGACCCTCCAAAAATCCTTAAAATTGCCTAGTTTGAATGCCATCAACAGACGTTCTGTATACAAACTGAATGCATGTTACTTTTTGCTGTGTTTGATAAGTTACTTCTTATAGGAGTTGGGACCCTCCAAAAATCCTTAAAATTGCCTAGTTTGAATGCCATCAACAGACGTTCTGTATACAAACTGAATGCATGTTACTTTTTGCTGTGTTTGATAAGTTACTTCTTATAGGAGTTGGGACCCTCCAAAAATCCTTAAAATTGCCTAGTTTGAATGCCATCAACAGACGTTCTGTATACAAACTGAATGCATGTTACTTTTTGCTGTGTTTGATAAGTTACTTCTTATAGGAGTTGGGACCCTCCAAAAATCCTTAAAATTGCCTAGTTTGAATGCCATCAACAGACGTTCTGTATACAAACTGAATACTTGACGTATTCAGAAGTACAAACTGAATTATACTTGTATAAATGTATTTTTAAAAAAGAAAAATGTACAGAGATAGAATATTTTCTTCTAATAGAATGGTGAAAAAATATATCTTAAAAACCGGTCCAGTTAGGAGGAGAAAACGGGGGAAATACAAAACCACGATTTTGACAATTTTATTTAGGAATAATAAGCCTGTGGTGCAGTAGTTGTGCCTTTCGCTCAATATTCATATTATGTAAATATATTTTGTAAAATAACTATTATTTAAATTTCTCGGCGTCCGCGTTTCCTCTTAATAAAATCGTTAATGAGACATCTAACACAAAGCTATTCATTCTGAGTATTTGTTTATATCAACATTTTTTGCATTGCTAATTGGTATTGCTCTCGTTAGCGTGATATTTTTTCTTATCGCTGACCCAATTATAAAAACATAAGGTGAGTTAGTCATATTGCACAATTATTGGTGCAGAATGGCAACATGCATAAAACTGCAGAAATATATTTGTTTTAAATATTACTGTGAAACCCAACCTTTTTAAATACATCTGCGCATTTGAATTTTACTTTTGTTTTCGGTAATGAATGATTGCAAATCTTGTAGGTGGAAATTAACCCACTTCCCAATATCCGATCGAACTGAAACTCGATAAATAGACTCGACATAGATGACAATGCATTCTGTCAACTTTCAGTGGCAAACCCGCACACACACGCAGATATTTACGCATTTCCCTGAAATTCAATGACATTACAGCAATTAATATACAAAATAAATGTCGGTCCTACCAGATCAGCATTTGGCGAGGTTGGTAAAGTTGTTGACTCCAGTTATTTAACACTTTGTTTTTTACAGGTTGATTTTTTATCATAATTAATGTCACAAGCTGGAGAAGTGGTTTTAGCTATACTTTTTTATCATGTGTAACAAAAAGGGGTCAGTAATCGTACACCATATTGTACATTTATCTTTATAAACAATGACATTATTTATCGCGTAACAGAGTTATTTGAATTTGAGTAACCAAAAATGATGTACAGTCACTCACTAATACTTATTACGTATGCGTTGTGACTTTGACGGGAAGGTTCAATGCACCAGTGTTTACAAAATGATAAAGAAGGTCACTCATGTGATGTTGCCATATTCAAACACTAAACTAACGATAATTATTAATTAACTACACCAATAATTGAAAAATGGTATAAAGTTTTTAAACATGCAAGATAAAGCTACATTTAATCATAACCACGTAAACACCTCAGCACAGGTTCTCCTAGTGAGGTGTTCACGAAACATATAACATTACCCACCACAGTTTCACCTTCTCAAACCTACCTTACACACAACATATTATAGTTATAAGTTTGAAATATATCATGTAAAAATATAAATAATTATGTGAACACTGTAAATATTATATAGAAATAAAAAATAAAAAAAAAAAAAAAAAAAAAAGCAGACCTGGAAATTCCAATAAACGAAAATTTTATGTACCATGGTCAGAATTACTCATGGATGAAATTACACACTAAGATTAGACACCTACTTAAATTACAATTACTGGAATTAACCACATTAAAAATATATGATTTTAACACACTTCCAGAGGGAAGTTCTACCTTTTCGCCAGTCCTATTTGAATATGACGATGAGTCATTCCTGAACGAGTCGCACAATTGACCTAACTCTTTTTGATGAACTGTATTTATACGATGCCCGGTATACCATATCACGGCTCCATTGCACGATTCCCCTATTTTATCAGGAAATATTTTAGAATTATTGGAAGAGAACAGCGTCTGAGAGACTGACAACTGGACTTGGATATAACCTACACCTACTAACTACCTAACATTTATCTCGTGTTACGAGGCGGCGTACCAGTAACAAGAGTCATACGATCATTCATATGCTGGGAAACTGGGAGCCGTATCGGCGGATCCGTAGTGGGGGAGTCGTATCTGAAGATCCGTAGTGGGGGAATCGTATCGGTCGAGTTATATAGTGCAAACACAGTAATCTCGTAGCTCACGGCTCCCGTTCAATTGAGTCGACTCTTTGTGCCGTAGGAAAATATTGAGCTGGTACCGTACTAATAAAATGAGTCATAACTCATCGCTACTTGAATGGCTGTAAAGGCATTGCTGTCAGATAATTATACATGAATATTGTGGTGCCCAGATAACTTATTAAAATGACAATTCAACACACCCATAAAAAGTGTTATAAAGTTATGAAAGGTGATGAAACAATTGGTCAGTTGTTTAGTGTGGGCACTGACCTCAGACTCCTGGCGTCCTTGCACATGATGTGCAGGAAGAAGATCTCCCTGACGTCTGCGCTCTCCACCAGCATCAGGGGGATGATGGTGCTGGCGCCGGCGCCTGAACGGTGGCACACCCTGTAGTTGGACAGCGCCAGCAGCCCGTCTTGCGTCCTGCCCAAGTACTGCAGAATAGAATGGATGGTGTGAGTGTACCTTATTTTACAAGTTTACATATTTAACAATACATTTTTACGAGTGTCCGCTCTTTTAAAAGTTTATATCGTCTAATTGGACATCAACAATGTTCTTGGTGGTTGATCACACAAGTCAACTATAATTTGATCAAACGCTGATGGGCCGATAATTGACAGTTAATGGATAAATTTGATTAAACGCTGATGGGCCGAGAATTCTCAGTTGACGGCAAATTTGATCAAGCACTGATAGGACGAAAACCGACAGTGCGACCGTTACTTGTGGCAATTGCGTTAGTTTGCGGATCCTCGACATTAACGCTAGTCTCACACTAGCGCTATACTCTCATAATAAGTTTATCGTGTGTTATGTCTCAAAGTTGCGAAGTTCAAATATTAGTGCTTAGGTAATATAATATTATTATAGTAGTTTTATAATAGATGTACACTGGATATAAAATGTTAAATTTTACAGCTAAATAAAATGTACTTAAACAAACAAACATCAAAATATGTGGGCTTGGCCTGTTTCACTATATTGCTCGAGAGTGGGAGTGTATGGCGAGAGATATGGTGAATCAGGCCAAGCCCACACATATCATGAGAGTGTAGCCAGGGCCGGTCCTGTGCAGGCACAATTGGAGCAATTCGCTTCGGGCTGAGCTGGGGAGCTAAGGCGATGATATTAACCTAACACAGCGCCCTTGCGGTTTTTACTAGCATCAGGCGTTGTTTTGTTCAGAGCCGGCCCTGAGTATTGCGCTCGCGTGAGACTAGCTTAATAGTGGCTTCATAGTAATTAAGTTATGTCAATAATCCATACTGGACTGCTCTATTAAAAACACAAATCTTTTATTAACCTGCACAGCTTCTCCGCAAATGGGCACAAAGGGCACCGACAGTCCGGGCTCATCCGCCTCCAGAGTCCGCTTGGGGAAGAGCTCGGCCGCCCTGACGTGGCAGATGCTGGTGGAGCGCGAGGGCGGCGAGGACGACGAGGAGTGGTGCCGCGCAGAGTGGGGCGGCGGCGAGGGCGGGGGCGGGCGCGCGCAGGCCAGGCCCGGCGAGGGCGGCGCGGGGGGCGAGGGCGCCCGGGGCGCCCGCAAGGGGGACTCCATCACAGGGGCTGGCTTCTCAGGCAGGGCCGTCGCTATCTGGAACAACACAAACAATAAAACATTAGATTGCAATTTTACAATTTATTCATAATTAAATACCTTCAAAATACATACATTTGAGGATTGCAGTAGTGACCTTAGCTTCTTTTTTTAAATTTTAAATTCAGAATTCGACTGTTGAGAACTCATGAGTCTAGTCAATTTAAGAGTACCTACTCAAAACACTGAGCACAATGTCACCGTTCACGAACTAATTATGGAGCAAACTCGCCAATTCCTCTCCTACAAAGCTAAGCAAATGAATATTCAAATGGAAAATTTATATTAAGACATTATTTCTGATAATTTAGTTGTTATTAATTAGTGTATTATAATTTTTTTTTTAATTTTATCAGTTTTTATTGTAATTTGAAGCTGGAGAAGTATTAGACATAAAATTATATCTCCTGAATTACGACGATGGCACTTGTATATAATGATTGCAATAAAAAATAAAATGAGTCCCAAGCGGGAACCCTGGGGAAAGCCAGATGTTGCATTTTTAAACTATAACTTATTTAGACAGAAAGTAACAATATTTTATGTAACGAAATTTCAAATACTTATTACAATTCTATCCAGACAGTAAATTACAAGAAGTCAGTTATGAATGCGACAATGAGAAATAAAAAATACATTGTATTGGGTGCAGAAATATCTCAACATTTAACATTTCAAGGAACGGGAAATTTAAAAACAATATATACAAAAGGCTTGCGAGATTATTTTCTCCCACCATCAAATACAACATTGACGTTAAAAAATCAAATTATTAATTAAAACATTAATATAAATTCGCAATCTAAAAATAAAAATAATGCCAAGTTTCAAGGTATAATGTTTTAAATAAATACTCGATGTTTAAGGTCGATTTCAGTGTAAATAGAAATCTAAACAGGTGTTCAAACAGGCCTCACTCAAATACATTTACTAAAAATAAATGTTTATTTTACTCGTTCAGTGAAATTCCGATTATCATAAAATGTTTACATAATTTCAGAGGTGAATAATTATTATTAATATGATCGTAAATTTCGACAAAATTAATGCAAACAATCAAACATTGGTTTGGCTTGGCTTGTTGACTAATTTCGGTAGTGTCTTTCCTGTTTAATTTAGGTTCAAAAAAATACTAATTTCGGTAGTGTCTGTCCTGCATTACTTAGGTTCAAGAAAAATACTAATTTCAGTAGTGTCTGTCCTGCATTACTTAGGTTCAAGAAAAATACTAATTTCAGTAGTGTCTGTCCTGCATTACTTAGGTTCAAGAAAATACTAATTTCAGTAGTGTATGTCCTGCATTATTTAGGTTCAAGAAAAATACTAATTTCAGTAGTGTCTGTCCTGCATTACTTAGGTTCAAGAAAAATACTAATTTCAGTAGTGTCTGTCCTGCATTACTTAGGTTCAAGAAAAATACTAATTTCAGTAGTGTCTGTCCTGCATTACTTAGGTTCAAGAAAAATACTAATTTCAGTAGTGTCTGTCCTGCATTACTTAGGTTCAAGAAAAATACTAATTTCAGTAGTGTCTGTCCTGCATTACTTAGGTTCAAGAAAATACCAATTTCGGTAGTGTCTTTCTTGTCTTGTTAATTTAGGTTCAAGAAAAATACTAATTTTGGAACTATGGAAGATATGTTGATTGAGAAGTTAATAAAAACGGATTTTCTTTATTCCTTCAGACTTAGTTATTGAATAACCAGTTGTGATTAATAATTTATTAACTCGAATCAAAAACATTATTCTCGTCTAGTTTGACTTTTCATTTTCCTTTTCCGGATATATTTTCCACGACCTCGATCAAGACAACCTCCTTCACAATCATCTCATTATGAACGTGAATTAACGTTTATATTATTGTACAAATGTAATTATTATTTACGATAATGTGCAATGGCGAACCGCCTATTAATAATTTTCGCAATTATAAAGTGGTTTTAAAAATCGGTACATAATGCTCTTATTTTAAACACGCTTTATTAAAAAAATATACAGGGTATTAATGGACGTACTTGATTTACTTTGAGCAGTGATTCTTGACATTATTTGGAGTAAAAATGTAAATGAAATTTTTGTCTCCGGTGAAATTTTTGATGTTTTTTTGTTCAACTTAAAACTTAAAAAATAAGTAGGTATTGGACAATTAGGGTCGGGGTGAGCGGTGCGTATTTCCTTTTCCGTGTTCAATAGGGGGCAGTCGGCAGAACTGCCTTGAAACACGCACGGGTTTGTTACGCTAACTCTCTTTCTAAACTCTAGTACTGCCTCCTGTTGAATACGGAAAAGGAAATGCGCGTGATGGGTTGGGCAGTTACTTGACTGAGTGACAAGTTATGACATGTGGAATAAATATGTTTTGTTTGGTTTTGAAGAAAAAAAAAATCACCGGAGATCAAAATTTCATTTACATGTTTTACTTCAAATGAGACTGATTAAATTTTGTACACTTGACCTTCAAAACAAGAGGAAGATCACTGTCTACATTATATTTCGAAAAGATGTGCGTAAAGCCCGGGCAACGCCGGAGGCCTTCAGCTAATAATATATAATATTATATAGTATATTCACGTTCCAGAGTAGTAGACACTTTTAGTTTCGCCCTGGTGAAAGACCACCCTTCAAAATGGAAGCGTTGCTTGACATAGTTTTAGCCGTGTTTGGTGATCAGATCGGAATAGCCACCCCCATCTCCTTGTTTACTCGGAAATGTTCTGCACTCAACTCATCTGATGATGCATTCTGTCAGTTGACACGAAGTCAGTTTGGGCGCACTTTACGGATATGTTTACTCGGAGATGTTCTGCACTCAACTCACGGAAATGAATTATTCCCATCATAATAATTAAATTGTAAATATTTATATTTTACTTTATATGCTGCTGCAAATAACATACGGCATTGAAATTGAAGTGTTTAATGCGTGTGTTGTATCCAATCATAGTCTTACTAGTTTACTTCCTATTTCCTATGGCGTTAGATCGTAAAGGGCTACGAAGCAGTCTATATTGATAAATTATTGTATGCAATCTTGTTAGAAAGGCGAATAAATCTTGGAGACCTTCAAACAGCAGTAGAGAGAGAATTGCTGTTGATAATGGCAATGACGGAATATATAATATCAGAAACGAGCCTTGAAGCAATCTTCTATGTAAATAAAAATGTAAGGACGGGTTGTTTCGGAGAATTTGAACAATTCATCAAATTTCAACGTTAATTTGCGAGTTCTGTGAAAGTTCTATTCAAGTTCTGATATTATATCATTACAGGCTAGTTGCTTGACAGAACTGAAATAATAACAGAACTAGAAAATATCTTTCACAGAACTCGCAAATTAACGTTGAAATTTGATGAATTGTTCAGATTCTCCGAAACAACCCGTCCTAAATGTTCGTTTGTTCAAAATCATAAATCTCAGAAAGTTCTTCACCGATTGCTTTGAAATTTTAACACAACGTTGCATTCGAATACGCGTGTTTTATGGTTTCATGATAACTCAACACAATGACAATTCAACACACTTTAAAAATTCATTAAAAATCATGAAAAAACTAACATGGGTAACCTATTTAATCTAGTTTTTGCTTCATCACTTTTCATGATTTTATATCACTTTGGTGTGTTGAATTGTCATTTTGATGAGGTATCCGATCCCCATTTCGTCCATTCACTAATTTATTCATTCAATCAAGAAACAAAAACGAAATTCAGATAGACGTTTTTAAAAATACAATGTATTTGGGGTATATAATGGAAAATAGAGGAGCTCGCGGGAAATAAGACAGTCTGTCAATGCATGCACATTTTAATTGCTTTTTGACTAAATTCGATGATTGTAGATTCTATCAAACATCTGCCGGTAGAGACGATGTTAGTAGGTTAGGTAGGCCAGGCTGGAAGGTATAATGGTTTCACCCTGTTGTAGAGATCACCAGATTGTCTAAAGCCAACAGCTTTAAAATATAACGTAACTGTCTAAAGCCAATATCGTTACAATATAACGTCATTGTATAAAACCAATAGCGTTACAATATAACGTCATTGTCTAAAGCCAATAGCGTTACAATATAACGTCATTGTCTAAAACTAATAGCGTTACAATATAACGTCATTGTTTAAAACCAATAGCGTTACAATATAACGTCATTGTCTGCCAATATCGTTACAATATAACGTCATTGTCTAAAGCCAATAGCGTTACAATATAACGTCATTGTCTAAAGCTAATTAATCCAAACCTTTGTTAGTGAAAGTTAATTGTGCCAAATCAAATTGCCAAACAATAATTTGTCGTTTGGTTAATTTCTACACAAATTCGTCATTATACTCGTATATAATATATATGCAAAAAAACGAGGTCTTGTGGTGTAAATTCAGCAGATAAAGAAGGAAACCATTAGTTAATTACCATTCACAATCTATTTCTGTCACGAATGTGGGCATACTGGGTGAATGACAGATAATACAATTTGCATATAAAAAACGTACCCGTGCTGTATAGCAAGCCAAACCACAAGAATTGTTAACATCAAACTGGATCGAGAAAAATACACCTTTTATTAAATACCCATTCTTTATCAGTAGAATTAAATAGCTATTCGTTTTGGTTTACTTTAATTAAGGAAATTCCAACTCTTAGATACCTAATTGCTTTATAGAAAAGGAAATGCGGTCAAAAATTTCCCAGTGGTCATAGTTGACATTTATATCACTTACAGTCGACATTTTGGTGAGGTGATTACAGAAACAAGTTATTTTTATTTAAAAAAAACAATTGTTTTTACACAAAAGCAAATAAGGTCGAAAATTCCCCAGTGATCTTATAGCTATCTCAGTTGGCATTTATATCACTTACAGTCGACATTTTGGTGAGGTGATTACAAAAACAACTTAAGAAAAATAAATCTATCTATTTATATAAATAAAAATGTAAGGACGAGTTGTTTCGAAGAATTTGAACTTTCGTCAAATTTCAACGTTAAGGCGATGCCATACGTAGTAAAGCAAAATCACGTGTTTTTGATTTGAAAATTGGGTCGCCTAGAAATGTTTCAGATGCTTTAAATAAATACCGCGAGTATAATACATCTAAACCCAGAAAAAAATAAATTATAAGGCCTATGAAAATTGCTTTAAAGTTCAAAATTTCCTACTTACGAACCCATTTTCGGTTATGGTTTTATTGTATAATGTGGCAAATTAATTTATTTATAAAATGATCGGAAAACATTTAAATATTTATGCCTGAACATCCACAAAATAAAATAAAAGGCACTTTTTGGCAATGTTGTTTTCTTGCCTAAATCAAAACAGCTGGATGGTGTTAAGCGGGAATTTAAGCCTTAACGCCATCTACGTAAGGAGTGTTATTGATGGCGGCTCGATTCAAAATATTACACGAAATATTACAAATATTATTAATTTTTGGGTTCTGTGATTATATCATTATAGGTTAGTTGCTTGACGGAACTTGAACGTTTGTTCAAAACCTTAAAGTTCTTCACCGATTGTTATTACATTTTGACACAACGTTGCATTCGAATACGCGTATTTTTATATAGCATATATATGTCACCTGTGACAGATAAAAACATGCTTTAAACAGCGTAATCTGTTGGATAAACATGCTTTTATTTAAAAAAAAACAAACAAACAAAAAAAACAGGGCCATCTGTTGGACGCAAAAGCAACAAGCGCTATTGTTTTTCTATCTGCACAGACAGACTGAGCCCCAGCAACGCATGGCGGGTTACCGCTAGTTTTAAATGAAAATTTTACCATGAATTGACGAAGAACTTCAATCGAAAAGACGTCTGTTTTTATTGAAAGTTTCGATCGATTTGCAGGTACATAGAAATGTTAATATATAGGACCAGGTCTGAATAATCAGGTACTTCCCCAACCTTCGTCTTCCTCATCTTCTTCACTTCGCCAATTCCTTCAGTTTCACAATAGGTATACCCCAATCGGGATGTCACCAACTGCCTCCGGACACTTGGGACGTGCGATATTCACATAAAAAGTGAGTACCTACGTAACGCCATCTTTGTAAATTAAAAACATATAGTTAAATATTACGTTACATTGATTTATTTTTGGGGTATTATGCCCTGTTGCGCTACCTCCTTCTTTAGCCAACGCTTCGGACAGCATCGCAGTGTCCACCACAAAAATTGCGATATCAAAAAGGTTATAAATTGATAATATATAATTATTGTTAAATAAAAAAATGAAATATTCATTGTATGCGGCATATATAATATATACTGTACCGATAGTTCCCGCATGGGACTAGGTGGTACGGACTTTGTAACGCGGGGCCCATTACGTCTTCAACAAACTAATCACCAACTAAAACAATGCACGTATTATTTATAATATCATTAACCCTTCAGTACATTCATCACATTTGTTCAGTTTGCAATGTTTTCTGTGTATTTCAAATGCGCTATATACATCTTATTTTTTAATTTTCCGTAAAAACAAATACTTTTTTAGAAACTAGATAAAAATTATTTTTCCGATGTATGCATTTAAAATAAACATGACTATTTCTAAATAATAAAATTTTAATATCAAACGTGGAAAATGTTGTCAAAAATGCTAACCACATTTTTTACTTAATTTTTTTCTCCAATCATAAAAAAATTAGAGAACTCGATATTTCGAAAACACATTCGTTTTGTTTGGGGAATTTGTATGAAAACTGTACCTTCACTTTTATCCCGTTCATATAATAAAAAATAATAAATATTTTTAAAGTTAAATTGATTGTTACGATAGTGACGCGAAATATGAATTATTCAATTTGGCTATTTTTAGGATTTTATGAATGAATTCCAGTTGTTTGATTCAATTGAGGCAAATAAATAAACTGGAAAGAATTATTATTTCTCTTTCTGACTTCAAAAAATGTGTATTTTCGCAATTTTAGAAAAAAAGATAAAAATACTTTTATAAAATATGGACGCCCGGTCATATATGACCCTCACACGCTGGAGGGGTTAACAGGGATAACATACCACAGCCACTGCGGCGTATGGGGAAACACCCAGACACGTAATACACGAGAACAGTGTCTACATTCCATTGTTGATAACCTACTGCTATTGTTTACATTTATTTATTTCACTATCGTTTTTTTATTTATTTGTGATACATATGAAAAGAAACAGTATGACGGGATTAATAATAAAGACGATTGAAGTCGTTGGCCTATTTTACCATTACCACACGAATGTTACGGACATACTTGATATGTATATTATAATTTGATTTATTTACCATTTCAAGTACTATTATGTAAATTCGATATTAATTAAAACGTTGGTATTTTGCCATTACTTATTAGTTTTTTTTTCCTATAGATACAACAGACATCATTTTTCTTGTTTTTTTCTTAGTTCCTGTTTTCAGTCTTACAGGTTTGCAACAAACATGAATAATTGTATGCATATACGAATGTACAATGCACATACTTACTTTATATTTGAAACTTTGCTTTATTTACAATATCAGGTGTTATTATTTGGATTTGATGTTAATCTGAGTATTACCATTTGATTTTTTTTTGTATATAGTTATGCTATTATCCATGTATTACGTTACACTTACATGTGTAAATTGTCAATTTCCTCTGCAAAAATTTAAAAATTTTGAACTTAAAAACTTTAGTAAAGAGTTAACAAGAAACTTGTTACAAATCGGTACAAATTGGGTATGCGGGGGCTCAACTCTCTGGGGTGTATAATCCGTGTCCATCCCTTGGGGTGGAGTTTATTTTACGAGATGCTTTTAATACTTGCATTGTCGTGCGATTAAAATATTCATTATAAAGGACAGATTGTTTTTTCTTTTTTCCAATATATAACATAAGTTAAATGATAAGCGACAATTACATCTATTTTTTAAAAAGGTTTCGTTCTCAGACCATCGATGATACCAACTAATCTACCAACAAAGAATCGACCAAAAAAGAACCATTGCTTTAAACAAAAAAAAAAACAAAATCAATAACTTTCTACATTATTTATTCTTCAGAAACCAACCGTCTGTTAAACAACATTCCCCAACAATTGAAGTCTGCAATTTAATACAGAAGGTTTACAGCTTACACAGACAAAAATGTGCGGAATTCCGAAAGAAACACCCAAGCGAATGGCTTACATCAACAGGTGAATCGGATTCTCAGCTCGGTGCAAAGTCAAGAACATAACACACACATCGGGCCATCGGGGAATCGCGTGCTTCAGGTTCAAATGTAAACTAACGAAGTCGAATAATTGAAATATTGATGACAACTGTGCAGGGAAAATGATGAGTCAAGTAGCTCAACGTATAAATAAATATTTGTGTAAAAGCACAAATATTTATTTATACTAGCCTAAACGATAAATGGTTTAGTAGAATCTGAAATGGGTTCTCGAGTTTTTTAACCAACTCGACTATAACTTCTAAACAGGTATATAACGATATCGTCAAAATTGAAAGAAAGGTGGTATTTTATGAATGGATCGCCGGCCTGAAGAGCCACCGGATCACTGGAGCCAGGATGCGGCTAATGGCCTTCGACAACACGGTGGTGACCGCAGCCTACCAGCACCAAGTGCCACTCCTGAGTGAGCACTGGGCCCGAGATAATTGAATGGATTCGCCAGCCTGATGAGACACTGGGTCACTGGAACCAGGATTCGGCTAATGCACTGGTGGATTGCAATTATTAAGATTATTATTATTATTTGCAAAAACTAACCTGCCCACCATCAAAATAACTGTATGATTTCGAAAAACTCTGTGCAAATCCCGGGCAACGCCGGGGACCTCAGCTATTTGCCAAATAAATATGGTCAAATGTCATAAAACTGGTCACATATGACAAAATATCACGAAAACTGCAAATTGCAAAATACAGCGAAAATGTGATGAAATCAGGGCAAGTAAGGTCAAAAAAGCGAACTTCTTAAAATATGATGAAACGTCATAAAAAATACTATTATTAAAATTACTGGTAAAACTTAATACTTACAAATTTTCGCGCTTTTACAGTAACATAATATAAAACAGACAGCTCGATGGGTACAAGGTTTAGCTCGAACGAAGAGAGAGAAAGTGAACCCTGACCTTAGAGCTGGCTTCATATTGTGATCAATCTAACAACGATAGTAATTCGTTGCGACGGAGATCTGTTCTCTGCCAAATGGAAAACGAAGATTGATGGCAAAGCTAATCTATGTAGGTACAGAATGTGCTTATAGTAGACATGCATTATTCTATAGTCTGGACCATTTAGCTATTTGGGCGAATCCATCGGGAGATTCTGGGAAATCTACATCTTATCACAAGCAATTATATAACAAGCCAAAAATAAATACATACGTAAACTTTCTACACAAACGCCAACTAATAATACTGTAAACATAAGAATATCTATCTACCCGAGTGGTAGATGCTCTTCATATCTCACTGGTGAAAGACTACCATTCGGATTCGAAACGTTGTTGCTTGAAATGGCTTTAGCTGTTTTTGGAAACCAGCCAGTTTTTTTTCAACCTTCCTCTCGACTTATCTCAGCCTTACAACATTAGGGATGTAATATAGTAAATCTCAGAGACAGGTCGTACGTGACGCCATCGTTCTAGTATCTCAAACATAAAAATATCAAAATTCAACGTTAATTTTAAAGTTCTGAGACAGTTCCTTTCAAGTTCTGTTATTATATCATTGTGGGCCTTTTGTATCACAGAAATAATAACAGAACTTTCACAGATCTTCAAAAATAACTCTGTAATTTGATAAATTGTTCAAATTCTATGAAAAAAACCCATCCTAGGAATATTTTTTGTCGATGACGTACGTCCGACCTCTCTCTGGGACTGCTGCAGTCCAAGTGCACGGAAACATTTATGGCCATCTGAGGAAAACTGTGAAGCTGGATGATGTGGGGAGGGGAAGAAGCTGAGGCAAACAGAATTTGGGAAGCACCTAGATATTAAAAAAATGTTGGTCTTTTACTAGAGTGAAACTAAAAGTATCTTCTACTCTTGTTTAGATTACAACGAAACTATTTTTTATGCGAGTACCACACAAGAGTCCCAACTGCTCCCAACCGTCTGGAGCAAATGAGACTGCACGGAGAAAAACGACTATGGCTAATTTATTTAGAATCTCTTCATAGTTTTGGTAATTCCGCTTAAAATTGATTTCTTGATGAAATTTTAGTAAATTACGAATACATCATCCCATATTGATCTATGGGGTTTTGACAGCATTCGCGGCCAAATAAGAATGGGGTTGATTAGGCTCGCCTTTATTTAAGCTATCAATAACCACTGGAACGATTTCGGTCGAAAAATCGACCACTTTTATTTTTCTGCGATTGATATCGGTCCAAAAATGGACCGATTTTTCTACCATTCGTAAAATATTTATTGTAATTATTTAAAACGCTTCCTTGGCCAGCTACTTGTTTTATCGAATAGCTGATAATATATTCTCTTTGTCTATGAACTTATCCGTTGTCTTTGAAGTGATATTTAACGAGTTTTCGCGGTTTTATAAGGCGTCCTGTCAAAAAACAAAACCATAAATTTTTAACATTCACGAAATTTTGGACTCTTCCTAAAATGCCGTAAGTAATTAATTTATTGGGTTTTTAACGCATAATTATATATTTGTGTTATTGTGATTGACTTATCTATCTTTGAAATGCGTTTTTAATTAGTTTGTTTCTAATATATTGTTTTGGTTGAAGTTTTTGTGTAAGAATACGTCAACTGAAGACGTCATCTGTTTTTGATTTACAATAATGTCTTATATACTGCACTCGCGCATTTGAAATATAGATATTCCATCACAGTGATTCAAAACAAAGAGATATATATAAGTTTTATTTGAATTGGTTCATTATTAATACAGATATTTGTTAACCAATTATTTTAAGTCATATGTCAAAAAGTTGACTCTTTTTTACATGTAAAATGGTGTAAAGCCTTCGTCACACAATAAAAATTTAGTAATTTAGTTGTATAATTAATTAATTTCTTCACTTTTACCAAATTTGTGCAGAAACAAATGTCGTCCAGGGAAAGGGAGCACTCCACGACCCAATAATTATTTTCAAATTTTATATTAGTGCAATATTTAACAAAATTTAAACATTTAAGTACTTACATTAAGTGTTTTCAATTTAAAATATATAGAGTGGTGCTGACTGCAAGAGGAGGCAGAGGAAGAGGGAGAGGTGGGGTACGAGCTGGTGCCAGACTACCTGCACGTGGACGTCAACGCAGAGCTGCAATTGCAGCCTCGTCTGGAGTGTTAGTATTTTTTAATGTTTTTTTATGAAAGTACTTTGCTGTGGCCGTTGAACTCATCATATATTTGTATTTATTTAAACAGCGACCCTGCTTTGCTACTGGTGCGAGAGGATCGCGTCAAGGCCCTAAAGGCTGTTAGGGCCCTGCCTGCTTCCTTCCGGCTAGAGCTGGAAAGCCGAAAATTCAAGAAGCAGGCGGCGCGCATTTTGCTCCCTACCGCACCTCCAAGAAAAACTAAACAAAAGTAAGCAATCGTATTTAGATGCTTGATACAATATTATTGTTTTTTCCTGACAGCGTTCCACTCTTACAGTGATAGTTGGTAAGATCAGCGCTCTGTGCATTTGGCACATTCAGTGCATATTTTACAGAGTTCTAATTTTATTGTTTATTTACATACTGTACTTACTGTTTCACACGTGAATGAGAACAATTTATATGATTTATGTAAATGTTTTCAGAATTCCATCTCCGGAGAGAACAACGTGTCCCTTTTCACAAGGGACGCCTTCACCGTTGCCACGACCCGTACCACCACCGTGGATGTCCACTCCCGCACAGATCCAATCAACGGCTCCCAATGCACCAATTATGCCTATCCGTGCAGCATCTCCCGAGCCGTTACCTGGGACATCGCGGAGTGGGGAACTCTTCTCTCCGGAGGCCCGCTATCACAGCGAGCTGTGGGTGGACGTGCCATTCTACCAAGAATTATCGGCGTTTGGGAACGGTGAGTTTATTTTTTAAAATGTCATACCAGGGGCTCAATATAAAATCAATTATCTATATTTTATATTGATATCTTTAGCACAGTTTCACTGTTGGTATATTGGCAGGAAATAAGCATAGTACTTAAAAATTCCACATAACAAACATACAAAATGTATTGTTGTTATGACGTGGATGCATCATTACACATCTTTTTTTTTCTGTAACGGGTATTGCAGAGTGAGAAATAAGACATGCCGAACTTCTTTGCGAGGATTACATTTGATTCACCGGCTTCTAAACGGTGTAATACAGCATTTTTTTCTTAAATTGAAAAAACACTTTCGCTTCACGGGACTCATTGTGTCGAGCTTCCTAGTCAAAAGCGAGGCTGTATTGGTAGGTGGGTTTTGTAACCGGACAAATTATCATTAAAATAGGTCGCTTTACGTAGTTGGTCACTTTAAACGGATACGTTTTCCTACTAAAAGTTATGAAACCTTACTAGAGTTTACATTATCGTCACTTAAAACAGTAGACCGTTAAATGCAAAGTCATTATATCCAAATTCTACTGTAAATTTGTGTTTTCTTTTATTTCAGAGTCAGACATGGGCAGTAACGTGGACGAGGCAGCTGTACTAGAAGAGTCTGTACTTGGAAACCGTGAGTTATAAAACTAACTAACTTACCTTCACGCCATTTCGGTAGGCAGAGAGGATGAACCACCATGCAACTCGATCTTGGCACACACACTCTTTTCTTCATTCCATACCTACCTGACTGTGCTATTCTGACTCCTGACATAGCCCGCCTCAAGTATTTGATTAACTTTTTATTTATTTTTTTATATGAATACCTCACAAGAGCCTCATCTGGAGCCAGTGAGACTATGGCATCCTCAATCGGGGTATGTTGTGAGGCTGAAGGTAGCGGGGAGGGGAAGGAGGTGTGGAAGAGGGAGGTGGAAAAGTACCTGGCTATTCAGAACTGGTCACCAAACACGGCTAAAACCATTTCAAGCAACGTTTCAATTCTGAATGGGGTCTTACACCAGGGCGATACTATGGGTATCTTCCACTCTGGAACGTGCCGCAAATATAATATATATTATTTTAAATGAATTTTGTGTGAAAATAACACTAATTATTCAAATATAATTTATTTGATTTGATCCCGCGACCATCGTATTGCGAGTCATAAGCCGTACCAGAGGCAGTGGGTTATCGTAATATAGACACATTAAATTAATTTGGGTTTTCTGTTGTTTCAGAAATGGACAGATCGAGCGACGAGGATGACGAAGCGAGTGACGTCGACCACGAAGAGAGCGATGAGGATACCTTCTGCATGCCACCAATACCTTATCATAATATTATCAACGTTTCACCTAACTCCGCTATGGCCATAGACTTTAGTAGACAAGACCAGGTAGATAGTGAGGCAATGCGTTCGATTCTGCCGCCTGAAGGTTACTCTTTCGATTGGTCTAAAGATATCTTACGTTTTACTGGGATAAGGGAGACTTTCACAGGCACGCCGGGACCAACTTTCAATACCGACGAAATGGGCAAACCTGTGGATGCCTTTCTTAAAATCTTTGATGCAGATTTCGTTGAACTGATCGCGAGAGAGACCAACAGGTATGCAGATCAATGGATTGCGAAAAAACAATTTAAGCGTCATGCGCGTACCAATAAATGGGCTCCCACGAATAAAGAGGAAATGTATGTATTCTTGGCAATTTTAATGTATCAAGGTATTAGTCCCCTTCCTGTTGAAAAAGACTACTTCTATTCAAAAAAACTCACCGCCATGCCTTATTTCAGCCGAGCCATGGATTATAATCGTTTTCTTCTAATTAAAAAGTTCCTTCACTTCACCAACAATGAAAGTCTTTCTTCTGATGCACCATTATCTGTGCGAAGGTTACAAAAGATTCAACCCGTCTTGGACCACCTCTCAAATAAGTTTGAGACTTTATACCTGCCCGAGCAAGACATCTCTCTGGATGAATCCTTACTCTGCTATAAAGGCCGTTTGGGATTCGTCCAGATGATCAAAACCAAAGCGGCCAGTGCGGGTATAAAGTCTTACGAGCTTTGTGAGTCCAAGTCTGGCTATCTTTGGAAATTCCAAATTTATACGGGGAAGACCATTTCCAGACAGGCTGAATCGACAAATCCAGACCAGGAAGATATGACGGAAGACATAACGGAAGATATGACGGACGACATGACACAGGCCAACTTTTTGGGTGCTCACAATATCTGCCCAGTTGGGGCCACTGCAAAGATAGTATACGACCTGGCCAGCCCTCTGTTTAACAAGGGGTATACATTAATAATGGACAATTTTTATAATAGTCCATTATTGGCACGATGCCTCAAAAGAAATGGGATGGACTGCATGGGCACATTGCGGTTAAACCGAGAATTTGTGCCCTCTGCATTTAAGTCCCATCTCCGGTCCAAACTGAGGGAAGGTGAGGTTGTATACTCGAACTGCGGGGACCTCAATGTAATGGTTTGGTTGGACAAAAACCTGGTAAGTATGTTGTCCACCTACCATAAGGCAGAAATCGGGGCAGTTGAAAAGTTTGGTACCTGGACTTACAAACCTCAACTCGTACTAGACTATAACAAGGTAATGGGGGGGGTTGACCGAAAAGATCAGCTTTTGTCAGGCTTCCCCATTGAACGACAGCGAAACCTGGTCTGGTACAAGAAGCTTTTCAGGAGACTACTAAGCGTTTCGGTGCAGAATGCGTATATATTGTACGGCTCAAAGCTCCGCAAGGAAAATAAACGCATTTTGTACCGAAACTTCAGGAGTGAGGTTGCGGATGAACTCCTTCTGCTGTTCTGTCGTAGTCAAATTGACACGACTGTGCGGACCATTGGCCTAATAGCTGAAGGAAAGACTCTGCGACCTATCCTGAAAGGCAACCACTTCGTGGTCCGTAGCGGGAAAAAGGTGAAATGTGCCTGGTGCAACATAAATAACATTTTCAAAAGGACCCTTACAAAGTGTGATGTGTGTGATGTGGCATTATGCTATGATTGCATGAAGCCATATCACACTACAATATAGATTTGCTGAGGGTTTTTTTTTATTTCATTTTTTTCTTTTTTGGTTTTTTAGTTATGAAATTCTAATTTATAAATTTAATTAAATTTGTTTGAACATCAATTATGATGGCCTGGATGGCTGGACTTATAATCATTTCTTTCCGCATACTCACGTCTCATGTTATGTTGTCCTCAAAGGTTCTATATGATAAGGTTCGGTGGACATTTAATATGTATATTTCAATTCTGATCATTGAAATATGCATGTTAACAAATGCACAGGTTTTCTCATTTTTCCCTGTTTATTGTACACATTAAATAACTCGTTTTATTTTTGTTGTTTGTTTTTGGGGTGTTATGCCGTGTTGCGCTAACTCCTTCTTTAGCCGACGTTTCGGACAGCGTTGCAGTGTCCATCATCAGGGCAGATCCGGTAGATCCGAAGATGTTTTATTTTTATGTCTTAATTCGTTAACTCGTTTTATTTTTATGTCTTAATTATATTTTGTCAATTTTTCTGTAAAGATGCTTTTCCAGATCTAGTCACTGAACATAACTAAGCCAATTCAAGCAATGTTCAATTCTGAATGGTGGTCCCTCACCAGAGCGATACTCAGAATCTCACTCTATAGCGAGGCACAATGATATTATTATGTATTGATTTTCTTAAATTATGAATAAACCAATAAACTGAATACATTTTTATTATGACAAAAGGTGTAAACAATGTTTAAATCAATATACTGCTCTTTCATTGTAACCATACAACTGTAATATTGATTTTAAAGGATATTAGGGCTTAATAAATAAATCAATTATTGGTTCCATCAATTATTTTCCCTCCCCCATTTTTTTTCGATACCTTTGCGTTTAGATATAAAATTATCACTATGATTTTATTTGAAATTCTACGGTCATACAAAGGTTTGATATATATATACAAATTTATCATCATTTTACATATTCCGATTTACCCTATGTAGATTGACCTTAAGGTAGCTGTCAGAAGTGATTTTTGGTCAAATATTGGTGAATTTCATCAACTTTCAAAGTATCCCCCTGAAATATTGGCAATGTTTATATCTATGATATATATCTCACTTTAAGCCTTATTTCCTCGTTTTGCACGTAATATAAAAACATGGTTACAAATCTCCAGTTCTAATTTACAATTATTTAAAAAGTAGCACCATGATTTTGACATCGTGAAATAGGCTCTCTGTATAATTCATCAAATGAATAAAATAAAGCCAACACGGCGACTATGCTTATTAATAATTGTAGACAGTTAATGTATCTTCCTAACGTTATACCAGTTTTTGTGGTAAATTTATTATATAATATAATACAGTGATTTCAATTTTGACGCGTCACGCACTCAAATTTTACAAAATTATTTTCTGACCAAACTTTTGAAGAGATCTTAACATGCAAAAAAATATTTTTCTATTACATTCTTGCATCTGTGATTATCAAACAGGCCATAGAGAACATAAAAACGTAGAAAATATTCAATAAAGATTTTTAAAACTGCCACTGGCGGCAATTTCAAATCACAAAAACGCAAATTTCGCGCATTTATAAAGTTTAAGATTTTTTAATAATTTATCTATCAATTCTAAAAATATAGAATAATTATTAAAATATAGGTGAATTCATTGGCTGTATAGCACTATAATCAGTTTTATGTTTCCGTATTAAAATTCGGAGGTTTGATTTTTTTAATGTTGGCGGAAAATATTCAAAATCGTCGCCAAAAAACCGCGAGCAATCGGAGAAAAAAGTTTTTTGACGCGCGATCGTTCGAGTGGATAAATTGGCCCCAGTCTGAGTCACTATTCACTATGCGGACTACAACCGAGACACGAGGGCTGAGCCAGACTGAGACAGTTAAATATTTACACGCAATCACGAATCGTCGCGGCTTCCAGGCGGCATTTGCATCTCGGGGTCTCTAATCAGGGCGCGGGTCGCTCACAAGGCGCTTTTCAGTGGCGCGGAGGGCGCCTGGCAGAATGGGTAATAGAAGAATAATTAATCTGACACTGCTCGCCAATTGGGGATCTACATGATCCATACCCACAACTGGAATTGCCAATAATTTGAATAGAATCTTATAATAAATAATATATTAGCAATAGTCATTACATTACTCTCCGTGCATCTGATAGTATATATAATATAAATAAAAATGCAAATGTTTGAAATTTTGACACAACGATGCAATCGAACACGCGTGTGTTTTTATATACTTTTATTTTACAGATGTAACCTGACAGGTAAAAATAGTATTTAAAAAAAAAAAACTGTTAAAAAAATCTGCTGGACGTAAAAGCAACACGCGCCATTGTTTAGCTATCTGCACATATAGATTGAACAATCAGCAACGCGTAGGGGGTATAGCGAGTTATCTTAATAAGTTAATTAATTGATTAATTATTGTACAGTTTGTATTGTCGTAAACTGAAGTGGCGCCATCTGATATTTTCAAAAAGAACCGTTGAAGTTTTCAAGCGCATTTAAAGTTGATACTTAATAACCTAACCTCGTGTACATCTCTGACGCCACGCTGTACGGCAATCGCGTTTGGGTCACACCCAGGCGTAGCGTGTTTAATACCTCGGCAGGCAAGTTCTCCATCACAACACAAGCAACATTTTCCGCTTACTGTGGTGGTAGTAGGAGATTTTAAAATATTGTCGGATTATTCGTAATTTGGAAAGGGTAATCCGAATGTAACATATATTTGAATTATTTATTTATTTATGTCTATTCTTGAATACACATTTTACAAATGATTACAGTGGTTTATATTGTAGTACAGAGAAAAAAAGTGCAGAAAAGAGGTATAAAAAATAAAGAACATAGGTTGATATAGGTAAAACTGTGTGTGGGTGATATTGTATGTTACGTGAACACCTCACTAGGAGAACCTGTGCTGAGGTGTTAACGTGTTTGTGATTAAGTGTGACAGGTATTTATGTGTTGTAGTAGAAAGTTAATAATTTTTTTTCACCGACGTATATTGAAACATGAAAACACAATTTTTTATTTTTTATTATCAATATAAAGTTTTTTACATGTTTTTTTTTCGATGTCTGTCTCACTAGGATAAACCTTTGTCGATTTATATGTGAGTGTATGTATTTTTGGATAATTCTTGAAGAACGTGTATAATATTAAATTTTACTTATTATATTTTGGTTATGTTTGGTTTGGAATTATAATCTTTTGAATAAAGTGAATATCTTGATTTTTTATCCAGGCTACGATATGTTTTTTGAGAAAGTTTGTAGATGTATTTGTAATCATTAATTGTTTCAAAGTAATGGGCATACTGTTAAAAAGTTTGGTTGCGTAGTATTGAAAGTGTCTTTGTCCGTGTGTGGTGTGTGTTATCGGAATGTTCAGTGTTTTATTTGTTGATGACCTGTTTTTTATTATGGCTTTTGGTTGATTTGTAATATGAAGATTATTATGGATGAGATGTAGGAGAGCAGTTTTGGTAGGATTTGTTAGGAAAACGCCTTTGGTTTCTGAACTTGTGGTACGCCTCTGAAGCCAATAGAAAGTGGACTCCCCCGCAATAATTTAACGAGGTGGCACGAGTAGCAACTCGGTTAGTTTTATATTCATTTATCATTTCCATGAGCCATCTAAGACAATAATTATAATGTGTCGGTAATGGAGGCTGATGTTGCTAACGACAGGCAATAAATCACCGTGACCTATCGATGCAATCCGCCTGCATAAATCTTTAAATACAGGAGAAGACGTACAAGTATTTTGTTACCTATGAAAATCATGATTTATCTCCAATAATTGATAAGTAGGTTAATATAAGGATAATATAATAAGAAAATTATAATATAATGCTCATACCCATGTTGCACGAGGGAGGAAACACAAAGGCTAGCAAATCGTTATACAGCCGGCCGTTGAACTCAAGAACGAGTCGCAGAAGCGACCGTTCTCATGTGACAATTATCAATTAGGTTATGTGAGGTTAGGTTAGGTGTAAATTAAGACACGTGTCAATTTAAGCGATAATTAATTGCCATTATATTTATTAAGGGTAAAATTATGTTTTTAAAAGACAAGGATTTTATGCAAACCACAAAGGATAAAACATTATTATAAGCAATAATTATTAGCCTGAAACACAAATAAAAATTGAAAAAATCTTACGAGAAAAATTGTTGCAATTGTTGCGAGCAATAATTGTTGAATGAAATACTAGTATTTATTGAATTATTTGCGCGGTTAGAAGTAAGCCGACGTAGCACAGTGGTTCCGTGCACCTGACCGGCAATCGGAAGGTGCGGGTTCAATTCCCGTCGGAGGCATTTATTTTTTCAATTTATATTTCTGTTTCAGGCTAATAAATATTGGTTATAATAATTGATTGCCATTTAAAGTGGTTTGACAATACCTGATAATAAATTATAATGTCGATAAATTATGGTAATAAATTATCGACATTGTTGGTAAGTCGCTTTCTTTGTATTGCTTTTGCCATTTGCGACAGCCAATATTCCAGTTCTTACGACTGATCTAGTACAATAATTCAAAGTAGAAATGCGGTAAATACGTCAGCCCCTTCGTAAGTTAGCGGCTAGTATCTCCACTATCGGCTACCCGATATCTTCTTTGTCTGATTGTAAAGCGGCTTGCGGCTGTACTTCAGAGCCAATTACACAATATTATAGTTGCCCGACTGGAAAGTCTAGATTCTAGATATCTATCTGCCGGATTAGAGTGCGGATAGCGTGGGCTGCCTCCTACATCATTGTCCGAACTAATATTAATGGCTTGATATTATTATAATGTGGAAGTCTGCCGCTACGCTAAGGTTGACAGCGTAAAATGGCAAGGCGCCGAGTTAAAAATTAAAAAAATTTGCTGCTTTGTAAGCAGCAATATTAAGCACAACAGTGCATATTTATCTCTCATTCAGTCAGCAGCAATTAAGGAAACTTGTAACATCGTACATTTCAACAGTTACAATATGGTATACTTCAACTTGGCCTCCGAGATCACCGAAGGCCGCAAAATGTTAAATTAACGCTAAAACGAAATGCATTGGGAATAAAAATCTAGTGGAATTACGGCATTTTATTTTATTTTTTATATTAACTCCACACAGGAGGCCCTGAAGAAAATAATTTCCCAATGTCATCTTTGGGGATGCTGTGTGGAGGGTCTTTTTGTGGAGAGGAAGGAGTGAACATGGGTCTTGAAGAGTCCCATGTCGTAGGAGGGAGGAAACACAGAGGCCGGCAGCTCGTTCCACAGCCGAGCTGTTGAACTTAAGAACGAATCGTAGAAGCGACCCGTTCTCATGTGACAAATGTCAACCGTGTACAAATGTTGGGCGCGCGTTTGGCGTGTATCCCGACTACGCACCGGTGCCGAAGGGATCAATGACGCTAGTTCTTCAGAGCATCTTCCATTGTAATACCGATAGAACAAGGACAGCATACCTACCTGACGCCTGTGCTCTAAAGATTGCAGTCCGTTTGTTAAGATTGGGGAATCTATCAAACGGACCGCCCGTTTCTGCACAGAGTCAAGGGTTTTTTTCAGGTATTTAGGGACTCCGGACCAGAGATGGCTGCCAAATTCGACAGTAGGGCGCACTTGCGATTTGTACAGGGTCAGCAGTTGTGTACTATTAAAGTATCTGCGGGCTCTGTACAGTACGCCCAGCTTCTGAGAGGCCAGCTTTACTCTTTTTTGGGAATATCATAAGGCCGAGTGGGTAGGGGTGGGAAAGGAAAAGGTTTGGACGGACCTGGCTATTCAGATGTACAGATCAAACGTTTTATACAAAATACATGCATATTATATATTGATAGAAATTAGAGAAAAGTCGAGCAACGCCGGGTCAGCTAGTCTATTATAAAACTACTATAATAATACTCTATTACCTACGTACTAATATTTGAACTTCACAACACACGATAAACTTATGAGAGTATAGCGCTCGTGTGTGATTGGCGTTAACGTCGGGAAGAGGCAAAATAACGCAGTTGACACAAGTAACAATCGCATTGTCGATTTTCGGCCAATCAACATACATGCATATTATATTGAGAGAAATTAGAGAAAAGTCGAGCAACGCCGGGTACACGTCAGCAGTTAAAGATAATTCTCTATCTGTAACTGTCTGAAAATATTCTCACACGAACTTATACAAATTGAATATTGGAATTCATAAATCACCAGCTATAATTAAAAATTATAGAAAGGGGAAGTTTAAATACATTTGTCTGACACGATCTAGAAGCTAGTTCGTGCTAATGAAATATTATATTGCAATAAACAAAAGTGTAAGTCGCTAGCTGAAAAAACGATTTTATATTTAATAATGGCGGGACTAAATTTTGTGACAAACTTACAGAAAATGTTAAAAAATTAAAAGTCAAGCGCAATAAATTAACCTTCACACTACTACACATCGCAGTCGTCTAAATTCTGCGGGTTAATAAATTGACCCACTGCAGCCACATTCTACGATTGTACTATTTGAATAGTTTAAATGCTAATTACGAAGAAACTGCGAACACCATACATTCAAACATTTGGCATTCGTATTATTTATACCTTGACATATCAATGCCATCTTAAAATAGCTAATTTAAATATTTGCTCCTGTCAAAGTCACATGCATAATGAGATGTTTATCAATATACTCGACGGTAGTACAAAGCAACTACACACGAATTATTGGTATTAATACAATTGTATATCAACAATGGACATATAATCAAAATCAAATAATGAAGATGAACATTATACTTAGTTGTTGCACTGAGAAAAACAAAAATTTCTGACTTATTAAAATCATGTTAAAAACGGGATTGCAGGCAGTTTCCTACTAAACTTTTGGTAAATTAATAATATATCGGAACGCGTGGAGTACCTGCGTTTGTCCTGATCATATACAATGACGAAATGCGAAAATATTAAAATTTTTATGAACACGCGTTCCGACGTCGCGATAACACATTCGTGTTTTACTGAAAGTTTATTAGGAAACATGTCAATGCATTCGTTAAAGTCCTGCAATCTCGTTTTTAACCGGATTACGAATAATTTGAAGTTAAAGTTTTAATCACTTTTATTGTTAAGGTACAACCGACGTGTTTCGTAAGCAATGCTCACCCCTTCAAGTTTTCTTTAAAAAACTTTAATAGCTAGTTTTAAGTAAACCCTAAACAGGAGAGAAACATATCGGTTGTACCTAAACAATAAGAGTGGTTAAAACTAAACGTTTTATTATTTTAATTAAAATTTTGCCACAATAATTTGTGAATTAAAGTTAAGTAAAGTTAATACTTTACTGTGTTTGAAGAAGGATATTAGGTATTTGTTCACCAATTTATAATTGCTTGTTTTTAACCAAGCACCAAATTAATAGTGATAGTTTGATCGTCAAAAATCTGCATATACTAATATTTGAGCAACAAAAGTTAGGCAGCAACTTAGGTACTTATTATTTACTAGCTGTACCCCGCCACGCGTTGCTGTGGCTTAGTCTGTCTGTGCAGATAGAGAAATTATAGCGCGTATTGTTTTTACGACCAACAGATGGCGCTTTTTAAAAAAAACATGTTTTTTGGTATATAAAAACGCGTATTCGAATGCAACATTGTGTCAAAATTTCATAGCAATCAGTGAAGAGCTTTCGGAGATTTAAGATTTTGAACAAACGAACATTTTTAATTTTTTTATTTATTTATAAGTACATGTTACATGATTAATACATTTATTTAGAGAAGATACATTAGAGCACCATACTAGGCAGCTGCCTGTTTCATGGTGAATTATTAATATTATATATATAGAAAAATGTTGTGTTTAATTCGTAGCTCAATTAACTCTTACCTCAAATTAATTTGTAGAACTTAATTTTTTTTTAATATTTAATGTAAATAAAATTTAATAATATTATTAACTTAAGTTCTGCATGTATTTTAGTTTTTATGATTGTGACAGCTGTTTCGGCGTTCAAGGCCATTTTCGAACCGTGGTTAGGCCAAGTTGAGACTTAAATTTTATTTTATTTTATTTATATGATTCTATTTACCCCCGCCCAAATTCAATTTTTATGTTGTCTAAAATGATTTATTACCAGTTAAATCGATTTACTGAGAAAGTAATTGTGACAACATATTCTCTATTCTGTGGGGTACTTTGAAATCTGTTTTCCCCACGTCAAATGGTAATGTTTTCTTTGTCTAAAAGCTTATTTAAAGTACTTTTGTCTATCTTTTTTTTTTAAATGTACTTATTATCGAGGACGGACTGCCGCACAACTGTATATTAACCCAATCCTTGCTTTATTCACATTCACAGATGGTTTCATACATTCCCACACTTCTGTTGTACCGACTCTTGACATAACCTGACGCAAATATTTGATTAAGTCGATCATATGTTCTTCTGGCTTGTTGTACCGACTCTTGACATAACCTGACGCAAATATTTGATTAAGTCGATCATATGTTCTTCTGGCTTTCTAGTTTCTTCTTCCAGTCGTCACTTTCGCGGTTTTCAAAAGATTTTTTGCTAAAAAAATGTGTAACACGGTAAAAAAAAAAACATGGATAATTATGTATATGTATATAAGTTTTTAAAATCTTTTCTTCAATGTTCTGGTTTTGTAATGGAAACCCTTGTGCAAAAATTAAATAATGATTTGTGATTATGGCTTCTCCCGGGAACTGCTTGAAAAATTAGCAAAAAAGATAAGACGTTGTAAAATGTGCCCCGTCATGGTACGGAGAATCGACTCGCCGGTGATAAACGGGCGGGGAGAATCAGAATCAATAAACAAAGAGTAATCAATTGACTTGGCATCCGACGAACGCGGTATAGCTGGGACCATGTTATTACGACATCCATACACCAGATCAAACATCGCACTACCGAGGATGGCCTTGAGTCTGCAAATTAGGCAAAATAAAACGGCATTTCCAGGATATGGCAGCAGCAGCATATATTTTTTAAAGCGGTACTGCATAAGAGTTTGAGTGCCTCGAAATTATTGCATCTCTGTTTGCTTGAGAAAGAGCGTGGAGGCTGAAGAAAGCAGACGTGAAGGAAGGAAGAGAAAATAGGAAAATGAAGAGAAACAGAAAAGAGAAATGAAGAGAAACGGAAGAGAAAAAAAAGGAAGAGAAACAAAAAGGAAGAGAAACAGAAGAGGAATAGAAACAGAAGAGGAATAGAAACAGAAGAGGAAGAAAAACAGAAGAGGAAGAGGAAGAGAAATAGAAGAGAAACAGAAGAGGAAGAGGTACGTTTGAATGTTCCTGACATGTTATAGTATATATAGTATAGTTCCTTAACATTATACTGCCACCTCAGGAGACTTAAAAATGAAAGTGTTGGGAGTGGAAAGCAACAATAGTCGCTGTGAGAAATCTGGGAAAAATATGAAAAAACCTTGATTCATCTATGGTGCAAATATCTATTATTGATAGGAAGAAGGCTCAGATACCTGGCGAGTTGAATTTCATGTTGTGAAATCAGGACACGCCAAACACCCACCCTCCGAGAACCGGTGAAAAATGACCAGGCTTCTTTCAAAAGAAAACGATGAAACATGGGAAACAGTATAGTGGGCGTATGTACCATTAAATCTACAACTTTTTGATTCAGGGTGGTGGTCGATCACCCAGACGTAGTGCGAGTGTCTTCCTTTCTAGAACGGTGCGCAAGTAAACATATACATACATTTAAATTCACAAGATTCATCAATTATTTTTAAAGTTGGAAACGCCGGGATTTAAACTTGTGATCATTGGGTTAAAAGCTAAGGGACTTACTGAATTATTATGGAGGTCATCGATTCCGAAGAAATAGAGGATTTCTGACAAGATTTTACTGTTATCAAGAGGATAACACTTTATCACAGCAACAGCGGCTTAGCAACAACATAAAATTCCCACACGAAGAAAATTTTTCAGTGAAAATATTTGAATATCGTGAAAGTGTTCAACATAGCCTTCCTTATCACGCAAACAAAGAGAACACATTTGACAAAAAGCAAAGAGCAAAGATCAAGGTGAAAAAATGCAACCAAATATTATTCCACTATTTCAGTCAGTCGCTAAGGAGAGAGCAAAATAAAATAATTTTCCAGGAACATCTAAGTGCTTAAACGACCATCAAAAGAGCTTTCAAATTCCAGAAAACAAACAACTTGCAGAGCTTGAAACATATTATGGCTAAGCTTGAACCCCTCAAAGCTAGTAAAATAAAGCAACCAAAAAGCTTCATGGTGGAATGCGAAAATACACGTTTAATAGGCTATAAAATTTACAACGATAGCTATCAAATTTTATAAAACAACCCACACGTTCAAAACTCCAATTGCAGTATAAAGGCCTAGATTAGACTCACTGAAAGAAAGCAAAGATAGTAAAGAGATCAGGAAGATCAGAAGAACGGGAATGAATTGTAAAGTGTAGGTATAGACCTGGCATGTCATGTGGCTGCTCTTGGTCCAGTCTTCCGGGTATCCGCAGGTCTTCCCGTCCGAGCCCACCTCCACACCCATCTCCAGTTCCATCTCCAGCTCCAGGTCCAGGTGCACGAACCCCTCCGCGTCTATGGCCGACGCGAAGTTGTGGTGTACCCTCTCGTTTAGCACCGGCATTGTTCTGAAGCTACACTCCTTGCCAAAACCCGGAATCCCATTCTCTAGGGATCGGGGTGTCTGGATTTATATCTTGATGCACTCGACGAACGATTCAAATTTCAAACAAGATCTTTGCTCGTTATGCACTCTTGGATTTTTTTTATAATTTCGAGCGACTCTAACTATTATTATGTTATTGTTACTCCGGTGTGCGAAATGGTATCATAAATATATTTTAATGTTCCACAAAGCGACGGAAATGTTTTGAAACTTTGTAACGATACAAATATTTGAATGGTATAATAAATTAATTTTATTTTTAAGTCAATTTGGCACTAATTTAGATCGGCTTTGATAGCAAAATAATCTACTTTAATATCAATTTGAATTATAGACACAATAACCAAAAAGAACGAACTAAAGACGGTTCTTTGGGCGAGGATCTACATTCTTATGGATTAATTTTATTTACTGTCCGGTTGAAAACTTCAACCAGCGTCTACTGTGATAGTTTTTGCTACAAAATAATTTGCCGTCTCTTAAAAATCTTCAAAACATTGACGTGCAAACTTTCGTAGTGGAGAAACATGGTGGGGTTCTTGAAACTCGCAGCCGACGAAAGAGGCTCCATTCTCTCGCTCGTTTTTATGTTTCTCCTTCTTCCTTTTCTTCTCTTCGCAATAGTTCAGTTTTAGAGCAGAATTCTCTGCTTTATCACTTTTTTATAAACTTCACTTCAAACACTGAATGTTCGTTCTTTCACTTGTATTTTATACAGTTTTTTTCAACTTTTTAACTTCTTGAGCATGAACTTTAAAGTTTTCACCTAAAAAATCCATAAAAAAACGTTGAATGGTTAAGAACAGACAAAATCAAACTAACCAGAAAATTTAACATTTTTAGGTTACAGAGGTTGATTCTCTGAGCTAGTTATTCAAGAACAGGATTGTCACAATATTACTTGGCATTGAACAACGCATCGACAAACAATGCCACTGAATCATCCAATTCCATTTCGCATAACTTGTTGACCTAAAAACAGACGAGAATAAACGTATTTAAATAAATCCGTTAGAATAAACGACAACAGTTTTTATATTTTGGAAACCATTTAAAAATACATGTTAATCATTATCACGTGAATTTTTATTGGTCGATTATTTAGCGGACGAAGGTATGTATTGATTATTATTTGAAAACTTGTTTTCGTGACAAGTATTATAAACTTGCAAAATAGATTTCGGTGGGTCTAATTATTACCATAAAAATATATTTCTGTATGTTTTGTTCAATATCCACCAAAGCACTGGAGTCTTCGGACAAGTGTTGTTTATAAACCAGTATCGTTAAACAAGATGGTGGAAAATATTGTTGGCATGATCGCCTTATTCCGGTGCCAGAATGTTTTTGGTAAAACGAAACGTCAACATTATCGCCTCTGTATTGAGGTACCGGTTCGTGTATGTGTGATATGGATTTCGGAATAACATGACATTTGGGTACTTTGTTTTCCTTCTGAAAAACATTAGTTTTTGTTGTGGTTCCTTATTACGAGGATTTCATAATCTATCTGTCGATTTAACTTCATCAAGCAAATTGGCCTTGATATTTTGACGAAAACCCAATACGAAATATACATGTCGCTCTATTTCTATATAATTTTACATGTTTCGCAACCTACGTGTTGATTCAATTTGGGCAAGATTTTCACATATAAAATGGCCTTGGTGGAACACAAAGTATTGCTCTATTGACTATTATGTATACAAATCCAAAAATGTATTCACAACGTAGTTGTTAGATAAATGCTTAGAAAGAGAAAGCATTGCGATATGCCAAGGCATGTAAGTGCCTACATTTTTGGAGCAATTTTAAGGCGAAATTATTATCTGCATGTTTTTTCATCAAGATAAACAAACTTGAATAGCTTACCAAAAAATACGAAGAATATACGGACAACGCAAAAAAAGACGAAAAATAATAATCTAATTGGAGTATCATTTTTTTATCAACGATCATCACCACAAGCTCAAGGGCGCTGTACATTGCACAAATCATCACCACAAGCTCGAGGGCGCTGTACATTGCACAAATCATCACCACAAGTTCGAGGGCGCTGTACATTGCACAAATCATCACCACAAGCTCGAGGGCGCTGTACATTGCACAAATCATCACCACAAGCTCGAGGGCGCTGTACATTGCACAAATCTTCACTACAAGCTCGAGGGCGCTGTACATTGCACAAATCATAACCACAAGCTCGAGGGCGCTGTACATTGCACAAATCATCACCACAAGCTCGAGGGCGCTGTACATTGCACAAATCTTCACTACAAGCTCGAGGGCGCTGTACATTGCACAAATCATAACCACAAGCTCGAGGGCGCTGTACATTGCACAAATCATCACCACAAGCTCGAGGGCGCTGTACATTGCACAAATCTTCACTACAAGCTCGAGGGCGCTGTACATTGCACAAATCATAACCACAAGCTCGAGGGCGCTGTACATTGCACAAATTATCACCACGAACTCGAGGGCGCTGTACATTGCACGAATCCAGAAATGCCAAATGGGTCATCTTAATCTTAAAAACACTTATATAGATTAATCAAATAGAAACAGACAATTTACAGATGGCGCAGGCAGATCATGTTAGTCAGATGTAGAAAAGCAGGAGTTTGAAAAAAACATAAAGGTTATATGGCTCGTATTAGCGAAAATACATACGTGATGATATTTTAATAATATTCTATCGGCTGAATTATATATAGATGGTGGACAAATGAAAATGCATCGATCGCACAAAGGATTCTAGGTCGGTGACTGGCGTCAAGTATCGAATAACAGCGCAGGCCGCATGAAATTCTACACCGGTCAACTGAAAGTTGTTCCGAGGTTTAACTGTTCCAAGTACAATAATAATTTATTATTATAGTTGCATACATCGACACTCTGGTTTGTGCGTCGTGGATATAGGATAGATGACATCTGAAATCAATACAGGGTAAGGTAAAATCAGTTACATGTTGCGGGGGAACGCGTTTGAGTTAGCTAGCTGCATATTTATTGAACTACTAGTGAACCTTTCTCTGGCGTCCTTGACTTCTTATATCATTCAAACCACTCTCTAAACACTCCTAGCACTAATAAGAACACTATTTTAAATTTTCACCCGAGGAAGACGTGGCACGATCAAGTAAAACAAAAACTTATAAAAAACGTATACTGTTCAATTTTTAAAAATAATATTATTTACACCTTAAAAATAGACTTCAGTTTAAGTTTTCGGATACACCTAGAATTCACAACCTCAAAACTTTACTCCAAATGATTTGTCACCCGAGCAACGCCGGGTATACGTCAGCTAGTCCACAATAAAGGCGCTTTCTGATTACATAATATTAATATCAATATTTTGTGGCGCAATCATAATAAATATGGAGCTTCAATTTGGAGCTAGATTTAGAACCATTTCATTAAAACAATGTCCGAGTAGGTACAAAAAGGAAAAACCAAAGATATCAAATGGTATTTAACATACAATGAACATTTTCAATTTTTATATTAATGTACTTGTAAAGGCCATTGGGGCATGACACCAAAATATACATAATTATTCCGTGGTCATTGAACGAAATAAACGTAAAACACGAATGTCAAATGAAAACTGCCTGATAACTGAATATTTCAAATTTAATTTTATACAGCACTTACAATAGACAAGCTTTGATACAAACGATGACAAAAACATATTTTATTAGATGGTGTTCTGAAACAGCAAAAAAATGATTTTTCTACCTTGAATATCCATTTTAACATCATCTATGAGCTACGGAACATTGAAGCATCGGTGTAAAAAAATAAGACGAAACGTTGTTTTTTTACGTACGGGGTCAGGGAAAGGGTGTTGAAAATTTGGCGTAGCCGGGTTGTAAAACTGGTGAAAATAACATAACCAACTACAGTGTTTTCCAATAACAGGTGTAATTTTGATATTCAATCGTAAAAGATCAATGGTTTCGTTGCTTGTGTGGCACGTAGCGCCGTCTTGTTGAAAGTAAACGTTGTCCAGATCAATACCATCCAATTCCGGCCATAAAAAATCATTAATCATCTCTCGATAGCGATCCATTCACCGTAACTGTTGCTCCAGCCTCATTTTCTAAAAAGTAAGGTCCAATGACTCCGCCGGACCATAAACCGCACCAAACAGTCACACGTTGAGGATAGAGAGGCTTTTCAACAATAACTCTTGGGTTTTTCGAGCCCCAGATGTGACAATTTTGCTTGTTGACAAAGCCACCGAGGTGGAAATGGGCCTCATTGAATGGCGTAGTTTCTACTTGTCAAATGTTAAAAAATGACAGCTTCAAAAGTAACATCTACCGAAATAGCGGGCTATTCAAAATAACACCTCTTATTGGAAAACCCTGTATAAATAGGTAAACGTCGGGTTAACACAAATTGTAAATGTACAACTTTTTGCAGTAGGCGATCAACGCGTTAATTCCCAAGCCAAAACGTCTTTGCGATGAATATTTTACTGTTTGTGTCTAGTTGATTTGGACACTAAATTAGATCAAAAAAGGAAGACGATAATGTTTGTTCTATATTTATGGAAAATAACGTTGAAATGTTGTAGAGTCAACGCACATAAGAACAGGGTACAGGGCGGTGGGTCACAGGGGACAGTTCACATTCTTCCACCACAATAAATATATAATATCTAATAACTAAAAAAAATAATTTCGGAAGCAATTCAGAAAAAATATAATAAAATTATAAAAACTGACACACCTACGCTTATACGCTACTAATTATAGTGTTTGCGGGGATCTTATAAACGTACGTTGACTTTGCGAATCCATTGTTGCATTTCATCCACTGAACGAAAATGGGTAGTAACGCCAGTTTGTTCAGAAAAAAAAAAGATTAAGGACTGGTTGTTTCGGAGAATTTGTAAATTCATCAAATTTCAACGTTCATTTACGGGTTCTGTGAAAGTCCTATTCAAATTCTGTTATTATATCAGTATAGGCTAATTGCTTGACAGAACTGAAATAAAAACAGAACTTAAAAATATCTTTCACAGAACTTGAAAATTAACTTTGAAATTTGAAGAATTGTTCAAGTTCTCCGAAACAACAAGTCCTTAGAAATGATACATTTTATCGGAGTACATAAAGCTGAGCCGTAACCCCCTAGCGTATAAAGCTAAATCACCAAGTGGGTGTTTGTTTGGCCACGGTCCGGTATATTGGACATCTGTGCAAGACAATTCATACTTCGGTGTATTGGACACTGTAAAAGTATGCAATATCCACAACTTGTGGATATTGTCGTTTTACAGTGCAGTGAGAAAATGGGACTTGTTGTGTTGTTGTGTGGCAGGTTTTATTGTTCTTGTTGGGCCGTTGTTGTGCCACATGTCACACAATGTTGGAGTTTTCTGGTTGTTCAGTTGTTTCGTTGTTTGGTTGTTTGGTGTTGGCCATTCCGGCGGATGTTTTCAGTCGCGCGATCAGCCGGCGACGGTGTCTAAACACGATATAAACTTACGTGTAGGGACGTCGACGATATTTTGCAAATTCAACATGACTTTTCTTTAAGACAGCCAGGAAATTTTAACATTATAAATAACATCAGATTTTACAATTTAATAATGGAGCATGAATACATAAGCAATCTTATTTATAGAACAACGTCAACATCACCACAGCTAAGGGAGTTATTCTTGCAAAGTCAATTAAATTTTAAAATTAGTATTACATATAACAGCAAGATCGGTAGAGCTAATGAATTAAATTAATCAAACCGTAATCTCCCAACCTATAGTTAAGCCCCCGCATTCCCTATTTCAATTAATTTATAACAAGTTTTTCTTTAACTCTCAAGTTTTTAAGTTCTAAAAATAAATTTTATTTTTGAAGATATATAAATATATATATACCTATATATGCATTTGTTATGTCGAAACGTTAATTATTTGAAATTTCCTCGATATAAAAAATAGCCAAAAAGCTCCGAATATTATTTAAAACACATTTTTTTCTGTTATTTAATGTGTTATAGGCATGAAAAAATTCACAGTGAATCTTTAAATGCAACTAAAGCATTTGTAAAGAGATTTTTGCTCTATTTCCAACGAGGGTTCCATTATAACTCCTCAAAATGGCAATTCAACACACCTTTAAAATGTGATATAAAGTCATTAAAAGTGATGAAACAAAAACTTAAATAGTTAAATAGTTACATATTAAATAACCTATTTATACTAGTTTTTGTTTCATCACTTTTCATAACTTTACAACACTTTTTTAAGTGTGTTGAATTGTCATTTTGATGAGTTATCTGGTCACCGAAAAATATAGAGCAAATATTATGGCCGTCTTATTTTGTAAAGCAAAATGGAACACCTTCTCACCATACCACTTAATTCTACAATCATCCTACCTTCCCCATTGGTTGAGAATGAAAAACTTTATTTTTGCAACCCTGAAGACGAGTTAATATGAAGCAGCAGAAACAATGGACTATTTCAACAAAATACAAAAAAAATCCGAGAACAATACAAAAGCATTAGGCGGTAAGCGCTAACTTCAAACTCGACTTAACTCTTTCAATTTTCCGCGGGGAGGAAAAACAACAACGTGTCGGTAAACAATCCAAACGCGAATCGTTGCTGGTCAATGAACGAATAAAAGGTCCGCGGAGACAACAAAATTATGAACACTAAAACACCACCTTTTAACGCGTGTTAAGTTTATAGGCCATGTTTAACACAACTTATGTTTGCTTTTAGGGGTGGAACCGCAGAATGGCTGACAGTTTTTTTGTTTGTTTATTTTTGCACGTTTATTTAGATGCATGCAAAAAAATCATACATCTAGTAGGAAAGAATACATTCACAATAAGACGAAGCACGAGCAAAAATATAGTATAAAAAACACAGGTAAATAGACATGTTTTGCCCGGTCAGTGGCTGACTTGGCATCGCGTCTAGGTCGCTTGCAGGCGTCGTGAGTTCAATTCATCAGCTGGCCCCACGATATTTAGGACTTATTAAAAAAAATCCTTTACGAAACACGCTGTTGTGTGCACGCAAGTTTAGTTTCGGGAAGCCTAAAATCTCGATAACTTTTCATAGGACAATTGTTAACATTTTCATGGTACCTACATAATTTTAGTTTGCAGATATTTACTGAGCTCGTTGTTTTTAAGTTTGTTAATCATCATTGACGTATTATAATATATTGTTCAGTTGTTATCATATTTAAATTTTGATAAGATAATTTTAACTCTTGTAAAAAATATTGTATTATAAAATCATAACCATCCATTCCCCTATTTTGTATACTGTAGTTTTTTATTGGTTTTAGTTACATAATAATAAAACACTAAAACAAAAATTTAAACAATCGCCTTTTAAGGCGAAGCTTAATGCTAAATCACTATTTTGATTCATATTTATAACGAATTGGTGTACATTATGAATACTAAAAAATATGCTTTAGATAAATTGAAGGTTTTCCTATCGTTTCGCTTGAGTAAAATACAAATAAAATAATAAATTACTCAATAAAAAATATAAATGTTAACTACTAAAAAAAATATTTTTCAATAGAAATGTATGAACGCGTAAAGGAAACAAATTTTAAAAAATACATAATTATAGCAAAGATTATCTGTGACAGTTTCACTTAATTAACTTTTTTGTTTTGTTATAAAATTATTTACAAAATAAATTTAAAAAAAAACTTTTTTGTGCTTCAAATCAAACGTTTCTAGACTCCTTTTGTCAAGCGATTTTAATGCCTATTACCTACAGTATAAGGTATACCATGAATATACACATTTTTGGCTCGTAGCTTCCTCTTAAGTGAACTTTTTTTTTTAATCTTTTCTGCGACATTTTTATCAAACAGACTAACTGGATCTCGTAAGCAAGGGTGATATAAGGGTGACCATACATTTGTATGTTACCGCAAAATATTAATTAGGTTTTACCGGTATATCCGAGTTGCATGTGACAATGTTTCTTCCGCATTTATTCATGTGTTTTTATCAATCGTACCACCGAACTTTGTTGCATAAGTAATACGCTACAACTTGCGAACCCGGCAATGCATCGCTATTTTATTATTGATGCTTTCCTCGGACGTACCCGACTTCTTCTGCAAACTCAATCCTCTCGCTAAACGCCCCTGACAAATAATAAGAACAAACTTATACACGGAGCACACACATACACGGAGAAAACTGAATATTGCTGATTTTCAAAAATGTCTTAAAATTATTGGTAATCCGGTTAAAAACGGGACTGCAGGCCACTTCCTGATAAACTTTTAGTAATTTTGTAATAATATCAGAACACGTGTTCTTGATGCACCTGCGTTTGTCTTAATAATAAATATTGACGAAATGCGAATATGTTAGTATTTCTATGAACACGTGTTCCGCCAACGTGACAAAACATTGTTATTTTACTAAAAGTTTATCAGGATACCTATCAATTCATTCGTTAATGGCCTGCAATGTCGTTTTTAACCGGATTACGAATAATTTGAAGAGATTCTTAATAAATTAGCAATATTTTTTATCAGGAAGTTTTCTCCGTGTACGAACAAAGCCTTTTATTTTTTATAGATCCATGAATAATAAAGACGACAATTTCAGAATCAGAATTTAGACATACCTTTTGCACTTTTTACTTGGTAAATACAAATATAATCATCTCTGCAAATTATTTTTTTAATGATAAACTAATGTTAATGTTTATTAGACAAGTTTGGTTGTTTACAAGTAGAAAAAATATAATAAGCCGTAATTGTTGATTGAAGTACATATTGAATTATTTGGCGGGTTGGAGATAAGCCGACGTGGCTCATTGGTCCATAGCGTCTGACCGGACATCGGAATGCGCGGGTTCAATTCCCTTCGGCGGCATTTATTTTTACTCGGGAGATATTTTCAATTTGTATTGATATTGTAGGCTACTAATTATTGCTTATAATAATTTACTATCTCTGTAAACAACTACAAACGTGCTACTCAAAGGAATACTAAGAACAATGATCAAAGTTAACTTATTTGTTACGAAACTTCATTCATCAGTACCATCTTTCTTGGCACGCTACGGTCTGCCAGGCAGGATTCGGAGCATGCATAGCATTTACTACGTTTGTACTTTTCAGGCACGAGAGTTACAAATGGAATTTTCTGTAATAAGACAGCTAAATTGAGATAATCCATTTTATTACGTGTCAATGGAGACGAAATTTGTTATTTCGTGTGACGGGACACGCTTTATTTATTCTGAAAAGGGGGAGATATACCTAAATGGTAGATATCAAATAATTTATTATACGAAGTCAAGCGTCGAGCCTAATTAATCGATATTGTTATGGAAACATTGTAACGGTACATTATATAGGAATAAAAAAACAATACAAAAGCTGTCACAAACCCGTATTAACCCTTCCTTTACGGCGTTAAAAAATTCCACGTCCTCCGGTGCTATACACTCGGTAAATATTAACATATTGTAATTACTTAATACAATACATTAATGTATTGCGGAGGAATACCAACAAATTTGAATCCTGTGTTTAGTATATTTACGGAGATATTTTATTGATTAAAGACGATGTTCACTCAGTTGACAGCACCGGCAAGGAAAGGTTAAACCACGAACTTACTGGTTTGTCAACCCGAAAGACACAGAGTTGGCCCCCAGGTTAGTAACGTACTAAAAAAAAACAAATTTATAATTCACACAAATTGTGTGAATCCTGGATGTGCAAAGTGACCTTAAAACGGGGTACCCCAATAAGGTCACATTCTTTTCAACAAATGTAAACAAATAAAAATCGACGCCATCTAGTGAGAGAGTTAGCACTTACAATGCCTTTCTCATATAAAATAAAGTTGGTTGTTTTCAGGTGAAAAAATGTAACAAGCAGTAATTGTTGAATGAAACACTAGTATATATTGAATTATTTCGCGGATAAGAGATAAGCCGCCATAGCTCAGTGGTCAGAGCTGTCGACCGGAAATCGAAGGGACACGGGTTCGAGTCCCGTTGGCGTCATGTATCTTTTATCAGGAGATTTTTCAATGTGGATGAGTGTTTCAGGCGAATAATTATTGCTTGTAAAAAAATAAAAAAAAATAAAAAAAAAATAAAAATAAAATAAATAAAATAAAATAAAAATAAATAAAAAAAAAAACTTTTTATTTTTTAACTTTATATTTATGTCAATGACACATGTTGTGCCGTTTGTATTAAAATAAATAAAGATGAAAGAATAAAAAATAAATAAAAATTATGACCCAGTTGTTTCGAGAATAGAACTTTCTTTGAAATTTCTCTTAAATTTGATGAATTGTTCAAGTTCTGTAAAATAACTGGCCTTTTATTATGGATAAAGCAGATTCAGTACAAACAACCTCGTGTTTAGACAGCAGAAAAATGTAGTTCCATATTTCTATACCAACTGTAAGATTTTCTATTATTTTATGGTTTCGTGATTATTGATTGATTCACATCATAAAAATCTGAATATGAAGATATAAACAAATAGAAAACAATTATCGAAAAAAATTCTTATGCCGCTTCAATTGATTCCGCGTTCAACTAAAGTGCAGCGGCATGGTATTGGAATGTGGAGCCATTTGCATATTATTTACCGCGCGATCAGAATGCACTAGAGTAGGAAAAGAATGCGGCGCGCCAACAGCATTATAGGTGCATGCACTTACTGCTGCACCCGCAGTACTCATTTACACAAATAGTATCGAAGGCTTGCTAACGAGGAACGAATCGATTGTGTTGCATTTTCAAATGCAAATGTTCTTAAATTATCCAAAGCGAGGTAAGAAATGTATCACGCATTGTGAGGTAGAAGTGAAACTAGGCCGTTGGATTCGAATATAAATTAACTGAATAACTGCTTCTTTATGTCTAATGTTTCATTAACTCTTAACAGGCCAATATGCAACAAAACGTCTGTAACCAAGTGGGTCTTCCGACGACCCCATGCATTTTTCTGTCTTATGGGCTTTTAAACTATAGAAATCCCAATTATTCAATGAATTACTAACGGTAACTTATGTATTTGCGTGGGAATACGTAAAATACTAAAATGATATAATAATACATGAAATGAAAATAATAAAGCATAATAAAAAAAATAAGAAAATACACCGATTTGGGAAATGAGATAAAAAGAATTTGGCATTCTCGGGCTATAAAAATATTACCATTCGTTATTTCGGCTACTGGCATTATACCTAGCTCTCTCATTCAAAATTTAGGCGTAATAGATCTATCAAAAAATTTATATTTAAAAATGCAAAAATCAGTCATTTTAAATACATGTAGGATTACGAAAGATTTTTTTAATATTATGTTGAGGGATCAGTAGGATTTATAGGCCCTGTTAGGAGTTCTACCGAACCGAACCCTCTGATATGAAAATATCTGGAGTCGGTGAATTATTTTCCCATTTGATCTCTGGTGAGTTGACGTGTTTTTCTTGTAATGTTTTGTATTTATTATGCTTATATAATGCACTTGCATAATGTGGATTGACTAGATGATCATTTGTGGAAAAGTGTGTGGAAGGGTTTAGTTTTTCCTGTGGGAAAGATTTAACCCGGACATAAAGTCTGAAAAAATAAAATATGATTTATAACTGTCCTGATGATGGTACGGAGGTACTGAAACCGGTAGACCATAAAATTTGTCAATAAAGTGACTTAAAACTAAACATTTCATTTATTTAAAATGTCAAGTCACAATGTGTTTGCTTCTTTTGAAAAACTTAATATGTCAAGTATTTAAGCTACTAATATAAGGAAGATATCAATATGTGTACTACTTACTCCCCCACTTGGCTGCGGGATAGTTAACAAGTTAATAAAAAGGTAAAAATAGCAGCTTATTATAGATTGCACGCAAGATAATTCTTACGTTATTCGTAAAGGTGTAAGAAATGACATTATGCAATCATAAAGTTTTTAATAAAAATAATATTTCAGACATGGAACTGGCAGAGGAAGGATGAAAGTAGACTGAATGCTCTAGAAATGAGATACCCGAGGCTTACATGTCTTAAAACCATGTACGAGTATGATCATGTGAGAAATGTAAAGTTCCGCAAAGAATGCAAACTGATTAAGGGATGCTCAGATGGTTTCAGCATGCGGAGCGAATGAACAAGTGAATCAGATACTTAAATCGGGCCTTTCAGAAGACTCCATTTCATTCAGAGTCAGAATAATATAAGAGTATGTATGAGACAAGGCAAGGAGTGTGTGCCAAGACAAAGTCTTTTGACGGTCCGTCCTCTGCGGATAAAAAAGCGTTATAGTTGGTTAATTACATGTCAGGTTTAAAAAAATGCTAATCAATGAAACCAAGTTTAGATCAGAACTTAGTCAGAAAACGTTGTTAAGCTTTAGTTTCTTTGAGGAAGACCCTTTGACCTTTCCAACCGGACTCTTCCACTTGCAACGCAGTGGGAAGGATGTATTCAAACGTCCATCACTCCTGGACACACTGACCCCCTGATTCCTACTCACCCCTCCTAGATATTCTCATTATCAGAACTTTCTCCTTCATTTCCTTAAAAATACCCTCCACACATCATTCTCAAAGATGACATAGACCCTGAGGTATTTTTTTCCTTATGGCCCCCTGTGCAAATGTAAAAAAAAGAAAAAACTTACAAGAATGTTAAGAACGAAATACGCGGTTAGTTGCATTTCCGTTAAATTATCAAAAAATGCATAGCTATAAAATGACAACCAAGAGATTTAAAGCACTTTTATAATCGCCACGTTATATAATCAAACGTAGACATAAGTGAGTGGAAGGAATTGAATTCAGATAAAATTAAATAAACACAATGTCCTTGAATTGATATTGACTTGACTGTAGTTCGGTCCATCGTGTAAGTGTTCATTGGAATACATACCTTAAAAAATGAATAATACTAACTAACGAAGAAATAATGCTAGTCTGGCGTTTATCAAATTTATTACACATATCTATACAAATAATGCTAGAAGGAATTTTATACAAATCCACACATCGTCAAGATCAATCCGATATATTATCACATTTTATTTGCTCACATGCAGAACTAACCTTAAGAAAAAGTACCCAATTCTCCCAATATGTGCGCAGTATAACACGCAATTTAATAAAATCGACATTCTCGACAAAACAAATTAATGCACGAGTATAGAATATATGGAGAGCATTTCCTATCCTCATCCTATATTTCTCTTCCCCTTCCCTTTACCGTCTTGTTAGTTAAATGCAAAATTAAACTCCTATCACGAACCAACATTAATTATTAGCATAAGAAGCTTTTTTTGGCTTTAACCTATATTAACCTCTTAAGTACATATATCTGTATTAAAAAAACAACCTTTAAAACACAAGAGTTTTAGTTTTTTTTACTACAATGCATCTATTTTAAAACTTAAAAAGAAACTTTTTGTTTGACAGGAGATGAACTCTGTTTGTACCTTCCTTTCTAGGAACCGGAGTCAACCGCGCTAACAACGTCGCCAATCAGGTAGCACCGACATTTATTTCGAGTATTAAATGCTGTCATGTCATCCGATTTCAGAGAAACGCGCATATGTCCGCCTTTGTATTGTCATTGACATCGAGTTTATCTGCAGAGTTTCAGCTCGATCCGATGTCGAGAAGTGGATTAATTTCCGCTTCCAAGATTTGCATTACTTCATTACCGAAAACAATTCAAAAAGATGAATATGATTCAAAATGTGCTGTTTCTTCAAAATAAATATTCAATTTGGGAGGCAGGTATGGGTACCGCCGCCCCGGGAACCATTTATTGGATGACCGACACCCCTACGTTTGGTGATTTAGCAAGGTGCCCGGGTTCATGGGGTGAGGTTTGCCTAGGTCTTGGCAGCAGATGCGTTTGCCACCCGTACTGCGTGGTGGGCCGGAGCGGGAGAGACTGGTCGAGGGAGACCTTTAGCCGGACTCTCTCTTGACCCATCGCCTTGCACCGTAGTGGGAGAGATGGACTCATGCGTCCGTCACTCCTGGATGCATTTACCCCTAGATTCCTACACACCCATCATACATTTTTCCTTCCCAGAACTAAAAAGACACCCTACGCAGTGTCCCCAAAGCTGTCCTTCTGTGTGAAGCTAACGTAAAAAAAAAGAAATAAACTATAAACAAGTATGTGGAAGCAATCAGTTTGGAGTGACCTTCATCCAGCAGTAGCTGATGATGCCATTAATGACATCCCAGTTACAAAACTACCACACATTGTACAAAATATTTATTATTACACAAGTATAATAAAGACCAGCTTATTGTATTATGTTATTATGTTATTATGTTATGATGTTATGTTGTATTATATTTATTATGATTTGTTATTATGTGGCATGCACGTCGGCTGCTTTATTCGATATGAAGGTCAGATACAACTACAAGATGATTGACATAAATAAAAAAAAATCTTATGACGCGGGAGGAGCTAGGTTATCAATTCATCAGAAAATTATTATTATTAGATGTGCAATATTTACGGCATCACTGCGGCGCTAGATAAGCCATTGTTTATTATTTATACTTAGTAACACGGTTTTTATTAATTCAGAATAATTATTAGTAAATTTTCATTGGTAAACAATCGGTTTCGGATAGCAACCGTTGTTTGAATAATACATAAAATATTAGTATATACATCGTATGACCAATTGCATAATAATATACACGCTTAAAGTTCAGGAATGGGTCAAATTTTGCAAATCTGGTATCGTACGATTCGCTTTGTGCCGTTTGAATAAAACAAAAACATTTAATTTGTTAACCCCTACAGTGAATTAGGGTCATATATGACCGGGCGTCCATATTTTATAAAAGTATTGTTATCTTTTTTTTCTCTTATGCAGAAATATGTAAATTGTTGACGTTAGAAAGAGAAATAATAATTCTTTCCAGTTTACCTCAAATATTTATATTGAATGCTATTAACAAAACATTAAAAATAACCAAAATTAATAATTCATTTTTCGCGTCGCTATCGTAACAATCAGTTTAACAAAAAAAAATTTTTTTATTTTTTATTATATGAACGAGATAAAAGTGAAGTTACAGTTTTCTTACAAATTCCCAAAAAAACACGAATGTGTTTTCAAAATATCGAGTTCTCTCATTTTTTCTACGATTGGAGTAAAAAATTAAGTAAATATGTTGTTAACATTTTTGACAACATTTTTCACATTTGATATTAAAATGCTATTATTTAGAAATAGTAATGTTTATTTTAAATGCGTACACGAAAAATTATTTTATGTAGTTTCTAAAACAGTATTTGTTTTTAGAAAAAAATGAAAAAATATGATGTATATAGCGCATTTGAAATACACAGAAAACATTGCAAACTAAACAAAAGTACTGAAGGGTCAAATCAAATTCGTTTGTCATAAGAATTATTAAGGTATCAGGGATATTAAGTATTATGGCATTGAAATACTTTTCAAAGTTAACAACAAGATTAATAAAGGGACTATTCGTTAGTTTGGACAGTGTCAGGTAAGAGGAAGAAAGTGAGGGAAGAATGGCAGAAGCGAGTGTTTCAAATAGCTACTTAAGTTGGGTCGTGCCTCATACCAAAAGTCAGAAATGAAATAATGTTTGAAAAGTGTAACGTAATGTTAATTTCCTCTCTGATTAGCAATATACTTGATGATCGGAAGGTTTCAATAATACTTCTAGTCGTTCTAAGATTACGAGTATGTTTATTATCGTGACGTACAGGGTTTTCCAATAAGACGTGTTATTTTGAATAGCCCGCTTTTTCGGTAGATGTTACTTTAGAATCTATCATTTTTTGACATTTGACAAGTAGAAACTACGCCATAAATAAAAATGGAACGATACACGCTTCAACAAAGCACCGAAATTATTAAAATTCACTTGAGTGAATCAAATGCAAATCATCTTGAGTGATGAGGCCCATTTCCACCTCGGTGGCTTCGTCAACAAGCAAAATTGTCGCATCTGGGGCTCGGAAAACCCAAGAGTTATTGTTGAAAAGCCTCTCTATCCTCAACGTGTGACTGTTTGGTGCGGTTTATGGTCCGGCGGAGTCATTGGACCTTACTTTTTCGAAAATGCGGCTGGAGCAACAGTTACGGTGAATGGATTGCGCTATCGAGAGATGATTAATGATTTTTTATGGCCGGAATTGGATGGTATTGATCTGGACAACATTTACTTTCAACAAGACGGCGCTACGTGCCACACAAGCAACGAAACCATTGATCTTTTACGATTGAATATCAAAATAACACCTCTTATTGGAAAACCCTGTATTTACAATGAATAATATGAGTGAATCGCTTACTGAAGATGCTAGCATGTCGTGCGCATCGACTATCTGCGTAACCATTCGAGTATTAATTAGAACCAAACGTCCTACAGTTGTCTTTGTCATGTGGTACTACTACCGACACCTATGGAGACTCCTTAAAACCACATAAACTTTAATATCCTAACTCGAAAATACACACTCTAACGACATTTGTTGAGCGGCATTGAAACTACATATATTAACCAACACTACAAGAAGAGAATCTGCATAAATGTGGATGCAGCAAGCAAGTCCACATATTAAAAAAAATCGAGCACGATGAACGTATTTTACTTAATATGACAATATTTTTTAATATTTTTTTTATAAACCACCTCACTAGATAGGCCTTTTTGAGGTTTCTGAAATTTAATCTAAGAAAATGACAACAAAAAATAAATTAATAAATGAAAGAAAAAGAAAATAAATGAGATAAATAGAAAAGAAAACAAAAGAGAAGAAAATCCTCCACTTTAAAACATCAACGGCCTCCGCGGTCGATGGGCAAGGCTCTCGACTAGCAAGCTGGAGGACGCGGGTTCAAATACCGGCGTGCGCAAGTAAATTTTATTTGATTAATTTGTGTAATTTCACAAATTACTCATTTAAAATAAAATAAAGAATATTTGGGGCACGTTCCAGAGAGGAAGATACTCTCAGTATCGCCCTGGTGTAAGACCACCATTCAGAATTGAAACGTTGCTTGAAATGGCTTTGGACGTGTTTGGTGATCAGATCTGAATAGCCAAGTACTTCCCCACCTTCCTCTTCATCCCCATCTCGTCCCCTCTCCACTAACTTCAACCTCACAACATACCATTGAGGATACCAGTCTCACTGGCTCCAGACGGTTGGGAGCAGTTGGGACTCTTGTGCGGTTTCACATAAAAAAATAAAATAAAAAACCAAATGAGTTATATCTTATAAAGAGGTTTCCTTCAAAATAACACTTACTTTGTGTCGGTAATACTCTAAAAAGCAGCATATAAAATGATATGTAGAAGCAAATAACAACAATACAATCTGAATTAAAAAAAAGATTTTTTTTAAATTGCAACACGCGAGTAGCACAGATAATCTCTACCTGCTGACAGAAACATAAATAGCACAAAAAGCATCATATACTTTGTAATAATCTGACACTGTCAAAATATGATTAAACATTTTCATGGTCAAAAGTGTTATTGTTTACTTTTGGGTTGTTGCACTTCCTGCTCCGTCTTAGGCCACTTTATCGGACAACCTTGCCAGTGGCATAACGCTTTGCCTTGCATTCTTTTCGGATATCCTCGTTCATAATTCGATCACACATGCTCTAAAGGCATCTGTCTAAAATTGGCGTAAACGTAAACTTACAATCATTTATTGAACAGTCTCATTTACTAGATGCAATATCATTGGAGTGCATGAAGAACATCACACCAATGACATTACAAACAACAGACACGTTGTATCGATCTCAAAAGTGGCAAAAGAAAGATGCGGTAATTGTCGTAATTTCGATTCAGTGGGTTTCAGTCAACTGTCACGGGTCGCGTGAGGTCGTGCGCCGATCTCTAACGAAATTGCGTAAATGAGTACACAAATGCCCTCGTGTGTGATAAGAAAGTGTGTTTTCATTACGGGGCAAAGACACTAATAAAAGCCAATGAATAAATTTTCACACGCAAATTTATTTCTTCGATCATTTCCCGAACATTTTAAGCGCCATAAGTATAAGAAGGATAACCCATTGGCAGTAAGTAGGTCATCTCATTCTGTGTTCCGTATTCGTATTAGTGTAAGCGAGTAAGCTTATCGTGCCATCTCAATCACACCTGTGATATATAGTGTAGTATTCGTCGCAACTTTTAAATACGAAAACGCTGCCCGGTCCTTTATGTAATTTCGTATATACTCACATATTATTTGAATATCTATTTATGTGATACATGAATTAACGTATAGATTACTTGCCACATTTTCTTTTAATTTTGTGAAACAATAACGGGCAATAATATTGTATTGTGATGTCATTGTTTGACACATATTTACAACAATAGGAAAAACATTCATAAGGAAATAGCTGGGTGAATGATCTTGTCCGAAAGTCTGCCCGCAAGGTTAGGTTAGGTTCAGCTGCATTGTGATGTCATTACTTGACACATATTTACAACAATACCAAAAACAATCATAAGGAAATAGCTGGGTGAATGATCTCGTCCGAAAGTCCTCCCGCAAGGTTAGGTTAGGTCCAGATGTATTGTGATGTCATTGCTTGACACATATTTACAACAATACCAAAAACATTCATAAGGAAATAGCTGGGTGAATAATCTCGTCCGAAAGTCCTCCCGCAAGGTTAGGTTAGGTTCAGCTGCATTGTGATGTCATTGCTTGACACATATTTATAACAATACCAAAAACATTCATAAGGAAATAGCTGGGTGAATGATCTCGTCCGAAAGTCTGCCCGCAAGGTTAGGTTAGGTCCAGATGTATTGTGATGTCATTGCTTGACACATATTTACAACAATACCAAAAACATTCATAAGGAAATAGCTGGGTGAATAATCTCGTCCGAAAGTCCTCCCGCAAGGTTAGGTTAGGTTCAGCTGCATTGTGATGTCATTGCTTGACACATATTTATAACAATACCAAAAACATTCATAAGGAAATAGCTGGGTGAATAATCTCGTCCGAAAGTCCTCCCGCAAGGTTAGGTTAGGTTCAGCTGCATTGTGATGTCATTGCTTGACACATATTTATAACAATACCAAAAACATTCATAAGGAAATAGCTGGGTGAATAATCTCGTCCGAAAGTCCTCCCGCAAGGTTAGGTTAGGTTCAGCTGCATTGTGATGTCATTGCTTGACACATATTTATAACAATACCAAAAACATTCATAAGGAAATAGCTGGGTGAATAATCTCGTCCGAAAGTCCTCCCGCAAGGTTAGGTTAGGTTCAGCTGCATTGTGATGTCATTGCTTGACACATATTTATAACAATACCAAAAACATTCATAAGGAAATAGCTGGGTGAATGATCTTGACCGAAAGTCTGCCCGCGAGGTTATGACGGAGCAGCATCGAACTTGCAGGAAGTAAACACTGAACACATATTGGTACGTGATCGTAATAGCGTGGTCGGGGTCGTTGGATTCGGCTTCCTATGGGATGGAAGCGATACAACTGTCTGAGTTATACTCGTACATTATACACTATATATTTATACAGTGGTGGTCAGGCTGACCAAGGCCAGAATGTACAAGTTAATAGAGTACTAGACGGTCGCGGTGTAGTTAGATTCAAACAAAGACATTATATATATATATATATATATATATATATATATATATATATTATGTATCTTTTTTGGCTTGACTGTATTTAACATGTATATATTTATATTTATTTTTTATGTATAAGCTGTTTGTCTCTTACCTTTACCAATAAATAAATAAATAAATAAAAAAAATAAATAAAATAAAATAACCAATCGGAACACCTATCAATTTAGTCATCATGAGCGTGGAACATGGAACTTTACAATTATCAATCAAGGAAACTGAGTTAACTAATAAAAAATGTTTTACTTAATATGTTACCAGGGTATATGTTGTAATTATTACTTCATGAATTCTTGTGTATCTAAAGTGGTCAATTGAAAACGTAAATAAGTTTGGACTAAATTTTTTTAGAATATTTTTTTACGAAAATGGCGCAAAATAAATTAACCACATTCTGAGTTTTCAAAAAGCTATTTTAGCAACCCACTTAAAATATGAAACAAACAACGTGGCGTACCTACCGTCTTATTTTTGCCATATAATATATCAAAGTTGACGATGAAAACAGTTGTTTGTTAACCTACAAAATACAAGCAGTATGTATGTTCCTCGTATACTTACTTAGGTAGGAACATTTCACGATGCCAGAGCCCAACGAACACGGTGAAAGACAGAACCTGCTTTGTAGTTAACATCTTAATATATAAAAAATTAAGCCTGCGAAACTCGAAAAGTATTCGACCGATATCGCTGAAATTGTCAAGTTTTGTTCTTATTAGTGCCAGGAGTGTTTAGAAAGTGGTTAGAATGGTAGAGTAAGTCGGGGACCCCCGAGGAATACTTAACGCAATATCTCTACACCGGAATGAGATACCGAGTCGAATTAAAGTCGATGTAGAGAAGTTTTTTAACAGTAAAATTGTAGTATATAGAAGTGAATGGTGAAAGAAGTCGGAAACGCCAGAGAAAGACATTAGCAAAAGCGAAGCATTGCGGATTGCGGGGTCCGCTAGTTATTTACATATTATTAGCATTATAATAATGTTTTGTGTCACAAATGTGCCAGAAAATTTGCCTCAAGGGGGAGTAATACAAGGTTGAACACAATAAAAAATACCATACAAATCAGGTGTTAGGTGCGAAGGTAGGTACGTCGTATCTTGTACATCTGACGGAAATAGTTCCTGCCCGATGGATCTTGCAGTGAGTCTTTATAGAAACATAAAAAATAAACGGTAATTTCCGGTGATTATTGTCAGGCGATTTTTACAACGAGTAAAAACATTTACTACATTAAGGCGATGCATTACGTCGTGTAATATTTTAAATTGAGCCACTATCAATAACAACCCTTACGTAGACGGCGATAAGGTTTAAATACCCGCTTAACACCATTCGCCTGTTTTGATTTATGCAAGAAAAAAACATGGCCAAAAAGTGCCTTTTCTTTTATTTTGTGGATGTTCAGGCATGAATATTTAATTTTTTTTCGATCATTTTATAAATAACTTAATTTGCCACATTATACAATAAAATCATAATCGAAAATGGGTTTGTAAGTAGGAGATTTTAAACTTTAAAGTAGTTTTCATAGGCCTTTACATTATTTTTTTCTGGGCTTATAAAAAGACTTATGTAAAAAATACTTGATTATTTCAAAGGCCAAGATGTATTCTACTCGCAGTATTTAATTAAATCATCTGAAACATTTCTAGGGGACCAAATTTACAAATTTCGCCTTAATAACGTTGCGGGATATTTTATATTTTTGGATGGAACACATTTGCAGTGCATCTTGTATAAGTAACTGAATACTATATCGGCGTGCGCAAAAACATTCAAAAGTGCGCCCTTCAAAATGATTTTCCTGGAGGAATGTATACATAATAATAATATTCAAGTTTGCTGACGGATCGTGTATTCTAGGACGCCATATTGTGAAGTTCAGATGACTTTGAAAACATTATTGAAACTTCGACACTCCCATCTAGTTCCAAACTCAAATCAATTTATTCCAAGAATGTTAGAATGGCAGTGGATGCTTCTAGTCATACATTGGTGTTGTTTTTTTAAAATCGTAATGTCAAACCGTTCAAGATTCCCGACTGCTTCCAACATCTGGAGCCAGTGATACTATGGCATCCCCAATTGGGGTATGTTATGTTGCGAGTATGAAGGTAGATGGGAGGGGAAGGAGATGGGGTAGGGGAAGGAGATGGGGTAGAGGAAGATGGGGAATTACCTAGCTATTCAGATCTAGTCACCAAACACATCCAAAGCCATTTCAAGCAACGTTTCTATTCTGAATGGTGGTCTTACACCATGGTGATGCTGAGAGTATATTCAACTCTGGAACGTGCCGCAAATATACTATATTTTAAATTAAGTAAACCGTGAAGTAACACAAGTGAAATTTACTTGCGCACACCGGGATTTGAACCCGCGCCCTCCGGCTTGCTAAAAGCCTATGTAGAGAGAGAAGTCATAAATATCAATAGTACCCACAAACTTGTTGCTTAGATCGTGCATCATATTGGTTAGTGATTGTGTCTGATAGTTCGTTGTGTATGTATTGCAGAAGAATGTTACATTTTGTCTTGAGTTCCTATTCGGAAAATTCATAATTTAACTTAAAGATAGATATTACGCCCATCTCAGCAAGAGAGTAAGGCCTTACTCCTCGACCATATAAGCGTCGTGAAGTAAAAGCGGAACGAATCATAAATGCGATGATTGTTCGTATTGAGAAAAACTGGATCACCAAGTATATTATTATTAATGGGTGGAATTATGGGTGACCGCAAAACTCGTCAAAATTACAATTTAACGCGATACTTTTAAAAAGTGATAAAAGTCATGAAAAGTTGTGAAATAAAAACTTTATTAATTAGGTTACATTGGTTGGGTTTATGTGTTAGTTTTGTTCATCACTTTTAATGACTTTATATCACTTTTTAAAGTTTTGTTGAATTGTCATTTTGACGAGTTATCATGGAACCATAATACATTACGGTCATATAAAAAATATCGTTAAAGAATGTTGAATCGAAACTGCTTGCAATTTATTTTATGAATAAAAAAAATATATGGAAAAATCGTTCACAAGTAATTTCTAGTAGTCTCCAATGTAAGCAGACCCCTTGATGATTGCATACGATGCATTTCACGAACAATAATATCGTGTGCGCGGAAATTGTACAGGCAATGTTTGCACGGCCGTTGCAACATTGCAATTCAAGTGGAAGCAGCTCGGGTCGCGAGAATACACAAGTCGTGCGCATTATTTATAGGAATAACCTTGGAATAATGTGACATTCGTTATGGAGATATAATATCGTCTGGAGAGGCCGGGAAACCAAACTTAGCAAGCTTTTTACTAACTGACGTGTACCCGGCGTTGCTGGGGGCCATCGCAAACTCTTCTGTAGGCCTTTTTAAGATGCACAATTCCGTAGTACAGGGTGCGCCAGAGAAACTTACTTATTTGAAAAAATTCCCGACCGTTGAGTTGGGCAGGTAGAGGGGTGGGAGGGGGCGCATCTGGAGGGGGACGTCCCCAAGTTTGTTTCCCATTCTCGTCAGTTGCCATTATGCTGCACACACAGCACGAAACTCAATGAATTTGCTGCGACAACATTTCCCCAACCGCCTCATGGCCGGCGCGCTCTCCGGATTTGACTCCATGTGATTTTTTTTTATGGGGTTATTTGAAATCCCTTGTTTATGTCGATCGACCACGGACCATAGATCACCTGATGAACAACATTCGCGATGCTATTGCCAATATTCCGATTGATATGCTGAGAAGAGTGGACGAGAACTTCAAAAAACGACTTAACCAGTGTATGCGCGATGAGGGTCACCATTTAAAAGATGTAATTTTTAAGACAGTATGAAAAAAAACTTGGTACATTGCATTTTCAAATAAAAAAAGAATTACAACAATAACTACAGTGCTTTTGTTTTTATTGAACTTTCAAATAAGTAAGTTTCTCTGGCGCACCCTGTACATTATTTTGAAAGATCTCATAAGGTTTAATATTTAGGAAAATTTTTTTTTACGAATTGATTACAAAACATCGACTTTTCTCTACTTTATATAAATCTAACATGCCTATATTATATATGTAAACATTCCGAAAGAAATTCTCTAAATGATAGTGAAAACCCTATCAAAATCCGTTGCGTGGTTTAGAAGAACTAAGCGCACAAACAGAGAGACGCGGATAGGGACTTTGTTTTATACTATTTAGAAATTTTCTTTGTGGAAAGTTGTCACATATAATTCGGTTAATTACCGCTTGACACGATTAACTGACGGAGAGAACACCAAGCTTTGTATTTGCATTTAAAAGTTTACAACAGATGCTCATGAAAAAAAAAAAAAAAAATTTACGAAACAAAATTTAGCATTTCAAAATATTTGTCAAGATCTGCAATTTTTTTAACATAAAACGAAAACAATTGAAGTGACAATGTGTTTCTTAGTTTCGTGTTAATCACATTACACGGTAAAAACCATCGAAAAATCTTTGTATCATCATGATATATTTATCAAAGCAAATCGATAATACAAAAATATTCCGATTTTCATGTAAACGTGTTCGGACATCATGATAATATATTCGTAATTTAATAAATGTTCATCGGGAAACCTATCAAGACGAGACAATACCATACAATAAAATCGGAATCTTAACGACGTAAGTGAAGAAGCCGTGCACAAAAATAAGCGAAGCGCGGTCCTGGCGTTTCGGACAGACCCTACGGTTGAATTCGCCGTGGCAAATCATTAAATAAAGTGGGAAACTTAACGACATAAGTGATGGAGTCGTGTAAAAACAATATTCGGCGCGCGGCCCGGCGTAATGGACGGAACTACGGTCGAAATTTGATGGCCTAGAAAATTAATCCTTCCGTGGGTTTATTTTAATTATTTCTGATGAACGTATTACTAAAATCTCAGATGTTTCTAGAGGAATTCCTTTGGAAAGTTACTAAATTATCATATAGAAAAATAAAATTGTGCTTACCGCTTATTTTATAGTGGAAAAACGTTTTATAAAATTTTCAAGCCGTTTTACATAAAATATTTTAATGGTGAGGTATTGTTTTTATTAATCTTAAATGTAAATAACTTAATCAGTCTAAAAAATAAATATAAAATTAATTCAAATATGGGTAATTAATCCTTAATTCCCAATAATTTGAAAAAATTATTAATAAATTAGCAACGCTCATTTTTCTCCGTGTGCGGATTGCAAACCTGTGACCTTCAAGAGCATCCAGAGCAAAGGAACTTACTGTGCTGCCAACAACCGAGGTCGTTGTAGATGTATCTTCATTAGAATTTAAGATGATTTGTTCTCAGCGAATAGATCAAAGTACCGAATTTAGTATGGGTAAATCGCCACAGCATCCGCGTCCTGTGTTTACCTAAGTATACAGTAGTATACAATGTAGGTATATAATACGTAATATACGAAAATACCCGATGCGTATACTCCCGACATTGCGGTGACCTCGACGGCCGCGACTCCATACTCCGTACCATACACTCCATATATACCAAAACTGTACAGTTCATACTAATAATACTATACAATATCACACGCCAAGTATATTAGGGTGGGTCTTCATTGTACGGAGGAATTCTTTTGGAGGGGGGCCTAATTGTGTATGGCAAAAAAACCTCGAGATTCGTGTGTTCAATTTTTTATTGGCAATTTTTAAAAATAACTTACAATTTGTTTGCAGTATGAGGAGTCGAAGTTAGATAATAAAAAAATTAACGCATGAAGCGGGCAAAAGTGTTTATTTTTCTAAAGTATAGGCACAAGTTAGTTTTATTTTGATCCGTGATCAACAACAGAGCTATTCAGGGTTGCGTTATAGAAATTAGAATATATGGAAATTTATAACTGTATCATCTGAAAAATTGATGTAAGGGGTCGAGTTTTACAAAATTTTTAAAATATTTCGAAAACTAACGATTTTTCACTAAAGTCATGTATATACTGATATTCCGGTCCGTCGTGGGTAGTTGGCTTGTCATCCTTCTGATGGATAACATCGACTTTTACTTTTCGAGTGTGTCGAACAATATGTTATAGATTTTCCACGGTTTTGCTTATCAAAAATCACACGGAGAAAACTTCCTGATAAAAAATATTACTAATTTTTTATAAAAACTCGGCAAATTATTCGTATTCCTGTTAAAAACAGGATTGTAGGTCATGAATTAATTGATAGGTATCCTGATAAACTTGAAGTAAAATACCAATGTTTTGACATGATGTCCGATCACGTGTTCATAAATAAAATAATGTAATAATATTGCAACTTAATTTGAAGTATAAAAATTTGGCCTATAAAAACTGTTTAAAATCACCTACTTGCCAACTCCTTTTTCGGTTATGTTTTATTATAAAATGTAACAAATTGAGTGCTTTGGAAAATTATCGTAAAACATTGAAATATTTGTGCCTGAACTGACGATTTTTCTCTCGCATAAATTAAAACAGGCGGCTGGTGTTAAGCGGGAATTTGAGCCTTATCGCCATCTACATAAGGAGTGTTATTGTTAGCGGCCTGATTCCGAATGTTACACGACACGGTGCATCGTCTTAAGAATGTTTTGTACCCTTTCAGTGTTGAAATGCGGACCTTTGAGATCACCGACAATTTGACGGCCCACCCTAGCGCATTTATACTGACATACCTATTAGTAACAAGTAGCATATATTATTATATCATACAAAGCGAGACGTTGCCATCCATCGTGGCTTGGTCAGTACTCAGTACTCGCGGCATGCTTATTTATAGCAATGGCGGGCCCTCGAGCACTTTGATCAATGGACTATGGACAGATCATACTGCTAACGCTGACATTACAGTTGCTGGTCAGTGGTCTAACAAAGAATCATCTTATTTTTGTCAGAAATAACATCTTATACAGGGTTTTCCAATAAGAGATGTTATTTTGAATAGCCCGCTATTTCGGTAGATGTTACTTTTGAAGCTGTCATTTTTTGACATTTGACAAGTAGAAACTACGCCATTAATAAAAATGGAACGATACACGCTTCAACAACGCATTGAAATTATTAAAATTCACTTGAGTGAACCAAATGCAAATCATCTTGAGTGATGAGATGAGGCCCATTTCCACCTCGGTGGCTTCGTCAACAAGCAAAATTGTCACATCTGGGGCTCGGAAAACCCAAGAGTTATTGTTGAAAAGCCTCTCTATACTCAACGTGTGACTGTTTGGTGCGGTTTATGGTCCGGCGGAGTCATTGGACCTTACTTTTTCGAAAATGAGGCTGGAGCAACAGTTACGGTGAATGGATTGCGTTATCGAGAGATGATTAATGATTTTTTATGGCCGGAATTGGATGGTATTGATCTGGATAACGTTTCCTCTCACACAAGCAACGAAACCATTGATCTTTTACGATTGAATATCAAAATGACACCTCTTATTGGAAAACCCTGTAGTAAGGAAAGGCATTCCGCTGATAGCTCTGTTGTCACCTATCCGAATTATCAAAAATACTAATTTCGGTTGGGTCTGTCCTGCGTTACTCTCGTTCAATGAATGATTTGTTTCATTAGTATCATTTTAAAAATTTGACCTATAAATTAGTACACTTTCGTTAATATTTTTTTATTGATCATTCTGCAGCATTAGTATTTCCACTGTTTTTAATTATCGAAAAAAAAATTACGATAATCAAGGCATTTTTATGTTGACATATAATCGTCAATTCGGCGGCGCACAGTGGGCTGAAAATCGCCTTTCATAGACATAGAGACTTGAATTTTCAAGGGTATTTTTTTTGGCTAGAAATGGATTCTGCTGATCATTACTATGCTATAAAATGTCGTACAAAGCAATTGCGTGTACTAATGAAGGAGTTGTAATTTTTTTAAGAAAAATTTGTATGGCGCTGACATTAAAAATGAGGCTATCTCTGGAATCATAAGGTTGGCCGTTCTATCCTTACACACAGATAATACTACTATTTATTTGTATTTTTTTGACATACTTCATATTGTGGCGCAAGGTGCGATGTTTTTTTTTTAAATCCTCAAAGTTGAAAAAACCCTTTTTAATGTTGATGATTCATTTTAATGCTTAAACGCTTTTAGGCTTGCAGTGTAAATAAAATATTGTAAACTAGACAAAGCATACTCATATGTAAAGCATTTAAGCATTAAAATGAATCTTCAACATAAAAAAGTTTTTTTTTCATCTTTGAGGATTTAAAAAAAAAAAATCACAAGTTTCGCCACAATACGAAGTATGTCAAAAAAATTCAAATAAATAGTAGTATATTTGTGTGTAAGGAAATAATGGTCAACCTTATGATTCCAGAGATAGCCTCATTTTTAATGTCAGTTCCATACAAATTTTTCTTAAAAAAATTATGACTCCTTCATTTGTACACGCAATTGCTTCATACAAAATTTTATAGCATATTAATGATCAGCAGAATCCATTTCTAGCCAAAAAAAATACCCTTGAAAATTCAAGTCTCTATGTCTATGAAAGGCGATTTTCAGCCCACTGTGCGGCGCTGAGGTCACGCTGGGCGATGTTGGTGACAGCCGTCTTAACATTATCGGTGTCTATGTCATACTGACGTTGTAGCCAGTTGGAACCGTTTCAGAATGTGCAGTTTTATATCATTTTTAAATTAATTATGAATGAAAATATTAAAATTACATATTTTTAGTATCATAATCAGAAAAATAAACTTTAAATCTCCCTGACATTTTTAGCGATATACATAGTTTATGAAAATACTCCTTTTAATTTTCATCTTCATAAAATCCTACAATTATAATAATATCCCGTGATTTTTCACGCATCTGGACTAGTTTCTCATGAACTACGATTACGATACAACTGGGCTTCTTAGCAGTCGGACTAAAATCGGTCAACCTAATTCAGAAAGTGGTATAATATGTCATCTCTGCGATGTGTATATTCTTGGTATACCTTATATTGTAGGTAATAGGAATCAAAATCGCTCGACAAACAAAGTCTAGAAACGTTCGATTTCAAGCACAAAATTGGTTTTAATTTATTTTGTAAATAATTTTATAAGAAAGCATAAAAGTTAATTGAGTGAAACGTCACAGATAAATCTAAGCTATAATACTGTATTTTTTTAAAGTTGTTTCCTTTACGCGTTCATACATTTCTATTGAAAAAATGTTTTTTTTAGTAGTTTACATTTATATTTTTTATTGAGTAATTTATTTTCTTATTTGTATTCTAATCAAGCGAAACGATAGGAAAACCTTCAATTTATCTAAAGCATATTTTTTGGTATTCATAATGTACACCAATTCGTTATTGATTAATCAAAATAGTGATTTAGCATTAAGCTTCGCCTTAAGTATCTTCTAAAGGAGAGGACCTGTAGATTCAAATGTTATAGGAGAAAGGAAACCCAAAACTGTATCATATTATTACTGTCAGATTCTTCAATTGGATTGTACAGATATGAAGCTTACGTCCGATTACAAATCTAAATTCGGTAGCCACCTTTGGCTGAAGAGCCCCAAATCATTTTTAATTGCTGCTTGACTCTGGGCGAATGAGGGCGATTTGTTTCACAAAATAACAGCAGCATTAATAATTTAATTGGCTCGGAACGATCGGAAGACGCAGTAGAGCTGTGACCAGACTAATTGAACAATAATTAGCAGGAAATATATATGAGGAGGTACGTAACAATTTTAGTCTGGGTAAAAGTGCGCATTAGATATTGAATTCGATTAAACAATGGAGATTTGTTCTCGGGGGACTGGCGGAATACATTGCCAAAAGTACACGAAAAAATTTACTGATAAAAAATATTAAGAATCTCTTCAAATTATTCGTATTCCTGTTAAAAACGGGATTGTAGGCTATTAACGAATGAATTGATAGATATCCTGATAAATTTTAAATAAAATACCAATGTTTTGTCTTTTGTCAATGTGTTCATAAAAATCCTAACATTTTTGCATTTTGTCATGATATATTATTAAGACAAACGATGGTGAACGAACACGTGTTCCAATATTATTATGAAGCATTTTATCAGGAAGCCACTTGCAGTCCCGTTTTAACAGGATTACCAATAATTTGAATAGATTTTTTAGTACATCTTTTCGCCGTGTAAGCTGTTCTAGATAAAAATAAAAAGTTTAGTACAAACACTCATAATTTGAATAACTTTTCCAAATTGTGTTGTATTGCATACACCCCTCTTAATCTAATGTAATCCAACAGATGGAGAATAAAGGAGATTTCTAACACTTAAAACACAACCCAACCTTTAAAATCTAACATCACCAGATGGAGAAAAAAATAGTTTTCTAACACTTAAAACTCGACCCAATCTTTAAAAATTGTGTTGTATTGCGCACACCCCTCATAATCTAACATCACCAAGATGGAGAAAAAAGTAGTTTTCTAACACTTAAAACTCGACCCAATCTTTAGAAATTGTGTTGTATGGCGCACGCCTAACGATCTAACCTAACCCAACAGATATAGCTTGAGTGTAGATCGGCCAAGTGGGCAATACAAAATGTAGAGGAACACTGTTGGGTAAGGTTCAGAAGGGCACTCATACACATTGCACAAAGCGTCAGAATGTCTATACAGCCACGTAACAACTTGCATATTATTTTGATTGCATTTTGAGTCCGTGTAACAGTTATGCACCATAAATTAAAGTTACACTACTATTGATATACACATATATATATATATATATATGAACATGAAAAGAGCAAGACAAGAATTTTAACAAACGTGAAATATGAAGGAAACAAAACATTACTCATAACATCATAATATTAATGAACATATCATTCATAATGTCCAAATGACACAACAGGATATTCAATGAATACAAACAGGCAAACAGTTTTTAAAAAAACTAGGCAACAAGAACAAGGTGACATAATATGACAATTTCCATAGGTTCTTTGTTGGTAGGGTTCCTTTTGTCAGTGTTTTGAAAGTGTTTCATTTTAATATTATAGCCGCTACTCATCGCCGCGTGAACACCAACACAAGACAAGACAAGACCAACCCAAGACCGTCACAAGATAAGACACAAGTTGGTTGGTATTATCGACTTCTTGGCAAGTCAGCCCGTCAGCTGATCGCCAGTCGCGTCTGGAGTTATTTATACAGTCCTTGTAAAAGTCCGCAAAATGTGACATTTGACTCCAGATGTGGCGATGCAGTGCAATGACGTTAGATTCAACAAAGAGTAAATTATTTAGGATTTATGAAATAAGATGAAAGTTCAGTTGAGAAAGATAAAATAATAAATGGAATAGGTATATTTATTATTATTAAATATCTCGAAAGACCGTTCAATATTCGACTTACGAATCTTGCAATGATCTAAAGTAAAAAAAAATGTGTGCTTATAGCAGTAAAAAAACTCACGAACTCTAACGACATGAACGTTGAACAGTTTTATCTGTCTGGAACTTATTTATGTCAAAGAAAGTATTTTGAACCGTAATGCATATTCCATATAGAGCTAAGGAACTTTTAAATATCCACTTGACTGTAAAAATAAGCCAAAAACGCCATATTATATCATTATTCCATTCTTGAGGGAACCCTAAAAATGATTAGGTACACTTTACAAAGTTTGTTTCACATATCCATTTAAGTGAGAAAAAATTCAAGGGCTTATGTTCTTTTTGTAAGAACGTTATGACGTCTTTGAATACATACTGCACATTGCTAGGACTAATAGTATAGGTTTTCAAGATACATTATTTTACATTTTACCAAACAATGAAGCATTGATAATGCAAACCAGACACATTTAGCGAATTGGCCGACAGGTGACATTTGCTTATTTTTGGCACCTGATGCGCTTTCATGGCGCCTTGCTTCAGAAGTAATTCGTAATGTACGACACACCTACCTACATGGTAGACCTGTACAAATACGTATTCAAAACACCAAGAGACCATATGTCTGTTTTATTAAAAAAGACAAATAACTTAGTTTACATCACTTTATTTTTATTTACACAATCTACATGTTTTGTGGACGATGTTCGCTTCATCGCGAGTAAATGCACACTAAAGTTGATCGCTGATGAAGCGAACATTGTTCGCGAAACATGTAGATTGTGTATATAAACATAAAGTGATGTAAACTAAGTTATTTGAATTTTGTATACAATAAATAATAACATCACAAAGTGATAACCGGTTAGCAGAAACTCAAAAAAAATATACGTCTATGTATAAATAATAAAATAAACAAACATACACAGGCAACGCACCTTTGAATGAATTCGATTTCAAATTATTATAAGCAATAATTAGTCGCCTGAAATATCCATACAAATTGAAAATATATCCCGAGTAAAAATAAATCCCGCCGACGGGAATTGAATCCGCACCTTCCGATTGCCGGTCAGGTGCTATAAACCACTAAGCTACGTCGGCTTATAACCCGCTAAATAATTCAATATGTACTAGTATTTCTATCAACAATTATTGCTTATTATATTTTTTCACCTGTAAACAACCAATTTTATTTTTATATAATATATCAGGCGAGTAATTACTGCTTACAATAATTTATTATCCTTTGTGCCATACTTGCCTTATAAACAATAGTTTATCATTAACAAATAAAAATTCGATTTCGATTACAACTAGTTTCACTTGGATACAACTTGTTTTGTTGTTCAGTTGTATTGGAGGTATGACTGTATGACCGATGGGCTTTTTTAAAGTGAAAGACCAATCACCACGGAATTGGTTTAGTTGCTCTGGTAAAGATAAAGATTGAACAGTTTTCAAGGGTCAATTTGCGAGTCAACCCACTGGGATATTGTACCGATCCATGTCGGCTTCCGCCCAGGCGGATAATCACATAGATCCATCCATCAATTATCCGAACGATAGTTTGTTACTGACCTACGCGGTATAGTACTACGACGCCTGCCCAGTGAGGCCCACATTTTATTGCTGTAATGCAATTTTCAGACAGGCTTCGCGCAGATTCGATTCGCCTCGATTTACTCGAATAAATTGTCAACTCTGTGTTATTTGTGATCACATGACCGCAAGTATTTTTTTTATATTGAAATAAAGTAGGCCTAAGAAATAACCAATATCATAATTTTGAAAGTTATGTTTCTTATAATTTTGTAGCAATTTAAATAACATAAATAAAGGAATATTTTAGCGTGTGAAATAGCAAAGATGTCTCTCCATGTAAAAGAAACACAGAGACCCACATAAATCTGCAATGATGTCAGAGAGATCTAACTAATTCTGCAATGAAGTCAGAGAGGTCTAGATAATTCTGCAATTAAGTCAGCGAGGCCTAGATAATTCTGGAATTAAGTCAGAGGGGCTTACATAATTCTGCAATGAAGTCAGATAAGCCTATATAATTCTGCAATGAAATCAGAAAAGCGTATATAATTCTACAATGAAGTCAGAGAAGCCTACTTAATTCTGAAATGAAGTCATAGAAGCCTACACAATTCTGCAATGAAGTCAGAGAAGCCTACTTAATTCTTCAATGAAGTCAGAGAATCCTACACAATTCTGCCATGAAGTCAGAGAAGCCTACATAATTCTGCAACTAAGTCATAGAGGCCTAGATAATTTAGCAACTAAGTAAAAGAGGCCCACAAAATTTGATCCAGTAATTTCACAAGGTCGCAGGTTCTTTCCATCTACCAGAGGATTCATTTATAATTTGCGATTTTCCGCAAAATGCTGCAATGGCCTAGAGGTAAAGTGAATGCAATTAAAAGAGTAACGATTCGTGACCAATTATATGAAATAAGCCATGATTGGTTTATTATTAGATTTGCCGAGGTAATTATGCGATAGCGTAACTTAATGGCATAGCTGCTGATTAATTCAGTTTTATTTATGTATAGACGGAGACTGGAATATTGTGAATGGACGTGGCATGGCTGACATGGGCGGGGCGTGTCGGTGTTTTATTGCGGATATTATGTCGGTGATAGAGAGCGGCAGTAACACTTTATTCGTGACAATGACACCGCGGAATTAATTCCTGAATTAAATACAACACAATACAGGGCAGCTAATGAAAATTGGTGAAAGTTATATAACACGATTTTAAGATAATAATTATGTGAAATGTAAAGATACTTTTAATCATTAATGAAAATATTACTTTCAAATGGTGAATCAGTGAAAAATTAGTATTGCTGATTTCAATTTAAAAAATAGGCCTCTGTTACTTCATCACCCAATACAAGCAATCACAGTTTATAAATTTGAAATCGCTCTCCTGAGAAGTTATTGTTTTTAACTTGTACTCTTTGTGCTTAGATATTACAGCACGTAGAACAGAAAAAATCTATAATAAAAGAAAGATATATTTTTGTATTCTCATGCAAAATTAATTTTCAGCATTGATGAATTTTAAGTGTCAGTTTTGACAGCTTTTCACAGCCTGCGACATTTTAAAATATCATTTTTCGTTGTGCCACGAAGCCTCGATTAATTCAAATATTTCTAGAAGTAATTTAACAAGTTCGTAAAGCGTCACTAAGGTGATATTTCAGGAAAATTGAACTATAAATAATATTATTCCAATATACGTGACCCAAAATTCGACGCCCACCTTTCAAGGGGGCGATAGGTCAGCTCACTATAATCAGAATATCTATATATATTTTTCCTCAGTAAAAATTTGCTAGTATTTGAGATATTCGCACCTTTATGAATTTAGGGAAAATCTACACCAATCTATTTTTTGAGCTGGCCAATTACCCCATGAGAGGTTGGCGGCGATGTTCGAGACACGTTGTATTGATAATAGGTAGGTTCTTACTTTTTAAGTATATCCTAAAATAATAAAAAAGCTTTTGTGAAACTGGTAGCTTTCATCTAGTACAAATATTGTCAACTAACACACCGTTAATCTAACAAAGAGCACTAATCAATCAAAAACAGAAACATCTTATAAATAAATTATTATGGAAGTCGAGCTGCAATGAAATAGAACTAACTAGAGAAGCAAATAATAGATACTTATAAAAAAAAACATTGAACCAACGCCAAAACCTGGTTCCAAAAATATCTCTATACTGTTTAATTAAAAATATATTTAAAATTTGTGAAATCAAGGTAGCTTGTAGAGTTGATTGCATGCGTAGCAGACCACAAAATCAAGGTAGCTTGCAGAGTTGATTGCATGCGTAGCAGACCACAAAATCAAGGTAGCTTGCAGAGTTGATTGCATGCGTAGCAGACCACAAAATCAAGGTAGCTTGCAGAGTTGATTGCAGGCGTAGCAGACCACAAAATCAAGGTAGCTTGTAGAGTTGATTGCATGCGTAGCAGACCACAAAATCAAGGTAGCTTGCAGAGTTGATTGCATGCGTAGCAGACCACAAAATCAAGGTAGCTTGCAGAGTTGATTGCATGCGTAGCAGACCACAAAATCAAGGTAGCTTGCAGAGTTGATTGCATGCCTAGCAGACCACAAAATCAAGGTAGCTTGTTGTGATGATTGCATGCCTAGCAGACCACAAAATCCATGTAGCTTGTAGGGGTGATTGCATGCCTAGCAGTCCACAAAATCAAGGTAGCTTGTTGGGATGATTGCGTGCCTAGTAGACCACAAAATCAAGGTAGCTTGTAGGGACGATTGCATGCCTGGCAGACCACAAAATGATTTGCAAACTTGGCCGATGTAAAATAGAAATACTACTCGAGCACAATTTCATTTGAATGTGAGTTTTATACTTATTATATGAAACGGTCATGTTCTTTTAATTTTATTTTTTTATGTTATGTGAACCCGCACAAGAATCCCAACTGCTTCCCATCGTCTGGAACCAGTGAGACTATGGCATCCTCAATTGGGGTATGTTGTGAGGCTGGGGAAATACCTGGATATTCAGATCTGGTCACCAAACACGGCCAAAGCCATTTCAAACAACTTTTCAATTCTGAATAGTGATCTTATACCAGGGCAATACTGAGAGTATCTTCCACTCTGGAACGTGCCGCAAACGTACTATATATTATTTTAAATGAGTAATTTGTGAAATGACACAAATCAATCAAGTAAAACTTGCTTGCGCACTCCGGGATTTGAACCCGCGAACCTCCAGCTTGCTAATCGAGAGCCTTACCCCTCATTGTTAGAATTTTAATATCTCTTGCAAAGGGTGAATTGAGCCTTAATTTGTTTAAAAACTGAATAATCTTAAACATATTTAAATTTAGACAACCACGCTTTAATATAATTTGTAAATTAAAGACTTTGTTTTTATTAGATTTATTATCTTTTAAAAACCTCAAACAAAACATAGATTATATTACGACAGGGCAATTGATTTATGGTAATTCAGAAAGTCCTAGCAATTGGTTGGGTTAGGTTTTATAATATTGCTCGTTCATGTTAAATATTTAATTACTTTTGCTATAAAGTGAGGTGTGGACAAATGTGTATTTCATGATCGCAAAGAACTAATTATTAAACATTGCTAGTAGCAAAAACTAAAATATATTTAAACATTTAAAAGTGCAAATAAATTCATCTACATTACTAGCTAAAGTCCCGGCGCACAGTGGGCTGAAAATCGCCTTTCATAGACATAGAGACTTGAATTTTCAAGGGTATTTTTTTTGGCTAGAAATGGATTCTGCTGATCATTACTATGCTACAAAATTTCGTATGAAGCAATTGCGTGTACAAATGAAGGAGTTATCATTTTTTTAAGAAAAATTTGTATGGCACTGACATTAAAAATGAGGCTATCTCTGGAATCATAAGGTTTGCCATTATATACTTACACACAGATATACTACTATTTATTTGTATTGCGCCACGATACGAAGTATGTCAAAAAATACAAATAAATAGTAATATATCTGTGTGTAAGGATGTAATGGCCAACCTAATGATTCCAGAGATAGAAAAAAATACCCTTGAAAATTCAAGTCTCTATGTCTATGAAAGGCGATTTTCAGCCCACTGTGCGGCGTAGAGAGATACTTTTCGAAATCAGATGTCTTGGACGTCAAAAGCCCTGACAGAGCATTGACAGAAGCCAAATATAGGGTGAGGGGAAATTGCCCGGCAGCCATCTTGTATGACAAACTTCTGAAATGATTTGTATACGAAAAGGTGTATAACGAACTAACATAATTTATTTTTTATGTTGTTAATGCAGATATAACGGCTGGGAATGGGATAGATCATTACAAAATTTACGTAGGTTTTGGCATTTTTCATACGTCATCCACCTCACTTGAAATTGTTCTCGAATAGCTCCATTCAGGGCTTTTTAGATTCATGTCAGATGTAGACTTGTTTTGAATGTCAAGTGTGCAAAATTTCATCTCGGAATAAAACTGTAGATTGTTATAAAAATCAAAACAACGCGTTACAGACAATCTTCTTTATATAAATAGCAGATTGATAGATAGATGACATTCTGCGTTGAATGAGTGCAGAGCATGCTTTGCATACCGAAGAGACTGACAAAACGGTTTATTTTTGCAACATCAACATGCTCAAATCTATTTAAATCGTAGGCATGTATTATTGTGTGTTCAGAGAACAACATGTGATGTTCAAACCAAACCAACAGAACCCTTAGCCGGCCCCCAGGAAAAGGCTTCACCGGTTTTCCGGTCGATCGGACCGGCGCTAACCGGTAAACTACCTGGTGCTGTCGTCACTCGAATGGACAGTTACAGTCTGTCAACAAGTGGTACTACACACGAATCGTTTGAATGGTTTTAAATGGCAACATCAAGGATAGTAGACAGGAAAAACAACATAAAAATCACCAAGATTCAAGTGAACCATAGTAATGATTTTATTAACCCCTTGGGCAATTTCGGGAGATATTCTCCACAGACCACTCAACAACAATTATGGAGTCTTTTTGCGAGATATATGTACCAACCTGGAACTGTTTCTTAAAAGTTATGCTATCTTATTTTGTATTATGGCGAAAATTATGATTCAAAAAGTGTTAGAAAGAAAGAATGCCGCCCTTTCAGCTTGCATTCAAAAATTACCATAAGCGCTCCCGAAAATTTTGAAATAATTTTATAAAAGAACATATTTAGCATTTGAAAAATATTTGTCAAGGTAAATATTTAAATATTTTCGTATTAAATGAAAAAAAAAGTGAAGTGATAATATTTTTGTCTAATTTAACCCCTTTTTTAGTTTCGTGGCCAGTAGTAATTACAGTTTAAACGTTAAAAACAATCGGTAAGCAACTATAAAAACTTTATCTTTGTTTGCGTTAAAAATGTTAATATTTATATTTGTAAAACCAAAACATTGTGTGAGATGGTACAATATATTATTGTCCAAAATAAAATTAGTGTAACCGAAACTGTGAATTATGAACAATTCAAAAAGTTAATTAAGTCCCTAAAATTGGATAGTGATGTATTGTACCCCTAATTTTCTATCACTCAATCTGTAAAAAAATATACATTTTTTAATTGTCTTTAAAAAATATATTTTTCTAATTTGTGTACCTGATATATTGTACCCTTAATTTCCGCACGCTTACTTAATCTGTAAAAAGATATATTATTTCAATCATATTAAAAAACACACTTTTCTAATTTGTGTACCTATGTTAATATTATGTTTGTATTTATATCATAAGTTTTTGATTATTGTTTAAAAAATCATTAGAACTAAATGTAAATACTCCTCCCATAAACACGAGCTCCTGGAGCTCAACTTATGGAGTAGTAGAATAATAATATGCAATGAAAAAAAATGTAATAAATAAATAAAAAAAATAAAAAATAAAGAGTTTTTCATCTGTTTTCAAAAGCAGTATTTTATTTCGAAATACGTTCAAAAACAGCAAATTTATCCAGAAATAAATGTAATGCAAACAAATTTTCCGCGGAATCTGCATTCTGACAGTTCTAATAAGCAAAGTACATTGCTGAATAATATCCAGCTGAAATATAATAATAATATCCAGCTGAAATAAACATTATTATTATTATTGCAAAATGTCAGGTGCTTTAGGGGTTAAATTTCAAGATTATTTTGACAGAGTACTGATCGGGGAGGGGGTCATTAATGGATAATGGAGGTGAGGGGGAACTTATTTATTACTAGATTACTACCATACATCATACGGCGTTTGTATACTTAGTGGGTTTACACAGGCTGCGTGTCGCGATGGATAGACGATGAAGTGTTGATACAAAGTCTATATTTTAATTTAATGGGTGAAGTTAATTCGTGTCGAAATAATAATTGATCTTTTGGATAAATTGATTAGTTAATATTGTTGACTTTTTAATTGTTTTTTTTAGGCAATTATCGGAATGAAATGGGTAGATAAGAGTGTTTCGTCTTTGGCCAGCGACAAACATTCTTATTTTTTTACAAGAGACTAAAAGTTTGACTAAATATGCAATTGAAGTTTTCAAACTCCGTAGCTAAATACTAAAATGAAATAAATAAATAATAATTTATTCTAATAATGATTAAATATTTATTAAACTTTTAGAAAAAGTCAATAGATATCCCGTATAAATAAACATCGGATATGTTTATCCGAAACACTATATAGGACATCTAGGTTACAAACCTATTCTTTAGAACTCGGTAATCATTCAAAAATATAGCTGATATGAGAAAAAAATTAGTTGCAAGATAATGTTGTTAATTCTGAATTTGAAAAATGAGATCGACAAAAATGACAAGTCCCAAGGGTCGTGTGGTTAAAGACGTTATCCCGGTAAGACAATATATCCTGGGTTCAATTCCCATCTTTCGCATATTTTAAATTTTCTGTGTCTTGTTCTATGTCCATGTTTCGTTTAGATTCATTAGTATTATCTTCTTCTGTTGTTTACATTTATTATTTGGGGTATTTTATTACCCACGTCATGCTAGGGATTTTGCTGTTACAAAACTACGAGTATCATATATGTAAGAACGCAAGCTACTTGTAATCTTACCAAAAATAGTAAATAGTTTTTGTAAACAAGTCAATTTTGATTACGAGGTCGTAGTATTAGAATACTTTTACCGAATAATTAGCGCTCAATTGTAAAAAAAAACGTCTTGTTTACCGTACTTTGTACTTTGTTCATGAAGGGTTTACGCTTTCAACGTACAAATATGTTTTTTGGGCGCAAGCAGGTGAATTTGCACAAATTGCAAAGCTAGGTAAATATTGATACAAATTAAAATAATTATTAAGGTACATAATGATTCGAACAATGAGGTCAAATAAGTCTGAAGAAACACCCAAAGAATGACTTATTATAACCACAATAACAGCATAATTGAGGAATTGCATGCAATAACAACATATCTAATCTTTAAATAGTATAAAATAAGTCGCTATCCGCGTCTGTCTGTTTGTGCGCTTAGTTCTTCTAAAATACGGAACGGATTTTGTTAGGGTTTTCTTTATCATCTAGAGTATTTCTTTCGGAAGGATTACATATATAATATAGGCATATTAGATTTATAGAAAGTTGAGAAAGGTCGATGTTTTGAAAACAATTAGTAAAAAAAAAATCAGGCGTTCTCGTCTCTTGAGTGTGTAATAACAATTAATACTTGGATGGTACCATTTTTCTAAAATATCTATGAATAGTATAAAATAAAGTTGCTTTTCGTGTTTCTCTGTTTGTGCGCTTATTTCTCCTAAAGTACGCAACAGATTTTAATACGGTCTCTATAGTTCAGAGAATTTCTTCCGGAAGGTTTACATATATACTATATATATATATATAATATATACTGCTATATACACATGTGTGCTTGCATGCACACATATTAAAAATTATATATATAATTATGTATATTTTTACAATCTAATGCTAATTTACTTTTTTCTCCTTTCTAATTTCTATCTTCTACTTTTTATTACAATTTTTCCAAAATTTTAGCTTCATCTATAGTAACTAATTTCATATGTTTACACTAGATTTCATATTACATACAAAGTAATTACACTCAATTGGTCACCATGAAACAGGCAGCCGCCTAGTATGGTGATTCATTATATCTACTTTATGTAAATTTCAAAATAATGTAACATGTATTAAATAAAATATAATACGATGACCGGATAAATCATCACAATGATAATTCATCACATCTTTAAAAAGTTATATAAAGTCATGGAAAGTGATGAAACAAAAACTTTATTAACAGAGTTAAGTAGGTTAGGTTAAATTTTTTTTTTTTTTTCATCGTTTCTAATGACTTTATATCACCTTTTAAAAGTGTGTTGAATTGTCACTGTGTTGAGTTATCATGGAACCATATAATACATGCATATTATATTTATAGAAAGTAGAGAAAAGTCGATGTTTTATAATCAAGTCATAAAAATATATTTTCGGGCATTACATTGTTAACGCTGGCTAAACCTTATGATTATGACATACATCAAAATAATGTACAAATATTAGTAGACCTGCCCTAAGTGATTAAAAGCGTATTATCCCCACTCCCCATACCGGTTCAATTGAGCCGGCTGGGCTCGCATATGGCCGCCTCAAGTGAAATTTGAAAACGTGACGTCATCATTCTTGTGCGAACTATGGTCGAGGCATCATCGGTTCATTTTACGAAATAACACGGCAAAATGTTGACTTGTACTATGAAAACTTGTAAAAATAGATGTGAAAAAGAGAATAAACCCAATTGTCGTATTACATTCCATAAGTAAGCATTATTTTACTTTATTTTAAGCTTATTCACACCGTATTATATGGATCAGTTTTAGAAACATATACTATCACATCACAATGTAGCGATTCTCAAGTGTGCTCATCGTTGTTTACTGGGGTAAGTAAATTATGAGACATTTGTAAAAGTGTCTTAACTAAATACTCTGAAACTAACTACGACTCTGAAAATAGAAGCTGCCTTACTTTGCCGAATTTGGACTTCGCAAATTAGTTCATAACGTGGCGAGTAATTTGCGCTCCCATGTAGAAATGTCTATTCATTCAAAAGCAGATTTTACTTTTAAGAAGTAAATGGTGATATTATAATGCGAGATGCCTATTTACTGTCAGATTGATTTATTGACGAATCACAGTCAGCCTTACTCCCTTCGTTCTTCAACAGTTGATTTTACCCCTCGCCATTATCTTCTCGTCTATTAATTACTATGTCTGTGTGTACTACGGAATTGTGTATCTTAAAAAGGCATACAGAAAAGTCCGTGATTGTATATGTCTATTTCCTAACAATAACCCCCAACAACTCCGGGTACACGTAAAGCTAGTACTCAAATAAATCTGTATATATATTTTTTTAATTTTGAATTCAATCAAATTTAATAATGTAATTATTAAGTTCTGCTAGTATTTTAGTATATATCATTGTACAGCTGTTTCGGCGTTCAAGGTTGTGATTATACCACATTGAATGACATTAGGTTTAGGCTGTTGGATATTTAGTTCTTTGTCGTCATACGATTAATTAAAACGTCGATAAACAAATAACGCGTAAACTCCAGGTAAAAAAAAAACTTTAATTAATATTCCGGTCGAATACAATGGAGTTACGATGCCGTCAAAATTGACGTGACGTCTTATCGTGACGTCGGAGAATGAGACTTTGTCACAAAACAATTATTAAAATACACAATTAATATTGTTTACCTTGATGGTTCCCTTGAACCCAACCAAACAACCACCTTCCACGAACAAAATTATTTACTTATTACAATAAGAATATTACGTGAAATAATAATTCGTGGAAAACAATCCTTCCAGGAATCAAAAAAATAGTTTTTTTCTTCTCGTTTTTGGCTCTAGTGAATTTATTTTTATTAACACTTGTAAAACATTAAATAAAAGTTTATATATATTTTTTTTTCATTTAACTTTTTTGTTTGCATCGAAGAATAAAACATAACACATTTATTCTATGTAGTGTGTAAAACTAAGTACAGTGAAAACGGTTCATAATAAAACAAACAAGAGATCGTCGAAAAATAAGATCAAGTTCTTTTAAAGTTTGCGCACAAAGCATACGAAGGCGATTTAAGGCGATGCCATACGTAGTAATGCAAAATCATGTGTTTTTGGTTTGATAATTTGGTCACCTAGAAATGTTTCAGATGCTTTAATTAAATACTGCGAGTAGAATACATCTTGACCTTTGAAATAATCGAGTATTTTTTAGATAAGTCTTTTTATAAGCCCAGAAAAAAATTATGTATAAGGTCTATGAAAACTGCTTTAAAGATCAAAATCTCCTACTTACGAATCCATTTTCGGTTATGATTTTATTGTATAATGTGGCAAATTAAGTTATTTATAAAATGATCGAAAAAAAAAATATTTATGCCTGAACATCCACAAAATAAAATAAAAGGCACTTTTTGGCCATGTTTTTTTCTTGCATAAATCAAAACAGGCGGATGGTGTTAAGCGGGAATTTAAGCCTTATCGCCATCTACGTAGGGGTTGTTATTGATAGCGGCTCAATTTAAAATATTACACGACGTAGTACATCGCCTTAAAGGTGAGCAATTATCTCCACCTTGGCGCATCAGTGTTAGTAAAATAAATTTGTGTTATTTCACAATTTATTTATCAAAAATTGTATATATGGTTATAATTTGGTTATAACGATCACTGCAATAGCGAGTTCACGGCTATAATGAGCAATTACAAAACGATATTTTAGTTCAGCCTATTTTCATATAATTGATTGTTGACTGTTATAACGAGGTCGATTCACTGATATACCGAGCAAATAATTTTGTCAACACAATTTCTGAATACATGAATTGGTCGTTGGGTCTGAAAAAATAGTTATTATTCAAGAATTTCCTATCTCATTAGGGACGGATTCATATTTTATGACACTACCTGTGGAAGATTTTTATTGGCAACTAAATGCAATCTAGAAAGATTCTTGGATTAATATATCAATTTTTTATTTTAATGTGCGACATCTATTGATTTTTCCGGAAGTCTAGGGTGAATACTGATAATACGATATTGAAATGGCTTTAGCCCTATTTGGTGACAGGATCTGAATAACTTTGAGTATTTGCCATTTTCTTTCCCTCCCCGCTACTTTCAGCGTCCCAATATACCCCAATAATATTCACTGTCACTGTCATTGGCATTGGCATTGTTTCTCGTGTTCAACAGCTGTTATTAGCAAGTGTGTCAAAAAGCGTGTTCGCTCTTTCATACACACTAAATCGTGATCGTAAAAGCGCGCTAATGTAGGTACGTACGTATATTATTCAACGAAACTCGAATAAAATATTGCCAGGTGGGTTTTCAAACTTTGACAAAGGATAAAACAGTGGTGAAAATATGAATAGTAAATTTTTTATTAAAAAAAATGTTACCGGACAGCAAAGTGCCCATAACATTTTTTACTCCAAATGTGCTAAGGAATAGCTGGTTAAAGTTTGTCGGGTACGTACCGATACACCCTGTATATAACTTCTTAATACTAGATGGTTACGACATCCAGTGCAAAGTTTGCTGAGACCCCTTGTAAACAAGCCGGCATGGCATGTCCATGTGACTATAATAATACAAGTACCTACCTACTTACTTCTGCAGTCCGTCGCAGTTATGCATCACGTGGTGTACCCACTAAACACACAGTCATACTACTACAATCATACATTTATATACAGTGGCGTGGATGGATACAACAGGACCCTGGGCAAGTCAAGCCCAGGAACGTGCAATCAATTCAATTTGTAATTGCTAATAGTCCGCAGTACATTTTGGGTACGGGTGCCATTTTTAGGATAACCAACCCCTCCGCCATAGGTCACTCCAAGTGGTTCGCTACATTTGGTGACTTAACAAGGGTTCCCGGATTCACGGGGTGAATGCGTCTGCCCACCAGCTGCGCGGCGGGCCAGATCGGGAGAGACTGGTTGAGGGAGATCTTTTTTCTCTCCAACATGTCTTTCTCGAATTTCGGAAATACGATTTCAGCGCTCGGAGCCAGCGGGACTATGGCAATTTGGGAATGTTATGAGGCTGAAGTAATGGATAGGTGGAGATGGTGAAAAGGAAGGTCGGAAACTACCTGAATATTTAAATCTAGTCACTAAACACTTATATAAGTCACTATTTCCAGCAACGAATCGTTGAAAATGAACGGCAAACTATTTTTTCTTTATATTTTAAACTAACGTGAACTTGTGAGAAATCACGGTATATTGGAATTGTTCGATTTGTTAAGCTGAAAGTAATTATAAAAAATATATTCACGAAAAACGAACATTTGTCAATTTTAGAGACAATCCGAAATTTGCCTTTCGAATTAACTCCGTTAGTTAACTTGAAAATTACGACATTTGTCAAAAATTTAAACAAAAGAAATACACATTTAAACTTATAATTATCCCATTATTCCCACAATCAGTTCCAATTTTTGATATGACATTTATGTTCTTAAGTTCAATGAACCGGGGTTACAGACAGAATCACAACCAAAAATAGTATTTTTAATAATAATATATTTCTTATTAATTCCAATGCCCAATTCCTGGCCCTTCGGGCGGTTACCCAACCTGCTCAAACATTCGCTACATCACTGTTAATACCAATACAAATTGGCTAACGACGTTAACTGATTGCATATTAAGAATGCATCTGTATTGGTCCGTCGAGACGTTATATCCGTGTGGATGTGTCGGAGTGTTAAGTGCATTGTTGCTAGATAGCTCTGGACGCTGATGCGCCATACGAAGATGAGTGTATTGTACAGTGGAACACGTTTGTAAGGAACCCGGATATTACGGTTACCCTGTTGTAAAGGTGTTTGAGATGGGAGTGGAAGATACTCACAGTATCATTTTGGTGAGCGAATAAACACTATTATACTTTTGAAATGGCGATAGTTATATTGATAGTGTACATTTATTTACGAAGATTTCCAATGGAGAATTTATTTCCGAGAGGGAGAGGGTCATTTGAAGGAATGGAATAAGTGAACCTGGGTCCTGGAGATGACGAAATTGCAGGAGAGAGGAAATAAGGACCCACACTTTTCTGGCAAATTTTAAAATGTGTACAGGTGATGGGCAATCTTTACTTTGGTACCTCTCACAGCTGTAAACCGATGTCAAAAGGCAGAAAAGAACCTTACATTATTTTTTTTTATAGAAAGACAAACATTCCCGCGTCACTGGAGGATATCCACCGCTTTCCCGGCCTGGTAAAAGTAACAGATGGTTACTCATTCAGGATTCTCACAAGGACTATTTATTTTTATTGACTTTCAATTTTGTTTACTAAATTAAGCTTATGTATGTAAAATGACTCTAGATCCTCAAGTGTCCCCTGCACAGCAGGATGTCAGTAGCATGTTTATGAATGACATTCCCGGGTCACGAAAAACCTAAAAATAATATGAAAGTCTCCCACTACCAACACAGTAAGCCGAAAATGTTACATTTCCACCTGATGTCAGCGTCGTGAATATTGCAATCCGCCCGTAGGGGATTCCATAAAAAAAAATCAACTTTTATTTCAGATATCTAATACGACATTATGAGAACACTGTTGGCTACAATATAAGAAATTGCAACCATTCCAAGGGAAATCTATATAAGCGACTAAACCTAAGATAACAGCTACACAAATCTGGTAAAAATATTTGTATAACGGATTCATCGTGGATAGTACCTACGGTCGGCACTGACGTCAATCAAAATACGGAAATTGAGCGAAGGAATTTTCCTTATTATTGTAGAGCTTGTTTTGATTTCAAACGCCGGTTGACATAGAGACTCGGACCAGAGTCCAGAAATCTTCAGACAATGTTTACATCCTTATCTACTGGGATACAGTAGACAATCACATCAAATTCATAACAAAAACATTTGTAAAAAGGTTATTTTTATTATACCACCAACAAACTTCCCAGAATTGGTCAAATTAATGACTTTTACAGAGATACGTTTAATTTCCTAGATATGAATGAAGCTGCGGACACCGCCTGGCACCGACACTATAAAACGTAGAATAACAAACATGACCAGGAAAAACACTGATTGTTTCTGCTCATATAAGAAAAGTACTGTTCATCCCATGGTGTAGTCACTAATTTATTTATTTAAGGCGATGCCATACGTAGTAATGCAAAATTATGTGTTTTTGGTTTGAAAATTTGGTCGCCTAGAAATGTTTCAGATGCTTTAATTAAATACTGCGAGTAGAATACATATTGGTCTTGGAAATAATCAAATATTTTTTAGATAAGACTTGAAAAAATTTAAAAAAAATAATGTATAAGGCCTATGAAAACTGCTTCAAAGTTCAAAATCTCCTACTTACGAACCCATTTTCGGTTATAATTTTATTGTATAATGTGGAAAATTAAGTTATTTATAAAATGATCGGAAAAAAAAAAAAAATTATGCCTGAACATCCACAAAATAAAATAAAAGGCACTTTTTGGCTATGTTTTTTTCTTGCATAAATCAAAACAGGCGGATGGTGTTAAGCGGGAATTTAAACCTTATCGCCATCTACGTAAGGGTTGTTATTGATAGCGGCTCAATTTAAAATATTACACGATGTAGTGCATCGCCTTAATCATTAACGACCTTTTTAAAGGGTTTTACATAGTAAAAATTATACATAACTTAACAGCCTGAGTAACAATATTTTGTATTTCTTTGGTGACTCGGCATAATTATTTCCCTTCGTTAGTTTTATGGGCAATGAGGCATACATGGTAGTTAGTTCCAGAATTTATGCATTGAAATAAATCCCCACTTCTAGTATTACGTAGTGGAATCAGAAAGCTTATTAAAGCAAGCAATTCTTAACTATCAAATGCATCATTTAGAATTTTATATAGAAATACGAAGTCAGGGATAATCCTTCTGATCGACAATTTAAGCATATTCATATCATATAAAAAACTGTGAGAAAAGTCCCAACTGCCTGGAGGTAATGGGACTGTAGCATCCCCAAATTAGGGTAGTTATTAACCTAAAAGGAGTGGGGAAATGAAGAAAATGGGGAGGAGGAATGTTGGGAAGTTATGGAATATTTGAGGTGCATAAACCTTGCAAGACCGTGTTAAGAATGCATAAATCAAGAGAGTACACAAAGCCGATGTAAAAATAATCAAAAAAATGAAATAAGGGATGTTTAGATTATTTGACAAGTACCATGGACGGATGTACATAGAACGGAGTACCAGGAGAATATAAGGGATGTTTAGATCATTTGACAAATACCATGGATGGATGTACATAGAACGGAGTAGCAGGATAATATAAGGGATGTTTAGATCATTTGACAAATACCATGGATGGATGTACATAGAATGGAGTACCAGGAGAATATAAGGGATGTTTAGATTTTTTTTTTTTTTTTATTATTTTAATATACATCATATGGGTTACATTAATACATACATATTTTGCAAAATATAATATTAAGGTTCATAATTGGTCATGTATACCTTATCAGAAAAGAGGAGCTATTGTGCCTGATAAGGGAGCCACGATTCTTACTTAGATTCATAATTCATAATGTGATATAATATTAAAATAATAATATATATATTATTATTTTTGTTTAATATAAGTTTTTTTGGAAAAAAAGTTTGATTTTATTTATTTGTTCTTGTTGGTTCGTAATACAGCTCATTGCATTACAGATCATTTGACAAATACCATGGATGGATGTACATAGAACGGAGTACCAGGAGAATATAAGGGATGTTTAGATCATTTGACAAATACCATGGATGGATGTACAAAAAAAGGAGTGCCAGGAGAATATGAATATGTGTAAACCAGACCTCTAGGCCTTATAAAGACGGCATTGACTAAAAACACATGGCGTTTCATATGTCATAAAAAGATTAAAAATATATATAGAACATTTGATGGGAGACAAGCATGTTGTGAATGTGATGTCGTAATCTAAGTGCACAGAGGACTGGGAAATACGAATAAAACAATTCCCATGACACTTGGCCGGCGACGGAAGATATGGTTGGAACTTTGCACTTGTGGCGAGGATCCGGATTTATCTGGTAGAGAAGCGTGGTGCATCGCGTGTTCGCTGCGCTGCCCAGTGCCCAGTGCCCAGTGCAAGCAAAACACTCTAATGATGCATGGAATGCAGTCGTTATGATATAATGCATCTAACACAAAGGGAATGTTATCATTTACGAGTATAATGATTTTGTGGTCAGTTTTAAATGGCAATCCGATCATCATTCACCTTTTGAAAACTTCTTCGAGAGACAATTATTATAATCGTAGAACTTTTTCAATTATTTTGAATGCTTTTTTAGACACATTGTTATACTTACTTACATACATACTTACACATTATTAAAAAAATAAATCAAAGCTCTGAGGATGATAGCGTTCTTCTAATTATTTGATAATAATTAGGCAGAAACAACATACACACTTAACAAAACCAAAAAGTGATCAAAAATAAAATAATTACATTTTAATAGGTGAAAAAAAAAATAATTTCAACACCCATCTCAGCGAGGATGTCACTATCTCAATGTGTATCAAAATGAAAAAAAAACATTACTCATTTGATTTTTAAATAAAACATTATTCATTATTAATCTATCATTGCTATCCGCGTCTGTTTGTGCACTTGGTTCTTCTAAACTACGCAAAGGATTTTGTTAGGGGTTTTAATACATTTAGATAATTTCTTCCGGAAGGTTAATAAATATAATACATGCATATTTGCAATCATGCAAAAATGCGCTTACATTGCTAACGCTAGCTAAACCTTATGAGACAAAGCATAATAATGTACTACAGAATTGTATATCTTTAAAAGGCCTTATAACCAAAGGTCCCCGAACAATGCCGGGTACACTCGCACGTCAGCTAGTAATAATATGTATTACTACAAGATCAATATAATTATACTTAGCCTTCAACAATCATTGTTTCTTGTGGTGACCGGGTATGTCATCAAAATGACAATTCAACACACCTACAATAAGTGATATAAAGTCATGAAAAGTGATGAAACAAAAACAAGGTTAAATAGGTTACATAGGTAACTATTAAACCTTGTTTTTGTTTCATCACTTTTCATGACTCTATATCACTTTTTAAAGGTGTGTCGAATTTTAATAAAGTCATGAAAAGTGATTAGGTTACATAGGTAACTATTAAACCTTGTTTTTGTTTCATCATTTTTCATGACTCTATATCACTTTTTAAAGGTGTGTTGAATTTTCATTTTGATGAAATATCATGGAACCGTTTCTTGTATTGCCCCATGCAATGTAGTAAACCGAGCAGTTGGTAATATCATCAGTAGATTGATCATGAGGTGACCCAGTAAGAGAATAATCAGTGTCACTGACCGAAGGAACAATACAACACCAAACAATAAACAATTTAATTAATCTATTGACCAAGAGGGGCATTCTATCGGAGAAGCAAATAATAGAGACATACGCTAATAAGTTATTTGGTCAAGCCTTTGTGGATAGAATATCAAAGTACGTGTATATTGTTCAGTCGTCAGTAGGTTAAAAATTGCCAATCTGTAAACTATTCAGGTAACGGAAAGTTGAAGGAACCAGAAAGTCTAGATTGCAGAATGTGTTTTTAAAGTATCAAATGAAAATAGGTGTATATTTAAAGCTTGGAATAAATTCCCACTAAAACCCATACAAGATGGATCAAGAATATCAACAGGATACCAAGCGAGACTCAAATCAAATTCTCCAGAAAGTCATATCCAACTATATAAATAAAAACGTTCGTTTGTTCGAAATCTTAAATCTACGAATGTTCTTCACCGATTGCTTTGACATCATAACACAACGTTGCATTCGAATACGCGTGTGTTTATATACATATATTATATAGACCTGTGACAGGTAAAAGCATGCTTTTTTAAATAGAGTCATCTGTTGGACGTAAAAGCAACATGCGCTGTTGTTTCTCTAGCTGCACAGATAGACTGAGCCTCAACAACACGTGGCGGGGTACTGCTAGTAAATAAATTTAAAAAAAAAACGTATTTCAGAGACCAAGAGAACCCTAATTAGGCTCAATATATTAAAATTGTCGTTTTGTGCACTTGTTAATACCTCATTTGTCCCAACTGCTGGCAACTGTACGGAGTCACTTGAGTGGGACTAGGCATTCCCAATTGAGAATTGTGGGCCTCAACGGAGTGGTGAAGGGAAGGAGGTGGGGAATGGGAAGGTTGGGAAGTACGCCGAAACCATTCATTTCAAGCAACGTTTCGATTTTGAATGGTGGTCATTTACCAGAGAGATTCTGAGAGTACTCCACCACTCGTTTATGGCATAGTCCTTCATAATATATATATATATATATATATTGATTGGCCTTTTAAACAACACATTTGAACTGTATCACACTCAGATCTGTGTGTAAATACATGTTTCGTTTAGCTTCACATTTTAAAGGTAATTTAACAACAGTGTTAGTAACTTATTTTCTAGCATTATACTTTAAGCTTTGTGACAAAAATAAAATATGTTTGTTTGAAATTGAAAGAAAAACTAAATGTAATAAATCATCTGATGCGTATCTACACTAAGGAACAACACGAAGGAACTCCCCAACATCATGAATTCCGAGGAAGTTTCAAAGAAAAATGTCTGGCTCTGAAGGCAATCACATATATGTCTGGTTCTTTAACGGGGGAAAGGTTCATTTGTCTTCCCATAATCCTGACAACTGCCAACAGCTAACAGCTAATAGTCTTAACGGGAGAACATCAATGTCGACGCTTGTTATCTGGAGGATAGCTGTGGGAGTTGAACGATACGAGAGAAGAAAGGATGGGTGTCGAAGATAAGTGATAGCAAAGCGAACTCACAAAAAAAGGAACTAGGTAGTTTTTTGTTTTTGCCCAGTGATATTAACAAGTGATTCCTGGGGTTATTTGTGTTAAAAATGTATAATATGTATTGCCCTTTGGTCTCCGGTGACTTTTTTGTTATAGTTTCAACAAAAAAAACAGTAGGTATTTGGACAGGGTGTGGGGTTTGGTAGTTACTCGGCTAAGTGACCAGTGACAACATGTGAAAGAATTTGTTCGTTTTGCGAAAAAAAAAGCACAAAAATGTAACCGGAGACCAAAATAGTCAAAGTGAGTCTGGTACATCTTTCAACAGGACATTGCGGGGATTGGCAGGATTAACAAAACAATAAATTAAAGTTTTTTAACAAGTCAGAAACCCAAAACATTGTATAAGTAGATATTTTCGTGAAGCCATATTATACAAAACGCGAATACAAAAGACTAAATTTTTTACACAAACTCGAGCAGATTCCTTTGGTGTTTGAATTCTAACTGCTTCTCACAAAACTTGGATCAAAGAGATGAATTTTTTATTTGGCGTCCAGTTGAAAGGACCCGAGACATGCCTCCACCCCTCAACCCCCAGGACTCAACTCCCACACGACCCATTGTGTTGCTCAACAAAGAGAAGACAGCGGGGGTACTCGGTATTTCATTCTTAAGTAATGTCTTTACGGTCCGATCACGATACCATATCGGATCATCGTCCAACGCGTGAGCTACATTCAAACATCAAACCCACTCCACTCTACTCTCTGAAGACAAAGATAGAAGTGCGCTGTGTGCGAGTCCGAAGTAAGGTCAATTCTGATAAACGCCTATGAGTCAACCAATCTGATTACTCTGCATGGCATTGCAGTTATGCATCATGTGATGTACACACCCAAATACACAGTCATACAAATCAGTCATTAAATTTGGGAGGCGGGTTTGACAACTAACATCTCAGTGATTTGGCAGGGGTACCCGGGTTCATCGGGTGAGGTGTGTTCAGGATGTGCCTGCCCACCAATTGCCTGGAGTGCCAGATCGGGAGAAGCTGATTTGGGGAGACTCTTTGACCTCTCCAACTGGTCTCGACCCATCGCCTTGCACCCCAGCGGGAGCGATATATTCAACGTCCGTCACTCGTGGACAAACTGATCCCTAGATTCCTACCCACCCATTCATACATTTTTCTTTTACAGAACTTCCTCTCCTTCCTTTCCTTAAAAAAGACCCCCCACACAGCATCCCCAAAGAGGGAAATTATTTTCATCAAGGCCTCCTTTTTGGGGTTAGTGTAATTTAAAAAAAACCCACTTAAATGGGAATGCCATGGTCTCACTGGCTCCAGACTGTTGGTAGCTGTTGCGAATCTTGTGCGGGACTCGCATAAAAATATCACCTTTCCATAGAATTTGTGTTCAGTGTCTCTCCACTCGATCTCAATTTTAGGTGGACTGATATTGATGGAACTGGTCGTTTACACGTCAAACAATGGCTCGGATGATAAATGATGTGACCAACGTAAAAATTCTATTTTATAATTAAGGCGATGTACTACGTCGTGTAACATTTTAAATTGAGCCGCTATCAATAACAACCCTTACGTAGATGGCGATAAGGTTTAAATTCCCGCTTAACACCATCCGCCTGTTTTGATTTATGCAAGAAAAAAACATGGCCAAAAAGTGCCTTTTATTTTATTTTGTGGATGTTCAGGCATAAATATTTAATTTTTTTCCGATCATTTTATAAATAACTTAATTTGCCACATTATACAATAAAATCATAACTGAAAATGGGTTCGTAAGTAGGAGATTTTGAACTTTAAAGCAGTTTTTAAAGGCCTTATACATAATTTTTTTCTGGGCTTATAAGCCCAAAGCCCTTTTTATAAAAAGACTTATGTAAAAAATACTCGATTATTTCAAAGGCCAAGATGTATTCTACTCGCAGTATTAAATTAAAGCATCTGATACATTTTTAGGCGACCAAATTTTCAAACCAAAAAATAAGGAAAATTAGAAGGCGATACAATTATATTTTTAAGTGGAAATATCTAATAAAAGAGATGTAAGCGAAAACGATAAGCTACACGGATAAAAATGGGTATTGCTAATTTATTAAGAATCTCTTCAAATTATTCGTAATCCGCTTAAAAGCGGGATTGCAGGCCATTAACGAATGAATTGATAGGTATCCAGATTAACTTTTAATAAAATAACAATGTTTTGTCATGATGGCGGAACACGTGTTCATAAAAATCCTAACATTTTCGCATTTCGTCATTATTTATTATTGAGACAAACAAATGTAGGTGCATTGTGAACTCGTGTTCTGATATTATTACGAAATTACTTAAAGTTTATTAGGAAGCGGCCTGCAGTACCATTTTCAACCGGATTACCAATAATTTTAAGACAGTTTTAAAAATCACCAATATTCATTTTTCTCCGTGTAGTGTGTGCGCTATGGACTCCAAAACTACTCCGATTTCTATGAAAAATTCGGTGACCGGATAAATCATCTAAGTGATAATTCATCAAATCTTTAAAAAGTTATATAAAGTCATGGAAAGTGATGAAACAAAAACTTTATTAACTGGGTTAAGTAGGTTAGGTGAGGTTAGGTTAAAAAAAAATTTGTCATCGTTTTTAATGACTTTATATCAAGTTTCAAAAGTGTGTTGAATAGTGAGTTAGCATGGAACCGAAAAATTCAATGTTTGTTTGGTGATAATATTTTATAAAACATGACTCGTTTGAAGTAGAGCAAAAATCTCTCGAAAAGTGCTTTAGTTGCATTTAAAGTTTCACTGTGAATTTTTTCATACCTATAACATATTAAATAAACAAAACGTATTTTAAACAATTTTCCAAGCTTAAATATTTAAAATAATGAACGTTTCGGCATAACAAATGTAAAGATATTTTTAGTTCAAAAATATATTTATTTTTTTAGAACTTAAAAACTTACGAGTTAAGAGGAAACTTGTTATAAATCGGTAGAAACGGGATTGAAAGCCTTAACGAATGAATTAATAGGTCTCCTGATAAACTTTTAGTGAACCATGAATATATTATCACGATGTCGGAACACGTGTTCATAAAAATCCTAATGTTTTCGCATTTCGTTATTATATATTTTCAAGGCAAGAGTTCACGAGCATGAACACGTGTTCCGATATGTTAGGAATTTACTAAAAGTTTATCAGGAAATTTGAATAGATTCACAAGACTCATTTTTCTACGTGTACAATTTTATATGACTATTTTTATGTGAAACGCGCACCAATGATACTATCCACCCCCAACTGGGGTATGTTGTAAGGACAAAGGGTGGTGGGAAGGGGAAGAGGAAGTTGGGGTAGTACCTGGCTATTCAGATCTGATCACCAAAAACGTTTCAATTTTGAATGTCTTACACCAGGGCGATACTGAGAATATCTTCCACTCAGGAACGTGCGCAAGTATACTATATATTATTATATATAGCATACTTGCGCCCGGAATTCCTAGAAAGAATTCAATTAAGAGTACCCATCAGACAAAATCACACATTAAACATCCCTCAATGTAAAACGAACTCAAAACAAAATGCTTTTATTCACCGTGCTTCATACAATTTTAATACTTCATACAGTGAATTAGACTTATTTAACTCACCACCCCACAATTTCAAACCTAAAATCAATAAATAATTATATTATCATTATTATTTTTTATTAATACACACACGTACATGCTACACATTACACAGACTAGATCCATCTCATACCCCTCCCTTCCGCCATTCCATCCCTATAGGCTAATGTAAATTTTTTTTTCTTACATAAATATTATACATATTCACTAAATAATTAAAATACCTAAGTGAAAACCTATTATTGGTTAAATAATTAACACTGACTACACCATACCTTGTAATAATTATAACTGTTGGTTTTCCAAATAAAATAAAAAAATATTATTTTAAATTAATAAATTGTGAAATAACGCAAATTCATCAAATAAAATCTAATTGCACACTCCGCAATTTGAACCCGCGACCTTCGGATTGCTAGTCAAGAGAACCCTCGACCACGGAGCCGTCATTGTGGAAGTGGTGGAATAGTTTGGTGGGTGTAGAATGGGAATATGAATATCAGATGTCGTTAAATGACTAGGAAGAAGCATCAAAAACAACCAAGTGGAAGATTAGTCATCGAACTACGGTAGTGGATAGTCGTGCTCTGTGTTTGACAAATTGCCTACCTGCTGTCGCGGACTTCGTACAGATAAGAAATTATTGTTACATTTTTGTTTTCTATTATTTGTTTGTTATATTTAGGTTTTGATAAATTCGTGTGTACAGTCAATCAAATAGACTGTATTATTATTTTTTTTTGTTAATTAATTTATAAATATGGAGGAAGATGAAAATCGACCTCCTGACCCCGAGTCCATATTTAATATTGGAGATGAGTATGAATCGGATGTTTCTATAATAGTCCCTTCCAGAAAACGAAGACCATCGCTCTGTCTTAATGTACCACCCAAAATTAAACCTTCGCAATCCGATGAAACCTCAAACCCTAAGGAAAGTCGTAAGGATACCATATTATCAGAATCTAAAAATACTGAACTAAGTTATTCCCCATCCTCCTCGGCTCCATTCATTGTCAATGTCCAAAGTACTGAACAAGGAAAAATCATTCATCCTCTGGATTTCGGGAAATTCATTTTTAGTTCAAAAAACAGTAACCTTGGCATAGTTAACGGATCTATTAAGCCGGAAGGCCGCTATAAGTTATCCCTAGAATTTAAATCCGCAAACTTTGCAAATGAATTTGTCCAAAAAATAGATACGCTTTCACACCACAAATTTAAATCTTATATTCCAACTTACAACCTTACTAGAATGGGCCGAGTGAGAGGTATACCAACCGATCTCTCAGAATCTGAAATTGTTGATGCACTTAATGATTCTCAAGTGACCCCTAAGGTTTTAAAAGCACGTAGATTAAATTACAAAGATACATCTAATGGAACCACTACATGGAAACCCTCACAATCGGTTGTTATTACTTTTGAAGGCCAAACTTTGCCATCTCGGGTATTTATTTATTACAACGCACTCCCTGTGGAAGTATATAAATTCCCGACGATCCAGTGTTTTAACTGCTGCCGTTTCGGACACTCAAAACCAATATGTCGTTCCCCTCCACGTTGTTTTCATTGCGGAGAAGACCACCCCTTTGATCTTTGCCAAAAATCATCGAATGATCCACGTTGCATTAACTGCAAGGGAAATCATACAGCGGTTAGTGTGGCCTGTCCAGAATTGACCAGACAAAGGAATATTAAACAATCAATGGCTTCAGACAACATTTCCTATTTCCAGGCATCAAAATTATTCCCACCTGCAATAAAATCGTTTGCAGAGGTAACATCTACCTCAATTCCTTGCAATCTATCTTACTCTAAATCTCCTCCATCATCTTCTCACAGGGATACAATTTTTATACCACTCAAACCAAAACCAAAATTTATTGCTTCTATTGATAAAAATCAACATAATGATATTTTGTTTAACCCAAATGGGAATTATAAATCTCAGACACTCAATGGGAGTGCTTTAAATAGTTCCCAATCTTCCTCTAATTTAGGGAAAGTGGTGAATGAAAATTCTGCTTTCATTCAGACATTAATTACCCTCTTAATTTCTATTCTTTCAAACAACAATAATATACCGTCCAACGCTGCCGATTGCATTAAATCTTTATTATCCTGTCTTCCTAATGTCTCCGAAACTGAACAGAATTCTTCAGTGGAATATCAGAAGTCTAATCTGTAATAAATTTGAACTTGTAAAATTACTCGATGAACATGAAATTTCAGTTGCCGCTATTTCTGAAACGTGGTTTAAACCCTCGTATCTATTTAAGATTTCTGGATATAATTGTCTTAGACATGATAGACTGGATGGTAAGGGAGGCGCTGCCTTAATCATCCATGACTCTATCCCTTTCAAACCAATCATGTTTCATACTCTCTCTAACAATTTTCAGATAGTAGCAGCTGTTGTATGTGATATTACAATACTATCAGTATATGTCCCTCCCTCCACTATTTTTGATGAAAACGAATGGTCATCATTTATGTCTCAGATCCGTCCCCCGTATATGTTACTGGGCGACTTTAACGCTCATTCTACCTCTTGGGGTAGTGAATTAACGAATCGTTCTGGCCGTAATCTTTTAGATTTTATTGATTCCCATAATTTATGTATTTTAAACGACGGATCTCCAACCCGATTCACCCCCCCTCAACAAAGGAAAAGTGTTGTTGATTTATCTCTCTGTTCATCTTCGGTCATACGTAAATGTTCTTGGAACATACTTAAAGACCCCCTTTCCAGTGATCATTTCCCTATTATAATCCTCTTTCACCATCTAACCACCTCGCATTCCTTTACAATTAACAATAATTTTAAATTTAAAACGAAAGATGCGAACTGGAGATTTTTTTCTTCTGTATTAGACTCTCTTGTTCACTCTGTAAAATCTTCTCTTGGGAACATCAGTACACAATGTGAATTATTTCCTAGTATAGTTATAAAAGCAGCAGAAAAATCCATTCCAAAGCGTAAAGTTAACATTAAAACTAAACATTCGACTCCGTGGTGGGACGAAGAATGCACTCGTGCTGTTAACTCTAGAAAAGAAGCAGTTTCCATTTACCGCAAATGCATGTCTTTTGAAAATTTCTTATCAGTGAAACGCGTCCAATCAGAAACTAAACGTATTTTGAAAAATAAAAAGCGGTCTGGATGGCGAAAATTTTGTGAAAACTTGTCTCCTGAAACTCCCCAGTCATCTGTTTGGACTAATTTAAAAAAATTCGGTTCGTCATATGCTCCGGAGCGTACCAAACATATTCCGGAGGAAATTATTATAGGTTTTGCTGATAAAATTGCCCCTCCTTCAGTTGCCACATGTGAAGAAATGCCCTCTTTTATTTCATATCCATCTCACTCTAACTGGCTAGACTCTCCTTTCTTAGTTAGTGAACTAAAACGAGTAATCAAATCTCTTTCTGACTCTTCTCCGGGTCCTGATGGAATATTATATAGCTTCTTTAAAGCATTCTCCGACATGTCGGTTGAATATTTCTTATCCTTAATTAATAACATGTTTGAAACAGGATTTATTCCGGATGTCTGGAAGGTTCAAAAAATCCTCCCGGTTTTAAAACCAGGGAAAAATCCGTCCGAAGTCTCATCTTATCGTCCTATTGCTCTTTCGTCGTGTTTAATTAAAGTAGTGGAACATTTGATAAAGAACAGATTAGAATGGTTTGTTGAAAATCACAGTATTATCCCTCCTAATCAATACGGCTTTCGGAAAAAGAAATCTACTATGGATAATTTAAGTTTGTTAACAACAGATATCCGTATTTCTCAATCCCTTAACTCTTGTACATTGGCCACATTTCTAGATCTTTCTTCAGCTTACGACGATGAATTAATTGATGTTTTGAAGGAAAAATTAATTAAAATAAAAATCCCCATAAAATTAGTTCAATTTATTATCAACTTGCTAACAGACAGATCCATTATTATCCACTCTTCCTCAAACATATTGAAGCGCAAACTTTGGAAAGGGCTACCCCAGGGGTCTGTTATCAGTCCATTATTATTTAATATTTATATTAGTGATTTAGACATTGTAATCCCTTCGTCTATTAAGCGACTTTATTTTGCGGACGATTTTCTCATATATTTATCTCACAAAAATTTATTGCATGCTGCGAAGGAATTAAATTTGGCCTTACATAATATTAAAGTTTGGATGTTGACAAATGGAATGAATTTAGCTACCTCTAAAACCAAGGTAGTGGCTTTTACTCGCAAAAGAAAACTGCCTAACTTTACAGTCTCTTTTGATAATTTCCCCCTTCAAATCGTTAAGCAAATAAAATTTCTTGGCTTGCTTTTGGACCATAAGCTTTCCTGGCTCCCTCATATTCAGAACGTTTCTGCTAAGTGTGAAAAGGGGCTTAATATGATGCGAGCTGTTTCCAGAGTATGGTGGGGATCCCATCCTACTACTCTTAAACTAATGTATAATTCCCTCGTTCGAAGTCACTTGGATTATGGCACATTTCTTTTCGACCCACTTCCTAAATATCTGGATAAAAAACTTGAAAGAATCCAATCAAAAGGGCTCAGAATGATTATTGGGGCAATGAAATCTTCTCCAATTAATGCTCTTCAGATAGAATGTGTAGATCCTCCCTTATTTTTGAGAAGACAATACCTCGCGGATAGATATATCTTCAAAGCGTTATCTTTATCGCGTCACTCATTGGAACAGAGTCTCGATCGTTTGTTCAGTATTTTGAATAACAGAAGGAGGGTAATAGATAGAGATCGATTCCCTCTCTTATTAAAAAGTTTTCTATCATTTAGATCTCTGTCTTCTTACCTTCAAAATCTACAAGATGATCCAATCCTTCCTATTTACAGTACCCCGTTTAATGCTATTAATTTTATCCCAAACGTAATAATTTCTGACTTCCGGACGAACATTTTATCATCAACTAATAACTTTCAAAATGTTGAAGAACATTTTAAAAACTTTATATTTTCAAAGTTTCCTGGATTTTCCCTCATATACACAGATGGTTCCAAATCCGACCACAAAGAATGTGGCGCATCGGTATATATTCCTGAATTCAATGTTAATCTGTCTTATAAATTGCCTAAAGAAATTTCCATATTTACTGCAGAATGCTTCGCAATTGAACAAGCTTTAATTCAAATCCAACTCCTTAATATTCGTCGAGCCTTACTGTGTACTGACTCTCTAAGTGCAGTATTAAAAATTTCCTCTAATATCGTTCGATGTCCAGAAGACTATGTTATTTGTAATATTAAAAAAATCCTCGATTCTTTAAACGAATCTATGTTTGAGACTATACTGGTTTGGGTGCCTGGCCATCTAGGAATTGAGGGTAACGAGAAAGCTGATTCTCTCGCTAAACTTGGAACTGTATCTGGTTCTATTCCTTTAGATTTTAAAATTCCTGTCTCTGACGTCTTCTCTATTCTTAAATCCAACATGTCTCGTTCCTGGGAAGAAAATTGGACAGTCACGAAAACTCAAACTGGATCTTTCTATGCTGGAATACAAAATCATATTCCAAGTAAACCCTGGTTCCACGGCAAAAAAAAGTCCAAAAGATTTATTTCCTGTATCTCGAGAATGAGAATTGGCCACTGCTCTATTGCAACTCATTTGTTTAAAATTCGGGTGCTCGAAAGTTCATTATGCCAGTGTGGTGTGGAGGATGAGACTCTTGACCATGTTTTCTTCAATTGTAAAAACCATTCTTCTTTCAAAGGCATGTATCGATTGCTTATTAAAATCACCCACCAGTCTCCCCTTAGTATTCCATATTTGCTGTCTCTCAACAACTCTCGCGTATATTCTATTCTTTATAAGTTTATAGATTTGAATGACTTTAATATATGATATGTCCAGTCCCCTTATAGATAATTCACATCAGTTTAACCATATATCTTAACCCAATCGGCACAAAGCACTCTCTTTAGGGTGAATTGCCTAATACAAAAAAAAAAAAAAAAAACCAAGTGGAATAAATAAATTATTTAATAAGGAGCTCTTAGAATCATATTTAAATATTGAAGACAATATTAGTGATTTCTAAACGAAAATCTGAAACAGAAAAATCAGAAAAGGAAACGGTCACATCTGGGACCGTTTCCTTTTCTGATTTTTCTGTTTCAGATTTTCGTTTAGAAATCACTAATATTGTCTTCAATATTTAAATATTACAATTTGAGGTTTTACTCAATAACGTTATTCCGAAAAATAAATAATCATATTTAAATTGATGATCTGTTGGAAAACCAATTTGGCCGTGCTACTTTACTGGAAGATTGCAAAAACAAATTTTAAAATGCTACGTCATGAACTAAGCGATAATATTTTCAGAAAAAAATTTGAACAATTTATTAATAAGGGGAAAAATTAATTTTGTAAAAATATACTGAAGATTGTTGAATTATATTCAAAATTTTTAATTAATGTTTTTCTTTTTTAAATAAACGTACGTATTATTTTTCATAGTCTGAATGAATGAATGAAGTGGAATTTTGGAAGTGATAATTAACCCACTTCCCGACATGCGATCGAGCTGAAACTCGGCAGATAGACTCGTTAACTCGAATTTTACGAATTTCTCAGAAATTTGATGACAATGCAGTCGTTAATATACGAAAAAATGCCGGGCCTCCCCAACCGGGATTTGGCGCGGTTTAAATACGTCTATTAATAAAAATAGATGTAATAGACGGAGAAAAATGACTCAAATTGAATATTTCTAATTTATTAAGAATCGCTTAAAATTATTCGAAATCCGATCAAAAACGATGATAGGTTTCCTGTTAAACTTTTGGTAAAAGAGGGATGTATTATCACGATGCCGGAACACGTGTTCATAATATGTTCGCATTTCGTCATTATGTATTATCAATGCAACTGCAGATGCATAAACGTGTTCCGATATAATAGGAATTTACTAAAAGTTTATTAGGAAAAGGCCTGAAATCCCGTTTTTAACGGATCACCAATAATTGTAAGAGATTATAAACTAATTGGCAATACTCATTTTTCTCCGTGTATAGTAAAAAAACAGTGGTTTTTACTTCAAACATCAAACCACCTTTTCCAAAGTTATTTCATCAAGGAATCGTTGTGTTACATCATAATTCATTAAGATTTATGCAAATAACACGAAACAGAGACTAATTAATTTTGCAGAATTAAAAGAAACTCTGCAGTAAATTGCTTCCAGTCGCAATCAATTGTGGGAAATTCTTGTCTATTAAGAAAACAATCAATGCTACATAGTCAATTAATGTTGAAGTTATGTCAGTTATCGTAATGGAGAGCCTGAACAAAGAAAATTAATTTTATAAAAACTAAAGACGATTTTTTTAAACTTTCGTCATAAATCAATAGCGAAACGAATATTAGAGTAAAGGTGTCTCAGATTTTTTTTGCGTTCCGATCGTTATTGCAATATATAATGATTCGGACTTTTTGGCTCCAGAAATGCAAAATCATATTGGCTACAACAGCAACATATTTTTCCAGCAAGATGGAGTCAGTTCCACTCGTTATCTGCTCTTCACTTTTATTTCCTGAAAGAGTAATTAGTCGCCGAGGAGACATCAACTGGCCACCGAAGAGTCCAGATTGAACGCCTGCTAACTTTTTCCTATGGGGCTACTTAAAAAGTAAAGTTTTCAATCCGTTACCTTCCAACTTGAATGTGTTTAAGGCCATGCCATATGTAGTAATGCAAAATCATGTGTTTTTGGTTTGAAAATTTGGTCGCCTAGAAATGTTTCAAATGCCTTAATTAAATACTGCGAGTAGAATACATCTTGGCCTTTGAAATATTAGAGTATTTTTTAGATAAGTCTTTTTATAAGCCCAGAAAAAAAATATGTATAAGGCCTATGAAAACCGCTTTAAAGTTCGAAATCTCCTACTTACGAACCCATTTTCGGTTATGATTTTATTGTATAATGTGGCAAAAAAATAAATGTGGGAAAAAATTGAATATTTATGCCTGAACATCCACAAAATAAAATAAAAGGCACTTTTTGGCCATATTTTTTTCTTGCATAAATCAAAACAGGCGGATAATGTTAAGCGGGAATTTATATATAAAACACGCAACACGCACAAACACATATATCATTATAAATGCCGATTTACATTCTCTTTTGATATTTTTCTTTTAGTGTTATAATTATATTTTAATTTTTAATCTTTATTTTTATTGTAAATTTATCTTTATTTTAATGTTGTTTTTCTTTTTTTTTAATGTATAAATTCTTAAATTATAAAATGGGGGCCTCAGCACGGGTAAACAACCCAGTGAGGCCAACATTACTGAATTGAAATATGAAATATTGTAAAAAAAAATGTATCAACATAAAAAAAAAAAAAAAAAAAAAAAAAAAAAACCTTATCGCCACCTACGTAAGGGTTGTTATCGATAGCGGCTCAATTTAAAATATTACACGACGTAGCAATGCTCCGTCGAGTGATTAATTTTTTTAGTTCAAGCGGCTCGATTCTCGACGAAGTCATTCCACTTGAACAACGAGTGGGTCGAACGATTTGACGTTTGGCGTATGTAAGCGTATACCTTCGACGCGACTCAAGAATAGGAACATCGACCAAGAATATTTACTTTCGACGGCGATTGCGAGCGGCCTGGATTGGAAAATCGATACCCAGGGGAAATGAGTATTAAGTAGATAGTGTTCATTTACAAAGGTTGTTTTACATAAATATAATGTCAGAAATCACTCTGTAATTTAAGTAATTAAAACGAGTTTGAACCCATTATGGTATTTATTTTTAAGTATCAAAAACGAAAAAATTCCGATACACCCTATAACCATCGACCCTATTCAACACGCGATTTGCCAATCGTTGCGAAATTTAACAATACCATACTGTGTAAATTAGTTATTGCAAAGTATGTGACAGGTTATAAGAGGTTGACGGAGACTATAAGATTGACCTCTCCCCATTAGTGATTCGATGTAAATTAATTATTGCAAAGTATGTGACAGGTTGACGGAGAATATAAGATTGATCTCTCCCCATGAGTGGTTAGATGTAAATTAGTTATTGCAAAGTATGTGACAGGTTATAAGAGGTTGACGGAGACTATAAGATTGACCTCTCCCTATTAGCGATTCGATGTAAATTAATTATTGCAAAGTATGTGACAGGTTGACGGAGAATATAAGATTGATCTCTCCCCATGAGTGGTTAGATGTAAATTAGTTATTGCAAAGTATGTGACAGGTTATAAGAGGTTGACGGAGACTATAAGATTGACCTCTCCCTATTAGCGATTCGATGTAAATTAATTATTGCAAAGTATGTGACAGGTTGACGGAGAATATAAGATTGATCTCTCCCCATGAGTGATTAGATGTAAATTAGTTATTGCAAAGTATGTGACAGGTTATAAGAGGTTGACGGAGACTATAAGATTGACCTCTCCCTATTAGCGATTCGATGTAAATTAATTATTGCAAAGTATGTGACAGGTTGACGGAGAATATAAGATTGATCTCTCCCCATGAGTGATTAGATGTAAATTAGTTATTGCAAAGTATGTGACAGGTTATAAGAGGTTGACGGAGACTATAAGATTGACCTCTCCCCATTAGTGATTCGATGTAAATTAATTATTGCAAAGTATGTGACAGGTTGACGGAGAATATAAGATTGATCTCTCCCCATGAGTGATTCGATGTAAATTAGTTATTGCAAAGTATGTGACAGGTTATAAGAGGTTGACGGAGAATATGAGATTGACCTCTCCCCATTAGTGATTCGATGTAAATTAATTATTGCAAAGTATGTGAGAGTTTATAAGAGGTTGACGGAGAATATAAGATTGACCTCTCCCCACGAGTGATTCGATATAAATTAGTTATTGCAAAGTATGTGACAGGTTAACGGAGAATATAAGATTGATCTCTCCCCATGAGTGATTCGATGTAAATTAGTTATTGCAAAGTACGTGACAGGTTATAAGAGGTTGACGGAGAATATGAGATTGACCTCTCCCCATTAGTGATTCGATGTAAATTAATTATTGCAAAGTATGTGAGAGGTTATAAGAGGTTGACGGAGAATATAAGATTGACCTCTCCCCACGAGTGATTCGATATAAATTAGTTATTGCAAAGTATGTGACAGGTTATAAGATGTTGACGGAGAATATAAGATTGATCTCTCCCCATGAGTGATTGAATGTAAATTAGTTATTGCAAAGTATGTGACAGGTTATAAGAGGTTGACGGAGAATATGGGATTGACCTCTCCCATTAGCGGAATCGATGTAAATTGTATTAAAACATTATTTATAATTTTGAAATCTGTATTTATAATTCATTGACGGCCTTCGTGGTCGAGGGGTAAAGCTCTCGACTAGCAAGCTGGAAGTCGCCATCTCCTTCCCCACTAACTTCAGCCTCACAGCACTGGTTTCGGGAGCAGTTGGGACTCTTCACATAAATAAAGAAAAAATGTGAAATTCTATTCCCCTCAGGCTAATTTGTTCACTTTTGGAAACATCTCTTATAGATCTCAAAGAAATCGTTGTCTCCCTTACTATCATAGTGAGAAATAAGATTCAAACGATGTTAGAAAGAGAAAACACCATGCTTTATATTCAAATCTGGAAAAAAACCAAACAAAACAGCGAAAAAACTATATTTTCCCTGCAAAAGTGCGTGAAAGACGAGCCCAAAATTCCTTACTAATAAAAAATAATAATATATTTTATCCATTGACAAAACCTTAAATGCAGGAATCCAAAATGATAACAAAAAACAACATATTTACCATCTTATCTTTATAATGAATTCGCGATAGATCGGCGCTATCATTTGTGCGGTTTTTTTCTTCTTGGAAATGCGCAAAACAATCAACTGCAAACAGATAGATTAATGATCCCCTTATCTCAGGGGCCACAGAAGGTGATAAATTAATATATTACTTATTATTTTTAAACAATAATTATTAGCCTGAAACACGTACATAAATTTATAAAATCTAAAAAGAGAAAAATACATGCCGCCGACGGGAATTGAACCCGCAGTCTTCGGATCGATGGTCAGGTGCTCTACCAATTGCACTAGGTGGGGCACTTGACCATCAATCCGAAATAGGTTAGGTGTTTTAGGCTAAGTATTATTTAAAAATAATACGTTATCCTTTGTGCTACGCATAAATTTATTAAACATTAGTTTATCATTAAAAATAATAATATATTACTATTAAATATCTATGGGCAGTGTATCTTCAACATTGTATAAAATATGAGGAACTCTGTGTCCATATAAACACATGGCACTGATGTCATCAGAAGTCATCTTGACACTTAGTGGGAACTAGAGAAAAGATTGTCGTTTTGCATGAGATTAGTAATTAGGGTAACCTATGGACCCGCCGTGATCAATTAATATGTATATTCCTATGGATGTACATACTCTCAATATCTTCCTGGTGAAATGCCAACGTTCATAATCAAAACGTTTCGTTGCTTGAAATGGCTTTAGTCGTGTTTAGTGACCAGGTTCTACGCCTCCGTGGGTTAGGGGTAAGGCTCTCGACTAGCAAATCCGGAGTTATTTGGAAGATATTCTCAGTATTGCCCAGGTGAAAGACCACCATTCAGAATTGAAACGTTTTTTTTATCAGACCTAAATAGATCACACCTTCCTCTTTCCCATCTTCTTCCCCTCCCCACTGGCTTCAGCCTCACAACATACCGAGAAGCCATAGTCTCACTGATGCTCGAGATGGTTCGGAGCAGTTGGGCCTCTTGTGCGGTCCATATAAAAATATAAATAGTCAATTATTCCCCTTCATTTTCACCATCTCCCCCCTCCCTTCATCCTTACAACATATTGCCATAGTCACACTGGCTACGGACATCTGGGAGCAGTTGAGACGCTTGTGTGGTATTCACATAAAAAATACAGCGTCAGGGGGAATATGCTCAGTTGAAACACAAGAGACTTTAAAAAATATATCTCTGAAGACACTGCGTTAGGTTGTATTAGGAAAGATAAAAAATAATAAATATCAAATAATAGCACATTCGAAAAGAAAAAAAAGACACAACAACAAGTGCATCGGGTCTAATACTATAAACCAATCAACGTTTGACGGATTAAGATAATTCCAATAAGGCATTACTGTATCAGTCATTCAACGGAGACGCAAAAGCCTGCTACTATTACTATGGCTATCTGCGATAAACGGCGCCAAAACAAACACCGGCTCCAAGATCTATTTATAAACGCCCTTGAAAATATATTCAAAACAAAAATAGGTACTAATAATCTACAGGGGCTACGGGGAAAACACGTTGGCACAATAACGTAAATAGTTACAACATCTGTTGGTTGGAATTTGATTATCGTAAAACTAGCGATGTGAAGAAGTGCGGATTATTCTTTTGGTATTATCTGTGTTCTAATAGTATGGAATTTGACTTACATAATGATGTGATTTAGACATCAAGGTGATTCAAACAATGTGAATGTTGAACGATTCCGTGGTAGTTACAGATTTATAATGATACTAGCTGACGTGTACCCGGCGTTGCTCGGCTGTTCTCTACTTTCTAAAAATATAATATGAATATATATATTTTTATTTTTTTCACTTGTAGCAAACACTTTGTGGGTATACATAATTATAATAATTAAAATAAAATAACTTTGTTTGAATACCAATTTATTGTATATAAATTCTAACAACCGGTTTCAGTTCAACCCGATCCTAAATCAGGGTTTATAAAAACATATTAAATTAATTACAGAGGTGTATGGTTACGCTCTATAAGTAAATAAGCTTATAAGCTCAATTTTGACGTGTTCTGATGAAGGTTCGGGTTGAACTGAAACCGGTTGGTTAGAAATATATACAATAAAGTGGTATTCAAACAAAGTTATTTTATTTTAATTATTTTAATATATACATACAATATAATATGAATATATATATATATGACTTGATTATAAAACATCGACTTTTCTCTACTTTCTATAAATATTATTCGCATGCTTTATTTATGTAATCCTTCCGGAAGAAATTCTCTAAATGATAGTGAAACCCCTATCAAAATCCCTTGCGCAGTTTAGAAGAACTAAGCGCACAAACAGACAGGCGCGGACAGAGACATATTTTCTACTACTCGTATTTAGAGATATTGAAACAATTTTAAATTTTTTTCTATTAATTATATTTTTTACTGTTGTCGCTTTCAGCTTATTATTGTATATAGCCATCTTTAGACTGCTATAATTATTCCATAGACTATGGTTTACATATACAATATTTAGGTAAGGGGTGGACGTTCACAAGGATAGTAGACAATCTAAGATTCTATAAAAAGCCGAAACCGGTATCGGTAAAAAAATAAACAAGATAAGTGAAAAGAAGTTAAAAATTTTTTCATAATGTCATTATAATGGAATTCCACCACGAATTGTCAGTATCAAAAATTATATTACAGATAAATAATAAATAAAGAAAGGTCAGGAAATAACGGTGCTCAAAGAAGACCAAAGTGGTTCAACAAGTCAAAATTGAGCTTATGGTGATAATGAAACTAATACAGAACCCAAAAACCACAATTTGATCAGTGCATTCTATCAGACATGGACAATTGTAACACTTAATTGGATCTTTGCTAAAAGTACCATGAACAGCATTAAAATTTCCTGGCATGGAGAGAAAGATAAAGGCAGGAGTTGGACAACCAAATAAATACATGGCCTAGAGACCTTACCAACGTCACGGACACGCTAAAATAACTACAGAACAAAATTGAATTGGATGAACAAAGTAATCTGAAAGATAGATTACTGAAGCAATACCTGCTTAACTGACCGGCAGAAAAAAGGACATATGGAAGACCCAAGCAAAAACGAAACGATGATGATTTCGAAAGAGGGCTAAAGTGATAATAACAAAATTATATAAATAATGACCCAACATACAAAATATTTACATTAGCTGAACATATTGATCAAATTTTAAACGGAACACCCAAGTTATTTAATGCATTACGGTTCGGAGTAGCACATCATTACTAAAAATCGTTGTGCAACCGTAATGGTGAATTCCCGAGTAATTCCTGGAGCTCTTTTATTGAAATATGAGCAATTCGATTGGTATAATATGAACGATTACTAGGAAAAGGGGGGCGATTTTAATCACTGGATTCTTGTACGTAATATTTTGAAAACTTATGCCAAAAGCCATTCAATGAGCAGGTAGGTCAAGGAGCAGGTTAGATATGTCAAAATAATACCAAGTTTAATAACGCTTGTTTCTCACGCTCATTTTTGTATTAGGATAATTGGGTACCCAACTAATAACAGTAATTCAGTTTTTAATTGCAAAAAAAGGTTTTAGTTACATAATGAATATTAAATAGAAGGCATTCCGAGCACAAGCAACAAAAAAAAGATAACAATGTTGTCTTTTCAACCGCAGAAACCAAATAAACAGTTGAATAAGTAATAAAGGTTATCTAAAAGAATACTTATCTAATGTTGCCACCATTGTAACTTGCTTATCTATCTAGGATTGTGAAGAATACGTAGATACCAAGGTATCTATTAAGATTGCGATGGATATTATAGATAATTCTATGTTGTCATAATATAAAGCAGAATAAAATAAATGCAATCTGGGCGTGTTTCGGGATTCAAAAGTCTGACTATTCTTTGCTTAAATATTACATACAAAAATCCATTTCATCACCATTATGGAATTTTCATTTCGATCAAATGTAATTGCTACATCGATGTCAGGCAGAGCGCGTGCCAAATTTCTAGGGTGTAATATCTATTCAGTGCATGTAATAGTTTTTTAGGTAATATGTACGGTTCAGATTGAATCATAAAATGCCTGAAGTAAATGTGAACAAACATTTTCCGAGAAACATTAACAATCTGATTTATTGGTGAAGAACTTTTTTATAGTCGTAGCATATTTCTAACAACTTTTCCAGTCTTACTCATAATCAATAAAACGAGGGGATAAGAACGGGTTAGTAGAAAACGTTACTCATAATCACGCGCGTGCGTATTGCGTACACCGGCCATAATACGGCAGTACTAGTAGCTGACATATTATTAAACCGCGCGACCCCCAGGAATAGGAACGTTATACGATTTATTAAGACGGTGATGGCGGACTTTGTTACTAATCTGGTTGATTTGACATATCAATCGGTCGCGTAGTGAAAATGTAAAAAAGCAGTAATACCCATTTGCAGCACTCTCCGAGAAATATTTAAATTCAATTTACCACGGAAAATACGGAACGCATAATTGAATTGGCCGGTATTTGATGCAATTAAAAACATACCGGGTTACAAATGTCATCTGAAGAAACGTGAAGTTAGCAACTAAACGCGAAATGCAAAAATGACCGTGTTTTTGAGGATTGGAACAAAGTGGTGCCTGTCTAAAAAAATCTTGCATGAATATTATTATGTGTAAATATTTTAACCCGATCCGGCCCTCCTCACCGTATTAGGGAATCTTTATAAGACCTAGTTTAAAAATGCTTTGGAGAGATCAAATGGCTTACGAATGATAACGAACCTAGTAAATCTGAATGAACACATCTCTGACCAATAAACGAAGCATATATTCAGACCACTGATCAAACAGAATTCTCAAAAGCAAAATCTTTCAAACGCATTACGACTTATCTTAGAAGGAGGAGATCTGAGGTTGTCTTAAATTAGAATTCGAGAAATTTAGGTATAAAACCAACCCAATATGTACACAGCGAATAGAAACGAATGGACCGGCTTACATTATTTTCTTTCGAAACTAGCTATGCATGTCTGTTCGCCTGTTGTTGTAGTTTGGGCTATAAAAATAAACGCCGATTTAAAAAAAAAATGCATCGAAATGAACGCTGACTAGTTAAATTCAGCAGATTTTACAGTCGGTCGTAAAGATTACGGCAGTTGTAAAACTAAGAACTTAATGATTTGATTGGTTGGTCTTATAATCATATTTTTAGAAACCACAAGAGCAAAAAACAACAATATCGAGGGATAATCACTACAACTAGGTAACTCCGAAACCACAGTCAGCGTAAATCAACTTTATTTCCTAGGCCACATACAACACATACTATGTCTTTGTTCATCTCATGTATGCCACAACACATACCTACTATGTGTTTGTGGCATATAATGAGAGTACATTTTGTATGCAAAAAAATGAGTTAAGAAAATTAAGATAATATTGATGGTTCTTAAGCCGATAGCATGATACAGATAAAAATGACGGAAGTTGATATGGTCGAGTTAGCTCAGTGGTCATATCAATGCCCCACAGCAAGGCAGAGGTCCTGGGATCAATTCCCAGATGCGACCGAATCTTTTTCTGCATCACATTTTTCATTCGAGAGTTGTTAATACCGTCTTCAATGATTATATATATATAATGTGTTTGTGGCATACACGGAGAAAAATGAGCATGGCTCATTTATTGAAATCCTGTTAAAAACGTGATGGCAATCCACTTCCTGATAAAATATGAGTCTATTCAGAATATATCGGAACACGTTTTCATGCAGGTGCGCTTTTCCTAATAAACATAATGACAATCGACGAAATGCGACAATCAAAGATATTAGAAGAACGAGATATGCTATGTTGGCCGCCAGACCGTAGTCGGAGTACTACCTAATTAGGCTACTTTGAATACTATCGGGACGTGTACGCACAGAAATCTGTTCTATGTATTAGTGCGGATACCTTAGCGTAAGCGAAGGTGTGCAGTAGTATTGGTGAACAAAACCGGCGACACTGGGCAAAACAATTCCGCACAGTATGAACTGCTCATAGCACATCTCGTTCTTCTAATTCTTTGGCGACAATATTAGTATTTTTTATTAATAAGTGTTAGTCGTCCTCATAACACATTCGCGTTTCACTGATACATTGTCAGGAAATCTGTCAATTTATGCTTTAAGGCCAGCAGTCCCGTTTTTAACAGGAATACGAATAATTTGACTAGATTTATAATAAATTTGCAATATTTTATATCAGGAAGTTTCCTCCGAGTACTAACTAGAAAACGCTGATTCGGAGTTGCCTCCTCTGAGATATTGGCAGAAGAACTATTAATTTTGAACGAATTAACATTTTTGAAACTGTAAAGTTCATTTCTTGGGAATCTTGAGCTTTGTATTGCACTAACACAGAGACACCAAGACGAGAAACTATAATATCGTGACTTGCTACAAAAGCAGCAATGTCATCTAATTTGATGACAAACCGCAGCGCGCCCACAGAACTGACACTCATTTGTCAAATCATCGCTTGCCACCTCGTATGATTTAGTTATTGTCACCTCACTTTTATAACATGCATCGTTTATGAGATCTATGGGATAGATTTTAACAGACCTAACCCCCCCCATGAACTCGTCAATTTCCCCAGAAATTGGAACATAAATTCGGATCTCCAGCGACAAAATGTTTTGAAAACATCCGATAAAAACCTAAACATTGAGTTGGGGCCACGAAAAACAAAAATGGCCCGAATGTTTTTTTTAATTATTTTTTTCGGATGCCGCAGGAGAGGCGCCTTTAGCAAAACAAAAAAAAATAAATCTAATTTATTTCACCCTTTTTACAATCGATGCCTTTTGAAGGTAGTTACTAAACTCATTAAAGTATCTCTGTCTTGTTTTAGGGATAAAAATCTGGTCACATTAGAAATGCCCGAGTTCCCGCCACCGAGAGCAACGTTGTAACCTCACTTTTTGATACACACGTCGTTTATGAAAAAGAAGAAGAGGTTATGTTACGTTACGTTGATAATGATACGCCTATGGCCTTGCCATTGAGAGCTCCGCTGTTGAAATGTACTGGTTTACTGTTTAGTTAGCTTCTTAGCATGGAATATGCTTATATATAGATTAGGGAGTGTGCTTTGGTTAGTCAAAGATTACGAGTACTTTATCGTAACATAATTACAACGAATTTCTTGCAGGACATACGTCCGTTCTATCAGCGACTAACGAGGGAAACAACTGGAACTGAGCTGGCTACCTAGGGATCGGCTAGCATCGGCTGTACTCGTAACCATTCGGGTACAGCCGACATGCTGTCTCTGTCATGTAACGTAAGTACCGCCATTTAAAACTACACGAACTGGATAATAATAACTTAGATCTACACACTCTACCCACATCTGGTGGGCGGTATCGAAACAACGAACAAATAACACTACAGTTGTAAATAATCTTTCTGATAGATACATCTTTTATGAGAAAGGAGTCGTTAAGTTACAACTGAGCTATCAGCGGTACACTTTTATCGCGCAGGCATCACTTCGTCGTACAGAAGTGACATTTGTGACATGTCCCGTCACCTTTCCCATGTTACTTTAACGGCCTGTCAACCATTCTCCCTTCCGTTCACCCATTGAATGCTAATGGACGCCTGGTACCTTCAGGTCCCGCGGGAACAAACAATTTAATTACATGTTTTACGATGTCCAGATGGATTACTGCGTAAATAAGCAGGCAGCACGAAAAATCGATGGAATACCATATACCTATGTGCTATCACACACTCCTTGTGAGAGAAAAATACAAATAAGTGATAATCTATGTAAATAAAAATTAATGTTTTTTTTTCTTTGAAAACTTGGATGTCATGTGTATAAATTACAGGATGTTTACTTGTAGAAATGAGAACCCCAAAATAACACTAACGGTATTTTGAAATCAAAATAAAGTCAAGAAAATTTATTAAAAACATCTACCGTTCTAAATCTTCGTTTCTTTCTTGACACGCGCCGGCGTGACGTTAGTACTTTTTGTCTCGAATCTAAACAGTTTGCTGTCGTTTGATGTTGATGACGGTAACAGGCGCGTCAACAACAACAGTACAACAAGTAACAAGATGGCGGCACCGCGTCAGCTGATCAGTGACAGGCGGCCGGTAGCCAAGTAGTCACGTGCCCAGTTCACCCGAATGGGGCCGGTAAACAGAAAAATATATGTTGTAACTAAGGAATCGTAGTAGAAGGTTAAAAAGTAGGTACCTACCGAAAGTAAATATTTTTTGCACACATTTAAAAGGGTTATTGCTTTGTTTAATGATAAGAGTGATAACAAACCATGTTTAGATATGGACAGTTAATACATTATCTTATTTCATACAGAATAATGTAAGGTTATGTAACTGTAACTGTTTTAGCTAGCAATGTCAGTTACATCATGATCTGGTGAAATATAATGTTTTAATGCCAAGTATATCAATTTAAAAAAAAAAAAATTAATAACTTTACTTTTGCGTCCATTAACATTCAAATTAAGTATGTTGCCTTTGTCAGATTAATTTATTGACAAATCACAGAAAAAAGAGCGGCAACGCCGACTCCCGCGCAACATACTAGTTAGTTTGTTCCGCTATCCCTGATTGACTCGTCTATTAATTTGATGTCTATGGTTTCATCATATTTATAGTTAGGTAAAACGTATTCTATTTTCTTTGGGTAAAACATAGTTCTGGCTAGGTAGGTATTTAGGCACTGATTAATTTTGTCGGTAGCCTTATTCGAAAACAAAATTTAAAAAAAAAATACAATAGCAATCCGGTTTCCATTTTACAGGTGTTTGTAAACAAATCGGTTGAATAACTTCGCTACATTTATAGTTGTTGTTATGCCACCGATTATCCGTTGACGGATTATCCGGTTTTTAATTTTCATACCGTATTTCCGAGATAAATATTTACATATTAAAAAAAGGATAGAAAGCACACAATAATAAGGAACTCCAGTACCTTTATTATTTATTTTTTTATCAATAATAACCTTCTAACATAACAGTAGTATTTTTAAATAGTCAAAATAATTTTCAAAGTTTTATTTTTTCCCGAGTATATAGAATATTAAAAAGTGATATAAAGTCATTATAAACGATGAAAAAAATAAAATTTTAAACCTAACCTAACCTACATAACCCAGTTAATAAATTTTTTGTTTCATCACTTTCCATGACTTTATATAACTTTTTAAAGATGTAATGAATTATCATTTTGATGATTTATCCGGTCACCCCCATTTTTAAAATTGAAGAACACTAGTTAAAATGTTAGCATCTCGTCTCTAATGTTATTGTATTGAACCAAAGTGCAAAAATACATCCACGACCGCAACTGATAAATAATTTATCGGTATTTAAAAACCTACATTACTAGGAAAGAAAAGGACATTGTAGGCCATAGATATATAATTCACGTAGACTGGTTGTGGATGTCAGAACGTGTCAGAATCGGTAGATTCAGTTATATCAACCACACGGTGTGTATATGTTTAATGTGATAGTGTTTTATTCGTTGTTAAATGACGATTTATAAATTCTACGTACAATAACCAACTAACCATCACACCGTTTCCCCGCAGGGGTGGGCAGAGAGGACGGACCGCCAAACAACTCGGTCTTGGCACACACTTCTTGCCTCATTCACATTCATACGTCGTCTCACACATACTCTTCTATTATTCTGACTCTTGACATGGCCCGACTCGAGTATCTGATTCACTTGATCGTGCCATGTCTTCCTCGCGATTCCCCGACTTCTTTCTTCGCTCATTCTCTCTACATGCCCAAACCATCTAAGCGTCCCTTTCTTAATCTTACCCATTACGCTTACATCAGCCTAGCACTCTTTGCGGATCTCCACATTTCTCAATGAAACTTATATATTCAGAATCAGCGTTTATTGATCTACAAATATATATATATATACATTTTTTTTAAGCAATAATATTTTTCACTGAAGTTCCTTATTATAAACTAGACCGCCTTTGAGATGACATTTCACAAAAAATACGCTATAAAAATTTAAGTAAATATTATCCTTGGAGGACTTAAACACACTTCCAAAGCATTATTTGTATGTAGATCCTAGGAAATAAATTGTACAGCGCCCTTGAGGTGATTTTTCACAAAAACGGCGCTCTACAAATTATCCAATTATTATTATTATTATTGGCCTAGTAACGAAGTTATTTATTATTCGTACATTTAGTTGCAAGGTCGAAGCGAAACATTTCAACCGGAATTGTGATAAGGAAATAACATCATATTATGTACCTGCCTAGAGTGTGCACGTGGCCAACAGGTGTATGGCATTTTACTGTATACTTTGGAATAGAGATTTTATAAGCAATTTTTGCCGACAAAGATTTGTTCGGAACGCACTAATACGTTTAATGTGAATACCGAACACGAGTCTCAACTGCTACCAAACGTCTGGAGCCAGAGAGACTATATCATCTCTAATTGGGGTACGTGGTGAGGCTGTAGGTAGCGCGGAGGGAGAAGACACCGGGATTTGAACCCTCAACCCTCGACCACTTGATATGCTCAATCTGAGGCTGTCGGATTGAGCATATCTAGTTATTTTTTATTGTTGACATACCGTGAAAATTAGAAAAGTATATTTATTATACATACATACCCGTAGATAATGAGCGCACTTTAACTGCACACAAATTGACAATGTCAATCGATTGTAATTTGCCTACCACAAATTTAACATTAATTTGTCACTGAAAAAATCATATCTGATGACCTCGAGAATACAATATGAAAACTGAAAACATACCTATCAAAAATATTGCCCGATTATTTTTCGAATGTAGCACAATCAGTTGAAATATAATTTTACATAAAAAAAACAAATTATTAAACACAATAAAAGTAGCTGTCTAGTCATACATATTAATTTTATATTATGGTACCATCGACGTCAATATCAAATATACTAACTGTTGTCTGTCTGTGATTGTAACTTTGGTTCGATGAACCATTTATTGGATAACCAAAACCTCTGCCATAGATCACCCCAAGTGGTTCGCAACGTTTGATGACTTAGCAGGGGTGCCCGGGTTCGTGAGTCTTGGCGGCGGGCGCGTTTGCCCACCTCCTCTGCGTGCCGGGCCGAATCGGGAGAGACTTGTTGAAGGAGACCTTTTGACATATCCAGCCGGATTCTCTCGACCGCCTTGCATCGTAGTGGGAAGGATGGATTCATACGTCCGTCACCGATGTATTTCATTTATTTTTTTTTGGTTTGACTTGAGGATTGAATCTCCTTCTCAGGGACTAACTATTGAGTGAGCCACATCCTAATTGGATGGTGCCGAGATTTATTGCGTATATTAACTGCTGTATTTTTTTAAATCTCGTCAAATTTCAAAAACATGCGCGTGAGTGCTACTTTAAAGTTAATATAATGCATTATCATCGACAACGATTCTACATGCTGAGTTTCAGCTCGATCGATTGTCGGGAAGTGGGTTAATTTCTGATACCAAGATCTCATTTCATTCATTCATTCATTCAAGAAAATGGTCAAAAAGTGAAATTTGAGGGTTGATTATTTTATACAAATCTACACTTTTATTCGGATATTGGTGAAATTTTGTGACATTTGACGTTCAAGATAAGAGGAAAATAATCACTGTCTAATTCGATTTCGAAAATTTCTTCAAAGACCCGAGCAACGCCGGGGATCTCAGCTGGTAAATAAATAGTAATGAACGAACTAAGGTCCTTTAATTTAAAAGACCAATCAACGTAATTGTAATAATGTGCAAAATTACTTAACTATAAATATATTTCCATTTGTTATTTCGGCTACTGGCTGGCATCATACCTAGATCTCTCATTAAAAATTTAGGCGTATTAGATCTATCAAAAAATTTATATATAAAGATGCAAAAGTCGGTCATTTTGAATACATGTAGGATAACGAAAGATTTTTTAAATATTTATGTTGAGGGATCAGTAGGATTTATAGGCCCTGTTAGAAGTTCTACCGAGCCGAACCCTCTGATATGAAAATATCTGGAGTCGGTGAATTATTTTCCCATTTGATCTCTGGTGAGTTGACGTGTTGTTCTTGTATTGTTTTGTATTTATTTTGCTTATATAATGCACTTGCATAATGTTGATTGACTAGCTGATCATTTGTGGAAAAGTTTGTGGAAGGGTTTAGTTTTTCCTATGGGGAAGATTTAACCCGGACATAAAATCGGAAGTTTAAAAAAAAAATGTGTGGGATTGCACTTACCTCCTTTTTACTTCTGGAATAAAGAATGAATTAATAATAACATTTAATGTTAAAATTTGTTATGATGGTAAATAATTACTTCGCAAGTTGTTAGTTGGCGCTTTTGAATGCTTTTTTAGAAAAAAAAATATTCACAATACTCTCCTACGAAGGACATTACCTTACTAATTTAAAGAAAATAAAATTTAAAAAAACAAGCAAGTCGCTGTTTCAAGCACTGGTATAAAATTTAACGTAGCTGCCAATTGTTGGTAATCAAATAAAATGTGCTATCAACCGAAAACAAAATTTGCGTAATAAAAAATATCGCGATATTATTTTTTTATTGGTGAGATAAGTGCGAAACAATAAATTGGTTTATTTAGAGGTCGCAGGGTGTCAATTGCCGATTTATTACTTATTATCTTAGCACTATCGTAATGCATTTCATATCGTAAAGACTGGCAGTTAGTGCCTGCCGGTCCATAGTACCTAGGCGATACTCTCAGTATCGCCCCGGTGATAAACCATAATAATTAAGAAACGATACGTATTAAAAATTGCAGTGTCTAGTAATCAGACCAAGTAGCAAGTTACTTTTAATCTTTCACATTTTACAAAATCGGGATGCCAAAATTTCAACGTTTCCAATTGAATGGCATTAAAAAAGTGAAATCACATTTAAAAAGGCAAACCAATTGAATAGAATTCATTTGCAATGCGCAGTTTTGAGTACATTCGACTCAAATATTCCACCGTTTTTTCGATGACGTTATTATACTGTTTGAAGTCCTCCGGCGTTGCCAGAGCTTTGCGTTAAGTTTTCGAAATCAGATATGGGCAGTAATTTTCCTCGTGTGAACGAACGTCACATGAACTCGAAAGTCAAGGGTACCAAATTTTATCAAGTATCAAAATTCTGCTATGGGGTGGGGTGGAAAAACGGGATAGAAAAAGGCGGTGGGAGTGGTACGTAGGCCTCCTGTTTTGAAGCTAAACTTCATCAAACCATATGTTTAAGTCAATAGGGTGACATTTAAAATATCTTAACGAGGTTGCTTCAAAATCGACAATAATTTTAATGTGTACAAGAGCCACAACTGCCGGGAGCGGGTGGGGCTATAACATCCCTAATGTTAATTAAGTGTTAATCTCAAGTGACCTACCAGGTAAGTATAGTACTGTATATTATCTCCATATATAGTTAGTACATCATTGTAGAAGTGTTTTATATATTTGTACAGCGCCCTTGAGGTGATTTTGCACAAAAACGGCGCTATATAAATACTCCAAATATTATTATTATTACTAAAGGATAATAGTAACAAAAATGAATACATCGTTTGAACAACGTTTCGATGTATTCCTGGCTCCTAAGCGTATGGGTTCAAGCAGCAATGCAGTAAGGTTAAAACAGACCCTCTTCAAAAGCAAATTACCGTATGGCTGATAGAAAATGGCAGAACGAAATCGGAAAGCTTCCTGAATGAAATTATTGTCTGACTGACGAAAGACCTTTAAGTGATTTCATTCCGACTTTATCCTTATTATCGTATATATATTTATTATGTTTGTTTTCTTATTTATGTTACCATATACGGGTATTTGCCTAGTTTGGGGTATTAATAATGATAATATAAATGATTAAACTTATGTTATCATAGCAAATTATGGAATTAATTAATAATAAATCATCCATGATTAGATTTACTTGTTGGCCGATAAGCTTGGTTCATTATCACAGGACCTACCACAACCAGTGCTGTTACTAAACTGCGCAAAAGAATGAGTGTTTCTATTTATAAACAAATTTATAACGAAAACACTTTTGGTCCATACATAACGGATGTTACATAAATTATAATGTGTACTGATAATAAAAAACCAACTATAAGCGCTTAAATCCAGTTAGGAAGTTGATATACATCTAATTACCTATACACGAAGAAAAATTATTATTATTTTATAAGCAATAATTATTAGCCTGAAACACTCATCCACATTGAAAAATCTCCTGATAAAAGATACATGACGCCAACAGGACTTGAACCCGTGTCCTTTCGATTTCCGGTCGACAGCTCTGACAACTGAGCTATGGCGGCTTATCTCTTGTGCGCGTTTCACATAAAAATAGTCATATTAAATAAAAAAATAAAAAGAAAATACATCGTGACAATACATTGGTATTACAAGTTATACGAATCATTCGTTAAGGGCCTGAAATCCCAATTTTAACCGGCTTACCAATAATTTTTGACAGAGTCTTAATAAATTAGCAATACTCATTTTTCTCATGAGTCCCAACAGCTCCCAACTTTCTAGCATTACTAGTACTATAATATTCCCAATATTGGGGTATCTTCCGAGGCTGAAGGGAGTGGGGAGGGAAAGAAGCTGGGAAGAGGAATGATGGAAAAAAATCTGGCTATTCAGAGCAGGTCACCAAACACAGCTAAAGCCATTTCAAACAACATTTAGATTTTGAATAGTGGTCTTTCACCAGGGCGATACTGAGGCTATCAACCACTTTGGAATTGCAAAAATAGAATTAAAAATTAACATACAAATATACTCATAATTAGCAACAATTTCCCGTAAACAAAATCGTTTGACGCTGGCTCTATTTCCCACAGACGCAAATAAAAGATAACAGAGTTTTGCATCGTTACAGAATTTCTAACCTAAACAAAAAATATATTTAGTTACCTACATTGTAGATAACTGCAACCACTGAATAGATTATACATACTAGAAATGCCTTCCTTCTTTCCTAGGTTTGAATTCAAGCGAATGTCGCCACCAACTTTTAACTTTTGGTTCTAGCCCATCTAGAGCTGTGTCTGTTGCATACAACCATTATTACAACGCTATAAGCGGTGCGCCAGATTCGGTAGTTTTAGTTAGAGCGTTGGAGGTCATATGGAGATTAAAGTGGAACCTGTTTTTTCACTTCATGTCTCATCTAAATATAATACATAAATGATATCGCCAACCCATTTGATAATGATGATGAAACACAGTTTTGTATTGGAAATTTAAGGCCAGATTGGCCAGACTTTTAGACATCCCACCTCACATTTCTGGTGTTCTTTATTCTTTGCCTACTACATACAGTATCAACCACAATCACTAATCAGTGTGAGAATTATGATGGTCTAACACTGACTGAATGTGAGAAGTTCTGCGTTCTAATCCGGTTTGGTATTAATTACTTTATAAAACAGAATCTAACCTATATTCTCAAATTATTTGTTTATTGAAAGTGTTCTTGTAACGTTTTAAGACTGATGCTTATTTCCCAACAGGGGCGTATATAAGGGGTGGTTTTTAGGAAGGCATTTATTAAAGGGGGTGACAGATTACGCTATAAGTTCAAAGCGTTTTATAATACTGCATATTGCTCGCCATACAATCCCATACACATCTAAAAATATTATGTTTTTTTTTTTTTTTTTTTTACAGTAATACCGCACAAGAGTCCCAACTGCTCCCGTCTGGAGCCAGTGAGACTATGGCATCCCCAATTGGGGTATGTTGTGAGGCTGAGGGTATTGGGGAGGGGAGGGAGATGGGGAAGAGGAAGGTGGGGAAGTACCTGGCTATTCAGATCTGGTCACCAAACACGGCTAAAGCCATTTCAAGCAACGTTTCAATTCTGAATGGTGGTCTTACACCAGGGCGATACTGAGAGTATCTTCCACTCTGGAACGTGCCGCAAATATACTATATATTATTTTTAATTAATTAATTGTGAAATATCACAAATTAATCAAATAAAATTTATTTGCGCACGCCGGGTTCGAACCCGCGACCTTCGGATCTGTAGTCAAAAGCGTATACCACTAGACCACGCCGGCCGTCAAATGTGTTATGGTTATGAGCCTTGCGAAATATTTTGTGTTACGCGGCTGTCATCTGTCAAAGTGACAGATCCCATACAAAGAAATGGTATTCCGCGGCAGTCCCCCAATTGATCTGACATGCTCTGCGATCTGCTAGCCAGGTTATATTTGAAAATTATGCGACGGCAGGAGAGGGGGTCAGAACAATTTACGGAGCGCCGTAATTACGCGGCTGTCATCTGTCAAAGTGACAGATCCCATACAAATAAATGATATTCCGCGGCAGCCCCCCAATTGATCTGACCCCCTCTCCCGAGGAATATTATAGCGTAGTGTGTTACCCCAACATATAATACGCATATGCCACGCCCAAATTATGTGCACAAAATATAGCGTAATGGTCCGGATTATATGAAGGAGGAAAACCAGTTACTTTACTTACTTTGGTTGAATAAAGCGACCTTGACAATGTTGAATGCTTTTCAATACATAATAAAAGCATGAAATTACCAGTTAACAACGTTAACCGATAAGGAAAAAAAAAACATTTATAATACATAGATTACAATCCACTTTTCCCTGATAGAATGACCGACTTGGCGTATGGAAATATGAATTGTATGCAATGATTAATTCATATCAAGTATCGGCCACACAATTATTTCTATAAAGGCTGTTGCTATGTGAATAATAGAAGTGAACTTAAACTTGGTACTAAAAATGAAATCAAGTACTGGTTTGTTGAAGTGACTATTAAACGGCTTTACAACAAGACGTTGAGAGGAGTATCAAATCATAGTGTAAAAAATCGATTAAGTATTGAAAAAAAACATGCATGTGCTTTGCAGTGGCGTGCCGTTGTAATTTTAAAATGAAACACAGTTAATTTCATTTATCTCTTTTTTTCATTTGTTTGTTCACTTTTGAGTACAACTCATATGGTCTTACAAAAATCGTTGTATCTCCCTTACTGCCATGGAAAGAGACATGATCAAACGGTTTTAGAAATAAAAAAATAAAGCTTTATATTCAAATCTAGAAATTAACCACCGAAGAATTAAAATGGGCGCCTTTATGAAACCAAAGTTGCCGACCGAAATTTAAAAAAAATCTTAATGAAACTTCGTTGATTTTTTATTAATTATATTTATATTAAACGAGAAAAAAATGAGGTAAAAATAACGTTTTTAAAACATTTATCTAATTAAATGCGTTTTTGTTATTAGTAATTTTAGTTACAAAAACGTTAAGTGAACATTTTTTTGTTTTGCTTTTAAAATTTTTATATTTAAAAAAACTATGTTTATTTCTAATAATAAAATTTACTTTCAATCACTGTTTTTGATTTTCGGATACGTTCAGAAATATTTCATTTATTTGGATTTTATTGCAAAGCGGAAATACTCCGATCTTCTGACAGACCGTGCCTGAGGCCTGAGCAGCCAAATGACTTATTGTGTAAATTGGCGACAATAGTTTTACATCAAAACTAGCTGAAGTCTCCGGCTTTATCCGGGCTTTACGCGTATTTTGAACGTCAAGTGTGCAAAATTTCATCAAGACGTATTAAAACTCTGCTTTAAGGGGTAATAGAAGTAGATGGGGGTGGTTTTTCGAAACCTCATGTAGACATAAACATATTTGTCAAGTGTACAAAATTTCATCAATTTCGAAATAAAACTGTAGATTTGTAAAAAATCAAATCCGCGTCACCCGCCATAGACAAGCTTCTTTACATAAATATATAGAAGATAGATAAACGGATCACGCTTCTATGTAAAATGTTTATTTAATGTTCATTGGCAGTAAACCTTTTACCAAAAAGTTATAGCAATAATTATTAATTAACGTAGTAATAATTATGACCCTTGTGGCGTTTACATGTCTCCATTTTAATTGTCTTTGCAATCGGTACTGATACAGGAGGTGGTGGGATTGAAACTCATCGAAGAGCAAACATTTGTTCTTATGACAAAAAAAAAAGATTCGTTACGCCTTGGTAGTCGTTAGAGGAAAAACATATCTTCCCCTATCTACAAGTTGGCCGTGTTACACGGGTTTAGTGCGAGTGTTATAATTTCTTCATCCCTTCCCTTGTGAAATATGGGCGACCTTGAATTACTACCCCATTCAATTTGCAATCCCCTTTTTAAATCTGAATCCAGTAAATTATCCCCTAGTTACGAGTTTTTATCGTTATGTAAATTACCCCTTTGAATAATATGTTTGAATTATTGTCGTTTTTTCGTAGACTCCGGTTAAGCTGTAAGGAACCAATCTACATGGGTAAAACTGACATACATTTTTATAAATTCCGAATATTAACTGTACTTTTCCGGGACAGTCTCAATGTTATCACAGACCTGAATTTTGAAATTGATTAGAAATGTAAAACAATATTATTATTATTATTTGACATACTGACCGTTATATTTGCCATATTGACCGTTATATTTGACATATTGACCGTTATATTTGCCATATTGACCGTTATATTTGACATATTAACAATTATATTAGCCATATTGACCGTTATATTTGACATATTGACAGTTATATCTGCCATATTGACCGTTATAGTTGCCATATTGACCGTTATATTTGACATATTGACAGTTATATTTGCCATATTAACCGTTGTAGTTGCCATATTGACCGTTATATTTGACATATTGACAGTTATATTTGCCATATTGACCGTTATAGGTGCCATATTGACCGTAATATTTTCCATATTGACCGTTATAGTTATTTGTGTTTATTTTCGCTTCTCAACAAAATCCAAATAAATGAAATATTTCTGAACGTATCCGAAAACTAAAAACTTTTTTTGAAAGTGATGAAATACGCTTTCAATTTTTATTATTAGAATAAACATATAATTTTTAAAGTAGTAAAATTTCGAAATCAAACAGAAAAACGTTTTAAAAATGACTCATCTTACGTTTTTTTTTTGTCTAAATACTGAACTAACATTACTGATAGCGAAAAAATACACATTTTACTATACAGATGTACCTATATAAACATTGTGTCATATAAAAATATTTGATAAAAAATTCACAAACTCATAAATTTTCCTCAAATTGCGGTCGGAACCTTTGGTTTCATAGAGGTGTACATTTTAATTATTATGTGGTTAACTTCTATAATTGAATATGGAGCTTTGTATTTTCTCTTTCTAACACCGCTTACAATTTCTATGAGATCATATGAGCTGTTCGGAAAAGCAAATGAATTATATTTAGAACCTGACTTATTAATCCTTACAGAATGTTGGATAATTAAATTCATAATGTGTTCATTTATTTATTATTATTTTTTTTAAACTACATTTTTTTTTAAGTGTAAAAAAAATATAGTTTAAAAAAAAAAAAAAATGTAAATGAAATCCTCAGCACGGGAGATCCCAGTGAGGATATCATTATACCTATTTGTTACAAAAAAAAAGATAATAAAACACTTATTATTATTATTAAACAAATTGACTCTACGGTTAATAAATAGTTGTTTGTTCCCAATGCGAAAATTTTTGAGGAGAAATACGCAGCAGCTATTCATCACATTAGATCAGCGATTAAATAATGGATTGCACCATTCCTCCATGAAGCGTGCGACGCATGATCTAGATGAGTGCGAGCAAGTATCAAGCAATAAGTATGAAGATTAATGCAAAGTCTTAATTGATATCGTTTCGACTGGATTTTTTGTTGTTGTTGCCTCCAACGCTAGGAGCGTGGTGTGTTTTACAGGGCTAATAATAATAAATAAACTCCGAAATCGGTCACGTAAAAAAGTAGTTAACCTATAAATTCTTGCCACAATTTCTGCACCCCTGGATTATGTGCACACCGATGAGACTGAGAAACTCGCATTTCATAGACGAGATTGGAGATGGGATACATATAATGAAGATGGGTGTACTGTAGTCGATACATAACATAGTAGGAACGTAGATATTACAATTAACGGATGTGCTTATCAGACCATACTATATATCATTGTATAGTACTCGGTTTATTCATAACCCTGTAAGACTCGTGGTATGAAGGTATATTATGTCTAAGTATGTAATATTGAGTATGAATGTGGTAAGTGTACGTATTCCGGGCTCATTCAAGTCGTCACGGAAGAGTAAGTCGACTTGCAGACATAAAACAGCGAACAGGGAGCGAAGTCGGAATAAAAGGCTAAAGGGAATATTGCGAAGCTCTGCAAGCGATATTTAATATTATTAACCTTCTGGACGCCAGTCAACGATTAATCGTTGTTCTTGGGATAAGAGAGAAAGTTGGCAACGATCATTGTTTAAGTAAATATTTGCATGGAAGGAAATATTGTTAAAAGTATGCTGTATTTGGTTTCATTCTAAACCTGTTGCATGTAACGTAAATTTCACTTACCAGGAGGAGATGAGATTAAGGAAAAGTTCAAGGTGTTTTTTGCTTGTGATGTTAACCCTCCCGCATTTGAGTGGGGTAATACATATCCCCCAAATAGTCCAGTCAGCCTGTGTCGTAGAACACCATTTAGACCAACTAAATAGTATAAAGCTAATTTTTTCCCCATCGACTACTACCATTTAGACAAGTGTTTAGAAAAAAGTCCCCGCCCCTACCCCCCTTGCTTCCCCCCCTGTGCCCCCCCAAACATGAAAAGTGTAAGGGTTTCGTAAATCGCGTCTATCTCAATTATTAAACAACATATCGGATTGGAATTTTTTTTATTCTCTTTGCTGTAACATTTTCTACAAAAAAAGTTCAGTTAACTTTCGTCGTAACTTTTACCGTTTGTTTGTAATTCGTATGATAAGGTAAAAATTTTTATATTTTTTGGCACATAATTTTATATTTTGTCACAGAACTTTTCAGGCCGACATTTTATGAAAAAATATTTCCTACAAAAGTTGTAGCCCCTGATATTACCTTTAAAATGATATATTTTAATGTGTACTTTATGGCTAGGAAACGCCAAATATCAACCGTGAAAGTCGGGATGTGACATCAGAGTGTACTGGCCTTGAGGAGGGGGTTTCGGGTTGTTGCATGCAGAGTGACTGATGTCAAGGCCATAAATAGGTCAGTTACGGAAACCCGCCAGACAGAAAGGGTCGCGTCGCGAGAGTCCGTGTTTCGCAGTGATTGTGTTTTATGGTTTGTGTTTTACGGTTTGTGTTTGTTTTTGTGAACCGAAATGGAGGGCGAGTCATGTGTTATTTGCAATGAACCTTTATCTGTAAGTCAAAATGTTACAGTTACTTCTAAGGGGATTAAAACTTTAATCGAATCTAGCCTTCAAAGGAAGGACGGCCTACAGTGTAAATTCGAAACTCTTCCGACAGTCAGTATACACAAAGAATGCCGTAAAGTGTATACCCGTAGTAGTTCAATAAAAGCTTACATAGCGAGCTCAAAAAACGTTGAAGATTTTGAATCAAACAGTGCGCCTATAAAACGTAGGTCTAATTCTCAGAAGTTTAATTTAAAAGTGAATTGCTTATTTTGTGGAATGGATGCGGTGGTAAATATAAAGACTCCAACAGAATATAGGAAACCGGTCCATTTAGTTCATACTTTAACTGTAAAACAAACTATATCTAAATATATTGAAAATAGGAATGATGATTGGGGTGATTTGGTTAGGTCCAGGCTAGAAGGAGTTGTAGACCTCGTAGCTGCTGAGGGGCGTTATCATTCCGACTGTTATGCTAGGTTTTCGAAACAACCCACTCAATCATCCAGTACGTACGCAGGTCGTGGTAGACCAGTTGACGATTTATTAAAAGAATCATTCATAAAAGTTTGTGATTTCATTGAGGAAAACGATGATTGCCAGCATAGTATTTCTGACCTTTTGCAATTGATGAAAAGTGTGTCAGGCAGAGACCAGGTTTATGAAATTAACTACTTCAAAACTCTATTACTTAGGCACTTTGGTGAAAGACTTCTTATTACAAACATAAAACATAAATCCTCCATCGTTTGTTTAAGAGATGGGGCGGGCAAGGTTTTGTCTGAAACTTGGTACTCTCAAAAGAAAAGCAATAAAGATGATGAGATTAGGAGAATCGTTTCTACAGCAGCAGCTTTGATAAGACAAGAAATTCAAAATCAAGTGTATGATGACTCGACTTACCCCAGTGTTGAAGATATAAGGTCAGGCGGGAAAGATGTTGTTCCACAACTTCTAGATTTGTTTTTAAACGATCTAACGAAGAGAAGAAGGCAAACTTCAGACGAAAGTATGGACGTAAAACGAAAGAGGACTACCATAAATCACATGATATTAAAACTGTGTAGGCCTAGGTCTTTTCAATCACCTGTCCAGTCTGCTTTTGGATTATACTTATCTAGACGGTATGGCTCTAAACATTTAATAGACATTTGTTCATCTCTGGGATGTTCAACGTCATACTATGAGACAGAAATGTACTTACAATCGCTGTTAAAAGCAGGCGGGCCCCAAATTGAGGAAAGGATTTTTTTCCAATTTGTATTTGACAATATATGCGGAGAAGTAAAAAAACATCTCTAGAAATGAAATTCAACGTTAATATGGAATGCTCTGTGAAGCAAAATGAATTTTTGGCAAATCCAAAAAACAAAAGCCAGCTTATTGAACAGCTCTCTCAGAAGCTTAATGAAGCAAACATTTCAACCATTGTGGCGGAGGAAGATGCAGATACTAAAGTGGTCGGAAGAGCAATAGATGTCTCCCAGATTCAAAGTGGGAGGCCTGTAGTTGTTGTCGGACAGGATACTGATCTTTTCGTTCTATTGTTAGGGCTACCACAGTGTCAAAATGTGCAACTATTCTTTCACAAACCCTCTGGCACACCATCAACGTATGACATCAGCAAGATTCGTGAAGAGATTGGTGATATGAAGGATGTTGTGTTATTTTTGCATGCTATCACAGGATGTGATACCACATCTTATTTATTCGGCAAAGGCAAAATTAACGCGTACAAATTGCTAAGTTCATCAAATGATCTCCGCACAAAAGTTTTACAGTTTTATGAAAAACAGGCAGACAAAAATATTCTCAAAGAGGTAGGAGAGGCTTTTGTCTTGAAACTATATGGATGCACAAGGTCTGCAAGTCTGAATGACAGTAGATATTCAATGTACCTTAAAGCTGTTGCAAAAATGTCATTAAAATCCAAATTTAAAATGGCGTCCCTCCCTCCAACATCTGATGCTGCTGAACAACACGCCTATCGAACATACTATCAGATTCAAAAATGGATTGGAGATAAGGAAATCAGCGCTACGGACTGGGGATGGATTTTAACAGACAACATGCTGTACCCAGTGCACTCAAAAAAACCACCGGCACCTGAAGAAGTTATAAACTTAGTTTCCTGCAACTGCAAAAAGGCTTGCAAAAATAATTGTAGCTGCTTTAAAGCATCACTTGATTGCACAGAAATGTGCGGGAGCTGTGGTGGATCATGCAGCAATGTAACTTTGGTTGAAGTCGAGGAAAATGAAGAACCTTTCATGGAAGTTTAGGATATGATCAAATTAAGATACCGCAATTATTTTGTTCTAAAATAACATCTTTAAAAAATATTACATGCATTTTCAAACCAAAAACTATTTAAAATACCTATTTTCGCTGTATACAAGGACTTATTATTATTTGAAACAAATTTAAAAAGTGGGGAATTTAGGTTTCACCGAGACTCGATTAGTTTTATTTATGGAAAATGCAATAGTGTACCTTGAAGATAAAAAACACTATCACTATACAACAATATCTGCATTGCAACGCCGCGCCGGCCGCCCCCACCTCGACCGAACCCGCCATGATAATCTCGCTGGATCTCCAACAAAGTAAGTACTATTTTATATCATTTTAAAGGTAATAATAGGGGCTACAACTTTTGTAGGAAATATTTTTTCATAAAATGTCGGCCTGAAAAGTTCTGTGACAAAATGTAAAATTATGTGCCAAAAAATATACAAATTTTTACCTTATCATACGAATTACAAACAAACGGTAAAAGTTACGACGAAAGTTAACTGAACTTTTTTTGTAGAAAATGTTACAGCAAAGAGAATAAAAAAAATTGCAATCCGATATGTTGTTTAGTAATTGAGATAGACGCGATTTACGAAACCCTTACACTTTTCATGTTTGGGGGGGCACAGGGGGGGAGGCAAGAGGGGTAGGGGCGGGGACTTTTTGCTAAACACTTGTCTAGATGATAGTAGTCGATGGGGAAAAAATTAGCTTTATACTATTTAGTTACATATAAAAACACAGGCTGACTGGACTAAAACGAGAGTTTTGTGCGATTCTACTAAGTTATTGTTATATATTTTTTTAAATTTAATTAATCCTCAAAAAGTGCATCGTAATGGAAAGGACTACAATAATATTATGTATTTGAGTTGTGCTCGATTTTGTACTATATCTTTTACCGTTTCGCAATACTTGATTGGCTGTGGGGCGAAGATGGGAGATGTCCAGTTAGGTAGGTATGAAAAAACTAATATAGTGTTAATGGAAAGGCCAAAAGTAATATTAAGAGAGACAGGATCGCTTCGCGATATATGGGTGTCCCTAGCGACCCCCCCCCCATTCGATGATGATTTGAACTTTATGATTGCCACTGCGGATTTACCAGTTGTTCAGCAAATAGGTGGTAATATTGATGGCGAGCAGTGTATTTCAACATACCTACATCGAGTACATGCATAATTGAACTTAGATAAACTACTAAAATATAAAATAATAAGTAAGTAGCGCAGACGGTCAGAGCCGCAGCGTATTAAAAAATAAGGTAGCTTCAGTTCGGCATCCAGAGGGTTAAATCAGGAGTAGTGGATACGGGGAAGAGTAAATTATCATCCCTAATGCCAGGTGGCAGCTCAGCCAGGTGGAACTATAAACAACATGCACGATCGCCATCGCGCATGATTCGTTTATGCATTATTTCACATGCAAACTTAGCAAGGGTTATAAAAGGGGTTCCAAAGAAACCCAAATAATTACCTTCTTTATAAAGTCGGTACATACAAGAAACCACAAAACTACCATAAAAACATTACAGTAATATATTGTTTCGAGTCCGACCAAGTTATGAAATTATTACTAAAATACTTCGGATCAGTCTGTAGATGCCCGTTGCAAGAAGAAACCGACCTGGTCCCAAATAAGTAAAAAAAAAAAAAAAAAAATTCCTCATAGATGAAGTAACATGTTAAAAAAATATTCCATGGCGCTTGATCCCCCGCCAGTTCACACCTCGGACACTTCATCCCCAAAGGATTATTTCCTTTGTACTTCCTCACTGGTAAATTATGGAGAGAGGATATACGACCGTATAAAAAAAGTCCATAAATTTATATCTGCAGGCATCTTGAGTGGAAATCCGCTATACAAATATTTTTGCTAACAATGGTACTATATCAGTGTACCCGAAGGATCATGTAGAAACAGAGAAGATATACCGCCGAATAACAATACATACATGTGCAAAAATTTGTATCTAATTAAATATATGTATATCAATTGACGAAAAAATCATTTAAGTTACCTATATGAAATCTTTGGAACAATTAGACAAGCAAAATTAAATTACCTATATAAAATCTTTGGAACAACTAAACAAGCAAAATTAAATCTTCTGAAAGATTCGAATACATTTGAATCAATTATTTGAAAAATAATTATCTCGATTATAGCTTCTTTCACTTTTATCAGAATACATTTTTAAGTAAGTTACAAAGATGTATAAGGAAAAGTTGATATTGTCTGGGTGCCGCCACGCGGAAAAAACACAGACGCCACGCGGAAACTTCTCGGCGCCACGGGGACATTCTAAATGCCACGTGAGTTGCGGAGACACGCCACGCGACCAGCTTTCTCAAGCTCGCTACATAACCTTACACGTGCTTTTTTCTTTGATTCTTGACGTAATCACCAAATCGACTGTCGTTCTTTTCAATTTATTCGGAAATTAAATTTTTCTTGTCGAAGAAAACAGACGGAATATTGATTAATGGTAAGCGCGTATGTACTCGTAATATAAGAATATTGCGGATTTTATAACATTATAATAAAAAGTAGTTTTGAAGACCTCCTTGGTCGAGGGGTAAGCCTCTCGACTAGCAATCCGAAGGACGCGGGTTCAAATCCCGGCGTGCGCAAGTAAATATATTTATTAACCAATAAATTAACATATATTTTTGTATAATCCACATCACTAGGCTGAGCCTGTTCCGAGGTAGCGGGATTTGATGAATTTGTGTTATTTCACATTTTATTCAATTAAAAAATAACATATAGTACACTTGTGCAGTGGAAGATACTCTCAGTATCGCTCCGGTGTAAGAAAACCATTCAGAATTAAAACATTGCTTAAAATGGCTTTAGTCGTGTTTGGAGACCAGATCTAAACAGATCTCTACTCCCCCATCTTCATCTTTCCCATCTCCACTATCTTCAGCCTCACAACATACCTCAATAGGGAATGCATTAGTCTCAATGGCACCAAAAGATGAGTCTCTCGTGCGGTATTCGCATAAAACAAAAATTTGCTACCTGGTTTCGTTTCAATTTAAAAAATATTTTCTTTAAATTATTGAACATTAAAAAAAAACAAACGATATATTCATATTATTATTGTCATTTTTAATTATGTATATGAAACTTGTTGTTACTACCCGGCTTTATTTAAATTTCAACTATTTTCCAGAAACATGTTCGTAGAATCCTTGTAAATGTATTTCACTATTTTGTTTTTGACAATATTATGTTTATTACTGTAACAATGTTATAATTTAAACAATAAAAAAATAAATATATATATATATAAACACGAACGCCTCTATGTATCTTTATGTATCTTTTTTATGTATCTTCGTTTTAACATACTTATTTTAGCTAGTCTTAAATCCTGTATTCGTCTAGGATAACTTGAAACTTGTAAATTTGACTGTCCTGAAACGGGAATCCTTCCTAGTTGGACAGTCAAAATCATAAAATGTAATCAATATTATATTATAAAAAAATAAATAAATAAAAATAAAATAAATAAATATATATAATATGTCAAGTCGTCTTAATTTTAAACCATTTTTTCAAAGTTTCACAGCTTTTGACTAAAATGGAGTAGTGAAAACAGTGGTATTTGACTAGAAACTCCAAACAGAAAAATTTTAAGACGCCAGAGCTCACACTTCGCGAAATTTTAGCGAAACAAACAAACAGCTTTTCTACTTACACCATAATATCATATTCGTCGTACCAAGAACGTTCAAATAAGTATCTATTTTTATACAAAGAGAAATCCCGTTTGGTGGGTTAATTTTTTTAAATAATATAACGTATCGAAAGTTCCCAAAGGCCAACCAGTTGCTATCGAAGAATGTATGATCATTATTTTGAGTACGCAAGGTTCAACGCCATTTTACTTGGGCGAATATCGGACCCAATTTCGTTTCGGCGAACGGTGAGGTGTTTTTTATGATGTAATATTGTGTTCGGTGGTCACATTCCTCTGTCTGGGTGTATATAATTTGGCCATCGTTATTTTGGTTGCGAGACATACTTACGATGATGACGGCAATGGAATACAACCTAGTATGGGTATTTGTTATTCACTAGGGTAAATAACTGTTAGGAATGGACAGTTTTAAGAGGAACGGCTGCGCAGTATTTTTCATCCAAAACTTCATTTTGGATTTGAGGCCAAAATATACCCAACCAAACTGAATAATATTGTTTTTAATCAAAAGGGAAAGTAAATATCTGGTACGTATATCTGCTATTTCATTAATTTGTAACCGCACCAAACAGTCACACGTTGAGAATAAAGAGGCTTTTCAACAATAACTCTTAGGTTTTCCGAGCCCCAGATGCGACAATTTTACTTGTTGACGAAGCCACCGAGGAGGAAATGGGCCTCATCACTCAAGATGATTTGCATTTGATTCACTCAAGTGAATTTTTATAATTTCAATACGTTGTTGAAGCGTGTATCGTTCCATTTTTATTAATAGCGTAGTTTCTACTTGTCAAATGTCAAAAAATGACAGCTTCAAAAGTGACATCTACCGAAATAGCGGGCTATTCAAAATAACACCTCTTATTGGAAAACCTTGTACAAGAAGGATAGTTGTATACGTCCAAGCCATTTAAAGCAACGTTTCAATTCTAAATTACACCAGGGGGATACGGGGAGTATCTTACACTCTGGAATGTGCAGCAATTATGGCATATATTATTCTAATGAATAAAATGTGAAGAAAACACTAATTAATCAAATAAGATTTATTTGCACACGCCGGGATTTGAACCCGCAACCTTCACGGTTGACCTCGACCACGGTGGCCGTCTGCTGTGTAATGCTACGAGTGAGAGATCGTTTCAATCAAAAACCAATTTAAAATCAATAATGATTACTATTATCATAAATATAGGGCCTCCCTGACATTGTCTAGTAATTAGATATTCAATTAATCAAAAACTGTGTAAAATATTGATGGTAATGAACCTACCTTTATAAAACCACAAAATAAATTACAATTACACTGTGCTCTACCGATGTATGTGTGACACATAGCAATTATACAAATTAATTAATAACCACAATTACATTCACAACAATTGTTTAAACATTTGATATGATTATCAGTAAAAAACAAAAACTATAAATACACCGAGAGAATTAAATGATACCGACAATAATATTTTTATTCTTTATCAAAAACCACAAAACATAATAATCTTTTCAGCAAAAATATAACCTTTGTAACTGTAATTAGATTCAAAGATTTGTTTGTATAAATATACAATACTGACTGATTGAAATTTGTTGATAAATAAAAATGTAGATGTTCGTTTGTTCGGGTTGTTTCGCAGAATTTGAACAGGTCGTAAAATTTCGACGTCAATTTTCAAGTTCTGCGAAAGTCCTATTCAAGTTGTGTTGTTACATTATTATGAACCAGTCGCATCACAGAACTGAAATAATAACAGAACTTGAAAATTAAAATTGAAATTTTATGATTTGTAAATTCTGTGGAACAACCCGTTCCAAATCTCCGAAAGTTCTTGACCGATTGCTTTGGAATTTCGACACAATGTTATATGCAAATACGTGTGTGTTTTCATATACTAGTGGCCCGGGTAGACGTTGTCCTGCCACAGACCTCTTTCTATGTAGGAAAGTTAAAATTTGTGGTTTTATTTATTTTTTGTTAAAAAACCTGAAAGAAAATTCGATGAATTTTTTTTTTAAATGTCGATAATAGCGTCCTGTCGGGTCCAAGAATATCCTATGTAACAAGCTGGAACCAACCATAAACATTCACGAAATATTAATATTAACGAAGCTTGTACGAACACAGTGACACATGATTTTTATATATTAAGAAGATATTACATAGATGTCACCTGTGACAAGTAAAAACATATTTTTTTGAAAAAACAGCGCCATCCGTTGGACGTAAAAGCAACAAGCGCTATCGTGTCGCTATCTGCACGGACAGAGCCACAGCAACTCGTGTCGGCGAACAGTTAGTTTGTTGATCAAATAGTGGTAGCACAAAATAATTATGTTTATTGTTAAATTCTCTTGGTGACAACACTGATAAAACGAGTTTTTGTTGCATAATGTACAACTAATATTTGATATGGTTTGTTTTCTAAAAGATGATTAGCTCTTATTATCCGGGTTTTCTCGAAGTTTCAAATGTTTTTTCTTGATCAATAATTATTGATAAACAAGTAATAAACGGTTTAATCGATATTTTAAAGCTATAAAGGTTACGATGGATGTTAAGAGCTAAAAATATTTAAGTTCAACTAGAAACTATGGACAGAAAAAGTATTGAAAAAATATATAAGAGTACACACGGTGTCCGGGCACTCGTAGTACAAGCGGAAAACTGGCGAATATACAATCACATTTGACGTCAATTTTGTAGCAAAACTTTTTTTATTTGAGCTTTCGTTTTCGAGTAAATCGAGTCTAAAGTTTGAATTTTTAAGTTCAAATAAAAAAATATACAATAAAAAAAGTTATTTTTGCCATAATACCTGTTAATTATAAAATCTATATTAAAATGTCTATTGAATCTTAAAAAAAGTATTTAATCTTCTTGCCCATAAATTGGAGTCGACAACTCTACGAACGTCGCCAAATGCCGATCGAGTAGGATTATTTCGTGTATTAACTGCTGTAATGTCATCCGATTTCATAGAAATGCGTATATGTCCGCGCGTGTGTACGTGGTTGATGTCATCGACAACGAGACCATCTGCCGAGTTTCAGCTCGATCGGATGTCGGAAAGCGAGTTGATTTCCACTTCCAAGATATTCATTCATTACCGAGCACAAAAGTGAAATTCAAATTAATGCATATAAAAAATCGATCGCTAGAATGTTTCTTTTGTCTGTTTTTATTTAGTTATAAAAAATTACATTTTTATATCTAGTATAAACTTTTACTAGATATTATTATAATCATTAATCCAAATTATAAAAGAAAAAGATAAATATCAATTTTTAAATGAAAACAGAACGCGACTTAGACATGTTTTTCTATGCCCAAAACTAAATACGTCTTTTGCACAACATCATTATACTTACCAGGGAAGAACTTTTTTCAATCGTCTACCAGAAGAAATCAGAAGCATTAATGATAAAACCCAAATACTGCTCTCTGTCAAGAGATACTTTAAAAATATTCTGAAAAAAAACTACCGTCACTTAATTAATTTCACAAATATCCTTAGTTTTCCATAACTTCCTTTCTTTTTTTAAATATATTATATTAATATATTATCCTTCACTACTATCAAAAAAATACTACAGCAAACATACATTTATGTACAATGAATTATTTAAGTACTAACTAACAACAACATTTATGTACACTCCCCTTCCATACACAATAGGGTGTATCGATTTTAAACTTTTTTTTTGTTTTCAAATTCCAAGTTGCGAAAAAGTTGCTACTAGGTACCACAACTTACCACAAAAAGTTTTGGATTTTTAAAAAAATGTTTAGGTCTCCCTCCCGCACAAGGCTTAAAGTTTTAATTTTTTTCAAAAAATATATTAAAAAAAATTAAATTAAAAAAAATTAAATCGTAACTTTTGTGTTCTGAACTCATTTTATGCCTTCTGTAAGAAAATTAAAATTAATTCCGGTGGTTTAAAATTTAAAAAAAAACATGGTTCATATATGTACACAAAATTACAAAATTTCATGAAAATTAACAAACTTTAGGGCTTGTGCGGGAGACCTAAAATCCATTTTTTATAAAAAAAATCGTTTCTTACTTATTTATATGCCCTAATATTACTGTTTTTTAACTTGGAATAAACACAAATGTTACGATTTTATTTTTTTTAATTTAAAAAAAATTGGATATTTTTTGATAAAAATTAAAACTTTAGGCCTTGTGCGGGAGACCTAAACATTTTTTTAAAAATCCAAAACTTTTTGTGGTAAGTTGTGGTACCTAGTAGCAACTTTTTCTCAACTTGGAATTTGAAAACAAAAAAAAAGTTAAAAATCGATACACCCTAATACACAAGCAAATGCTTTCAATGGAAGAGTAGTAAAAAGACCCAAGATGTAAAATGAATTATGTACCATGTAAACATATTATTAAAAATAAATACAACAAAAAAAAATAATTTATAATTATATCATATAATTTAGGCATAACTTACGAAAATCATTTTAATATCTGCTGTTTAATTTGTTATGCGTAGACCCGACTTCAAAACTTTTTCAACGCTTTTGTTGCCGAAAAAAATAAAAATCGAAATGAGTTTTTATAGGTTCTCTATGTGGCGTAGATTCACCAGTTCACCAATTATAACACGAGTTGCCAGATACCGTGCATACATTTATGCAAATTGGACAATATTATTATAATTTCCGCAATGTGGTCGTTACAACGTCAATCCAACTTTAAAATATTCTGTTCATATGGGCTCGCGATAAATAACTATATGGAAAATGTAAGCACATTTCGAATTAATTTTATTCGGCTGGAAAATATCATTCATATATATATATATATATAATTATATTATAATGTCACTTGACTGGATATGTAATAAAAATACTGCAATCAATTTAAAATGTTGTCAAGGTCGTATATTACAATAATATACCTAACAAGCTTCACACGTGCCGACGATTTTTTTTAATTTGTTTTATGAATTGAAAAGATTAGATACAAATTAAATTTCATAGAAATTTGACGGTTTTGAAGGTGATAAAATAATTTATACATTTCAAGATAAGTTCAAAGAATAATTTCAATAATATTTTTCCAGCTTTATTCCGTAAAAATGTGAAGCGGCAAAAAAAACGGAAAGTTCCGGAATTATATCTACGGAATTTCCCATCAATGCAACTGTTTCCGAAGGTAAATCCTATAAAGAGTTGTGGATCTTTGAAATATCCACCGAACCATCAAAAATACATCATATTACTTACTTCATATTTTTCAATTGTTTTATAAGAAATAATTCGAAAAAAGTTAGAAAAGGGTATTCGATAAAAACTAAATTAAATTAACAATATTCATGATGGAATGGTGTTCCACAAGGAACTGTCTTGGGGAAACTACTCTTTTCAAATCGCGATACCTGGTAAAATTCTCTGTTTTGCAGACGACACAGCAATAAAAGTTCAAGGTAAAACGTGGAGGGATACAACATACAATGTATGCATCAAAAAACTTTTCCAGAAAGAATTTGATAATACGACATGGTAGCAGAAGTCGGGGACGCCCGAGGACGACATGCCACGATCAAGTGAATCAGATACTGGAGTCGGGCCATGTCAAGAGTTAGAATAATAGAAGAGTATGTATGAATGTGAATGAGGCAAAACGTGTGTGGTGTGACCAGAGTCGTTTGGCGGTCCGTCATCTCTGCCTACCCCTGCGGGGAAACGGCGTGATGGTTAATCAGTTAGATAGTTAGTGATACTATGAAGAAAATCAATTAAAACGAAATGATTGAAATACAAAAAAAAAGATAAACATACGATAAGATTAGGTATATAAATATTATTAATTATCAACAGTGTTGAAATAAGCCTAGGTCCACTGAATAGGATATTCCTAGAAGTGTGTTGTATACCCAATTGAAAGACAACTGAAGTCACCAATAATTTATTTAATGGGCATCAAACAGGCAAATTAGTAAGAAAGAGTTAGGGTAGACAAGACTATGATTGCCCGCAACTAGTGATTGCCCGCTCTCAATTTGATTGTTCTTTTCTCACAAAAGTGTGTATATATTTCACCGCAATCTTAACAAATGTGTATATTAGTTCAATGTGAACCGATTAACTGACATATTGGCAGAAAAAGCCACGTTGTTGAAAAGCGGAATCAGATGTTTTGAAGCGCGTCGAAGATTATTTCAATTTTGCACGTATTTTCTTTATCTTAAGGCTCTGTGGTAAGCGTTCAAAAAGAAGAAGAAGATGTTTTGAAAGGGAAATATGTAAATACGAATGTTAGGCTAATATTTTTAAAAAGCGATAATTGTGAAAACATTTAACATAATTAATGTTTCAGCTCTATAAATGTAGATATTATTTAAAGAAAACAATACATATTTTTTTAGGAACTTAAATGGGTAACTACTGTACATTTATATATGTTTTTTGTACCAGTACATTACATAAACATGTCATCTAGTGTGTAGTATATAATACCCGTTGGAATATTCTGATAGGTAATTAAATAATTCCATTTTACGCAACTATTTATTGTTTTGTAATATGGCGGGTAGGACCATACCTAGGCTGAGTCAAAATTTTCTCGAGGGCAATCATTGTCTATTTTACCCCTACAATATTTGGTCAATTTCACTGGAAATACGGGGAAATTTAGACTTCAAGCACACTGATACGCTCACAACAAACATCTGTCGGCTTGTTCGGTGCCTACGACAAAAATGGTGACCGGACGACTCATCGAAATGACAATTTAATAAACCTTTCAAAAGTTATATAAAGTCATGAAAAGTGATGAAACAAAAACTTGATTAAAAATTAAACCTAACTTTTATATGTTAGTTTTTTTCATCGCTTTTTATTGTAGTCTTCATAACACTTTTTATAGGTGTGTTGAATTGTCACTTTGATGAGTTATCATGGAACCGACAAAAATATCGCAATTCTTCGGTAAATAGCAGTCTTATTGGGCAAACACATTATCAAGATTGAAGTAAAACGTCGATATCACATGCGTTTTGAGGTGGAAAAAATATTTGATGATGAACATAATACGGAGAGATAAGTTTAAAAAATCAGGGTACAGATAACACGTCTCCAACAACACGGTTGACCGATAAACTATTATTGGAAACCAATTATGTACTTCAATACTTTATTTTTGATATACAACATAAGCAATAGAGCAGTCCACAATATAATGCTGTTGAAATGAGATCCTTGAGGCGTATGTGTGGTAAAACCATGTGCACGGCTGATGTAAGCGTAATGAGTGAGATTAAGAAAGAGACGCTTAGATGGTTTGGAGATGTAGAGCGAATGAGGGAAGAAAAGAGTGTAAGGAGAATATATGACGCGAATGCAAATGGCAGCAGAAGTCGGGGACGCCCGAGGAAGACATGGCACGATCAAGTGAATCAGATACTCGAGTCGGGCCATGTAAGAATGTGAATGAGGCAAGAAGTGTGTGCCAAGACCGAGTTGTTTGGCGGTCTGTCCTCTCTGCCTACCCCTGCGGGGAAACGGCGTGTTGGTTAGTTAGTTACAACATAATTATTGGCCACACATCAGCACAACCACGAACATGAGAGACGAGGATTAGAAATCAAATACGACTCCCCTTTAGAAAAAAAAAACTTAAGTCAAAAGTCATTGATGTACGGAACTATGAACATATTTTGCGAATTAGAGGAAATTAAAGTAGTAATTAAACATATTTAAATGAAATCGGGAAAATATGTTATTAATTTAGACAAAAAAATTGTTTTTATTGTCTACGTATTTATAAAGACTTTAAGACATTAGTAACTATGTATCTATTAAAAATAAAAATAAATATATTTAATATTGCAAATAAAATATTAAAACGTCCTTTTCTGAAAAGTGTCATCCTTAAAATAAATGAATGTACATAACTACCAGATAACCGTAGTTAATAATTATGTATTACTACCCGGTTTCGCTCGAGTATCAGCAAACACACGTTTTTTTTCTTATTGAATAATTTACTTTAAACAAAACATAATATTATATATAGCTCCACATGGAAATGACGTTGCGACCTGAAAATAGTTTGGATACAATATAATGACGTCAAAGATCAACGTACAAATAAATACCCCGTAAATACATAAATGTGCAGTTTATGAACGTCACTAAAGTGAGTACACAAAGTCAATGTTTACATTTTAATACATTTAATTTAATTTCTTTTGTGATTCCATATGAACACAGTATTCAATTATATCTAAATACTATAAAACAAAGTCACTCTCCGCGTCTGTCTGTTTGTGCGCTTAGTTCTTCTAAACTACGCAACTGATTTCGATAGGGTTCTCACTATCATTTAGAGAATATATTCCGGAAGGTTTATACATATACTACATGCATATTATATTTACAGAAAGTAGATAAAAAAAAAGTCTCCGAGCAACGCCGGGTACACGTCAGCTAGTCGTGAAATAAAAGAGAAATAGTCTTTCAACCTTTAAATTATAATTCGAAAAGCGAATACTACAAGAATGCCACGGTTAAAAAAACTGTTGAAGAAATATCGTGCAAACGTTTCACAGAAACATTATTATTTATTTATATAAATAAATAATCCTCACTTTTTTACGTACGTTTTTTCGGCCTGTGATGTTTGACACGTCAAAATTAAACGTCAAAAACACAAACCAACCAACTGTTAGCAAATACAAAATTCAGAAATGAAATATTACGGCCATGTACAATAATTTAGGTAAACACTGATTCAACAAAAAAAATTACACGGGGGAAATGGAAAATACTGCATTGTAACAGCTATTTCGTTCAAAATGCGGATAATTTATTTGACGTATTTCGTTCCCGCCATGTTTTAACAGGTGACCGGATAAATCATCACATCTTTAAAAAGTTATATAAAGTCATGGAAAGTGATGAAACAAAAACTTTATTAACTGGGTTAAATAGGTTAAGTTAAAAAAAAAAATTTCATTGTTTCTAATGACTTTATATCACTTTTTAAAAGTGTGTTGAATTGTCACTGTGTTGAGTTATCATGGAACCGTTTTAACATAATATTAAAATAGATTTTTTAATTAAACCGAAACTAGAAATCAAATTTAGGTTCTTAAGTTCATAGTTTGGGTTTATTAGAAAAGAAAAAACACTAGCCTTAAAACTTTCACTTTCAATAATGACCGCAGAGTCAACAGATAATTTAAAGGCTAATGAAATGTCTATGGTTTTATTTTAAAGTAATTAAGTTGAATCAGAGTGTAATTTAAAAAAAATCGTATTAAGCGTGTCCAGCCATCATCAAAGTTTACCGAAAGAAAAAAAAACTGTCTCAAAATTTTTTAAATTAGCTTGTCAAAAAATAATTAAATGAAATGTTTTTAAAATATAACAACGTAGTATGGATGCAAGTCGTTTCGTTACGCCTTCTTCTGAAGGACCTCACTTTCTCCATGCGCCAAGTGAAAATAGGCGCTAGTTTCATTCGTCTGTAATATGTATTACCCAAGTCCCATTTGAAGAGGTTGAATTGCTATAAAAATACTCGAAATCTGAATGTTTAAGATGTAGAAAATAAAAACAGTTTTACCATAAATCTAGTAATAAGTTTGGACATTAGATTAATGTCATATCCACGGGACACACACACAAACCGGTATCCAAATCTAGAAGAGCACTTTAAACAATATTTACAAGCACTAAATTTCACTTTTAACAATACATAGTTACATTTATTTTGTATTATAATAACTCTTAGCAAGCAATTTGCGCACTGTATGTTGTAGTTATAATAAATATACTACATTTTCCGGTCGGGGAAATGATTCTCGACAACGTGGGCGATTTTCACGTGGCCATATGCGCTCCAAACCCGGAAAATACACTGCGTTCCGGGTTGGTTTACACCCGGAACGAAAAACTTGACGAATTATGACTGATTTGTTGTTTTCACTGGTGTTATTTACGTTTTTCGACGGATTGTGGCACTTTTTTGGTTGTGGCGGTAATACGCAGCGAGTACGCGTGACTCGTTATCGAGCGGTCGGCTTTGACTGCGCGCCACGGGCGGCTCGGTGGGGTGGCGGTGGGGTGGCGGCGAAGGGGGGGTTGACGGGGGGAGGGGGCACTATACAGGCGGGAAAAATCATCGCGCGCCTTTTAACATATCAGCCGCTTGATAAGAGCGCTTTTCGCGCGAGTAATTTATTGTGAATGCAATAGTAACCGTGAAATGGCTAATAGAAATTTATAACATTTATGTTCAGTTTTAGTTTAAAATCTTCATTATAACTCAATTAAACGACGAAAATCTCTGAATGAAAACAACGCAACAGATTTTGATAGGTTTAATATAAATATATATATTAAATTTATAGAAAGCTTCTCCGAGCAACGCCGGGTAAACTTCAGCTAGTAAATGTATAAATGGCAGCGCAGCGCCTTACGTTTTTTTTCAGTTTTTCGGATCTTTGAACAATAAATCATGATTGAATTGGTTTTTTTCGAATAGTTGCTTATTTAGGAATATAAACGTTTCCACATTTATCGATACGAGGAACATATTATTAAAAAAAAACCTTTAAATCTCTCGTAGTGAGAAATTGCTATGATACTAAAAAAATATTTTTTCTAGTTACTACCCGGTTAGATAACTTTTCAGATAAAAAAAAACACAATTCATGATGCCAGAGCTCACCCATCAAACTACCTGCTTCATATTAATTGTTTTACTGTAAAATTATTTACGGTCGCATCATATTAGGAAAGAAAGTCCTTTACGTTAACTTTTAAAACATTGGATTTTTAAATTGAACTTTCTTCCTTGCCGTAGCACTGTAGAGTATATCCAACCCGTACTGACTTATTATAGCTGTAGCTAGAGAGACACAGTCGAGGCCGGCTGATGTCAGTCTCCTCTCCCCTCTCACCCCACTGCCTCCCCACCAACAGACCGGTTGGTCGCACGAGAACCGAGTGAAAGAGAAGAACTAATACTACACCGCGCTTAGAGCTTATAGTATAGTGCCTGTCTGTCTGTCTGACTGTATACAAGAGGTCAGTTGTAGAACTGAAAGAGAGAGAAAACCCAAAACTATCCTTCATATTTATTATCCGTTGCTGTGGCTCAGTCTGTTTGTGTGCGCAGATAGAAAAATAATAGCGCATGTTGCTTTTGTATCCAACAGATGGCGCGGTTTTTTTATTATTTTTTTTTAACATTTTTTTACCTATTACGGGTGATATATATGTAGGTAAATAAAAAAAAACACATTCGAATACAACGTTGTGTCAAAATTTAAAAGCAATCAGTGAAGAACTTTCGGAGATTTAAGATTTTGAACAAACATTTACATTTTTATTTATATAGATAAATACATAACACTAGCAGAAGCTCCCGGCGAAGCCCGGAGTTTTTTTTGAAATTTTGAAAAAGTCGTAACAGGGTTGGGAAATGGTGGTTTTTCGAAATCTCATGTAGACAGTAACCGTCCTCTCATTTTGAAGGTCAAGTGTGCAAAATTTCACCAAGATAGACTTGTACAAAAAACACTTTTCTTTTTACATGCACGGTGTCCGGAAAATCGTAGTACAAGCAGGAAACTGATGAATCTACATCACATTGGCCGGAGTCGGTTTTATGATATATTTTAATTAAGTTTAGTTTTAGAGTAAATCGCTGCAATAATTATGATGATTACGAAAAACGCATTGAAGCGTAGATCCAGCTCTAAAAGTTTTTTTAAACCTTCAGTTGTAGACAAAAATTACCACTAATTTTCGGACATCGTATATACAATTATTTTTTTAAATTATTTTGAAAACTTTGACATCTGCCACAGGGACAAAAGTAGTGAGTACACAAGAAACATATTATTAAATGCATCACTTTTCTAGACATCTAACGCATAAACTTTTTTAAATAAAAGCTTTAGACGGCCCCAGCCTAGACATGCAGACGGTCTATATTATTGTGTCTCTCTGACTGTATACTATGGTAGCCTATTATAGAGTTGAAAGTATTAGTAGATACACAAGTCTGCCCCAATACATCGACGGTTAGCTAGCAGTTATGTAGTTGGTATGTAGACGTAGGTAGTATCGGGACTTGTGACCATTAAACTAGGGCCGAGCCCCCGAATGATACAATTTGTGTAGTGATTAATTAGTGACGTAGCGGCAGAGGGGCTACTAACAGCTAGTAGCTACTCGTGGGATATTTATTTGTTTATTGTGGTCGTGAATCATCAGTAGATACTTATCACCAGGAATGGGGAGATTCGAGCTCGTTAATTGCTGCAATTGATTAATTTTTATCTGTTGGGAGATGTTCTTCCGTTCAGTAGCTTTTGTACATTTGGGAGACGAGGCGTATTCGTGTGGGTCAAACATTTGGATTGTAACGACTACTTCGTGAATGTGAAAGAAGCAAGGAGTGTATGCCAAGATAGAGATGGGGGATAGGAAGACGGTGTGATGCTTAATTCGTTACACATCTGAAGCAATTGGTTAAGCTTAAGATAACACACGGCAGAACAGATGTTCTAGCACAGCATAGGATGACAAGAGAAATGATGCTATTGAAGTAAGATATGATTTGGAATTTTCACGGCCAAAAGTATTGAGGAAAATGCCAAGCTATGAGAGTATTTATTTATTTATTATACGACCTTATGAGCTTTTACAAACATTTGATAATATGAACATAACAATTCAGCGCAACCTGGTCCGCCATCAATAGGTTAAGGTGCTCCCATAGCCGCTGTGCCCACATGATGCACAGATGGGGCCTTAAAAAGTCGGCGATGTGTGAATGTGGTGCGGTGCAGACCACCGAACATGTGGTCAACGGATGCCCGCTCCATTCATTCCCCGACGGGATTGATGAGGTCCACATGGCGACGCCTGAGGCCCTAGACTGGCGAAAGAAGAAGAAGTGAAACAGTAATCAATATTAAAATTTGCATTTAAAATTATACATAACCCATACAGAAGAATGGTATTATGCTAAACTTAATTGTGATTATTATTACTGAGGTATGTTATTATAGCCTTCTTGTATTGCGAGCGTGTGAGACTGGCATCATGTGAAGCTGTCCGATACATTGGCTATTTTTAGGAGCTAGCCACAGTCCATAGGAAGATTGATGAGGGGCATTGTAGAAGTAGAAATGTGATGGAAATCATAATCATAATTTCATTATTTGACCAGCCTTAGGTTCGTCTGGTTTACGCTGATGTAGGAATTGCGGAATTCATTCGATACGAATTGCTTCGAGGTTTTCTAGTTTTGTTTAGCGTGTAGAATTAATTAGCCTCATTTTGTTACTTTGTACAGGAACACGACCGACCTTTTCTCTATTCTAAGACGAAGCAATACGTAGACGTAGTAATGCAAAGTTATGTGTTTTTGGTTTGAAAATTTGATCGCAGAGAAATATGTTAGATGCTTCAATTAAATACTGCGAGTAGAACATATCCTTGTCCTTTGAAACAATCATTTTTTTGGTCACGTCCTTTTAAGCGCATAAAAAAATAAAAAAATCAAGCCAATAAAAACTGATTTAAAGTTCAAAATCTAGGATAATTACGTATTGTTAACATATTTTCGGTTGTGATTTTATTGTATAATGTGGAAAATGAAGTTTTTTAGAAAATCATCGTAAAACATTTAAATATTTGAGACTGAAAAATAAAAGAAATTTTGCGACATTTTTTTTCTTGTATAAATCAAAACACGCGGCTGGTGTTAAACAATAATTTTAAACCTTATCGCCATCTACATAAGGAGTGTTATTGTGAGCGGTCCGATTCGAAAATTTACACGACGTGGTTTACCGCCTTTACAGCTAAATCACTATTTTGATTAATCTTTATAACAAATTGGTGTACATTATGAATACCAAAAAATATGCTTTAAATAAATTTGAACATCGTTCACATCCTATCGTTTCGCTTGAGTAGAATACAAATAAAAAAATAAATTACTCAATAAAAAATATAAATGTAAGCTACTAAAAAATATATTTTTTTAATAGAAATTTATGAACGCGTAAAGGAAACAACTTTTGAAAAATACAGTATTATAGCTAAGATTATCTGTGAAAGTTTCACTTTGTGAAATTTATTTACAAAATAAATAAAAACCAGTTTTGTGCTTGAAATCGAACGTTTCTAGACTACGTTTGTCAAACGATTTTAATGCCTATTTCCTACGATATAAGGTATACCAAGAATAAATACATTTTTGGCTTGTAGCTTCCTCTTAAGTAAGAAGACCCAATGATGTTGCAATACGTGTAGACTTGCTATTGTCTGACAAACTCAAGATAAAATTGTATTGTAACGTAAAACTTACATAATTATTTATTTTTTACATAAAGTACGTCATCGTGAAGACCTCTCCAATCTTGACGCCACTAAATTAAATCATAAAAGTGAACAAAATGCGCATTTCTCCCTCACCAAAAAGGGGTGGGGTGGGGTGGGACGACGTTCTAGATATTTCCAGACTAACCTTCGGCGCAATTCAGGCACCGGGGTGGCGGGGGGTGTAGGCGAGGTACCTACTCCGCCCTTTCTACAAACGGTGGCCCTCGGCGGCAGACCACGTGGAAACCACGCCGCGGCCACGCTTTCCCTTCACAGGAATGTCGATCCGTCCTCGCTATCCAAAGAAATGTCACTAAAATGCAACTAAAACCGAAACGACACAAAAAGGAAGATATCCACTTTAAGCAAAATTTCTCTGAATTAATCCAACGCGCAAATCGTTTTATGGATGTGCTTACTTACTGTCAACAAAACTTTTCTTACTCCAGTCCACGTCGGGTTTAATAGTAGGTACGTAGGCATTTTTTATTGTAGTCTGCCATGAATCAATGGAAAGGGAAGTTGCTCAATATAAAAGGTTTAAATTGTTCCTTCCGCGCGGAAAATGCTCCGAGCTAACAGGCGGCACTTTTTGATGAATGTGTACAATTTTCCATAACGTTTGCTTTTTCATTTGTGCCGCTGTGGAAGGCTTGTCGAGGAATTTTCGCGCGCAGTTCTGACCTGTTCCGAGATGTAAAAATTGCGGTAAAGCTAAGGGCACTTACTAAAAATGTGGCTATCAAAACTAAATTAACGATTTGTTGCTAAATGTTAATGGCGTGGCCCTTTTTACGTGTTGGTGCGTTCGGTTTAATGATGGGATCCTGAGAAACGGTAAATCGGCATGTGGGTTTATGACTGAGTCACTTTTTGAGGCGTAGAATGTGCGAGGTTTGTAGTACTTCCCATAGGCAAAGATATCGATCGCAATCGCACCTGAACTTCGTATTTCTATTTTCATGGGAAATGTACCAAATGCTTTATAAATTAATTTATTATATTCAGAAATACAGACATTAAGAATCCAATGTATTATTTCGTTGGCGAGAATTGACACGTTAATTGTAAAGCTAATGCAACAAGTGACCTTACTCCATTTTAAACGCTGAATATTTAAAATTAATGTTTTTTTGCTAAATTTCAAAATAAAACAACAACAGTCTTGTAATACCGTGTTTTTAGTTCCCCTCATAATTCACTCGAGCCATCTTCCCTTATTTATATGCGAATAAAGGTCGAGTGGACATTTGAGGGTTGTTAGGTTGTTTGGGGATGTTGGACCAAATTAACGACGTAATAATATGGCCCTGCCGCTGAGAGCGTTGGTTGTGTTTTGAGTTTTAATATTTAAAAAATTACTTTTAATTTTTACTAAAATTCGTTTTTTTTTGTATGAAGATTTTCAGGAAATCGGTGTAGTGCATTGCAAAATTGAAATTTTCTGAAAATCTTCATATATACTATATACTATTTAGAGATGTCGAATTGTTCGAACTGTGCACTCTATCAGACTCAAAGGTCACGAGCAGCCACTGGTTGTAGGCACTCTTTCTGTTATGTGCGTTGTTTATGAGAGAAGCGGAGAAGGTACAACGGTGAATCAAACACTTGAGGCGGGTCATGTGTATGAAAATCATCTCCCAGCTATACTACAATGTTTGTAGTTTCTGATTTCACTGCGGACACCGCTTTTGTGGAAAAACCATTTAAAAAGAATAAGAAAAATGACAATCTATACAAGATACAAGTTAAATAGTGAAATTGATCTCATTTTTTTTAAATTACCCCCGACAGGAGGCCATGACGAAAATAATTTCCCTGAAGGCCTATATCATATGTAAGGATTCTGTGCGGAGGCTTTTTTTGGGGAAAGAGAATGAGAAGAAGTTCTGGGAAGGAAAAAGGTATGAGGGGTGGGCAGGAATCTAGGGATCAGTGTTTCCAGGAGTGACTTACGGATGATCTATCAATCCCGCTGCAGCGCCAGGCGATGGGTCAAGAAAGACGAGCTGGAGAGGTCAAAGGGTCTCCCCAAACCAGCGTCTCCTGATCCTGCACGCCACGCAGCTGGTTGTTACGCGCATCCTGAACACACTTCACTAAACCCTTGCTTAATCACCAAACGCAGCGAACCACTTGGGGTGACCTATGGTAGAGGTGTTGGTTATTCAATAACTGGTACCCGGGGCGGCGGTACCCAAATCCGCCTCCCAAATAAAAGGATCTAGAATATAATCACTATCAGTCAAACTAGATTGGAATATTTAGGATACTAAGCTATATTATAAAGAGGGTTACGGTGTGGTTTTGTTCTTATACAAATCTATAATTTTTTCAGAGATTGATGAAATTTTGCACACTTATCCATCAATATAAGAGAAAGCTATCTGTGGGTACATGAGATTTCTACAAACCACTCCTATCCCCTTTTCCCACCCCTTAAATCAGAATGTTGATACTTGTTGATGAAATTTTGCACACTTTACGTTCAAAGTAAGAGGAAAATTACCGTAAACATTTACAAAAAAAATAATTAAAATCAAACTTAATAATATAATTGTTATTTTATTATTAAATTTGATTTTAATTAAATAAAAAAAAAAAACTGCAGTTCTACGAATTAAACACAAACGCAATAAATATACTGTACACATATTTCGAAACTCTGCTTAAGGCCCGGGCAACTACTAATAATCTAAAGATAGTTGCTTAGAGCATCTTCCATTGAAATAGCGGTTTATTTTGTTCTGACAAATTTTCAAGTTTTCACAGTCCGACCCACGAATTATATACCTACACTTCATCAGCTATCACACCTGCAAGACATCGGACTCGTATTCAGCGATTACCACATCGCCAACAGTCAGTTGACATTGCAGTAGAGTTATAAAAATATTTGTTGTTAACAGTTTGACATTAAGTAACATTACCGGTACATTTAGTTCGAGGTGGTACGGTATTTACGTAAATACTATTTACTTCCTTGACACACGCATCGCACGCTTACCGGCACACGTCCGCCCGATGCCCGATCTCAGGCACATCGCACCGCACCGTCTCGTCTCGTCAAGAGATGACCTAGTAACGCTTTTAAATATTGCGACATTATCATATTATTATCAAGTAAACAGAAACAGATGATAATAATAAGGGCACGACTGTAGGCAGCAATAAATAGACGAGGAAAATTAGAAATTCAAGGATGCGGTTTCTATTCCAGTCAAAGCACCGAAATAATATGCATTCATCATTTGAATAGAAAAAATATCAAATTTCATGGGGCAAATTTATACAATGCTCTACCAAATGAAAACAAAATAACAGAAACCAAAAATTATTTTTTTGAACTTTATTTGTATATATTTTAAATTATCTCCACACAGGAGGATTATTTTCCTCCACTAAAATTATTTTCTTCAGGGACTATGTCATCTTTGGGGATGCTATGTATACGGTATTTTTGAGGAGAGGAAGGAGTGGACACAGTTGTAGGAGGAAGGAAACACGGAGGCCGCCAAATCGATCCACATGCGATTTTATCAATAGAACAAGATGCCGCACCTCCGCTGTCAGCCATTTACAAACAAATATAACAGTTGAAATTAATGGTATTTGGTGCCTATTTTAAAAAACATGCTTACTCTTGAGCACAGAGCCATTCTTCGTCGTGCGTAGACAATGCAATATTTTTTCTGCCACCTGGGCATATTGGGTTATTGGCCATGGCACAAAGAACATTTATGAATACTTATTTCTGATTTTTTTAATTTTTGGAACTTAGTGCTTTTTTTATTCCGCGTACGTAATCCGTACATTTGTAATTGTACCTAATCCTGCCATATCCATGAAAACAAATTCCACTCTCAATATCTAACTGTCTTGGAGGCAGTATGGTGTACAATTCTGACAAAATAAATTGTTCACCGTTATTTACTACGGTGTATGAAGTTCCCAGAATGTAGATGAAGGTAAGACAATATAAATTTTTGGCACATAGTGCCTTTTTTATTTCGTGTATTGATTGGAACTTATTCCTGCCATATCAATGCATACAAATACCACAACCAACATCTAACTGTCTTGGAGGCCGATGGTGTACAATGCTGACAATAATAAATCGTTCACTGTTATTTGTGTCTGAAGGTCCCAGAAAGTAGATGAAGTTAGACAGGATAAATTTTGGCACTTAGTGCCTTGTTTTATTTCGTGTATTAAATTGTACCTAATCCTGACATATCATTGCATACAAATGCCACAATCAACATATAACTGTCTTGGAGGCAGATGGTGTGCAATGTTGACATAAATAAATTGTCACTGTTATTTACTACGGTGTCTGAAGGTCCCAGAATGTAGATGAAGGTAAGACAGGATAAATGTTTGGCACTTAGTGCCTTTTTTATTTCGTGTATTAAATTGTACCTAATCCTGACATATCATACAAATTCCACAATCAACATCTAACTGTATTGAGGCAATATGTATACAATGCTGGCATAAATAAACAGTTCACTATTATTTACTACGGTGTCTGAAGGTCCCAGAATATAGATGAAGGTAAGACAGGAGCGAGATAAGGTGATAACATGCCCCCCTCCCTCACATCGAGGAGGATAAAGGTAGGTACCGAGCAGATGCTGCGACGTTGGATGCGGCACGTACAGAAACAAGATATCGTTTGAGTCTCGACCTGAGCGAAATACCTTGGGAATTTAACTACAGTGTTTTATTTGAGCACACGTGCTTTAGTTCCTACAAATATATCCGTTCTCTTACAGTAAGGTAACGTAACAACACGGGGTGGCCATAGGAAAAAGGATTTCAAAATTCCCCGGTAATTCCAGGTATGTCGTACTGTGTGTGTAGTTATCTGATCTCACCAATTTGTGTAAGATACGAGGACTGTTCGGAAAATAATCACCGTTTGATTAAAAATAAAAAAAACCGACAAAGATACACAACATTTTATGAACCCCTCAGGCCTCTGGCGTATTCTGTCAGAAGGTTAGAGTATTTTCGGTTAGTAATTAAATCCAAATACATTAAATATTTCTGAACGTATCCGAAAACTGAAAACTATTTTTGAAAGGAAATAAGTTATCTATTTATTTTTTTTAAATAAACACATAATTCTTTAAATATTAAAATTTTGAATGTAAACGTTAAAAAAATGAAAAAAGGCTCACCTAAAGTTTTTTCTAACTAAAATTACTCACAACGAAAAAAAGAAAAACACACATGTTACCTCGCTTTTTTGACGTGTCATATAAAAATAATTAATAAAATATTCACGAATTTTCGTAAATTTCTATCAAATTGCGGTCGGAATCTTTGGTTTCATAGACGTACAAATTTTAATTCTTCTGTGGTTATCTTCTAGATTTGAATATAAAGCGTGGTGTTTTCTCTTTCTAACACTGTTTAAATCAAATTTCTCACCGTGACAATAAGCGGGGCACAACAATTTCAATGAGACCTATATGAGCTGTTCCCAAAAGCGAACAAATTAGTCTGAGGGCTTAAGTACCTCTTAAAACTACAAGCTTTCTACTACTTTTCGACATAGTCGCCATTTGAATTCAAGCACTTGCCATAGCGATTCACCAATTTGTAAATTCCTTCCGCATAAAACTCTGCCTCCTGGGAATATAGCTAACCTCAAACATGCAGACAACAAGTGCTTGAATTTGGAATGGAAATGGCGACCATGTTTTGAAAAATAGTGGAAACCTGTAATTTTAAGGCTCCGTCATAGGCGTTCAAAAAGAAGAAGAAGATTATTGAAGTGTGGAAATATTTAGTAAAACACAACTTATTAAAAATAAAGCAAATATGTTTCGACATTCTGAGTTAAGTAACATTTAAAGAAACACCGTGATTTTTTTTGTACAGCATTTTAAATAAGCATATGTGTTGTTTCACAATTTTCGGAGGTTTTAGGGCGATTTTATCTTACGAGGGAATTTCATATAAATAATTACTTTTTCAACTGGGTTTCTAGAAAGATATTATCTTCAAAACTAACATATTATGTATTAATTTAAACGCCCTTATGTGCTTTTACATGATACATATTTTACTGCATAATACAGTGCCAACAGAAGGTTTTTATTTTTAAAACAACAAAATAAATAACCAAAAACACAAAAAAATTAACATAAAAAATGGTACATATAATTTTCCATTTAGATGTACATAATATAAGAAAAGGGAAAAAATAAATAAACCAGTTTTAAAAGTGCAGATGGCATAAAAATAATATAAATTAATAGAACAGGTTGGTAATACTATATTAAGTAAATATTATATTTTTAACCTAAAAAAGTATATTGTACGTCGGTAGAAATTTGGAAAGCGGAGTCAAATGGTGGTTACTTTCCGAATAGCCCTCGTAATTTGTCGGATTTCATAAAGTCAAGAAGATGGTTTGCTTTCACGCATTTTAGAGTCTACTAACTAGAAATCTAGGAATCAATCCTACATTTTTTTAATGTCATGGTTATTAAACGAAATATAGGAACATAAATAAAAAAATATTAAGATAGAAAAATCAACTAAGATACACGACACAATATCACGTTTTACAAATCAATTTTTTAAATTCTTTGAAAACTTCATAAATTACGTACTTATGTCCTAAATACACGAAGACAAAATGCGCATATGTTGTAGATCACACTAATTCATATTTAACGAACACTCCCAAAGTTGAGCCCCGCCCTAGTCCCAAGGGTTATTGACACGAATTAGTCTGCCTGTGGATCAATTTCAACACTAATCAGTACAAATTATTAATTACAGACTTAATGTTGGGTGGAGAATGCACAGCCGTAGTCGTCAACACGACTTGTACTACTGTATACTACACGGCAGAACAGATGTTCTAGCACAGAATAGCAGGACAAGAAGAATGGCGAATAATTCTTTAAATAACCTTTGTATACCTATCACAAAATGCTAAGAATATTAAAATAAGACGTATTATTCTGTAAATGGAAATCAATTCTGTGATTGATTAATCTGCCGTATAATAATTTAAATAAATTACATGAAAACAGATTTGTTTTTTTAGAATTAGATTAAATCTCGTAAAGAAAAACAAGTTCCAAGTTTTCCTGGCTTGGGGCCACCCTAATGCATCATGAAATGTTGCCATAATGCTTGCAAGATTTATTAAGGAAACTCTCAGAAACGCAGAACCTGGAATGTAAGTTAATACCTACTAGTTTGCATAGTAAAAGCTTTCTTGTGTTAGGTTATGAGAAAGCAAATAAAGTACTTAATTAAAAATTATTTTAGGTTTTAATTAATTCTAACATAATTTTTACTTGGACGGTTTGTTTCAGAGAATTTAACAATTCTTCAAATTTCAAAGCTAATATTTCAAGTTCTGTGAATGTTCTGTTATTTTAACAGTTATGTAAAGTAACTGGCCTAAAATGATATAACAGAACTTCTTAGGACATTCACAGAACCCGAAAATGAATGTTGAAATTTGATGAATTGTTCAAATTGTATGAAACAACATGCATTTAGGATGGGTTGTATCACTGAATTTGAACAATTCATCAAATTTCAGTGTTGATTTTCACGTTCTGTGAAGTTCTGTTAAAGTTCTGTTATTATTTCAGTTTTGTGAAACAACTGGCCAATAATGATATACTAACAGAACTTCAATAGAACCTTCACAAAACTCGAAAATCAACTTTGAAAGTTGATGAATTGTTCGAATTCTGTGGAACAACGCGTCCTTAGCGTTGACAATATTATTCTTGAATATTCGTCGATTTTTTGTTAACTTGTCTTAAGATGTAAAATGCCCAGTGTCCCAAATCGGGTAAACAAAAGTTAGGGCTTGTTTTCAAAAATTTATATTTTGTTACAACTATTTAGTCAGACACTTTTATAAATGTTTTATTTCAATGTGCGCTCTCTGGTGGTCAATGCACGAATGATGACATAGTTTATTCAAAGCATTCTCAAACCCTCCTGGTGCCAAAAATATGGTCACGTGGTTTACCTCCAGCTCGTCGAAATGATACCCAGATTTCATGTTATGGCAAGTCTATCAATTAACATATCTATGGTTAATTCCGTTTTAGTGATGTGTCCGTTATTTTAAATAATTTTAATATGTTTCTAAGTACTTACGTATCACATGAACGGGATTTGCTCGTTTTCGACAGGGAGGTGAGGTAATGAGGGAAAAAGATACTTGTAACTGCTCTTACCTGAAACAATGAAGAAAAATAACAATTAATTGAGGTTATTATAATAGAAATACAATGAATTCATTTTTTTTAATTTAAAAAAAAATCCGTATGAATGATAATTTCAGACACTTTTAATAACATAATTGTGAACATCGTACTCGATCCGACCAATTGCAAGCCAAGCATCATACCCACGTGGATATCAACCACGTCGCCATTGAAAAATAACAATTACTAGCTGACATGTACCCGGCGTTGATGGACTTTTCTCAACTTTCTATAAATATAATATGCATGTATCTTACATGTAAACCTTCCGGAAGAAATTCTCTGAATGATGGTAAAAACTCTATCAAAATCAGTTGCATAGTTTAGAAGAACTAAGCGTACAAACAGACGGATGCGGAAAGCGACTTTATTTTATACTCTTTAGAGATAACGCTTTTTTTTGACGAATGGGTTGAAAATCATCGAAGAATTAAGTAAAGAATTACGATAATGATTTCATTCGACATCATTGGTGAACGTTATTAATTTGTGGCAATCAAATACGATAAATTATTAAATATCAACCCAATTAAATTGGTTTTCCCACAAATTATGTTTTGGGAATCTTTGTTAACCAGTGCGATTTGCGTCACCCCAGCACCCCACCAGTCACAAAAGTTCAATAGATCGCCCACACAACAAAAACTAGGGATGTAATCATTTAAACACCCCATACAAAATTCTAAAGCCTTATTCACAAGGGGGTAAAATATTCGACGTCAGTTTCAGCTTGGGGGTTATCCACTTCGAGGGCGCTTTCTTTGCTAAAGGGACGCGCGTCAGTTTGACATCTTTACACATTTTATACTTTTTTTTATTCTTGAAATTCGAGCACACGAGTATTTGGAGTGTTATGATAATTTTAATTAAAATTGACAGTTAGTTGTTGAAGTTGATGATAGGCGTACCTATAATGTAACTTAAACTGATACAACGCCTAGCTCATACAAAACAAAACCAAGATACGAAATACTGACTGCATAATGCACAAGGATACTGTACAATACAATTGTACCACCCTAGCCAGGAGCACTTCTGCCCCGGTGCGACCGGTACACCAGGAGGCACTGATTTGGAACACGTGATCTGAGGATGGGAAGGAGATTGGAGTTTAATCGACTGCTATACATAGCGCCCAAGAAGACAATATTGGAATTTAAGATGGGCAGGAATAAAGGAATGATTGAGCGTTGTTTTTTTATGTCTTCCTTCTTCTAGCCCTTCTTGCCTCTTCTTTTCTCTTTTTGGCTATTCTTGTTTCTTCTTGTCTCTTTTGGCACTTCTTGTTTCTTACTGTCTATTCTTGGCTCTTATTGTCTCTTCTTATCTCTTCTCTCCCCGTCTAGGTTATTTTTGGTTTTTCTTGCATCTTCTTGCGGAATCTTGGATCTTGTCTTTTCCTTGACTATTTCAGTATTTCCTAGTCTATGCTTGCATCTTCTTGCTTCTACTAGCATGCTCTTGCTTCTTCTTGGCTCTCTAGTTGCTGCTTGTATTTTATTACTTCTACTAGCTTCTTCACGCTTCTTCTTGGTTCTTCTGGATTTAGCTTTTTTCTGTCTACTTTTTGCTTTTTTTTGGCTTTTCTTTATTCTTCTAGTCTCTGCTTGCATCTTCTTGCTTCTACTACCCTCTTGATTCTTCTGGCTTCAACTAGCCTTTTCTTGCTTCATTATGCCCCTAGAAAAATATTTGACCTCACCTTTTTGGCATTGGAGTTGAAGCTCGGTTATTTGTCACCGAACGCGAGCGCCAGGCGTTTGTCTCTAAGACGCGCTGTGGTGTTAGTTAAGTTAATGTTTTTTATCAGAGAGAAATTATTTTTAATTAGCTTGAAGTTTGTGCTGCATCACAGTGAAACAGCAAACGGGAGCATTTTAAGGTCCCGTTTACCCAGTAATTCCGGACAGACATTTATTATTCTTTGGAGCATTTTAAGCTCGCAAAGTGTTATATCTATGCCTTTACTTGCAGATTTAGTGTGTTGGGAACTCTTGATAAACTAAAAGGTTCTTTACAATAATTGCGTGTATTTACGTTACAATAAATATAATTCTGGATTTAGCTACACTGTTCATTACCGGGGGGTTGGTAATTCTCCGTTTCTAGAAGCTTGAAGTCTGACAAGGATATCCCACAGGCAATTGCTACACTCTAGCGACATCTGTCGGACTCTGGAGTAAGCTTTCTGCCTAGTGCCATCTATCGCTTGACTACCCAACTTATTACAATACATCACACAAAGTTATTTCCATAATCAGGTATCGAGCTTTGAAAGATCAATTTAACTGCAATGCAAAAATATATTTGTTATAATTATTTTTCATTGTTTACCAATAACAAAACTCATAATAAGTTTCAAACATTTCCATTATTTTTTCCATACCCTACTCAACAAAAACAGTATCCAAAATAGGGATGCCATATTCCCACTGTATATATAAATATATATTTTAAATAATAAGAAGCAAGTTAGTATTATAAAAATTCTGATCGAATGCTACTAAAGTTGACTCCTGCGATCAAATCCATTTCATTTGGACACCACTCAAAATCGAGACACCTTTATGTGAAAGAGGCTTAACAAGTTACATGACATGTAATAATAATCTATTGTGAACGTATATAAGTAGCTATAGTAATGCGGCAACCGCTTGCTTGTCTATTGACGCAGAAGGAATCCTTGAAACCGAAGCGCCGGATGTTAGCCTGAATAAAATTTCACAGGAAGGCGAAAATTGGACCGCGTCCATAGACGTCCAAATTGATAGATCAGCCCAACAGAGTGCAAACCAAGTTGCGGAGAGGCGGTGTGACAGTTTCCGTATTTGTTATTTGTCAATAAATTAATCTGACAGAATAAGGACAACTCACATTGTAATTTCGCTATTTAGTCCTCGAAAATAAAATCTGCTTACGAAGTACTAGTCCTTTTTACAACTGCACGCAAATTTTTGACTGCGTAAAAATGTTTACTGCATATCCCTATTCGGGAAAACAAAACTTCAGGCTTGCTTCCAAAATTTTATTACACTATTTAATTAAGACACATTTAAAAATGTGTTATAATTTACGCAACTCACTCATTTTTAGCGTCGCTACGCCAGGCGGTTCGGTTAAAAACGAACATTCATATCGTGCGCAAAATAAGTCCGATAATAGACTGCGTCGCAAACCGTTGCCTTACTTTAGCGAACTTTAATTCGCAGTATCTGGTTATTTCAATGTGCGCTCTTTGGCGGTCAACGTACGACTGATGTCGTAGTTTTTTATGTGAATACCCAACTGTCCCAACCATCTAGAGCCAGTGAGACCATGACATACCCAATTATGGTATATTTCGAGGCTGAAGGTTGTGGGGAGGGTAAGGAAATGTGGAAGAGGAAGATGAAGAAGTACCTGGCTATGCAGATCTGAAAACCAAACACGGCCAAATCCATTTCAAGCAAAGTTTCAATTCTGAATAGTGGTCTTACACCAGGGCGGTACTGAGAGTTTCTACTACTCTGAAACGTGCCGCAATTATACTGTATATTATTTTAAATGAATAAATTGTGAAATAACACAAATAAAATGTACTAGCGCACGCCGGGATTTGAACCCGCGACCTCCGGTTTGCTAGCCGAGAGCTTTACCCCTCGACAACGAAGGCCGTCCATTCAATACATTCTCTTACCCTCCTGGTGCCAGCTCGTCGAAATGTTACCCAGATTTCACGTTAAGGCAGGTCTATCAATTTGGAAGTCTATGCGATTTTTACGCATCGCGTCAAAAGACCCCTACTGTAAAACGGGTTCAATAAGTCACATAATACTTAATAATGTATACAGCTATAGCAGCGTGGCAACCGCCAGACTTGGTCGTCTATTGACGCAGACGGAATCCTTGAACCCGGAGCGCCGGCTGTTGGCCTGAATTTTATTTCGATTTTTGTTGTTAAACCACTCTAGACATTGTCGGCAGGGCGAGGGGCGGTCGTGCCGCAACATGGGCGTGCTGTCTAACCTACTTGCTTCTATTTCGGGACTGTCTCCATAGAGATAAGGGAGATCTGTAGTAAGGAGGCTGGATTAAGAATTATTAGAAAAAAATTTCGATGTAATTGCGAATCGATGGGTACAAAAAATCAACCCGTAAGAAACAAAGGTTTTTACTTTAGTACATATATTTTAAAATGATGAAGTGCCAAAGGTCAACCCATGTGGTACGCTGTGTTTGGTGACTTGGCAGGGGTGCGCGGGTTCATGGGGTGAGGATTGACCACCTGCTGTGTAGTGGGTCGGTTATGAGAGACTGGTCGAGTGAGATTTTTTTACGTCTCCAGTAGGACTCTACCTAACCATCGCAATGCACCAGTGTGAGAGATGAATTCAATCTCCTGGACACACTGACTCTCAGCTTCGGACCCGACCCACATCCCTTTTCCTTACCAGATCTTCATCTCCTTCCTTTCCTTAAAAAAAACTCTCCACACAGCATCCCGATGATATAGCTAATTTTCTTCAAAGCGAGAGTGCCATATTCCCAAGGACTCTGAAAATGTGGAACCTTAGTGCGGAATCACATAAATAATATGAAAGTGGATGGTAGAACAGGTCAAGGTCAATAAAGAAATAGCTGGTGAACCAATTATATAATAATTGAAATGGAAGGTAAGAACATAGAGTGAGAAGAAAAATAAAAAAGACGAGCACGACGCGTTGTTTGCTAAGTGGAGATCTATTAGCCATTCCATTATAATAAGTTAATTTGGGTTTATTATTCAACTTCAAGGTTTTTCTGCGAATAATCTACCTACGAATACAACTCTAAAAATAAATCTGCCTCGGGATTGTGGTTTTACGAAGAATTTGAAGAAAACAAAACAACTGTTCCTTTATAATATTTTAATTGAGATAATAAATTATATATTCTAATACTTTTATGCCTGCTTTACATGATATTTTTTCATAACGATCCCTATATCGGAACCCATATGAAAAACCTTCGCATTTCATAATAAATTATATTTTGGGACGGTACTAAATAGTCAAAAAAATGGTAACATCTTGAACATAACCATAGATCACAATAACGAAAGCGTCTGTCACTGTCATTTGCGAGTTGTGTCACGTGCTTGGTCATTATCCAATAGATGTTTTTGTTTACCCGTTCGTCGTTTAAACCTTCATCATAATGATTTTTATAGGTACCTATGTCTTGGCGAAATTGCCTACCTGATCACCGTATCTTGATCGATGCGATGTACGTATAATATGAGGTGAAAACACCAAAAACACGGCAGCGCAGATGACAAAGCAATTGCTGTCACCACCCTGTCTTTATTCATTCGTAATATGAAGTTAACATAAATAGATATTCTTTATTCTGTGGGTTAACAGTACGTTTGCAAAGTTCTCGTGTATGAATTCCTCAAAATAATATGTCAAATCATCAAACAGACATGCGAAATTCAATCAGTAATAAATATATATATATTTTGTTTGAAGTCTTTTTTTTATTATTTTTAATACAAAACTGAAAATATGCAACATTTTCACGTAATATGGTTACGTAAAGCAATGTCACGTGACAGATGTCAAATAATGTCCGCCATCTAAACTGTACGAAAATCGGTACCGAAATAGAACACGTCCTTTTTTCATACCGAATAAAAACTTAACAGCTACAGAAACTATTTGTTTGTCAGTGAGGTTATAAAAGCATTCTAGTTTTGACGTTTCTAGAATAGACAAGGAGATGATGATACCATTTTTGGCTTACAGTTGTTAAAATTCTTCCCAAGATATTATAAGATTTGATTAATTATAGTCCTCCAATAGTATTAAGGTGGGGCTGTTATAACATGGCTTTGCGTTAGCCTAGTATTCACGGACGGGCATGTCCGGGCGAACATGACGTGACGAGCAATTCTGTATGCATGTCTGCCGGACACTTTCATCAACACGTACAACAGAAATGCTCCAGTGAAGTCATGCTCGGCAGGACATGACTGTCAGTGAATACTAGGCTTTACACCACAGGTTCTCAAACTTATTTTAGCCACCATATTTTGTAACTTACCTTTTTACATTGTCATCTGTTGCATATATAAAAGCAGTTATCGCAAATATAATTTTAAAACATGCATTATCAGTATTATCACCCATGCATATGCACCCATATCCATTTTCTAAGATCAAAGAATGTTTCAAGAGTGGAAATAAAACACTCACTTAATCATTTTTAACTTATATTTTAATTAATCGAATTCTTATTGACATTAAAAGAATGCTTTGAATTTTAAACTTATCTGATGTGAAGGATGAATCTGATTGATTTGTTAATTATTAGGCTCAAATTCACTTAAAAACAGTAGTAAGTGCCGCGTTCACGTTCACTATTTTTTAAAGATTTTATTAATGGATTCCAGTGCAAACTGGAAAGAATTATTATTTTTCTTTCCAACGTCAAATAAATTATGTATTTCCGCATGATAGAAAAGTAGATCAAATAAAGACGCCCGGTCATATATGACCATCAAACGCTGGAGGGGTTAAATCGCCTTCTAAGTGTTTTATAAGGATATTGGCAAAAAAGCGAAATCGGCGTCCTTTGTTCAAGATGGCGCCGAACGCAAGGGAGGTGGGGAGGGGGAAACAAAGTATTTTCATAGCAGACAGAAAATAAGACGATTAGAATACTTTCAGAAGCTTTACATTAATTAGTTCAGAATTCCGAATACCTGAAGTTGGCATTTTGGAAGTCCAAAGGTAATCTAAAGGAATCTCAACTATTCAATCTTCGTAAACTATTTTTACTTCAAAGCCTGAAATATGTCACGAAAAACCAAAACAAATTTCAAAAATATGAACCCAAAATCAACTTTAGAAAAAATCATTTATTTTATACCCCACAAACCAATACCAAACTAATGCAAACTCACAGTAGCTTTATTGGACCTCAAACTTTTAATCTATTACCAAAAAAAATTCAAGTAACAACTAAACTAGCGCAATACCAAAAAGAATTAAAGTTGTGGCTGTACAATGCAAATGTTGAAGCATTATTCATTTAATTTTTACTTTTTTCTCTTTTTCTATTTTGTTTCTGTATAGTTATTATTATTTTTATTTTGTGTTCTTTTACTTCATATATATTATCTTACAACCTTTATTTTTACTTTGATTTTTCCTTTAATGTGCACCTCTTGCACAATCTTTTAGACTAACATTAATTATAATCCTACCGTTTTTCTTTATATGCTTACTGTTATTTTTAGGTACAAAAATATAATGTATAAACTAATATTACCCACGCACAGGCTGCGCCTAAGTGGGTTCCCTCTCTTATTATTATAAAACTGTAATGTCAAATGTATAATTTGGGAAAAAATAAAGGAAAAAAAAAAAAAAAAAAAAATGTATGCAATAAAATAAAATCCTTCCCATGCCCAAGTTTCAACTAAGTAACTTATTATTACGACATTTTTCCCCGCAGGGGTAGGCAGAGAGGACCGCTAAATAATTCGGTCTTAGCACACACTCCTAGTTTCAGTCCAATTCATACATCGTCTCACATATACCCCTTCTGCTATTCTGACTCGTGACACGACCAGACTCAAGTATTTGGTTCTCTTGATCGTGCTATTTCTCCGACTTATTCTACCAAATTATATAAGCGTTACGCTTACATCTTACATCAGCCTTGCATTCTTTGCAAATCTGCACATTTTTCACGCGGTTACACGTGGTTTTACAGCATTATCGTCTCAGGGATCTCATTTCTAGAACATTCAGTCTACTTTCATAATTTTTCTACCAGTTCCATGCCTCACTGCCATATGTTAGGGTTGATATCAGCACCGACAGCACGGACATTAACCGAGCTTAAATTACATGAAAACATGTACCCAAAATGGAAAATAAAATTCGAAAAGACAGTATTAGAATCACAGGGGTCTGTTTTGGATCATTTTTTCATATGAGATAAGCCGTATGATTTTGAGTGACAAATAGTCAAAAGTTTCTGTTCCGTTGTTAACTCCGAGAGTGCGACGCTACAGTACAATGCACCAAACACCTATTGCATTCGCACCATGCATACAAACAAACACACACACACACAGTGCAGTATACACAGCATATTATATTATAGCACTAGCGGTGGTCAGGCTATAAATAGGTGCACCGGAGCCAAACCTGTTTGGGTAGCGCGGAGCTGCATAGTTGCAGCGAGTTGTTGCAGTTGGTCGCCGTTGCAGCCGCCCGCGGTTCAAAATTCGCACGGCGGCCTTGTAGATCGCGTCACTACTGCCAGCGATACGGAGAGAATGCAACACATGCATACATGCACATGGACACTGCTGTGGGCGATGGTGCATTTGACTATGGATAAGTCTTCAATGATCGTAAACAAACTGTAACTTTGGTCAACTGACAAGACTGAGATGAAAAAGATTTCAGAGTATTAGGAAAATAATTTCCCACGGAGCCTGTCATCTGTAGAGGAAGATGTGAGTTTTTTTAAGAAAAGGGCGGGAAGTTCTAGGAAGGAAAAATTCCCTAGTCCCTGCTAGTTACCAAACGTAGCGAACCACTTTGGGTGATATAGGGATCCCTCAAAGATAACATTTTTCACCGAATCCGGTTGTTCTTTTAATAGTAGTGTAAAAAAATGAGTATTGCGATGCTTTAATTTTCCGTAACTCCTTATAAATGCACATAACTCTATAAAAAATATACTCCACGGAATTGACCACAAAAGTGATGTAAATGGTGCGAGTTAAGTATAGTGGAGCTGAACCAGAAATCCCTGACAAAAAAAGGTTTGCTAATTTTTTTAACGCCAGAGCCCACCGTTATGTAGTTGTTAGTGATACAAAAAAATTATATATGGTATAGTAAGATTATTTTTTTGTTTCTGAGGACTTGTCTAGCATTTTTTAGGCCAATGGCGCAAGGGCATAAGATCAAGGGATATCAATCTGTACTCGGAATCCGTAGAACACGTATTACCATTAAGCGAGAATGTCCGTGCCGAGGGCGTATCTGCACTTTTGCTGTCTGCAATCTGCACTTGTAAACTATCTAAGGTATAACATCAATCCAAGGAGGATGCCAACATTTCCACTCATTCTTAAGGCAAAGCTTAATGCTTAATCACTATGTTGATTAGATAACGAATTGGTTTACATTATTAATATCAAAAAATATGCTTTAGATAAATTGAAGGTTTTCCTATCGTTTCCCTTGAGTAGAATACAAATAAAAAAATAAATTACTCAATAAAAAATATAAATGTAAACTACTAAAAAAAAGTTTTTTCAATAGAAATGTATGAAGGCGTAAAGGAAACAACTTAAAAAAAGTATTATCTGTGACAGTTTCCCTTGATTAACTTTTTTGCTTTCTTATAAAATTATTGACAAAATAGATAAAAACCGCTTTGGTGCTTGAAATCTTGAAATCGAACGATTCTAGACTCCGTTTGTCAAGCGATTTTAATGCCTATTACCTAAATTCGTGACAATATAAAGCATACCAAGAATATACATATTTTTGGCTTGTAGCTTCCTCTTAACCATCATAATCATTGCAGTGATTTACTCTAAAACTAAATACGCCGCCTTCCTAACACTCGGGCGTTAGAAGTATCCTTTAGTATTGTAAACGCGCGAGAGGTATCCGTAGAAGGATCTTCTTTGAATTTAGGCTATATCTGCAAGCAGCAAAATTTAAGCAGCAAGATCAGCAAGAAAAAATAACGTATCAAAAAAAGACGTCTGTATGCGTAGAAATGTGCAATTAGATGCGCTATTGCGTACTAATATCTCGTTGAAACGTGTTCCAGTTCAAAAGTAAGACCGAACGGTCTTAAATTTCCAATTATAGATGTGTTCAACTGCACGGAATATAGTTACGAGAAGGCTATAAGTAACATACCTCAATAATATTAATAACTAAGCAAAGCATAATAGTATTCTTCTGCATTGAATTCCTATATAACGAACTTTTATTTCTTTATTACTATTGCGCTCAACTATTATGTATATCAAATGTTTGTAAAAGCTCATATGGAATAAATGCAAAAAATTGTGTTTCACCGTCATTGTGAAATTCAAATGTGATGGCGATCTACGATATTAGGCTATGAGACAGAGAGCGTGCTAAATGGGTAAATAGAAGCGAAAAGTACTAAGTCAGGGGCGACATTCGTTTCAATTCAAATCTAATACAACGATTCTAGTATATATTATCTATTCAGCGGTCCTCGTAACTCTCAAGAAATTAATATGTCCTACTATTTTTTAGTTTGTTTAGTGGACCAACTGGTCTCTCGACACATCGCCTTGCGCCGCAGTGGATATATTCAGTGGGGATATATTCAGAAAACCGTCACTCCTGTAGACACTGATCCCTAGATTCCTACTCAACCATCATATCTTTTACCTTCCCAGAACATCCCCTCCTTCCTTTTCTTAAAAAAGACCCTCCACGCAGCATCCCAAAAGATGACATAGGCCCGGGTCTATGGATGGGTCGAGACCAGTTGGAGAGGTCAAAGAGTCTCCCCAAACAAGCTTCTCCCGATCTGGCATGCCAGGCAGCTGGTGGGCAGGCGCAATCTGAACACAACTCACCCGATGAACCTCGGTACCCCACTTGCGGTGACCTATGGCAGAGGTATTGGCGTTTAATCAAAAATAAACGAAGAGAAAAGGCTCCGCCTATTATCATTATTGATTAAAATGCATCTTTTGTTTCTCCGGAGGCTGAAATAGATGCTCCTGATTATAATTGAACTGATACAAAGTGTATGAAAAATATTTTGTGTATATTAAGGATGTCGGCATAAACACTCCGAATGGAAGTGGAATTCGCGAGCAAAGCTTTATAGCGTGTAACTAACTTAAGCAGAATTACCATCTAAAGTACTGATATACCAGGTAAATTGCACAGCCCGAACGTCCAGGCTCCAACGTACTACCAAAGCACTTTAAAACGATAACTGTTAATGAACCAGAGTGCCTTTGCATCCCGGGGGGTAGGGATAGTTGTCCGGTTGGGTTACGGCATTCCAATTAATGCAATCCAATCATTGTCAACAACTTGATTATTTCACTAAGTGCATCCATCCATCGCTGAAGGCACGCCAACAACAATAACAACAGCACCGTCCACTGAGAGCTCTGCTGTAATGACTTTGCCAAACAAGGCTTTCCACTTGCAGGGCTATTTCACAGATGAGAAATATGTATAGGTAGGTATTACGTACATTTAAAATTTAATATATTTTTCTGAAGATTTGTAATTGTCCGGAGTCAGTGGAACTATGGTATTACTGAGATACGATTTGAGATTTTCACGGAAAAAATATTATCGTGATTAATATGTTTGGGTTATTACGCCTTGTCACGCTTCCTCTTTCTTTAGCCAACGTTTCGGGTAGCATTACAGTCATCACATCAGGACAGAAGTGTTACCATGTTACGAGCGTAAATACTCTCAGGGCCGGAAGTTCTGTATAATAATTAGTGAAAATAATGTGGTTTTCACAAACTTCGTGAATATAATGAGGTTCAGACATGAGTTCCTTTCCTTACCCTCCCCCTCAATCTTTAGTCACATAATTTTCTCAAAAAGATCACAAAAAAAACATTACAAAGCTCTCAAATATTCCTTGCAAATTTTAGCACGTCGGTATTCGATATTTTCCCAAACATTCAATATTGCGTGTTCCTTAGTTCAGAATTGAAGTTCAGTGAACTGAGCATTATTATGAAGTATTTATGTACGTATGTAAACACGAGACGAATATCCACTCCAAACCGCCATTCAAATCAGCTATGTGAAATGTCGAGCGATAACAAATTAGGGAAAACAAAGATATTTTCCATTAGCAGCGAAATTTCCATCTTAAAAAAAAGTAATTGTTGATTGACGTATTAGTACATATTGAATTATTTGGCGTGTTGGAAATAAGCCGACGTAGCTCAGTGGTCCAGAGCACCTGACCGGACATCAGAAGGTGCGGGTTCCGTCGGCGGCATTTATTTTTACTCGGGAGATATTTTCAATTTGTATGTATATTTCAGACGACTAATTATTGCTTATAATAATTTGTTATATGATTTGTGATTTTCACGGCCAAAAGTAATATCGGGATTTATTTTTGGGGTTGCCGTATTATGGGGTACTAGCCATCTGCTCTGATGATGGAACACTGTTCGAAATGTTGGCTGAAGGAGGAAATGCATCCTCAAAAAAAAAATCACGATAATTTTAAATTGAATTTATTTTTAGATTCTTGACTCTCGGACCGGAGGTCAAGAGACCAATAAAATTTCTCGTAATGTTTTTAAGTGCATTTTGTCAAAATTCTATTTTGAGAAAAACACTCATGTTTATGTCGCAGTCATTCGCTATGTTTGGTGATTTAGCAGGGGTGCTCTAGTTCATGGGGTGAGGTTTGTCTAGGTTTTGGCGGCAGATGCGTTTGCCCACCTACTGACTTCTCCAGCCGGACTCTCTCCGCCCATCGCCTTGCACTGCAGAGGGAGGGATCCGTCACTCCCGGACACATTGACCCCAGATTCCTACCCACCCCTCATACCTTTTTTTCCTTCCCAGCAAAAGGTTAACATAGATAATGAGGTATTTACTTTCCTCAGGGCCTCCTGTGTGGAGATAGTGTAAAAAATAAAATGTTTTACATTCTTAGATTATACAAATACCACACGAACAAGGAATTATTTTCTTCTGAAAAATTCCAGACGGTTTTGAATCGATGAAATTCCTTAGAGAATTGGAAGCCTCAACAGTGTTGCTATACGCCTACATTTTTCGCAAATGTCGCTGACACCTCGCAAAGCGGGGCAAACCCTTACAACTATCATGTTAATGCTAATGAAAGTTTCTGTGGATTGGAAAAGAGACCGTTTTCGAAGTGCCCGGGAAATACGTTGGAAATGTTAAATGCGTAGTTGGGTATTCTTTAGGCGCCAGTTGTTGGTGATCCTATTAGATAGATATTATTTATACATGACGATGGCGATGGCGACCGACTTAATCTATTACTTTCCTCAGATTACACTGTCTGGAACTTTGAATAACATTCAAGCACCTACCTCTAGATGTAGGTACAAACAATTGTGCTAATACCCAAATAAGATTATTTCGAAACGTATTTCACACAGAAAAATATTTAATACTACTATTACTACTCAATCTATCTGTGCACATAGAGAAATAATAGCGCGTGTTGCTTTGAAGAAAAATTTAGTTTTTTTTTTATTTATATAGCTACACCAAAAAATGCATGATAACAATGTTTAAACGAGTCAAAAATGTAATTTATTTACAGTCCTACTAAAAAGACGTGGTGCAATATTACGCGGCGCGTAATTCGAAACAGTGAAAAACTTGACTTGTTACCATGGCGTTTATTTGGTTAAAACAGTCTTAAACCAGGCTCAAGACGGGCTTTACCACACCTACGTTGAACGGGCGCGTAAGAACCTAACTAATAACTAATGGTTAGTGTTAAATCGTTGCGGAAATATATTAGTTACAAAAGGATTGATAGTGACATAATTAATTATCTTTGTTCCAGTTGTTTTTTTGGTTACTGGACAATTCCTTCTACAGGTATCGACAGATTGTTAATTTTAAAATAAAAGTAAGTACCTATGATATTTTGGAAAATGATATTTGTATGGAATGTACAGAATGGGGTGGAAAAGAATTCGTCTGGAATTGAATGGAATTTGTGTAGAATTGATTGGATTTTGTAAGAAACTTAATGTTTTTTTTAAATGAAAAAGAATAAAATTTGTTATGTTTATGTATCTCATACGGTTTGGCTGGGGTTAGCAATGTAAGCGAACGATAATATATTTTTTACGACTTAATTACAAAACATCGAATTTCTCTACTTTATATATATAATGTGCATGTATATAAAAATTCCGGAAGAAATTCTGTAAATTATAATAAAAACCCTCATCAGACAGACGCGGATAGCGACTTTGTATTATACTATTAAAAGAGAAGGAGATTGTGGAAGCTTCTTCAATTTAATTGATAAAAAATGTCATCGGACAGTAAAAAGTCTACATTTTTTAAACCAAATATGCTTAGGAATCGTTGGTTGTCTGCCGAGTACAAAATCACTCCTACATGTTTTAATTAAAATCGAGTACTGTCAAGTGTACGCGCTGATCCACCCTGTATATCGGATATGTATATAAATATTATGATATTTTCAAACCCAGCGTTTAACTTGTTTTATTAGTCGAAACGATGCCGATTTCGTTTTTCATACATTTTTCGAACCATTAAGATCAAAATAGCATCGCAAATTATTCTTTAAGGATCATATTATAATGCTCGCACGTTCTTCAGAGACCCATCGGCGTTCCACTGGTCAAGCCGCCCCCAGTCAATAGGAGAAATATCAAATAGATCCTTCTGGAAGCGAACGTTCATCAGCCGGGAGAGTCGGCCGACACGTGCCAGACATTATGCGAGAAAGGTTTAAAGGGAAACCTTACTCGGAAATAATCTGAATTGTGTTATTATTCCTTCTCTAAACAAATATATATTATATACCCAGGCTGGCACAGTCCAACTGGTTTCATTTTGTTTAATGCAAATACCGCACAAGAGTCCTAACTGCTCCCTACCATCCGGAACCAGTGAGACTACTGCATCCCACTTGGGTATGTTGCGAGGCTGAAGGTAGCGGGGAGGGAAAGGAGATGCGGAAGAGAAAAGTGGGGAAGTACCTATTCAGATCTGGGCACCAAACACGGAATTTAAATTTTGAATTGTGGTCTTTCACCTGAGTATCTTCTACTCTCGTTTTGAAGCGACAAACAGAAACTTAGAATTGTGCGTATCGGTGAATATGGATAATCTGGATCATTACCCACGAAGCGCAACTGAGAAACAGCCTTATGTCTTCCTCACGCCTAATAATCGTGTGTCTTGTTTGTGTTATTAAAAACTACTTGAAACCCCCGGCGTTGCCCGAGCTTTACACAGGAGTTTTTCGAAATCAGACTTAGACAAAAAACCTTCCTCTTGTTTCGATAGACCTTCAAAATGTGTGCAAAATATCATCAATTTCGGAATAAAACTGAAGATTTGCGAAATTATTCCACGCCGCCCGCTTTAACACATACACTCTTCTTTGTATAATGTTGGATGCAAAATATGTATCTAGGCGAGCCCTGTGTTGGGTACCTATTCATGCATGGAGAAAATGAGTACGACTTTTTATCAAGATACTGTTAAAAATGTCATTTCCTAATAAAATACAATATTAGTCATTCAGAATATATCTGAACACGTGTTAACGCAGGAGGTGCCCTTGTTCGAATAAATATATTGGACGAGATGCGAAAATATTTTTTTAAGAACACGTGTTCCGACTTACTCATAACATATTCGTGCTTTACTGATAGTTTGTTATAAAATTTGCAAAATCATTCGTTATAGGCCTCCAGTCACGTTTTTAACAGGAAAACGAATAATTCAAAACTAAATTAAAAAATAAAAATAAAAAACTAAATAAATTAAATTATTTAAATAAATTAAATTATTTAAATAAATTAAATTATTTAAATAAATTAAATTATTTAAATAAATTAAATTATTTAAATAAATTAAATTATTTAAATAAATTAAATTATTTAAATAAATTAAATTATTTAAATAAATTAAATTATTTAAATAAATTAAATAAATTAAATTATTTAAGTAAATTAAATTATTTAAATAAATTAAATTATTTAAATAAATTAAATTATTTAAATAATTTAAACAGATTTTTAATAAATTAACAATATTTCATATAAGTAAGTTTTCTCCATGTGGATAAAATTTTTAAATAAATATATTCTAATTAACTAGATGCAGCAATTATTGAACAACTCCATTGTTGGTCGTGGCCAGCAGACGGCGGGTCGTGGCCAGCAGTGGGCGCGTTGCTTTTCTATTCAGGCCGTTGCAAAATTCTAACATAACACTTGCACGCTATCATAAGTTCGTTCGAATTATGCAAACACTGCAAAAATCATTACGTAACGTGAATTGTTACGATGCAGTCATACTTAACCCCTCGAGATTCTTTGGGCCAAAAAACGGCGTCAATACATTATAAAAGTATTTTAATATTTTTTCTATCTTGCGAAAAAACGTGATTATTTGGTGTTAGAAAGAGAAATAATAATTCTTATCAGTACGTCTCAAATATACACCAAACTCACGCTACATTCAGTTTAACTTTAATTTATTATTGTATGTTTTATTTATGTAAGTTACATTTTTTTCACAAATTTCCCAAACAAAAGGTATGTGTTTTAAAATATCGAGTTCTGTCAATTTTTTTTACGTCTAGTAAATTATGGTAAGCGTTTTGACAACATTTATCGTATTTGAAAAAAAGTAAAATTAGATTAAATTTATTTTAAATACAGGGTTTTCCAATAAGAGGTGTTATTTTGATATTCAATCGGAAAAGATCAATGGTTTCGTTGCTTGTGTGGCACGTAGCGCCGTCTTGTTGAAAGTAAACGCTGTCCAGATCAATACCATCCAATTCCGGCCATAAAAAATCATCAATCATCTCTCGATAGCGCAATCCATTCACCGTAACTGTTCCTCCGGTCTCATTTTCGAAAAAGTAAGGTCCAATGACTCCGCCGGACCATAAACCGCACCAAACAGTCACACGTTGAGGATAGAGAGGCTTTTCAACAATAACTCTTGGGTTTTCCGAGCCCCAGATGCGACAATTTTGCTTGTTGACGAAGCCACCGAGGTGGAAATGGGCCTCATCACTCAAGATGATTTGCATTTGATTCACTCAAGTGAAGTTTAATAAATTCAATGCGTTGTTGAAGCGTGTATCGTTCCATTTTTATTAATGGCGTAGTTTCTACTTGTCAAATGTCAAAAAATGACAGCTTCAAAAGTAACATCTACCGAAATAGCGGGCTATTCAAAATAACACCTCTTATTGGAAAACCTGTACATGCACCTCCACGAACGCCGACGGGTAAGGCTCTCGAATAGATCTAATATGAGCTGGAGGTCGCAGGTTCGAATCCCGGCGTGTGCAAATAAATTTTAATTTGTGTTATTTCACAAATTGTTAATTTAAAATAATATATAGTATATTTGCTGCACGTTCCAGATAGAAGATACTCTCAGTATCGCTCTGTGTAAGACCACCATTCAGAATTGAACGTTGCTTCAAATAAATAATACTAGATTTTTTATGAATACGTGTTCCGACATCCTCATAGCACACTCGTGTTTCACTGATAGTTTGTTAGGAAATCTGTCAATTCATTCTTTAAAGCCTGCCGTCCCGTTTTTAACAGGAATACGAATAATTTGACCAGATTTTTTATAAATTAGCAATATCAGTAAGTTTTCTACGTGTACGTGAAAATTTATAATGTTTTTATAATTTAACTATATTACCTACCATTACCCCTACGCAGCACATTAAAAATATACCGGAAACATTGCAAACTGGGCAACAGTTTTTTTTTTTTAACAGCTTAATGAGTAAAACCTCAAAATGTAATATTTTATTATTGGAGACAATATTAGCGGCTCTCAAACGAACAATTTGAGCGGAAAAATCAGAAAAAGATGCGATCGCATCCAGGAATCAATTGAACCCAGGACGTCTACCACTCTACCACTGAGCTAATACGACCCTCAGCCCTTTAGTAATCAAATTTGAAGAATACCGTACTGATTATAATTATTTCAGATACTAATTTGAATTCTACTGGTAGGTACTTAAGAGCCAAACAAAAAACTAAAATGAAAAGAAGTAGACATGTTATTGATGGGAGAGATTATTATTTTTCCCTACTGATTATAATTATTACAGATTTAAATTTTTATTCTACTGCTAGGTACGTAAAATGCAAAAAAAAAAATAATATATGTAGATATGTTATTGATGGGAGAGATTATAAGTTATTATTTGTTCAGACATAAAGATAAAATGTGTTATGTTAATTTATGTGATTCCTTTAGTATGAAATGAAAAGTCGTGAGTGTTTTTAGGTGTGATCGTAAATGATAATTCAATGATATTCTCAAGGGTAAATCGTGATAAGTAATAATTATTATCTAGGTGATTATCAATAATGAAGAAAAAAACAGTATTTCAAAGATAATATAAGTAATGACAACAAAACAATTTCTTAGCGATACTTAAACGAAAATTTGAAAGAGAAAATATGGTCGCATCTAGGACTTGAGCCCAGGACCCTCCCCTTGCCGGGCGCCGCTCTACTGTGCTAATGGGACCCTATCTCTTTCGGTCATATTTACTGTATCATACTTCGAATAAGTACTACCAAAATTATCTTCATTTTCTCATCGCACATTTTAATTGGCTGCTATCTTTATGTATGATCGCAAGATTCAACTCGGAAATAAATGCAATCTAGACAGTGTCTTGGATAAATATATCCAATTTTTATTTGAATGTGCGACATCTATTGACTTTTCTGTAAGTCTCTAACAACGGGTTGTTTCGCAGAATTTGAACAATTCATCAAATTTCAACGTTCATTTTCGGGATCTGTGAAAGACCTATTCAAGTTCTGTTATTATATCACTAGGTTTATGATAGTTGCTTGCTAGAACTTAAATAATAACAGAACTTTAAAAAATCTTTCACAGAACTTGAAAATTAACTTTGAAATTTTGAAGAATTGTTCATATTCTCCGAAACCACCCGTCCCAAGAATCGCTAATATTGTCTTCATTAATTAAATAAGTTATAACAAAAAATAAATAATAAAATAACCATTTCTGTTATGAATGTCTGATGGTTCGATAAGAAAAAAACGAGTTTTGCAGATATCACCTTCATTCAGTTGTATGTACCACCTCACAAGAAAGAATATGATTGTGCTATCTAAAAAAAACACGTAGATACGTTCACGAGAGACGTCGGCGCCATCGCAATAGGCGCCGCTTATCGACACACATGTAATTATCGTGCATGTATTATCGTGCATGTATTACTGTGTAATACAGATACAATGCGATTGTGTAGTGTGTGGGTTTTTGTATGATTATTCAGTACAATGGTATAAATTGGTGTAGTCACATGATATTGTGATGTGAACACTTGACACGGTCCATTATCTGAATACAATGTCGCGATGCACAATGCACTATTTGCAAACCAAGGCCGTGCGGTTGAAGTGACCGCTAATCTGCTGATAAGATAGGTCCTGGAAAACTGCATATTCCATAATACAATTTATTTGATCAATACATTTTGTTTGTGTTGAGGTTCTTTTCAAGGTAATCAAACAATGAATCTGGGTCTTGAAGAGACTAGTGTTGTAGGAGGGAGAAAACACACTGTTGAGCACAAGAACGCAGCGAAAAGGCAACCCGTTTCTTGTCGATTTAATCGATCGTTTTACGCGACCCGGGTCACTCACGACTCGCTGCCGTCGTGAGCGGGTCGCGAAAACCCGCTCTTTGAGCGCTGAACCCGATTACCCGTCACCGGACTACTTTCACTTTCGTTTAACTTGGTAAAAATTCATACTCATGCATCAACGGCAGCCGGCATCCGGGTCTGAGAGTGGGTCACGATATCCGGGTGCTGACAATCTACGAGCGTTCGCCTCGCTACACCGGCACCCGGATCGGGTGATGAAGAAAAAAATAACCCGCTCGCTATTTGGAAACTCGTGAGCGAGTTTCAATGGGAGGGTCATTCACGACCGAACCAGGACTATTATGTACAGAACATTTTCATTTAATTTTTTAGTCGAGGTTTCTTAAAAACAACAACTAAATCGACATTTTTATCAACACCATTGTCTCTCAGCGGATATTTAACCGGTCGGTATGTTAAAAATGTTAACGTTTCAGAGACTTATTGCGAATATAATTTTATAAGAATAAATAAAATAACCATAAAGAAACGGAAATCTCGAATTATTGTACATTATAACTTTGTAGTATTTGCACATTACAACTTTGTTGAATGAACTTTGAGACCACAACTCAAGTGAACACTTCACAAATTACCGTATCGATGTAGGAACTAGCAATATATTATAGAAAATACAATGTATCATAAAAAGATACCGAGTATATTACGGTGGTACGAGACAAGTCAACTTATACGACAAGTCCTTCACATGGCGGAAGTGCAACGACAGTGAGTCGTACCCGACGTGCTGACGCTGGCCTAACACGGGAAAACTGCAACGCACTTTGGACACAGTAGCCAGTGGCTCAATTATTAATCATTCACCTTTTATTAAGAGTAGTAAGCGAGCGTGCAAACAGGTGGAATTAAAGTAAACAATTTATTAGATAAACACGTCTGTGTTTAATAGTATTCGTAACAAAAGCTCTAAGGCCATTTGTACATGGAGATTTCACTTTTATGTTAAACGGCACAAGAGTCCCAATGGCTCCCAACCGTCTGGACCCAGTGAAACTATGGCTTCCCCAATTGGGGTACGTTGGGAGAAGGAGATGAGGTAAAGGAAGGTGGGGAAGTACCTTTCTATCCGGATATGGTCACCAAACACGGCTTAAGCCAATTTTGAATGATGTTCTTACACCACGGCGATACTGAGAGTATCTTCCAATCTGAAACGTGCCGCAAACACACTATTTATTATCTTAAGTGCATGAATTGTGAAATACACACAAATGATAAAAAATTCACTTGTGCACGCATTTGAATCGGCGATATCCGGATTGCTAGTAGACAGCCTAACTACTCGACCACGGAGAAAATTATAAAAAAATGAAGAACATCAACCAATGATGGATGGCCAGGCTGAGTAGAACAAAAATAAAATCAATAAAAAAGAGAATAAGGAAAACTCTAAGATTATATAAAACATTCAACAATGGGTACTATTGGAGACAGGAGAAACGAGCACTAATTTGTGGCAGGTGGCCTAGTCGGAATACATAAACCCAATAATAGAATAACGATGGAGGTACAAGTATATTAGATAGGGGATGGAATGGGGAGAAATAAGAAAAATAAGTCTGCTCGCTTGTAACAGATTCCATGAATAAAATTAATTCGAGCGTTATATCGGCTTTCTGGGTAATTCGAGAAAAGATTTGTTTTAAGTACCCATAGGTACTGCAAAACGCAGAGTCGCAGAGCCAATTCACCTAGACGTTCAGAATTGAACGAATTCATGTCTACTTCAAGCACACGGAGAAAAATTCGTATGGCTGATTTATTGAAATCTTGTTAACAACGTGATTGAAATCCATTTCCTAATAAAATTTAGTCAATTCAGAATATATCGGAACACGTGTCATGCAGGTTTCCTTTTTCTGATGAATATAATGAAGAAATGTTACAATATTAGAACTTTTATGAACACTTGTTTCGACATAAAACTCATTTTTATCTAACACTGTCTAGATTGCATTTAGTTCGGGTTAAATCTTGCGATCATACACAAAGATAGCAGCCAATAAAAAAATATGCGGTGAGAAAATGAAGACAATGTTGGTAGTTCTTGTTAGAAGTATGATCAGTTGGTAGAGCGGTGCCCCGGCAAGGAAAGGGTCATGGGTACAAGTCCTAGACGCGACAGTATCTTTTTCTGATTTTTCTGTTTCAAATTTTCGTTTAGGAATCGCTAATATTGTCTTCAATAATTAAATGAGTATTTAAGTTACATACTATGAACGTAGTTAGAGAGCAATGTGTAGTAACTTTGTTGATATTTATAAAAATAAACATGAATAGTTTTTTTGTAAAACAAAAAACATTAAATGCATTGAAGAAGCGGATAAAGCAAAGATGCTTGTAAAATGACTTATTAAATCTGAGACAGATCTACGCCAAAACGTCGCCACATCGAATATTTGACTACTTGTCACCTTGGTTTTCCGTCGCTGAATCAGGAAGTGCCTGCATATTCTGCAACGGATTAACCGTCTCAACAAACCACTACAAATGTTCCGGTGTCGGACGTGCAGAGTGCAGTGTGTGAATTAATGTGATGCACTCCACCAAGGTCCGAGAAACCATCTGGTCACTTGACCACACGAAATGTCAACCGTTTCAATGTCGGCGTGGCGAATCGCGAAAACAATAACACTAACAAAGATGATGGAAGTAGATGTAATTATTATTTATTCATATTCATATTTTGAACTATGAAAATGCAAAATAGATGATCAATCCAAATTATTAACATTGTTTTACATCACAAAAGCTCTCCAGTATTAAATAGTTGATATGTGTTCATGTATATTTGAAATCGAATTAAAAATGACATCATCAAGATGAAAAATTGATTTCATAAATAAACCCCTCAGGCTTCTGGCATATTGAACGATATATTTCTTAAGGCGAAGCTTAATGCCAAATCACTATTTTGATTAAACTTTATAACGAATTGGTGTACATTATGAATACAAAAAATATGCTTTCGATAAATTGAAAGTTTTCCTATCGTTTCGCTGGAGTAGAATACAAATAAAAAATAAATTACTCAATAAAAAATATGAATGTAAACTACTAAAAAAATATGTTTTTTTCAATAGAAATGTATAAACGCATAAAGGAAACAATTTTAAAAAAATACAGTATTATAGCTAAGATTATGTGTGACAGTTTCACTTGATTAACTTTTTTACTTTCTTATAAAATTATTTACAAAATAAATAAAAACCAGTTTTGTGCTTGAAATCGAACGTTTCTAGACTCCGTTTGTCAAATTTTTTTAATGCCTATTACCTACAATATAAGGTATACCAAGAATATAAACATTTTTGGCTTGTAGCTTCCTCTTAAAGATGCTGTCAGATGATCGGAGAACTTAGGTGTATTTTCGCTTCTGAACATAATACAAATAAATGGAATATTTCTGAACGTATCCAAAAATTAAAAACTGTATTTGAAAGGTGATGAAATACGCTTTAAACTTACAGTATATTAGAGAGGACGTTGGCCTCCAGGCTGTCCTACACACTCGTTCCTGATCATAAGAGATTTCAGTCCAAATAAAGACGCATTGTTTTGTGGTGAGGGTGAATTTTATATGACCATTGCAAGCTGCATCTCTCGTTAAATCCAGTCAGCCACCAAAACATATACATTGAAAGTGCACCGATTCATCCATTGAATGCACCACACACATGTTCATTTGCACTTCCAGATGGCCAATACTTATAAATAACATAAATTCTATGAAGGAAGTTAGTGTTATTGGGTACTGTCTTTGAGAGCTTCCATTTAACTGTAAATAGAAACATTGTATTAACTTTGGACTAAAGTAACGCTGTCTATTGATGATTTGTACTTTATAATTATATTGGAATCAATTTATATGAAACATGATCTAAACGGTGTTAGAAAGAGAAAACACCACGTTTTATACTCAAATCTAGAAGTTAACCACAGAAATGTGCACCTTTATGAAGGCATTGAAATGTTAGAGAAGTAAGTTAACATTAATCTGAGAAGTAAGACAGAACATTATAATTTGAATCAAAAATAATAATAGGGCCTTACTAGGGGATTGATTTAACTAAAATATTGAAGGATTATATTATAATATAAGTGCAAGTACATTCATAAGAATTTAAATTAACTCTTAAAATGACTGCCTTAACACAGGCTAGCCGCTAGCCTAATGAGGCAGGTAATAGCCGCTAGCCTAGTAAGGCAGGTCATGAGTGCCTCAACACTGGTTAGCCGCTAGTCTAGTGAGGAAGGTTATGAGTGCCTCAACACAGGCTAGCCGCTAGTCTAGTGAGGCAGGTTATCAGTGCCTCAACACAGGCTAGCCGCTAGTCTAGTGAGGTTATGAGTGCCTCAACATTATTTTCTGTTGTTAATTCTATTTAATACCTAATTTATAAATAAATGTACACTATGGACACTTAACATGTGTTAGTTGCAAATTTCTTAAATAAATATATATTGAAATTAATAAAATACTTAGTTTTTACCACTTCTAAGAAGTGAGCGTTGCTCATGAAACATGTTGGTATTTATAAACAATAAAAGTGGTAAAAACTAAGTATTTTATTAATTCCAATTAAAATGGTGCCACAAAATAAGTTTGCTGTGTTAGAAGAAAGATATATTATAATTTTGCGTCAAAACAAATATATTTTTCTTCTTCTAATGTAGATATATGATCAATCACTATGGATGTTCTTGGTACTGGTTTCAATAGATGTAGAATGTTAAGATGAATATACACCTCTTAATAATATTATTCAAATGGGCATATTTCACGTTACATTTCAAAGTCTAAGGAAAATAAATGGTAATTATTCGGGATCGCTGGCCACGCTTAATATGATTTTTTTAATAAAACCTTTTGATTAACCTTAATTACTATAAAAGGAAACTATCTGCATTTGGGAAATTTTAATTTTAACATTCTAATTTTCAAATAAGTAAAATGAAAATTCGCTCTCGTTATATGGGATGATAGCAATTTACAATATTTAAACTAGGCGTAGCCAGCGATCCCGAATATTGACCAAATAAATTAATGTTTCCAATAATCCCACGAACGAAAGTGTTGGTACGAGGGGATGGTAGTTTAATTTTATACAATTACTAAAAATTAATTATAAAGAAGACGATTGTACTTTCAATTATTGAAATGGCTTTAGCCGTTTTTAGCAGATCTAAATAGCCAGGCAATCCCCTCACCTGAATCTTTAGCCTCACAAAATACCCCAATTGGGGATGCCACAATCTCACTGGCTCCAGACGGTTGGGAGCTGTTGGGACTCTTGTGCGTTATTCAAATTAAAAAAGATACGGTGGTGGATCACATAATCACAAAATAATTGATTAATAATTTTACATAATAGAGCGATACCAATCTGCAATGACATGTATGATGATACGCGGTGATAATCGGGTGAAATAATACATATATTATGAAAATAACAAACTTGTTTACGGACCATCAGACTGTTTGCGTTATCACTTCGCCATTTATCACAAGAATCAGAAAAAACATTGTTAAGAAGTTCTTATTATAGAATCAAAACAAGTTTGTTATTATTTCGACCCAGAACTATATGAAAACTATACGTATTTTCTTTCCAAACGGATGGAGTCAATCACCTGTAGATACAAATAATACCATACCATAATATTATGTACCGTAGATACGTCGTATTGTGCATGTAAACAATTATTTATTCGGTGTATCAGTTTCCAATAATAACAAGAACTCACAGAAATATGTTTCCAAGGCGTGCTTTTTTCTGCGTCTAATATTTTGATGGCAGCTTACCTATAACAAAAGAAAATTATCATTAGCACATACAGTAATTATATTCTAATATATTGTAAAATCAAAACAACAACAAAAAACGTTAGCCACTGCTCTGTACAAAATATAATAATTCCAAAGTTTTTAGACATTTCCTGGTATTTGCTTCATATTTTTGTGGCTAAATGACAAATTAATTATCAAGTTTATATTTAAATACTAGTAGTACCCCGCCACGCGTTTCTGTTGTTAAGCCTGTCTGTGCAGACAGAGAAACAATAGCGCTTGTTGCTTTTCCCTCCAACAGATAGCACTGTTTAAAAAAAAACATGTTTGTCGAACAGACGGCGCGTTTTTCAAAAAAGTACATATATATTGTAATAAAGATATATAAAAACACACGCGCATTTGAATGCAACGTTTGTAAAAATTTCAAAGCAATCGGTGAAGAACTTTCGGAGATTTAAGATTTTGAACAAACGAACATTTACGTTTTCATTTATATAGATAGATGTACACACATTAAAAAATCTGTTTTGCGGCTAAAATAGCCTACCAGGAAATATATTAATAAAAATAAATAATACGAAAATTTTAAATATTTCAAATTTATGAAGAAACTTTTTTATGTTTCATTTGTATTTCACGATGGGAATACTTGCGATTTTATTCTAGTAAAAATAGTTGTGCAAAGTTCATGACGTCAAAGATCACCGTTCTAGATTTTACTGCTTTGGACAAATATATTTATATATTTAAGGCCAGAGTAAAGTTGGCCTCTCAGAAGCTGGGCGTACTGTACAGGGCCCGCAGATACTTTAATAGTACACAACTGCTCACCCTGTACAAATCGCAAGTGCGCCCTACTGTCGAATTTGGCAGCCATCTCTGGTCTGGAGCCCCAAAATACCTGAAAAAAACCCTTGACTCTGTGCAGAAACGGGCGGTCCGTTTGATAGATTCCCCAATCTTAACAAACGGACTGCAATCCTTAGAGCACAGGCGTCAGGTAGGTATGCTGTCCTTGTTCTATCGGTATTACAATGGAAGATGCTCTGAGGAACTAGCGTCATTGATCCCTTCGGCACCGGTGCGTAGTCGGGATACACGCCAAACGCGTGCCCAACATTTGTACACAGTTGACACTTGTCACATGAGAACGGGTCGCTTCTACGATTCGTTCTTAAGTTCAACAGCTCGGCTGTGGAACGAACTGCCGGCCTCTGTGTTTCCTCCCTCCTACAACATGGGACTCTTCAAGACCCATGTTCACTCCTTCCTCTCCACAAAAAGACCCTCCACACAGCATCCCCAAAGATGACATAGGCCCTGAGGGAAATTATTTTCTTCAGGGCCTCCTGTGAGGAGTAAATATAAAAAAAAAAAAAAAAAAATATTTTCTGCTATACAGTTAGGAAAATGATATGATTATAGAAAATGAATGCATTTCTTAGGTGTTTAATTTACATCGTATACTTATTTTTATTATATGTATATGGCTTCGAAGATTTTTGACTACTTAGTTGCCGAAATAATAATAATAAAAAAAACAATTCAAAATGCCAGATCAAAAGAAAACATGTAATTTAATTTATTAATAATTATTATTATTATTACTAATTGCTTAGCAACGCTAGTTTAGGCATATACTTTGCATTTGCTCTCTGATTATTTTTTGTAATATCAGATAGAAAAGAATTAGCTTTGATCCCAAAAAATATAAATATTTAAAGAAGAGTATATCAGATAACGCATTAAATAAACTGCAAGTAAGCCATAGGATATTTAGGTAAATAAATAGGATTTAAAAAATATATATTATTTGAGGACCCCAGTAACATTTGACATTCAATTGAAAAAAATAAAAATATATTTTAATGGTATATTTTTATGTTGATAACGTTTTTCTGGAATATAATAATATATCATAGATTCGTAATGTTGAAAGGTAGTTGAATTGGAAATTATAGATTTGTTATGTCGAAAGGTAGTTTGATTAGAATATTTAATTTGGTCACATTGAAAATTATTTATTGATTTGGTTACTGGAATGTAGTAGTAAAGATACAATCATCTCCAAGTTGTTTTGCAAAATGACAACAATGTCATTTGCAACCAACGTAGATGAACAGGGGATTATTATGTCATCTGTACAGATGAACATGGATAGTCTAAGACCCCAAAAAACAAAAGCAGGTATTCCTAGACAGCGTATGAAATGGACGAACGATGTCAATATGTTCATTGTTCGTTCATATTTTTATGTAACCAAAGTAGAAACAGATATGTTGTTATACAGGAAAAAATTACATTTACTTTTTTCACAAAATTATCCGATTGCCCAAGTAAGCGAACAAAGATTAGCAGACCAAAAGCGAGCTATTTTCAAAAATAATTTAATTTCTGTAGTCACATTAGAACAGATTAAAAGGGAAGTAGCAGATAGATTGCAAAGGGGAAATAATTTAGAACAAATTAACACAAGTAATAATGTCATATCAGATGCATTGAATGTAGATAGTTTGGATAATATTCTAGTCGAAATGTCCAATGATATTACAGTAGATTCAAATAACTTAGACGTCATTTATAATCTTAGGGAAATCAACATTACAAATTTAAACATTGTTGATGAAAATGTAGTAGAATTAGCTAACTTACTTCATAATAATATAAACAGATATATAGATGTAGAGCCAACAGTTAGACGAAAATTACCGAAATTGCATACGTCAAAGAAATTATCTAAATTAATTTTTGAATTAAATAACATAATTTTACCAAAAATCATATTTGACGAAATTAGTTTTTTAGATCTTCATACAATAGTATACGCTAGTGCGATTACTGTTTGTAATAAGTTAGGAATTAAATTATCATCCTCTGACGATAGATCATATAGTTATAGTAAACCAGAATGGCAGATCAGATTAGAAAATGATGTAGTAGTAATAGAATATAAATTTGTTTTTTTTTTTTTTTTTTTATATTTACTCCTCACAGGAGGCCCTGAAGAAAATAATTTCCCTCAGGGCCTATGTCATCTTTGGGGATGCTGTGTGGAGGGTCTTTTTGTGGAGAGGAAGGAGTGAACATGGGTCTTGAAGAGTCCCATGTTGTAGGAGGGAGGAAACACAGAGGCCGGCAGTTCGTTCCACAGCCGAGCTGTTGAACTTAAGAACGAATCGTAGAAGCGACCCGTTCTCATGTGACAAGTGTCAACTGTGTACAAATGTTGGGCGCGCGTTTGGCGTGTATCCCGACTACGCACCGGCGCCGAAGGGATCAATGACGCTAGTTCCTCAGAGCATCTTCCATTGTAATACCGATAGAACAAGGACAGCATACCTACCCGACGTCTGTGCTCTAAAGATTGCAGTCCGTTTGTTAAGATTGGGGAATCTATCAAACGGACCGCCCGTTTCTGCACAGAGTCAAGGGTTTTTTTCAGGTATTTTGGGGCTCCAGACCAGAGATGGCTGCCAAATTCGACAGTAGGGCGCACTTGCGATTTGTACAGGGTGAGCAGTTGTGTACTATTAAAGTATCTGCGGGCCCTGTACAGTACGCCCAGCTTCTGAGAGGCCAACTTTACTCTGGCTTCGATGGAGCCCCCGTACCTGAGCTGGTCACTTATAGTTACACCAAGCATATCAATGGAAGGCCTGTTCGGAAGATTGCTTCCGTTGAAGGAGACTAGATTATCATTTGGATCCCTTTTAGACGTAATCAGACAGGATTGGGTCTTTGAAACATTAAATTCGACGAGATTATTTTTACCCCAGGAGGAAATACTCTCGAGATAACCGTCCATTCTCTGCTTCAAAGCCCTCCGAGCCGTTGGAGTTTGTGTGCCCTTTGGGGGCTTGTCAAACAAAAAGCTATCATGAACTGTACTGTCATCCGCGTAACAATGAATCGGTGCACATGTCAAAAGGTCATTGATGTGCAACAAAAACAAAGTCGGAGACAGAACCGATCCCTGTGGGACGCCAGCATTTATGGAGTGCGAGGAAGAGGTGAAACCGTCAGCAACCGCCTGAATCGACCTATCCCTTAAAAAGTCAGCAATCCACGTACACAGGGATGCGGGAAGTCCGTAAGAATGCAATTTGTTGACAAGTCCTCGGTGCCAGACCCGGTCAAAGGCCTTGGATATGTCTAGTGCGACCGTTTGGGTCTCACCGTGACGTTCCAGGCACCGCCCCCAAACATGCGTCACATACGCGAGAAGATCACCGCACGAGCGGTTCCGCCGGAATCCGTATTGACGGTCGTTGATAATTTTGTTCTTCTCGAGGTATGTGAGCAGTTTGTCGTTGATCACACGTTCCATCACTTTGGACAGAACTGATGTGATCGCTATGGGGCGATAGTTGGCCGGGTTGGAGCGGTCACCTTTCTTGGGAATAGGGTGAATTACCGCTTTTTTCCAACCAGAGGGCACAGTGCCACACTTCAGGGACATTTTGAAGAGCTTTGTCAAAACTGGAACTATTTCCGCAGCACACCTCTGCAATACCAAGGCAGGTATTCCATCAGGTCCACTAGCTTTGTTAACATCGAGCCCCCGTATGACGTGGAGTACATCCCGATGCCGGATCCTCAGCTTTTTCATATAGAAGCCGCAGTGAGGAACCGACGGCGGAACAGCACCCCCGTCGTCGAGGGTCGAGTTTTCCGCAAACATTTTCCCTAAAAGGTTTGCCTTTTCGGTGGCGGTGTTTGCTAGTGAGCCGTCAGGTCTGGTAAGAGGTGGCAAACTGGGTTTGCAAAAATTTCGACCTATTGAGCCCGCAAGCGACCAGAATGCTCTGCTGCCATGCGGGCAGGCAGCCAGCTTTTTGCTGATCTGCAGGTCGTGTTCGAATTTTGATCTATTGATGATTCTCTTGCATTCCTTTGCCGATTTGTTGTATGCTGATCTGCTTTCGGGCGTTCGAGATGTGTTGTAGGCTCGGTAAGCCGCGTTTTTTCGTCGAACTGCTTCGGAGCATTGTCGACTGAACCACGGCTTTGAGCCCACACCAGTTTCTTTAGTAGTCGATTGTATGAAGCCATCCATCGCCGATTTGATGACTTCACCAATCTCCTGGGCACATTTTGAAGGGTCCGAAGTCCGAAAACAAACAGCTGACCACGGAAAAGCATTGAAATGGGCCCGCATACCGAACCAATCTGCTGACCTATAGTGCCACACTTTTCTCCTCAGCCTCTCATTGGTTGGTCTGAGGCTAACGGGGATTGATGGAAATAGAAGTAGGAAAATTTTGAGACATGTAGATGAAATTGGTAGAAAATTTGGTTATAACCACAGACATAGGAATTAATAGACGAGAAGATAATGGCGAGGGGTAAAATCAACTGTTGAAGAACGAAGGGAGTAAGGCTGACTGTGATTCGTCAATAAATCAATCTGACAGTAAATAGGCATCTCGCATTATAATATCACCATTTAGTTCTTAAAAGTAAAATCTGCTTTTGGATGAATAGACATTTCTACATGGGAGCGCAAATTACTCGCCACGTTATGAACTAATTTGCGAAGTCTAAATTCGGCAAAGTAAGGCAGCTTCTATTTTCAGAGTCGTAGTTAGTTTCAGAGTATTTAGTTAAGACACTTTTACAAATGTCTAATAATTTACTTACCCCAGTAAACAACGATGAGCACACCTGAGAATCGCTACATTGTGATGTGATAGTATATGTTTCTAAAACTGATCCATATAATACGGTGTGAATAAGCTTAAAATAATGCTTACTTATGGAATGTAATACGACAATTGGGTTTATTCTCTTTTTCACATCTATTTTTACAAGTTTTCATAGTACAAGTCAACATTTTGCCGTGTTATTTCGTAAAATGAACCGATGATGCCTCGACCATAGTTCGCACAAGAATGATGACGTCACGTTTTCAAATTTCACTTGAGGCCATATGCGAGCCCAGCCGGCTCAATTGAACCGGTATGGGGAGTGGGGATAATACGCTTTTAATCACTTAGGGCAGGTCTACTAATATTCATATGTCTATGGTTATAACATTGATAGTCATAATAATGAAAATATAATCAATGATTTATTGGATTTATTAAAACAAAAATTAGGCGTAAAAGCTAGTAGATTAAAAAGATATAATTATACTAAAAAAAATAATAGTAGATTATTCCAGAAAAATCAAAAATATTTTATTCCAAACTTGACGATAAACAAAATATTATTTCGAATAATAATATTCCGTTGCCATCTGAATCAGATATGCGCGATTTTTGGACTAAAATTTGGAGTAAAGATATAAAACATAACGAGTCAACTCCATGAATAGAAAATGAAGAACTCAATTTTTCAGGTATTGAACAAATGAGTTTTTCTAATATATTTTATTTTATTTATTGATTTTATTTTAGTAATTTGTACATTTAAGATTACAAATGACTAATTAATTATTACATTTAAATATACTATTTTTTTTTTCTTTCTTGATGTGGCTCCTACACAACATCTTAAACTTTTCAATTGGGGCAGACTTAAGGTTTTCCGGCAGCGCGTTATAGTATTTCATCCCTTTATAAAATATACTATTCTGGGTATTCGTTTTGTCCTTCTTTGGTAGCCTGATTTCATTGCACGTCCTAGTTTTATGTTTGTGTATGTCCTTGTTGTATACAATTTTATTCGAAAAATATTTGGGTAGCAGGTTGTTTACTATTTTGTGTAAAAATATCATCGTGTTCAAGGTCAACATCTGTTTCACCGTTAGCCAATTTAGTTCGTTTAACATTTTATTTACTTTTGAATATCTATTTCGTCTGATTATTGTTCTCATTGCCCTATTTTGGAGAATTTGAAATTTATTTTGCTCTCGGTCGTTACACAGGAAAAGGATAGTTGAGCAGTAATTAAAATGTGGAGCAATAATGGAGTTATAAATGGTGATTGCAGTTTCTTCGGACAGTTTTTGGCGAATTCTTCCCAAAAAAGATATCTTTTTTCCAATTTTCTTTTGGGTATATTCCGCATGTTTGTTAAAGTTGAGTTTGGAATCTATTATAACTCCTAAGTATTTTATATCGGTAACATTTTCAATAATTTCACCAAGATATATATCGGTTGAATTGTTAACCAAAATTATTAAAAATACTCATAATTGGAAAGCCACGGGTTGCGATTGGATAAATAATTTTTGGTACAAACGTCTGACTACTTTACATCCTCTTTTGGCAAAAAATCTTTCAAAATTTGTCAGTCAACCTCAAAATTTTCCAAATTTTCTAACTAAGGGCATTACTTATATGTTACCCAAAAGCGAAAATATTAATAATCCTTCTCAGTACAGACCCATTACATGTTTACCGACAATATACAAAATTTTAACCTCTTGTTTAACAGATTTAATATATGCTCATTTAGATGAAAAAAATATTTTATCTGAACAACAAAAAGGTTGTCGCAGAAAACATATGGGATGTAAAGAACAATTAGTTATCGATTCTGTAATTCTAAAACAGATTCAAACTCGAAAACGTAATTTACATACTTGCTATATAGACTACCAAAAGGCTTTCGATAGTGTCCCGCACTCGTGGCTGATCAAAGTATTAAATATATATAAAATTAACCCCATTATTTTTAAAATTAACCCCAGCTTTTTGGAAAATATTATGTCCTTTTGGAATACCAATTTACTTATCAATTTAAAAGGTAAGAAAATAGTAATACCGGGCATTTCAATTAAAAGAGGGATTTTTCAAGGAGACTCATTGAGTCCTCTTTGGTTTTGCTTAGCATTGAATCCTCTATCTAAAATGTTAATTAAAAGCAAGTTTGGAATAAAAGTTAAGGGTAATACAAGGGAGAGTAGTACAATTTCGCATTTATTATTTATGGATGATATAAAATTATTTTCGAATTCTGAACAAAATTTAGAGAAAATGATCGAGGTAGTTAAAAACTTTTCAGATGATATCAAAATGACTTTTGGTTTAGATAAATGTAGAACGATCCATATAGAGAAAGGCAAAATTGTAGATGGGGACGAGAGTATATTTAGAAATTTCCAAATTACTAGTATGAAAAGGGATGAGGTTTATAAGTATTTAGGATACCCACAATCAAATAGATTAGACCATACTAGTATTAAAAATGATATTAGGATTAAATTTCAAACTAGGATCAGGAAAATTTTAAAATGCAATCTATCTGCTAAAAATTTAGTAAAAGCAATAAATACTTGGGCAATACCTCTATTAACGTACTCATTTGGCATAATTAAATGGTCTAATACAGATTTAGATAACTTATAAAGATTAATTAGAACTACGCTAACAAAGTTTAATTGCCATCATCCAAATTCAGCTATAGAACGAGTTAATTTACCTAGAAATTTAGGAGGTAGAGACATAGTCAAAATAACTTCTTTAAAACATAATCAGGTAGAAATGCTATGAACTTTTTTCCATAGGAAAGCTCATAGCTCAGAAATGCACAAAATAATTTGCAAGGCAGATAGAAATATTACACCTTTAAATTTATACGATGAGAATGCCAACATTTTTATAAATCCCAACCAGGAATTATTAGATTCCTGGTCAAATAAAATTTTACACGCAAAACACTTCAATTATCTCAACCAAACGTATGTTGACAAATTTTCGTCAAACAAATGGTTGAGTATTGGAGAGTTGAGCGCAGAAATAGAAGGATTTATGCTTGCATTCAGGATAGAGTCATTAATACTAAAAATTATAGAAAGCATATAATCAAAGATACAAATCAAATTGATGATTTGTGTAGAAAATGTTTGGCTTTTCCGGAAACTATAGAACATATTATATCGGGATGTTCTATATTAGCACCGTCCGAGTATACATTTAGGCACAATCAAGTTTTAAAAATAATTCACAAAAAATTTGGTAATTAAACATAACTTGATTGACTGCCGTAATATAGTACCATATTATGAATACGAACCAAATTCATTTTTAGAAAACGAATTTTATAAAATATATTATGATAAAACTATACTAACAGACCGAACGATTAGTCATAATAGACCCGATATAGTTTTACATGACAAAATTAAAAAAATAACTTATATCATTGATGTCGCTATTCCAAATTCCTGTAACATTCAAAAATCTGTTAATGAAAAAATAAGAAAATACACAGATTTAGGAAACGAAATAAAAAGAATTTGGCATTCTCAGACTATAAAAATATTACCATTCGTTATTTCGGCTACTGGCATTATACCTAGCTCTCTCATTAAAAATTTAGGCGTATTAGATCTATCAAAAAATTTATATATAAAGATGCAAAAGTCTGTCATTTTGAATACATGTAGGATAACGAAAGATTTTTTAAATATTTATGTTGAGGGATCAGTAGGATTTAGAGTGAAAACTTTAAAAGTGAGTGGAAGGGTTTAGTTTTTCCTATGGGGAAGATTTAACCCGGACAACAAAATCGGAAGCATAAATAAAAAATAAAAAAAATAAAAAAAAATAACACAGTTAATCAATTTTCGCACAAATCGTAATGCTAAAAAAAGAACTAACCATTACGCAAATAAAATATAAGCAATAATTAGTCGCCTGAAATATCAATACAAATTGAAAATATCTCCTGAGTAAAAATAAATGCCGCCAACGGGAATTGAACCCGTACCTTCTGATAACCGGTCAGGTGCTCTGAAACCACTGAGCTATGTCGGATTATTTCCAACCCGCCAAATGATTCAATATGTACTAGTACCTTAACAATTACTGCTTATTATTATTAGGTGGAAAAAATATAATAAGCGGTAATTGTTGATTGAGGTACTAGTACATATTTTATATTTTATTTATTTATTTAACGGCCAGAGGGCTTTTACATGGTTGGTAGTATAATTTTAATTTGACAGATACTTTGACACATAAAAAATAAGAATAAAATTACATTTGATAAAAGCTATGCAACAAGTCATACAAACACAAGAAACAAAAACAGAAAATTACAGCTATTTGTAGGTTTACATGATGTGTTTAGGAGTATCGTTGAAATAAATGTTTTAAATGATCCACAAAACTTGCCAAGTTGGTATTGAATATGTCAACATCACCCAAGTAATGATTTCCCATGGTGTGAAGTCGTTGTATCGGAGAGTGGGCAATGTAGTTACGCTTATGTGTGCTGCTGTAGAATATTGTATTTTGTCGTGTTGTTACTGTTTATAAGTTGCAGGAGTTCACAATTGAATAATTTGGCGCTTATGATTATTAGGTGGAAAAAATATAATAAGCGGTAATTGTTGATTGAGGTACTAGTACATATTGAATCATTTGGCGGGTTGGAAATAAGCCGACATAGCTCAGTGATTTCAGAGCACCTGACCGGACAGCAGAAGGCACGGGATCAATTCCCGTTGGCGGCATTTATTTTTACTCGGGAGTAGTTTTAAATTTGTATTGATATTTCAGGCAACTAATTATTGCCCATAATTATTTGTTATCCTTAATGCTATGCATAAAACCATGTCTTATAAACATTAGTTTATCATTAAAAAATAATAACCATTACGCCATTAGAGTGGTAAGGCAAAGAGGATGGACCGCACATACTACTTGCTTCATTTTCATTCGTGCGTCATCTTTTCATACACCTGTTATTCTGTATCTTGGACATGACCTGACTCAATTACTCTTTTAATTTTATTTTTAGTTATTTATTAAGTTAAAAGAAATACATATTTCGCTTTGTTAACTTAAGTGTACATTGATTAAAACAAAAATAATATATATATATATATATTAATAATTATGGTTTACTACCTAAGTAACATATTTTTCTTAAGTAAGATCATTTTGGTTTTGCTCATTGATCTTGAGGGCAAACAGTTTTTTCTTAAATATATTTATTCTATTTACGGTTGTCAGGCTATCAGGAAGGAGATTATATATGTGTACACCCTCATGGCCTATGTTTCTTTTACCACACTCTGTCTTTGCTGAATTTGTGTATAATTTATTATGTTGTCTTGTGTGGTGGTCATGCACTTGTGATGTTTTCATAAATGAAGTATTTGTGTGTATGAGGCCATTTTGGATTTTGTGAATTAATAGGCATATGTTGTATTCGTACAGTTTTCTAATTTTAAGTAAGTTAGTTTCTTGGTATACTCTTTTGGTGGGGGTATCTGGTCTATAGTTAAAAAGTTTTTTTATAACTTTATTTTGTATTATTTGAATTTCGTTTAGATATGTGATGTTTGTGTTTCCCCATATTTCTATGAGATAATTTAGATGGTATTGAATTAAACTAAAGTATAATCCCCTCTTTACTTGTATTGGTAGAAGATGGGCTATTCTACCAAATACACCAATTAACTCTACATTGCTGATACAAAAAAAAAACATAATATTTAAAACATTGTGTGTATTTCTTTGCTTTCGAAGTATTGAAATGTAAAAGTTATCAAAAAGGCGCCTCTTGGGTAAGCCATACAAATGACGGAAATAATTTTAAAAGGCCAAAGGTTCGAGATAAGGAGAATCTTAATGGGACATGAATCAAAAATAGAAAACGGAAGAGAAATCACGTCAAACTCATTACCGTTACGTTACGTACATCTGACAGTGTAATATTATAATAACGACGCGGGCTTCACAGAGGATTACATAACGTTAACGGTGTATTCAAAATAAATTCTTTGCATATTCAAGACACATGATGATACTTTCTCCGGGAGACTCTCACTTCGCACAAAGTACAACGAAAGTAGTTGAACTTTACTTTTTACAAGCAATTTCCTATTTACGGAGCGGCGAACAAATTACATGTGAAAATGCAATATTAACAATGCAGTAACAGTTAATAAACTGCCGAATGTAAACTGCCAAGAGATTATGGGAAAGCGGAATGTACGTTATAATCTACACGTTCATAGATACTTAGTAAAAAAAAATAAAAAAAAATTTTGCAAGTTATGCTTTAAGATTAAGATACTTACCTAACTTATATCTTGTACTGTAAACATGAAAGTAATTTCTACAATGTTATTTATTTATTTAATGCCCAGAGGGCTTATACATGTATGTGGTACAATTTCGATGACAGAAAATTTTGAAACATAAGAAAAAAAAAAAAAAAATTACTCGCAAGAAACAAAAATTTAAAAAAAAACAAGCATATAAATTTAAAAATACAGCGATTTGACTGGTTTATAAAAATACAGCTTCTATTTAGGAATAGTGTTGGAATAAATCTTTTACGTGATTCACAAAATTCGCAAAGTTAATATTAAATATATCGACATCACCTAAGTATTGGTTTCCAATAGTGTGAAACCGCTGTATTGGGGAATTCGCAATGTAATTGCGCTTATGTGTGTTGCAGTGGAATAGTGTATTTTGTCGTGTTGTTATCGTAGGTATTCGTAAGTTTATGAGTTGCAGAAATTCGCAACAGTCGAATTTAGAGTTAAGAATTTTGAATAAAAATATTTTACGTCTGTCTTCCAATGTGCGTATTTTTAGAGTATTTAATAAGAAATTATATTGTAAGTCTTCTAGTGGGATATTTAATTAAAAATTTATAAAACGTAGAATTTTTTTTGTATTCGCTCAATTGTAAGAGGGAGACCAAACTACTGAGTTGTATTCAAATATGTTTCTAACTAGATATATAACAGTTTAATGGCTTGTACGGAGTTATGAATTTAATGTCATGTAAAAAGTAATTTCTCCAATGATATGAATTTATTGTTATTATTAATTTGTGTTATATTACCTACTCATATGAACTAAAACTATCAATTCTGGTCCTGAAACGGGAAACCTTCCCAGTTGGACAGTCAATGATTCATTATTCTGTACATGTATTTTTTAGCATTTAATAATAATAATAAAACATTAAGATGAATTATTTGTTGCGAATGTACATACGGAATACAAATAAATAGTTTTGTCCGTATAAAAACACAATTTTTTAAGAAAGGCATACAAATATAATACTAGATTGAATCACCGATACATTACTGTATTTGTATGCCTTTCTTAGAAGAATTGAGTTATATAATACGGACAAAACAATTTATTCATATTTATATAGCGTATGTACGGGCGCAAAAAAATAATTCGTCTTTATATTTGAAAGTATAACTTGCAAAAAGTGTATTTTAATATAATAATTAAATTGATGCCATCTATGCACGCACAGATTATAACGTACGTTACGTTTACCCTTAAGACGAATTCTTTTTACAAGCCCAGAAAAAATAAAATATTAGGCTTATAAAACTGCTTTAAAGTTCAAAATCACCTACTTACGAACCGGTCTTCAGTATGGTTTTATCGGTAACCGGATAAATCATCACAATGATAATTCATCACATTTTTAAAAGTTATATAAAGTCATGGAAAATGATGAAATAAAAACTTTATTAACTGGGTTATGTAGGTTATGTTAGGTTAAAAAAAATATTTCATATTTTCTAATGAATTTATATCACTTTTTAAAAGTGTGTTGAATTGTCACTGTGTTGAGTTATCATGGAACCGATTTTATCGTATAATGTGGTAAATTAAGTCCTCTAGAAAATTATCGTAAAAAATTTCAATATTTGTGCCCGAATTTTGTAAAATAAAATAAAACACGCTTTGTGGTACACGCTTTTTTCTTGGACAATTCAAAACAGGCAGCTGGTGTAAAGCGTGAATTTAAACCTTATCGACATTTAAATAAGGAGTGTTATTGTTAGCTACCCGATTCCCATAGTTACACGACGTGGTCTTTCGCCTTTAAATAATGTATTTATTATCCACAAGTTAAGGAAGAAGGAAATCCGCCTAGTCCAGAGGTTAAGATGGGTTCTTATCTTCTAGCCAATAATGTACTTGTAGCCGAGACATTAACTGCGCAGTAGGTGTACCAATACTGTAAAGTGTTTACTGCACACCGAAGTCGTATACTGCGGGGAAGTGCATTATTTGGAAAACCGTATGTTAATACGCGGAAGCAATTAATCTGCCAAAGAGACCGAATTCTGTGCCAAAACTGCACAGCGTGTATAATACGTAAGATTGTCTGAAGAAAAAAGAAAATATCGCGTTTAAATTGAGCCGTTATCAATAACAACCCTTACGTAGATGGCGAAAAGGTTTAAATTCCCGCTTAACACCATCCGCCTGTTTTATTTATTTATTTATTTATTTATTTATTTACGGACAAATAGTCCATTAACAACATATTAATTACACGAATAAGTTTTATAAACAGAGATGACAGTGAAAGGAGAGCATATATAAATGAGGAGCGAAGACAATAATAATGACAATAATAATATAAAAGTAAGAATGGGAGATAATAATAAGTCAAAGCATGAAGATGGTTCAAAGGGCATTAGAAATTAGACATTGCGTATTGACTGTCGAAAGTCATTTAGGCATATACCACAAAATTCAATGCTTTGACTTGACAGTGAGTTGACAAGTCTCGACATTCTGGACAAAGGAGAATGGTATCCATAATTGGTAGAATGTTGATTGACGAACAGCAATTCATTATTTCGGAGTCTACGGGAAGGGATGTTGAATTGGATAAGTTGCAACAAAGCAGGTGAGTCTGTAATACCATTGATAATCTTAAATATGCAAATCAGATCAGTGTCCCTTCTACGTTTCTCCAAAGAAGAAATGTTTAAAGTTTGTTCAACTTCATCATATGAGTACTCTCCTCTTTCAAGACCCAACCTCCAAGCGATTCCTCGTAGGAAGCGATGTTGTACGGATTCTATGTGACAAATGTGGACAGCATAGAAAGGAGACCAAATAACACTAGCGTATTCAAGGTGAGGGCGAACTAACGAGCAGTAAAGAGTTTTAAGGGTACTTATATGTTTAAAGTCAGAGGTTATTCTATGAACGAAGCCGAGTAGTTTAAGTGATTTGTTAACAATGTTGTTAATGTGCTCACGGAAAGAAAGTTTGCAGTCTAGAGTGACCCCAAGATCCTTGATAGATGCTACAGTAGATAAACAAACATTGTTTAATTTATAATCAAACTGAATAGGTTTTTTGGTTCTATAAAAGGACAAAATTTTACATTTATCAACATTAAGTTCCATGCAGTTTATTTTGCACCAATTATTAAACGAGTCAATATCACGTTGAAAATGTAAGCAGTCAAGGTAGGATTTAATTATCTGAAGAATCTTATTATCATGCGCAAAAAGCCAGAAGCGTGTATGAGAAAAAACTTTGGTGATATCGTTAATAAAAAGGTTGAAGAGAAGCGGGGCCAAATGAGCTCCTTGGGGAACGCCGGACGTTACGTCAATGTTAAAGGATTCAAAGTTTTGATTTATGTAAGAAAAAAACAGGGCCAAAAAGTGCCTTTTGTTTTATTTTGTGGATGTTCAGGCATAAATATTTAATTTTTTTTCAATCATTTTATAAATAACTTAATTTTCCACACTATACAATAAAATCATAACCGAAAATGGGTTGGTAAGTAGGAGATTTTTAACTTTAAAGCAGTTTTCTTTGGCCTTATACATTATTTTTTTCTGGGCTTATAAAAAGACTAATCTAAAAAATACTCGATTATTTCAAAATCCAAGATGTATTCTACTCGTAGTATTTAATTAAAGCATCTGAAACATTTCTAGGCGACCAAATTTTAAAACCAAAAACACATGATTTTACATTACTACGTATGGCATCGCCTTAATGCAAAATAAAATCTTAAAGCCCGTCTGAAATATCTGTAGTAGATATTATACAAACGCATGCTATTCCGTTTTTAACAAATCATAAATTTACAGAAACGGTTGTGTAAAGTTCAAAATGGTAGGGCTAGGTTAGATTAATATGTAAGGTTAGGTGGGGTGGGAAGGTCAGGTTATATGTTAAAATTTAAATTAAGACAAGGTTGATAAAAGAGGGAAGAATGATTAAAAAGCTTGTAAACGCTTCCACTGTGAAATGATTATGCACATCACGATTGCAATGCACCTTGCCAACATAAAATAAGTGTCGTCATGAGTTAATAATGACTGTGAGTGTGTCTGTACTCTGCAAGGAGAGGGGGGCAGGATTTGGGAATTGGCAACAGGCGCCGTCTTTGTGAGAATAACGTGGGAAGGACACGAGAAACAACACAGTTTTGCAGACCAACATATCGCGTTAAACTCTCCGCTGGATAATACAGGGTTTTCCAATAAGAGGTTTCGGTTGGTTTCGTTGCTTGTGTGGCACGTAGCGCCGTCTTGTTAAAAGTAAACGTTGTCCAGATCAATACCATTCAATTCCGGCCATAAAAATCATTTATCATCTCTCGATAGCGCAATCCATTCACCCTAACTGTTGCTCCAGCCTCATTTACGAAAAAGTAAGGTCCAATGACTCCACCGGACCATAAACCGCACCAAACAGTCACACGTTGAGGATAGAGAGGCTTTTCAACAATAACTCTTGGGTTTCTCTTGAATTTTGCTTGTTGACGAAGCCACCGAGGTGGAAATGGGCTTCATCACTCAAGATGATTTGCATTTGATTCACTCAAGTGAATTTTAATAATTTCAATGCGTTGTTGAAGCGTGTATCGTTCCATTTTTATTAATGGCGTAGTTTCTACTTGTCAAATGTCAAAAAATGACAGCTTCAAAAGTAACATCTACCGAAATAGCAAGCTATTCAAAATAACACTTCTTATTGGAAAACCCTGTATTATTGGTCTGGTCTGTTGAGGTGAATACAATCATGCAACAATGGTAACAAATTTAAACAAGGTAAAGTCAATAAAAGCTTTGTTAAAGAAATTAAATAGTTAAATCTATTGCTATGTTCAATGTGTTATGTAAAAAAGACCGACCACACAGCATACCCAAAGTTGACGTAGGCCTCGAGGGAAATTATTTTCCTCGAGGCCTTCTTTGTGGGGTTAGTGTAAATTTAAAAAAACACCCTAATTGGGGATTCTATGGTCTCACTGGCTCCAGACTGTAGGTAGCTGTTGCGAATCTTGAGCTGATCTCACATTAAAAAATCACGGGATTTTTTTTTCCTTAGGGCTTCCCGCGTGGAGCTAATGTAAAAATATGATAAAAACTTTAAATACGTAGTAAAAATGTATCAATAATAAATTTAGGCATATTAGATCTATCAAAGAATTTATATATAAAAATGTAAAAATCAGTCATTTTAAATAGATGTAGGATTACTAAGGATTGTTTAAAAATATATGTTGAGGGATCAGTAGGATTTATAGGTCCAGTTAGGAGTTCTACCGAGCCGAACCCTCTGATATGAAAATATCTGGAGTCGGTAAATTATTTTCCCATTTGATCTATGGTGATTTGACTTGTTGTTCTCGTATGGTTTTGTATTTATTATGCTTATTTAATGCACTTGTATAATGTGGATTGACTAGATGATCATTTGTGTAAAAGTGTGTTGAAGGGTTTAGTTTTCCTGTGGGGAAGATTTAACCCGGACATATAGTCGGAAAAATAGTAAAAATGTATAAATAATAGTAAAAAACTATGAATAATAGTAAAAATGTGTAAAAATGTATAAATAATAGTAAAAATGTGTGAATAATAGTAAAAATGTATAAATAATAGTAAAAATGGAAAAATAATAGTAAAAATGGAAAAATAATAGTAAAAATGTATAAATAGTAGTAAAAATGACGATGATATTCAAACGTAAAACCTGCTTAACGAATGCCCAAGTTAAGCCAATGCAGATTTAAGATGCAATTAATAGTGCCGTCAACATTCCAGACGCCTCCTCTAACTTCGTTCCGCACTTACTGCTGATCGTAAATCCATCTTTACATTATATTCCGCCGGCCATTAAGTAGCCGTAAAATAGTCTTCAGAGAAGTTGTTAATGTTAACTGGGAGAATGAGAAGAAACCAGTACCTAACCTAACCTAACCTCTAGTGCCTAACCACTTGTGCAGAACGCGTAGATGGGGTTGCAGATGGAAACTGTAATTACAATCGGAATAACAGACCGCTCTCTCGGTTTTATGTCCATGGCTCTGTTGCCAACAACTGAAATAAATTGCTTTGCGGTATTATATCCTAGGGAACGGGTTTTTATTTTTGTTATTACGAAGAAGAAATAAAATATTTCACTCAATGAGCAAAAACGACAATTTGATTAAAAAAATATAATTATGTTATGTCTAGACTCGTGTCTCGCAATTGTTGGAACCTACCTTACAGATAATCCACAGAAGTGTTGTCTGTGAAAATCATCTTAAACGTAATTTAAAAAAAAGTAGAATGTCCGACAAGAGACCAAATTTTCGACGCACAACTTTGTTTGACGTACTAGATATACGCCAATTATACATAAAACACTACTAAACTACATTTTTGACAAAATACAAATTTCAACAAACAAAAAACATTCTGTTTATACTGATTTTAGAAAGCCTTTGATACTTTTTTCATAAAACTCTTATTTGGAAACTAGAAAGGCTTGATATACGGGGCAACATATTAGCCTGCTTTAAGAGCTATCTTACACAAGCTGGTACACAACTAATTGTTAAAATAAAATCCTCCCAGTCAGAAAAAATTAATGCAACAAGTGGAGTCCCACAGGGTTCACACCTTGGTCCAATATTGTTTAATGATATTACAAAAATATTTCAAGATGCATTTATCTTACTTTTTGCTGATGACCTCAACATTTTTAGAACTATTCAAAATATTTACCACTGCAATATTCTTCAAGATAATAAATTGTTAGTTTTGTGTAATGAAAGCAGACTTTACTTAAATATCTCAAATGTCAAATAGTCAGATTTTTCGAATAAAAATCCAGTGATCTTTATTTACAACACGAATAACAACACTCTTGAGACTTTAACACAAATTAAATACCAAGGACGGGTTGTTTCACAGAATTTTTATGTGTATTTGTGTAGTTGTTAAGTGTATGTATGTGTGTATGCATGTAGGTGCATACATGTACATTATTCTTTACTTACAGTGTTCTTGTTGTAATATACTGTAAATCATATTATCCATTATGTCATCAATGATCTGTTTGTCTGCAATTAGTGATAGTATCAACCATGTTTAATGTAATTGTATTTTCACTGTTGACAAACCTAAAAAAAAAATTTAACAATTCATCAAAGTTGATTTACAAGTTCTGTTGAGGTTCTATTCAAGTTCGAATACGTTCTAGTACACCGCTTTTATCGTTGTATTTTATTTTATTTCATCTCAGTTTTTTTTTTACTTATTAGTTCATATATTTTTTTAACTGAATATTATTAAATTGTAAAATGGAGGCCTGTGAGGCTCACATTATCAAAAAATTAAGTTATTTTATCTAATAATTTATATTTTGCCAAATAACATAACATCTATCTAGTGTTAAACTGTCCTAAACTAAAAACAGTATATTAAGAGAGCATTTTTCTGATTCCTTGTAGTAAGTACATATAAAGGTTACAAATTATTTTCACAAACATTTCCGGGTTACGAATAACCTGACAATATTTGAAAATCTCTTACTACCACCACAGTAAGCGGAAAATGTTGCTTGTGTTGATGTGGGGGACTTAGCCAGCCGAGGAATTGAACACACTACGCCTGAGTGGGACCCAAACGCGATGTCAACTCAGCCACTGACCAGTCTATTATTAAAAAGACTATCTTCTAAATATATTTGTATGATTTTTTAAAGTGGCATTAAGGACTGCTCACTGGATTACGTTGATCACGGAAACCGGTCATTCTTTAGTGTAACACAAACCTAACCGATATTGTGACGTTAAAGATTTTTACAAGCAAAATTTCTACAATAACTTAAAAAAAAATAATAATTTGTATCTGTAATGAAGCGAGTACCGATGACAATTTTGATAATAAAACTGTTCCAAATACCTACATAGGATGCATACTCGTAGCTTTACACAAAAAAACAAGTAAGAATTATAATGGAGTAAAGTTTTTGATGCATTACCAAAAATATTATTAAAAATAAAGATTTTTTTTAAATGTTTAAAATCGCACTGAAAATATAAATCGAAACTTTAAAATATAAATAAATAACGAACATGATAACACATTCCCCGTACACACAAGCCTAGCTTTATTATGAAGGTACATCCCTAAATAGTATATACGCGTCTGTCTGTTTGTGCGCTTAGTTCTTCTAAACTACGCAAAGGATTTTGATAGGATTTTCACTATCATTCAGAGAATTTATATAATACATTCATATTGTATTTATGGAAAGTAGAGAAAAATCGATATAAATATCGAGAAAAATATTTTCGGCGCTTGTTAAAACTTTGAAATACATCAAAATAACGTACTACGGAATTGTATATCTTAAAAAGGCCTACCGAAAAGTCTTCTTATACTCCTAAGGTTAAACGCCAGCAACGCCGGGTACATGTCAACTAGTCTTATAAGTGAAATTAGTCACTTAGTCTAAGCCGGAAAAACTGGAATTCCAATATTAGATTATTTTTTCTTAGTATACTTAGATTTGTAAGCACTTTTAGTTTAATACGTATGATTATCTTCCGTCTACTTATTGATGGAATACATAGCCCATTGTGTTTGCGGACCGGTGAGCCGTAAAACTGGTGTATGCAACTCTGTCGGTTCTGTTAAAAATGCATGCAAAGCAGTCTGTAGAAAGTTTGCTGAGAAACTGGGATAGTAATATTATGAAGATAGAAAATAATATTGCCTGGGATTACTGAACCATTCAGGCGAAGTAAAGAAACAGGCTTAGAGATTTAGAGCAACTTTGTGGGGCTGCATAATTGTCTTCCTTCCAACGGGACGATATTAAAAAATGTTTTATGAACTACTTAATAGAAAATTAAATGGGGAAAAGAAAACGGTTTATCGACAGAAATGGTTACTTCCGTAGCGTAAAACAAATTATGGTAAAACCCCTATTTCAGAGTTATGGAGAGAATACATAGACTGGGCAATGAACTAATAGATGTCGCTGATATTTACAATTTAAATATTGACACGTTCAAAGTCAAATTAGTTCTGCACTTTTTAGTTCATGTAAATAACGCGTAATCATTAAGCTGCGTTTACACCAAAGTCTTCCACTAAGTTTTCCACAAGTTGCGGCAATTTGTTGCTTTTTCTACAAAATACAGCAATACAACTTTTTCTGTCTTCCACTTCTGGAGAGACAAATCTTCCACTAAATTTTGGTTTCCCGCGGAGTGTCGGTAAAGATCAAAGAAAGTTGACAACTAAAAGTGGAAGATTGTTGCTGCGCGCTTTGCGCTAGCAACTTATAGGAAACTAGTGGAGAACTGTTCCCCTCCACGCAAACTTACAAACTTCAATAACAAACAGTGAAATGGTTGATTTTGAGATTTTAAACAAATAACCGAGACTTGTGTACGAATCACCAGTAGCCAAAAAACGTAATGTGCTAGCTTTTCTTGGACAGGTGCTGCTTTACTGTAGTTTGTGTCACGTTTCTTGATTTTATGTCCGATCATTGAAATCAAATACTCAAAGTCACTACTGGTCATTCTCAGTGCAGTTTTTGACACTCCCGTCGCACCTCAGCTCACCACTCAACGGATCGACGTCATCTTCTCGGAGATAATGCCTAATTCTTGACACTACTGCCTTTCGCGCCAATTCTTTGGCAACAAGTTTTCCATTTGTTGTTCTAAATTTGAGAAGAGCAACTTTTAGTTGACAACTTTTAGTTTTCAACTAAAAGTTGAAGTGTACAGTGTTTTGTCAACTTTTAGTTGTCAACTTTGGTGTAAACGCGGCTCAATGTACGTTTTAGTTCACGTAAATAACGCGTTATCATAATTTAATTTTAGTTCATGTAAATAACGCGTAATCATAATTACGTTTTAGTTAATAATAATAATACTTGGATGACTTGTATAGCGCCGTTTTTGTGCAAAAACACCTCAAGGGCGCTGTAAGTAAGTTCATGTGAATAATGCGTAGTCATAATGTACGTTTTAGTTCACGTAAATAACGTGTAGTCATAATGTACGTTTTAGTTCATGTAAATAACGTGTAGTCATAATGTACGTTTAAGATCACGTAAATAACGTGTAATCATAATGCACGTTTTAGTTCACGTAAATAACGTGTAGTCATAATGTACGTTTTAGTTCACGTAAATAACGTGCAGTCATAATGTACGTTTTAGTTCACGTAAATAACGTGTAATCATAATGTACGTTTTAGTTCACGTAAATAACGTGTAGTCATAATGTACGTTTTAGTTCACGTAAATAACGTGTAATCATAATGTACGTTTTAGTTCACGTACATAACGCGTAATCAGAATGTACGTTTTAGTTCATGTAAATAAAGCGTAATCATAATGTACGCAAATGCTTATGCTTAAGTATCTTTTAAACTTGTTTTTTTTTTAATCGTATATAAATTTCAAGGGTTCTTTGTGATTATTAACTATTAACTTTTTTTTTTTTTTAGTTATTTATTAAGTTAAAAGAAATACATATTTCGCTTTGTTAACTTAAGTGTAGGTACATTGATTAAAAAATAATAATATATATTAATTATTATGGTTTACTACCTAAGTAACATATTTTTCTTAAGTAAATGCATTTTGATTTTGCTCATTGATTTTGAGGGCAAACAGTTTTTTCTTAAATATATTTATTTTATTTACGGTTGTCAGGCTATCAGGAAGGAGATTATATATGTGTACACCCTCATTAATACAATATACTTGTAAAGTATATATTTTATGCTTTATTTTTTAAATCTTTTTTATTTGTGTTATTTTAAATTTAATTTATAATGGTAATTAGAAGGGCGCTAATAAATAAATCAAGAATTTGGATTTGTGCATTTTTAATGTTTTCATTCCGCAAATTTCTACCCTTTTTCACAGACAGCCCAATAGGGCGCTAATAAATAAATAAATAATTTTGATTTGTGCATTTTTAATGTTTTCATTCCGCAAAGTACATCAGTACATCACCCTTTTTCACAGACAGCCCAATAGGGCGCTAATAAATAAATCAATAATTTTGATTTGTGCATTTTTAATGTTTTCATTCCGCAAATTTCTACCCTTTCTCACAGACATGTATGTGGGTGAATACCATTTTAGGCTTTTTTTGTAAAAAATTGATAAGCTTTTTAAAGGTAATTAACATAACCATGTTACTCATTGCTCTTACATCAGCCTTGCATTGTTTGCAAATCTCAACATTTTTTACATGGTTTTACCATACATACATACGCCTCGGGGATCGCATTTTTACATTATTCAGTATATTTTCATCAGTCGTAGTCACATCATATAAAGCGTGTTTTTCGTTTCGGCAGAGAGACGGACCGCCAAACAACTCGGTCTAGACATACAGTCCTTGCTTCTTTCTCATTCATATACAAACTATTCTGTTATTCCGAATCTATTTTGCCTAATATACAGGGTGTTAAGGGACGTACTTGACTTACTTCAACCAGTGATTCCTGACATTATTTGGAGTAAAAATCTAAATAAAATTTAGGTCTCCAGTGACATTTTTGATGTTTTTTTTTGCGCTTACTCGGCTGAGTGACCAGTAATGTGGAAGAATTAAAAAAAAATGTTTTTGAAAAAAAAAGCATCGAAAAACTCACAAAAGACCAAAATTTCGTTCACATTTTTTAACTCCAAATAATGTCAAGAATCACTGGTTAAAGTATGTCATGAATGTTCCTTAACATCGTGTATACTGTATACAAAAATACATTATGTATTCCATCTGTATTGTGGAGAAATTGTAACCGAGAATAGTGTTGTTCTACTTCTAGTGCGGAAATGGACGAAAATTAAGGAAATGCAATTTTGAGTAGTGCGTTCCGTGCACTAAAGGGAGACGACGTGACTTTATATAATTTTTTTTATTGGCTTCGTAAAGAAATAATGTATTTTAACTTTTTTTTTAAATAAAACAAACATTTTGTATTTAACCACGAATATTTATTATTTTACACATCGACCGGTATCGCTTCAACCAAGCTTCATCAGGATATAATAATAACTCCATTATTTAGTTATTATTATATCCTGATGAAGCTTAGTTGAAGCGAAACCGGTCGATGTGTAAAATAATAAATATTCGTGGTTAAATACAAAGTGTTTGTTTTATTTTAAAAAATATAATGTCTAACCACAAAGTAATTGCTTCTTATGGAAAAAATATTTTAACATTATTATAGACTGTCGTTTCGTCACTTGCAAACATGTTTATTTTATCTGAGAAAAAGTGCATCGCAAAATTCTATGTCAAATATCGTAATTTTCAAAGTCTTATAGTCTTGCTGTATTTATTTACAGGAAAGTCTCATATGACTTATTTTTATTGTAAAATACGACTATTTAGCTGGAAAATATAAATATAATAAATCTCAAGAATATTTCCAAGTATGTCTTCATTACATTATTTGTTTGTAACTTTATAGCATCTTCCTAAAAATACGACTGTTTTTCAAAATCTGCTGCCAATACGATGCGCACTTATCATTATTTTCCATTAAGGACATTATACTTATTAATAGTTTCTACTATAAGAGAAAAAACATACCTACGTCATAAAATAATCAAAGTAAACAAAAGAAGGAAAAACCACGTAATGAAAATGAGAAAAATAATTTTAAGATCTTCCACATGGCAGGAGAGAGAATTTTAGTAAATTGAACATATCAGCGTCTGAAAAGAATTCGTATTTTGTGCACGTCTTTCTGAAAACTTTGTTGTGTGTAGTTTTTGAGTATGGGACGTGGCAAAAATTAGTGTGAGCGTGTTTCGTACTGGACAATGTTTTTTCTAGAGTCATTGTTAACAGGGTTTTTTAGGATTTTGATTTTACATAATGGTCGGACATCTTCTATCTTCTGGCATTTATAATTTATGGAATGCCAATGAATCTTTAGTTTTTCAGAAGGACTTAAAAGCTTGATGCCCGCACTTTACTTGCTTAATTTATGGTATTTTGAACCTTCAAAAATGCTCCTAGCATACAATTTTTTTTATTCGCTTGGCAAGGAAATAATGTATCTTAACATTATTACAGCTTGTAGTTTCGTCAATTGCAAACATGTTTATTTTATCTGGTAAAAAGGTACATCGTAAAATTCTATGTCATGTATCGTTTTGCAAAGTCTGTAGGGTCTTGCTGTATTTATTTACAGGAAAGTTTCATATAAATTATTTTTGTTGTAAAAAAATGCCTATTAAAAATATAATAAATAAAAGTATATTTTCAAGTATGTCTTCATTACGTTATATTTTTTATAACATTAGAGAGAGAGAGAAAAACATTTCTCTGAATATAAGTAGTTATCCTGGAGAAACTACATGCGATAGACACGATTTTTTTAAACACACTATCTGGTAAGACGTTACAATTTACATTTTATTTTCAAAAAAACAAGAAGTTTTTACGAAAATAGTGTCAACCAGCGTACGACAAGCGATCGACATTTTACCCAGGTTAAACCATTTTCTAGTGTGATATTATATACTCAGTTTTATAAAAACAATACTATTCAAAACTGTTCAATATTTCTATCTAACCTATTTAACTATAAAAATCCTCCCCGATGATATACGTGCGCATAAATAAAGCACTTTACACGGAGAATACGTACTCACATGAAATACAGTTAATTTATTGAAAATCTGATCAAATTATTCGTTTTCCTGTTAAAAACTGGACTGCGGGCTTATAACGAATGAATTGAAAGAGTTCGTAACAAAGTATCAGTCAAAAGCAAATGATCACGTGTTCATACAAATACTGACATACTTATAGTGTAACATTCCGTCATGATATCTATTCGGAAAATAACACATGTGTTCGATATATTCTGAATGACTAATATTTAGCATGCTGTCATTTTTTAACAGCATCATTTATCTCCGTGCAAGGCCGCGTTGTCTAATCCGTAGTAAAGTCAACTAAAAAATTGTCTTAAGCCCAACTACAAAGTAGAAACCCTCATCGACTCCGGTTCAAAGATATAATGTTACATTATTATCATAGTTTAGCGGTGACAACAATTTTTATCCATTCGCTTAATCGCTCTCCCAGAGAGAGAGAGAGAGAGAGAGAGAGAGAGAGGAGAGAGAGAGAGAGAGAGAGAGAGAGAGAGAGAGGAGAGAGAGAGAGAGAGAGAGAGAGAGAGAGAGAGAGAGAGAGAGAGAGAGAGAGAGAGAGAGAGAGAGAGAGAGAGAGAGAGAGAGAGAGAGAGGGCAGGACGGTCGAGCCCCCTAAACCAAAATAAATCCTAGATTAGATGTGTCTACGTGTTTCACAATAATCAGCCGCCACAGTTACAGTCACACTACACACTCTGACTCTGACTCTGACGCGGACGGCTAAACATAGATAGATTATAAACCTGCTGTGATAACATAGTGTTAGTTATGTATTATTAGTATGATATTTTTACAGAGCGGCTGGATTTGGTGCGGCCGGCGACCTCGCGACCGGCCTTGCCTTGTCTACGTCAGACGTTCCCAATCCGAGGAAATAGAGATAACAGACGGTTTATATATTTATATTATTGATATGAAGTTGATTGATGCGATTACTATTTGGGTAACTTGAATGAATTTAATGCGATTGGAATTGGGGGGGAAACCGTTAGTATTATGGGTACATTAATATTACTATTTTTTGTCCTCTCTGTTTCGAGACTAGTGATGTGCATGCGAGAATATTCCCCGACCTCATATAAATTCCCCAAAGTCGGGATTTTTTTTTTTTACTACGAAAGTCTGTATTTGCATTTTTTTATGAAAATGTATTATATTTAAAGAAATAATAACAAGCGTTAAATTAGTATATAGAGATTTCCAAAACGAGTTATGAGCTTTCAAAGTGTTTTTGTTGTACAGTCGTGTCTCATGACGTAACGCGAGACAACTAATTCATAATTCGAATGGCAGTGCCGAAATTCTAAAATTCTGTCCTAAAATGCTCTAATTAATATGATAAAGGTAAATAACATGAGTTATTAACAAGTTCGTTGCAGGAGACAACCTCATTGGTTAGTCTGGGGATGTCAACATTTAGGTGAAAATTATCGCAATATTCTCCGTTTTGAGAATATTACCCAAAAATAAATTCCCGTAAATTTACAAGTTGACAAACTTGCCATTCTCTTCCATAGCCCAATTTATAATGTTTCTGGTTCCCTCAATATTCAGAGACAATAATATTTAGGGTTGTGTGAATGCGGTGCGGTACAGACCACCAAAAATGTGGCCAAAGAATGCCGGCTGCTTTCATTCCCCCGGTGGGATTGATGTGGTCCACAGTAGAGATGAGTAGGTATTGCGTTTTGTCGGAGGCCTCCGAGCAGTGCTTCATTTCAAAAGAACTCGAGTTCTAGGAGTGGGTCCAGGGTTCCTAGTTCTTGGGTAACTGTGTCCTGGACCCGGACCGTGTTTTCGGTGAGAGTTGAGTCATTCGAGTCAAGAGTCCTGGTCCGAGTTCTTTGGGAGTAGTTGATTTGAAAAAGGCGTAAGAGTGAACAGTCTTCCATACACCATTCGCCAATCTCTTCTCCGTGTTATTATTGCGACTCCAACAATGACTAGACATTCCGTAATTGTTATTGGTTGGAAAAAAAAGGGTTGGAAATAAGGTACATATTTGTTTGCACTCATTTGGCAAACTACAATGCAGTGCACAGATATTTGTGTTTGACATTGATAGTGCCGATATAACAAAACCCCACCCAACTTAATGATAAATAAAACTAACCTAACCTAAACCTTACGACATAATAATTGAAGGCTTAAAATAGAAATCTCATATAATTTACAAGCACTGAGACAACCTTCCACTTGTTAAGAAATCATTACCAAGGGCCTTTTATCTGACACATTGGTACAATTCGTGTCGCTTTTCCATTATACAACGAAATCTAGTTTGGAAAACCTTGAGACGTTTAAATTCGTAAGGGCCTATTTGCATTGACAGATGGCGTGAATTAACTATAGTACCAGATCATAGAAAACACCGGAGAACCCAATTTTCAGTTGTAAATTGGTACAAATGAGAGACAGATGTTGCAAACGAGATTGTAAAATAGCACTCAATTGTGTCTTAGGTATTTGGGAAGAAATTGAAATTAGGAGAAAGGAAATTAAATACATTACAATATATTATCTTTCTTCCCGTTCACAGATATTTGTCTTTAATGCAAAAAGAAATTGGAAAATTGCCACGCCTAAATTTTATTAGAAATGATCCCGAATTCCCATATATTTACGCAGTATGATACAAAATTTCATAATGTAGATATTTTTAGCAAACCTTCAGAAATATCGAACCGAAGTAACGCGCATACGGAGAAAAAATGACAATTTGATAATTTGTTAAGAATCTCCTCAAATTTTTGTAATTACGGTTAAAAACGGGATTGCAGGCCTTAATTACGTTCATGAAAATCCGATCATAGAATCGATGAGATGGGATCGCGCCATTAATGGCTGAAAATAGTTACGTTGTTTAAGAAATTCAAGACAGAAAATTATGTACAAATTTCATGAGGTGAAGCTCACAGTTTGAGAGATTTCGCTGCCAAAGTTAAGATTTAGTACTTACGTGCAAAAAATAAAAAATCAAGTTAACAAAAGGGTGATATTTCGGAAGATCGAAACTGGCACATTGTCGTATGCAGCCCAGTAGTCATCGCTTCGAACTCCTAAATGCAGGCCGGGGTTCGATTCCTCGACCGCCCAGCGCAAATATACTGTGTACGGCCTTTGAGGAGATATTCCACTAAAAATTGCGCTACATAAATTAACAATACATTATTAACTTCTAAGGCTAATTTGTTCATTATCCGTAGTCAATTTGTTCATCAGCTATTATTATCCGTAGAGTCAATTTGTTCATCAGCTATTATCCGTAGAGACAATTTGTTCGTTAGCTATTATCCGTAGAGTCAATTTGTTCATCAGCATTATCCGTAGAGTCAATTCGTTCATCAGCTATTTATTATCCGTAGAGTCAATTTGTTCGTCAGCTATTATCCGTAGTCAATTTGTTCATCACCTATTATCCGTAGAGACAATTTGTTCGTCAGCTATTATCCGTAGAGTCAATTTGTTCATTAGCATTATCCGTAGAGTCAATTTGTTCATCAGCTTTTATCCTTAGAGCCAATTTGTTTCTTTTTTGGGAACATCTCAATAGAAATCGTGGTATCTCCATTACCGTTATAGTTAGAAATATGAACTAAATAGTGTTAGAAAGAAAAAAATACAAATCTTTACATTCAAATACATTACATAGAAGATAACCACAGAATAATTAAAATCTACACCTCTATGAAACCACAGGGTCCGACCGCAATTTGAGAAAAATGTATGAAACCTTGCAAATTTTTTATTAATTTTTAAATGAAACGACAAAAAAGTGAGGTGACAGAAATGTTTAAAATCCATTTGTCTTATTAAATTTTTTTTGAAGTAGTATTTTTGGTTAAGTGTTTTTTAAATATTTTTTATTTAAGGTTATTTAACAAAATCATGTGCGCTACCCGACTCACTAGACAATATCTGTTCTGAGCCGGGTAGCAGTATCAATACATATATTTTGTAGACAAATCAGGCTTAATAAATATACAAAAGAATACAAAAAACTAATGTAGATGTAAAATATTACATACATATATAAAAACAAAAAAAAATGAATAAACTTTAGTGTGTGAGAAAAAATGCAACAAAGAAAAAAGGAAAAAAAAGAGAGAGAGAAAAAGAGTATTCAATATATGGGAGACACATTAGAAACCGTTTTCGGTGTAAAAATTACATTTACTCAAAAATTATGTATAACATGGACGGTTTGCAAGTAACTTGTTAATGCAATTTCTATTTTTGTTCATCAACCATGTATTAAAAGTTTTTATATGTATATTTTCTGTTGGTTTGAGTTATATGTTGCGTTTCTTTTAAGAAAATGTTGAATATGGAAGGAGCGAGGTAAGATTCATGATTTTTAGCAAGGGTGGATTAATTTTTGGCACTTGTAAATGATTGTTAGATTTAGCTCTAGTGTTATGGGAGTAAGATATGTGGGAAGGTGACGATTTTAGGCAATTTATGTGGATAATTTTTTTAATGAATAGCTTTCTGATATCAAGTATTTTATTTTTAATTAAATGATTTTCAGTGGGATGAAGATATGGTTTTTTAAAGATAGTTCTAATAAGTGATTTATGAGCTGTGTTAAGTAACTTAATGCCATAAATTAAAATGCTTTGACAAATAGAAAAGTAAACATTTTTCAGTAGTTTAAGTGACAATGTTTCTAATGGTTTTAAAAATGTATATTTATTTCCGGATTCGCATTACAAGCGAATATACCTATGTGAAGTTGCCATTTTAGTTTGCAATCCACTGTTAAACCAAGATACTTGATACTGTCCGAATGCTCAATTTTTTCACAATCGCAGTCAGTGGTTTGGATGAAAACATGTAAGGTTAGCCATTTTAAAACTTTTTATGTTTGATTTCAAGATTTTAATATTTCAAAAATTATGTTTATTACTAATAATAAAATATGAAGTCGTATTTCATCACCTTTTAAAAACAGTTATAATACAGGGTTTTCCAATAAGAGGCGTTATTTTGATATTCAATCGTAAAAGATCAATGGTTTCGTTGCTTATGTGGCACGTAGCGCCGTCTTGTTGAAAGTAAACGTTGTCAAGATCATTTTTTTTTTTTTTAAGTTTCTTTATTCAAAAAATTATTAGTTACATGCATTGAGGAATTTTTCGACCACCATGCTAGGCACATGCCCGTGTTATGGTGGTCGATTTTCTATACATTAACATAAGGAATGTGCGGGAATATAAAATAAAATAACATATTATTAAAGAATATTTAAGAACATAAAATAATGTAAATGACTATAGTAATATAAGGAAGTATGGAAGAATACAGTAGAATATAAAAATATAATAGCATAATATTAATATAATATAATAGTATAATATAATATAGTATAATAATATAATAGTATAATAATATAATATTTTTTAGTTGTTGTAAGTGTTATTTTTAGATACATAATACAATAGTATATTGAATATGTATTAATGAACCACATTGTAAAGTGTTGATTTCCCTAAAGTAAAATAGATACATAAAAAAGAATATAAAAAGTATATAGTGATAAAATCAAACATAGTACTATAGAGTAGGCCAATGTGAAAGGATTATTTTTACTATGGAAATCTATATGTGCTTGATTAAATTGGTAGGTACCACAGACATAGGAATTAATAGACGAGAAGATAATGGCGAGGGGTAAAATCAACTGTTGAAGAACGAAGGGCGTAAGGCTGACTGTGATTCGTCAATAAATCAATCTGACAGTAAATAGGCATCTCGCATTATAATATCACCATTTACTTCTCAAAAGTAAAATCTGCTTTTGAATGAATAGACATTTTTACATGGGAGCGCAAATTACTCGCCACGTTATGAACAAATTTGCGAAGTCCAAATTCGGCAAAAAAAATCGGATCTATTTTCAGAGTCGAATATTTCGTTTAAGTATTTAGTTAAGACACTTTTATAAATGTTCATAATTTACTTCCCAGCAACCAACCAGCTTTGTGTTTCGCGTCCAGACGTTTCTCGATGTGATAGTATGTGTTTCTAAAACTGATCTATATTATACGATGTGAATATGCTTAAAATAAAGTAAAAATAATGCTTATATATGGAATGTAATACGACAATTGGGTTTATTCTCTTTTTCACATCTATTTTTACAAGTTTTCATAGTACAAGTCAACATTTTGCCGTGTTATTTCGTAAAATGAACCGATGATGCCTCGACCATAGTTCGCACAAGAATGATGACGTCACGTTTTCAGATTTCACTTGAGGCCATACGCGAGCACAGCCGGTTCCAATGGAACCGGTATGGGAAGTGGGGATAATACGCTTTTAATCACTTAGGGCAGGTCTACTAATATTCATATGTCTATGGTAGGTACATTATTTTGCAGCAATTTTGTACAAATAAATCAAAGTTAGAATTCATGTTTCAAGTCCGGCGAATTACACTGAACACTGGAGTCAATTATTATTGTTACGGTGGTTTAGTCAGCTGGTAGCTAAGGTGGCACAGTAGGTACATGGAACTTGTATGCCGTACAGTGTTACAATACCATCCAATTCCGACCATAAAAATCATTATTCAATTCTCGATAGCGCAATCCATTCACCGTAACTGTTGCTCCAGCCTCATTTTCGAAAGGTCCAATGACTCCACCGGACCATAAACCGCACCAAACAGTCACACGTTGAGGATAGAGTGGCTTTTCAACAATAACTCTTGGGTTTTCAGAGCCCCAAATGCGACAATTTTGCTTGTTGACGAAGCCACCGAGGTGGAAATGGGCCTCATCTCAAGTGAATTTTAATAATTTCAATGCGTTTTTGAAGCTTGTATCGTTCCATTTTTATTAATGGCGTAGTTTCTACTTGTCAAATGTCAAAAAATGACAGCTTCAAAAGTAACATCTACCGAAATAGCGGGCTATTCAAAATAACACCTCTTATTGGAAAACCCTGTACGTACAGAAATATCCAATTTATTTGGATTTTATTGAGAAGCCGAAATATACACAAATTCTCTGACTTTCCGACAGCATCTTTAAGAAATGTAACGGTCTGTAACGGTCTGGGATCGCGCGCTGTAGTTTGGCAGACTGTTGCGGTAGCTACTGGCGATACTCCGGATACGGGACGCAAGCCACGTAGACCTTTCTTCTCTCCTTCTGGTGCATTCGACGGCCCCTGAAGTGGGTCAGACAGCTGAGGCGGGCGGAGGCGGGGCGGCTAGCGCGACCCCGGGATAGGGATCACGTGAGCTATGCGGGATACGGGATAAGGCGGCGTGGTGCAATACGGGAAAGCTGACCGGAAAATTGCACTGAGGTCACCGAACGGTGAAGAATATAAAAATTTCATTTAAGGCGGATTATTTTTTTAACACGTGAGGTAATGATCAGTTTGTCAAGTCTTTGGATGAGGGACGTAGTTCGATTTTTGATAAATTAAGGGATTAAAAACTTAAAATTTAAATGTTGTTACTTTTAAAGGGAGGGTTTTTATCATGTATATATGTGACTGCCCAAATGATCGTTAAGACAAAGCACAGTGACAGAATGCAAAATCATGTGTTTTGTTTTGAAAATTGTATCGCTTAGAAATATTATAGACGCTGTAATTAAATAGTAGAACACATTTTGGCCTTTGAAATAATCGAGCATTTTAATGATAAGCCCTTCTATAGTAGCCCAGAAATCAGATCCAGAGTGTAAAATCTGTTACTTACGAACCCTTTTCCGGATACGATTTTATTGTATAATGTGGAAAATTAGTTCTTTGGAAAATTAACGGAAAACATTTTAATAATTTCACTCTCGTCAGTGTCCAGGGTCGCAAATGAATTTTCTTAGGACGGGTTGTTTCGGAGAATTTGAACAATTCATCAAATTTCAACGTTCATTTCCGGGTTCTGTGAAAGACTTATTCAAGTTCTGTTTTTGTATCATTGTAGGCTAGTTGCTTGACAAAACTGAAATAAAAACAGAACTTGAAAAAATCTTTCACAGAACTTGAAAATGAACGTTGAAATTTGATGAATTGTTCAGATTCTCCGAAACAACCCGTCCTAAGTCTGTTTTTTGTTTGTTGATATTATTTTTGAATACTGCTATTAGAAATACATCACTGAAAACAAAAAGTCTTCAATTTTAAAATCGCGTTTTGATCAATTTTTTTCTATAAGCTTATTCCTTTTTTATGTGAATACCGAACAAGAGTCTCAGCTGTTCAAAAGCGTCTGGAGACTGTGAGACTATAGCATCTCCAATTGGGGTATGTTGTAAGGCTGAAGATAGTGGGGAGTGTAATGAGATGGGGAAGATGAAGGTGGGGAAGTAGTACCTAGCTATTCAGTGCTGGTCACCAAACACGGCAAAAGCCATTTGAAGCAACGTTTCAATTCCGAATATCAGGTGATACTACTGATAGTAGCTTCCACTATGGAAAGTGCCGCAAATATAATTTATATTATTCAAATGAATAAATTGTGATATAATACGGTAGGATATCTCGACCACGAAGGCCGTCAGAGCAGCCGGAGCTTTCGTGGTGACAATATTTTATGGAGGTTTGGGTGGCAAATTGGCTAAAAACCCGCATGCCCAACTATTACCGATTTTATTTTATTTTTATTTATTTTATTTTTTTTATAATATAATATTGATAACATTTTATGATTTTGACTGTCCAACTAGGAAGGATTCCCGTTTCAGGACAGTCAAATTTACAGGTTTCAAGTTATCCTAGACGAATACAGGATTTAAGACTAGCTAAAATAAGTATGTTAAAACGAAGATACATAAAAAGATACAAAAAAAGATACATAGAGGCGTTCGTGATTTCAAATTACATTTTTTAGTATCATTTCGGAAACAGTCCTGCCTTGATCCAACAACCATTTTGTCACTCTTGGACCGAAGGATGACAATTCACACAGTTTCAGCCGAGATACATTTCACTGATTTTTTTATTTTTTTTTTTTATTTTTTTTTTTATTTATTTATTAAGTTAAAAGAAATACATATTTCGCTTTGTTAACTTAACTGTACATTGATTAAGACATAATATATATATTAATAATTATATCATATTTTTATTAAGTAAGAGCATTTTGGTTTTGCTCATTGATCTTGAGGGCAAACAGTTTTTTCTTGAATATACTTATTTTTATTTAAAGCATGTTTCTCGTTAACTTTCTAAGTTCCAAAAAAATATGTTATTTTCGAAGATAATATCTATACATTTGTTATGCCGAAACATTAATTATACGAAATTCCCTCGATAGAAAAAAAAAACGCAAAATAAGCTCCGAAAATTATTTAAAAAACGTTGTGTTTTGTTATTTAATATGTTATAGTCATGAAAAAATCATAGTGTATCTTTAAATGCAACTAAAGCATTTGCCGAGAGATTTTTGCTCTATTTCAAACGAGTCGTGTTTTATTAAATATTTTCACCATTTTTCTCCCTCTAACATTCGTATTTACATATCTCCCTTTCAAACAATCTTAAACGCTTACTACGGGGCCTTAAGATATATTCTAAAATGGTGGGCAATAATGAGTAGTGAGTAGGTATGACTAATGGTCATGCGCAGTCTGTTATCTGTCATGTCCCACGAATCCGCGTCATGAGCAAATGTTTACCTGCATTTACATATTTATATAAGACATGATATTTTACCTCCAGCTAGCGACCTCAATCAACTGACACGAGATTATATCTTAGAATATGACGAAAGGTTAGACATAAGGCTAGCACGAATCTATGAATCATACACACAAGGATAGATAGATGAATTATGATGATGACAGACTAAGCCAAAAAAGTGGCTCCACATAGATGGAAGTTGGTACATCCACGCATTACCTCACTAGTTGATATTTTTTACATTAACTCCACACAGGAGGCCCAGAGGAAAATTATTATCACCATTTTAAGAGGAAGCTACAAGCCAAAAATTTGTTTTATTCATGGTACAATAGTAGTCATTAATAGGCATTAAAATCGCTTGACAAACGAGTCTAGAAACGTTCAGCCGGCGATTGAAATCAAGAACGAGTCGCAGAAACGACCCTTCTCATGTAAAATTGTTACTTAGACTATGTGAGGTTAGGTTAGGTGTAAATTTAAGCGATAATTAATATTAAGAGGAAGCTACAAGCCAAAAATGTGTATATTCTTGGTATACCTTATATCGTAGGTAATTGGCATTATAATCGCTTGACAAACGGAGTCTAGAAACGTTCGATTTCAAGCAAAAAACTGGTTTTTATTTATTTTGTAAATAATTTTATAAGAAAGCAAAAAGTTAATCAAGTGAAACTGTCACAGATAATCTTAGCTATAATACTGTATTTTTTAAAAGTTGTTTCCTTTATGCGTTCATACATTTATATTGAAAAAATATTTTTTTTAGTAGTTTGCGTTTATATTTTTTATTGAGTAATTTATTTTTTTTAATTGTATTCTACTCAAGCGAAGCGATAGGAAAACCTTCGATTTATCTAAAGCATATTTTTTGGTATGCATAATGTACACCAATTCGTTATAAAGATTAATCAAAATAATGATTTGCAATTAAGCTTCGCCTTAAGGAAAGAAAAGCGATGAAGTTCTGTAAATGTAAAAGGTAAGAGGGAACGGGTAGGAATTGGGGGCTAGTCTATCCAGAAGTGACGGAAGTATTAATCCTTCCCTCTCACTGAGTACGATCCGGCCCACCACGCAGCTGGTTGGCAGACGCATCAGCTGCCAACACCTGGATAAACATCACTCCACGAACCCGGGGGCCCTGCTGAGACACCGGCTGTAGCTTGCTACTGTGGGTGACCCATGGCAGAGATGTTGGTTATCCAATTAATGGTTCCCTGGGCGGCGGTACTCATACCCGCCTCCCAAATTATCGTCAGCGTTAGAGGTATGCTTATCGCAATGCCTTTGTGCAGCGTGCGGCGTTACTACAAAAACAACGCCAAAAAGTTTAGAATAGCCGACGTACTTGGAGAATAAAAAATAATACATGTCATTCAGAATATATCTGAACACGTGTTCGCGCAGGCGGCCTTATCCGAATACATATAATAGACGAGACACGAAAATATTATTATTTTTAAGAACACGTGTTCCGACTTCCTCATAACATATTCATGCTTTACTGATAGTTTGTTATGAAATTTGTCAATTCATTCGTTATACGCCCTCCAGTCCAGTTTTCAACACAAAAACGAATAATTTGACTAGATTTTTAATAAATCGACAGTTTTCTCCGTGTACTGTCTTCAGCAGTGTCAGCAAAAAAAATATTTTAGTATTTTTTATCTCTAATTTTAAGTTCGGAAAACACAACAACTATCACGTCCATTAATGTGGGCATGTTCCGCAAGTATCCTGATTATCGTCCGGCTGGCGGACGCAAGAACCCTTCATCGCACCACGCATCACGCCGAACCAAATGCAAAATGGGTGTATGGGTCACCTACTCCACTTCGTATAACTCAATGCATGCAAAACGAGATCCTTGACGAGTAACGTCACTGTTGTTTACAAAAACAAAAAGCACACACATATAAAATATTATATATATTTTTAATTTATGCATAACCCATATCCTAAAAATAAAACAACCTTGTTGTTGCGTTTTTGGACTTCGGGACAAGGCAATAGATGTTTGTTTGTGTGCAAAACTGTTTATTATTATTTTTTGAACAGAGTTCACTGAACTGGATATTTTTGTTTTCTAGATTTTGATTGTCTGCATGATTTCGAACACCTACCAAGAATTTAAAGATAGTAGGGTACAGTGTAGCCAACATCGTGAGGTTATGACGTATTTCACGCGAGGTGTTGTTTACTTGTTTCGTGTCTGGATACCATTTCATGATATTTTCACGGATATATTATATTTTTTACCGAGTAAATTGGTGCGATTCTGGAGAGATGCCAGTCGGCAAAAAGAATCTTCAAAATGACGGAGAAATAAATAAAGAAATATAAGACAATGTGTAAAGTAAGGAAAAAAATGATGTTTGCAGTTCCAGAGTTGAAGATACTCTGAATATAGTTCTCGTTGCTTAAAATTGATCTCTCCTTCTCTACTTGATCTAGATTTGCTTGAATTCCTTTGCCGGCAATAAGTTTTCCTGGTTGTCAAATATTTCCAATTTTGGGTCAGCGCCTAGTTTCCTCTAGTGTCCTCGGCATCTTTTTAAGTCATCGCTCCATTTTCCTGTGACCTTTAGGCTGGAAATAGTGCCACGCGAACGTCGGTCGCGTACGGTAAAATGTAGGCGAATGGATGAAGATCTATAGTGCCACGCGCTGCATAGGAGGACCATCGGTCCAGCTCGTCAGCACTACGTCGTCGGTCATCATTCTTACTTTAAAAATTGTACTTGCAAGCTGCAGTGAGTAATAGTGGCGGTATTTTCTATCTTATTAATAATCATTATGTGTCATGAGACGTGCAAAGCCACTAATTTAATACAAACTAATGATATAAATATTTATATTTTTATTAAAGCTTGGTATTTACTTTCAAAGCATTTAATTGGAATATTTAGATCATGAGTGCAAACACAGAAATCAAGGTCGTGAATGCATATACAAGATTTAAACAGTGCGCTCGTCAAATTACCTTGAACTAATTTCATGAACAAAACGTGTCCTATTTTTTGAGTGACACATTAAAAAGTTAGCCCAGTGATTTTTTTATTATTTTAAACCTTCAGGCCTCTGGCATATTAACCGTTGCATTTCTTAAAGATGCTGTCAGAACATAGACAAAATACGTCAATGTGTCAGAAAGTTGTCGGAGAATTTGAGTGTAATCCAAATAAATGGAATATTTTTAAATGACTGTTTTTTTTAATTTTTAAAAACTGTGATCAAATACGCTTACAAATTTTATTATTAGAAAATTTTTTTTTAAATATTTAAATATTTAGATCAAACATTTTAAAGGTTTAAAAATGGCTCACTTTCCGTTTGAACTAAAATTACTGATAACGAAAAAAAAACACATAATATTTTATTACACAAAGGTATTATAAAAATTATTGCCACCTCACTTTTTTGTTATCGCGTACAAAAATAATTAATTGGTTGGTTTCATAAAAGTGTACATTTTACTTATTCTGTGGTTAACTTCTATATTTGAATATAAAGCTTGGTGTTTTCTCTTTCTAACACCGTTTAGTTCATATTTCTAACTATGACGGCAAGGGAGGGAGACGACGATTTCTATGAGACTATATGAACTGTTCCGAAAAGAGACCAAATTAACTCTACGCAGAGTAAGTAAGCTGTTTGTTCCCAAAACCGAACAAATTAGCACGAGGAGTTAAAATAGAAAATGTGTATAATCAATCGTAATGGATATAAAAATGTATATAATCAATCGTATTGCATATAAAAATGACCCAAAAATATTCATCATGGATATTTTTGTCAAAAGATTATAGATAGATGTATAAATATTTTATTTTGACTTGGAAATTCAAACCCAGCAGTAAAATTACGTAAATCTCTTAGACGCCAGAGCTCGACGTCCGAGTATTTTTAAAAACATTGTTGCAGTTTTAAAAAAGTTATTTTTAATTGAATTTTCATTGAATTTAAAAATTGCTCAACCAATCGAGACATCAAACGGATAATCATAGCGAATCAAAGCACTTTTTTCCAAACAAAGCCACAAATCAAAGCAACGTTTTCCAATATCCACAAATAAACAAAGTATTAAATCCGTTGGAGTCGTGGAGTGAAATGATTGCTGCATTATTATTGACAATTATCATTGCGCAATGAAATGGAATCCGATTGCATTTTTAGGTCAGACTCGAATGCGGCCTTTTTATGCAGTTTCCGCCATTAATAAAAAATCCGACCGACAAATCGTCGGTCGCACTTTGACGTAACACTATAATTATTTAAACATTTAGGTTTTTCATTAGTTTTGAATCATACTGCAACAAATCCGTTTATCAAAATTATTGTTTACAAAAATCGCACTAATACGAACGTCTGTCTGCAATTTCTAGGTCGAATAAACTATTTTCAGCATGCAGTGTCGCTTTCCATCATATCCATTTACCTGTTTAATATTTTCTTATTGTGCAAAAATGTTTTTTTCCAGAAAAAAACAATGAAAAAGTTGATTATTTTAATGTTGAAATTATCTGAACCTTTTTAAAGCTCGCGAAATCTTTAAATAGCCAACATAAATACCTTTATTGTTAAAAACATTTTTCAACTGTCTGATTTCTCAATTCTAAGTATTCGTAAGGTACCTAATTTAAGGCGATGCACTATGTCGTGTAATATTTTAAATTGAGCCGCTATCGATAACAACCCTTACGTAGATGGCGATAAGGTTTAAATTCCCGCTTAACACCATCCGCCTGTTTTGATTTATCCAAGAAAAAAACATGGCCAAAAAATGCCTTTTATTTTATTTTGTGGATGTTCAGGCATAAATATTTAATTTTTTTCCGATCATTTTATAAATAACTTAATTTGCCACATTATATAATAAAATCATAACCGAAAATGGGTTCGTAAGTAGGAGATTTTTAACTTTAAAGCAGTTTTCATAGGCCTAATTTTTTTCTGGGCTTATAAAAAGACTTATATAAAAAATACTCGATTATTTCAAAGGTTAAGATGTATTATACTGGCAGTATTTAATTAAAGCATCTGAAACATTTCTAGGCGACCAAATTTTCAAACCAAAAACACATGATTTTGCATTACTACGTATGGCATCGCCTTAAGTGTTTTTCAATACCCTTTTAAAAAGTGATGAAAAGTCAGAGTCATGAAAAGTGATGAAACAAAAACTAGGTTACGTAGGTTAGGTATATATGTTAGTTTTTTATCGCTTTTATTGACTTTATATCATTTTTTAACCTTTCAGAACAACTTATTATCTCACAGAAATCGTTGTCTCCCTTACTTCTATGGCGCGAAATATAGTATAAATGGTGTTAGAAAGAGAAAACACCACGCTTTATGTTCAAATCTAGAAGTTCACCACAGCAGAATTAAAATGTGCACCTTTATGAATCCAAAGGTTCCGACCGCAATTTGAAAATTAGTTAGTAATCCATTCATTATTTTTATATGAAACGAAAGAAAAGTGAGGTGACAATAACGTTTATAATTATCGTTATCAGTAATTTTAGTTACAAAAAAAATTTCCATTCAATATTTTAACATTTCAAAAAATATATGTTATTTCCAATAATAAAATTTGAAAGCGTATTTCGATATCGTTCAAAGGCAGTTTTCAGTTTTAGGATACGTTCAGAAATATTGCAGTTATTTGGATTTGATTGCAGGAAAACTTCCGACCTTCTGATAGAAGATGCCTGATACGATAACGGTCAAGTATTTGACTTACTTTCTGAAGTATGTTTTCTATGAAAACCTGTCCTAGGCGGAATTAATGGAACAGAAGAGAGAACCATCGATTCAATTCTGCTATCATCTCATTTAACTCAACAGGTAATAATAAAGGTACAATGCAGCATTTTCTATCGGCGTGATCTGCTGATTCAGATGTTTCACGGACCATAGACGGGCAGGTCAATGGGACCCGGCGGCCTTAGGCTGACTACTTGTCCGACAAGCGTGTTCCCAGTACTAACCCTCGGCAACTTGTACATAACAGGCTGACTACTTGTCCGACAAGCGTGTTCCCAGTACTAACCCTCGGCAACTTGTACATAACTGGTACTTTGCAAGTGGTGACTGGACCAGGTGCTCTGCTAGAGTACTATCTCCGCCGGCCGATAGATAACTGGTAACGAATAGCGTTATAGCTAACATCCCGATACGCTGACGCGGAGCTAGAATAAAGTGGGTTGAATAGAATTTAAACGTTGAATTTTGTAAGATAAGGTTGCCGATAGTGAAAACCTCTAGATAGCGCAGTCAGAAAATTATTACAAATAGGAGGACGAAGGTAATTTTGAGAATCAGAATTTCAGTGTCAGCACAAATATATATCAATTGTCTTGACAGAAAAACTCTAGCTCTAAAATCTCCGATGATATTCGTGTTAATAAAATCTTTTTCTTCAATAATAAGGAACATTAGTTTGTATTAAATATATTATTAAACGTAGAATTTATAAAATGTAATTTAAACACGGATAAAGCAACGTCACATTAAAACACACCGTTTTGGTTGTTTGACTGAATCTGCTGATTCAAACACGTTCTGACAACTCAACCAGTCTACGTGAGTTATATATCTATAGTCTACAATATCCACAATGTCCACAGTCCATCCACATCTGAACCGATTAAGGCGAAGCTTAATGACAAATCACTATTTTAATTAATCTTTATAACGAATTGGTGTACATTATGAATACCACAAAATATGCTTTAGGTAAATTTAAGGTTTTTCTATCGCTTCGCTCGAGTAGAATACAAATAAAAAAATAAATTACTTAATAAAAAATATAAATGCAAACTACTAAAAAAAATATTTTTCAATAGAAATGTATGAACGCATAAAGGAAACAACTTTAAAAAAATACAGTATTATAGCTAAGATTATCTGTGACAGTTTCACTTGATTAACTTTTTTACTTTATTATAAAATTATCACCATTTTGGCTTGTAGCTTCCTCTTAAAATGTTGTTCTTTGATTTCAGGAGCGGTCATGAATGTATTTTTGCACTTTGGTTCAATACAATAACATGAGTGACGAGATGAGACGAGATGAGACGAGATGAGACGAGATGAGACGAGATGAGACGAGATGAGACGAGATGAGGTCATGAAAAGCTTCGATTAATTCATTCATTCACAACATTTCAAATGTTCTCACGTAATTATTGATAATTAATTTTATCGGGTGATTTAGTAGGAAATTACTGAAGGTGACATTGCGATAATTAAAATGTATTCATTGCGAATTAATGCGGACCCGTTTGGAAAATGAGAAAATTATGTAAAACTCTTTATCTGTCTAACATTGGCCGGGCCGAGACCTCTGTATGGCAGAATTCAACGTCAAAGAAATTAGTATGTCCTGTATATTTTCTGTTTGTACATAATACACGAAGCAGGAAACTGGTGAATTTAGTATATTTGCGGGCGTGACGAGTAGAAGATACTCTCAGTATCGCCCTGGTGTAAGACCATAATTCAGATTTTTTTTTTTCAATTCTTTTATTTTTCCCAATTTTTACATTAATTACATACAATATTATATAAATCAATACGAATAATGGGAACCTTATCGTGGGTAATATATTTAAGTTATTATATTATTGTACCTAGAAATAAACAAACTGTGGACATATAAAACAAAAACAAGATACATTTTATCTAAGCGGTTTGTATAAGAAGTGTTTACAATAGTGTATAGTGAAGTTATAAGTGTTTAGTGTAATATATGGTGAATATTTTATGAGAAACATAAATTGATACAAATTAAATTAAAAAATTTCAACTGCTGTATCGAAAAGCCATAATTTTAACTCTTTTAAATATTGAGGAAGTTTAGTAATCACGTATTTTTCGGTAAAAGATTGAAAGTACGAGGTCCAATGAAACTGCAGTGTGTTTGCATTTGTTTTGTGTTCTTTTGGGGAGTATAAAATACATTATTATTTCTAATGTTCTGTTTTCATTTATTTCGAATTTATTTTTGTTTTTAAAGATGTATTTCATAGTTTGCAAAATAAATAGTTTAAGGAGACAGAATAGTTTAGATTCTTTGTATAACTCATCTGCTGAAAATGTTCTTTTCCGATTATACATAACTTTGATGATATAATTTTGAGTTATTTGTAAAGCCCGCCCCATCCTATTATTCCGTATATGAGTGAAGATTGCACCAAAGAAAAATAAATAATTTTCAGCTTTTCAACATTGAGCACTTTTAGTCTGTAAAATGTGTATGTAGATATCTTAATTTACAGACGGTATTATTAATTTGTGACTGCCTATTTAATTTTGTATCAATAATAATACCTAAATATTTGATCTTTTCAACTTTTCCGAGTTCAAATCAAGATGAGCATATTCCTTGATTACAGTTAACATTGTGTATTCTAATTTTAAGGTTATTGGGGGGTTTATTTTTAATATTTTTATAAAAGGTTAGGTAAAATGTTTTATTATAGTTTAAGAAGAGTCTATTACTTTTTAGCCATTAGAATTAGAATTGAAACGTTGTTTTAAATGGCTTTGGCCGTGTTTGGTGACCAGAACGGTTCTTCAATCGATACCCCAATTAGGGATGCAATAGTCTCTCACTGTCTCCAGACGGTTCATCAAAGTGTGGACTCCATGCATTCGCTTTAGAAAATTTTCACATATAATCGGCTCGAACACCGGTCGTCGAATGAGCTCCTGGAGCGTGCGACGTTCTATTTATATGGGCGCCGGTCGCGAGGGTCGCGGACAGGAAACGCATCCAGCGGTTCACGGCCGTGCTGTAAGCTAAAAGGGCGCCTATTGACAGTACCTACCGTATTTTAGTCCGCCAGTCTGTCCGTTGGTCGATTATTTATAATATAGTGACAGTTTAGCATTATTATATTTTTTACGTCTAATTGGTTTGAATTGGTCTCCATCGCTCATAACGTTCGAAGGACAAAAAACTACAAGATCTGGTCAAAGCGCGCCGATTATATATTAGTAAGCAATAGCGCCTCTAATTGTTTATCTCTATGGAGTTTAGTGACTAGGTCCTGCAGGCCACTTTGCAGGGGGCCTAATCTGTCTCTTTCGGGTTAACAAACCAATAAATTCTAAGTTTAACATTTCCTTGCCGGTGCTGTCAACTGAGTGGACTTCGTCTCTAATTACTAAAATATATCTGTAAATATTGTAAACAGTTTTAAATGAAGATATAAATACTAGTTTTTTATTTAACAATTATTGCTTTTTGATTTTTCCATCTGAAAACAACCAACTTTAGGAAAGGTATTGTTATATTCTAAATTTCTTATCAAGTGGCGTCGATATATTTTATATCTTCATTTAAAACTAGTGTTTATTGAATTATTTGGCGGTTAAAAATAAGCCGATGTAGCACAGTGGTTCCGCGCACGCAGTCAGAAGGGGCGGGTTCAATTCCCGTCGGCTGCATTTATTTTTTCTCGGAAGATGTTTTTAATTTGTAAATGTGTTTCATGCAAAAAATTATTGCTTATAATAAGATGAATATTATTTCAGCGCATCCAGACCAAATGCACAGTGCAGTCTGCAGTGGGTGGGTAGCGGGCAGGAAACTTTCGCAACAACTTCCCAGGAGCCGAGATCGGGAGGTCAAAGTTGCGGGCTATTGATCGCAATCCAAATGGGGTTATTGCTCCGACTGCCGCAGACGAAATACTACAACTCCTTATCTACTATCTACTGACTACTAAATCTAGCGCACTGATTCCCAAAGTGGGCGAGGGGGCGTTGAAGATATCCACTGACCACAGAGAAAACTTACCGATATAAAATATTAGGAATCTTTTCAAATTATTCCTAATATTTTATATCGGTAAGTTTTCTCTGTGGTCAGTGGATATCTTCAATGCTCCTTTGCCCACTTTGGGAATCAGTGCGCTAGATTTAGTAGTCAGTAGATTGTACAAAGTTGCGGGCTATTGATCGCAATCCAAATAGGGTTATTGCACCGACTGCCGCAGACGAAATACTACAACTCCTTATCTACAATCTACTGACTACTAAATCTAGCGCACTGATTCCCAAAGTGGGGGAGGGGGCGTTGAAGATATCCACTGACCACGGAGAAAACTTACCGATAAAAAATATTAGGAATCTTTTCAAATTATTCGTAATCCTGTTAAAAACGGGATTGCAGGTTCTTAAAGAATGAATTGATGGTTTCCTAATAAACTTTCAGTAAAACACGAATGTGTTTTCGCGACGTCGGAAAACGTGTTCATAAAAATTCTAATATTTTCGCATTTCGTCATTGTATATTATCAGGACAAATGCAGGTGCATGAACGCGTGTTCCGATACATTAGGAATAAACTAAAAGTTTAATAGGAAACGGCCTGCAATCACGTTTTTAACCGGATTTTTTTCTCGTGTCGAGGGCAACAGGAAACAGTGAAGGACTGCAAGGGGAGCAGCGAGGGCAACAAGAAAGCGCCGAAATATACAAAGTATTCTACATGATTAAATACTTCATTTTTAGATATATAGATTATAGATTAATAAATGTTTTGATTTTCTGTTCACCTAACTGGATTTGTTATTTTATTACTGTACGGCAGATTTTTTTTATCAAGTTACAGTACAAGAAGTGGTAAATTGGGAAATCAAGTGATACAAAAAAGTTTTAAAATTATTTAAAGAGTAATTAATTAAGTATATATACAGTTTTAGAAATTTCATTAGATAGCAACAATCCTTTTGTCAAAATAAGTATTCAAATAATCCTTAGGCTATCTCTAACAACAGACGCGAATTTAATCTTTAATATTATGAATGTGTTTGACGTTCGGCAGATATACACAAAAACAATCCTCACGCACCTATATACAAACATACATAAATACTACACAAAAAAAATACTCGCTGTACTCGAAACAATAACAAAGATTTACTCCAAATTCCTGTAAAGCATACTACTTTCGGACAAAGAAATTTTAGGTACATTGCAACAAGATTGTACAATACTCTTCCGGAGAACATAAAAAAATGTGATACTCAAACAAATTTCAAAAAAATGTTATAATTTGGATAAATTGTAATTAGAGCCTTTACCGGTGCCCTCACCCAAATTTGATGCAACAAAAATATTGTGTGTTTATATTATAATATATAAGTGTACGTATACTCACAAGTATTTAAACTAACTATTAAAATGAGTGCCTCAACCTAGCCTAGTGAGGCAGGTAATTGTTATGTATTCTATCTTTTACTTGTATATATAGTTGCAGATTTATTAAATAAATATATTATTATTATTTTTTAAATTAAATCACATACACATACAAAGCTATGGATATGATCAAGTAATTATTATTAATATTAAATCCTGCACAGACAGGGGGTTTAACTCATAAATTTGCATATTTATAAAGCTAATCTAGAATAATAATAATAAAATAATGAAAATGTATAAAAATATGCCAAAAATTAACAAAATATGTAAGAAAATAAATAACAAATACATAATTAATTGAAACGTACAAAATGCACATTAAAATAATTATTGATCTCAAATCAGCAAATTTTAACAAATGAATGTATACAAAAAGTAATTAAAATGAAATTTTGAAATAAATTAATACCCACAGTGTCGACCTATGTGGGATTTTACTATTTTTTAATTAATCTAAAAGCGTAAGGGGGGCGCTGAACATACCTACAGGAAAAGGGGGGGGGGCGGTTAATATAATAAGTTTGGGAAACACTGCTATAGTACAAGGCAAATTAAACGTGTACTAAAATTTCGTGTTTAGTTAGTGCTTTCTTCCAGCATAGCGTGCAGAATATTTACGACCGAATTTGATGAATATCAACAGAGGAAATTTGTCGACTTCGCAATGTGGCTGGACATTAGGGCGGGATATTGTGCTCTGGCACGTTACAGCCAAAACACGTTAAAATGAGCTTAAAATTTAATACAAGGCCTTTTGTTTGGCGTTTTAATTTTTAAAATTGGAACATGTGGGGTTATCTGAGGTCAATGTATTTTGGCACAATGCCTCTGTACAAGCTTCCAATCTTCACCGGCCTCAATTCTCCAAAATGGGGATGATATAATATTATGTGCATAGTTCCACCAATCCCCTTCAGTTGGAACTCTTAGGCCCTTCGTACACGATACAAGCGTGAGATATAAAGATGGCTTCCGTACACGGCGCTACCCGAATTATACTGAACTTGACCATTTTCTGAAGTGCAGCCGTGGAATTAATACATGCCAAGTGACTCTAGCGACGAAGACGATAATATTGTTATTCTTTATATTTACAAGCATGAAAGACGAGCTAAAAGAAGATTTTGGGTTCACCCATACAACGAAATATATGTTAATTTAGGTCATTCGACGCCGCCAAGGAACTAAATGAGAATGATGTCAAATGGACTTTGCTTTCCAACCTCCATCCACGCCTTCTCCGCTAAATCCTTTCTAACGTATTCCGGTAAATTATAGTTATTTAAACATGGATATTTTTCTACTTCCTAGCAAATTTAACATTAAAATCTACAGTAGCGTGCTACCAGCACTGTCAGCAGGCGTGTAAATAAACACCAAATCCGTAGTCGACAAGTCGTGTCGTTTACGAACACTAGCAAAATAGTATGGCGGATACTCACGAGCGGCGCGTATGCTGCGCGCAGAAAACTCGAAACGCTCGTATCTCCGTGTATGAATAGCCTAAGGCCCTTCTTCAACAGGAATTAGCAAGTATCCAATACTCATGTTGTGTACATACGTCGCATACACGTCGCTATTTAAATCACGAGACCCGCGTCGCCACCAATCATTGTTGAATTATCGAAACGTAAAAAACACTTAGAATCAGCATTCATACTGTGGCAAACTGACGGTCTGCAAAAAGATTAAAATTTGCGGGATTGGATTGGGACAGGATTGTATCACACATGGTAGAAGGGAAACGATTCTCATTCGTTTCCCTGACTCATGGGTTCCAAGTTCGACGGCTTCGTTATGGCTATGGATGTGGAACGGGTCCAGATATTCACCAGACGGGGCAAGAGCGGGCGTGGGCGGAAGCCACACTTAGCAATCATTTTGGAAACTTCTTGCCAAAATAGGATTTATTAGAGCGGTTAAATGTTGAATGGAGATATAATTCTCTGTAGCTAACTTGAGCCCCTGGAGTCCAACCACCTAACAATCGAGCCATTTAACAATATTTAATTCGTAAAAAGTTCAAAAGAGACAAACTCAGGCATTATCATGCATAACCGGATTTTCCATAATGCATACAGACTATAGGAAACGCTTATAATGTTTTAAATTAGAAACATTTGAACTTTGACCGTCAAGACATCAAATTTATTTTCAAAATTTCAAAATCAAAATCAATATGAACCATTAATCTACTAAGAAACACGAAACATTCCATATTTCTTTCCAATGAACAATCTTGACCTTCTCCCAACCTCTTGTGCAAAAGTGTCGTCTATGCATATAACATCCACGGTAGTGGCAAGATTTTTTTTTTATAATAGAAGATACAATATAATAAAATAATACATAACAATCTTAACTAATTACAATTCCCGATTAGTGGAGAATTGTTCTCGAGTCTAACTGAGTAGTTAGTCAATTTACTAATTTATTTATTTTTTATTATTATTAATTATTTACTTTTTTTATGTTCTCCCATAAAAAGCAATTGCTTGTGTGTATGGGATGAGGTATTATTTGTTTAGTTTTTTAGATTTATTATTATTATTAATTATTTTTGTTAGTTATGTTTTCAGTATATTTTTTTTAATTGTGATTTGAATTCTTTGAATCTATCATTAAGGCGATGCATTACGTCGTGTAATATTTTGAATCGAGCCGCTATCAATAACACACCTTACGTAGATGGCGATAAAGCTTAAATTCCCGCTTAATACCATCCACATGTTTTGATGAAAAAAATGGCTAAAAAGTGCCTTTATTTTATTTTGTGTATGTTCAAGCACAAATACTTAAATGTTTTTCGATCATTTTATAAATAACTTAATTTGCCACATTATACAATAAAACCATAACCGAAAATGGGTTCGTAAGTAGGAGATTTTGAACTTTAAAGCAGCTTTCATAGGCCTTATACATTATTTTTTCTGGGCTTATAAAAAGACTTATCTAAAAAATACTCGATTATTTCAAAGGCCAGAATGTATTCTACTCGCAGTATTTAATTAAAGCATCTGAAACATTTCTAGGCGACCAAATTTTCATACCAAAAACACATGATTTTGCATTGCTACGTAGTGCATCGCCTTAAGTGATCTTATATTTTCTGGCCATTTATTGAAGAAATTTGTTCCTAAGTATTTGTAGTTTTGTTGACCCAAAGTTTTTTTACAAATCGGAATTGGTAACATGTATTTTTGACTGAGATTTGCTGTGTTTTTTAATGGAACGGTTTTGTTTAGGATATCCTCTTTGTAAACCTATAAGGTTGAGTGATACAGGAATAGAGTGTTTAATTTTCTGACTTTAAATTCTTTGAATATGAGTTGATTATTAATTCTTTTAAGATAATGGACATATTTAACGATAACTCCCAGACCTTTACAAAATTTCTCGAATCTCTTGTTTTTTTTTTTTAATTCTAAGTAATCACGCTTTTCCGCCGCAGATGTGGGCAGAAAGGGTGGCATGAAGTAGTTGGTCGATGCTTACCACACAACTCGATATGGCACATACCTACATTACCTACTCATTGCTTTATTCCCATCATAAATGGACATTATACACAATTCGCTACAATGCCATCTCAGGAATGTGATAAACTTGATCGTGCTGCATCTTCCTGCGCGTCGTGTCTCCTATCGCTGATCTGCAATTCTCGTGTGTATAATATCATAATTTCAGATGATGTCAACTGCACTTGCACCCGATGCATGGCGTGATGCATCGGACCAGACACCCTGTTAAACGTGGTACTGAACCCGAAATGACTAACGCATTGGGAGTGTGACGCATTCATAAACTGGATGCATATTATTATATTATAATATGCATTGGATGACTGGAAACATGTTTCTAAAACTGTTTTAAGGACCGGATAGGCTCCTCCATAAGTTATTGTAAAGCTAAGCCGTTTAATGGTTCTAAAACCCCTTCGGTGTCCTAGCACAGCAAGATGGAATAAATATGTATGAGTTTAATAATTGTTCAATCATACATGTTTGTCACCTACTAAATTGTGGCACGTAAATGGTCAAGAGATGGAACTAATTGGCATCCAACGCAAATTACCTTGCTCTTCTTATGGACATGTATATTATTTTTATCAATTATAGCTAGATAAAAAATATTTTTAATTGCAACAATAATATCAGAACGAAGTCATTTAGATACTAGTTTGTACCTAGATTGCATGCAGCTGGCAGCACTTTCGCAGAAATTGTAGAAGTGTTCAACTGCACGGAATAAAGTTACAAGAAGGCTATAATAACATATCTCAGTAATAATAATAATTAATTTTTCACTTGTGGCAAACACTTTGTGGGTATACATAATTATTATAATAACAATTAAGGTTAGCATAATACATTTCTTCTGCAAGCGTTCTATATAATTTTACATTTGATTAATGTTCCACTGAATTATTATGTATATTTTATCACATGTTTGTAAAAGCTTTTGCTAATTTGTCCAAAACAGTTTTTGCACACCCACCCCAATCTAAGGATGGATAGTCTAGAAGTGACCCACACATAGCATCATAGATGAGTTTCAATTCTTTTTTACGTGAGATATTTCTGATTGTCATAAACATGTACGTAAGCTTTCTAACCTTTGTGGCAACTAGATCTATGTGTCCGTCCCATCTAAGATATTTGTCTAATATAACACCAAGGTATTTTATACTGTCTACGCATTCCAATTTATAGCAATTACAGGTAGTGGAGTTAATGCATTTATGTATAAAAATATTATATGCTTCCTCGGGTTGGCCCGCTTTTGTCGCACTAAATCGTATAAATTTAGTTTTTTCCGAATTGAGTGTCAACAGATTATAGTCTAACCAAAGTTTTGGCTGTTTTATTCCACTTTCTGCTTTACAGTGTACATCGTTACATGTTTTTCCTTCAAATATTAAGACAGTATCATCTGCAAATGTTATAATATGATTGGAAAAATTGCTGTTACACAGATCATTGATATAAATACTGAACAAACAATTGTTTTTAGCGTAATAATTGTATCTCAGGCACAAGCTCCTACAGTCTTATAAAGTATCCCTAATACGCCGCTGCAGCGCTGGTATAACTATATGGTAAAGTGGGTCGTATTCTGCTCGGGTTAAAATATTTACTCACAATAATATTCATGCAAGATTTTTTTAGTCTGGCACCACTTTGTTCCAATCCTCAAAAACACGGTAATTTTTGCATTTCGCGTTTAGTTGTTAACTTCACGTTTCTTCAGATGACATTTGCGACATCATTGATCTGGTCTGCGTTGAATTACTTCGAAAGTTGGCCAATTTGATAATGCGTTCCGTATTTGCTTTGGTAAATCGATATTTCGATTTAAAATAATCCTCTGATAGTGCTGCCAATGGGTATGACTGCTTTTTTTTACATTTTCATTGCACGACTGATCGATATTTGTCAAATCAACCAGATTTCTAACAAAGTCCGCGATCTTCGTCTTAATACCATAGTAATACGTCGCTAATCCTAAGAGTCGGGCAGTTTAAAAATCTGTCAGCCACTAATACTGCGGTATTACGGCCGGTGTACGCAGTACGATTATGTGTAACGTTTTCTACTAACCTGTTATTATCCCTCCGTATTATCTATTATGTGTAAGACGGCTAGAGTAACTGAAGCTGAACTGAAGGTCATATATTTTTTTCTATCATGCGGAAATACGTAATTTTGTTGACGTTAGAAAGAGAAATAATAATAATTCTTTCCAGTATGCATCAAATATTTAAACTGGATGCCATTAATAAAATCCTAAAAGTAGACAAAATGAATAATACATATTCCGCGTCGCTATCGTAACAATCGGTTTAACTTTAAAAATTATTTTTTATTATATGAACGAGATAAAAGTGAAGTTAGAGTTTTCTAACAAATTTCCCAAACAAAACGAATGTTTTTTCGAAATATCGAGTTTTCTCAATTTTTCTACGATAGGAGTAACAAATTACGTAAAAATGTGGTTGGTGTTTTTGACAACATTTTTCACGTTTGGTATTAAAATTCAATTATTTATAAATATTAATGTTTATTTTAAACACATACACCGGGAAAACAATTTTATCTAGTTTCTAAAACAGTATTTTTTTTAGGGAAAATTAAAAAATTAATGTATTTAGCGCATTAGAAATACACAGAAAACATTGCAAACTGAACAAATGTGTTGAAAGTACTGAAGTTTCAACATATCAAAACGCTATGTTTTAACGCTATAGTTTTTTATGTAGAATATTTAAATAAATTATCATGTATCACCTATCCTGAACTTACAGAAACTATTGTCATTTTTTACAGTCGCCCAATGCGTCTCGTTATGTAAGGATATTAATCTACATATTTAAAATGCATAATATAAAGCGTAGCAGCAAGACGCGATTCAAACAGGCACAAAGTGCATCCTGTTTCGTTTTAGAATTAAATAATACGACGCAACGTCTACAATACAATACATAACTACTATGTACAGTTCGCCCGGTTATGTAGTAAGTATTAGAATGGATTCTTTTAAAATAACGCTGTCTGGCGATCCCCAAAATTGATGGGGGAATCCCAATGAGTTAAGGTAGAAACACACAGGATCGACGTACGCTACGTAAGCAACGTATTACGATATCTGGACTAATTACAAGCCATCTAAGAAAATAGATGCTTTAGAAACACACTTCACACGCAACGTAAACCCACGCTTTCATCGCTGCGCCGATCTGGGCTGTCCAGATTGGCGTGGGACGTGTAAGGAAGGATGGAGGTGGTAGCGTCACGCCTCCAACGAGTTGTTTTCACATGTATTAAGGGTATAATATATGTATTTACTCTTATGTATGGTATACCTATGGTTGTTTGTTTTCCTCAAATTCGCTCTCTGAATCGCAAGACATGACAAAGCTACGAATTGCGTCTGCTGACATAAACACATAAACATAACCTAAAAAATCAACGACAAATCAAATGACGCGCTTGCGCGCCGCGTACTTCTCGTACCAGAGAACCAATGTGCACGTTGACCTGGGAACGTAGTAATGCGTGTATCGCGTAGGTCGACCCAGTGTTATTCTACCTGTAGTCTCTTATAGTTAAATTTCATGTTTTTACCATAATAATTAGAGTTATTAAGGTGTCTCCATAGGTGTCGATAGTAGTACCACATGATAGAGACAAATGTCGAACGTTTGAGTCTAATACCCGAATGGTTACGAACATAGCCGATGTTAGCCGATCTACAGGCGAGCATCTAAATAACGGACGTGAGTCTTATTAGATATTCATTATAAATACGACGCGATAATAAACAGACCCGTAATCTCAGAACGAACAGAAGTGCTATTGAAATCTCCCGAGACCGCAAGACCGGTCGGTGGCCGAGTTGACATCGCGTTTGGGTCCCACCCAGGCGTAGTGTGTTCAATTCCTCGGCTGGCTAAGTCCTCCATCACAACACAAGCAACATTTTCAGCTTACTGTGGTGGTTGTAGGAGATTTTCAAATATTGTCAGGTTATTCGTAACCCGGGAATGTTTGTCTTTCTTAAAAAAAAAAAAAAAGTCATAAAGAGGGGGGACGTCACAACAGAGCTATCAGCGGCAAGTCTCTAGTAGACAAGACGGGGATTGTGACAGGGAATTTTCGATCTAGAATATTACAAGGAATTTGTCGAGATCTCTCGCCAGGGAATGTTACAGAATCTCAAGCGTCTGGTTTGAACTTTGTACTAATAGTGAAATATTGGCTGTAGGCAATTCCACGCAAAGCAAACACTAACTACATTCCTAAACAAAATAGGTATTATAAACTGAAGGCGCAGTTTGTGATGTACTAGTATTTACTACCCGGTTTCGCCAGAGTAAAAAAATCTATTGAACATTTGAAAAACATAGAACAAAAAAAAATTGTGTCGTATGGTTATTATTTTACAGTTAAATAGATTATCAAAGGCGCTATAGTTCATTATGGAAATTATGATCCGAGCTGGATTTAAAAAAAAAAATATATATATGAATTTCAAACTTGTTAATTAATATTAATTTAACTTTCGGTGGCAATCACGTGGACATATACGCATTTCTCTTTTCCAACATAAAAATAATTAAATAAAGTACATTAACTTCTGTAATGTCATCCAATTTCAGAAAAATTCTATATGTCCTCGAGCGTATGCGTGATTGCCACCAAAAGTTGATAGAATGCATTGTCATCGTCAACGAATCCGTCTGGCGAGTTTGACGGGAAGTCGGGTAATTTCCGCTTTCAAATTTGCATTCATTCATTACCGAAAACAAAAGTGAAATTCTAATACATGTATTTAAAAAAAAATGGTGACCGGATAACTCATCAGAATGACAAATCTACACACCTATAAAAAGTGTCACAAAGTTATGAAAAGTGATGAAACAAAACTAGGTTAAATAGGTTACATATGTAACTATTTAACCTAGTTTTTGTTTCATAATTTTTAATGACTATATCATCTTTAAAGGTGTGTTGAATTGTCATTTTGAGAAGTTATCATGGAACCAAAAAAATGGAGTCTCAGGAGAAGACAGAAAGTAATTCTCAAATCATTAAAAATCACTTACTTTATTATTGTTATTTAAAAATAATCATTTTTATTTTAAATCACAATAATGAGAATTTCTTCAAATTATTATTAATCAGTAATTAAAAAAAAAAAAAAAGAATTTCTGGCCCTTAACGAATGAATTGATAGGTTTTCTGATAAACTTTTACTAAAATACCAATGTATTGTCACAATGTCGGAACATGTGTTTTTAAAAATCCTAACATTTTCGAATTTCGTCGTTATATTCCGAATTATATTATTACGAATTTACTTAAAATTTTATCAGGAAATGGATCGCAATCCCGTTTTTAACCGGATTACCAATAATTTAAAGAGATTCTCAATAAATTAGCAATAATGATTTTTTTCGTGCACTTGTATTGAGGGAATCGTGAGTAACAGATGGAATATCAGATGCAGCCGAGGTTGAATTTTTGGAACATAATCAGGACCAAAATTGGACAAATCAGTTACTTTACTGTGGGTGAGTTTGAATTATGAATAAAGGAACAAGCAGACCAAATACACTCTTGTGAATAGCATTCAACTTGTGAAAAGCATTCAACTCGTTAAATACATTCACCTTGTGACCTTCAAGTTGTCCTGAGGTCACTATTGGGTTGTATTCCTCCCACGTGCATAATATCTTCTTTTGGGACCTTTTAGGGACAAGCTAACTATAAAGATAACATTATTTAAATCAATGGACTGAATGCATGAATTAAGTGATTTATTTGAAGATCTGTTTAAAAATGATAGTTTGTAGTATGTGTTTAGAGGCTTCGTGATATTTCATCAAACTGACAATTAAACACACCTTTAAAAAGTGATATGAAGTAATTAAAAGTGATGAAACAAAAACTAGGTTAAATAGTTACCTATGTAATCTAGTTTTTGTTTATATTTAATAATAAACAAAAGAATATTTAATAAACTCCCAATGACAATTAAAAATTTAAACGTTTTTACAGCCAAAGTCAAATATAATCTAAAGAAATGGCTATTAGATAATGAGGATTTATATTGATGCACTACTGAAGACCTTTTTTTCCTAATTGGAATTCACAGTCTAGGGAAATGGAAAATCGTTATAAATTTGTATTACTGAGTCTAGTTTTTGCACTGTTAATTCGTGGTGGAATTCCATTGTAATAGAATTAAAATTAAAAAAAAAAAAAAATAAATAAAAAAAAAAAAAAAAAATAAAATAAAAAAAACCACCAGTCTGAAAATGTCCGTAGTAGGATGAAACCGGTCCTGGTAATAATAAATAAGTGGAACAAAGTGAAAAAGTTTTTTAATTTTAATTCTAATTTGTATTACCTTATATATATTAAAACCATAGAAGTACTTGTTGATTATATTCATTTGTTCATATTAAATTCATTTGTGCTTGTGTTGTTATATGAGGCTTATACTGCTTCTTACATATTTATATTTATACAATCTTACAGGCTTATATTGCTTCTTACTTATTTATATTTATACAATTCTGTAATTTAACCAACTTATCATTTATTGTTAATTTATCATCAACATTATACATACCTACATACTGTTTACCATTGTACCATGTTATTGCAAAAATGTTGACATTATGTACCTGCTGACAAACTACATAAGTAGTTTAGCAGGTTTAAATGTTAAATAAATAAAAAATAAAAATAAAAAATCACTTTTCATGACTTTATATCACTTTTTGTAGGTGTGCTGAACTGTAGTTTTGATGAGATACCCGGTCACCGTGTTTAGTTGGTGGCCGGATAAATCATCAAAATGACAATTCAACACAAATTTAACCAGTGGAACACCGATGGGTCTCTGAAGATCATGAGCGCCTTCTAATATGATCCTTGTTAGAATAATTTGTGATGGTGACCGGATAAATCATCAAAATGATAATTCATCAAATCTTTAAAAAGTTATATAAAGTCATGGAAAGTGATGAAACAAAAACTTTATTAACTGGGTTAAGTAGGTTAGGTTAGGTTTATATTTTTTCATCGTTTCTAATGACTTTATATCAATTTTTAAAGGTGTGTTGATTTGTCACTGTGTTGAGTTATCATGGAACCATTTGTGATGCGATTTTTGACCTTAATGCTTCGAATAATGCGTGAAAAACAAAATCAGCATTGTTTGGGCTAATAAAACTTTAGGTTCTGCTAATATTTTTCTGTTTTATGATCCGGCCTTCAACAGTGATATAACTAATAACCATCACGTCGTTTCCCCGCAGGGGTAGGCAGAGAGGACGGACAGCCAAACAACTCGGTCTTGGCACACACTTCTTGCCTCATTCACATTCATACATCGTCTCATACATACTCTTCTATTATTCTGATTCACTTGATCGTGCCATGTCTTCCTCGGGCGTCCCCGACTGGGACGGGGTCGGGTCGGTCGAGTCGGGCCATGTCTGAATGTATAATAATATAATATATAATGCTACAAGGTTCACAGAAAACTTATTAATCCCAAAAGCAAACAAAACTATATTTCAAAAAGGACCACACTTACATGGCTATTAAAGTATATAACAACCTCCCACGTAGCATCAAACAAATAACCGACATACTTAAATTTAAATCAACACTAAAAACATTTCTTTTAAACAAATGTCACTACACTGTTTTTTATTTATTATTTACATGCATTTGTTAACATGTAATTGTTGGGTTATGTAATATAATGTGTATTTTTTGGGTTTGCTGGAAGAAATAGGATGTAACCTATAAGCTATACCCTTTGTACTCTTTTTGGGCAATAAATATTTTTTGAATTTTTATGAATGTCTGATGTATGAATGTGAATGAGGTAAGAAGTGTGTGCCAAGACCGAGTTGTTTAGCGGTCCGTCATCTCTGCCTACCCCTGCGGGGAAACGGCGTGATGGTTAGTTAGTTTAGATTTCTTTTGCATGAAATGAATAAATATAATACCTAAGTAGGTAAGAATATAAAACCAAAAAGAAATGATGAGAAAGGAAGAAAAAGAGTAACATTTACATGGCGTTCTAATAGGTATCATCTATGAATCATATTGGGAGAATAACTTGGAAGAAATGTTTTTATTTTGAATAGTGGAATCCACCAGGTCATCCTGATAATATACCTACTCCAATAATATTATTACTAGAATACAGAAGCTCCACAGAAGCAAGCAGATTCATTTATAGAATCTTACAAATAATATGTGTTTGCCAACTTTAAAAAAAAAACACATTTATCTTATCTATACTATGGTAAAACAGTACTTACACGACCTCGTTGAAGTGCATAATTATTTTCTAAAACCCCCGCTATCAGAATATAATGTTTATCATACAGTTACAGTCATTTGTTTTTGTGGACACTGCAATGCTGTCCGAAACGTTGGCTAAAGAAGGAGGTAGCGCCACACGGCATAATACCCTAAAAATAAATCAGTTTAATACTTTTGGCCGTGAAAATCTCAAATCATACCTTTATCATACAGTATTTCGATCATCGAACACCAAGTCTAATAATTTAAGGGCTTAAAATAATAAAAGAACATTGTGATAATTCTAGGCATTAAAGTCAAACCACATTATCTACATACTTCAAGGGCTTAAAGTCAAACAAGTAATAAATAAGAACCAATGGACAGAGTTATAAATGTAAAACCAATCATGGAACCGAGGGCTTAAAGTCCAACAACGTTATCTACAAGAACTTAAAAATAATTCTAGGGCATAAAGTCAATAGTTATCTACAATAAAACATTTAATTATTATTATAGCCATGTCTTTTTGTGGATAATTTTGTTTGACTTTAAGCTCTCGAATTATTAGTATATTTTTTGTAGATAACGTTGTTGACTTTAAGCCCTCGATTCCATGATAAATCGAAACAATGACAATAGAACACATATTTGAAAGCGATAAAAGGGCATAAAAATAGATGAAAAAAAATAACTATGAACCTAACCTATTTAATCTAGTTTTGTTTCATCACTTTTCATGACTTTACATCATGTTTTAAATTTCCGATTACCTACGTTCTTATATCCAAAAACAATAAAAATTGATTAAAAACGCTGTCTTGTTTGGAACAACGTGTTATGTATGTGAGTTAAGGTTTTAACAATTCAACAGCTAACTAAAAACACTGTCTAATAGCAAAAGTTTTCAGCAATCCAACTGCTAACTAAAAAAACAATGTCTAATAGCAAAGGTTTTCAGCAATCCAACTGCTAACTAAAAAACACTGTCTAATAGAAGGTTTTCAGCAATCCAACTGCTAACTAAAAAACACTGTCTAATAGAAAAGGTTTTCAGCAATCCAACTGCTAACTAAAAAACACTGTCTAATAGCAAAGGTTTTCAGCAATCCAACTGCTAACTAAAAAACACTGTCTAATAGAAAAGGTTTTCAGCAATCCAACTGCTAACTAAAAAACACTGTCTAATAGAAGGTTTTCAGCAATCCAACTGCTAACTAAAAAACACTGTCTAATAGAAAAGGTTTTCAGCAATCCAACTGCTAACTAAAAAACACTGTCTAATAGAAAAGGTTTTCAGCAATCCAACTGCTAACTAAAAAACACTGTCTAATAGAAAAGGTTTTCAGCAATCCAACTGCTAACTAAAAAACACTGTCTAATAGAAAAGGTTTTCAGCAATCCAACTGCTAACTAAAAAACACTGTCTAATAGAAAAGGTTTTCAGCAATCCAACTGCTAACTAATAAACACTATCTAATAGCAAAAGTTTTTGGGACCTCTACCCACTCGAGCGATTGGTTGTATAATATACATTTACCATTTTATTTAATTATTTTAAATATTAATACGGAAACATATGAACTGCTTAAATCCAATGAATTCACCTAGTTTCGACGTTTATCCCATATGTTTATACAAATTTGGCACATAACAAGACAGAAAACAGAAAAGACACAGAAAATAAAAAGATAACAGTCTCAACTGGGAATCGAACCCACGACATCTGTCTTACCGGAACAACTTCTTTATCCTCTCGACCATTGGAACCTAATTATTATACTTCATATTTGTCGATCTCATATTTCAAATTCAGAATTAACAATATTATCTATTTTTTCCATATTTTAATCAGCTTATTATTTTGAATGATCACAAAGTTTTAAAGATTTTTTTTACAATAAGACCGGAGGCTCTGAGTAAAATAATTTCCCTGCCTATGTAATCTTTGGGGATGCTGTGTGGAAGGTCGGTCTACGGAAAGGAATGAGAGGAAGTTCTTGAAAGGAAAATGGTATGAGGGGTGGGTAGGAATCTAGGGATCAGTGTGTTCAGGAGTGACCAGTTGGACAGGTCAAAGGGTCTCCCCAAACCAGCCTCTCCCGATCTGGCACACCACGCAGCTGGTGGGCAGGAGCACCCTGAATACACTTCACCCGATGAACCCGGGCACCCCTGCTAACTCATCAAACGTAGCGAACCATTTGGGGTGACCTATGGCAGTTATTAGTTGGTTATCCAATAAAACGGTTCCTGGGGCGTGCCCAAACCCGCTTCCCCGTTGAAAAATTAAAAAAACTAACATACACCTAAGCTGAAATTTCAGTAAATTGATTGTTATTGTTGCTAAAAAAGTCTTTGTAGTTGGTATTATGAACAAAATAAAATAAGGGAGTGCTGATTAAAGATTAGATAGGTCACCTTCTAACTCCGACTTACATCCAATCTAATATAAAAGAAAAATAGAAGATATTGTTAGAACAAACACTAATAAGAGAATAAGGATGACTGAGGCAAGGAGTGAGTGCCAAACCGAGTAGTTTGGCGGTCTGTCCTCTATCTGCATACCCCTGCGGGGAAACGGCGTGATGGTTAGTTAACGTTTCTATACGTGGAATTTTCGAAATATATATTTAAAGCAAATATTATCCAAAATATAATGAATACGTTCCAATCTGTGCAGTGTCAAGATGCTTTATAGAAATAATAACATTATTCCTACCTACTAGTAAAGCAGATTTCTTATTTTTGTTTTTTACGGTTCTAATTTTTAAAAATTGCACAATTTCACTCATTTAAAAATCTGGGAATATTAAGAACTGGATTTAAAAAGTTCTACATTAAAAAAACTAATGTATCAAAAATCAATATGTACCTACCTATCTAATAATTCTTATTGTATTCACTTCTAAAAAAAAAATTATTTTTAATTAATCAATATTTTTAAGTAAAACATTTTTAAATCAGAATTAGATCAAATTCATTCCTATGCAATATTGGTTGGAAAATAATGGATTCTATTTCGATGTCGGTAGGAATTTTTATGTCCCCGATGACATCGCACAAATCTGTCAAAAACTTCAAGTCATCAGCTGTTGTTAAAAAGAAATTCAGATTAGAGGGCGATTGCGGTGGTAATTAATGCAGTGTGTCCATTGAAATAATAGAAACAAACGTTTCATACGTCATACATTATTTATGTACAAACATTGCCTCGGTATGTTTTCACTTTCAGCTGATCTTTCGACGTCAAATGGACGAACTCAGCTGACAAAACAAAACAAGTCAGCGCGGGCTCGTGTAAACGCTTATAATTGACAAAATACACAGTAACTCGCGAATCCCACAACGCAATAAACAAAAAATGGACATTATTCAATACGTTAGGTGTGGTAATAACATCGAGTTATTGTCACTATTGACCTCAATAATAATCATTGTAGGTAACCTCAAACGAACCAAGAAGGAATCCAACCAAGAAAAATGGCAATAAAACATTTTCTGATAACGAACAAAAGAAATATTGGAGTTCAGCTTCAAGGCAATGGAAAACAACAGTTGGCCATCACAATATTAAGATCTAAGTGTCAAAATATCATACGAGAATTCAATGCGCAATTAATCGACTTACCTTTCTGTAGGCTGCGGCTGAACGTTAAATCCACAGAGAGGCTGGTGTCTTCATTGTTTGAACTGGTTTATATCGTTGACATTTCACTTTTAACAACTATTCAAAAGAATTTTGCACAAAAATTAATGCCATCGAACACAAGCAGACAAAACTTCAGCACCGAAAGACAGTCTAAAGGCAACACTACAAGCAAGCCAGATTTTATTGGAAAATAAGCACACGATAATAGTCCTTATTTCTAAGGACACAAAGTATATTTTCACTTACATTTAATATTACAAAATGAATACATTTTTAGGTTATCGTTTTATACTGACATTATATTATATGTAGAAATAATTTGACTTCGAAACACACACAAATATTTTTATTTATTAAAATAATGCCTCGTTATTCAAGTTATATAGTGAAATAAGTTTATCTTTTAAATATTGCCCACAAAGAAAACAAACATTCAGGTGAGCTTATAGCCACAGCTGAAACAAAACAAGAGTGTTACCATTATATAGTTTTTTATTCCTTATTATTGAACAGATGGGATAATAGAGGGCCTTACACGTACGCTTCGGGGCGAGCTACAGCTGGTACCGCCCCTGCATAAAAGTCCGGCGATGAACTGCACTGCAAAGTGCAAACCGCTACCTGACTTTAGTGGACTTTACTTTTCTGCGCTGGGGCTGGAACCATGGCTCGAATGCTCGCTCCGAAGCGTACGTACGTATGGAAAAGCCTAATTCGACACACAACAGAGCAAAATAATATTATAATTTTTATCTTTATCATTATAAAAAAGCATTCAGAGGTGCCATCTCGCGTAAAATCATTCTAACTATTATAATAAAAACTAATTATAGGGTTATTTGTAATTGAAATACTTTGTTTTAATTTTTCAATAAAAATGGTGTAAACAGAGTATTTCATTTATACATAATCAAATGACAACACTACTATTAAAGAAGTTATTATAGGGTGTTTGTAAAAACTAATAGTGCAATACACTAAAATCATTTTTGTATGAATGTGTATAAATATTTAATTTTATTTATTTTTACTTTTGGAATGAATTAAACCTCAAATTGTATTATTTAATCATTGAATACAATATTAAAGGACGGTATCTTTTTCTGTTTCAAATTTTCGTTTGAGAATCGATAATATATTATACATATACATACATATATTGTCTTCAATGAAATTTTATTTAATTATTGAAGACAATATTAGCGATTCCTAAACCAAAATCTGAAACAGAAAAATCAGAAAAGGATACGGTCACGTCTAGGCCTCGAAACCAGGACCCTTGCCTTGCCGGGGCATGGGGCAAGTCACTAATATTGTCTTCAATAATTAAATATTACAATTTAAGGTTTTACTCACTAAGTTATTCCAAAAATAGAAATTTTATTTATTATTATTGACAGATTAAGTTATTTTCTTGGTATTCCTAAACTCCAGTTTCAGTTTCAATAGAAGATGTTCTGAGGAACTAGCGTCATTGATCCCTTCGCCACCGGTGCACAGCCGGGAAACACTGCAAATGTGCGCCCAGCATTTGTACATAGTTGACTTTATAATATGACAACAGGTAATTTCTGTTTTTTTTTTTTAAACATGACTCCATTTCCGCAGGGATAGGCAGAGGGGATGAACCCACACAACTTACTGTCTTGACACATTTCTTACATCATTCATGAACATACAATGTCTCACACATACTCTTCCATATTTTGACATGACCCAACCAGAAACGGGTCCCTGGTAGAATATGAAAACCTATAAAAAAAGTACTGAAAACAACATAGAAAAAAATTAAATGGAATCAAATATCTTTAGTCCGCCTCAGCACAGGACCCCTTATTGAGAAGGGCTAAGAATTACCATTACTACTCTTAAATCACCATAATATTTTGTATGTACAAAATTTTGTACAGTTAGTTAGTTAGTTAGACAAAATATAAAAAAATTGCATTTGTGCGTTGCACTGCTCGTCTTCAGTCTTCACATAACTTACGACATCTGTGTAGACAATCATCGAAATAAGAAAGTAAACTCTAGTCATAAATCCCGCCAGGTCATTATTTGAGCTATCTTAACTAACTTGACTTAATAAACTAGTAAAAGATTTCCGCGCAAACGCAAAGGAGTTGTGCATTATTTCGGTGGGCACAAAACTTTATTGCATGTGCGAAGCGCCTTGAACCCAAGTGTATTTTGCACCACTTTGATAATGCGCATTGCGTGATCCAATGCCTTTGGAATGGATTCGTTTAGGAATACTAATTTACGAGGGTTGGTCAATAAGTCCTTAGAAAAAAGCATTAAAATAGTTTGTATTTTTGTATATTTTTTTTTATTTCTCAACATAATCTCCTTGGAGCTCAATACACTTGGTTAGACGTTTCTCAATTTTTTTTAAACCGTCAGAAAAATAAGTTTTCGGAAGGTCCTCAAAATAAGCATTTGTCCGATCGATGACTTCTTCATTTGAAAAAAAACGTTGTCCACTTAGCCATTTTTTTAAGTTTGGGAAAATGACAAAGTCACTGGGGGCTAAATCTGGCGAATACGGTGGGTGGTCGACCAATTCGAACTTCAATTCTTCAATTTTAGCCATTGATCGTAAACATGTGTGAACACGGGCATTGTCCTGATGAAAGAGGATTTTTTTCCTGTTTAAATGAGGCCGTTTTTCTTCAATTTTGTTTTTTAGCTGGTCCAATAAAGATGCATAATAATCCCCTGTTATTGTTTTTCCTTTTTCCAAATAGTCAACGAAAATAATTCTACGTGCATCCCAAAATACAGTAGCCATAACCTTACCAGCTGATTTTACGGTTTTCGCCTTCTTTGGACATGGTTCGCCTTTCGCAATCCACTGCTTTGACTGTTCTTTCGTCTCGGGAGTATAGTGGTGTATCCATGTTTCATCTACAGTCACAAAGCGACGAAAAAATTCATCCGGATTGCGTTGCATGAGCGACAACAGGGCTTTAGAGGCCACCACCCTATTGCGTTTATTGTCGACTGTGAGCAAACGCGGCACCCATCTTGCAGAAATTTTTTTCATGCCCAATTTGTCATGTAAAATAGAAATGACGCTACCTTTTGAGATCCCTGTAACCTCAATTATCTCACTCAACTTTAATCTTCGGTCACTTAACACCATATCGTGGATTTTATTGATCATTTCTGGTGTAGTCACCTCTACAGGACGTCCTGAGCGTGCTTTATCCTTTGTTGATGTACGACCACGTTTAAATTCATTTAACCAGTTATAAATAGTTGCAAGTGAAGGAGCAGATGTGCCGTGAACTAAATCCAACTCATTTTTTATTTCCTTTGCTGTTAACCCTTTTATATTAAAATGTTTAATAACAGCTCTAAACTCAATTTTCTCCATTTTTGTAAACAAGCAATTTTTTTTTTTTTAAATGTACGAGAAACACACAATAACCCGACCAATCTGCTTGAAACTTCGCAGCATACTGAATCGGTAGTGCCGCTGCATGAAAACAAACCGCTTACAGTACTAGTCGCGCCACCTGTCGGCTTTTCTAAGGACTTATTGACCCACCCTCGTACAATGCTAGCGCTACACCATGCAAACATTGGTATTCGTGCGAGTTGTTTACTTAAATGATTGTGCGTGTCCATTTCTCTCCAGATGATTTTGAGAACGCTGACGGAGCAGTATTATTTACTCAATTATTTTACAAATGTAAGTTATTGCACCTCATTCAACATTTTAAAAGTGAAATGGGCTGTTAGCAATTTTAGCCACGGGCTGCCTCTGGACCCGACTCGAGTTCGATTCACTTGATCTTTCCATGTCTTCCTCGGGTGTCCTCGACTTCGTCTACCATTCATCTCGGGGAATACTGTTAAAAATGGTATAAAACAAAGTCCCTATCCGCGTCTGTCTGTTTGTGCGCTTAGTTCTTCTAAACTACTCATTTATAAAATTTCTTCCGGAAGGTTTATATGTAGAATACATGCATATTGTATTTAAGGAAAGTAAAGAAAAGTAGAGCAACGCCGGGAACATGTCGTCTAGTTGTTAAATAAATAAAGCCAACAGTAGTATTTTTGATTACCTTTATTGTGGTAATATTATCGCCATCACATTGAATAATTTATGTTACATAACATTTTACAAGTATTTATTTTACACCTTACATAATTATACAGCCTATAACAGTTAGAACTTCAAAAATATATTCAATATGTACAAAAAAAAAACTATGTAATTGTGTCCCAGTGACATTCCTCAATCAATCTTTACAGTTATATATATTATAATATTACAGTTATTTAAGCCAGTACGCGAAATTTACAATGAGACAAAAGAGATCATTTATTTAAATAATGAATCTGTTAAATTTAAGGTCACTCCTATTTGGAAAAATATTAAATCTATTACACCGAGAATTTTCAAAAATTGAGTTGGGATTCAAATAACATTTCCTCCTCAAAAATAGTGACACGAGCAAACTACAAATGAAGGTACAAATTTCACTTGTTAGCAGGGTAAAGTGCTTATTTCTAAAGAAAATTGAAAGCATCCTACGTAGATTAGTTTATTAGCAAATCTGTTAATTTACGATGGCTGACTGAAGTATTTTTCATTTCATATTTTCATTGTAAAAAAACCAAAATGACATTTAAAACAAACGTATTATAATATTACATGTTCGTAAAAAGTAGTTTGCATCTACTAATATTACAAAAATTACTTTAAAAGTTTGCTTCTGTAAAGTAACAGATTTACACATGAACTAAGTGCATACTGCAAAACACGTCTATTTAGCAGTTAACGAATCAAAAACTATGTCATAAAACTTTAATCTAAAAGGTATTAGGAAATGTTACGTTGTATTACATATTACTCTATTGATTCTCATTCCGTCTAAAAATGGACGAGCCATTTAAAAATATTGTATTAAGATAGATGTGATTTATGCTTCTCGGTGATGTAAAACATTAGATTTGGCATTATTTACGATTTGTCAACAATAATCAAAAGAATTAATCATTAGATTTAATGAGCACCATAATTCAAGCATATAATTTATCAATTATGATCTCTCAAATATCAAGCGTTAAAGGGTAATACAAATCTAAGTATTATTTAATGAAATAAAGTCACAATATGTGCAGAGTGCAGTATTTTTTTGATATGCAAATTTCAATGCACTGGTGTTAAATAAAATAATTTACAAAAAAAAAAAAACTTATTTTATCTTTGAGACATACACCGAATGCATTCCGTCTAGTGGCCCAGCAAAAGCTTCCAAAATCAATGAATGCGTCCAAAACTGTCTAAAATATATTTAATACAGATACATTTTAAATCATTCACCCATTTGAAATAATAATTATGCACAGTATGTGTAACGTGCAGACATTTTTGCTTTTGGACGTTTATCGTCTTTGGATGCAATGCTCTGAAAAACTCCATTTACAAGTAAAATACTTAATAAATGTACACATCAAATAATATTAATAAATGTACAAACTTAGAAAATTTCACAAAAAATATTAAGTCAAAATACAAATGTATAAAATTATCAACAATATAAATAATACAATCTAACAATATGACTATGTTTTAGTAACAGATTGAGAAAGATGCTCGATTTTATAATATATATTATATTTAAAACATTCATATTTTTAAATGTACAAACGTTAACTTAAAAACAATGATGAGAAAAATAAGTATGTTTGTGTATGTACAGGCGCACCAATACGTACCTATAAATCTGTTAATCATAAGAAGGAACAATAAAGTTTTTTTTTTCATAGTTTTATGATGAATTATATTCGAAAATTAACATTTTTGACTAAAAATGATTTTATTAATTTGTGTTACATCTCAATTTACTCATTCAAAATTATATATAGTATATTTGCGGCACGTTTCAGAGTGGAAGATACTCTCAGTATCTCCCTGGTGTAAGATCCCCATTTAGAATTGAAACGTTGCTTGAAATAGCTTTGGCTGTGTTTGGTGACCAGATCTGAACCATTACCTTCACAACATACCCCAAGTGAGGATGCCAGAGTCTCACTGGCTCTAGACGGTCGAGAGCAGCTGGGACTCTTGTGCGGTTGAAAAGAACTTTTTAATTTTTTTTAAATACTAGTTTTAAGTCAATGCTTCAAGATAATTTATAACAAAACTATGAAAATGATACTTTGAAGGGTTTAATGTAATTTAAAGCCACATACAGATATTCACAACACAACAAATTACCAAAATGTGTACATCGCTGTGCGCACGAACTGCGCACCGAACGGACATGAACACTGAGTAAACTCGTTACAACCTTCGTTGCATTGCATGTTGTATTGCGAATATCTGTAAGCGGCATAACAAATTAGCAGATATATGTATAGAGCACACACACGGGGCACGCCAATATGACACGGTTAACAGTGTAAGAGTTAACTTTTAAATGTTCTAAATACATAGATATTATTAAACATTGAATATGTTCAAATAAAGAACATTCTGTAAAGATGCTTAAATAATATTCTGTATCTTTCATAATGAAAAAAGTCAACGAATTAACACGATGATGATGATGCTAAAGTGACAACAGTGTCCAGTCAAATAAATCTGCGATAAAATATTATATACAGTTTCTACATTAAAAGCTATATTTCTTACTGTTGAACACATTAGGAATTGAATACACATTATGAATTGCCATGGATCAACGTAAAATCTCTATCGCTCGAGTCAAATACTAAAATACAACCACCATAGAAAGATTGGAGAACGATGAAGAGATTGATGAAATTAGGTAGACTTACAGAAGAAGTACCGGGTTTTGAGGAGAAAGCAATGCCAAACAGAAACATGCTTTCAACGCACAAATACAAATTAGTAATTGTGTGTCTTTGTAGTTGTGTAGTTAATATCGGTTTGTATGCTTTATCAATTGTACAGTTCAACTAAAACATAAAGGTGCTAATGAAGAATTATCTTGGCAAGCAAGGTGTTGGCCGTCAATATTGCCATAATGCATAAGACAAATTCACAACACAAAAAATGATCTCCAACAAAAACTCCACCAAACTTGTATAAAAATTTGGAAGCAAAATTGCGAAATTATTTATAATATTAATCGCATTTGAAATTGACAGCTTTGGTGGCAAATAGAGAAGCATATTACGTAGCAGGGCGAGAAGAAAATAGATTTTGCCCGGCAATATTGTCGTAATGTCTGTAGCCGATCGAACTCACAGGCAATACAGGGCAATACGTCGATAAGAATAGGCAATACACTACAATCTTATTAATATATGGAAATTTTAACAGCAACACCTCGCCATAAAAACTCATTCGTTTAGCAAAGATGATTAAGTTAATATATTTTTTCGATCAGAATTATTAATTCTTCTATCACGTTGCATAAACGAAAGAATGATACAACCATTTTATCAACAGATATTAACTTCTTAGTTTTATTATAACTCTTTGTTTCCGATACATTGAAGCTAGCCAAAGGAGTTTGGTTGAGAGTAATGGAGACATATTGCATTGATTTGAATAGATATTAAATTTGTGCACGCACTTTTATTGCACATAAAATTTTAGGTTGCAATCGCACGCTAGAAGCAGTCGAGTCTTTGAAGTCAAGCCTTTTACTTTATACAAATTTACACATTGACATTGGATAAAACTTTGTAAATATAATATTTCCTATGGACATTTGAAGATAAAATTTCTATTAATAGACACACACGATTATGTCGTTCCGACCGTCCTCCGATACACATTGAAAATAATTCATTTACAGATTTGTACTCAACAATTCACTAATGCGTGTATGGAAACGGAGCGAGAACGGAGAATATATTCAGATAGTTGAAGGCCTCAGATTGGATGCAAAAGGCTAGAAGTTATCTATCACAATTAAATCTACACACACATCCATTTAAAGGTATTAAGGTACAAAAATTTGCCATTTTATATAAATATGTACATATACATTCATGTCACTACAAGAGCATAAAATAGATATTTTTTATTTAAACTTTCAAAATACAATAATTTATATTCACTTGATTCAAATAGGTTTTCTCTCAATTTACAACTTAATGTACTGTGGTAACAAACGTCGTTGAACAGTGCATTCAGATAAAAAAATAATAAATAACAAGGATTGCAAAAATATGAATTCATGATTTAACCTTTTCAATCCATGTTTTCTAAGCCTGTGACAGACCACGCTATAAGCGCACTATATTTTCTTGGCTTTGCCTATTTCAGCATATCGCTCACCATACATTCCCATTGGTAGTGTATGGCAGGCGATGGTTCCATGATAACTCCTCAATATGACAATTCAACACACCTTTAAAATGTGATACAAAGTCATTAAAAGTGATGAAGCGTGTAGTATGTAACCTATTTAACCTAGTTTTTGTTTTTATGGGTGTGTTAAATTGTTATTTTGACGAGTTATCCGGTCACTGGCAGGCGATATACTGAAATAGACCAAGCTATGATGCGTATAGCGTAATGTGTCTCCTACCATAATGAAACTTCACATAGGTGACAAACTGATAACAACTGATCACATAGGTGACATGTATACGGGGATGGCCACCGATGGATCAAATAAGTGACATATATACGGTGAGGTTCCATGATAACTCGTCAAAATCACAATTCAACACACCTATAAAAAGTGTTATAAATTTATGAAAAGTGATGAAACAAAAACTAGGTTAAATAGGTTACATGTGTAACTATTTAACCTAGTTTATGTTTCATCACTTTTAATGACTTTATAAAACTTTTTAAAGGTGTGTTGAATCGTCATTTTGATGAATTATCCGGTCACCATACAGGGATAGCGACCGACGGATCACTTAGGCGACAGCCGCGTAGATCAGATTAGGATTATAAAGGAAAACTAAAGAAACAAAAATACATATACCTACAAGTGTCCAGAGAGAAAAAAAATAACTTTGACGGGCAGATTCATCGTGATACTAAAACAATAAAAAAATATTTTTTAAATTTTGATGTTTTCATGTATCTATCAAAGATAATGCATTTCACCCTAGATAGCTTTGTTTATACATTTAAAAAAGAGTTGACAAAAATAACAATAATTCTGGCTTTTCTTTCTACAATTTCTCCATTCTCTCACAGTTACAAAACTTTTGATAGTGTCACAAACGCAATATTGCAATCATACATACGTAGTTGTCAATACAAGCATCTTTTCACAACCTGTGTTAGCTAGTTTACGATGTAAGGAGATGTCAACTTAAATAATGCAACAGAAAGGCAGGATTCTTTTTATCGATTTAAAACTACGTCTCAATGTGGATTACAATTTAAAATTAAATAGTTACAATTCATATTTATTGTTTATACTGGGTAATTTAGTACGTAAACATAATAATGATGAAGTAAAGAATAAATAAAATTTGTAAAAGAAAAAAAAAAGAAAACAAAATATAATTCAGACAGATTAAAGAAACAATGATAATAATAATAATATCTGCATTTAAAATAAAACAGTAATAATAATAATGGAGAATGAATGAACTTAACAATTAAAATGTACAAAATTATTTAAATAATACAAGCTAAAGTTTATCTTATGGTATGAAAGTGTCCGTTTTGGACGCGTTTCATAATTTATAATGGAAATGTTATCGAACGTAACTTAAGTTTATAAGAATAACGCAAAGTGGTTAAAAGGGATTAAGCCACGGTTCTCTTCAAACACAGACCAGCTGATTTACATAAATTAAAGCATTTTTAAACAAAATAATACTAATATAAATTTAATCAGATTTCTTTTGCCGCTGGTACTCCAAACAGTGGCCGCGTATTCATTCCTATATCTTATGTTGGAAATATATTGCTAGCGATGCAAGCACAGTGTAGATTAACGTAATAATTGTGAATATATTATGTTAATATTATGAAGCTCGCTGATAATCCACGTAACGCAATAAAAAATAATAACGTGTGAAGAAAAAAATGATGTTTCTATGATGTTGGGATGGAAAAGGATACATCAGTGGCGTGGTGACTAATTTCCAGGCTCCCGGGCAAGACTGTTAACTGACCCCGCTCCTTCAATTATTTATATTTCACAGCTGGATTGTCGCTAAGCCACTGGAGTACATGTTAACCAAAGATTGTATAAAAAAATTTCATCATAATAAGCATGTTTAATAAATAAAAATTTATACACAAATTTTACAAGTCAATTATTAAAATTAGTGGTGCAACGGAGAATTTTTACTATTTTCAAGCGCACAATAAAAAAAAAGATCAATAATTTGAACAGTAAAAATATAAAATACCGTGTTCTTTTATTTGCATTATTACCATTGTTGATAAAATGCTTTTAAACATTATTTGTCAAGTTTCATTATTGGTTGGTTAACGAAGTTTTAAATAAACTTGAAACAAATCAATTTTTTGTAACAGTAAAAAAAATCTAAATAAAGAGTATATAACAAATGTACGAATCTACGCACCATAAAATAATGCAAGAATCTCCTATGTCTTTTTGGTTCAATTTTTATTGCTTTAGCGTTACACCACTAATAAATATGGCTGAAAAACCTGAGAGATAAGCGTAAGATTTTGGATTTGCCGTCTCAAATTAGAATAAAATAATCAACATACATCCGTCGAGCGGTCCTGCGAACAAGTCCTTTTGATAATCAATAGAACGCTCGGCAAATAACAATCAGTCGTGTAAAAGAAAAATTTGTTGAGATGATTGTCAGACATGGTCATTGATAATGTCATTGTCAAAAATTTAATAAATAAATATTTCAAAAGAATAACTTGTAATAAATTTTTCCGTATACCAACTGCCAGTTATCAGTTGTTTAATTTAACGACAGTCGATATAAGAGAATTGAAGACGTTGCATAAATAACAATGAATTTTGGATAGAAAATAAATACATGAATTGCAACAAACACGTTATCGTTAAACAGCATTGCTAATGATTGATTTTAATTCAATGTTGTTAGAACAACATCTTCAATTACTTCTGATTGACTAAGTCTCAAGGCCTGGTTACACATTGAGAGTCAGCGTGCGTTGCTGACACGGGCAAGTTATCCCACATTTTTAATTTCACTCGCCACTCACCTTCCCCCACCATGTCACAAGGAAGCAGCTCGCACGTCACTCGGATATCACTCACACGATTTATCGAAATGTCAGTAACTCGTATGCTCGAGCCTGTGCGTGCATGTATTTTTTTATTTCGGCAGTAAAACTTGTAGCTACTTGCCTCTGCCGTGGCAGCTATTCTCATAGTGTGACCGTTCGAGACGGGTCGAGCTACTGACATGCCAGTATACGATGGCAGTAGCTGTCTTCTGTCAGGTCAGCAGTACGCTCTGTGTAACCACCTCATTAGATTGGCTAATTAATATTAAATATATATGACAAAAGCATTAAAAAAATTCCAAAATGGATATTTTTCCAGATTTGATAAACGAATGCTTCAAACCATCTCTGTTCTGGTACAAAACTATCAACTTTAATGAGATTGAATTTTCTGCCAAAACATGAATAAATAATTGGTAGTACAAATAAATAATTCAAAATTAGTTGCATAATCTGTGCTAAATAAAATAAACCAAACAATTGAAACAGTCAATTCTCTTTACAAATGTGTAAAGCTGTTTTCATAAATTGCACCAAACCTATAGCAGTCAATATTATAATAAATATAATGAAAAATGAAAAAAAAAAAAAAAAAACTGTGTCAACACATTTTTGCGATGCCTTAACCTTCCAGCGGGCGCGCTGTCGTAAAATTTACGACAAACGCGCCTTATCGCTTCCCCCACTCTTTCCACTTAGTTGTAAGCATCGAGCTTCGAGCTATGCTAGAGTCAAATCAAATGTCAAACATTTACCGCAAGATATAAATGTTTTTCTCAAAGTGAGTTACGGTAGGGCTATTGAACCGATGACAGAAGAAGAAAACATAAGCTTTCCAAAACTCGGTGTTTGTCGGTTATGTGCACTGGATAAGAAAAGATCCTCAGCATCAATGAAGTGTTGCCGTTGCCAGTCCTTTACATGCAAGAACCATTCTTCAGTTGAGGTGGTTTGTAACAATTGTAAGGATGGGAATATTGATTCTGACTAAATAGGTCGATAACAAATTTTGTTTTGAAATATTAAAATGTTTTGAGTGTTGCTTCGTTTTTTTAAGAAAGTCAATTTGTTTTTGTTTTAAGTACTGCCTATTATCATTCTTCATATCCTTAAAAAAATTCTCCAACATTTGTATAAAGAAAACACCACTTACATGGAGAAAACTTGATGACGTAAAATTTACTACAAGCGCCCGCTCGAAGGTTAAGAATTGAACACATAACCTTAGAAATCAAAGTCAAATTCATAAAACATTGCACTGCAGCTGGTAGCTACATTGTTGAGCTATATAAACTTTTGCAAATTAAGAATTTTACAATAAACTAGAATAATACAATGTCGATGGCATAGTCCATAAACTGTCATTAAAAATATGTTTGTATTGCTGGGTTTGTAACACATCTAATGATTTTATCAATACGTTATCGTTTCATGTTAAATTGTTACTGGATTCAACTAAAAATGTGGCAGAATGAAACAAACAGAAAAACATGCGACAGGTGCTAGAATACACAGAGGAATGTCCAATATATATATATATATAAAACAATAAATTAATAATGAACCCTGGTGCCACGTAAAAGGTCAGCGAGAGTAAGCTAGACGGCGGTATATTAACGGGGTGTGTAACAGTAAGATAACCTGTTAACACAACGTGTTGGTGTACAAAGCTTGGCGCTCCATTCTAGGCATTTTTATTTTTATTTAGTACAGATACACATTGTGAACATTTGTAAAACGTTTTGACTGTCCGACTAGGAGGAATGAGGCAGACTACTGGATTTGACGTACGAATACCAGCAAATTATGAGCTTGATTTTGAGCCTCAACTAGTAAAAATAACGGTGAATTATAGTAGATGTCGGATAACCGAACAGCGGAAATTGAGGAAGTAAAGTATTAGCAAGAACTTGTCGCATTTACACATTGCACAAAAACCGTGTATGTGCTACACCATTGACATATAAAACATAGATTCAACAATAATGAAAAAGTTAATTAATTCTCGGCAAGAAAATAATAATTTGAAGCAACGCTGATTTAGACGTGTTTGTATTCTTGTATCCGATCCGATCTGACGGCAGTGTGTATGATGATGATGAGGGTTGGTTTCCGGCGGTGGGCGGTAACTAACAGGAGGAGGAAGAGGGAGGTGGGGTGGTCAGGTGGTTGCCGCTGCTGACCACCACCACCGGCTTCACGCTGGAGGAGCCGAGGAACTGGGCGCTCACAGCCATCGGCAGCTGGTGTCCCGTCTGAATCAGGGGGCCACTGACCATCTGGAACAAATACAATATCTTTAGTTAAGGTGATCCACCTCGGCTGATATATTCAAATGCCGAGTTAAAAAGTAATTGCACGAAATTCACTCGATAGAAAAAAAGTAATTGTATGAAATTCCCTCGATAGAAAAAAGTAATTGTATGAAATTCCCTCGATAGAAAAAAGTAATTGCATGAAAATTCCTAGATAGAAAAAATTGCAAAGAATGATCCAAAAATTAAAAAAAACACATCTGGTTCTGTTATTTAATTTTATAGGTTCTGTTACTTCATTTAATAGGTGTGAAAAAATTCAGAACGTTTCTTTAAATGTCATTTTGAGAGATATTTTACTCTGTTTTAAATAAGTCTTGTTTTATTAAATATTTTCACTACAGTCGCTCACACCTATTAATTATAATCGTTTTATAAATATTAGTGTGCTCCTTCTAACATTTGTATGTACGTAATATCTCCTTTGCAAATCATTTCCAGTAATCTTCTACTTCTCTTTAAACACCAACGACCTGATGTGATTCGTTGACTTGGTAATAATGCAAAAAAAAAAACGTCGCCAAATGTATGTTTTATATTATTTAGTGAAATTCGGGTAAAAATAATATTAAAATATTTTCCGAACTTAATCTAAGAGCTTATAATTTAAAAAATTGCAAAATTATTTTGTGGTGTTATTTATGAAAATAAAATATTTTGTATACACCACTATTTAATCAAAAACTATAGTGGTGTATACAAAATATTTCATTTTCACGTAAATAATCTAAAGAACTTAATATTCCACATTATACAATAAAACGATATAAAAAAAGGGGTTCATAAGTAGGAGATTTTACACTTCAAAGCATTTTTTATAGGCATGACACTTTATTTATCTAGGCATTTGCCCCTGAACATAACGAAAGTAATAAGTGTTGAGTGTGGCGAGATGGTTAGTTAATTGCTTGATTGGGTAATTAGTAACAAGTGTAATTACCTTTCCAGCGAGGTGTTGTGATGAGGTGATGATGTGCGTGCCTCCTTTTGAAACAACCAGCGGAGTCAGACCGTTCATCATGATACCATTTTGATCTGGGAACAATAAAAAAGGTTAAAAACATACTTTTAGCGTACAGCATCAAAACAAAACCAATTAATTGTTTCAGAATACTTAATACTAATATTCTGCCATCATAAGCAAAAAGACAGCTAGGAATAAGAAAAAAAAAAAAAAAAAAAAAAAATTTAAAATCCCAACTTACACTTTTATGTAAGAAAATTTAACCAATACACATAAATACATGTACCATTTAATCATAACCACGTAAACACCTCAGCATAGGTTCTCCCAGTGAGGTGTTCACGAAACATATAACATTACCCACCACAGTGTCACCTACTCAAACCTACCTCACACCGAGCATAAAAAAAAATAAAATAAAAATAAAAAAAACACCATATTAACAACAGTTCTAAATTTATGTATTATATACAAATGTAAATATTTGGTAGACACTGTAATGTATGTATAGAAATAAATAAATAAAATAAATAAATTTGCAAAGGTCTGCTTTTTATTATAATAGGTGAAAGTACTCAAAATACTAAGTAGGAACGGTACTTATCCACTTCTATTGAAAGGGGTTAGCATATATATGCCTGACAAGTATACTCGTGGGAGAGAACAGAGCGACTCAACTGCTTAACGATTCTGCATTGACCATCGACATTTTCAACGTCACTTACAGACAGTTCGGCAACTATCTTTTGACGTATGTCACAAAATAGTAAAACTGACCCCTCATGACCTTTTACACATACATTTACCTCAAATTTGTGATCTTCTCCCTAATATATTGGGTGCATAACCGTTTTATGGAGAACATGAATAAATAAATAAGTATATCAGAACATGACTATTGCAAATTCCTAGCTGCCATCTTTAGAGATGCTGTGTTGAGGGTCATTTTGAGGAAATGACTAGCCTGTGTCTTGAAGAAAAGACCCAAAAGGGAGGAAACACCAAGGCAGGCAAATAATTCCACAGCCGAGCTGTTGCACTCAAGAACGAGTCGTAAAAGTGACCCATTCTCTTGTAACAAATGTTGGGCACGTGTTTGTGTGTGATCAATGAAGCCAGTTGTTCCATGACGCTAACTTTGAACGAGTCCCAACTGAACGGAGTCAGTGTAACCATGGGACTTAAAGCTTCGAGTCATGTTTGACGAAGTCTCCTTCGTGTGGTGGTCGTCAACTTGGTGGTTACGTGGCAACAACATGTACAGCGTGGGTAAGAACGTACTTATAGCGTGTAGCGTGGCCTTGGCCCCCTCGGGCTGCGGCTTAATGGCGATGTGGTGGTGTGTGCTCTGGCCCGCACCGTTGCTGCGTTGGGCCCCCGTGCCCGCCTCTCCCACCTTCTGCACCTCGCGCATTCGCTGGATAGGACTGTTGGCAGCTGCAACCAATAATAATGCAATTAGTAAACGGCCCTATTGCCAACTAAAAAGTCAACTTTAGAAACCTGTTAAAAGAACTGTCTGGTCCATCAAACAGTGTCGTCCAATTAATGCAAAAAATCACAACTACATTCAAGATTATCGAGGTTTATAAAACATACTAATTTAATTATTTTTTTATTTAATGATAAACTAATGTTTATAAGACAAGGTTTTATGCATAGCACAAAGGATAACAAATTATTATAAGCAATAATTAGTCGCCTGAAATATCAATACAAATCGACGCCATCTAGTGGAAATTTAGCACTAACAAAGCCTTTCCTACAAAAATAAAGTTGGTTGTTTACAGGTGAAAAAATATAATAAGCAGTAATCGTTGATTGAAGTACTAGTACATATTGAATTATTTGGCGTGTTGGAAATAAGCCGACGTAGCTCAGTGGTCCAGAGCACCTGACCGGACATCAGGAGGTGTGGGTTCAATTCCCGTCGGCGGCATTTATTTTCACTCGGGAGATATTTTCAATTTGTATTGATATTTCAGGCGACAAATTATTGCTTATAATAATATACTAATTTCAGTTTTTGGTGCATGGGTAAGTAATGTGTAATTTTCAAAATTGGAATTACCTACTTAACATCATATCAGATAAGGGATAAAGTAGGCACCAAAATTACTTTATGAATATTCTTTATTCGAAATGCTTAAAAGTAGGCACCAAAATTACTTTATGAATATTCTTTATTCGAAATGCTTATTATTTTCATTCAATTGTTTGACAGATGCATAGATGAATTAATGGAGTGAAGATATGTTACCGAGACAATGCACTGACCTAGCCTGGTGGGCATTCTTTAGCGGCCCGTTCATATACTTAATCTTCCCTGGCATCGAAGAAATCTTCACCACTGACAAAAATATAAATCTCAGTGAACACTAAAAAAAAAAACACTGAAATCACCTGTGACAGGTAAAAACATGATTTTTTGCAAAACAGCGCCATCTGTTTGACAAATATACATTTTTTTTTAAAACCAGCCATTTGCTGGATGCGCTATTTTTTCTCTGTCTGCAGAGATAGATCGAGCCACAGAAATGCGTGGCGGAGTATAGCTACTATTATTTATAATATTTACCAGTGCTGGGAAGGTCGATGGGGGCTAGGGCGCCCCCTTGCCCCTGCAGCACCCTCAGGGTCTGTGGGGTGGTGTAGAACATCTGTATGGTGGGGCTCACTACTATGCCACTGCCGTTCATCATCTGAAAGTGCAAAAACATCTTTAGAAAACATATGAAGTTATTAGTGATACTTATTTGACGTATTTACATAAGTATACAGCATAGTCTCTGTAATCCGAAACCACTATAAGGCCTACACAGATATAAGTGATATTCGCTGCTGCTGTGAATACCGAGTAAATATGCGGTATTCTGACCGTTCAAATCCAGTCAGATTTCGCTTCTGTTACTGGTAGTGAAACGTTGTCTGTCTAGTTGATGGCCTCCGCTGTCAAGGGGTAAAGGCTCTTGACTAGCAATTCGAAGGTCACAGGTTCAAATCTCGGAGTGTGAAGGTAAATTTTATTTGTTGAATTTGTGATATTTCACAAATAATATATAGTATACTTACGGCACATTCCAGAGTGGAAGATACTCTCAGTATCGCTTTGGTTTAAAACCACCATTCTACTACTAAATTTTAGTCATATGTAAATGAAATCCTCAGCATGGAAGATCTCAGTGAGGATATCATTATATCCATTTGAAATGGCTTTAGCCTTGTTTGGCAAAATGACAAAATGAAACTGATTTTCCATCGTTCACAACAATTTGACATCCTAAAAGAGTAAAGTTTATTAAATAAAATCCAAAGCACTTATTGGTACGTAAACAGAATTAAAACAAACCTGTTGCAGGGGTAAGTGAAGGTGGGCCGGATGCACAATGGTGGTCTGCCCGTTTACTGTACCCGTCGGCACCGTACTCAGGATCTTCCTCTCCCTCTGCGCGACGCCACTAGCGCCGTGATTGACCGCCATAACCTGGCCATGATTCACCGTCGTTACAGTCAACGTGGGCAGACTTCCGCCGTTGCTGTTCAGCTGATTCGCCGACCGGACGGCCACCTTCCCTGCCAGACTGACGGAAGCGTTGAAGGAGGAATTAAACGAAGCGTTGTTGAAGGATTGGTTGGCGTTGAAGGACGCCGCCGCACTGTTGAAGTGGCTGGGAGAGGTGTTGAACACGTGGGTGGTGTTGACGGGGTTGAAAGAGGAGGGGTTGACGGTGAGGTTCAGAGTGCCAGGAGTGGCCACGATGGAGCCGGCAAGCCCGTTGGGAAGGTGGTGCGAGAAAGGGATGAGGGTAGAAGAGGGCGGGGCCCGGCTGATAATGGAGGGGGGCGGAGACTGCTCCAGGCGGGGGTATATGCCATTGGACTGGATGTTCAGCATCTGAAAATGAAACAAGAACAAAATAAGCAGCCGAATTGGAGTTCTGTTCGTACTGAAGAGATTTGATTTTTTTTAACATTATCTCCACATATCTGTGGAGATGCTGTGTGTAGAGTCTTTAAAGGAAATGAAGGAGAGGAGGTTTTGAGAAAGAAAGGTGAGGTGTGGGTAGGAATCTGGGGGTCAGTGTTTCCAGGAATGGAAGACATGAATCCATCCCTCCCAGTGTGGTGCAAAGCAGAGGGTCGAGAATCCTGCTAGAAGGTCTTCCACCAAGGTCTCTCTCACGCGGTGGGCAGACGTATCCTTACCCCATGATCCCGGGCACCCCTGCTAAGTCACCGACTGGAGCTTGCCACTTGTGGTGAACTATGGCAGAGGTATTGGTTATCCAATGAATGGTTCCCGGGGCAGCGGTACCCGTGCAAAATCCCAAAATAAAGAGATAAAACAAAAGTGTGTTGCGGGCATTCCTGTTGCCCAAATTTAGGTCAATATTTTTGAGACCTACAAATCAAAAGGTTTTACAAAAATTGCCGATAGGTTTCTTTAAAATCGGTACTGAACACTTTTCTACGAATTGTTAAGGATCTATTTCTGATACTATTTGAAGAGAGTCGGGTATTCAACAGTAAAGCTTGACTGGTTTCAGATAAGTGGCAGGCCTTTACCTGAGACTGCTGTGAGGGCAGGGTGGTCCTCAGGGTCCGCGTGCTCAGGTCCAGTGAGGAGGGCAGTGGGAGGAGGGGGGGAGACACGCGGGGGGAGGGGGACATCTGGTCCGAGTGCATCATTGAGAGCTGGAATCACAAACATTCAAATTTTGTTAATGCAACACATTCAATACACATTTCATGGCTACAAATATGTAGCTTCATACATGAATGGAAAGCATTAGAAAGAGATAGCCACTCAAAGAATGTGTACGGCTACATTATTAAGAATGCCCCTCATTTCTCTTGCCTCCTCGCGACAGTTGCGAGCTTAAGGCGGCCCACTGACGGACAGCATGCATGACGTCACAGGCGAGTGACAAGCATTTTTGTATCGACGTCATGCTCAGACTGCTCGCCCAGCAGTGGGCCGCTTTTACCCTCAGTCTTGATGAACAAACGAGCGAGCAGAGTAGTAGAATATGACCTACTGTTTGTTCTTCATACTGGTTGTCCTTCATACTCTTATGTGTTTCTGCGTTCACTGTCTCTGTTCTTCATACTCTTATGTGTTTCTGCGTTCACTGTCTCTATTCTTCATACTGGTTGTCCTTCATAATCTTATGTGTTTCTGCGTTCACTGTCTCTGTTCTTCATACTCTTATGTGTTTCTGCGTTCACTGTCTCTGTTCTTCATACTGGTTGTCCTTCATACTCTTATGTGTTTCTGCGTTCACTGTCTCTGTTCTTCATACTGGTTGTCCTTCATACTCTTATGTGTTTCTGCGTTCACTGTCTCTGTTCTTCATACTGGTTGTCCTTCATACTCTTATGTGTTTCTGCGTTCACTGTCTCTGTTCTTCATACTCTTATGTGTTTCTGCGTTCACTGTCTCTATTCTTCATACTGGTTGTCCTTCATAATCTTATGTGTTTCTGCGTTCGCTGTCTCACTTTATTTTATTGAAAAAGCATCGCGAATAATTGTTTTTATTGAAATAATAAGTGATTTTTGAGTACATGCGAATAGAAAGAAACTCCATCAGATTTGGTTTTTGTTCGAGAATGATCTGTGCACATCTCAAAAAATTGATTTCCATTTCTGATTGTAGAAATCTTGATGCTCTTGATATTTTTTTCATTACAATTTTGATAATGGAAGAATGCTTAAATATCTCATCGACATTTTGTACTGGAAACAGTTTAAAAAGTGATTTTGTTGAAAAGGTAGAATTTTTTTAGATATTACTTTTACGATTCTTTGCGAAACTTTTACTGACTTTAGACTGGCTTTGTATTACAATGTGTCCTTTGTTCATCAACTTATTCCAGACTATAGCATACAACTCAACTTTGTCCGAAACAAACACGAATTGATATTCAACCTCCAAAAACAAATGTGCATTTTATAAAATTTTTTATATTTTCAATTAAATTAACATACGTATTTGACTTACGTGCCAAAGTCAGCAGACCATATTAATAAAGTATTTTAGCATATATTTAGAAGAGTCACGAAGTAACTGGTTGACTAATAATATATTATCTTCAGTCAAATCAGCATTTGAACTTTCACCCTGTTTCCGATGCATAATATAGAATAATGGGCACTCCTAAATTCTCTTTAGATACAAATGCATACATTCATTTGAAGACTATGATAATGCGCGCATTATAATATCATGTGCAGAATATGTTATAAAGAAAAATAAATTCTTACAGATGAGCATGAACCAGGAGAAGCAACTCGAGATAAGGAATGCATGTTATCGTCTTCAATGATGGATTCCCGATCTGAAAAGAAATAATATTAAACCGTTAATAAACATAAATTAATTAAGCACTAACAAAAATGTAAATGTAGTGGAAACATGCATTCCACAGCATTTCATCGATTCTACTCATATAAACCTATTAGTAGTGGAAGCATGCAACAAACTTCCACAGCATTTCATCGATTCTACTCATATAAACGTATTAGTAGTGGAAGCATGCAGAAAAACTTCCACAGCATTTCATCGATTCTGCTAATGTAAACCCATTTAAAGCTTCATTGGATTCTTATTTGGAGAGAAGAAAGGATTAACTTATTTTATATTTAAAACAACTCCATTAGTGTTAAACTTATTGTGAAATCAGATATGGGCGCATCAGCAGAGAATGCTGCCTGCTAATTAAATAATAATAAAACATAAATATAATTATTTCATCTACGTAAAACGGTAAAATGCACGTTTTCCACGCAAATTCCTTCTCTCTCCATTCTATCTCCTAGTATTATTTCATACTTTCAACATATAATAACACATATATTTTTTTAAACTTCTTTCCGTATATGCTATTATTAGTTAAACTTTTACCTCGATGAAGGGGACTGCTAATTTAAAAAAACCAGTGTGAAATAATATAACTAGCAGATATAAATACATACGCGTGTAATTTAAAACGCTAATTAATGCGTACAAAGTTTATTTATTATGCTCTAATCCTACCTCAACAATAATTTAAAATATATAATGGTTTAAAAATCTTAAAGTCGAGGTCTACCAAATTATCATAACAAGTTACCCGACGAAATGTTGAAAAATGCACCTTCGTTCCACAATAATAAGCAGTTAATTTACATAACGCCGTCTTTTATAAAAAACGTAGACATTTTTTTATTTGAATCTATATTGAGGATAGTTGTTATTTAAATATTAACATACTTTAAGCCTACGCGATGAATTCACGGCATAGCAACACAGAATGACTGCTTTAGACGTTTGGTCATTTAAATATAATATAATTATTCAATATTTTGAGGGCAAGTACATTATTATGAAAACACCATCATTATTGTAATATGTACTAACGCAGACCTGTAAAAAAATCACAGATAGTCATAATTTTTAAAATGGTAATCAAAATGATTTTCTTTATAAAAAATTACATTATTATGAAGATACTGTTTTGCTCGTCTTGAATTCTCCAAACAAACACGTCAATTTTGAAAATGATGAATGATGACACTTAAATTCAAAGCAAACCCGAGTTTAAGAGTTATTTTTTTTTTACATTAGCTCTACTCATAAATAATTTCCTTTTAACCAATAAATGGTTCCCGGGGCGGCAGTACCAATACCCGCTTTCCAAATTGAACCTGAGTAACCTATAGACAGAAGGAGTGACAACCGAAATTAGTATGTTTTATAATGTCAAAAAATGACTGTGCCAACATATTTTAGAAAAAAATTTATGTTATAATCGTTAATCTTTACCGTATTGGCTGTTTGAGTAGCTGTAGAAATATTTTAAGTTATTTAAAAAATGGAGTCCTCCATCATTGCACAAGCAACATTTTCCCACCACAATGATGTAATAGGAGGAAATGAAATAATGTCAGGTTATTCGCAACCCGGGAATGAATGACAAAATAAAATGCATATTCCATGGGCTAACTTTGCAAATAAGATTATTATTTAGCAATGGGTAAGACTCACCGTGGTTGGAAGGGTGGTGTAATCTGGGTGCCACGGGAGAGCCCCTCCGCAGGGCCGCTAGCCTCTGCTGCGAGGAGATCTTCTCCCGCGCAAGCCTCTCCATCTCGTGCTCGCATTCCCTCTCGCGTCTCTTCAACACCTGCATCCACAAAACACACGAAAATTAAACATATTTTAAAAGTTATTAAAGTAGGACCTAATTCAGATCCTTGGGGAAATACAGTTTTTTGATAAGGTATACAAAAATGACAAAACAGGATCTAAATTTATCTATTTATTAACATTCCAAATGACAGTTGTTCCAAATGAAGAGTTCCATGAAAACAGTGGCAGAACATTAAGGACGGGTTGTTTCGGAGTATTTGAACAATTCATCAAATTTCAACGTTCATTTTCAAGTTCTGTGAAAGATTTTTTCAAGTTCTGTTTTTATTTCAGTTTTGTCAAGCAACTAGCCTATAATGATATAATAACAGAATTTGAATTGGACTTTCACAGATCCCAGAAATTAATGTTAAAATTTGATGAATTGTTCAAATACTCCGAAACAACCCGTCCTAAGCCAACAAAACAAAATCTAGCATGTTCCGTCTTGTCAATGTTCTGTTTTATTCAGTTACCTTATTTAACCTCTTGTTCGCCAGCATATCAAGGGATACCATTAAAAAATAATTTCTCCGAATATAACCAGTTGTTCTGGGAAAACTAAAAATTATTACGAAAATAGAATCAGCGAATAGACGCACGGGCAAATTTTAACGTCGGCGATCAAAAAGTTAAGGGTCTCTGAAAACAGAAGAAAGGTGAACAAAAAAAACCCAACCTAACCTATTATTTTACTGTGTACTTTGTCATTGTTTTATCCAGTTACGGTGTTTAAGTAATTTTTGTAAGAATCACCACTTTTAGCAATTAAAATAGCTTTTTTTTAAACTTTTAGCAAGAATTAAAATCACAATTGTTCAAAAAGTTTGCCATTTACAAATTCATTAAACTCTATAGTTCCTCAATTGACTGGCCGTATTCTAATTGGATGTTACACAGGTTGAAACCTGTTAAATTGTATTGAATAGAGTAAGTTATTCAATTTCTATTCTGAGCCGAAGTCTTTTCAAAGAATTTTATTTATTAGGAGCAATGATAAAAAATATAACCAAATGGATTATTAATATAAATTGAAATTATTATCAAAGGCAATATTTGGTACAGACATTAAATTGTGTTATCAAAACAAATCAATTAGAAAGAAATATATTATGGAAATCTTAATACATATACATAAATCAGTCAATTTAAGCAACTTTTTTTTGTAATAGTGAGAAGGTACATCACATCAGATCTCTAGAAAATTATCAGAGATGGGTATCATAACATAAAAACTGGTTGATTAACCAACATCAGCAAAGATCAGCAACATCATTAGATGTAGGCAGACTGATGGAACCTAACCGCAAGCCAAATACTAAGTTTGGCAATCGCTTTTGGAGTATCTGGGCCGAAGGCTTGGAATAAACTCCCTACGGAACTAAGATCCATAACAAGTCCAACACAATTCAGGTCTAAACTAAAAACTTACCTTTTTAAGCTGTCATACCCTTAAATTAAATATGCCATTCCTGAGAGAAGGTCCAATTATATCCAATTATGTCCTGAATCGTGCATCTAAATTTCGCTAATAAGCAATAAGTTAATGTTAATTAAGTGTTAATCTAAAGTGACCTACCAGGTAAGTATGGTACTGTATATTATCTCCATATATAGTTAGCAATAACATAGATTATTGTAGAAATGTATTATATATTTGTACAGCGCCCCTGAGGTGATTTAGCACAAAAATGGTACTATACAAATCATCCAAATATTAATATTATTATTATTAACACTTTAAAATGTTTTAAACTTACTTTTGAGAAATTAAATTGAACCTTCGACATGTTTAAAAAGAATTTCAAATCGTCATTAAAGCACAAGCCGTAAAATAAAGATAAAAATATGATTTATGAACCAGTCAAAAATATTATAATGTTTGATATTAACATCTCGAAAGGTTGGTAATGTTGACAGAAGCGGATATATAATTATTATTCAAGAAAATAAATTGAGATGGAAATTTTATTGAATAAATTGCGAATTTATACGATTATTATTAATGATATGCAGTTCACCAAATTAGGATGGTAATATTCATATTTCAGAGTCCATTTAATTGGAAAGTGTTGCTGCACAATGAATTCATCCGATTATTATTATTTGGTGTTGCCGCATGAAAAGCCTCGTGACACAGCGGTGTCGCCTCGCTTATCATAAATTAATATATTATTTGATTTCCATATTCTGGAATGAGCCCCCGACCATGTATTCCGCATGGCAAAATGGAAAATTTTCAAATCATTCGATCGACGAACCATCAAATTTAACAGACACAGTTTTTTAAATCGACATTTTTAATTTCATCAGCGATGACTTAAGAAATATTGTTTTAAACTCAAAATTAATAAGTGTGCCTATAATATAAATTCAAATCATATTTAAAAGAGATACCACATTTACCAAGACCTTGAATAAATGGTATTGGTTGGAGCTGTTAATTAAATGTGGACATTCCATCTATTTTATTTTAATATTTTTTTAATGGAGAATTTTTAAAAGGTTTTTATGAACCAGTTTTCAGGCTGCCAAAAGGCCATAAACAATATTTAATAAACTTGAACGTGAATAATAATAATAATTATGCAAAGATTTACAAAAGTACATTTTAAGATTCAATAAAATGAAGATGAAATTTCTATTTTGACCATTATTTCTATTTAACAACCTGTTTCAACTCTACATCAGATTAGGTTAAGTTCTTTTTTAAATGCATTTTGCGTAAATGGTTACTTTTCAAATAGGCACATATTTTTATTTTTCACAACTTACATCATTCGTTAAGTCAGGCAATAAGAGAAGAACACCGAATAACAATATAATTGATACTGGCAGAATAAGAATGAGTCACTTTTCCATATCTTTTGTAAAACAGAATGCACGATTAATGAGATGCTGGCATTCGTCTTTGGTCTTTTCTGACCGGGCCTTTTAAAGAACTGTTCTAACAATTCGTTTTTTAAAATCCCTTCTTCAACCTGTCTTATAACATGTAAATGGTTCTGTTGGTTGAACACGGTACACGGAACAGGGGAGTTCTTCAAGAAACAATACTCCGAATCTGAAAGAACGGAGCAACATTCAAACGAAGTAATGCAAATTTAATCGGTATTTTAAGGAAGTCTTCTTCTTAATTTGAATAAAATTATGCATTAACGAAACATTTGATAATAAAATAACGGCGAACACCGGCTCAATAGAAATTTAATGGCTAGCTTTATGTTGTCTCGTGGGTTTTGATTATTTCTAGTCGTAAAATATTCATCGAAACTGCAGCTCTGTCAATAAAAATGGTAATATTTCTGCATTTGAATGGAGGAAAATCTTAGCTGTCTGGCTGCAAACCCATTACGATTCTTAAATAATCTGTTGCTAAGCCAACTCAACTCGGTTATGCAAAATTTCGTAAAAGATTTTACTTAACTGCTCAGGTAAAATATTAATATGTACACAAATATATATTTGACATGACACGTGATGAGATCATTATTTCTGTCTTCTTGTTTTTACAATCCGGTCAGGGATTCATCACTTGGACAATAGTTTCATATGGACATCCTTTTACAGTAGTTGGTGTCGGCAGTAAGAAAACGGATTGCTTTGCCGACTTGTTTTTTTTTATATTGAAGAAAACCTGCATTTAAAACAAGCTACCGGCATCCCTCTATCTTCTCATTAACAAATCTCTTCATACAGATATGTCTATAACCCTCCTAATAACAATACTCAACAATGTGGCAATAAAATTTCCTTGGTTGTGTACAGTAAAGAAATGTGAACTCTTAACCTTTGACGGCCGGCATAGTCCAGTGGTAACGCATTGGACTGCCATTCCGAAGGTCGCGGGTTCGAACCCGGCGTGCGCAAATAAATTTTATTTGATTAATTTGTGTTATTTCACAATTAATTAATTAAAATAATATATAGTATATTTGCGGCACGTTCCAGAGTGGAAGATACTACCAGTATCGCCCTGGTGTAAGACCACCATTCAGAATTGAAACGTTGCTCCAAATGGCTTTAGCCGTGTTTAGTGACTAGATCTGAATAGCCAGGTACTTCCCCACCTTCCTCTTTCCCTTCCCCACTTACCTTCAGCCTCACAACATCCCCCAATTGGGGATGCCATAGTCTCACTGGCTCCAGACGGGAGCAGTTGGGACTCTTGTGAGGTATTCACAATAAAAAAAAAATAAAAAAAAAATACACCAACATTAGAGGAATCTAAGTACAGGTTGAAAATTAACTGTAAAATTTGATGAATTGTTCAAATTCTGTGAAACAATCAGTCCCGAGTCTTTCTCATTTAATTCATTTTTCCTTGACCATATAAGAAATATGCAATCGATGGTCACACTGACACTCATTTAAAAGATGGAGATTTACGCGCTCCGATCATTAATTACAGCAGTGCGCAGAGTTTTTAATCAGCATTAATAGGAGGAAAAACAGCAACTTAACTCACATTAAAAAGATACCACAGATGTGGTAAGTTTTCTATAGTAAGTATGGCTAAGCTGTTGGCTTTATAATAAATAATAATATTTGGATGATTTGTATAGCGCCGTTTTTGTGCAAAATCACCTCAAAGGCGCTGCCGATCTTGGTTAGGATTTAAGATTACCTGCCACATCAAACAAATATCCAAATAACCTTACAAGCCAATTACTGGATACATGTATAAAAATTCATATTTTTGGACTTAACTGCTTGAAAGAAAGCTAAAATACTGTGAGTTTTATTTTGTTTCATTAGAAAAGTTCAACTAATTAATAGAAGTACCAACTGATGGTACTGATTGCTACATTTGCGATTATTTAATTGTGCTGAAAGGCAGTGCTTTTTTTGACACTAACACAAACGAGTCTTCCCTCGAATGCGCATTACGCAATACATGTACTTTTTGGTGCAGAATACAATCAATTTATTAATATAACATATACCTATGTTATTTTACATACTTAGCTCTGTAGAACGAATGCGGCGCTGCGATTCGACTTCGGCCATAATTTTGAAAGTGTAGATTGATTATTTATTGCAATCATTTTATAATAATTGTGTGTACGGTATCACCATCTTTTTCCAAGTTGGGTAAGGAATACAGCTTTGAAGATTTGGACTTCCACAACACTAGTTAGAAAGCTGTGTGCGAAAGAGTGAGGAAAGATGTTTACCTGGATATACTTGATGGCGGAGTCCAAGATGGACAGGTTGGAAGACTTCTTGTCGTCAGGGGAGGCGGGCAGCTGGCGCTTGAGCAGCTCGAAGCACTCCTTGAGGTGCGCACGCCGGTTCTTCTCCAGCTTGTTGTGCACCTCGCGAGTGCCAGCTGCGCGACCTCCAGACCTGATCCACCAAACAATCAACATAAAGCCTATGTGAGTTCAAGTGGTCATTGGAAATGGTGTACAAAATAGAATGCTTCTAGTTATTTAATGTTCCAAATGATTTCAAAAGTAACAACTCAGCATAATTGCGTACAAACTGAACCATCCCTCCATTATTTTCATTTTCTATTATAGTAATTTACACAGTAATAAACAGTTAAAGAGCCTGCAACCCATTGTTCAAAATGGCAACACACAATTGACCCATTGCTCCAAGTTACAAGAGACAACTGACCCAATTTCCCCAAGTTACAAGAGACAAGTGACCCATTACCCCAACTTTCTAGTGACTGTGTACTGCCACATATCCCCAAGTTACAAAAGACAATTGAGTCACTGCCTCAAGTTCCAAAAGTGGCAAGTGCTAGTGCTTGACGTCTTGCTAAAGAGACTAGTGCTTGTACTGACCACTTGCTACAAGTAACAAGAGAGAATTGACCCATTGCCCCAAGTTACAAGAGACGGCTGACCCGTCACCCCAAGTGACAAGTAAAAGAGACCAGTGCTTGTACTGACCCATTGCTGTTACTTCTGGCCCTGGGCAGGTCATGGTCCAGCAGATAGGCGGCCACCGGCAACAGATGGGCGGGTGTGAGCGGGGCTGCGGGCAGCACGCCGGGTGAGGGTGCGGCGGGACGACGCGGGACGCTGCCGGGTGAGGGTGGGATCGCGATAGGCGCGCTGGGGGCCGCCCTGGACACGCCGGCACCGTTCAGGAGGTGCACCGGAGGGCAAGGCTCTTCCTCTGAAACAATAAAAACATCATGTTAAAAATGTATCCATGCATTTATGCGCGTTAGATTTGGACATGATCACCCTTTCAAGTCAATTTTTTTCTGTTCCATGACAACACAGAACAGTAACAAAACAGACCAGTAACAAAACGGAACAGAAACAAAACGGAATATTGACAAAACAGAACACTGAAGAAAAGTGAAAACAGATAACAATAAACAACAAGCCTAACCTAACAAACTTAATCTAATCTAAACTAACTGAACGTAAGCTTATAATATATATAAGATGACGATTGAGCGTGTGTGTTTTAGATCGAGGTGTTTAATAAATACCACCGTTAACAACGTTTTTTTAAAATACATTTTTTTGGTTAATTTTAGATGATTGTTTTTTTATTTACACTCAACATTATTAAGACAAAGCCACACTATTTTTTATTGCCACTAAGAATCTGGGCTGTTAGAAGAAATTGCCAACTGGCAAAAAGCCCACATCTATACTACTTTGTAATCAAACAATTTATATCAACAACAACAACTTGTACATAAATAAACTGAAGAAATGAAATAATAATTGAAGAAGAAAACAGAACCAATTTAGTGAAAGTCACAATATATTTTTTTACAATAAATTTATTATCATTTTATTTAAGAAGGCAATCGTCTGCGGCAGTATTATTATTATTATTCTGAACATCGTAATTGATTACGTTGGGTACTTTACACACGGCGTCCGGAAACTCGTAGTACAAGCTGAAAACTGGTGAATCTACTTCATATTTGAAGTTTGTAGTCGATCTTGTGGTATGTGATTTATTTCAATGCAGAAATTCTGGACTAACTACCATATGTAATGTTACATAAAGGATTTGTAACAAAGTGTGTGCATCACTTTACTTACATCGCATCTATGGTCTTGGTGTGTGGGACCTTTAAGTACCTACACATTGTCATTTTGCTATTGGTCAATAATAATAACATGGAATTTATATAGCGCAGTTTAGTGTCATTTCACTTCAAGTGCGCTTAACTACTCGTATAACAAACTTGGTAAAAAAATGGTAATTCAGTAATTAGTGGTTCTTAAAATTATTCCTACAGTGTGCCTTACCCAAATACAGATCTAATATTATAACATTAAATACACTGTTTATACAAAGTGATGACAAAACTTAGAATAACAATAACAGCAGGACAGGACAAAACACGAATATTAAAACTAAAACATAATATAAAATAGGAGGCAGTTTATGCTCAGAAATGAGAATTTTCTGAGCAGACACTTTAAAAAGGTACAATAAGGAGTCAACCGAAACCAAATAATTACCGGAAGTTTTAGAATATGGCTTATTATAAAATATTGAAAAGAAGTTAAAATTTATGAATGGTAAGATTTTTTAAATAATTTTGTTTTTAAAGCCCGTTTAAATTCAGCCAAATTCTGGAGATTAGTAAGAGCTGAGGGAAGTCTATTCCAGATGAGACGGCCTGTAACACTAAAAGAACGATCATAGTAAACAGCTCGATTTGACCTAGAAAGTTCAATTAGACGATTACTAACATCTAGATCTGCTGACCTTAGAGTAAGCTGTCTATTGCTTAAGTTTTGTCGGATACATAGTTCCGATATATAGGCTGGCGCCATTCCTTGCAATGCTTTGAAGGTCATTAAGCAGATCTTAAACTCTATTCTTTCAGGGCATCGAAGCCAGTGAAGGCGATCCCTTAGAAGTGGGGTTATACGGCAATACTTAGATTCACCAAAAATCATTCTTGCCGCAGCATCAAAAACTGACTGGATTCTATTGATTTGTTTCTGAGGTAGGCCGGCATATGCACTATTGCAATAGTCCATACGTGAGACGACGAACGAATTTATGAGTGACTTTGCTCCATCAGAGGGAAGGCATCTCCTGATTGATTTTATCTGCCTTAAATGGAAAAAAAACAGAACTTACTGCTTTTGAAATTTGCGATTCAAGAGAAAGAATATTGTCCATAGTAAAACCCAGAAATTTTATTTCTGCAGAAGGGATTATATCTGTATCCTGAATACGGATTGGACTGAAGTCAAGGAGAGCTTGCCTTCCAGGAGAAGCTATCCACATAAATTCTGTCTTTGTGGGATTTAGTTTAAGTCTATTGACAGACATCCAACTTGAGATTGTGTCAAATTGACAGCCCTGGAATTTTGACTTGGAGAGTTGACAAACCTGAGGGAGGAAGAATCTGTGATTTGCATTGGAAGCAGTGGCCATTCTTTGATCACCAGCCCAGAGCAGCGGGCATTCCTCTTGGCTGAGGTTCGACGAACACATGCGCCAATTTTGTGAGCGTCAGCTTTTGCATATGGAGAATTGACTATTGGATTGATTGAATCGGATGACATCTGCCGATCCTGATGGGTTAAGAGGGACCCTTTTGGAGACCAGCAGTGCGAGGCTATTTTGTAATGGACTAAAGCATTATTTTTTGGATTAAATATAATCTGGGACAATTGCTGTGGAGAACCGAAACCTACCACTTCGCATCAAGAACCAACTGGTATCACACCTTATCATTTTACCAATGCAATCCCTTTGCCAGACAGATTTAATAGTAGAATGCAATTTAATTTCTTTTTTTATTATCTTTTTGTTGCAATACATTTTATTATTCCTAAATATTTTTTTTATTTCTAGATCCATCCTTACATTCATTTGTTGCCATTTAATCCCACGGTAACAGTATTCCTCATTGCCCAGAATAATTGTGAAGGGAAATAATTATTCCGAGTCAGCGGACATCTCTAATTTATCACTTAACAAATAAAGAAGATTGTTACTGAGAAAGTTTAGTTAAGTATAATAATACCGTATGAATATATAATTTTTACTTTTCATATGTAAAATCCCCTAAAAATGGCGTTTACACATTAATAAATGGATACATTTTTTGATTTGAGCTTTCGTTTTCTAGTAAATCCAGACCAAAGTTGAAATTTTCTAGGTCACATTTGAAAGAAATCGGTCGCTAGGGAGATAATAATATCAGCTGTTTAAAGTCTTTTGAAATGAGTCGAAGAGTAGACCCAGTTCCTAAATATTTTATGCAAAAAAAAATTGAGTTCTCTATGTGATGTAAATTCGCCAGTTTTCCGCTTGTACCACTAGTTTCCGGACACCGTGTACAAAAAAATACATTCGTGAGAACAAAAACTAATTTATTCCGAAAGCGAACTATCAGACTTCACGCATCTTTATTGTTCCGAGCGAAAAGCCAGCCAAACTAAAATGTAACAATGTGAAAGGGGCACAATCGCAACACCCTTTCTTACTTCTACCCGCTTTGCTTTCCTACAACTCTTTCTTTGATTTGATTGTAGAGCGCAAAGATTAGGTATAATATGCTATGCAGTGATTTTCACTGCTAAATATCACACGTTTCGCAGTTGGAGATCATCGAACCTAACACGAGTCTGATGGTGAGATTTTAGCAACTGTTTTACACGTCAACTCCGAGTCCAATATGCTAAAGTAAAACGAAAATGTATAAAGATTTTGGTAGATATTCAGATACGGTAGAGTGTATGGATTGTGTAATTTGATTTATAGTTTTTCCACCACTAGCGTGTAACAGTTAGGTGGGTGATTGCGTTTTGCCTTTTTGACGGGAGTTATGAGCGAACCATCCAGTTGAAAGATTTATGGGCATCAAATCTTAGAGAATGTTACGAATTTAAATGAAATTAAGCCATCATTAAAAAAATGAAAACATCATTAGGTCCAGTAAACATCCACCGCAACAAAGAAATGAAAAACATTTATATTGGCCAAACGATTTTCAAAATGAATAGTCTAGTCTAAAAGGTTGTTGTACAGTGTACACGTTGTGGATCCGGTATAATTAATTAATAAGTAGGTTGAGAATTATTATTTTTCTATTTATGAAATACGGGGAAAGACAAGGTAAGCTGAAAGTGTCATAATTCTGCAGCACCTCAAATAAACTTGATTGGTGACCTTTCAAATGCCGCTTTCAAGTCAAAATTAAACATTTCCGAAATGTTACAACAAAGTAACAAGCATCCTTTTCCTATTTGAAGACAATGTAAAAAAAAACTGTGCAATTTGGGAGTCATCCATTTTTTTACGTAACACTTCTGCAATTTCTTTCCCAATCATCAATCTATGTCACGCTTTCTCAGACACCTTCTGCCTTGGTTTATATGTATTAAAAACCATACCCAGGAGGACCTCGGGAGCTACGTCATCTTCCGAGTTGCTGTGTAAAGGGTCTTACAAAAAAGGAGGGAGTGTACCTGAGCCTTGAAGAAACCCGTGTTGTAGGAGAGAAAAAGTAGAAAAATCGAGTTTTACAAAGTAATAACGAGTCGTAAAAACTACTAATTGTCGCACGGTAAATATAATACTGGAACTATAATATTGGATACCTTCAATTTTCTCATATTTTATACACCACTTTGCACAGAACTGCGGAACAAAATCAGTTTGACATTGCTCCTTTCTGGAATACGGCTTACCTTCGTGTGATTCCATTACCAAGTGACGGTGAAATTCGTACACACTGATTAGAATCTCTTTATCAGATGGTTAGGCATTAAAATTACCACATACAATTACAATACGCGGTAGTGAATTATATAATCTAGTAGTATTTAGTCGATGTATCCGTACCGTACGCGATAATAACCCGACGATTTGCAAATTACATAATAATGATTCTACCACTAATAATATAGTACACTAATGGTGGCATTGCTTACATCTCTTATAGCATGACTCGCGGCGGTATAAGTTCTATCAGCGCACAGTGTTTCGTTTCACACCAGCTAGACGGTAAAAACTCCAACACACCAGTCAAGTACGTGTAACCCACCTGTCGGGTGTATTTAACACTAATATGATATTTTTAGACCACACACAAGTTATTTATTATTAAAATAATAGAAAAAAAATAATACTACATACCTTCCAAAGTAAACTCTATTTTTTTAGAACCGCAATAAACTAAAATTTCGCGCCCCAAGAAGCAAATACATGCGTCTAAAGATTTCATAAGCTAAATGTCAGAGTTTCCGATTCTGGTATTAATTAGTCAACCCGTGCACACGGAGAAAACTTACCGATAGGAATTAATTTTATTATAAGTTTTTCCTGTTAAAAACGGGACTGTAGGCTTTTAACGAATGAATCGACAGAGTTCCTAACAAAGTATCAGTCAAAAGCGAATGCTTTAAGAGAACGGCGGAACACGTGTTCATACAAATATTGACATATTGATATTGACACATTCCGTCGTGATATTTTTTAGGAAAAGAACACTTGTTTTCGACATATTCTGACTGACTAATATTTTTATCAAGAAATTGGCATGCTATCACAAAATGCATTTGTCACACTATCTATCTGGTAAAATCCCTGTGACGTCTTTTATATACCTTCTAGCTTGTGTGAGGCGAATCACAGTGCAGCGTAGCGCCACGCCGGTGTTATAGTCATAATAATAAAGCGAGGTGTTTTCTGTCCATTGCGGCTGGCAAACGGTAGCCGTTTATCATAAACTATTGTTATTTCATTATCTGCCAAACACATACCACTTCGAATAAATTAATTTACTTTTGGACGAATGCTGTCGGGAGGAATATGAGCTTATTTATTTAATAGTTTTAGGCAAGCTGTGAATCGAACGAGTAATCACCGGATAAATAGTCAGTGCATTTGCAACCAACCAAATATAAAATTCTCTAATAAACAACAAACAGTATTAATCTCAAGTGACCTACCAGGTAAGTATGGTACTGTATATTATCTGCATATATAGTTAGTAATAACATAAATCATTTTAGAAATGTATTATACATATATTAGCACAGCGCCCTTGAGGTGATTTTGCACAAAAACGGCGCTAAACAAATAATCAAAATATTACTATTTTTACCAAACCGAGGAAGTCAATAAAAGCAAAAACTGAACAAAAAATAACTATTTTAATTTAATATTTTTAATAAATTTAATAATATTATTATTCAATAATGAGAAAATGTTTATTTTTGAACATTAAAATTATTTAAGTATTTTTAAAAGTGATATTTTAAAAGGAAGAAATGATACCATCATACCTACTTAAAGCTACTCAGTTATAAAAAAAATGCTTGCGTATAAAATAGCTTCTGTAATTTAACATTTTTTAAGTAAAATAAATAGATAACACATCACAATATCGTTTTATAACATAAATAGATAATTTGTTACATCAAGTTAATTTATTTACGAATAAAGAAAAAATATAAACTTATTAATTATAGTAATATTGTGAATAACGATAAGTGAACGCGCTCATTAAGGCGACTAGGCCCAGTTGTTACGCAGAAATTCAAATGTAACATTTTCATTAAGAGACCATTCCGCGCATTTTTGTTTTTACATTTAAAAGGTCCCCGTTAAACGCGGATTCGAGGTGAGTTTCAGCTTTTTATCAATTTGTAATAAGCTGACTAATAGTTGTCCGCTTCCACGGATCACAATTTGTTCAAAACCTGAAAGGACTTCATCATTCTTACAGACACCATTGCAAGACTTGGGTTCGAACTTTAAAGGTCCCCGTTAAATACCGATTCGAGGTGAGTTTCAGCTTTTATCAATTTGTAATAAGCTGACTAATAGTTGTCCTCTTCCACTGATCACAATTTGTTCAAAACCTGAAAGGACTTCATCATTCTTACAGACACCATTGCAAGACTTGGGTTCGAACTTTAAAAGCCATTTTTTCAGGCGCTATGGCGCCGAACGGACTGAAATTTTGGAATCACAGATTTTGAATAATTCATCAAATTTCAAAGTTGATTTTCATGTTCTGTGAAGATTCTATTAAAGTTCTTTTACTATATAATTACAGGCAGTTATTTCACAAAGCTGAAATAATGAAAGCTGATCTAACGCTGAACTCAATTCCATAATGAATCGCCTGCACGTACTTGGAAATAAATATGTTTTGGATGAACCTATAAACATTGCTAGTTTAACCTCATACAAACACTACTTAATTAAAACTGTCTGTCAGCGCTTCTCAGATTGACTATAATCAAATACAGTTTTAAAGTATTAATTTCTTAACACTCATTACATAATATCCGGGATTTATAATATGTTGTATTGTATTTATAATAACCTATTCATTGTACTTTTTTATGTTGATATTACTATTTCTATTGTTCTCTTTTATGTATTTTATATTTATTTATCTATGCATATTCTGTATTCATATGTAAAAAAATTGTTATTCTTTTGTAAAAGCTGCTATAATCGCCGTTAATAAATAAATAAATAAATAATGACAGAACTTGAAAATCAATTTTTAAATTTGACGAATTGTTCAAATTCTGTTAAACCACCCGTTCTTAATGGGAACCTTTCAACTGACAAAAAAAAACTACATTTGAATTTCTGTGTAACAACCCGTCCTTTGTGTTTATAATGAAGAACGTTAAATTTTAGAATGTATTTATTGTAATACCGAGTTTTATCCTCTCCCTCTTTCTCATAACGCATGTACGTTGCACATAGATGGCAGAAAGAGAGATAACAATGCATTTCTTGGTGGAAGGACCATAGACATACCACCGCTGATATCTTCACTGAAACCTCTCCCCCTTTCCCGTAAGCAACGCATGTAACAGAAAGAGAGATTACAACGGAGCTATCAGCGGGCTAGATGTATATTTAGATGAGACCTGAAGCGAAAAAATAGGTTCCACTTTACGTCCGTCCAATTAGCCCGATTTGGCCTAACGCCGAACGACCGAAAACTATAAATTCCGGTCTATCCGTACCGAATATCGCGTGCTAATAGTGGAACACGTTTCGACGAGATATTAGTAAGCAATAGCGCCTCTAATTGTTTATCTCTATGGAATTGATCAGTGGTATACGGAGAAAAATAAATATTGCTAATTTATTAAAATTCTCTTCAAATTGTTAGTAATCCGGTCAAAAACGGGATCACAAGCCATTAACGAATTAATAGGTTTCCTGGTAAACTTTTTAGTAAAATATGAATACATTATCACGATGTCGGAATAAGCGTTCATAAAAATACTAATGTTTTCGCATTTCGTTATTATATATTATTAAGGCAAATGTAGGTGCATGAACACGTGTTCCGATATATTACGAATTGACTGAAAGTTTATCATTTATAACGGGATTACCATTAATTTGAAGAGATTCTAAATAAATTATTTTTCTCCGTGTAACAGTTAAATTCGTGCAAATTATTAATTTTTTTAAACGTTTCCAAACTTAGCCAAAGTAAAATTAAGTTAAAGCGCGTTGTCACCAACGAGGATGTTAAATAATATTATCGTACTATAATGACGTATGAGTGATCAATATTTTTTATTGGATATATATTAATTGCGATTTTTGCCTATTTATGTGTGGACGTAATTTGAGCACCGCACCTGGTACAAACTTAGCGAATAACGTAAAAGATTATTTTGACGTTTTCGAACTGAGCGACCGGTGAATTCGGTGTAACCAACGCGACTGATCGAACAGTTTAGGTGCAGCGGTGCACTCAAAGCGAATGGTGAGGTGAAACTATTTGAGAGGACTGAAAAGTCGTGAAGCGATTGAGCTAACTCGCTGATTGCTGATTGCTGATGTCCGCGTTGTTTGTTCAATGACAGCGGAGGCAAAATCATTCAATGTGCGATAAAAAAATGATTTATGCAATCCATAAAAACTTCTACTTCCAAGTTTCTGATGGGATTAAGCACACAGAGACAGTGAGTATGGTTGATTTATTAAAATCCTGTTAAAAATGTGATGGCAAGCCATTTCGGAACGTGTGTTCACGCTTTTCCTGCGACAATATTAGAATTTTTATGAACATGTATTCCGACATCCTCGTAACACATTCGTGTTTTACTGATAGCTTGTTAGGAAATCTGTCAATTCATTCATTCGTTCAGTGGAGTGCTAGTACCTACCCTGGCATGGAAGGATGATAGATTGAATGCTGTGAGATCCCTGAGGCGTACGTGTGATAAAACCATGTATGAGGCTGATGTAATTTCTACCGAAATATAAGATACTTCCCTCGCTTATAAATACTTTGTGATGTGACATTATAATTTTAAATAAAACAATAACTTAGCAAAGGTTATTGTTTTATTTTAAACTAATAAAGTTAGAGGCTTTTAAAAAATAAATGTTATTAAGCAGAATTCTTGCCTGAACAGACTATGCAATAATTACAATAGCGTATTATCCAAGGTGGATATTTTCAGTTGCGAACTTACTAAATACAAGAGGTCCATAAAGGAATATTTCTCTGATGGTTTGTGAATAATGTTATGTCTCTATTTTTATTTCCGTCTTGATTTGATTTATATCTACAACATCTCTCCATGGCTATAAATGTTTTGTTTTGTAAATTTTTCGTTGTATATAATCTTTTGTTCGGTATAATTTTTTTAATTCATATTCTGTCTCAGTAGAGGTAAAGACACAAGGAGGAAATCCATAATTGGTTTTATTTTGGCTATATAATACTTATGTACAAACTGACATAAATGTAAACTATCGATATCCCGAAAATTAATGAATAAATATATAAGATAATCTCGGAACATTTGCCGCGTTGAAAAAGTAACTATATGAAATTACCTCGATAGGAAAAAAAACGCAAAGTATGCTACAATTACAAAAAAACACATCTGGTTCTATGATTTAATACGATATAGGTAAGAAAAAATGCACAGTGGACATTTGACGAGAAATTTTGCTCTATGTCAAATGCATTGTACTTTAAATATTTTCACTTACGTCTATTAATTATATATATATTTTTTATTAGCACACTCCCTCTAACATTCGTATTCACATAACTCCTTTTCAAACCATCTTCTTCTTCTTTTTGAGCACTTATACGAAGCCTTAATAAAGGGTCGCTTAGATGGTTTGAGGAGGCAGAGCGAATAGTGTGTTGGGAGAATATATATGACGCGAATGTGAATGGTAAGTCGGGGACGCCCGAGGAAAACATGGCACGATCAAGTGGCTCTCAGTGGCAGGGCGTTTGTCCAATTTTGATTTGATTCTAATGAATTATAATGAATCTTGAATGTTTGAAGACAATTGATTTTCAGGTGTCGTATCCGTAAATCTGGGTGAACTAACTAAACACAACAACACCTCGTCAGAAATGCAACATCAAAACACAATATTTTTTCAATGAAACTTAATCACCATCATCTCATCTCATCCATAATAATCTTCATATTACAAATCAACCAAAAGCCATAATAAAAACCAGGTCATTAACAAATAAAACACTGAACATTCCGATAACACACACCACACACGGACAAAGACACTTTCAATACTACGCAACCAAACTTTTTAACAGTATGCCCATTACTTTGAAACAATTATTGACTACAAATACATCTACAAACTTTCTCAAAAAACATATCGTAGCCTGGATAAAAAATCAAGATATTCACTTTATTCAAAAGATTACAATTCCAAACCAAACATAACCAAAATATAATAAGTAAAATTAAATATTATACACGTTCTTCAAGAATTATCCAAAAATACATACACTCACATATAAATGTGTGTTTTCATGTTTAATATATATGTCTGTGAAAAAAAAAAAATAACTTTCTATTACAACACATAAATACCTGTCACACTTAACCAATCACAAACACGTTAACACCTCAGCACAGGTTCTCCTAGTGAGGTGTTCACGTAACATACAATATCACCCACACACAGTTTTACCTATATCAACCTATGTTCTTTATTTTTTATATCTTTTTTCTGTACTTTTTTCACTTTACTACAATATAAACCACTGTAATCATTTGTAAAATGTGTATTCAAGAATAGACATAAATAAATAAATAAATCATCAACGCCATTAACCAATCATAGCTGAAAAGTTGAGTGGCGCTGGTGCAGTAATAAGTAATAACACACGGCTGCAGTAATGTGGAATGACTGCAATGTATGCAACTTAGATAAATTGTTTACTCCGGGGCGTCAAGGTCGATGGAGTGAACACCGGACACCATTCATAATAGCATAATACCTAGTTAACCCCTCAGGCCTCTGGCATATCTACGATTATATTTCTTCAAGACGCTGTCAGAAGATCGGAGAAATCGAGCGTATTTCCGCCTTGCAAATGAATTGAATATTTCTTAACGTATCCGAAAACTAAGCTAATGGGACTAATGGGAGCTAATGGGACCCTATCTTCTTCGGTCATATTTAACTAATTAATTTATTTAACTTAATATTGTCTTCAATAATTAAATATTACAATTTGAGGTTTTACTCACTAAATTATTCAAAAAAAAAACAAAAAATTATTAGTGAAAGTGATGAAATAAAGTTTCAAAATTTATTGTCAGAAATAAACATATAATTTTCGAAATATAAATTTTTTGAATGCAAACATAAAAAGATTAAAAATACACATTTTACTAAACAAGTGTGTTATAAACATTACTGTCACCTCACTTTTCTGTCGTTTCATATAAAAATAATTTATAAAAAAAGTTTAATAATTTTTTTCTCGAATTGCGGTCGGAACATTCCATTTCACAGGGGGGTGCACATTTTAATTTTTCTGTAGTTAATTCTAGATTTGAATATAAAGAATAGTTTTTTTCTCTTTCTAATACCGTCTATCTGAAGTATGGGAGACAACGATTGAGCTGTTCCGTAAAGCGAACAAATCGACTCTACTGTTAAAAGGTGTTTGTTCGCAAAACCGAACAAATTAGCCTGAAGGGTTAGTGGCTCAGCTGTAGCAGCAGCAAGCTGTTATGCAGTTACTATAGACACTTGCTCATAAGTGCAAGCCAGCAGCCGCACGTACTAATAACATAACTCTACTCGCAACTTCTGCGCTCCGAGTAATGATTATGAACAAATGTAAGGTGACCATTTGTAATTGTAATTTGTTGGTACTACTTGGTTCTGGTTGTTTTCCCGAAGAATAATCGTCAATCAGTCCCGTTGTCGGATACAATTTCGAAAATCTGTAAAAAAAAGTTATACCCTGGGGTTTTCTGATATTTTTTTTATTTTTTTTAATTTGGTACAATATTTTTTACATTTCAAAGTTTTCCAGTAATGTTGGCCTCACTGGGTGGCTTGCCCGTGCTGAGGCCTTCATTTTATAATATGAAAATATAATCTACATAATACATTTAAAGAGAAAATAATACATTTAAAATATGATCTTGTATGTTTGTAAGTGATGTGTGTTTATATTGGTTTTGAGTGTTACGTATAGGTTTTATTTTTATTTTATGCTATGACATTTTGGTAATATTGTATTTTTTGTTCTTTAATCCATTTTGTAATTTTGTGTGTGAATTTAATTTTATTTTCCTTAAATTTAATTTCAAGTTTTACACTGTTGAAAGTTTTTATAGCATGGTATTGGTAGTGTCTTTGTCCAAAGCTTGAATTTACTGTCGGAGTTTTTATGTTTTCTCTGTACGCTTGTCTAACTGGTCTGTTAGTGTTATTTTGTGTATGTTAAATTTATTTTTTTGTCAAAAATGTAGTTTAGTAGTGTTTTAACGTATAATTGGCGTATATCTAGTACGTCACAGATGTTACAGTTGCTATGTCTTTTTAGTATTACCTTTAAGATCGTTTTCTGTGCGGTTTCTATGTAATTGACAGCCGAGTTTGTTGCTCCTCCCCAAGCAATAATTCCATATTCTATTATTGATTGGTAAAGTGCAAAATATATTGTTTTCAATTGTTTTATTTTATATATGTTTCTTATGTTTAGGAAAATGTGTATTGTTTTGAGAAGTTTATTTGTGATTTGTTTGATGTGAGGTATCCATCTAAGGTTAGGTCGTCAAGTTATTTTAAATGATCTGTCCGATTCATGATTCATTTAGAAAATTTCCAATAGATTTTGCTGTTTTTAAACGTATCCCAAAATGAAATACTGTTTTTGAAAGCAGATAAACGACTATTTTAAATTTCAATATGACAAACGGACAAATGCAATTAAATATTTGAATTTTTTCACCATTGTTTTGTCGCTTACCGATGGTTGTTTTTAATGTAAACTGTAAAAAAAACTACAAAAATAATGAATTAAAAAAATCACAAACTTTGAGAAATCTTTCGCAAACATGCAAGCAATGGCGGTCGATGAATTTTTGGAATATATGGGGTTTTCCAATAAGAGGTGTAATTTTGAATAGCCCGCTATTTCGGTAGATGTTACTTTTGAAGCTGTCATTTTTAATTTATATACATAATAAAATAAAATAAGTGATAAGTGATAAGAGGCGATGTGTAGTTTGTGGCAAGTGTGTGTTTATGTATGTAACATAAATAAAAATTTAATTTATATACATAATAAAATAACACCTCTTATTGGAAAACCCTATATTACAACTATATAGAAGCCTCTATTATAAAGTTTTAAATGCAAATACAGAGCGTGATGATGCCATTTTTAAACACTGCTTGGATAATATATCTCACTGTAATACAAAAGGAGATATAAAAACGTTTATTAGTTCGTACCCAATCGTGCCGTGAAATAAACAAGAATACTGAAAGGAACAAAAATACCCAGGGGGTTAAGTTTTAGCTAAGACAGTTTGGACCGTGTTTTTGAGGTTTGGAACAAAGTGATGCCAGCTCAAAAAAATCTGCCATGAATATTACTACTTTAACCAGAGCACAATACGGCCCTCTTCCTCGTATAGCTATTCCAACGCTGCAGCGACCAAAGCAAACACATACCGCTGTATATTATTACCAACATGAAATGTTCGAAGTACGAATAGATAGGCCGGTACATATACTAATTATGCACAGTATTATTCCAATCTCTTCGCGTTGCACGGATCACGTGGCGATTTATGGTCATCGACCACAGCAAACCATTCGCAGATCACAGACAATGCAATGGCCGCCGGCAGTGTCCCGTCGCAGTGGACGACTGGACTTGTGGAGGCCGCGGGCCTTTTTTGATTACGCCGATCATTATCCGAACAGAAAAAAGAGGTTCTTAAACATTCAGAGATTTGGCGACGATAAAAACTGATTTTAATGAATGCCTTGGAGTTATTAAAAAAAAACACGCTGAAGTATTTCAGAGGTCCAAAATTTGAAAGTCAAGACCTACACCGAATGACACTGTCATAATCGATCTGTTGTGTCCGACTATTGAACACTATATACTGAAATATACATTTTGTTTATATTATCAATATATCAAATACATTCTTATTTGACAGTACACGGATAAAAATGATTATCGCCGAATTATTTAAATCCTTTTAAAAAACGGATTGCAAGCCGTTTCCTTATAAACTATAAAAGGCAACACGTGTTCATGCACTTCATAATATACAATGACGAAACACGTGTTCCGACGTATTTTACTAAAAGTTTATTAGGATTCCTATCAATTCATTCGTTAATGGACTGCAATCCCATTTTTAACTGGATTACGAATAATTTAATGCTTAATAAATAAGCAATATCCATTATTAGTCATTTAGCACAGGGTATGATTTTGTTGCTTCAGATTTTCACCTAAACAGAATTCAGCTTTGTCGATTTGATAGTTCAAAATCTATTTAGCCCAAAGGTGACGTAGAACGTAAAATTAAGATTGGGTTAGGTTAGGTTTTCACAATGATTGCAAACCATACAATCACAAACAAAAAGATTAAAAAATAAATGCATACAAATTTATGTAATTGAATTGCTGAGCTGATCACGCACTGATATATCAAGTTCAAGTCTATTTGTGTACATCGGATTATCAGTAAATCACGCCCCCATACCAACCGAAACGAGGCGACTTTCACGCGGTATTATCACAGCATAGATCTCTGGCAGCGGGAGCTATTCGCATAAAACATACAACCAAACTAGCCATTACACACCCTACTGGCTACTGGCAATTGGCTACTAGATACTTAGTCCACGATACACGACCTATCCAACAGAAAATGTGCACAATAACACGTAATCTGGCATCAGGCCAGATAAATCTATGAATATCAATGTACCAGAATCTTCAATTGAAGGCTGTCCACGAAAATAATAGCTTCCCTAACAACTTATAATCACTAGGCAGATTACATCGCATCGCATTATATCTACAATGTAGAAGTTGCTATTTTGTAAATGATTGGCCAATTCAAAGACTGAAACACACTTGTGGTAAATGATAAGAGCAATTAATAGGTATTGCATCGTAGACATTTTCTGCTATCAACGGTGTGCTAAATTCCAAATTTTCAATATTTATAAGCAATGAATATTGCATCGTACACGGTGTGTCCTAAAATACAGGGTTATCTTTCTTGAAACTTTGTGGCTGAAATAACTCTATTCTGAACCTTCATTACGATTGCAGTTCCCTTTAAATATTATGTCTTATAAATGGACTTAGTCAATGGTTATGGATGATTATACGACGTATAGCTTAATATTCGTTATTATCAAGCTGAAACGTGACACATTGGCATAAATTGAGCTGTACATTCGATGTTGCTCAAAAATATCAACAACAAAAGACTCCACAATTTAGAAGATCATATAATGTGGCGGAAAAAATAGTTTTTTTTTTTTTTTTTTTTATTTTTTTTTTTATAGTGAATACCTCACAAGAGTCCCAACTGCTCCCGTCTGGAGCCAGTGAGACTATGGCATCCCCAATTGGGGTATGTTGTGAGGCTGAAGGTAAGTGGGGAAGGGAAAGAGGAAGGTGGGGAAGTACCTGGCTATTCAGATCTAGTCACTAAACACGGCTAAAGCCATTTGGAGCAACGTTTCAATTCTGAATGGTGGTCTTACACCAGGGCGATACTGGTAGTATCTTCCACTCTGGAACGTGCCGCAAATATACTATATATTATTTTAATTAATTAATTGTGAAATAACACAAATTAATCAAATAAAATTTATTTGCGCACGCCGGGTTCGAACCCGCGACCTTCGGAATGGCAGTCCAATGCGTTACCACTGGACTATGCCGGCCGTCAGTTAGGCACAATTTGACTCAAAAACAGTAAATATTCGTAAAAAATTTCGTAATTCTTTATGATAAACGTTAATTCCAAAGACACGCATTTTAGCTCTAAATACAGGGTTTTCCAATAAGAGGTGTTACTTTGATATTCAATCGTAAAAGATCAATGGTTTCATTGCTTGTGTGGCACGTAGCGCCGTCTTGTTGAAAGTAAACGTTGTCCAGATCAATACCATCCAATTCCGGCCATAAAAAATCATTAATCATCTCTCGATAGCGCAATCCATTCACCGTAACTGTTGCTCCAGCCTCATTTTCGAAAAAGTAAGGTCCAATGACTCCGCCGGACCATAAACCGCATCAAACAGTCACACGTTGAGGATAGAGAAGCTTTTCAACAATAACTCTTGGGTTTTACGAGCCCCAGATGCGACAATTTTGCTTGTTGACGAAGCCACCGAGGTGGAAATGGGCCTCATCACTCAAGATGATTTGCATTTGATTCACTCAAGTGAATTTTAATAATTTCAATGCGTTGTTGAAGCGTGTATCGTTCCATTTTTATTAATGACGTAGTTTCTACTTGTCAAATGTCAAAAAATGACAGCTTCAAAAGTAACATCTACCGAAATAGCGGGCTATTCAAAATAACACCTCTTATTGGAAAACCCTGTAGTAAGTATATAAGCTGAAACTCGATATGTAGGCATACATTGAAATGATGAATCGATATACGCAGATTTATGTGAATTTATATGTAGATATGTAGAACTATAAAATTAATGTGTAGAAGTAGGTATAGTATTATTGTGTAAATGTAAAAGTCCAATTGTGCATAAAAAATGTCCTAAAATAGAAGTTTCTATTGACTAATCCATTGTTACTATTGTATCGTTGGAAAACCAAACCGCAGGGATTGTTACATTCACGTCCATAGCAGAGCAACATTCAGTCTCTCTAGAGCACACTTTCTTTGTTGCGGAGTCACCGTGACAGGTCTATCACGACCCGCCATCGGGTCCGGAGTCCGGACACGAATCCGCGACCGCAAGCCTCCAATAAATAATAATAAACAATCAAAGCGGACTGACAAGCGACTGGTATTATTGGAGTTCTGACTGGTCAAGGAACGGATCGTGATCAATTAGGTGGTAGGCCGGATCGGATGGGAATTAAAATCGGACGTGCGCACGACCACGCATTGTCCAGTTTTCTGCAAAAAATGGACTACTTGCACAGGCAATGTGGTCGCAAATTGCATGCGAATCAATTCATGTGGACTGTAATCAATATTTTTAACCTTTCAAATTGACACTACTTGGGATAGCTGGTTAACAGTTATTAGAACCTTAGGGAACACCGCGGATAAATTCACTGTACAAGATCTCCGTATTTTTTTTTTTTTTTTAAACTAGTAGGTATGTTAACAATTACAAAATTACATGTGAATGGCTAAATGTGATACATGACAAAATTTATTTATTTATTTGTTTGTTTGTTCACGCCTTGACGGCTTTTACAGATATTAGATTTGATTTCTATTCACACATGTACCTGATATTATACACATAGGTTGTCGATTTCGAATCGTCTTTGGTAACTAGCCGTAAGTTGACAGAGGAGCCTTTTTATATTCTTCCCCATACTAATTGGATAATTTGTATAGCGCCGTTTTTGTGAAAAATCACCTCAAGGACGATATACAATTTATTATGAGTCCCTAGTATGGTTTTAACACAGTTGATTGGGGTGACTTAAATTCGAACAGACTCACGACAACTTTCAAGTTTCTTTTTGTTACATGCATCGCATTTTAGATACAATGGGGCTATCAGCTTTATGCTTTTCGCCGTAGATTGTCAAAGAAACTTTCTTTTTGATTCCTCTACTATCTTGTTTTATCTGGCTTTTCCTCACTAATCTGTTTCCACGTAACTTAGAAGTTACCTACGTGAAACTAAGCATAAGGTATGTTGGTGCCACGGAGGAAAGAAGATGGTACGAATAGAAAAAGCTTTTAAATTAAGATCCAAACAGGTACAAAATTTAGATCGAAAACACCTATGATATAATACCGATGCTAATCATTAGCCAGTTTGAGTACCTCATGCTAAAACTTGTAAATTCCTTTCATGTGCACGAGGTATAATAAATTATGATTATGTTCGTTTTATAAATCATCGGTACTTAGTAGCATGCTCCCGTAGAAGGTATCGCCATCTCGTACATAGTACAAACACGTCAATGGCACACGCACACACGTGTATACGTGTATAGACGGCGTTACGTTACAGACACGAATACACACGTCCGGTAGACTGGCGGATCCGGTCACGTGGTGGCGGTGGGCGGAAAGGGGGAGGGAAGGGGCAAGGACGGCCACGCTGGCAGCTTGGAGGCTCAACAACTAAACTCAATAGGTTGAGTGTGTGAGGTAGATGAAGGTAAGATTGTGACACAATGTAGGTGCAACATGCAACACCTAAGATTGATTGAACGAGAAAATGTATACTGTTTCTACGATCTGGGAATATTATGCAAAAAGCGGATTTTGGATTTTGACATAATATAATAAAGAAACTGTGCATCTCAAAAATGCACATAAAAATGGCAAAGGAAAACAAATTTCAGAAAATATGGCACATGTAAATGCATTTGGAGGAACTAGCAAACATTAATCCCCTGCGCAATGTAGAACCACCGATTCACTGTTGATGTATCTAATAGTAGTAGTGTACCTGATTTAAAACTTTTTTTTAAATATCCGGCTCGAAGGACCAAACTTTTGGCAATTTAGGAAGAGTAGATACTACTCGAGGAAGTCATTTCCGTATGATTTTATGGTGAAATTACGGTTGATCTCAGAGTTATCGCAACAAATAAGAATACTAATTATTGCCGGTAACATGGTGGAGATACTATGTAATTGGCCAGATGACACAATTGATCCATGTCCAAAAACCAAGCAGCACGGCCCGCACCGACATTTTCCAGGTAATACAGTTTCGCAATAGAATTCCCCGTAAGCCATGAAAGGCCGGAGGACACAAAAAAGTGGCAACATCGAATAATGCATGATACGGTATGCGCGACACGTCTAGGGCCGCTGCAGTTATCGCATTCATTAGTCTCATTGCAACCTGATCCGGGACGTGCATCGCGGACAATGGAGAATGTTATTATAAATTATTGCACTTCGAAGGCGGGCGAAGAGGCTTTTACAAAGATCGTGGAGACATGGACACTTGTAACATTGATACAAATGTCACTTACAAAACGTTGCAAATAAGAAATCACTCGATCAACGGTAAAGGAATGTCAAACTCCCCTTAACGCTTTTCGATATCCTGGCGTTTAATATAAAGAGAAACTAACAAAAATTAAAGACAGCAGTCATCAATGGGAGTGGCATATTTTACGTTCGGCCTTCCTACGACTTTCTGATATCCTGGTGATACACAGAGAAATGAAATGAAATTGAAATGAAAATAAATGATTCATTTACTATAATATTTCAACCCGGCAAGCGGCAAGAAGACAAGATTCATTGTTGCATTCTATTCATATCGAGTCTTGGGATGTTACTAACGGAGACACAAATTTAATGTCATTTGAACAACGATGCAAGTAATAAGTTATCACGCATCAGCGGGAACGGAACATTTGTATACATTCAGAGCACTTAATTTCTACCTATAACCTATTGCTTTCTGACATCCTGACAATTAATATAATGCGAAACGTGATATTCATGCACCCACCCACCAATGTGTGTATGGCAAACATATTTATTAAAGTGCTGTTACTTAAATTTTTAGGAACCATGTGCTTTATACTAGAAGCCGAGAGATGTTATTCATGTTATTATTATACAAAAGTCAAACTTTATTAGTGTCACCAAAAATTACTTCTCCGTGAACTAGTCGTAAGTGGACACCTAGCAAGGTATTACAATTAATTCATTTTCTCTATTCTATTCACATCAAGTCCAGACGATCTGGACAAAGTACATCTTGTACTCTGGACTGTGGTTAGCTGAAGGTCAGTTGACTAATTGATTAAAATTTTATTCAACACCAAAGCAGACTGGCAAATTCCTAGAAATCTACTAGAAACGACATTGTAAACCCTTCTTTTAAACCGGCATGCAAGACAAAATGGTGATGAATACTGATTAAGGTTTTAACATACAATTATGCGCTTTGGACTATTTCTGTCTGATCGGGCAGTTTTATGGTGTCCAATATGTCCATGTAGCCCTCAGCACCGTTTTTTCTGCTTTGCATCGTTTCATACCGAATTATTATGCGACCCTATTCACATATAACACCTTGTGAGGGGATTAGGAGAACCTGTACCGAGGTATTCAAGCGTCTATGTTATAACGATGTGTGTTATTGGTTTTTTTTTTACTACAACTTAATAATTGATATGGAAAGGAAATTTGTAGGTTTTCAACTGTTACTTATACTTAGTATCAAGTTTGATTTGGTATTAATCTCTTCTGGACCTAGTCTCACAGTTCTTTGTGTGGGGGTCATTGCCAAAACGTTAACACTGCAATTAGTGATTTTATTACCGAAACCAGGATCAACGTCCACCCACCCACCTGGTTCCATTTCTTTCTTCCTTCTTTTCTTTCTTCTTTGCAAGCGGTGAGTAAACAAATACCAACCGAATGTCTAAATGCGAATGTCCCGTTATAACCCGCGCATTTATTTGTTTGTTTGTTTGTCCGCTGGGATCATTATCCCACACAGTTGGCCGGGAGACGGCGCGTGTGTCCGCAATACCAAACTAGAATTATGTAAGACATTTTTGGCGCATGTGCCCGTTCCGTCCCGCCCGTTTAAGTGTGTGAGTTAGCTGATATAGATCGCCGCTTCTCGTGGCGTCTATTTCCGCCCGCGGCCTTACCTATAATATATCGCACGTGTCGGAACGGCCGACGTCGGAGCGTATGGTCATTAAACGGTCTCGTCTAGTGTTTTAGAGCACGTAATTCCCATTTGCGCTAAGGTCGATGCGCTTCCAGAGCCGCCGCCCTCCTTCGGTAATCCATTGGCAGATTTTTTTGCAATGACTAATGAAAATGTATACTTTTGTTCTGTAATCCTTTACCATTCATCAAAAAAGGCAATCCAGTTAGCCGTGGGAGGATCCTAAAACGGATGAGGGTTTCCCAATTACATCGAGAATTTGAAGTTACCTTTCTAAGTCTAACGGAATTCTTCTAAGCAGGCATCCATAAATAATAACCATGTCCGGTGGTATTTTATTTATTTATTTTTTATAATATTCATTACATTATATGCAAGGAAGGTTTTGACTGTCCAACTAGGAAGGTTTCCCGTATTAGGACAGTCAAATTAACAGGATTCAAATTATCCTAGAGGAATACAGGATTTAAGAATAAAGAAAATAAGTATGTAAAAGCGAGGATACAACTAGGCGTTTGTGATAAATAATTATCAGATTACATTTTTTAGTAATATTTCGGAATCAGTCCTGCCTAGATCTAATAACCATTTTGTTATTTTTGGACCGAAGGATGACAATTCACACAGTTTCAGTTGTGGGGGGGATTCTGTTATATATTTTAGGACCGAGATATGAGAATAGTTTTTGATTAGGTATTAGGTATGACGAATGTATCCGAACAAATTCATAAAATCCGAAACAAATACCCCGAAAGACTAGAGAGTCAAGAAGAGTATGCAATATTTTCCGAAACAAAAACATCAATTTATAAAATCAACAACTTATAATAATTAAACACTTTTAGCAGACAAAAAGCCGCTGCCGCGGTTTGAAAACTCAGTTATTTTTGAAAATAACAGAGGGCGCCACTTCCGTTTGCGTTAATTCTAAACTGTACAATCATTAAGATAATAATACTATTAGATTTTGAAAGATCAGAGAGTATGCATATCGGATATGTGGGCGGTAGCCCACGTACAACCGATGCAAGCTTATAAACTAGATTAAAACACTAAGTTGCTTTTGACATACATAGTGATCTATGAAGAAAAATGTCAGTACAAAGAAGAATATAACATGGGTAAGCAAACTAAAGAAAGCGGGACGCCCAAGAAGACTATATATATGTGAAGACGTACTATTTGTGTCATGAAACAAGGAGTTAATTATCATCTGCCTATTTCTATGGGCAAATGGGGAGATGGGTAATTTGTTACGCAACTAATAAGGCTTATCACTACCACCCGGAAAGCATTATTATTTAGCCAGGTGAGAAGAATGTAATGCCATTGTGCGGCTTCTAATTGGCTTTTGTTTGGCATTTTCGGCTCTTGTAAGCTAATTAATACGCGCATTGTGTTTTCTGCGACACTTTTTTTCTTACGTATTCAATCGACACATTTCATTTTAGAATGTGAAAAATTTTCAGCCAGAAGCAGCAAAAACCTACGAACTTTTGAGTTTTGTAAACATACTGTAAGAAATGTTGTCAGCTAGAAGTAGAATATCCATCATCAGCTTGGAGCTTCCATTGCTATAGATTTTCATATTTAACTATATAAAAATAAGATACGATGCCGTGTTTTCTTTGGGATTAGAAAGATGCTATGTTGTATCACGTAGTGTTGGAGTAAAACGACAATAAATAAACCTTCATATCGATCTCACCCAATCTCTTTCTTTACCAGACCATCATCCAAGATAGACATTCGCTCGCCATACTAGTAGTTTCTTAAATCGGTCTTATTAATCAATAAACTGTATTACGAGAAGAAAAAAACAGAAGTGTTATCATTAAAGAACTGTTCGTAACCAAGTTACCCGCGTCTCGCACTAATCCTAGAATAATATTGGCGCAGCCGGTAGGATGTGAACCTACGTTTAGTGTCCAATAAGTAAAAATACGTTCAGAACAATTTTTTTTAAATGAGATATAGACTGACTAACGAATTAAATCTGACTAAAAGCCGAGTTTGTACTCGATACAAGATACAATTATAACACAATAAAGCAAAATAAAAAAGGAAACCAAAACGACATCGCCATCTGTCAACGCCAGACGGCCTAAACCAAGGCCAAGTCTGCTGAACCCAAAATAGCCATAGCTCCAAAACAATAAAAATAGATTTACTGTATTTTTAAAGACTTCCACAAATTATAATTAATAGACCCATGTTATGCATTCGAGGGTAATTTAGAAATCCCCGTTACTCGCCGTCTCCGTGTCCTGTCCACCTTTCGCATACGAATTAGCAGACGGACCAATCAGAACACCGAATACAAAATCCTACCATATTTTTAAATTAGTCATCACGTGCTTGTTTTTCATTGTATGCTAATCGCATTGTATTATGCTAATGAATGCTGACTTTCCGTATGAATTCGCCTAGCTAATTCAAAGATGCATTGGTGTCTATACGAGGTAGTTTAGAAGTGGCTAAATTAAATCTATTCTATAAAGTTTTTTTTGTGCATAACAGACATTTGTCCATTTACAATGCACATGTCACATAAACTAATTATTTAAACAAAAAAAGAACCATAAAATACATATTTATGTTGTTTGACCGGTCGGAGGCTGAGTCCTCATCACAACATTCGCAAAATTTTCCGCTTAATGTGGTGGTAGTCGAAGATTTTCAAATATTGTCAGGTTATTCTTAACTCGGGAATGTATGTCTTACTTTAAAAAAAGGGTTGGGTAATGACTGGGATTTACATGCCCCTTGAATCCTTCAAGGCTACTGTTAAAAATGTCGACAATCTTAGACATATTATTTAATATATAATAGCTATTGATTACTGTGACGGGCGGGCGTTTGACTTGTATACAAATCTACAGTTTTATTACGGGGTTGATGAAAATTTGCACACTTGACCTTCAAAATAAGAGGAAGGTCACTATTTAAGTCTGATTATGAAAAACTGTGTTAAGCTCGATCGATGCCGGGGAGTTCAGCTAGTTACCAATAAATGTGGATTTTGCCAAGATAGGCAAGCTTGGTGCTGTGAACACAGACTTGGTCTTGTTCGGGTGAAATTGAAGCAGAGCGCAGATATGCTGTATTTGTTGAACTATCTCTATAACCAGAACACTAAACATGAATGGTTTAGGGATAAGACAAGGGTTGCCGAGATCATAATCTTCATACCCGAATTATATGATGCTAGGCACAAAAAGATGACTGTTGAAATTCTACAATTGCCTGGACGAAAGAAATTTGCTCACAGAGGCTGACTTCTAGCTTTGAAAGATTGAGAACAAGAGCAGTCGAAAATTGGAATTACTGGAGACATTTGAGGGAGGACCATGTTCTCTAATCTCTAACTTATTCTGAAGATTTTGTAGATGTAATTTATAAGAAATGTTTCTTCTTCCTTCTGTTTAAGAGGTTGGCGATGGCAAAACAATCAAATCCGTTATTAAAATTCGAACAGTATCTTAGACTCCAAATGGTCAGCCAAACTCTTTCTAGCAAGTAAATGTCGATGTCTAAGACAGGACACCAGAAGACTTAAGAAGACGAATAATCAGAGTAAATGAGTGAAAGCTTTCTCAGTGCTGTTACATCAACACCAGAAAATCTCGGAATGACGGTCGTGGAAAGCGATGATACTGATGATAGCGGGCGGTATTTCCTAGAGCGATTCGCCACGATCCGACAAATCCGCGACCAACAAAAGAAATGGGACAAAGCACCGACAATCCGTGACAGCGCGGTGCATCAGCGTCTATTATTTGATCACGATCTGTGACATTTGCGAAACTTTGGACGAGCTGAACGTCGCCTGTGCTTCAATTGTCTCGGTTTCGCAACGATTTTCCGGTTAAAGAGGCAAATGTCACCGGTACATGACCGCACCACGGCGGTTGCGCGTGTTGCGCAGGGCAACCAACCAACCAACAATCTACTAATTCTCGGGACCGCTGTTTCCAAACAAAGTTAGCACCGCTTGGCAATAAGTTCTTCTAAACCACGTCCATATTATCACAGAACGAGACAGTTCGCGCCGGCATATTGAACTGTTTTAGGCACCCACTTAATTTCTGGGAACCTTGTTTGAAAATATTAAGGTTTTGACAATAAAACACTAAGGATGAGTTGTTACACAGAATTTGATTTTCAAGTTCTATTATTAATTCAGTCTTATGAAAGAACTGGCCAATGATGGTTCAATAACAGAACATGAATATAACCTTCACAGAACTTGATAATCAACGTTGAAATTTGATGAATTGTTCAAATACTGTGAAACAATCCGTCCTAACAATCGTTGTTTTCAATTAAACATAGCATAATGTGACATAAACCAGGTCCAAACTCATAACCTTGCTTAATTACAAAGCGACCTAGTGGAACTTACGCCAATCGGTACCGAAGTTAAGTTAGACTATCCTACAGAGTAGTTGTAAAACAGACTTTGTGGCGTCTATCGGTTTTTCGGATTGTAATTCTACGCATTTCAGCATGTAAAAAGAGGGATTCATTGAAAATTAAGTCTAAGCATGTTCATTCAAACTTAACGGTTTTATTTTAACATAGGAGCAATCCATACATTAATCTGCTGAATTATCTTCTAAACTACGCAACGGATTTTGATAGGGTTTTTACTAACATTCAGAGAATTTCTTCCAGAAGTTTTACATATAAAATACATGCACATTATATTTATAGAAAGAATGGAAAAGTCGAGCAAATCGGGTACACGTCATATTAGACGAAAGGGGAAGATTGGAAACAGCTAGCCAAGTTCCATCTCCAAATTATATCGTAGTACAATCAACAATTAGACGAAAGGGGAAGATTAGACATAGTTAGCCAAGTTCCATCTCAAAGATATATCGTAGTACAAACAACAATTAGACGATAGGGGAAGATTGGAAATAGTTAGCCAAGTTCCATCTCCAAGATATATCGTAGTACAAACAACCATTAGACGATAGGGGAAGATTGGAAACAGCTAGCCAAGTTCCATCTCCAAGTTATATCGTAATACAAACAACAATTAGACGATAGGGGAAGATTGGAAACAGCTAGCCAAGTTCCATCTCCAAGTTATATCGAAGTACAAGCAACAATTAGAGGAAAGGGGAAGATTGGAAACAGCTAGTCAAGTTCCATCTCCAAGTTACATCGTAGTACAAGCAACAATTTCCGTTTTTAGTGATGGGGTGGGATACTTACAATATTATCACGTTATTCGTAACACACGAATGATTTTTTTAAATGCTAAATACAAATTACTTGGGCACAGATTATTAAGCATTCTGGAAAATTTCGCAATGCTGGCTGGCATTTCTCCACAGGGCCCTCAGTCGTCGAGCTATCTAGACCTTAACGATTGCTTTACGCGTTCGACGAAATCCTTAAAACGCAACATCAATCACCCGGCACCGCGAGCGTTCCAAAAGTTTCCGACGGTTATTGTATATTTAGCAATCACCAGCACGTGCTCCAATATCCCGTAAAGAGTGCCCGGCTGATTTATGGACGATGAGTAACACTGATTGATTTGGTATCAATCGTTTGGCTCTATATGGTGCATACCAACCACATACTGTCAGCCAAAACGGACAAGTTAGCTAGTAGTTGTCTAAATTCGTCGCATTTTTGCTCTATTATATTGTTTACATGTGAGTCCAGATGCTATGAACAACGTAGTTAGGTTTGTACAGGGTGTAACCAGATGTACACGACAAATTTGAATTAAAAAAGGTACACGAAAAAAATGAATATTGCTGATTTATTAAAAGCCTGTTAAAAAGGGAATGCCGTTCGTAATAAACTTTTAGTACATTCATAATATATCGGAACACGTGTTCACTCACCTGCGTTTGTTCTGATAGTACACAATCACGAAATGCGAAAATATTAGAATTTCTTTAAACGCGTGTTCCAGCATCGCCATAACACTTTCGTGTTTCTCTGATAGGAAACCTGTCAATTTATTCGTTAAAGGCATGCAGTCCCATTTTTAACCGGAAAACGAATAGTTTGAAGAGATTTTTAATAAATTAGCAATATTTTATATCAATGAGTTTTCTCCGTGTAGATGCCATTTTGTCAATCTGTTCTGTGAACGTTCTAGCTATTTTAAATTTACAGGAGCTAATAAAGACGTGTAATTTATATTTTTAAATGTCATCGCAGGAAGATTGCACCTACCATTTATATAAATAAGCTAAGGAATCACTGGTCTGTCAGTTACGTCCTCTTAACACTCGTATACATTAATAACCTTTGAGATGTTTTAAAAAAAGGATCCAAACATCATCTAAGGTTTATTTCATCGTTCCCTTAAAAACAGCTTATTCAGTACACACAATCAGGGTTTGTGCCATCACTAAGTTGATACAGACCCCGACAAACTCAGGACCTTCTGTGTGGAGTTAAAAAACAAAAACAAAAACAAAACCCTATTTTTCATAAGATGGTGTACACCTATTTGTGTATTTGGCCGCGCCAACGTTCTGACTTTTGACTTGCGCAAGCACTTCTCTTTCGGCAAACGGCAGACAGACAGTAAGTGCACAATTTAAAACCGAGTCATGCCACCGGCAGGGCAGAGAGCAGAGCAACGTCGACTGCTTGCGTGAGATTTCTCGAAACAACACGAGAAACTGTTACACGACATTAGCGAAATTGTTATAAATCGCCGCAAATGCACAATGTACATACTGTGCAATAGGCAGGGCCTTTTTCGAATTTTGGTACATCAGTGGTATCAAAAGCTTGAAAAACTCCTAAAGTAGTATGGAATACTTAGAAGTACGCAAAAAAATACTGTTGGTGTTTTACGAAAACATAATAATTAGAATCCCCCTTAGGCTACGTGTTTTTTTTACGATTCACTATCATCTAAGGTGTCTCAAAAGTTGCGTTTGACTGTTAATAACACAACCACATTTTTATTTAATTTTTTTCATTCAATTAGTTTTGGCCAGTAAAGAAGTTTGCCCACATAACCGGAGCAAACCATGACCGTGCGGTTGGTATGCTCCGGTTATGTGAACAGACTCCCTTACGATGCTTGAATACGGGAAAGTTGCGGAAAAACGAATGATGAATTAATTAATAAAAGAGATTCAGCAGTTTGATAACTCGATTGTGACAAAAAATACGTTTCCACGTATTTTCCACGACTTGGTTAAAATGTCTGATCGCCAGCTACTATGAAAAAAAGTCACGATTAAAATGTGTCTTTACTCAAAAATACATGAAATTTAGGTATACATACTGGGAATCGATTGTCCAGGCCACATTATACGTACTAGGAATCAATTCTCCAGGCCACATTATACGTACTAGGAATCGATTCTCCAGGCCACATTATACGTACTAGGAATCGATTCTCCAGGCCACATTATACGTACTAGGAATCGATTCTCCAGGCCACATTACACGTACTAGGAATCGATTCTCCAGGCCGCTCGCAATCGCCGCCGAACATACATTGGTCGACATAATAACTTATTTTCGAGTCTCGTCAAAACGTCAAACGTCAAAAGTCATTCACTCGTTGTTCGAGTGGAATGACTTTGTCGAGAATGGAGGCACTGGTTGTGAAATATCTCATTTTTGAACTTAGTGTAGTCTAACAAAACACAACAATAGTTTATTGAACTTTGGGTGATGGCGAAAATTCAAAAGCAGAATGGAATATAATACACTTTTTCAGTATTCGAACTTCTGACGACTTCGAAATAGTTTGACGGCCACCCTAATATATCTGCCACAGGTCGTGGGCCTACGTGCACTTATTCTAAATCCCCGCTCAACGTGTTGTAGCACTGTACACTCTGTACAGTGTACAGTAATATAGAAGTGCGGAGCTGTAATGCGTCATAGGATTGAGAAATTAAGTTAAATCGGACAAAGTTTAAATTTAAATCAACCATTAGAATTCACCCGAGACGTGTTGTAGTGGAGCTACTCTACGATCTAGATTGCGAGGAAAACCCATTCCCTGACTTTATAACTATTTATTTTTAGTTCTGTTAGTAAAACTGCTGTCGTTCAAGTCGCATGTAAAAAAATTAAATTATTATTCTTACAAAAACGTCGTACAGAGGCATTTATATTCAACCACCTCTGGTCAAGAGCAGCAAGAATCGAAAATACTCTTGATTGCGCAAACACGGCAAATTCGTTCGACAAGTTTCCCCATTACGGACAGATATTTTTGTCTATGGAGATGCTGTGTGGGGGTTTTTTTAAGGGAAAGGAAGGTGAGGAAGTTTTGGGAAGGAAAAGGAATGAGGGTTGGGTAGGAATCTGGGGTCAAAGGGTCTCCCTCAACCAATTTCTCCCGATCCGGCCCATCAGCAGTAGGTAGGCAAACCTAGAAAAAACCCATGAACCCGAGCACTACTGTTAAGTCACCAAACGTAGCAAACCACTTGGGGGCGCTGGTTATCCAATAGATGGTTCCCGGGACGGCGGTACCCATACCCGCTTCCCTATTTGTTTGCAGTTTTCGAAATATAATAGACGTCAGGTGGGAATGCTGTGTTTGTGCTATCGGTATTTCAATTGATATATATATAATCCAAACAACTAGCGTCGTTGATCTCTTCGGCAGTTTCGGCACCGATGCACAGCTGGGAGACCATGCTAAATGTGTTTCAAACATTTATTTGCACACGCTTGACATTTCCACATGAGAAAGGGTCGTTTTCATGACATGTTATTGTACTCAACAATTCAGCAATGAAATGTTTGACATATTGTGTGTATCTTACTCTTACAGTATGTATTTTTTTCACTTAAGGCGAAGCTTAATGCCAAAGCACTATTTTGATTAATCTTTATAACGAATTGGTGTACATTATGAATACAAAAAAAATATGCTTTAGATAAATTGAAGATTTTCCTATCGCTTCGCTTGAATAGAATACAAATAAATATATAAATTACTCAATAAAAAATATAAATGCAAACTACTAAAAAAAAAATTTTTTTTCAATAGAAATGTATGAACGCATAAAAGAAACAACTTTTAAAAAATACAATATTATAGGTAAGACTATCTGTGACAGTTTCACTTGGTTAACTTTTTTGCTTTATTATAAAATTGTTTACAAAATAAATAAAAACCAGTTTTGTGCTTGAAATCGAATGTTTCTAGACTCCGTTTGTCAAGCTATTTTAATGCCTATTACCTGCGATATAAGATATACCAAGAATATACACATTTTTGGCTTGTAGCTTCCTCTTAACAGACATTTAAATGTGACTTAAATCTGCCGAAAGAAATATTTAATACTTCCCCCAATCTTTAATAGCAATAAATAAAGGAAGAAAAATAGAATAAAGAAAGGCTTAGTGGGCCCAACTATTCTATCAGGTTTAGTTTAGTTTGACAAGGGCACATCTAGTTAAATCCATAACGATGCAATTAGGACACAATAACGCATAGTACATGTTTAGTAATCAGTGTAAACAATGTGCATTAATTACTCGTAACCACTTAGCTAGTGAATGCAGAATTACCGACAAATCGATTATTTTCTGGAGCAATGGCGTGACTCGAGAGGCACTTGCGCGGAAATGCTATGCAAACCACCGTTATTGTCATTTATTCTTGCGCTCCAAGATAAACATATCTATTGGTTGCAAAAGCTTTCAAGATATTTGGCTTTGTACACAGACAGAACCTTAAAAGATTTTAAAAAAGTAAATACAATTAAATGTTGTATTTTGAGTATATACACAGTTCTTTGGAGTATGAGTACACATAGAAAGATTATTCCGATGATTTTACAAGCAATAATTATTTGCCTGAAACACTCATCCACATTGAAAAATCTCCTTATAAAAGATACATGACGCCAACGGGACTCGAACCCGTGTCCCTTCGATTTCCGGTCGACAGCTCTGACCACTGAGCTACGGCGGCTTATCTCTTATCCGCGAAATAATTCAATATATACTAGTGTTTCATTCAACAATTACTGCTTGATACATTTTTTCACCTGAAAACAACCAACTTTATTTTATATGAGAAAGGCATTGTAAGTGCTAACTCTCTCACTAGATGGCGTCGAGACAAATTGTCTACATTTTTAGGTGAAATACTTGAACTTGTGAAATATTAATTATTTAAAAAAAAAAATAAAAAAAAATATTATTCCGATGATTCAGAGAAACCTGCCAACAGAGGCGACTGAATTACTACTCAATTCTTATGTTGTTTCACGTCTAAATTATTGAAATTCAATATATGCAAGTCTCCCCAGATATCTAATCAACAAATTGCAATCCGTTTTCAACGCTGCGGCAATACTTGTCACTCCCGTTTCAGAGCATCAAGGATATTTCATACAAATCTCCTAAAAGATTCCTAAATTGTCCATTAAGTATATCTATATCATCTTTAATTTTGCACTAATCATCTGAGAAATGTAATAATATCAACAGTAATGAGAGTAACTCAACCCACAATAAATTGTACAGTGCCCTTGAGGTGATTTTACACAAAAACGGCGCTACACGATTGTCCAATTATCATTATTATTCGGGCACTTCGATTAATCCGATACTTTTTTAAATGCTGCACCGATGATTCACAATAATAACATTAGCATAATATCAATGTGTAATATTTCACTTCGAGTAGGTGGTAGATACATATTATTGTGCAGTTCAGACGAGACAAGATCCCAAAATAAAGCCAGAATCTTAACGACGTAAGTGAAGCAGCCGTGGTGTATTGTGGACAGACCTGCGGTTGTACGTGCCCAATCAAATCTATGAAATAAAGTGAGAATCTTAACGACATAAGTCATGAAGCCGTGTAAAAACAATATTCGGCGCACAGTCTTGCGTAATGGACGGACCTACGGTCGACTTTACCATAGCAGGCCTAGAAAATCAATCTTTCTGCGGGGTTTATTTTAATTATTTCTGATGAACGTATTACAAAAATCTAAAATGATTCTAAAGGGATTTATCGGTAAGTTATTAATTCATCGTCTAGAAAAATAAAATCTGGTGCTTACCGCTAATTTTATACCTGAAAAAAGTTTTACAAAAATTTAAAACCATTTTACACAAAATACTTTAATAGTTGGGTCCCGTTTTTATCAATCTTAAATATAAATAACTTACACCCGTAGGTATCCCTCTAGAAACATTTGAGATTTTAGTAATACGTCTATCAGAAATAATTAAATGTGAGCTTCGAGCAAATCCTCGTTATTAGAGTCTTATGTCGCCTTAAAATTTGGGTACACGAACTGCTGACTATTTCATTGAGGCTGGCGCGTGACCTTCTATGTATTATGTATGATGGATGAATGGTGGCATGACCGGCTAGAATGATTGCGAAGCATTTCATCCATACACCTACATCGAATATTGTTATTAAATTTTAACTTGGTAAGCGACGACATGGCACGATCAAGTTAATCAGATACTACCTCACTCACATTCATACATCGTCTCATATATAGTATGTACTATTATAATATTCTAACTCTTGACATGGCCCGACTCCAGTATTTGATACACTTGATCGTGCCATGTCTTCCTAGGGCGTACCTGTCTTCTTCTACCATTCATATTTTCATCATATATTCTCATTACACTCCTGTCTTCGTTAATTCGCTCTACATGCCCAAACCATCTAAGCGTCCCTTTCCTAATCTTAATCATAACGTTTCCATCCTTGCATTACGTCAGCCTTGCGGATCTCCACATTTCTCATACTATCATACAATTTCATACGATTTTTTCTCCAAGCTTAAACTTTCTAATAAAACTGCGTTTAAGGTGAAGCTTAATCCTAAATCATTATTTTGATTATTCTTTATAACGAATTGGTGTACATTATGAATACCAAAAAATATGCTTTAGATAAATTGAAGGTTTTCCTATCGTTTAGCTTGAGTAGAATACAAATAAAAAAATAAATTACTCAATAGTAGTTATAGGCCTTAGTCGTAAGTCACTAGATATAAGTCTTAGAGATAAGTCAGTAGTTCTAGTATTAACTATTTAAGAAATATATTTGTACAGCGCCCTTGAGGTGATTTCTCACGAAAACGGCGCTATATAAATTAGCCAAAAATTATTATTATTATTATAATAAAAAATATAAATGTAAACTACTAAAAAAAGTATTTTTTCAATAGAAATGTATTAATGCGTAAAGGAAACAACTTTCTTATTATAACTAAGATTATCTGTGACAGTTTCACTTGATTAACTTTTTTTGCTTTCTCATAAAATTATTTACAAAATAAATAAAAACCAGTTTTGTGCTTAAAATCGAACGTTTCTAGACTCCGTTTGTCAAGCGATTTTAATGCCTATTACCTACAATACAAGGTATTCAAAGAATATACACATTTTTGGCTTGTAGCTTCCTCTTAACTGATATCTGCTTATATGTACATCATTAGATAAAGCATCGGAAGTCATATTTGTACCTACAGCGCCCTTCAGGTGATTTTCCACGAAAAATGGCGCTATACAAATTATCAAATTATTGCTAATATTATAAAAGTAACGTATTTTATTTACGAAAGCAAAGACGCTTAAAATTTAAAATATGAAAGAAATTAGCATTCGGACGTCTAAAAACGAAAACAGATTAAAACAGAAGCTTTGAACATATTAATCAGAGGAAAAAATTCTCTACGTTTTTACAAATTAATAGTTAGATAATAAGGCTTATTAATAATAAAAATACAGTAGCCCAAAAGTCAAAAGCTAACAGGGGTCCCTAAGTCCCACTTATTCCGCTTATAATATTAACAGTAAAATGAATTCAAATATTTACAAGGTTTTTAAATAAATAAAATAATAAACCTAAATACTCTCAGTATCGCCCCGGTGAAAGACCACCATCCAGAATCGAAACGTTGCTTGAAATGACATTAGCCTTATTTGGTAACCCTTTCTGAATACCAAGGTACTTCCCTTCCTACAACTTCACTTCCCCACTCCCTTCAGCCTCACAACATACCCTAATTGGGGAAACCATAGTCCCACTGGTTCCGGACAGTCTTGAGCAGTTGGAACCCTTGTGCTGTATTTACAATGATACTGAAAATAGGAAAAAAAAGAATCACGCAAGAAACATGGCGCAGGTTTTATATTCACCGGCATAGTACGAGAATGACGCCCGCGGCACGTCACTCGATACTAATAAATAATAAAGTTTTAATCGACTTTACAATGGCCTACGTGTAAAAAACGACGTTTCCAAATACGGAAAACCATTTCGACTTCTTTGATAAACTTGCCAATAAAATAATAAAGCGACGGTGACTTTTAATATTTACATTAAAATATGAATATGTTATCGGCGACCTGGTAACATAATACTTAAGATAGCTGAAATAAAATTGCAAAGGAATTTTCGCAAGGCCCGTTAATTATAAAATACAGGGTGTCCGCGGGTAAAGTAAGTAAGTCATGAAATACTGATTAAATTAGAAAAAATTAGAAAAAACAGGCGTAACCGGTCCAGCTATCAAATTAATTAAATCATATCTATCAAACAGAAAACAATATGTTAGCATAGGAGATAATAACAGTCAGCTAGAGAGTATAAACTATGGAGTTCCGCAAGGATCTATACTGGGGCCCCTTCTATTCGAAATATATATATAAATGACATCTGCCAGTTGAAACTACAAGGTAAAATATTTCTAAACGCAGATGACAAAGCAATATTTTACTTCGGAAAAAACTTAGAAACTCTATTAGAACAATATTAAAAGGATGTTAATATACTAAACAGTTGGCTACTAAAAATATATATTAATAAAACCGGCTGCATGATCCTAAGCTCACCTAAAATAATAATACCGTCGCATAAACCTTTACAAATAGAAGAAAGGGACCTTCTTATTCTAGACAGCGAAAAATACCTTGGCTTACATATTGATAAACATCTGACATTTAAATAAGACGTAGAAAAATTAAAAGCAAAAATCATTCCACTAATTGGTGTATTTGGTAGAATTGACCATCTCCTACCAACATAGGTAAAGAGGGGCTTATACTTTAGATAAATCCAGTCCCATGTAAATTATTTAATAGAAATATGGGGAAATACATACATTACACACCTAAATGATTTACAAACAATACAGAACAAAGTTATTAAAAAATTCAATTATAACCCGGACACTCCCACAAAAAAACTATATCAGGAAATGAAACTCTTGAAAGTAAGAAAATTGTACGAATACAACATATGCCTCCTAATCTACAAAATCCAAAATGGACTTATACACACAAACACAATATTTAAACAAACGTCACAAGTACACGAACATTATACTAGGCAACATAACAAATTGTACACAAATACTGTAAGGACTGAAAGTGGCAAAAGAGGCATTGGCCACGAGGTTGTACAAATATACAATCTTCTTCCAGATAACCTTAAAACGGAGAGTATAAATGTATTTAAAAAAAAGCTTTTTAATCTTAAGTTACCAGAAAAAAATTTTCAGACCAAAAATTAGAAAGTACGCTAACTTCGGGAGGTGATTCTACATGGTGGTAAAAGAAAAAAAGACAAATAACTTTTTTCAAAATTCCAATGTTAATTTTCCCATTCAATTTTTTTTTACCTAAAAACTAGCTTACAATCTTGGAATTTCGAAAAAAGATGTCTTTTTTACTTGTAGAATCACCCCCTAACTTAGCGCTCTTTACCCCCTGGCACCTGTATAATATTTTCTTTTAAATAACGATTTGGGCAGGTATCAATAATTGTGTACAACTCTATTTTTTTAACTTATTACTCTTATGAAGACGAAAAATACAAAGCACAATAAAACTGCAAGCTTATGAGATTTATTTAATTTCAACGGTATAAATATACCACAAACAATAATTGCATGTCACAGAATACAAGCATCATCAAATACTAGAAATATATAATTTTTAAATGACAATTAAATGTGGCATTTCAACATAAAATGACGACAGAAAGTTTAAAATTAATACATGCTCTAGAAGGACATAAAATATAAAACACTAGTATACGGAGACTAAGGTTAAATTAATATTAATTGAAAAGATAAGATAGTATAGCTTTCTTGTACCTACCATCCGTGCAGTTAAATAGATCAGCCACATCTGCGTATCTTTAATAACTTCATGTAATTTAGGTACAAGCTAGGTATTGTTACATTTAAACAGGATTTTGGAATGAGCAGCTCTCGTAGGTATTTGAAATTCAATGAGGTTTATTAAATCAGGGCAGTCTATACTACCACTCACAATTTGGAACATACCCTAACAGGGTTCCCTATTTGGCAGATCCCCATGTAAACTCTAGCATTTTGTTTGGTTGGGAAGAAGGGAATGCATATCGAGATCGTGAAGAAACCAAGCAAAAACTCGCAGCTTGATTTTCAATTGTATTGCGACTGTAACAAATTTTAAAAAAATAACTACTAACCGAGATGTGAAAAGCACTATAAACTTTGTAGCAAAAAATAAATAAAACACATCAACAAGGATCTAGTCCTGTCCGTAAAAAACGTACTGCCGGGACCGTCGTAAATCAGCAGAAAAAGCAGTCTTTGCCAAAGAGAATGGCGTATAAAATATATATTTTAGTACCAGACTTAACAAAGTACAAGACCCATCAATAATTATTAATTTAACGTCTCCAAATTGTCTATGGTAGTGATGCAAAACCTGCGACCCGATTTACAAAATAATATTTTAAAAAATGTTGCAGTCACTCCGGTAAATCCACTGAACTAAAAATGTTGCAGTCACTTCGGTAAATCCACTGAAATAAAAATGTTGTGGTCACTCCGGTAAATCTACTGAACTAAAAATGTTGCGGTCACTCTGGTAAATCCACCGAACTAAAAATGTTGCGGTCACACTGGTAAATCCACCGAACTAAAAATGTTGCGGTCACACTGGTAAATCCACCGAACTAAAAATGTTGCGGTCACACTGGTAAATCCACCGAACTAAAAATGTTGCGGTCACACTGGTAAATCCACCGAACTAAAAATGTTGTGGTTACTCTGGTAAATCCATTGAACTAAAAATGCTGTGGTCACTCCGGTAAATCCACTGAACTAAAAAAACGCATGTAGTATTGGAATAATTTGTTAAAATTGATTAGATTATAATTAGGGAATATTTCACCACACAGTAGTGAATGGTGGAAGATGTCGGAGACGCCCGAAAAAGACATTTGCCATAGCGAAGCATTGGGTGGTCCACTAGTATCGGATAAGTTAGTCGAGTTTTCTACCTATTGCGAGAATTTATTTGTTTATTTAAATAAACTTTATCCTACGGATAAGCTATCGAGAGATGGTGAAGTATACCCTAAGATGTATAAATTTATTGGCCCTAGCCCTAGCTTCTATCTATAGGTATATATTATATAAAGAAGAGTGTCTGTGGGTGGCGGTAAAAAGACAACTCAAGACAGTGACAAATCAACACACTTTTCAAAATTGATTTAAAGACGTGAAAATTCATGACAAAAAACTAGATTAAATAGGTTAGGTTAGTTTTAAAGAGTATTTTTTTCATCAAATTTTGAAAGTGTGTTGATTTATTACTGTCATGGGTTGTCATTGAATCCAATCCCATATTAACCGAGTAACCGTGCGGGGAAATAATTTGACGCTTTGTTAGTTAATTTAAAAGGTTGTGTACCGCTGATTCGCGGATTGGGAGGCAGGAGACGTGAAGCATGAGAAGCGCCGTAAATAAAAACAAAAAACAGTTTTTTTTGCATTCACCAACCATAGCTGAGCGGATTCGTCAGATGTCATGGTGTCACCCCTCCGTTCAATTATCCGAATGGTTTTATTGTAATTTAATTCGGTCATGTTTTCATTCAAAGATTTCAAAGAGAAGTTACACGGTAACGCGGTGATGACACAGAGCTATTTATTGTAGTAGTGGATACTGAAAAAGTACTTCAATTGATTATTTCTATAAATCTATTCTTAAAGTATAGCCATATACTTCAAGCAACAATAGAACTAACGCAGGTTATTACATGAGGATACATTCAGATAACGTAATTTGAACGAATTATCAACTATTATTCTTCTGCCGATTAGGGTTTGACCTCCCCAACCTCCCTCCTCCCGCCCTAAGCCCTCTAACTCATCTCTACAATATAATCCCAACATTATTTTGACGACTATCTGACGTGTACCCGGCGTTGCTGGGGGTTATTTTTAGGAGATACATATATAATCGCGGACTTTTCTGTAGGCCTTTTTAAGATATACAATTCTGTAGTACATTATTTTGATATATCTCATGAGGTTTAGCGTTAGCAATGTAGTGCTAAAAATATATATATTTTTACGTCTTGATTATAAGTTAGACTAGATAGATTATGGTGAAAATCCGTTGCGTAGTTTAGAAGAAATAAGCGCACAAACAGACAGACGCGGATAGCGACTTTATTTTATACTATTTAGTTAGAGAAGACGAGTGCATTTTTCTCGAAACATCGCAGAAAGTAGCGTAAACAAGGTTATTTAAGGCGATGCACTACGTAGTAATGCGTAGTAAATCATGTGTTTTTGGTTTGAAAATTTGGTCGACTAAAAATGTTTCAGATGCTTTAATTAAATACTTCGAGTAGAATACATCGAGTACTTTGAAATAATCAATAAAATAAATAATGTGGCAAACGAGATATTGATTAGTAAGATCAAGTGTTACATAGTAATTATATTATGTTAACTAAAGCACTTTAAGGCGATGCACCACGTAGTAATGCAAAATATTTTTTTTTGGTTTGAAAATTTGGTCACCTAGAAATGTTTCAGATGCTTTAATTAAATACTCCAAGTAGAATACATCTTGGCCTTTGAAATAATCGAATATTTTTTAGATAAGTCTTTTTATAAGCCCAGAAAAAAAATAATGTATAAGGCCTATGAAAACTGCTTTAAAGTTCAAAATCACCTACTTACTCATTTTCGTTAAGGTTTTATTGTATAATGTGGCAAATTAAGTTATTTATAAAATGATCGAAAAACATCCACAAAATTAAATAAAAGTCACTTTTTGTCCATGTTTTTTTCTTGCAAAAATCAAAACAATTGGATAGTGTTAAGAGGGAATTTAAGTCTTATCGCCATCTACGTAAGGTGTGTTATTGATAGCGGCTCGATTCTAAATATTACACGACGTAGTGCATCGCCTTAACTGCAAATCATTCACTATGTCACCACGAAGTAAAAACCTACTTTCAGAGGAACTATTATTCTTCGTAAAAATAAATAGTATACGCCGCAAACTGCTAAAAACGACGAGAACGTTTATAGTTTATTTTTAATGAAAAACTTTTTAAAACAACTTGATCATTTTGTAAAATTCGCGAGAAAAAACGTGGCGAATGGCGAATGCCGAAACTTGAACCCGGAACCTTCCGCTATCCTATTTCTTCTCTACCAATTGAACTAATCCGCCCATCATACCACCAATTTCACGAATACGTTATAATTAAATCAACATTTAAAAAAAAACTAAAAATAATTATTTTACCATTAATTTTATTTGATATATATTTTTAAAATTAGAATATCGCACAATAGTCCCAACTGCTCCCACTTGGAGCCAGTGAGACTGTGGCATCCCAAATTGGGGTATGTTGTGAAGCTAAAGATAGTGGCGTACCTGGAATACCTGGCTATTAAGATCGGGTCACCAAACACAAACGTTTCAATTCTGAATGGTGGTCTTACACCAGGGCGATATTGAGAGTATATTCCACCCTGAAGTATAAAAACAAAACGTAGTTTATTATTCGAATACCCAAATTTTGTTGTGTCACCACTGCCAAGAAGAAGGAACGGTCTAGGATACTCTTACGACTTTAAACCCATAATAAATACAAATTAACATGAATATTAATAAAAACAACAACAAAAAATGTATATTTTCTTAGATCAAGTAGGTATAAATTTGTTGTTCCATTACAACTTATCCTCGGAAAATCGTTTAAAATGCAAATTTAATATCACAAATTAAACATTTTAAAATGTACGTATCAGTTCGAGCGCCTCTTGATGCTGCGTATACATTCGCGAGCCGAAACGCGAGTCGAGCCTCGAATTATGGGAAAGGAACGAACGTTTCGTGCCATTTGCTTTGCTCGGCTCGCAAATGTTTTCGCGCCATTCACCTTTTTAATCTATACACAGTGCATGAAAACTCGTGTGCAAGCGAAAAACTAGTGAATCTACATCACATTTGGATACGATTGTACCACCCGAGCCAGGAGAACTCCTGTCCCGGTGCGGCCGGTACACCAGGGGGCACTGATGTATTAAGACTTGGAACACGTGCTCTGAGGATAGGGACGATGTTGCAGGTCAATCGACCAGTATAAGCAATCTAATAAGTTAATATGCCAATATTGGAATTTGGGATGGGCAGGAATAAAGGAAATGATTTAGCGTTGTTTTTTCCTTATGTCTTCCTTATTCTTGCCTCTTTTTTTGCTTTTCTTAGCTCTTCTTGGTTCTTCTTGACTCTTCTTGGTTCTTCTTGACTCTTCTTGGTTCTTCCTGATTCTTCTTGGTTTTTCTTGACTCTTCTTTGTTCTTCTTGACATTTCTTGGCTCTTCGTGGCTCACTTTGACTCTTCTTGCATCTTCTTGTAACTTCTCGCATCTAACTAACTAACAATCACGTAATCAAGTACTGTTATTATCAGTTCTGTGAAACAACTAATGGAATTATTTTATAAGCAATAATTATTAGCCTGAAATACTCATCCACATTGAAAAATCTCCTGATAAAAGATACATGACGCCAACGGGACTTGAACCCGTGTCCTTTCGATTTCCGAGCGACAGCTCTGACCACTGAGCTATGGCGGCTTATCTCTTATCCGCGAAATAATTCAATATATACTAGTGTTTCATTCAACAATTACTGCTTGTTACATTTTATTTCAGAGTTGTCTACCGGAAATCGAAAGGACACGGGTTCAAGTCCCGTTGGCGTCATGTATCTTTTATCAGGAGATTTTTCAATGTGGATGAGTGTTTCAGGCTATTAATTATTGCTTATAAAATAATTGTTACCCTTTGTGCTATGCATAAAAAATCTTGTCTTAAACATTAGTTTACCAAAAAAATAATAACTAATGGAATAATAACAGAACATGAAAAGAATTTTCGATAGCTGACTAACTAACTATCACACCATTTCCCCGCAGGTGTTGGCAGAGAGGACGGACCGCCGAACAACTCGGTCTTGGCACACGCTCCTTGTTCTATCTATTATTCCTTCCTCTTCTATTATTCTGACTCTTGACATGGCCCGACTCGAGTATCTGATTTACTTGATCGTGCCATGTCTTCCTCGGGGGTCCCCGACTTCTGCTACCATTCGCATTTGCATCATATATCCTCCTTACACTCCTATTTTCGCTCATTTGCTCTACATGCCCAAACCATCTAAGCGTCCCTTTCCTTTCCTCTATACACCTTTTTTTTTAAATTTGAGTATTCGTTTTCAAGTAAATCTTAAAAATTATTACGTGGTTAATATTAGCTAATAAGACCGTTACTCCAAAAGTTCTTTTTAATCCTCTAGCTGCCGAAAAAAAAAAATAGCCGAAATGTTCAGAGAGAAAAAAATAAATTGTTCTCTGGTGTGTAGATTCTCTCTGTGTGTAGATTCTCTGTGTGTGTAGATTCTCTGTGTGTGTAGATTCAGCGGTCTCCCGTTCGTACTACACGGAGAGAACTTACTGATATGAAATACTGTTAATTTATTAAAAATCTGGTCAAATAATTCATTTTCCTGTTAAAAACGGGATCAGTTAAAAGTGTATGTTTTATCAGGACATCGACATTACTGATATCGTCGCATTCCGTCATTACATTTATTAGTAAAAGAACACGTGTTCTCCGTATATTCTGAATGACTAATGTTTTAACACGAAATTGACATGCTATCACTTTTTTAACAAGATCATTTTTATCTATTTACAGGTTTCTGGACACAATCATTTTGACCCGAACAACACGGAGAAAAATGAATATTGCTAATTTATTAGGAATCTCTTCAAATTATTGGTAATCCGGTTAAAAACCGGATTGCAGGCCTTTACTAATTCACAGTTGACTAATCATTTTCTCCATGCATTCTAATTGTCAGTATTACGATTAATTCACTACCCGAAAATTTTATAATTTATTCACACCGATATCTAATTCGTTAACAAGTAAAACTTGTTAATGTAAATAAAAACCCATTGATAACCCACATATTCGGTGTCGATCATAAAATCTACACGTGGAATCGAACTGATGGAATCTAATTAATTATGTATTGACCGAAAACTTCGGTCATAAAAAAACGAGTCATCATCATAACTATATTAAGTCGGTCGTCAAATCATGTTAAAAAGAGATTTAAAAAATTTGATAGTGATGACTTGGACACGTGAGTATTTGTGACCGAATTTATGGTGCCCCAAATAGCGATTGACGTCATCGGGCCGCATGGGTAAACATCCTTTATGGATATCCGAATACCGGGTTCAGACCATTCAATTATAGTTGATCAATTTTTATTGAACGACAAGATTTCTTACAAAAAAATTGATCAACTCTGTTGAAAGAAGGTTCACACTTGTCAATATGCTCTCAAGAGAATTCCCTAGTGAGACGAGCGTCTTTCTTCTATCTATCTATATAAAGAGAAATGTTAATGTTCGTCTGTTCAAAATCTCAAAGTTATTCAAGCGTGTGTTTTATGAAAATCTATAAATGTCACCCGTGACAGGTAAAAACAGGAGTTTTTTAACAGCGCCATCTGTTGGACGTAAAAGCAACGCGCACTATTGTTTATCTATCTGCACAGACAGACTGAGCCACAGCAACAAGTGGCGGGGTTAAACAGATTATTTAATTTATTTATTTGCTGTACAATAAATTGCAAATTTGTATGCGTTTTATTTTGAACAAGCTGTATCCCGCCACGCGTTGCTGTGGCTCAGTCGGTCTGTGCAGATAGAGAAACAATAGCGCGTTTTACTTTTACCTTCAACGCACGTTTTACTTTGTCTTAGGTGATATGTACAGGGTTTTCCAATAAGAGGTGTTATTTTGAATAGCCCGCTATTTCGGTAGATGTTACTTTTGAAGCTGTCATTTTTTGACATTTGACAAGTAGAAACTACGCCATTAATAAAAATGGAACGATGCACGCTTCAACAACGCATTGAAATTATTAAAATTCACTTGAGTGAATCAAATGCAAATCATCTTGAGTGATGAGGCCCATTTCCACCTCGGTGGCTTCGTCAACAAGCAAAATTGTCGCATCTTATCCTCAACGTGTGACCGTTTGGTGCGGTTTATGGTCCGGCGGAGTCATTGGACCTTACTTTTTCGAAAATGCGGCTGGAGCAACAGTTACGGTGAATGGATTGCGCTATCGAGAGATGATTAATGATTTTTTATGGCCGGAATTGGATGGTATTGATCTGGACAACGTTTATTTTCAACAAGACGGTGCTACGTGCCACACAAGCAACGAAACCATTGATCTTTTACGATTGAATATCAAAATGAAACCTCTTATTGGAAAACCCTGTATTACCAGTGGGTCGACGGGCTTAGTCTTAAAAGATGTACAATTTCACAGTAAACACCCATAACTTTTTTTAATGTTTTCCGACAGTCATTTTTACCTGTTGTCGCGGGGATTCATTTGTATGCCAAAAACGACTACTCCACGTAAATTTATGTGACCGGACAGTATTTGAAGATGGGCTCACGTGTTGTCGTAAGCACCCTAATTCACTCTTTTATACGAACGATTAGCTAGGTGACGATTTATTTTATACTCGGGTTCAATAACCGCTTCACACTTTTCTGCCACCAGTTTCACACGAAGAATAAAAATACTTGATGGCGATGAAGATATAAAATTTTATTTCTCCAAAAATAGCACAACAAAGTAGCGATTTTAGGAGCCGAAATATTAATTATTTTTTTCGTAAATATCGCACAAGAGTCCAAACTGCTCCCAGCCATCTAGAGCCAGTGAGACCACAATGCATTCTTTTAAAATAATATATATTGTGTACTTTCGGCCATCTGCGACTATCAGTATCGCCGTGGTCTAGGACCACCATTCAGAATTGAAACGTTGCTTGAAATGGCTTGCGCGTTGTTTGGTGACCAGATCTGAACAGCTAGGTACTCCCCCACCTTCCTCTTACCCATCTCCTTTCCTCTCCCCAGTATCTTCAGCCTCACAACATACCCTAATTGGGGATGCCATAGTCTCACTGGTTCCAGACGGTTGGGGCTCTAATTCACATAAAAAAACACTCCGGAAAATATTTTCAACAGTGTGTTAATTTCACAAAACTAGAACTCACCGTTTGAGATTTTTCAGTGAAAGATACAACCAGAATTCCTCCTTTATCGTTGTAGAGGAAACAATACATAAGTTTTACAATTTGAAGTATTTTCCATCACACAAAGACAGTGGGGAAATATTTCCTAGTCCATTGTAAATATCACTATTACTACATGATTAAATATATGTAAATTGAGTAGCACGTTCCTAAAGCCACATCAAACACGCAAATCCTTATTAAATATTGTGCCATTAGAAAAACAAGCACGATGGTAGGAATGTGCGCCTCAAATGAGATGGGTGAAAAATTGCACTGCGAAATTATGCAAAAATAAATAGAAACTTCGCAGATTAGCATGGGAATTACTGCAGCTATGTTTATGTTGCACTTATGGTCGATTCAAGCGACTTTCAGGGAGATATAAAAAATTTAAGTAATTTGCATCGTGATGAGGAACATTGGACAAAGCACGTACGCACTCGCACAAATGTGCATCCGTTGCAAATTACCCTTAATAACGGCCAACCACACCGGCGAATCAAATTTTGTACGGGGCTTTAAGAATTAAATGTATTTATTTATTTGATATAATAGAAACAAACAGTACAAGAATGTTACAGTGATAAAACAATATAAAGGAATTAGATATTTCATGTTGTGTACTTATGATATGTCTGGTAAGTGGTATGTATGATTAATAATAAATATAATTACCAGGTGACGTGTGTAGTATATAGGTGTGTGTGTATATGTATGCGCATTGAACAGTTTATATTATTGACATGATTCCACGTTTGAATTTGGGCAGTGAATTCGAAAAAGTGTTTGAGTTTAGGCAAATATTGTTTAGAGTATGAAGAGCTCGGTTAATTGGTGAATTAGATGATGCATTTGTTTTATAATTAATCGTGTGGAATAGCACTGAATGTCGTGTACGTCTCAAAGATTCAAATAAAGATCCGGTCAGTGGCTAAGTTGGCATCGTGTCTGGTTCCTACCCAAGCGTTGTGGGTTCAATTCTTCTGTTGGCTAAGTCCTCAATCACGACACAAGCAACATTTTCCGCTTGCCGTGATGGTAGTAGAATATGTTCACATATATTGTCTTTTTTTAACCCTTCAGGCCTCTGGCACATTTACCGTTAAAGATATATTACAAAGTCGGAGAATTTGTTTGTATTTCCGCTTCTCAATAAAATACAAATAAATCGAATATTTTTAAACGTATCCGAAAACAAAAACAAACTGTATTTGAAAGGGGATAAAATAAAATTTGAAATTTTATTATAAAAAATAAATATATAATATAAATAAACTTTTATTAGATAAAAACGTATTATAAACATTACTGCCACTTCACTTTTTTATCGTTTCATATAAAAATAATTAATAAAAAATTCACAAAATTTATATAGTTTCATTAAAGTGTACATTTTTATTATTCTGTGGTTAATTTCTATTTTTCAAGCCTGGTGTTTTCTCTTTTTAGCACCGTTTAGTTCATATTTCTAACTATGACGGTTTTATGCCAGACTTCTAAACTATGAAATTGTCAAATTTAAATCAGTGTTTAATGCAGCAGCACAGTTCATACCGGGGTTTCAAAATATTCGCACATTTCAGAACACCTTCGTAACCTTCACTGGTTCAAATACCCTGAAAGAATCCAGTACAAATTGAGCTGGATGGTGTTTAAATCCATCAATGAAATGGCCCCACCCTACATCTCTGAACTATGCGTCCCGGAAAACTCTGGTCTGAGGCAGTCAACTCTTAGATCAGCAACATCATCAGCTGTAAGCAAACTGATGGAACCTAAGCGCAAGCCAAATACTAAGTTTGGTGATCGCGCTTTCGGAGCATCTGAGCCGAAGGCTTGGAATAAATTCCCTCCGGAACCAATATCCATAACAAGTCCAACAGAATTCAGGTCTAAACTAAAAACTTACCTTTTTAAGCTGACATACCCTTAAATTAAATATACCATTCCTGAGAGAAAGTCCAGTTATATCTAATTTTCCAATTATGTCCTAAATCCTGTATCTAAATTTGGCTAATAAACAATTAGTTACTGTTAATTAAGTGTTAATTTGAAGTGACCTACCAGGTAAGTATGATACTGTAAATTATCTCCATATATAGTAAAAACATAAATCTTTATTTAATTTACGGAATAACTTTATAGAGTAATACCTCAAATTGTAATATTTAATTATTGAAGACAATATTAGCGATTTTAAAACGAAAATCTGAAACAGAAAAATCGGAAAAGGATATGGTCACATCTAGGTCCTAGATGTGATCATATCCTTTTCTGATTTTTCTGTTTCAGATTTTCGTTTAGAAATCGCTAATATTGTCTTCAACAACATAAATCATTGAAGAAATGTATTAAATATTTGTACAGCGCCTTGAGGTGATTTTGTACAAAAACGGCGCTATACAAATCATCCAATTATTATTAAGGGAGACACAACGATTTCTATGAGACTTTAATAAGATGCACCGAAAAGCTAGTAAAACCGAACTACCTAAAGAATTTAAAAAAAATCTACGCCAAGGGTCACAGCTAACAAGAATCTTTATAATTCGTACGATTTGGTCGCCGTTAAAAACGAAGAAACTGCAACATGTATTACTATTTTAAGTGTGGGTGAATGCACCACAAGGTTGTTGTGGCTGGCAGTCTGTGTGGTTGTTTTCCGCGTGGTCGTGTATGGCCTGAATAACGATGCCACCGTGTCACAAGTCCCAACACTCAGCTAACAGCTAACGACTCCCAACTCCCGGCACGTTGGTAAGCTGATATCTCTCCTTCCTCATTGCGAAGTGTATAATATGGATAATAGTAAGTGGTTATTGGCGTCGGAAGTTGTTAGCGGGTTGTTCAAGACATATTATATAAATAGGCCGTATCAAAATAATTTGAAAATATTCAAGCATTAGATGGGCTTAATCCCAATGTTTCGATACAATTCTAGTAAGATAAAGGGATAATTTAACGTATTTTGTTCACGCCATGCTTTCACATGAAAATAGGTTTTTAAGGTGGTTTTTTTTCTCACGTTTACAACGTGGGTAACTACCCTCAATTGTATAGGAATTAGGTGCCTGTTTCTCACATTTGCAACACGTGGGTAACTACCCTCAATTATATAGGAACTCGGTACCTGTTTCTCACATTTGCAACACGTGGGTAACTATCCTCAATTATATATTAACTAGGTAACTTTTTCTCGCATTTGAAACACGTCAGTAGTTCCCTCAATTGTATATTAACTAGGTACCTGTTTCTCACATTTGCAACACGTGGGTAACTACCCTTAATTATATAGGAACTAGGTACCTGTTCCTCACATTTTCAAAGAATGAAATGAGAGAATCTGGGACAGAGAGGCAAATCCCTTGGAAAATACCCATTAGTAAACATCCCGAAATATGATCAATCTACGCAGCCTAATGCGATGGATGCTTAATACGATGCACGGCTAATCCCGCGATCTAGTTTCAAAGTTGTCGTCAACAAACACTGATAAACAACATAATGCCTTGCCTTACATTACACATCCATCAACAACAGGTGATACTGGTATGTTAGGTAGGAGTAATATTTATTTATTTATTTATTTATATATATATACGCCTAAAAAGGCTTTTACATAGAAGTGATACATGATGCAGTACAATAAGAGAATATGTATTATACAGGAGATATTGACAGTAAATAGATGTAATCCATTTTAAAGAAGGAAAAAAATAACATAAAGTAAAAAAGAAATTACAACAACATTACATATAAAACAAATCATTAAAACTAATTTACCAAAGCTACTCTAATTTGTAGGATTCAACAAAGTGTTGATGTAGATTATGCTTAATTCTATATATGGAGTCAATAAATAAATCAATAACACCCCCATACTTGTTGCCCAGATCATGCATCCTATTGGTCAGTGAGTGTATCTGATAGTTGGTCGAGTATGTATTACAGAAGAATGTTATATTTTGCCTTGTATTCCTAGTCGGTACATGTAGTTTAATAGTGGCAAGGATGGCAGGACTATCAATTAAGTTGTTAATGACTCTGTGTAACACAACCAGGTCTGAAATAATTCTCCTGTCAGACAGTGTTATTAGATGCAATTGGTTCATCAAACTGACATAATTAATGTAATCAATAGGAATTTCGAGCTTAAAATTTACGTACTTAAGAAATTTGTGCTGAACTCTTTCTATATTATTGGAGTGAACTTTATATAAAGGGGACCAAATAGGTGAATTATACTCCAATTGACTTCTGACTAATGAAGTATAGAGGGTTCTCATACAATCTATGGACTTAAAATCGGTTAAAGTTCTGCAAAGGAAGCCAAGCATCTTTAAAGCCTTATTAGTTATATAGTTGATGTGTTCAATGAATGACAAGTTTTCAACGAATATTACACCCAAGTCACGAATATGTGATACTGGTATTAATTTAATATTATTTAATGTATATTCATGTAATATATTATAACGAGTTTTGGAAAATCGTATTACTTGACATTTCTGAATGTTCAAAAATAAAGCATTTTGTTCACACCATTGATGAAGTTGTTCTAAATTACTCTGTAAAATTTGACAATCGGATACATTTCGTATTCTTTTATATATTTTTAAGTCGTCAGCAAATAGCAGAACTTCTACATCATTAAATTGGTCAACAATGTCATTGATGAATAATAAGAAAAATATTGGGCCGAGGTGGGACCCTTGAGGAACCCCACTTGTGGCCTCGAATATATAAGATTGTACAGAATTAATCTTAACACTAAGCACCCTATGGCTAAGATAACTAACAATCCAACTCAATAATTTACCTTTGATGCCCAACGATCGAAGTTTATAAATAAGTATGTGATGTCGAACCTTATCAAAAGCTTTACTAAAGTCAGTGTATATACTGTCCACTTGTTGTTTGAGACCCAGAGATTCAGATATGTAATTTTCATAAATCATTAAATTACTTAAGGTAGAGCGACCTGTGATGAAGCCATGTTGGTTAGGAACAATAATGTTGTTGATAGGTTTTACAATGATATCTAGGACTAATTTCTCAAAAACTTTCGGTAAAGCAGACATTATACAAATTGGTCTATAGTTTGATATATCGCTTTTATCTCATTTTTTATGTTAAATAACTCTTTTTCCACTGAGCTGGAAAAGAACCAGAACTTAAAGAATTGTTAAAGAGTTTATAAAGAGGATATATCAGACTACTAACACAGGTTTTGAAAAATATTGGAGGAATACCATCCGGTCCAGCAGATTTATTGCTATCTAATTCTTTTATGACTTTTTCTATAGATTCTTTTTTGATGAAACATTGGCTTAGATTTAATACCTCTTCCACTGAAATATCGGGAATCGTATTGACACGAATATCTGTGTCGTAAACACTTTTAAATGAATCAGCAAATAGATTAACTATACCTTCTTAACTATAACTATACCTTATAATATGTAGTATTATTCATTGAGATCGAATTCATTTTTATAGCGCAGCGTTGGAAAGTGACTGATACGTATTTGTCTTATGCAATCATGATTCACTATACCATAAGACAAATACGATGACACAATTATTATTAAGACAGGACAATACCCTTAAATAAAGTCGGAATCTTAACGACGTAACTGAAGAAGCCACGCACAAAGATATGTGACGCGCGGCCCTGGTGTATTGAAAAGACCTACGGTTGAATTTTCCCTATCAAATCTCTAAAATAAAGTGGGTATCTTAACGACATAAGTGATGAAGTCGTGTAAAAACAATATTCGGCGCGCAGCCCTGAGTAATGGACGGACCTACGGTCGACTTTGCCCTAGCAGGCCTAGAAAGCTGATCTTTTTGTTGAGTTTATATTTATTATGTCTGACTTTTCTAGAGGAATACCTCAGGAAGTTACTAATTCATCGTCTAGAGAAATAGAATCCGTTGCTAACCGTTATTTTTATAGGTGAAAAGGTTTTATAAAATTTTAAAACCGCTTTATATAAAATATTTTAATGGTAAGGGCCTGTTTTATTAATCTTAAATGTATAACTTGCATTAGAAGGTATCCATGTGAAAAAAATATATATTATCGTTACGAATTCGTCGGAATTAATTAAAATTGAGCAATCCCCCGTTATTAGAGTCTTATATCGCCATATTACGATGTATTATTTATTTGTTATTGCACCCATTGAAGGGGTTCAATTTATAAATTATTATCGAGGTGCGAATCTGGAACAACAAGTGTTGCGTCACAGACACGAAACAGAAATGAAAAATGATTATTCGTTTATTCACAGTTACAACAACTGTAACTTTCGAATATTTTGTCAACGGATTGATGTTTTGCAACGTGTGTTTATATAATTGTAAATACATTTTTTTATGAAATCACCCCAAGGGCGCGTTACGAAGCAACAAAAATTCATTAAAACATGGATGTGAGTAAAGTAGCGATTTTAGGAGCCGAATTATTGCACAAGAGTCTCAACTGTTCCAAACCGTCTGGAGCCAGTGAGACTATGGCATCCCCAAACGGGATGTTGTGAGGCTGAAGGCAGTAGGGGAGAAGGAAACGGGGAAGAGGAAGGAGGAGTACCTGGCTACTCAGATCTGGTCACCAAATACCCCTAAAGCCATTTCAAGCAACCTTTGTATTCTGAATATCTATATTTATCTATTTATATAAAGCAGAGTGTCTGTAACCTGTGGCGGGTGGATTAATGAAATTTTGCAGACTTGACCTTCAAAACTAGAGGAAGGTCACAATCTATTTTTGATTTCGAAAAACTATGTAAAGCCGGGCAACGCCGGGACTTCAGCTAGAATTTATATAAAGAACTTCTTTTGTGGAAACCGGGCAGGCGGCGTGGATTTAATTTGTATACAAATCTACAGGTTTATTCCGAGATTGATAAAATTTCATACACTTGACCTTCAAAACAAGAGAAAGGTCACGGTGCACATTACATTTTCTAATGCAATGCCAGAGAATTCAGCCAGTATTATATAATAATTGGTAGGTACTTTATCGCTTGTCTGAATTCTTTACACATTCAGTTACAATTTCGAAATTGAACCAGAGTTACGTAGGAAACACCAAAAACCGAAATTAGCATTTTTTTAGAAGAAAACGAACATTCTCGAGTTACGAATAACCGGACAAATAATTGAAAATCTGCTACCGCCACATACAAGTGGAAAATGTTGCCTGTCGTGACGGAGTACTTAGCCATCCGAGTGGGACCCAGACGCGATGCCAACTCAGCCACTGGCCGGAATTTCGAATATTAAGTGTAGTTTCCATAGAAACACAAAATAAGAAAAGAAAGTCGCTTTAAGACATTAAGTCGAATAGTATTTAATAAATTTATTTAAAGGCCGGATTTCTCTAATAATATTTTATTGGTTAATATCAATAAATTATTTTCTATTTTTTAAACTGCCAAGAATTCCACTAACTAACTAAACATCACGCCGTTTCAGCGCAGGGGGTAGGCAGAGAGGATGGACCGCCAAGCAACTCGGTATTGGCACATACTCCTTGCTTCATTCAAATTCATACATACTCTTCTACTATTCTGACTCTTGACATGGCCCGACTCAAGTATCTGTTTCATGTGTCGTGCCATGTCTTCCTCGGGCGTCCCCGACTTCTACTACCATTTATATTTGCGTCATATATTCTCTTCACACTCCCTTCGCCATTCATTCGCTCTGCATGCCCAATAATCATTAGGCTTACATTTTTTGCGAATCTCCACATTTCTCACACGATCATTCATGGTTTTATCATACATACGCCTCAGGGATCTCATTTCTACAGCATTCAGTCTACTTCGTCCTTCCTCTGCCAGTTCCACGGCATGTACTTTCGACGGCGATTGCGAGCGGCTTGGTTTGGAGAATCAATACCCTGGGCCTCGATTCTCGACAAAGTCATTCCACTCGAACAACGAATGGTTCGACCCACTCGTTGCTCGTTTTCGACTTTTGACGTTTGGCGTATGTAAGTATGTACCTTCGACGAGCCTCAAGAATAAGAGCGTCGACCAATATATGTACATTCGACGGAGATTGCGAGCGGCCTGGATTGGACAATCGATACCCTGGTAATTCTCGCGAATTCCAAGTGAAATTATAATAATAATGCCGTCACAGGAAAGTAAAACTGCAACATCAGCTAAAACCAAGAAGTTTTATGATAAAGGTAGACTTACATCCAATTATATAATTCTCGAATTCGTTCACCGGGGATAAGGTTGCAAATGTTGTTTCTTGTTGTTAAAACATACAATGTAATACATTATTTTCTATAATAATAATGTTAGTTTAAAAGTTGGCAACATCTTGTGTATGGCAACCCTTTTGGATTTCGTTTCTTTTATCTATGCTCTGTACACTGCTGTCATCCTTCTTGTAATACGTACATCGTCAATAAAACCAGTTATTAAAAAGTGTTATATGTTTTAATTTAATAAACACAAAAGATTACAACAGGTTATGGGCCCAGATCACCACAGGCCACATACCTATCAAAAATAAAAGTACAGTGAAGTGACTAGTTGAAAACAATTACCGGAGAAACGCAAATAAACCTCACACCGTGTTGGCGTTGGAGGTTAAGTTGCCGGGAAGGAGAAAAATACTTGCTACATTCGGCTGCAAGGAAGGAAATACTAGTAAGAAAGGAATCGAAAGACACGATGGACGGAAATAATACAGTTATCAAACTGGAAGGAATAAAAAACTGGAATGTTTGGAAGTTTCAAACAATGGTGTTGTTACGGGGTCAAAATTTAATTAATGTCGTTGAAGGCGTAAAAGGGCAAGGCTCCGAGGAACAGAAAGCATGGGAGACACAAGATGCTAAGGCTCAAACAATGTTAGTGACCAGGATGACCGAGGAAGTGATGTTACATATATTATCTTGCACTACTGCTGCAGAGATGTGGCGAAAGTTAACGAGCATTTTTGAACAAAAAAGTGAAACAAGTATTCACATAATCCAGCAAAGATTCTTCCAATATAAATATGAAGAAGGAATGGAGGTCAGTCTTCCTGTCAAAAATACAGGAGTTACAAAATCAACTCAAACAAATGGGTGAAGAAATTTCGGAAAAATTCATAATTACGAAGGTATTGATGTCATTGCCAGATATTTACAAACACTTCATATCAGCATGGGAGTCTGCGCCAGATAACAAACAAACCTATGATAACCTTGTCGCTCGTTTGTTAGTGGAAGAGGAGAGAGTAAGGGAAAAGGCTGAACTCGCATCGCCGTCATCTGCGTTTATGGTAAAGAAAACTGCTCCAATTAAAAGAAATATAAAGTGTTTCAAATGTAATAAGATGGGACATTATCAATCTGAGTGTATGAGTCATGTGAATAATAACCATCGTAACTTTCCAAACAAAAGTGAAAAAAAGTGTTTTTATTGCAACAAAATTGGGCACATCAAGAGTGAGTGCTGGCATAAGAAAGGAAAGGAGAAAAATGCGTTTGTAGTACAACAAATACCTAAAGAACTGTATCAACAGTCTAAGTGGTTGGTGGACACAGGAGCCAGCGAACATATGTGTCAAGACAAAAATCTATTTTCGACATTTTCACCAGAAGTGTCACAAAAGTCTGTGATAATAGGTGATGGTACTCAAATAAGTGTTATTGGTTGCGGACAAGTGGAACTAGAAGTATTCAATGGACACCGGTGGGTCGAGACAACCATATATAATGTACTGTGTGTGCCAGACTTAAAAATAAACTTGTTCTCTGTAAATTGTGCGGCTGACAAAGGTTATGTCATGTTGACAGATCAAAACATTTGCAAATTTTCCAAGAATAATAAAGTATGTGCGGTAGCAAATCGTGTTGGAAATATGTATATTATGGATGTTCGTTATAAATATAAAAACTGCTTTGCAAATGTAACTACAGTTAAATCAAGTTTGAGTGAGTGGCATGAGAAACTTGTACACCAGAATATACAGCAGGTGAAAGACGTGTTAGAGAACAATAATATTAAAGTCTCAAGTAATTCTCTTCAGAAGTGTCAAGGCTGCTTACAGGGTAAATCACACCGGCTGCCCTTTATGAACTCTGAGACAAAAGCTGTCAAAACATGTGAACTGATACATGCCGATGTTTGCGGGCCGATGGAGGCAGTATCTGTCGGCGGGGCGAGGTACTTCTTGATTTTAAAAGATGATTACTCTTGCTATAGAACTGTATATTTTATTAAAAAGAAGGACGAAGTGATTAATTATATTAAAGATTTTGTAAACAAAGCTGAAAATGTTACGGGTAACAAAATAATCACTTTTAGAAGTGACAACGGCTTAGAATTCATTAATAAGGCTGTGTCAACTTTGTTCTCAAACCGGGGTATAGTACACCAAACTTCTGTACCATACACGCCACAACAGAATGGCAAGGCGGAACGGGAGATAAGAACCTTAACAGAAGCAGCAAGGTCAATGCTGTGTGCCAAGAACCTTCAAAAAAAATTATGGGCAGAAGCAGTCAACACTGCAGCCTATGTTCTCAACAGAACCAGTAGAAGTAATGAACCAGGAAAAACACCCTATGAATTATGGACAGACAAACATTTTGATCTCAGTAACCTACATATCTTTGGTACGCCCGTAGCTGTTCATATTCCAAAAGAAAAACGAAGAAAATGGGATTCTAAAGGAGAAAATGGAATCTTGGTAGGGTACGGAGAAAATGTGAAAGGGTATAGAATTTTTTATCCTGATAAAAATGATGTTCTAATAAAGAGGGATGTCATTTTTCTGGAACCTGTTATTGGGAAATGTAATAGCTTAAACCTAGAGTCTGTAACAGAAGAATACAACGATGAAACTGACAATAACCAGCAAGAGTTAGTAGAAGATGTTGTGAGTGATCCAAACATTACAAATCAGATGTCAGATGATGAGCAGCACAGCTTATATGAACCTGAAGAAACAAGTGATGAAGATAGTGAACGCGATAGTGATAGTAAATTACAGCCAGCTTCTCTTCGTCAAACCAAACGTGTCAGAAAGGCGCCACAATTCTATACTTGCCAAAATGTGTACACTGCAGAGACAGAACCAGGCACCTATAAGGAAGCTATGCAGAGGAGTGATGCCTGTCAGTGGGAAGAAGCTGTAAAACAAGAACTGGATACTCTCAAAGAAAATAATACTTGGACAGTTTGCGCTGTACCTGAAAAACAAAACATTATTAGTAGTAAGTGGGTATTCAAAATAAAGAAAGTTGATAATATTATTCAATATAAAGCAAGATTGGTTGCCAGAGGTTTTGAACAGAATGATACAAAAGATTTATATGAAATTTACTCACCTGTTGCCAAATTGTCAACATTTAGATTATTTGTTTCAGTTGCTACAAAATTAAAACTATCAATACATCAGATGGATGTCACTGGGGCTTTTTTATATGGGGATATAAAGGAAACTGTGTTTATTAAATTACCGGAAGGGGCATATAATGGTTGTGATAATATTGTAAAACTAAATAAATCATTGTATGGGCTAAAAAAATCCCCTAAATATTGGAATGAAAAATTTAACCATGTAATAAGTAAAGCAGGCTATGTAAAGTCAAAGAATGATCCTTGTTTGTTTACTAAATGTAATGGAGAAAACCAAACTTATGTCTTACTTTACGTCGATGACCTCTTGATGTTTAGTAATAATGAACAGGAATTAAGTGATCTTAAATTAAAATTACACAATGCGTTTAAGATGAAAGATTTGGGACTAATTTCAAATTTTCTTGGTATCAGTGTTAAACAGAATTTGAAAGATGGTGTAACTGAATTATGTCAAAGATCTTATTTAGAAAATGTATTAAAAAGATTTAACATGGATAATTGCAAACCCATGTATACCCCTATTGATCAAAATTTTAATGTAAAAATCTTAGAATCCAAAGAATGTAAGTCTGACAAGGATATTGAAAATACTTGTAGGAAAATTATTGGAAGTTTAATGTATGCAGTCTCAGGCACTAGGCCAGACCTCTGTGTAGCTGTATCTATATTAAGTAGGTACCAAAATAATGCAAGTGATGTTTTGTTGACTCATTTAAAAAGAATTTTAAGATATATAAAATATACTCTAGATTATAAGCTGATTTTCAAATGTAATGATGATGGACTTGTTGGGCATTGTGATGCAGATTGGGGTGGTGACACACGAGATAGAAAGTCTACCACTGGCTACTGTTTCAAGTTCTCCAATTGTATTATATCGTGGTGTTCTAAGAAACAGTGTTCCGTAAGCTTATCATCAACCGAGGCAGAATATGTTGCAGTCAGTATGGCGGCTAGTGAATCTTGTTGGCTGTCAAGTTTATTGAAAGACTTTAATAACATAAATGTTTGTCCTGTACCTATATACTGTGATAACCAGTCTGCCATAATGGTTGCAAATACTGATAATATTAAAAGACTAAAACATATTGATATACGTTATCATTTTGTCAAAGATTTAATTAAGGAATGTAAGATATGTTTAGTGTATGTTAAGACTGAGGATCAAATAGCTGATATGTTTACTAAGTCATTAAACAAAAACCTATTGTTTAAATTTATTACTCAATGTGGCCTAATGTAAAATCTCTCAGTTATAACATAGGTGGTTAAAAGTTATAGATATAGATAATGTAAGAATGTGTTACATTGAGTGGGGGTGTTAAAACATACAATGTAATACATTATTTTCTATAATAATAATGTTAGTTTAAAAGTTGGCAACATCTTGTGTATGGCAACCCTTTTGGATTTCGTTTCTTTTATCTATGCTCTGTACACTGCTGTCATCCTTCTTGTAATACGTACATCGTCAATAAAACCAGTTATTAAAAAGTGTTATATGTTTTAATTTAATAAACACAAAAGATTACAACACTTGTCTTACCTGAAAAAAGGAGAAACATATTGTTAGTCAATAAAATGGTGATAAATAAGAGTGCAATAATGTTGCAAAATCCAACCGAGGCAATTATTATAAAGTTTTATTTTCCATTGGAGGCTGTTGGCCAGTCATACGTGATTATGATTGTATACGAAAATATTTATTTTATTTCTCTAAATTATTTTTGTAAACCAATATAACTGTACTTATTGAAATGTATCGTATTCTAATAGTATTTTCATATTTTTTACTTGTATTTCATATATTTTTCCACTAGATGTTTTGGTCATTATTTGTTTTACTTTTAAATTTTTAAATAGTTTTAATTAGTTGGGTACTTTGATCTTCAGTAATAATTTATAAGAATTTGATCAAAAAAAAAAATCAACTTCTGACTCGAATTACTCGAAAACGAAAACTCAAATCAAAAAAAATTATACTACAAAATCGACTCCAAATGTGATGTAGATTCACCAGTTTCCCGCTTGTACTACGAGTTTCCGGACACCATGTATATATGTAAGACCACCATTCAGAATTGAAACGTTGCTTGAAATTGCTTTAGCCGTGTTCGGCGACCAGATCTTAAGAGCCAGGTACTTCCCCACCTTCCTCTTTACCATCTCCTTTTCCTCCCCGCTACATTCAGTCTTACAACATACCCTAATTGGGGATGCCAGTCTCACAATGGGAGCGTTGGGAATCTTGTGCAGTAATTAAATAGTTAAAAAAAAAAACGACAGGTACAGCACATGAGTTACATCTTTCCGAAGACATTAAGTAGGGAGGCTGATTCCGATATTGCCACTAAATACAGCTTTATAGAAATCTCAAGTAAAAATTCAATTCTAAATACATATGTGTATAAAATAACCCGTAAAAATTGGTATAATTTATTTGATTCGCTCTAAAAATCTGGGCCCAAAGTCTAAACCCAAGTACTTTTAACAACTATGTTAAGGCGATGCACTACGTCGTGTAATATTTTAAATTGAGCCGCTATCAATAATAACCCTTACGTAGATGGCGATAAGGTTTAAATTCCCGCTTAACATCATCCGCCTGTTTTGATTTATGCAAGAAAAAAACATGGCCAAAAAGTGCCCTTTATTTTATTTTGTGGATGTTCAGGCATAAATATTTCATTTTTCCGATCATTTTATAAATAACTTAATTTTACACGCTATACAATAAAATCATAACCGAAAATGGGTTCGTAAGTAGGAGATTTTGAACTTTAATGCAGTTTTCATAGGCCTTATACATTATTTTTTTCTGAGCTTATAAAAAGACTTATCTAAAAAATACTCGATCATTTCAAAGGCCAAGATGTATTCTACTCGCAGTATTTAATTAAAGCATCTGAAACATTTCTAGGCGACCAAATTTTCGAACCAAAAACACATGATTTTGCATTACTACGTATCGGCATCGCCTTAAAGAAATTCAGGCAAAAAAACACCTGTATATAACCAAAAGACATTGAAGAAAATAATAAATTTATTTAAAAAATCTTTGAAATCGTACAAACTTTGCTCAAGAAAAACCAGCATTCAATTATTAATTATTTAAAAAATTAGATCATAAAAACGACGAGATAAAAGGTAAAAGCTTGCATTATGTGAGAAATTATTCGTGGTCTACCATTTTTACTATAAAAATACACCTCGTGTTTTCGTGACAATCTGACAGTGCAGTCACCGTGACCTATGATACGTCACCCAACCAGGTGTCTAATAGGAGACGTTTTTCTTTTTTTGCGCGATTTTTCCTGGACGCGCCCGGCGCTAGTGCCCGCGCGCCGTGCCATCCGGCACGTAAGCCCGCGGAGAGAATCGCTTTTGGCAAAAACAAGTTGGAAATAGCCCCCACCAGCTGAGCGGACCAGCAGTGGGCCATACTCTCAGACCCGAACAATAATACAGCTTAACTACAAGTCAGTTACTTTCGCAACCAGCTGTGCCGAGATAGCGATTTTCGCGTGACATAATAATGAGCATGCGGATCGATCCGCGAAATGTTGGGGTGACCAAAGAAAGCTGTTCTGTTGATCTGTCTTCACGATTGTAGGAGTTGAGCTAGCTGCCTGATATGTTGAGCAAGTTACTGGATTTATTACCTGGTTTAGTCCACGCTTTTTTAAAATAGAATTGACAAAATTTATAACCCTAAGAAAGAAACGAAAAGTCGAAACAAATCAAGTTAGTGTGGGGTACGATTGGAAATTTTCAAGGCCCAAAGTATTATAATAATTTATTTTTGGGGTAATTATGCCGTGTTGCGCTACCTCCTTCTTTAGCCAACGTTTCGGAGAACATTACAGTGTTCACCGTCAGGGCAGATGTGTCCTGATGATGGACACTGTAATGCTGTCCGAACACAGATGTGTTCCGATGATGGACACTGTAATGCTGTCCGAACACAGATGTGTTCCGATGATGGACACTGTAATGCTGTCCGAACACAGATGTGTTCCGATGATGGACACTGTAATACTGTCCGAACACAGATGTGTTCCGATGATGGACTTTGTAATGCTGTCCTAACGTAGATGTGTTCCGATGATGGACACTGTAATGCTGTCCGAACACAGATGTGTTCCGATGATGGACACTGTAATGCTGTCCGAACACAGATGTGTTCCGATGATGGACACTGTAATGCTGTCCGAACACAGATGTGTTCCGATGATGGACACTGTAATGCTGTCCGAACACAGATGTGTTCCGATGATGGACACTGTAATGCTGTCCGAACACAGATGTGTTCCGATGATGGACACTGTAATGCTGTCCGAACACAGATGTGTTCCGATGATGGACACTGTAATGCTGTCCGAACACAGATGTGTTCCGATGATGGACACTGTAATGCTGTCCTAACGTAGATGTGTTCCGATGATGGACACTGTAATACTGTCCGAACACAGATGTGTTCCGATGATGGACACTGTAATGCTGTCCTAACGTAGATGTGTTCCGATGATGGACACTGTAATGCTGTCCGAACACAGATGTGTTCCGATGATAGACAGTGTAATGCTGTCCGAACACAGATGTGTTCCGATGATAGACAGTGTAATGCTGTCCGAACACATCTGCCCTGAAAGAGGTAGCGCAACACAGCATAATTACCCCAAAAATAAATTACCATAAAAGTTAGCGTGGCCTCAAAATATCGCCATTTAAAAACTCACGATGAAGACAGACAAAGGCAATACAATTTCATGAAACCAAAGTTTACCGTTTGAGTTGAAGAGGAAAGCTCCTGAAATGAGGGAAACTCTTGCTTTATTCGTAGGCAAAACAAAATACCAACGTGAAATACACAAATTCTCCCATTTTCTTTCGTGTCTCTTCGTCTTGATTCCTTCAAGAAATATCTTGGACGGTTTATAAACTACAGCAACAAACGCGATAATTTTGCAATCGCCACCAACTCGTTGGCCGGGTTATAAAGCTTTCTACACTGCCTAGTCTCAGATTGCAGTCAGAAAATTCTGATTTCGGTGGAAAGAGACGTTGGACGCGGGAGAAGAAAAAGGCACGTGGAGACGGTTATAGGTTAGTATTGGGAGCGCAGAAGATGTACGAGTAGAGATACGGAATTAACGAGGTGTTATAAGGAGCAGGTGTGTACAATCCGTGGTGGCTGGAAATCTGTACACGCTCCAAGAAAATCACAAGGAAAATCTTATCTGAAAGTATCATTATCTACACTGTACAATTTAGAATTGTTGTAAACGGAAGTGGCGCCCTCTGTTATTTATTATTAAGAATCTCTTCAAATTATTCGTATTCCGGTTAAAAACGGGATTGCAAGCCCTTAACGAATGAATTGACAGGTTTCCAAATAAACTTTTAGTAAAATACGAACGTATTATCAAGATGTCAGAATACGTGTTCATAAAAGGCCTAATATTTTCTTATTTCGTCACTATATATTTATTATTAAGGCAAAAGCAGGTGCGTGAACACGTGTTCCGAAATATAAGGAATTTAATAAATGTGTATCAGGAAACGGCCTGCTATCCCGTTTTTAACCGGATTACCAATAATTTTAAGAGATTCTTAATAAATTAGCAATATTATTTTTTTCCATGTATTATCTACGTAGGTACTTTGCAATGAAAATAACTACGAAAATTTATCCATTCTTATAAAAAATCATGCAAAAAATGTTTCCAAAAGAAACAAGGAAAAATCGTAGAATTTTTTATATTATTAAGAATTAATGTTTTTAATATTAAAATTTTGGACAATTCAAAAGTCGATTTCACGATCATCATCACTAATGCTAATCATTAACACATGGACGAACTAAAAAAATAAAAACAATATGCCACACGTCCTCATAAAAAAATGCAATAAAAATTAATATGATATAAAAAGTTATAATAACAGTTTAGAATAGAAAGGATCACATGTATCTAGTCGGGTAATCCTCACAAACACAATTATAATATTACCAGCTGGAGTGACCCGGCGTTGCTGGGGGACTTAAAACTTATGAATGGTTTGGGGTAAAGCTTTTAGATTTTTTTTAGTACCTGGCAATTAAATAATACTACAGTATTTGTTTCACTTGATCGTGCCATGTCTTCCTCGGGCGTCCTCGAGATCTTCAATTATTCACTTCCAAGTCATACATTCCCCTTAAACCTCTTCCTTCGTTCATCCCATTTGACCACAAGTTTAAAAAAAAACTATATTGATTCTACTTTAATTCCAATACGTATCTAATTCCAGTGCATAAATAAGAGTGAAGTCTTCCTCGGGAGTCCCTAACTTCTACTACCTCAATGTCATTGTTTAAAAACTACATTACATCGAATTTAATTCGACTCCGTATCTTATTCGTCGTGCGTCAACGACTTCTTATACCATTCAAACCACTCTCTAAAAAATCCTGACACTAATAAGAACAAACTTTGAAATTTTCTGCGAAATCGGCAAGGTAGTTTTTGAGTCTATAGGGGAGAAACAAACTAGCAAAGATTCATTGTATCTAAATAGTGTAAAACAAAGTCGCTATCCGCGTCTGTCTGTTTGTGCGCTTAGTTCTTAATATATGGGACAATCAACACGCCTTTAATGGCACAAAAAGAGTGACAGAAAATGAAAATTTCACAACTGGAAACTTGATATTGAACTTTTTCAATGAATAGTTAGATTTATCGAAGATTTTCTTCTCCCGTTAATTATTCTCTTCTTCATTGCTCATACTTAGCACTACTCCTTTTTAAAACCTTTTTAAATAAATAATATTTTTTGTTCATTTTATACTTTTAGAGATTTTAACATTTTATACTTGTTACTTTATACTTTTCTTTGAGTTGTTGTACATTTACATTTTATACTTTTCTTTGAGTTGTTGTACTTTTACATTTTATACTTTTCTTCTAGTTCTTGTACTTTTACATTTTATACTTGTTACTTTATACTTTTCTTTGAGTTGTTGTACATTTACAAGTTATACTTTGCTTTGAGTTGTTGTACTTTTACATTTTATACTTTTCTTTGAGTTGTTGTACTTTTACATTTTATACTTTTCTTTGAGTTGTTGTACTTTTACATTTTATACTTTTACTTTTATTTGAGTTATTGTACTTTTCCATTTTATACTTGTTACATTATACCTTTCTTTGAGTTGTTGAACTTTTAAATTTTATGCTTGTTACTTAATAATTTGTTTGAGTTGTTGAACTTTTAAATTTTATGCTTGTTACTTAATAATTTGTTTGAGTTTTTGTACTTTCACTATTCTTACTTTTGTTGATGGCAACGTTATGCCGTATATATGAAAATATAAAATAAAATAAATAAAATAAAATTAAATTAAATTAAAAAAACTACGTAACGGATTTTGATATGGTTTTTACTATAATTTAGCGATTTTTTTCCGGAAGGTTTACATATATAATGCGTGCATATTATATTTATAGAAAGTAGAGAAAAGTAGATGTTTTATAATCAAGTCGTAAAAATTTATTTTCGTGCACTAGATTGTTAATGTTAGTTGTAAGTTTCTACATATGTAAATATATATGTCATTAATATAGTAGTTATAGGCCTTAGTCGTAAGTCTTAGATGTAAGTCACTAGTTTTAAGTCAGTAGTTCTAGTATTAACTATTTAAGAAATATATTTGTACAGCGCCCTTGAGGTGATTTTTCACGAAAACAGCGATATATAAATTATTCAAATATTATTTTTATTATTATTATTATTGCTAACGCTGGCTTAAACCTTACGAGATACATCAACATAATGTACTACGGAATTGTATATCTTTAAAAGGCATACAGAAAAGTCCACGATGGCATATGTCTATCTCGGTATAACTCCCAGCAATGCCGGGTACACGTCAGCTAGTTATATACAGGGTTTTCCAATAAGAGGTGTTATTTTGATATTCAATCGTAAAAGATCAATGGTTTCGTTGCTTGTGTGGCACGTAGCGCCGTCTTGTTGGAAGTAAACGTTGTCCAGATCAGTACCATCCAATTCCGGCCATAAAAAATCATTAATCATCTCTCGATAGCGCAATCCATTCACCGTAACTGTTGCTCCAGCCTCATTTTCGAAAAAGTAAGGTCCAATGACTCCGCCGGACCATAAACCGCACCAAACAGTCACACGTTGAGGATAGAGAGGCTTTTCAACAATTACTCTTGGGTTTTCCGAGCCCCAGATGCGACAATTTTGCTTGTTGACGAAGCCACCGAGGTGGAAATGGGCCTCATCACTCAAGATGATTTGCATTTAATTCACTCAAGTGAATTTTAATAATTTCAATGAATTGTTGAAGCGTGTATCGTTCCATTTTTATTAATGGCGAAGTTTCTACTTGTCAAATGTCAAAAAATGACAGCTTAAAAAGTAACATCTACCGAAATACCGGGCTATTCAAAATAACACCTCTTATTGGAAAACCCTATATATAGCTAGCTTCGAGCTCAGCCGTGTTTGGATTACGTGCTCAAAAACGAGCATAAACTACACACTTGCTACTCCTGCGAACTTTGGTCCAATGGCAGTTAGACGTCACAAAATTTAATGATGTTTGTCGTGTTTGGTTTCGGCCTACGCAACGTGCCCCGTCAATATGTTACGACTGAAATATTCTTGAATACCTGATTATATATTATATAACTACCTAACTGTGTAGTGGTTGCACGAAAATTCGCACGTAGCATCAAGCGCGAGGAGACACAATAATTGATAAGCAAAAAAAATTCTTACACGCGGAGAGTGAAAATAAGTATTGCTCATTTATTAAAATCCTCTTAAAATGGTGACAGCAGGCCATTTACTAATAAACTATTAGAACTTTCATAATATATCGGTACACTTGTTCATGTACCTGCGTTTGTCCTGATAGTACACAATGACGAATGCGAAAATATTATAATTTTTATGTTTTAACACGTGTTCCGACATCGCCATTCACGTTTTACTATTAGGAAACCTGTCAATTCATTCGTTAAAGGCCTGCAGTTCCGTTTTTAACCGGATCAGGATGTCGGAACATGTGTTCGTGAAAATCCTATTATTTTCGCATTTCGTCATGATTAAGGCAAAAGCATTTGTTCCGATGTTAACGGAAACGTGCTTCTTGCATTCACAATATATCATCACAGCATGATAAGAGGAATGATGCTATTTAATGAAAATTAATCTTTAAATAACCTTAAATTTTTTTTTTGTATACCACCTCTCTGTTATACCCAAATGTAAACTTAAAAGATCGTGTACTGTCAACGGATAATTAAAATAAAACATCACATATATATCTGTAGCGGGCGGGCGGTATGGATTTTTATTTGTATAAAAATCTACAGTTTTATTCCGGGATTGAAGAAATTTTGCACAATTGACATTGCAAATGAAGAAGGGCACTGTATATATCTGATTTCGAAAATATATCTTAGTAAAGCCCGGGCAACTCTGTGGATTTCAGCCAGTATCGTATTATTGCCAACACAGGCAGTCGACAAGCAAGTCGCCTAAACAAAAACGCCCATAGGCCCACAAGCAACAAACTACCAAGGTTACAAATTACAAATATGTTTTAGTGTCAAGGAATCCCATGCAAAACTATCTGATCACAGCTGTGTGTGATCCATCACATGCGCTGAAACTTCCGGAGTTTTAGCTAATTTTCGTAGGCTCTGTGATAATTATCATAAAATCCGTAGGCTTTAGCTGAGTTTGCAGACCGTGTTTGCAGACTTCCTATCTCCTTCCCCTAACTACTACCTTCTTTTTTTTATTTATTCTTAAATATATATTAAATATATATCTGTATAATAATAATATTAAACATAAAAAACATAATTTATTAACCAAAAAATCAACAATAGATATGACTATTCTCTCTGAAAAATTAAAAAAGGAAGATTGGAATAATGTTTTAAACAGTGATGATACTGAAATTTGTTCGACTAACTTCGAAAATATTATGTCACAACACATTAAAAATTCGACAACTGAGATAACAACACACATAAAATCAAAATTAAGATGTTTAAAACCTTGGATTACCAAAGGACTTATTATATCTATCAGAAATAAAGAAAAACTTTACAAAATAACTTTAAAAAATCCCCAAGATGAAAAAGCATATATTTTCTATAAAAAATATAAAAATAAATTAACATCTTATATTAAAAAAAGTAAAGAAGAGTATTTTAAAAATAAAATATTATCTTCAGAAAATAACCATAAACAAATGTGGAAAACTGTTAATTTCGCCATAGAAAATACAAAAAAAACACAAAACATTAAGTACATTGAACATGATAAAAAAATTATAGATGCCAATATACAGCCTAAACAATGTGCAAACATATTTAATTCCTTCTTTGCAAATGTTGGGAAAAATCTTGCGAAAAATATTCATAAGCCTTCAAACCAAGAAAACCATAAAAATAAAAATATACAGAAACGTAATATACTTTCAATGTTTGAAACAACAACAGAATGTGAAATCTCGAAAATAATAGAAAATATGAAAGGAGGTTCGTCCCCCGGTTTTGATTCTATTACGACACACATGTTAAAAACTATGAAACCTCACTTAATAAAACCTATCACTCATTTAATAAACTTAAGTTTAACAAATGGAATTTTTCCAATGAACTACAAAACCACAATAATCTCACCTATTTACAAATCTGGAGATCCACATCAAGCAACGAATTATCGCCCAATATGTCTAATTTCTAATATAGGAAAGATCTTTGAAAAAATAGTTAAAAAACAATTGGTAAATTTTCTAGATAATAATAAAATATTACACAAAAACCAGTTTGGCTTTATAAAATCACTCAGCACACAAGATGCTATTGCTAACGTAACTTCATACATTTACGAATCACTAGATAAAAGTAAAAAATGTGCGGGTATATTTATTGACCTTAGAAAGGCATTCGATAGCATATCCCATGAGATGCTATTAAAAAAATTGAATAATATCGGCATAAAAGGCAACGCGATTAAATGGATCACCGACTACTTAAAAAACCGTCCTCAATTAGTAAAAATCAATGGTGTTAATAGTGATCAAGAGATTACAAGCTTTGGAATCCCCCAAGGTACAGTGCTTGGACCAATTCTATTTACTATATATGTAAACGATATTTTTTTTCAACCTTTACACGGTCAAATTACGTCATACGCCGATGATACAGTATTAATAATAAGTGATAAGACTTGGGAAAATGTAGAATTAAAGGCCACGGAAGACATCAACACGCTCAAGAATTTTTTCGACACTAATTTACTGTCACTTAATAATGAAAAGACATTTGTAATTCCATTTGCAATACATACAAATGATACTCCTAAAAATTTTAACATTGTCATACATAATAATACTAAAATTCACAGCCAAAACTATTGCAAATCAAACTGTACAGTACTAAAAACAACAAATAAAATTAAATATCTAGGAGTAATTATTGATAAAAATCTGAAATGGAAAGAACAAATAAGTCAAGTAGTAAACAAAATTAGAAAATTAATATATATATTTTTAAGAATTAGAAACTTTCTGTCGATAAAAAATCTATATTTAATTTACTATGCCTTAGTTCAATCCACTTTACAATACGCTATTATTAGTTGGGGATCCGCGTATAAATGTAACCTTCTTCCAATTGAAATTATACAAAGAACAATTATTAAAATTATATTAAAAAAATCCTTTGACTACCCAACAGAACGCCTGTTTGAAGAATTTCAAGTACCTACATTTAAAGACCTATATATTAAAAACTCATTAATCCAAATTATAAAAGAAAAAGATAAATATCAATTTTTAAATGAAAACAGAACGCGACTTAGACATGTTTTTCTATGCCCAAAACTAAATACGTCTTTTGCACAACATCATTATACTTACCAGGGAAGAACTTTTTTCAATCGTTTACCAGAAGAAATCAGAAGCATTAATGATAAAACCCGAATACTGCTCTCTGTCAAGAGACACTTTAAAAATATTCTGAAAAAAAAAAAACTACTGTCACTTAATTAATCTCACAAATATCCTTAGTTTTCCATAGCTTCCTTTCTTTTTAAAAATTTAATAAATAATATATTATCCTTCACTACTTTCCAAAGAAATATTACAGCAAACATACATTTATGTACAATGAATTATTTAAGTACTAACTAACAACAACATTTATGTACACTCCCCTTCCATACACAAGCAAATGCTTTCAATGGAAGAGTAGTAAAAAACCAATGATGTAAAATGAATTATGTCCCATGTAAAACATATTATTAAAAATAAAAAATAATTATAAAAAAAAAAAAAAAAAAAAATATATTTGTATTACAATGGTATAGTATATTGTCCTCCACGCTAGGAGTTCACCTGTGTTGTGGAGGACTTTTTCAATTGTAAAGTTATATAATACTAAAACAATACAGTGGAGTTGGTTACACAGAGAAACAATAATAATTAAAATATAAAATCGATTTTTCCATAGTTATAACAAAAAAAAGTGAAATAGAAAAAATTAAATATCAAAAGGATTGTAGCCAGTTCCATATGTGTTTTTTGTATTCTGTAAGATTAGATGTTTTATATTGTATTGGAAGTGAATTGTATAGTTTTATAGCCTGGAATCTGTAGTGTTTTCAGCCTCGCAATATAACCCGATTGGGGACGCCATAGCCTATTCGCATATAAGATAAATAGGCATCACAATACCGCACAAGAGTTTCAACTGCCCCCAACCGTCTAGAGCTAGTGCTATTTAGGTTGAGGTTGCCATCTCAATGTTGTGAGGATGAAGACAGTGGTGAAGAAATGAGGTGAGCAGAGGAAGGTTGGGAATTAGCTGGCGAATCGGATCTGGTCACCAAACACGGCCATAGTCATTTCAAGAAAAGTTTTGTTTCTGAATTGTGATCTTTGATCTTGTTGGGATTTTTTGGGCTAGTTGATTTATAAAATTTATTAAATTTCAGGTTCTGTGAAAGATCTATTCAATTACTGTTATTATCAGCTCTAATGGAATAATAACAGAACATGAAAACAATTTTCGATAACTGACTTACTAACCATCACACCATTTCCTCGAAGAGAGGACGGACCGCCAAACAACTCGATCTTGGCACACCCTCCTTGCCTCATTCACATTCATACATCGTCTCATACATAATGTTCTATTAATCTGACTCTTGGCATGGTCCGACTCAAGTATCTGATTCATTTGATTGTGCCATGTCTTCCTCTTGATTCGTCATGTATATTCTCCTTACACTCTTTTCGTCGTTCATTCGATCTACACGCCCGTACCGTCTATGAGTCCCTATCTTAATCTTAGTCGTTACGCTTACATCAGCTTTGCATTATTTGCGGATCTCCACATTTCTCACACGACCGTACAGGTTTTTATCACACATACGTCATTAGAGATATCATATCATTTAATTTCTTACACAGAACTTGAAAATTAATTATGAAATTTGATGAAATTGTTCAAAATCAGTGAAACAACTTACCCTTAAAGTATCTACTTATTACTCTGGTAGATTTATGTAAAATTGCTTGACGTCATATTTACATTATTGACGGGATAAAAATATGAAATATGAATAATGAATGATATGACTAACGGTATAGGATATAGCAAAGGTCAATCAATCTACGATTACATATCGATAAGTTCGAAGAATTAATCACATTTAATTGCTTTTATTAGAAACCTCTTGAAAATAAAAATATATTATTTTACTAAGAATTTGACGCATACAAATTGTATTACGTTACACGACAAGCCACGACTCAAGGCCCGAGTCTTTGATCTTCGCTACATGAAGAATAACAACATTTGTCTTGTGTGAGTTTTTATACAGTCGAACAAACTACGACGTAATCAAATACAATACTATCTTCAAGGGAAATAAAAACATTGAAAAGCAATACGAACATTTTAATTATATCTGTTTATATATATATATATATATATATATATATGTATGTGTTTGTGACCTGTGGCGGGCAGCCGCGTGGCGTACAACGGGGGGACGGCGTGGATTTGATTTGTATACAGATCTGAAGCTATTCCGAGACAGATGAAATTTAGCACACTTAACTTTCAAAATGAGAGGAAGGTCACTGTCTACATCTGATTTCGAAAAACTCACTGAGTTGTTAGTAGTTTATAATCACAAAAACTCTGTGTAAAGTTCGAGCAACGCCGGGGACATTTTCCAGGAAGGGTATGTGATTATGATAGATTGTGCATAAGGTGATCGTGTTTCCGCGTCCAGACGTGTTTTGGAACAACGGGATATGGTCCCTGAAAACGGGACACTCTCATGCAAAACGGGACGTATGATTTTATTTGTTTGTTATTTTATTTAGGAAACAAAAAGTCATTTATATATTTAGCATTAACAGCAATTATTTACAATATTAGACCTATAATGTTCCATTAATTCTGGTCGTTGATTTAATATTTGCACCTATACAATACATGACAAAGAAATATAAAGAATAAACATTATAATGAATTACAAAATGTTATAAAAACAATTAAAGACAGTTAGTAGTAATAAAGTTTTCGCATGATTATAATAAAAACAATAAAATAAACTAAGATGATAGGATTATTTCACAAAATAAAAAATTAAGTTAAAAATTAATTATTAAGTTGCATTTTATATGTTTTCAAGTTACACTTGAAAATGTCTACATCTCGTAAGGTCTACATCTGATAAAGTTATTATGTATTATTAAGGGTTAAGAAACGGGAAGGTCTATTTCTAAAGACTTTAAAGCGGCGAGCGCTGCAAGAATCATTCATAACCAATGTGAAAAAGCCCGCAACCTTTTTACAGGCGTACCCCGCTGATAGCTTCTTGACCGCGTTTCCGCGTCTCGACGCTTTCCTTTGGAACAACGGGACAGGGTCCCTAAAAACGTGACACTCCCGTTCAAAACGGGATGTATGATCAAGTTATTATGTATTATTAAGGGTTAAGAAATGGAAAGGTCTGACTCCAAAGCGCGAGCGCTGCAAGAACCGTTCTTTGTAAAAGGCCTCTCATCGACAGAAACCTATTAAGATTCACTGTCGAAACTATTTCATAAACTGCTGAAGATTTTTTCCAAACGTCAAACAATATTGCTGCACATCACGCGATGCTTAAAATACGTCATACGGCCACCGTAAACAACGTATACATTCATTGGTAGTAGTAGTAACTAGCACTAGCAACAAGTTTGAGGGCATTAAGTATCTAGGTACAGGTAGCTAGGCAAATATGTAAAAAGAAGCCTTGATCCGATTGCCGGATAACCACGCGCCCGATGACGATCTATTATTATTATTGACGTGTCGGCAGTCGGCAGTCTGTACGGAGGTCGCCAGCACCGTGAACACTCTTCTCTCTCGGCTGTGTACTGTTTTGTTTCAGCCCAAAACACGCTGTGACCTCAGTGAGTTTGTTTTTCAGCTATGGTCTAGTAGGTACCTTTGACGATGTAGTAAACTAGTAATGCCTGCGATATCTGTCATCCGTAGGTTTTATACAAAAAACTTGTTCATAATATCTTACCTTACAGTTAGTTGCATGATAAGGACTCCTTCGGGAATAAACTACGTGTAGGTATTCAAGAAAAGAAGATCAGAGTTTATTTATTACTAGCGCAGGCCCGTGAGAAACCACGGGATATTATACAGAGTGTAGCAAAACAGACAGTGTGGTGGGGGTAGGAACCTGGGAGAGGTCTCATTTTGTAGGGAGGGTCGTGCCGTTTTCAGTCGTTACCATGGTCCGCACGTTTCTTGAAAAATAGCCGTCGTGATACCGTTCTTCATCGTAATGTAATGTAATCGAGAAGCAAGTTCACAAGAGACCTCTTCAATCCCCAAAAGTGCCCGCATGGTGTGCGATTTCCAAATTTTGGGTCATTGGGCCTTCTTTTTTAGACGAAAATAAGCGAACCGTAACTGTCAACGCTCAGCGTTATGTTTCCATGTTGGAAAGTTTGAACATATTTTGGCTGATGTCATTTCACGCAATGTGTCGATGGTTTAATTTATTGTAGTATTGAACAAAACACGGCTGATGCCATTTTAAGCCATATTTCAATAGCAAATTTTGCCATTGAACAAACTATGTAGGTATATCTGACGCCATTTCAAGGAATGTTTCACGAATGAATTGTACTATTATATACTTAGTAACTCCTTTCACCTATGAAGGTGTATCGGAATGACAATGTCAACCCACAAATAAACACATATACGTATTTACTAAGCTTTTGTTTACCCGCGGCTTCGCTCGTGTGGTATTAGGGAGAACTTACTGTATTAATTTTCACATGGGAATGAAAGTTTTTTCCTGGATGAAAAGTAGCCTATGTCACTTCCCAGTCCCCATGCAAAAAATTACGTCGATCGTTCGCTCTGTTGCGACGTGAAAGAACAACAAACAAACAAACACACTTTCGCATTTATAATATTAGCAAGGATTTTATTAAATACACTGTCTGGTTAAATTGTGCGTACTTGCACCCCTCAGGCTTCTGGCATATTGACCGTTATATTTCATAAAGGCGCTGTCAGAAATTCGGAGAATTCGCGTATATTTCCGCTTCGCAATAAAAACCAAATAAATGGAATATTCCTGAAAGTATCCGAAAACTAGAAACTGTTTAGAAAGGTAATGAGGGAAGCATTCAAATTTTATTGATAAACTAAAATTACTGATAGCGATAAAAAACACTTATTTTACTGAAAGAGGTATTATTTATTTATTTATTAACGCCCTTTTCGGGGCTTTTACATGAGAATATTAAGAAATATACATTATTTATTGTACATAACTGAATTGCTTCATTAACAACATTTTATATTTGTTTAAAGATAAATTGAAGATGTCCACTGACTTGGTATAATTGTTTCCCTCCATTAGTATTCTGGGCAAAGAGGAATACATATGGTAGTTAGTCCCAGAATTTCCGCACTGAAATAAATCCTGACTTCTAGTATTACATTGTGGAATTCGAAAGCTTATCAATTCTAGCAATACCGGACTATCAACTAAATCATTTAGAATTTTATATAGAAATACCAAGTGAGTGAAAATTCTTCTGTCTGACAATTTGAGCATATTCATATAATTTAACAGACTGTTGTAGTTCAACATAATTGCTGGAATACCCATTTTAAACTTTATAAAACTTTGTTTGTAAGAATTTGTTTTGTATTCTTTCAACAGCTTGTACATGTATATTATAATGTGGGTCCCAGACAGGAGAATTGTACTCAAGTTGACTTCTTACATAGGCAAAATATAACAATTTAATACACTTATAAATACTACTGCCACCTTACTTTTTTGTTGTTTCATAAAGTGAACAAATTGAGTCTACGGGTAATAGCCGTTTGTTCGCAAAAACGAACAAATTAGCCCGAGGGGTTAACTAAATTACCATAACGGAGTTTAATCACGTTTCGGCCGAGAGAATAGATTGCGAGACAACTTTGCTTTATTCACATTCATACACAGGTTACTGCGCAAACCTCTGTGTAAATTTATTAACGCTTGCGCAGACCCGTGACAAATCGAGATAATGAAAAATTGAAATAATGTTGTGTTAAAAATATTATATTACATAGGTAGAAACTTTATCGCTTGTCTGAATTATTCACACAATAATTCTAATTATGAAATTACACAAATTTGAGTTCATTGAACGTGAAAAATTTCACGCAGGAATAACGCACATCACAGACAAACGAAATTAGTATGTTAGATAGTCCCATTCTTAATATTGATAAGTCTATAAATTTGACTTTTATCCCGAAAATGTCTTATGAAATGTTTGATTAGCAAGACTTCGATAATTGAATTCCAAACTAAAACTTTGTATTAGATATTTAACACTAATAATAATATAAAGGTAGCGACACGCGAGTAGTTAGGTACGCTTCCGCCTAGCGATGAGTCGTTCATGAATGAGCCGCACACTTAGGCTAGGTCTTTTTGATGAGCCGTATTCTTACGACTCTCGGTAAACCGTACAATGGCTCAATTGTCCGGTTACTCTTTTTATCAGGATATATTTTAGAAAAATAGCGGAATTAAAATAATCAAAGTATTAATTGTTATTACATAATCAGAGACAATTATTTATTACACGCCCTAGTGGGCTTTTCTTAAAAAAATACAAGCTGTTTGTGTCAAAGTAATCACTTAAAAATTAATACAATAAAGAAAAATGTAAAGATAAAGACAAAAAAGGTTGCAAAAAAAATACATATAAACAATGAAAAACACCACAGCATAATGACAAAAAAGGTTGCAAAAAACACAGAACAAAATACATAGTTAAAAATGTGAATAGGAACGAATATGGATGAATCGTCACGCATATAATTGAATTTAAAAGATTCAACAAAACAAAATAGTAGAAGCGAAGAAGTTATATGGGTACATAGGTCTATTTGTGTCTAGAAGAATAAAAGTGATGGAATATACAACATTTATACTGATTAGTTTTAAGATGAAATATTTCACCCAGATCAGAATATTTGTTTCCGAGACTGTGAAGTCTCGGAATAGGAGAATTTTGGTAAGCTAGTGTCCTGGTGTTATTAAAGTAAAAAGATAAGAAATATCAGCACGATTTTTTGGGAAAATGGATATTGATAAATTGAAGTAATTCGGGACAGTCAATTTTAAAATGTAGTTTTCTTTGTAACAGTATTAAACCTGTGCTTATTCTTCTTTCTGAATGTTTCAATAGAGACATTTTATCCAGGAGGTAATTGTAATTAATGTTTTGTATAGGAATATGCAATTTGTAGTTTATAAACCTTAGAAACTTCCGTTGAATCTTTTCAGTGTTATCTTTTTATGAACGGCCGCGGCGTCTGAATTTTTTAAGTATATAGTATATGTTCCAAGCTGTCAATTAATACCTCCCCAATTGAGAATAACTCGAGTTTACATATGTACCTATACGCTTATGCTGGGAGCCGTATCGGGGAATCGTATTGTGAGAGCCGTTGCGGGGGAGCCGTAGCGGAGGAACCGTATTGGAAGAGCCGTTGCCGTACTGGGGGAACCGTATCGGACCAGCACAGTATTCTCATACGCTCTGGCCTCACGGCTCCCGCTCAATTGGGTGGACTCTTTGAGCCATACTAAAATATTGAGCTGACGCCGTGGTTCCCGGTCTTAATAAAATGAGTCATGATCGATCGCTACTTCTGCGAGTCAGCCAGCTGATATTAACATAAAAAAACAGACTTAAAATAGACACCAGGGGACCATGGAGCTTACCCAGTAATAATAGGTAAATATTAAATAACACGGGTGAATCGTGCGCAAAGGAGTACCTAAATTATAAATACGTAGGCGATCCGGCGGTGTGAGGAAATAGTGGGGACTTGAAAAACACGTGGCTCAAGTGAAGGCAACACTGGTATATGTGTGTAGAGGTCGCCAATATTCTCAGTGTCTGAGCTACTCAATCAACTTGACCTAATTTTCACATGGGTGGGTTTAATGTTAGGAAGTAGGAATAAGGGTGGAACGTAATTTGTCTTTTATCTAGGTAATAACCACAAGGGAGCCTTTGAAACTATGAAGGATACGAAGGGATAAGAAGGATTGATTCTAATTGTTTTACATCTATATAAGTAGGGTTTACACAATTTTTCTCACAAGGAATATCCTATATCTACAAGAAGAAAACATACAAATAAAAAATATTGCTAATTTATTAAGAATCTCTTCAAATTATCCTGTTAAAAAGGTTAAATAAATTCAGCTTCATAAATTCTACAATTATAATATAATATCTTACATTAACTCCACACAGGAGGCTTTGAGTAAAATAATTTCCCTAAAGGTCTGTTTCATCTTTGGGGATGCTGTGATGAGAGAGAGAAAGAAGATGTTCTGGGAAGGAAAAAGGTATGAGGGGTGGGTAGGAATCTAGGGATCAGTGTGTCCAGGAGTGACGTATAAATATATCCCTCGCGCTGCGGCGCAAGGCGATGAGTCGAGAGACCAGTTGGAGACGTCAGAGGGTCTCCCCAAACCAGCCTCTACCGATCTGGCACGCCAGGCAGCTGGAGGGCAGGCGCATCCTGTACATACCTCACCCGATGAACCCGGACACTCCTGCTAAAACACCAAACGTAGCCTATGGCAGAGGTGTTGGTTATCCAATACCATCAAAACCGACCTTCCAAATTGAAATTAATTAAAATTACCGCGTTTAATAACCTAACAAACGCGTTGGTAATTATTAAATAATATAGGTTGGTTGCAGCGTAGGTTAATTAGTTTCACGTTGCATTACCATTCGCGATTTAGGGGGTTTTTCACTATCTCTGATTATGTTCTGACCAAGCACTAATCCGAGGATTAGTCATTTTTTCGTTTTCACTATATCTGAATAACGCTAACGCTCGGGTTAAAGTTAGATTTGACTAATCAGTGCTCGAACTTCACGTTAGGCGCTATTCCTCGAATCAAAGATGGCGTCAAAACATTCCGAGTTTAACAGCTGAGAAGTGAGTCGAATTTTGTAGAATGAATTTGAATGCTTGTATGATCCATCCTGAATTATTTGATTGTGTTCAAAATAAGAAACAATGTACGAATTAATATTCGACACGAATCTATCTAAAATGACCTGATAATCAACATAACATAACCAAAAAAATGCACACTTCGCGGTGTGCGGACTGTGACGCATGACAGCCGTGGCAGTAGATGGACTAACTGCAAACATTTTGCGATGTTGCCAGACTATTTCGAGTGTTATCTATCCGGAAGCTCGAAACAATGGTGAAACGGTGGCCGTTGAATAACGAAGTTATTCTGAACTTTAAAGCCAGCCAACGGATAGCTATTCAGATATTTAGCCCGACATAGTGAAATACCCCCTTAGTCTTTTCTATTCATTTATATCGTTCGAAAGGCCTCGTTATTATTGTAATTCTCTCGCCTCATTGTATATACCAGTATTTCTCAACCTTCGGGGGAACAACAGGACTAAAATCTACTACTGGGGAGCTACAGTCACGAAAAGTCGCAGCGGTGACTCGGTAACAATAGACCTCGGACGTGAAACGTAAGCACTGCGGCCGCATCCAGGCCGCTCGCAACCGCTGTCTAAAGTACATACATTGGTCGAAATTCTTATTCTTGAGCGTCGTAGAAGGAATCAATTACTAAACTACCAGGGTACCAATTCTCCAATCCAGGCCGCTCGCAACCGCTGTCTAAAGTACATACATTGGTCGAATATTCTTGAGCCTCGTAGAAGGAATCAATTACTAAACTACCAGGGTACCAATTCTCCAATCCAGGCTGCTCGCAATCGCTGCCTAAAGTACATACATTGGTCGAAATTCTTATTCTTGAGCCTCGTAGAAGGTACATACTTACATGTGCCAAACGTCAAGTCATTCGAGTGGAATGATTACGTCGAGAATCGAGGCCCAGGGTTTTCTCTTTCTCATATATGATGCAAAAATTGGCCCAGAGGATTAAGAGGAACGGCTACATATGTTCTTATAAATCCCGACATTTTCGTAATTCGTCATTATTATTATTAAGACTAATGCAAATGTATGAACACGTGTTCCGACACTATTATGTATTTATTAATACATTATCAGGAACCGGCTTGCAGTCCCGTTTTTACCAGGATTAATTTGAAGAGATTTTTAATAAATCAACGTTACTCATTTTTCGCTGTGCATTAAAGAAGTGGCAAATACACAAACTTATTCACCTGCTCTAAGTACTCATCATTCACAACTACGAGTATATTGCACACTATTTTCGTACTCTCTCTTTCAAACACCAAGAATTTAGACTTACTTAAAATTGATTATGATAAGAAGAAAAAGAGATAAATGTGTTTTTTAGGAAAAAAAACATGTTTAGTTTTAAACTCCGCAAGTTAAACAAGGTTCTCGTTAACTATTTAAGTTTAAAAAAAAATATGTGTTATTTTCGAAGATAATATGTATACATTTTTTATGCCGAAACGTTGAAAATTGTATGAAATTCCCTCGATAGAAAAAAATCGCAAAGGAGATGCGAAAATTATTAAAAACACATTATGTTCTGTTATTTAATATGTTATAGGCATGAAAAAATTCACAGTGTATCTTTAAATGCAACTAAAGCATTTGTCGAGAGATTTTTGCTCTATTTAAAACGAGTCTTGTTTTATTAAATATTTTCACCATTTTCGATAAATTATTATCGTTTTTTAATATTAGCGCGCTCCCTCTGACATTCGTATTTGAATATCTCCATTTGAAACCATATTTAAAAGCTTACTGCAGGGCCTTAAAAAACTACGAGTATTAGAGCCACAGTTAAAAATGGTTGAAAATCTGTGATATAGTTAGTCTCGGGTTGAACGGTTACTATGCAAGTATGGCGAACAGCAAACTCGTTCAGCGGGCTATTTTAGTTCAAGGATTAATATCTGCTTTGATGACATAAAAGCTGTTGTATCTCCGGGGTTTTCTCACAAACTCTCTTAATCAATAAAACTCCGGCTTCAACGAAACACTAGAACTTTTATTGTGATATATTGACGATGGTTCTGATATCTTAATTAGCAGTCGGTTGGAATAATCTGGACCCCGACCTTGAGGTTCTCATCTTATTTATTATCCTATTATTCTCGACGGCTTACGCCATATATGGTAAACCTAATATACTCTTCTGGTGCCATCTATGTTTGAGCTCATACACTAATATGAAAGATATTACAAAGGCGATAATTGCCAAATCAGGTACAACAACAATAAATACCCAATTAATTGTGTACATTTATAGAACAATTGCGTCACAATAAATTCATTGGATTGTCAGAAAAATCCTATATATTTAATGGAACGAGTTGGAAACGTTCAAGGAAGAAGTGACGCTTCTTCCCATCCCCATTTTCAGCAAATTACGCGATTCTTTCAGTGTTAGAACTCAAAGAGCATTATCAAAATCATTAATTATATTGTTGCGCGTCGGCTTACTTTTCAGAATGCTTTGAGTCCATATTTTTTACAAATTGAGATTTGCAAGCCATCTTTGGTCCGGCAATATTATATAATGTAGCTGAGTGAACTCGCCGACAAAACAGGTAGTAAGTACGTCAACAAGAAGTGGCAATGCGCGACAATCGAAGCAGCACCTTGCCGGCAAGAAATTTCCGTAAAAGTTTAACGTATAACAGGGCAATTAGATCAGGGTTTTTCAAAGTGGGGGGCGCAGGGACCAGTAAAACGCGGGACACCTGTGTGAGAACCAGTACTTATTTGTGCGAAAGGGAATTTTCTGCTGTTGTAGCTGTACAAACGAGGCACCGAAATAAGCCAGCGATTTTATTACTACTAAGGCAAGAATTGGAAACCTCGCGAAAACCTCATCCATCACATTTAAATTATTAACTAACTAACCAAAACGCCGTTTTTCCGCAGGGGTAGGAAGAGAGGACGGACCGCTCAACAACCCGGCCTCGACACACACTCCTTGCCTCATTCACATTCATACATACTCTTCTATTTTTCTGACTCTTGACATGGCCCGACTCGAGTACTTGAATCACTTCATCGTGCCATGTCTTGCTCGGGCGTCCCCGACTTCTGCTACCATTCAAATTTGCGTCTAACATAACTAAGTTGTTTTTTTGTGTAACTTTAATAAGCAAAAATAAAACTTTGATGTTATTTTACAGCAGTTTTTTTCTAAAATGATCTCAACTTTACCATGATTTAAAGCCCAACCCTTAAAATCGAAAATAACAACCTGCAAATCCTGACACAGAAGAAATATCTTGGGCATTGCATTGATAAGCACTTAATATTTAAAGATAAAATCAACCCCCTTAATTAGCGTATTTAGATGGATATCATATCTGTTACCAAATAAAATTAAAATAGGCTATATTATAGCCTCGTACATTCATACTTAAAGTACTTGATTGAAATCTGGGGAAACGCATATGAAACATACATTACCTACAGGTAACACGAAACCAAGTAATCAAAAAGCTATTTCACTTCAAAACCAGAACATCCACAAAAAAATTATATATTAAAACAAAACTGTTAAAATTAAGAAAACTATATGAATATAATACATGTCTATTTAAAAATAGGCGGGTTGTTTCAGGTGAAAAAAATGTAACAAGCAGCAATTATTGAATGAAACACTAGTATATATTGAATTATTTCGCGGATAAGAGATAAGCCGCCATAGCTCAGTGGTCAGAGCTGTCGACCGGAAATCGAAAGGACACGGGTTCAAGTCCCGTTGGCGTCATGTATCTTTTATCAGGAGATTTTTCAATGTGGACGAGTGTTTCAGGCTAATAATTATTGCTTATAAAATAATTGTACACTTTTCAGCAAAACTCTGAAAGTGAATAATATTGTTATATTATATAATTTAAAAAATGAATTTATTTTAGTTAATTGAGTGAAAATGTAATTTTATTTTATATAAAAAAAAAAAAAAAAACTAAAATTATCTGTGTGGTGGGGGGCGCGGAGATTTTTTTTGTATAGGCGTGACAAAAATAAGTTTGGGAAGCCCTGATTTAGATAGTGGCATATCGCCAGTCACTTACACGCGTTTGACTAATTATTACCGTTATTATTATTTGCACGAACTGCTGGATCCAGAGTCCGAACCGAGTCTGGATCGCAGTAAAGTTGTTGTTATGGATAATTTGTTAATGACTAGAGTAATTGGCCATCCACCTCGTGAACGTAAAACCCAGCACACACGAGCTGCGGATAGCAACACAAAACCATTCTTGCTACACGTGGAAATTATATTAGGTACCTGCCTACATAACAATTATGTACATATTATACACAGTGTTGGGTAAAAAAAATACTGGTATAGCGTAATACATTTTTAACTCTAACATGCTCGCGTTGTCTTCACTGTATTATGTCGACTTATCACAAATTATACAGGGTTTTCCAATAAGAGGTGTTATTTTGATATTCAATCGTAAAAGATTAATGGTTTCGTTGCTCGTGTGGCACGTAGCGCCGCCTTGTTGAAAGTAAACGTTGTCCAGATCAATACCATCCAATTCCGGCCATAAAAAATCAATAATCATCACTCGATAGCGCAATCCATTCACCGTAACTGTTGCTCCAGCCTCATTTTAGAAAAAGTAAGGTCCAATGACTCCGCCGGACCATAAACCGCACCAAACGGTCACACGTTGAGGATAGAGAGTATTTTCAACGATAACTCTTGGGTTTTCCGAGCCCCAGATGTGACAATTTTGCTTGTTGACGAAGCCACCGAGGTGGAAATGGGCCTCATCACTCAAGATGATTTGCATTTGATTCACTCAATAATAATAATAATAATAATAATTGGATAATTTGTAGAGCGCTGTTTTTGTGAAAAATCACCTCAAGGGCGCTGTACAATTTATTTCCTAGGATCTACATTTGTTATTTAGAAAAGATACCAAAACATACTTACCTGGCAAGTCACTTCCAACAAACACACTTATATTAAAAAGTTTATGCTTATAAAAGATAGAACTGCACGCAGAGGACACTACATCAAAAAACACTGGTCGTCGCATGATCTTAAGTCTGCTATAGTTTTTATTTTAATTTAAATGTATTTTAACTGTCTTAAAAGCCTACAAATTGTTACTTGTTATCATTTTTATTTATTTATTTTTAATTATTATTTTTATTTATTTTATTTTATTTTTAGTATTTTTTACATTTTGTTAATTTAAATTTAAATTGCCGTCAACTGTGAAAGTGGAGGTTTCTGAAATTATGGATACGACTGTCTGAAAAGGTGCGTTTTAAGTTTAGACCTAAATTCTGTCGAGTCTGCGATCATTCTCAAATCATGTGGCAGTCCATTCCAGGCTTTAGGTCCTGACACGGCAAAAGCAAGCTCACCGAACTTAGTATCTGGTGTGCGCTTTGGTTCCTTCAACCTTCCGATAGCTGATGACGTTGCTGACCTAAGGGTTGACTGTCGGGAATTGGAATCTTCTGGAATACACAATTCTGATAAATAAGCCGGAGCCATTCCGTTAAGTGACTTAAATACCATCCAGCATACCTTGAACTGGATTCTTTCAGGACATTTGAGCCAGTGCAGATTTTTGAGATGCTCTGAAATGTGGGAGTATTTAGATACTCCGGTGATAAGCCTTGCCGCGGCGTTGAAAACGGATTGTAATTTGTTGATTTGACATTTAGGGAGATTTGCATATATTCCGTTGCAATAATCTAGACGTGAAACAACATAGGAATTGACTAGCAATTTAGTCGCCTCTGTTGGGAGGTTTCTCCGCACTGCTTTAATTTGCCTTAATTGAAAGAACCCCGTGCTTACAGTTCTGTTCACCTGAGTTTTAAGGGAAAAATTAGCGTCCAGATTGATCAAGTGAATTTTAATAATTTCAATGCGTTGTTGAAGCGTGTATCGTTCCATTTTTATTAATGGCGTAGTTTCTACTTGTCAAATGTCAAAAAATGACAGATTCAAAAGTAACATCTACCGAAATAGCGGGCTATTCAAAATAACACCTCTTATTGGAAAACCCTGTACAAATTAATCAATTTTAATCGGCTTCGCGATTGTATTCTTAAGGCGAAACTTAATGCTAAATCACTATTTTGATTAATCTTTATAACGAATTGGTGTACATTATGAATACCAAAAAATATGCCTTAGATAGATTGAAGGTGTTCCTATCGTTTCGCTCGAGTAGAATACAAATAAAAAAATAAATGTAAACTACTAAAAAAAAATTTTTTTTTATAGAAATGTATGAACGCGTAAAAGAAACAACTTTAAAAAATACAGTATTATAGCTAAGATTATCTGTGACAGTTTCCCTTGATTAAATTTTTGCTTTCTTATAAAATTATTTACAAAATAAATAATAATCAGTTTTGTGCTTGAAATCGAACGTTTCTAGACTCCGTTTGTCAAGCGATTTTAATGCCTATTACCTGCGATATAAGGAATAATAAGAATATACACATTTATGGCTTGTAGCTTTCCTCTTAGGTCATTGTTTTATTATTGGTCTTTGTCGTGTTTTTATTTGGATTCAAATTTACATTGCTGCACTATACATGCTGTATTACATTATGCATACTGTATTGTTTATAATATTAATGTATAAAGCTAAAAGCGTTAATAAATAAATAAATTTTGGCCATTTCCTGACTTGAAACCGTTTTCCCGCCCACCCGGAGAGAAATGGATTTTTGCCCTGACGATAAATTAGCAGGTCTTATTAATAAAACATCAATTTAAGAATGTTTTACCGATTGCCATGATAATTGACGATAAAAACAATTTTCGCTGTATCGCAAAAATATATTTGGATTTTAATGAACACGTGTTCCGACATCAAGATAATATAATCATAATTTACTAAAAGTTTATCTGGAAACCAGTTAATTCATTCGTAATGCCTTCAATCCAGTTTTAGTTTTTTAATTTTTTATTTTCCATTGGAAAAACCAAAAATTTGAAGGAATTCTAAATAAATTAGCAATAGTCATTTTTCTCCGTGCAGGAATAATAAAGACAACTAAGGGCTGGTTGTTTCGGAGAATTTGAACAATTTATCAAATTTCAACGTTAATTTTCGGGATCTGTGAACGTCCCATTCAAGTTCTGTTATTATATCATTATAGGCTAGTTGCTTGACATTACTGAAATAACAGAACTAGAAAAATTCTTTCACAGAACTTGAAAATTAACTTTTAAATTTGAAGAATTATTCAAATTCTCCGAAACAACGCGTCCTAAAACATACTTTTAGGAATTAACAAAACATTTAATCCTTCTAGCATCGAAATGACATTACTAGCCATAAAAATAATATTATTTATGTATGATCGCAAGATTCAAATTGGAACTAAATGCAATCTAGACAGTGTCTTGGATAAATATATCCTATTTTAATTTTAAAGTGCGACATCTATTGACTTTTCTGGAAGTCTTCAGTGAAAGTCCTATTCCATCTCTTTTATTATATCACTATACGCTAGTTGCTTGACAGAATTGAAATAATAACAGAACTAGAAAAAATCTTTCACAGAAAATAAAATTTGACATTTGAAGAATTGTTCAAATTTTCGGAAACAACCCGTCCTTGATGAATACAAAATTTTCAAACTGAAATACAATATCAAAAGCAACGAAATGTGCGAATTAAAAGTTTGTAAACAATATATATTTACGTTCTGGAAAAGTGTATGAGGGTAAAAGCGGAAATAACGGGGGGCCGACACGCCACTGCGGTTATTGGCCGACGGCTACACGTGTAGGCCAGCAGTAGGTAAGGCCAGCAGCGGGGGTGACGTCAATGGGGGGAAAAGCGGTTAAAGGTCATGGCCGCCAGACGCAAAAATTCTGTCGCGCTTACTCTCTGGCTCTTGTGTCGCCGCGCGCCGCCCAACTCCTAAATATTATTATCTGGGATCGAGAAAACGGCAAGGAGAGGGGTGACTGGAAGGTTGATAGTTAATAGAAAAAAAAAGAGGTGGAAAATTTTTTGAACAATTGAGATTTTATGATCAGAACTGCGTGATTTATTAAAATCCTGTTAAAAATGGGATTGCATGCCATTTTCCAATAAACTTTTAGTATATTCATAATGTATTGGAATACGTTTCCGTGCACCAATTATTAGAATTTTTAAGAACACGTGTTCCGACATCGCCATAACACATATGTGTTTTATTGATAGTTTATTTTTTATTTTATTTTAAATACATAAACGGCTATACTGCCTTTTATAAATAAACATATAACAGAGTACAAAAGTAAGAAAAATAATATTATTACATAATAATAGTTTTAAACATAAAAATAAAATATAAGGAAACCTGTCAATTCCTCACCCCTGAAAGTTGCCCCATCCCTTATCAAACACACTTTTTGCTTCTTCTAAAGGTGGGGTACTTAATTTAGAACTTTATTTAGACGGAGAAAAATAACTGTTGCTAATTTATTAAGAACCTCTACTGGTAATCCAGGTTAAAAAAAAATCGGGATTGAAGGCAGTGGCGGCTTGTAACTTTTGGGTGTACTAGAGTACTAAACAAAACATGGCATTATTGGTGCTGTTCTAGCTGAAAATGATTTTTTTTTCGAAAATTCAAATTTTGTACGAAGATTTTCATGAGATCCGTGCGGCCAAAATGAAATTTCCTGAAAATCTTCAAACAAAACATCTAATTTTCGAAAAAAAAAAATGTTTCGGACTAAACAACATCAATAATGTCGGATTTTTCAAACTTCGCACTCTATCACTGAAAAGTCAGCCGCCACTGATTGAGGGCCTTACGAATGAATTAACAGGTTTCCTGAAACTTTCAGTAAATAACCAAAATATCATCATGATGTTCATTGAATCCGAATATTTTTTACAACGAAAATTCTGTGTAACGTCATTTCATTTATTTTACAAGCAATAATTGTTCGCCTGAAACACTCATCCACATTGAAAAATCTCCTGATAAAAGATACATGACGCCAACGGTCCCGTTGGCGTCATGTATCTTTTATCAGGAGATTTTTCAATGTGGATGAGTGTTTCAGGCGAACAATTATTGCTTGTAAAATAATTGTTACCCTTTGTGCTATGCATAAAAAATCTTGTCTTAAAAACATTAGTTTGCCAAAAAATAATAATTCATTTCATTTATTATAAAGAAAAATACATAAAACAGTATTAAATTGAAGATTTATTTATAAGGGCTATTAATTAATCGTGAGGGCGAAAATCGACTTCCTTCCGTGTACACATCTACATGTATCGAGTATAATGTTATCTTCATAAAGATGAAAAGAGGGCGGGGGAGATGGGCAAACCCAAATCGACAGAAGAATAAAAGAATGAGTAAAAAGGGGTGGAAAGTAAAAAAAAGGGAAAAATTACTTTCTCTACTCTATGACAAGATAAAAATAATAACAATATTCATTTCAAAGCGAAATTTTTTAAACGTTATAAATAAATGTCCAATAATTCTTGCTTCCGGAGTTAGTGAGGCGAAGAGAGCCCCCGTTTCAATTCGGGATTTCTAACGGAGATCTTTCCTTGAGCGCCGGGCGTAGTAGGTAACGCGGTACTACCAGCATATTCTATTCATTCATCACATGCAAACAGATATATATATATATATTATATCAAGTATGGTAAACAATCATTTATTAAGAATGGGTTGTTTTATAGAATTTGAACAATTCATCAAATTTCAACGTTCATTTTCGGGTTCTGTGAATGTCCTATTCGAATTCTGTTATTATAACATTATAGGCCAGTTACTTGATAGAACTTAAATAATAACTTGAAAAATTAACTATGAAAATTGAAGAATAGTTCTAATTCTCTGAAACAACCCGCCCTAAGAGTATAATAATTCGTTATTTTGTAACAATATTAAAATCAAAAGTTGGGGAGGTAAGAGTGAAGGAAAAAATAGATAATATTAATTATTTTATTGTAGAGAGAAATAATTTTGTGGTTTTTCATATTTAATAATAACAAAACACTTATGTTGTGTAAAACTACGCAACTAAATTAATTTATTTACCGACCGGTTTCGCTTTGCTCAAGCATCATCATCATCATCATTAATACTGTATTGATTTGTACCCTGATGATGCTTGAGCAAAGCGAAACCGGTCGGTAAATAAATTAATTTAAAACAAAATTTACGGTATGTACAAGTATTAAATACACATAATATATATTTGTTATAAGAAAGATTACAAAACAATAATACGCGCGCCCAACATTTATTTGTACATGGGTAATATTTGGCACATGTGAACGGGTCGTTTTTACGACTCGTCCTTGAGTTCAACAGCTTAGCTGTGGAAAGATTTTTCGGTTGTTTCCTTCCTCCTACAACAAGACCGACATTCACTCCTTCCTCTCCTCAAAAAATCCTCCACACAGCATCCCCAAAGATATCATTAAACGTAAAAAAAATTAAATAATAAAATATAGCCATTTTAGTTAAATAAGCGAAATTTTTCTGGAATATAAAAAAACAAAATGCCGATTTTGGCTTTGGTTATCAAATGTTACACTAAGATATTATGTATTATTTAATAAGAACGAAGAAAATACACAATGAGTAATTTGTGATTAGATAGCACTAATTGCATATTTCAATGATGATAATTAAAAATTAACGATTAATTAATAAATAATCACATTAAATTTATATTGCTAACTGTTAAGACTGCATTCTTAATTTGAAACTGACAGCTGGCAGACCTGATAGCAGACACATGATATGCATATTTACTATTGTCTGAGTTGTGTCGTAAAAAAACATAATGGCACACACAATCACATAACCGCGAACAGTACCTACACAGATAATATGACATGTTAATTATGTATCACGATGATTGATTCGTATCGTAACGAACGAGCGCAGTCGGCAACCGATACAAATGAATTGGACAGTTTGATTCAATATCATAAAAAAACAGTTACTTTTTGCGTTAGAGCGTATTCGTTCGTCACTGGGCATAATTTATGTTTTTATTTTTGCTTATTTTTTAGAGCACCTCGAGATCTACGCGACGACGCATGAATAACTCGTGTAACCCTTTCTGTTGCGGAGTTATATTCTTTGAGTTATATTCAGTGACTGATTCTTTGGGCGCTGAGTGAATTTTAAGGTTCTTTTCTGACCTCCTCCCCGCTAGATGACGTAAGCGCACTAACAAGCAACGAAGATTGGTCTATTTTTAGAATACACACGCTACTTGGCGCCACAACCCTTGGGCCACGAGGTATAGATATTTCAATATTTGTCGAAAACAAAAGCGTTTCATCGCTAACTCTGGCGGGTCACCTTAGTATGATAGCCTTTTTAGTGATTAAAAGATTGGAGGAATACGATGATTTGCGATATGATTGATGTTTTTTAAACCCAGCAATTCTTCATTGAAGGGTCGCAAATAAGATGAAATAATGCTAGCAGACTGACTTCCTCGCGAGATAATGGCGGCAATTCCAAAGGGAAAACGTGCGGTAAAATAAGGGTTAAATTAAATACCGTATCATTTAAACTAGAATCCATCACTTCTTAGGCTTTATCTGACTAACTGGATATATCCTTACGGGGTCATTTTGAGTGTCGCAAATGCGAGACTTCAATATACAATCGCAGGCCATTGCACAGGTACAGATAGGTACGAGATAAGTGAATGTGAAATGCGAGATGATTAATGACTTACGCCTCGTGCTCAATAACGCCGGCCACAACGAACTGAACTTACTGAACGAACAGGCACAGGAACTCGATAAAAGCATATCGCTGTTGGATGACAAAACCTAACAGCGACAAAACCGAATAGAGACGAAACCCAACAGTGACCAAACCCAACAATGACAATAACCAACAGTGCCAAAATCGAACAGTGGCAAAAAAGAACAGTGACAAAAACGAATACTGACAAAATGGAAAAGTGATGAACTCGATACAAGCACATCACTGTTGGATGACAAAACCGAATAGTGGTAAAACCGAATAGTGACAAAACCGAACAGTGACAAAACCGAACAGTGAGAAAAGTAACAGTGACGAAACCGAACATTGGCAAAACCGAACAGTGACAAAATCGAACAGTGACAAAATGGAAAAAAAATAAAACTAACATAATGTTTTTTTCAGTGCTGTTCCGGTTACCGCCGCTGTTATATGTTGCGCAAACAGGGTTGAACCAAACACAAACTCAGCAGTGTGTGTATCGGTGTTTGGTGTATATGTATACCTGTAATTCCGAAAGAATGTCATGTCTGTGCTAAAAGTAACTGCGAAACCGCTTTTCTTTTTAACATTTTTTACGAGAAAGCATTTTCATTTTTATTCGTCATTTTTCAATTTTCTCTGAAATTTTTAAACATGATGCCTGCAAGCAATGCATCTAGGTGAGCACTGTGCTGGGTTCTTATAAACGACGCACAAAATATCAAGAAGGAGACATTCATTACAGTATAGCCGTCGGCGGAAGCACTGTAAAAAATAAATCAACCAGTGGATTAGCGAGAAAAAAAAAACCAATGAGTAAAGCCTGTGACAGACCACGCTTTACTCTCGTGGCTTGGCCTATTTCAGCATATCGCTCAGCCAATATAAATAGAAAATATAGCGTGGTCTGTCACAGCCTTAATGATTGTTTTTCCAGACACAACTGACCATCACCTGAATAACTTTGTTAAGATGGCCGCCAGAGCAGGCAGCATGGTAGTCATAATCGCAGCATATTTCGTAAGCAGTAAGATTGATAATAATATGCATTAACTACAGGGTTTTCCAATAAGAGGTGCTATTTTGAATAGCCCGCTATTTCGGTAGATGTTACTTTTGAAGATGTCATTTTTTGACATTTGACAAGTAGAAACTACGCCATTAATAAAAATGGAACGATACACGCTTCAACAACGCATCGAAATTATTTAAATTCACTTGACTGAATCAAATGCAAATCATCTTGAGTGATGAGGCCCATTTCCACCTCGGTGGCTTCGTCAACAAGCAAAATTGTCGCATCTGGGGCTCGGAAAACCCAAGAGTTATTGTTGAAAAGCCTCTCTATCCTCAACGTGTGACTGTTTGGTGAGGTTTATGGTCCGGCGGAGTCATTGGACCTTACTTTTTCGAAAATGGGGCTGGAGCAACAGTTACGGTGAATGGATTGCGCTATCGAGAGATGATTAATGATTTTTTATGGCCGGAATTGGATGGTATCGATCTGGACAACGTTTACTATCAACAAGACGGCGCTACGTGCCACACAAGCAACGAAACCATTGATCTTTTACGATTGAATATCAAAATAACACCTCTTATTGGAAAACCCTGTTCTATTTAATTAATTAATAAAGAAAAGACATCATATTAAACAGTATTGCGTGTTTTTCGCAGTTTCCAATCATGGACGAACTTATCGATGCGGATAATTAGGGCCAAAAGTCAACGAGAAGAGAGGGATTTGATGAATAATTAGTATTGGGGACCTTCGCTGTTTAGATTGTTTTTTGGAGGTTAGAGGAACCGCCTGACATTTTAATCGCGAAAGTAATCAGTTAAATGCAATTTGTCAATTGTTTGAGCATTTCGGTCAGGGTGTTTTGATTCAACCGCCGTTTGATTAAGCGGGTAAAAAAATAATGCACCTCTGTGATTGCAAAAAACTTCAACTTCATAAAGGAGGTACTGGGGGAAAATAATATCCTCCAGGACCATCCACTTTTGGGGATGCTGTGCGAAGGGTCTATTTTAAGGAGAGGAAGAACATGGGTCTTAGAAGTCGAAAAAGTAGTAGAAACGACCCGTTCTCATGTTACAAATTTGTGTAGAGCCGTTTTAGTGAAATATCACCCCAAGGGTGCTGTGCAAATTACAACATATTTCTACAAAAATCTATCTTATTAAAAATAAAGACTAGACTAACTATTATCAAAATGCTTTGAAGTGCATTTTTTTTTACTTACTAACCCCCTTAGGATATATTATGGTTTCTTTTGTATAATATGGTAAATTAAAATCTAACCCCTTTAGGATATATTATGGTTTCTTTTGTATAATATGGTAAATTAAAATCTAACCCCTTTAGGATATATTATGGTTTCTTTTGTATTATATGGTAAATTAAAATCTAACCCCTTTAGGATATATTATGGTTTCTTTTGTATAATATGGTAAATTAAAATCTAACACCTTTAGGATATATTATGGATTCTTTTGTATAATATGGTAAATTAAATTCTAACCCCTTTAGGATATATTATGGTTTCTTTTGTATATTATGGTAAATTAAAATCTAACACCTTTAGGATATATTATGGTTTCTTTTGTATAATATGGTAAATTAAATTCTAACCCCTTTAGGATATATTATGGTTTCTTTTTTATAATATGGTAAATTAAAATCTAACCCCTTTAGGATATATTATGGTTTCTTTTGTATAATATGGTAAATTAAATTCTAACCCCTTTAGGATATATTATGGTTTCTTTTGTATAATATGGTAAATTAAATTATGATCGGATATTTTTTTTGATATTTGTGCCTGAACTTCACAAAATGAAAATAAAACACGCATTTGGCGATGTTTTCTTTGCATAAATCAAAACGTGAGAAAAATGAATATTAATTTATTTAGTAAACAAACAGTCGTTATGGGACAAAACATAACCTCACGTAACCTAATCTAAACTAACCTTGTGTCAGGGTGTTTGTAAGAAAATAGTCTTTCAGCGTTGGTCGGTTTATTTCTCTTACATACAGGGTTCACAGCTTATAGTAAAAAAACAGAGTACAGGAAAGTTATAGCACAAAGTAAAGTCATTAGAGTTTAAACGATGATCAGTAACGTTCTCACTAAACACTTAGCGTAATAACCTCAACAGAGGACCCGTGGTCTCTTAGTTGGGTTGAGGTTTTCCCGACAAGTAATGTCCCCGAGGGAGCTGTTACTTGAATTCCCGAGGAGGACCCGGGGGGGTTCTCGAGACTTGGTACTGGGGAGTGTTTAGCTGGGCAATGACCACTAGAATTTTGTTGCTTAGTTTAACCAGGAGACTGAATACTCTGACTCCATATAGGCCTGCACGGTGTTATATACCCTTTGGGGCAGGGTAGTGCCGGCCGATGACGGAGGGGTGGGGGTGGGTAGCTCGGCCAATGGGGTGTCTTCCTGTACGGGTGATAAGCTGAAAGTTGCCGAGCGAGACGGCGCTATGCGTGTGAGGGAGAAAGTATTCGGATCCGTGCATCGGACGAAATACCGCGCGCTACATCCTAACTCAACCTATCACGCATACACGGAGGAAATGAGTACTGCTAATTTATTAAGAATCTCTTCAAATTATTGGTAATCAGGGTTCGACATCCGAGCACGTGCATTTCGCATTTTTACGAAATGCGAAAATATTCGGACATCGTGATAATATATCCTTAACTAAGTTTATCAGGAAACCTGTTAATTAATTCGGTAAGGCCTGCAATTCCATTTTTAACCGGATAACCAATCATTTTTAGAGATATTTAATATTCAGTAAAAACTTTTTCTTTATAACCTCACAATTGTGACCGTTACCTTTTTATTTTTCTGTGACTTGTTCTGTTTGAATTTATTAGTATTAACTTCTTCAAAGATACTTAATAAATTAGCAATACTCATTTCTCTCAGTGTATATATGTTCGTGATAGGTTAGGTTACGTAAGGTTAGGTTAAGTTTATTTTTTATCTTTTTCTTCACATTTCTTCAAGGCTATGTTTTGTCATGGAACTGAATATTTTATACTTGATGGAGATTTCCGGATTTACTTCTGTAGATGTTTTGAGACTAAGAGATGCGGCCTTGCCTGCGACGGGTAATGCCCTCATGCCTCTAACTGGAATAATATGTTATTTTACGTTGATGACTTTGCCGTAACGTTGCGAAATGTTAACATCGCTATGAGATGGCTGCTGTATGTACTGTCTACTTGTTTGGTGTGAATTATGTACAGTTTGTTGTTGAATTAGAAAGGAAGATAAGCCTTGAAGGTTATTGTGTTCGACGGCCGCCGTGGTCGAGGGGTAAGGCTCTCAACTAGCAAGCTGGAGGTCGTAGGATGCGCAAGTAAATTTTATTTAAAATAATATATAGTATATTTGCGGCATGTTGCTGCTTAGAATATACCCTCGCCCTGATGTAAGAACACAGTTCATAAATGAAACGTTGCTTGAAATGGATTTGGCCGTGTTTGGTGACCAGATATTAATAGCCAGGTACTTCCCCTCCTCACTACCTTCAGCCTCACAACGTACCCCAATTGGGGATGCCATAGTCTCACACGTGTTCAAGAATAATAACATGGTTTGGGCACATCGTCACAATATTTTGACGAATTATGAAGCAATGCTAATGAAAAGAATGACGATAAATATATCACATCACATAAAGGTGAAAACACTGCAAATATATATTTATTTAATATTCATTTATTTATTAACGCCCTTTTCGGGGGATTTATCATATGAATAGTAAAAATTATACCGCATTGATTATCCATAAATGAACTGTCTCAATAAGTATCTATTGTAGTTGTTTACTAATAAATTGAATCGAAAGAATTAAATTGAATGAATTGAATTAAATGAATCGAAAATATTTAATTGAATGATTTGATCTAATTGAATTCGATGAATTGAAATGAATTAATTGAATTAAAATGAATTGATTGAATTAAAATGAATTAATTGAATTGAAATGAATTAATTGAATTGAATTAGTATTCCGGGCAATGAGGAATACACACACACTTAATTTTATTACAAAAACAACAGAAAAAGAGCAAAGATGAAACAAAATAATACAGTATATAGATCAAAGTAGGTACTTAAAAATAAAGACCATTTTATTCATATTTAACAAGTATTTTAGGTGACGTTTCCTCTTTCCTACCGGTTCTCCTCCGCATACCGGAGCACTTATTTACAATCTCTCGTGTGTTGTTGAGGAAAAGCCACTTCTTTCAGAGGTCGATCGTTCGCCCTCTGCGAGCCGTTGCGCGCGCACCCACACGCGAACACCATTACTTACACTCAGTCGAGTCACTCGCCACCGTGGAAGTAAGAACCCGGTTCTTACTTCCATGTTCGCCACAATTCCACCCTACCATACCTAGATCTACAGTAGTGTTAGTGATGCTGGTGCACGGTGAGTTAGGGTGGACCGTTCAGTCACAGATTTATACGTCCAACTAAACATCACGCCATTCCATCAAACGTAGCCAGAGAGGGTATTGGGACACACCCATTTCCTCATTCACATTTCATAATAATAACATTGTATTTCTAAAGCGCAGTGCGCTTAATATCTCATACATCGTCTCATACATACCCTTACGTTATTCTGATACGACATGACCCCACTCAAGTTTTGGTTCACTTGAACGTGCCATGTCTTCCTCTGGCGTCCGCGGGTTCTTCTACCTTTCATACTGGCGTTTATATTCGTATTCTCCTACACTACTGATAACTTTTCTAATGGTTTATGCCGGAATTAAAAGCTTGAAAAGATTTTTGCAGGAGCATGTAAAATACGTATTGTTTGGAACACTCTATTCATCAAACTGCTGAAACGTTAAGATTACAAAAAAAAAGTGTAAAACTATTAAATATTTCGTTAAATCACTAAAAAATTCTTATATTCAAGTTTGTGATCAGGACCAAAAGTACCTAATGTTGATTCTGAAAATAAAATAGTTATAATCAGAGTAATTTTACATTAAAAAAATGTAATCCTAGAGAACGAAAAAACTCCATACTTTCAAGGCCCACTCTAATGTATCGTGTTGTACAGGGTTTTCCAATAAGAGGTGTTATTTTGAATAGCCCGCTATTTCGGTAGATGTTACTTTTGAAGCTGTCATTTTTTGACATTTGACAAGTAGAAACTACGCCATTAAAAAAATGGAACGATACACGCTTCAGCAACGCATTGAAATTATTAAAATTCACTTGAGTGAATCAAATGCAAATCATCTTGAGTGATGAGGCCCATTTCCACCTCGGTGGCTTCGTCAACAAGCAAAATTGTCGCATCTGGGGCTCGGAAAACCCAAGAGTTATTGTTGAAAAGCCACTCTATCCTCAACGTGTGACTGTTTGGTGCGGTTTATGGTCCGGCGGAGTCATTGGACCTTACTTTTTCGAAAATGAGGCTGGAGCAACAGTTACGGTGAATGGATTGCGCTATCGAGAGATGATTAATGATTTTTTATGGCCGGAATTGGATGGTACTGATTTGGACAACGTTTACTTTCAACAAGACGGCGCTACGTGCCACACAAGCAACGAAACCTATTGATCTTTTACGATTGAATATCAAAATAACACCTCTTATTGGAAAACCCTGTATTATACTTAAGCTATATACCCACGCTCGTTCATGCTAGGTGGTTTTAGGCTTATTCGAATGTGTCTTCGTGCACCTTCTAGTTCGATGCGAAAAAGATTCAAGGGCCATAATTCTTGCTCGATTAACGAGGGAAATTTACGATTTGACTGAGCGCTTTGGTGTTATATCTATGCCATCTTCTGCCAGTGTGTGGACGCAACCACGAGCATGGTTCGAAGTCAAAATGTTCGATTGAGCCGAACAGTCGAGCATGAATGTACGTGTGTACACAGCTTAAGATCTATAAGTATCTCCAGACTAGTGCACAGTGCACGGTGTATCTTGGTATGTACATATGATGTAGAACTACGTATGAAGTTACTTTAGTGGTAGTGTTCTGGGTGGTATAACTATCGACTAGGTGTGTGTGGGTGTGTGTGTGTGTTGTAGGTGAGCGCCGTGCCACGTGCTCGGACCACGTGGCAGCCCCACAGCGACGTACGAGACGGAAATAGAGCCCATTCTTGTCCGTTACGTGGGTCTACTATAATAAAGGGATATTTAAGATGAAATTAAACATAATCACGTCACAACCTAACTGTAATGCATAACTACAAGTTTCGCGGTAAGAGCGTGAAACACGGAATACATTATACTGACGAAGTAATAAATTAAATCTACCTCATCAGCCGGAAAGCCATTCATTAGTGTATTGTCATCAATCATGAATTGAGATAATATTGTAGAGGTAAGAACTGGCAAATAACTTTAAATGATAATTTATATTTTTAATAATGGAAACATATTTTTATGGATCGCCACCCGAAAACGGCGCTCTCGGCACTTCTAGCCGACGGCAAGCATTCCTGTTTCCCACGCCCGCCTTGGCAGTTAACAGTTCTTAGCACTTCATTAAAACCCTTCTGATAAAATTCGTGTTGTAACAGGTAAGAGACAGCGCTATAACAGGTAAGAGAATAGTGCCCCATAATATTATAGTACTAGCTGACATATATCCGGCGTTCCTGCGGGTTGTCCTGAGATAGACATTTATTAATAATACATAATATCCACGTTATAAATATACCCTTATACACATCGCAGACTTTTCTATAGGCTTTTTTAAGATATACAATTCCGTGGTACATTATTTTGATGTATCTCGTGAGGTTTAGCTAGCGTTAGCAATATAGTGGCCGAAAATATATTTTTACGACTTGATCATAAAACACCGACTTTTCTCTTCTTTCTATAAATATAATATGCATGTATCATATATGTAAACCTTCCGGACAAAATTCTCTAAATGATAGTAAAAGCATTATCAAAATCTGTTGCGTAGTTTAGAAGAACTAAGCGCACAAACAGACAGAGGCGGATAGCGACTTTAATTTATACATTTAGAAATTAACGCCTTGACGGCTTTTAGATGGTATACATAGTTATATAAATAAAATATTGTACATAAAAAATCAAATTTTGTATGAGGATTTTCAGGAATTTCAGAATTCCTGAAATATTTCGTACATTTTTTTTAATATTTGACTGAGCGTAGTGAAGTCCTGTTTTAACTCGACCGATTTGCATTTCGTCTGTCTTAAAATTAGTTTATACGTTCCGTTTGTTTCCAGATGGCGGTTGTTTTTGGTTCAGTAAAGATCCATGTTTATTTTAACTATTCGCATTTTTTAATATTATGGTACCTTCCTGCCTGAAGAAAGTTTGAAAAAAATAATTGTCATATTGAAATAGTGTAGTTTCTTCGGAAAAATTGTATATTTTATTATTTGGAATTAAAAAAAAAGTTAAATAAAATATACGGTTTTTTTATTTTTTTTTATTTTTATTTAATAAATGTTTAAAAGTTACATTTTTAGACATTTTTTTTTAAACTACCATACTAGGCTAATGCCCGTGTTGTGGTAGTTATACATGAAATAATAATAACAATGACATAAAAGAACTAAAAAATACTTATAGTAACATAAGTATGCAAGTATAAATCATAATGAAGTAATAATAAAAATAACTTAGAAGAACTAAAAAATACTATTTTATAGAAACATAAGAAAGAATTAGAGAAAAAAAAACAAATTTAATGATAAATAAAACTAAAAACAAATATATTAAAATTAATAAATTATTAAATCATTTTATTTTTAATTACCTACATACTGTAATAAAACCATGGACACTCCATTTCCAGCCACAAGCTAATGCTTCTATGGAAGAGGGGTCTTGAAATATTTGATCATATATTGTAACAAATAAACAAAAATGTACTTATATAATAATAATAGTAAACTGAAAAATAAAGAAAAAGTATATGTATATTTAAAAAGATACAAATAAAAATTAAAAATATTAAACATTAAGATTAAAATATAAACATAATTAATATAGATTGTTTAATGCATATAATTGTTTGTGTGCAAGTTTATTTATCTTAGGTATTATCTATAAGACAACATGTTTATGTTCAACACTTAATTTTAATTTTCGTGATATGAGACAAGTTGGAAAAGAAGTTTTTAATAATTTTTTTTTTTTGTGTTAGGAACTCATATAATCTTTAAAGAAAGGTCGTCCCCTTTCAAATATCCATTGATGTACACGAGCAGTAAATATGGATATAGAATTACTTGACTTTAAGTCGGTACTCAATGCACTGTATATTTTAGGCGCGATGAACCAGAATTGCCGTTGAGCGAATGAGGTTTTAGTTTGAGGAACCACGCAACCCAGGTTTGATGAAAAGCGGGTGTGAGCTTGGTGTTGTGGAGCCAACAGTAGGTTATTTTTTCGTATGTAACAAATGCTTACCTTAGTAAATAACTGTCGTATATCTAAGACCCTGATTTTAGCAAAGAGTTCATTAGAGGGATGGGTAGGTTGGCATTTAAATATAATTCTCAAAATTAGTTTTTGAACTGTAATAATAGGATTAATAATGGATTCAGCACAACCACCCCATCCCACTATACCATACGTTGCTATAGATTGGAAAAGGGCAAAATATACGCTTCTTAAAGTCTGTAAATCAAGGATGGACCTAAGGGAGCAGAATACATGGCAGAGTTTACGAAGTTTGTTTACTGTGTCAGTGATATGGGCTTCCCACCGTAGTTGGTTGTCTATGATTATTCCCAAATATTTAACTGCATTTGATGATTTAAGGGTAGAACACGTGCAATTTATATTAGGTGTGATTTCGTGAGTGTGTAAATTGAGTGAACACGAGTGAATAATAGGTTTAGGGCAGTTGTTGGGTACATTATGTTTGCGGATGGAAAATGTCATATATTGGGTTTTGTCGATGCTAAGTGTGAGGAGGTTTGTGTCCAGCCAATGTTTTACTTTTAATAGACCATTATTAGCTTTGTTAGTGACTGATTCCCATGTTACATCTTCAAATATTACAACAGTGTCATCGGCAAATGATAATATTTTACCTCCAATATTCATGGCACGAAGTGAGTTTATGTATACAAGAAATAAAATTGGTCCTAGTATACTGCCTTGAGGTACACCAAAAGACATAGGTAATTTTTCGCTTATATGTGTTTTGTCAGAGTGGATGAGAGTTTGTTGTGTTCGGTTCATTAGATAGTTTTCAAACCATGTGTAGGCTACTCCTGTTATTCCAACACGATGTAGTTTTTTTAGCAGTAAGGAATGAGAGACCGTATCAAATGCTTTCGCAAGATCGAGAAAGACAGCCAGTGGTTTGCGACCAATGTCAAGATTATAGGAAACGATTTTCGTGAGGGCAGCTATTGCATCAGATGTACTTCTACCTTTGCGAAAGCCATATTGGTTGTCTGATAATATGTTGTTATCTTCGAGGAACTTACAGAGTCTATGTTTCACAGCTTTTTCTACAATTTTAGATATTGTGCTTATAATTATAATTATAATTGCGTTTATAATTAAATAGGCAGTAGGTATTAATGTACCTATTTATGAATCTTATGATTTCAGAGGTAATTTTTGTTTTGCTTTATTAAATAAGAGAAAATTAGAAACGTACTTTTTTTGACGCGAGGTCTATCGATCATAGAACTTGTAGTTCTAACCTTAGCACGAAAAGACACTAGCCGCCGTTGATTTTAAGTTTGCAGTATATAAAAAGGTATAATAAACCCAATATAACATCAGCTTAAGTAATAACGTCATAAAGTGAAATCTGGAATTCGATTTTTTGTAACAAAATTAATGATACCTGAATCATGGATGTTATATTTTTATCAGCAGAAGGTAGCAGTCACAAGGCTGAACGATGTTCACTGTAGTCATTTAGAATTGCAGTATGTGCATTTATAATGCAATAAGTTAAAGATCAGATACGGCAGTTAAGTTAACGGGACAATGTGGAATAATTTTACATAAAAATAAATAAGGAATATGATTTGAATAATAATGTGGCTCGTTGATGAAAATTTTCCACTCTCGAGATGTTTATTAGTTTACAATATTATTTAACCATCACGCCATGTCCCCTCAGGGGTCGGCAGGAAGGTCAGAGAGTCACACAATTCTATCTTGGAATTAATAAATTCTTACATCGTCCCCGTTAACGCTCTTCTGTCACAGGACGACTCAAATAACTTATTTTTAAATTAAATTTATTTCACATCATGTCAGATCTGCTGCTCAGGCGTCTCCGACTTGTTACGACATCCACTTACGCATCATAATATTCTTTTAAAACTTTTAACTACATACTTGGTCTGAGGCAGTCAACTCTTAGATCAGCAACATCATCAGCTGTAAGCAGACTGATATAACCTAAGCGCAAGCCAAATACTAAGTTTGGTGATCGCGCTTTCGGAGTATCTGGGCCGAAGGCTTGGAATAAACTCCCTCCGGAACTAAGATCCATAACAAGTCCAACATATTTCAGGTCTAAACTAAAAACTTACCTTTTTAAGCTGTCATACCCTTAAATTAAATATACGATTCCTGAGAGAGAAAGTCCAGTTATATTTAATTTTCCAACTATATCCTAAATCCTGTATCTAAATTTCGCAAATAAACAATTAGATAATTTTAATTAATTGTTAATCTCCAGTGAACTACCAGGTAAGTATGATACTGTATATTATCTCCATAAATAGTTAGTAATAACATAGATCACTGTAGAAATGTACTATAAATTTGTACAGTGCCCTTGAGGTGATTTTGCACAAAAACGGCGCTATACAAGTCATCCAATTATTATTATTATTATAATTGCTCTGCGAACAGTAGACCTGACTTCTAAAAAAGTATGTTTCTAATTTCTCTATGTGACAAACCTAACCAACATTTGTAAGTAATATACAATTTCAAATAAGGAATTAACTTTCTTCAGGCAGGTACAAAATACCAAATAAATACTATGATCTCACATTTAAAAAAAATAAATCTTTACCATCATTAAAGTTAACCATCCAGTCTAAGGACGGGTTGTTTCGGAGAATTTGAACATATCAAATTTCAAAGTTAATTTTCAAGTTCTGTGAAAGATTTTTTCAAGTTCTGTTACCATTTCAGTTCTATCAAGTAACTAGCCTATAATGATATAATAACATAACTTGAATAGGACTTTCACAGGACTTATTGTTGAGAGTCCACCAACTCTCAACAATAATAACTCCAACCAGCAGTGGAGAAGAATTTTGTATATTAATAACCTTTCCTCTACATGTACAGTTAAATTCCCCCCAGAAATTAAACCAGCGTATTATACTAATAATAATCTAGGAAAATTTTTAATTAATGCCAAAGATAAAGAAGATGTTCTTAGCCACTCAGGCGTATATAAAATTAGTTGTAATGATTGCCCAGCATTCTACATAGGGCAAACATCACGCAATATAGAAACTAGAATAAAAGAACACCTAAGATGTCTAACCAGTTCGGGATTTTCAGAATTTGCAGAACATCTAATTAATAAAGATCATACTTTCAACCGTGACACGGGTATTAAAGTCCTTCACAAAAATGAGATAGGTTTACGACTTAACAACTTGGAAGCGTTGGAAATAAAAAAAATCAGTCAATTCAAAGGCTGAAATTATCAATAATCAACTAAATTTAACGTTCAGCCCTATAATAAATATGTTTCCTGTTATCACTAACTCCCCTCCCCCACTTCCCGCCCACAACTGATACTGTCTCTCTCTGTTTTTTATCTCTTTCTCTCTCAACTATTTGTTTATATATATGTGTATTATTCTGTATTTGTTAGTATTTTTATAACTGTCCTGATGATGGTACGGAGGTACCGAAACCGGTAGACGTTAAAAATTTCAATAAAGTGACTGTAAACAAAGTGTTTCCCTTTTTATTATTATTTTATTTTTAGTTTTTTTTAGTATTTCCAACCACGGGTAAATTTTCTGCTAGGTGAGTTCTCCACTCCATCATTGCACAAGCAACAGTTTCCGCTTATAATGCTGTTGTACGTGGAAATAACCCGTAATGCCGTAACCCGGGAATGCCGTTAATCGTTTCTTTTCTTTTTTAAAAACAAAAATGACTTACCACCGAATTTTCCAAAAGAAAGCAAAAATCCTTACCTGAAACGAGATAAAAATAAATAAATTAGACATAAATTTAAAAAAACCATGGATCTAAGAAAATCAGAACGATAATCTTCAATTTTGATACATATATAAATAAAACAAATAAATGTTCGTTTGTTCAAAATCTTGAATCTCTGAAAGTTCTTCACCGATTGCTTTGACATTTTGACACAACGTTGCATTCGAATACACGTGTGTTTTTATATACCTATATTATATAGATGTCACCTGTGACAGGTAAACACATGTGTTGTGTCATCTTAGAATATTTAATTAATTTTTTTTTTTAAATATTTTTATTCTAGATAAAAGAAAATTACATTTTCACTTATTTAACTAGAAATAACATATATATACTACACATAAGTATATTACACACCGATATTATTCACTTTCATTGTTTTGCTGATTGAGCATAAAACTGAACAATTTTTTTTTAAATGTACCTATACTTTTTTCATTTTTAATTTCGTCTGGGAGGCAATTATATATGTTGCTTCCCTCGTAACCAATGGATTGCTTGCCATAATGAGTATGTATGGTGTTTAAATGTATTTTATCGTGTTGCCGTGTAAAGTGTGTGTGTACTTGGGACGTTTTAATGAGTTCTGTATTTGTATGTATGAGTTTATTATTTATTTTGTAAATAAGGAGACATGTGTAATCATTAATCATTATCAAATCGCTTCAAAAAAAATGGTAAGGCTAGTATCTTTCAAATGTGGACTACATGACCATCTTAGATCATACGACGCACGTCGTGAATGCTTCAAGATTAATACACTTAAAATAAGAAGGCAATTGACTGACCTAATATGTTTGCATAAAATTATCCACGACCATCTTGATACCTCATTATGTCTTAGCAATATTGAAATAAATGTCCCCAAATCCCATTGTTTAAGACACCATAGCATTTTTCACCTGAATACATTAAAAAATAATATCGCCTATTTTAGCCCTCTGACCCAAATGTGTCGACTGTATAATAAGATTGAGTGTGCTGAAGTAGATATTTTCGTTGATAATCTATACAGATTCAAAAAAAAAATTCTGCTGCTGCTAAATAATATGTTAGGATAATTATATTATATATCAATGTAACTCTCGTGTCTCTTGTCTCTCCAAGTATTATTTGTCATTTTACTGATTATTGTTTGTTTGGTTTTTTAACACGTTGAAAGCCATTGTGGAAATGAAGAAACATCACCATTTTATTTTTGAAAAAAAAATACTCAGATGGCATCGGCGACCATCAAAACGTATTCCTTTTTTTTTAGACCAATTTTTTCCATGAAAATCAAGAAAATTAACTGCGGTCACCGGTGACCGTCATGGCGCTATGAAAAATGACGATTTTCGTTATGAGGTCACCGGTGACCTACATGGCGTTCAACGTGTTATTTTTATTTATTTTTTAAATTTATTATTTAATACATGTTTACATGTTACATTTTTTGACATTTTTTAACTACCATACTAGGCTAATGCCCGTGTTGTGGTAGTTATACATTAATTGTACGTAACTTGTATTTAATTGAATTTATACCTGTATGTTACAGTATGTAATTTTTATGCAATTGTAGATTTTTGTCTGTAAATTAACTGAGTTTTTGTAACTGGATAACATCTGTTAAACCCAGTATAAATAAATAAATCTCTGTGGGACGTAAAAGCAACAGGCGCTATTGTTTCTCTATATGCACAGACAGACTGATTAAACAATACATACTACCATAGACACTGACGGTTTATAATATCAGGTAATGTTTCCGACATAAGTAGCGTAAAGTTGAAAGAAGCCTTTGAAGGTAATCGAGTTGGGGTAACAATGTATTTTAGCCGATAAATAACAACATGGCAAATCTAATAAAGTTAAATGTCGCTGGGTAATGTAATACGGGATTATAAGCGGTTCGGAGGGACGGCGTATTGCTGAAACAACTTATTAAATTATTAGCAACACAAATACACAAATAAAACAATCTTACCCCTCCAGCGTTTTAGGGTCATATATGACCGGACGTCCATATTTTTTCTAGTATGCGGAAATACGTAATTTTTTTGAAGTTATAAAGTGAAATGATTATTCTTTTTAGTTTGCCTCAAATATTTATACTGGATGCCATTAACTCTTGACAGGCCAAGATGCTACACAAAACTTCTGTAACCAACCGGCGCACAGTGGGCTGAAAATCGCCTTTCATAGACATATGTAAAGCAATTAAGCATTAAAATGAATCATAGACATAAAAAAGTTATTTTTTCAACTTTTGACGATTTAAAAAAAAAATCGAAAGTTGCGCCACAATACGAAGTGTGTCAAAAAAATACAAATAAATAGTAGTATATCTGTGTGTAAGGATATAATGGCCAACCTTATGATTCCAGAGATAGCCTCATTTTTAATGTCAGTGCCATACAATTTTTTCTTAAAAAAATGATAACTCCTTCATTTGTACACGCAATTGCTTCATACGAAATTTTATAGCATAGTAATGATCAGGAGAATCCATTTCTAGCCCAAAAAAATACCCTTGAAAATTCAAGTCTTTATGTCTATGAATGGCGATTTTCAGCCCATTGTGCGGCGGTTCTTCCGACGACCCCATGCATTTTTCTGTCTTATGGGCTTTTAAACTATATAAATCCGAATTATTCAGTCAATTATTAATGGTAACTAATGTATTTGTGCAGAAATACGTTAAATACAAAATTGATATGTCAAGTATTTAAGCTAATATAAGGAGGATAGTAATTGTGGGTACTTCCTACTCCCCCACTTGGCTGCGGGATAGTTAATAAAATCCTAAAAATAATCAAAATGAATAATTCATTATCCACCTACTTTCACCCCTGACTCCCCTTCGCACCCCACCAAAATTGATGTTCTCTCTCCCTCTTCTATCTTCCTATACACTGTAACTCTGTTACTAATTTAATATTTATTTATTTATTTATTTATACTGGGTTTTACAGATGATCACACTTACGTGAGAACAATCCACTTATAAAAACTCAGTTATTGTACAATTAAAAAAATCTACAATTAAATAAAGATACAAAAAATTAAATACAGATACATACAATTAGAAAACAAAAACATCAAAAAATAAAAATAAAATACACAATCATATATAAGCTCGCTCAAGTAACACATTACATTATACATTATTACAAGTGGTAAGAGGCATAAGAAATACGAGAGGTATGCATAGAGAGAAAATTGACACAATGAATTAGCTAATATTTTTTAATAGCGCCAGAACTTTTTTTCTGAATCCGTACAAATTATCGAAGAAAATATCTATTTCAGCACACTCTATCTTGTTATATAGTCGACACATCTGGGTCAGAGGGCTAAAGTAGGCGATATTAAAGTAGGCGATATTCATATTATATATGTTTTTATATAACCCTGATGAAGGTTCAGGGAGAACCGAAAACGGTTTGTTTTATATATTGAAAATATACACAATAAAGTGGTGTTAAAAACAAAGTTATTTTAACTAGTTTTATTTTAATTTTTAGAATTATTATTTCGCGTCGCTATCGGTTGACTTTAAAAAATATTTTTTATTATATGAATGAGATAAAAGTGAAATAATAATAATAATAATAATAATAATTTTTGCCATCTGAATTAGACTGAGAGGTCACAGTCTTTTTCATAACGATCACAGGAATGGGTAGTTTTAGTACATATTCAAAGTATGGCGTCTCCGCATATGAAACAAGTTGGTCTGCCTGCTCTAAGTGGTTGCAACTATGAGTTATAGAGCTCACAAGAGGCTTCATTGTTTCGAAAAAAAAACGATCAGAGGAATGGGTAGTTTTAGTGCATATTCAAAGAATGGCGTCTCCGCATATGAAAAAAGTTGGTCTGCCTGCTCTAAGTGGTTGCAACTATGAGTTATAGAGCTTACAAGAGGCTTTATTGTTTCGAAAAAAAAACGATCAGAGGAATGGGTAGTTTTAGTACATATTCAAAGTATGGCGTCTCCGCATATGAAAAAAGTTGGTCTGCCTGCTCTAAGTGGTTGCAACTATGAGTTATAGAGTTTACAAGATTAGGCTACATTGTTGCGGAAAAAAAAAATGATCACAGAAATGGGTAGTTTTAGTGCATATTCAAAGTATGGCGTCTCCGCATATGAAACAAGTTGGTCTGCCTGCTCTAAGTGGTTGCAACTATGAGTTATAGAGCTTACAAGATTAGGCTACATTGTTGCGAAAAAAAAAAACGATCACAGAAATGGGTAGTTTTAGTACATATTCAAAGTATGGCGTCTCCGCATATGAAAAAAGTTGGTCTGCCTGCTCTAAGTGGTTGCAACTTCGAGTTATAAAGCTTACAAAATTAGGCTACATTGTTGCGAAAAAAAAACGATCAAAGAAATGGTCAGTTTTAAGTAAATCTGAAAAATTCCCCGCAGTTTGGGGAATTCCCGCAAATCGGGAACCCTGCTTGACACACACATTGCCCCCTCCTCCGCCCGCGTCCGGCCCGGCGGCCCGCGTCCCGCGTCAGTGTGCGCAGTACAATCGTTGTGAGAGGGTGTGCTTTCGCTTGTTTTGGTGCATTTTTTAATACTATTACCCGTTACTCCCACTTTTACAATAATGTCGAACATAAATACTACATGCCTGTTTTGTGAATGTAAGATGGACGAAAAAGTGCTGCCTTTTAATAAAAACAGTTTAGAAAAGTGTCGTGATATATAGTTCGTATTAACCGTAATTTGAAACATGCTCATATCAAAATACCAAATGATTGTGACAGTACTGCCGTATATCATCTATCGTGCTATAAAAAATTTACCGCAGTGAAAAAAACAATAATATCTTCTCCTGAGACCAACAGTTTAACACTTCTGCCAGTCGAGACTTCAGATAATCAAGCGGAGACATTGTCATCGCCTTCACCAAGTACGTCTAGTTGCAAAGCTATATGCTTATTCTGCGATCACCAGCGTAAACAATCACATACAAAATTTGAAAAGATGCACTGTTTGCAATCAAATGAAACCCGCGAAAAGATACTGATGAAATTGTTAGCATCTAACGAAGTCAATTTACAACATAAAATTTCACAGACAAGTGTTCCATTATTTTATCACACTAATTGTTTGAAAGATTTTTTTAGAAGAACTGAAAAAATATCCGACTGTCAGTCCAATGAAAAAGACGGTGTGTGGCACGTTATACGCGAGAGCCATAAAAATGCCTTACAAAAATTGTATGAATTCATAAACGACATAATTCATGGCAATAATATTCATTTAATGTCCAATCTTCACGAATATTATGAATCTTCTCTGCAGTCAAATAGCACTGAAAATAATATTACATGTTCGAGATTAGAACAGAAAATTCGAGCCTCATTTGATCGAAGCGTTTTAACTATAGAAGAAATAAATGGACGTAAGTTAGTTTTCAGAACGGGTTTGCCAATTGGTTTCGTGATGTCGAAACAGAAGGAATTAGTGAAAAGAGATATTCTCACGTCTGCTGCTAATATATTGAGAAAAGAGATTCTTTCCCTGCCTAAAACTCCCCTACCAACCACTTGTTCAGTGCAGGAATTACTCCAAGGCGAGTGTAATATACCCGATGCTCTTAAAAAATTCAACTTGGAGCTCCTTGGCATCGGTTCGCGCACAAAAAAAAAGTTGTCTGAGACTTGCTTAAAGAAAGCTGAATCGATAAGCCAGGATCAAATTTACGCTGTGACAAATGGACATGTTAAGCCTTCTTAACAATTAGCTCTGGGAATGGCTATTAAAAGTCTAACTAACAGCAGAAAAGTTGTGAACATTTTGAACAAATATGGTCAGATACCTAGCTACACTTTATTAGAAGAATTAGAAACTGAAATTACCTATGCCTCCATCGATGAATCTATAACAACATTCATTCCGTCTGGGATAATTCCATGTCCTCAGTTAAATACTGGAGTAGCTTTCGATAATCTTGACCGTTACGTAGACACACCTTCTGGAAAAAATACATTGCATGACACAGTAGGAATTATTTTTCAAAATGAAGAACAGTACTCCATACGAAATCAACCTATTGACTTGTCAATGAAATCATCTAAAGGCAAAAGAAGAAGGGCATTCGACGTGATTGACATTAATATAGATCATCCCATTAAAAAACCAAGAATGAGTGACAGTATGATTTTACTTGATAGTGACTTACGTAAAACAACTGAATCTGTCAAAATAAATGCAAAGAATAGAGATTTATTATGGGTTTTGCTGCTGAAATCGAGAATACTCCTATGTGGGTAGGATTTAATAACCTCACTATGAATGATCAAACCAGTAAACAGAAAATAGCTTATTTGAACCCAATAAACATGTCTCCCACTAACACTTCCGTTGTTAAAACAACAATGCAACAAGCAAAAAGTATAGCCGAAGAGTGTGGTCAGGAATATATATGTGTTACATATGATCTTGCAATTGCAAAAGTGGCATTACAAATACAATCCACAGAACGGCCAAATTTTGACAATCTTTTTATTTTTCTTGGCACATTTCATATCATCCTGGCCTATTTCAAAGCTATAGGAAAATTTATAGATGATTGTGGTTTGACGCATATGCTAATCGAAGCTGATTTGCTAGCCAATGGGTCTCTTAATGGATTCATGTCTGGTACGCATTACAATCGATGCAAGAGACTTCACCCTATTATTTCACTGGCCTTACAATTAATCCATTTTAAATTCTTTTTAAAAGAGGAAAATCTACAATTGTCACCAGATTTGGTAGAAGAACTGCAAGAAATAAAAAATAGACGAATGGACAGTTCTGGAAACATCTTGGTCGATGTTGACAATTTCTTTTTATCAGAAATCATCTCTAAATACAGAATTTTTCGAGAAAAAACTCAAAACGGAGAACACGGCAAAACGGCACAATTTTACATGCAATATATAAATCTGATCGAGTATTACTTTCTTTTGAGCCGATCGATACGAGAAAACAATTTTGAGCTTTACAAATATGTACTTCCAAAAATTAACAATATATTTTTCATACTAAATCATCCAAATTATGCGCGATGGCTCACAAAGCACCATGACGACATATTAAAAGTCCAAGACACTCACCCAGGCCTCGAGCTTCATTTAAAACGTCATGGCTTGGGTATCAAGCGCACTGACAAAGCGTTTTCTAGACAACCCGTTGATTTAACACTAGAACAAACCATAAACGCCGATGCTGCTAAGCGATTGTCTGGTGTTAGCCATTTTACTAATTCCTTGTCAGGCCGACAGCGTTGGGCAAAAAGCCATGCACTGAGATCCACCATTATAACTCATGTTTTAGAAGAAACTAATATTACCAGGGTACAAGACGTTACCTCTGATCTGCAGACAGCCAACATTTCCAAAAACAAAAAGGCAGTGAAGAAACTTGTCGATACTGTAGAATCTTATGGCAATCCATTTGATTATCAAGACGATAAAGACGAACTGTACAATATTGTCACTGGGAATTCAGTAACGAATGAAACCGCAGACTTTCTGCTCAATATAGAGGCTACAGGAGAAAATCAGAGAAAAGAATTTATATCTCAATGTAATGAAAATCCCGACCGTTTCGAGAAACCAATAAAACGCAATGAAATCAGGAATTTCTGTTCAGATAAATCAAAAAAGCCATGTAAAGCAGCACAAAAACTGCAAGTTATAAAAGCAGAACGAAACGTCTTCGGTCGTCTTTTAGGAATTTCCCTTAATCAGAAACTAGATTTGCCAAAAGTTTTGGAATATCCATTATCTTCATCGTCACCTTCAATGAGTCATTTAGATGGTTCCTTGATGAAGACTAACAAGGCTGCACTCATGAAAATATTGGAAAAAACAGCCAATGCCAATACGCCACAAAAAATTGATGTTGTGATTGTAGATGGATTCTATATTCTCCATTTAATACCAGTGCATGTGAAAACATTTGGTGAAATGTCGCTATACATTTTGAAAAAATGTATGAGCTACAAAGCAAACCGTATCGATGTAATATTTGATTCTTATTTATCACCCTCAATCAAAGATTTTGAACGTGAAATGAGAGCTGGGCACAAAGCTACCCCCAAAACACAGTATAAAATAACATCGCCAAAACAAATCAGACCAAGAAATTTCGTCAAAGAATTAAGAATTACACAATTCAAAGAAGAACTCGTGCATTTTTTCATAAAACATTGGAGTTCCGAGGAGGCTAGTCTAGTCATTTCTGGAAGCACGGTTAATCTCAATTTTGAAAATAATTGTTATTCGTATTAATATCAAAGCGACGGCAAAAAGGTTGTGCAAAACGATAACCCTAATTTGATGTGTGGGCACCACGAAGAAACCGATACAAAAATAATATACCACATATACAGTATTCAAGAACCATCTAATATTTTGATTAAAACTTCTGACACTGATGTAATCGTCATTTTACTGGGAAATTTGGACAAATTCGAAAAGCATGAAATATTTATTGAATCCGGCACTCTTGCCAAACGACGTATTGTAAATGTTAACAAAATTTATCTCAGTATTGGTGCTACATTGGCAAAGAGTTTGCCAGCGTTTCATGCTTTGACAGGGTGTGATTATACCCCTGCATTTTATAGAAAGGGCAAACAAAAACCTTACAATATCCTAAGTAAAAACACAGTTTATCAAGAGGCTCTAATAGAGCTAAGTTCTAATGCTCCATTGACAAATGAAATCAAATGCAAAATTGAACAATTCATATGTGAGTTATATGGTGTGAAGAGTAAATCTGTAAACGAGGCCCGCCATAAGATTTTCCTCAAAAAATTTAAGCCCAATAAAGAGAATGAAAAATTTAACAAAACTCTTATGAATTTTGATGCTGCTTTTTTGCCACCGTCTGAAATCGAACTAGTTCAACAGATACTTAGAGCTAAATACGTATCAAATATCTGGATAAATTCAACCAAAAATCCTCCAAGCTATCTATTGCCAATTGAACATGGGTGGAAAGAAGAACACGGCAAATATGTCCCTATCTGGTATGCAGGGAACCGACTACCAGATAAAGTATCTGATGTTACTGTAACGGAGTCAGAAAATGACAATATTTCTGGTGATGTCAGTGGTAAGTTTTATACGATTGCGGATGTATAGGTAAAAATCGTTAGGAAACGAAAAGTTTGCATGTATTTGTTTCTTATTAATGGTATATTACGTATCTAAACCATAAATCTCATTAAGCTATACATACAAGAGTTCGTTTCCTTCTGTTTTTTATATATACATATGTATAATAATTTTCATATCATCAAAATCGTCATTTTTTCTATCAAACTTTACAGTTATTTTATCACATTACAGACTCCTCGTCTACGTGCCTAAGCAGCGAAGAAGAAGATTCCGAAGATGACGAAATCTAAGTTAAATCTATCCGAGTTAAAAAAGAAATCTTGAATATTGAAATTGAATATTTTAAGTTTTTTATGAATGTTTCTACCTTAATATCAAAATCTAATTCCATTATTCCATTCCAATTTTGTGCTCTGAGTTGTAATCTTAGTTCTTCCTCGTCATATTTTGCATAGTTCCGATAAGCTTTGGTGTTTATAAAATGTTTTTTCGTATTTCGATTTTGCTCTATAATTTGAATTATGGAGTGATCTATGATTCTGGGTGCATCTAATAGATTTACCTGTAGTTCAAATACATTTGTTATCACCAGATCAATTAATGTACTTGATGTTAGAGTTACTCTAGTGGGATCTTTTACCAGTTGTTTCATCCCATTGAATTCAATGATTAAGTTTTTAAGTTTTTTGTATAGATGTCTGCATTTTTATTCATGTTTATATTGAAATCTCCTACTATAATATTAGGTTGTCTTTTTTTATGTTTTCTGAACACCATTTTTCGAAGTACGTTAAGAAATCCCTCAAACTCGAATTAGGTAAACGGTATACGATACCGTAGACCCCTTTTTTTAAGCTATTTTTTACTTTTATCGCCAAAATCCATGATGTTTTGATGTGGCTAATGAAAAAGCTCATAAAAATATTAAAAGAATATTAGAAGTAAGTAAATATTTAACTCTTTAAGCCTTAGTAATATTCTACAAAATGATTAATCTGTGATTTTACCCAAAGATGTTTAGATTATGGAAGTTGAATTAATAAAAATTGGATTTGTTCGATTTAATTTTTTTATTTTATTGATTACTGTTATTTTTTTTTCTTTGAAATACAACCACTGAGAGCAGGCAGACCAACTCGTTTCACCTGTGGAGACACCATACTTCGAATAGGTACTAAAACTGACCATTTCTGTTATCGTTTTTTTCGCAACAATGCAATGACTTGCGCGCATCATAACTCTAAAATGCAACCACTGAGAGCCGCCAGACCAACTTGTTTCATCTGCGGAGAGGCCATACTTTGAATATATACTAAAACTGACAATTTCTCTGATCGTTTTTTTTTTCGAAACAATGTAGCCTAATCTTGTAAGCTTTATAACTCGAAGTTGCAACCACTTAGAGCAGGCAGACCAACTTGTTTCATATGCGGAGACGCCATACTTTGAATATGTACTAAAATTACCCATTCCTCTGATCGTTTTTTTTTCGAAACAATGAAGCCTCTTGTAAGCTCTATAACTCATAGTTGCAACCACTTAGAGCAGGCAGACCAACTTTTTTCATATGCGGAGACACCGTACTTTGAATATGTACTAAAACTACCCATTTCTGTGATCTTTTTTTTTTTAGCAACAATGTAGCCTAATCTTGTAAGCTCTATAACTCATAGTTGCAACCACTTAGAGCAGGCAGACCAACTTTTTTCATATGCGGAGACGCCATACTTTGAATATGTAATAAAACTACCCATTCCTATGATCGTTTTTTTTTTCGAAACAATGAAGCCTCTTGTAAGCTCTATAACTCATAGTTGCAACCACTTAGAGCAGGCAGACCAACTTTTTTCATATGCGGAGACGCCATACTTTGAATATGTACTAAAACTACCCATTTCTGTGATCGTTTTTTTTTTCGCAACAATGTAGCCTAATCTTGTAAGCTCTATAACTCATAGTTGCAACCACTTAGAGCAGGCAGACCAACTTTTTTCATATGCGGAGACGCCATACTTTGAATATGTACTAAAACTACCCATTCCTCTGATCGTTTTTTTTTCGAAACAATGAAGCCTCTTGTAAGCTCTATAACTCATAGTTGCAACCACTTAGAGCAGGCAGACCAACTTTTTTCATATGCGGAGACGCCATACTTTGAATATGTACTAAAACTACCCATTTCTGTGATCGTTTTTTTTTTCGCAACAATGTAGCCTAATCTTGTAAGCTCTATAACTCATAGTTGCAACCACTTAGAGCAAGCAGACCAACTTTTTTCATATGCGGAGACGCCATACTTTGAATATGTACTAAAACTACCCATTCCTCTGATCGTTTTTTTTTCGAAACAATGAAGCCTCTTGTAAGCTCTATAACTCATAGTTGCAACCACTTAGAGCAGGCAGACCAACTTTTTTCATATGCGGAGACGCCATACTTTGAATATGTACTAAAACTACCCATTCCTCTGATCGTTTTTTTTTCGAAACAATAAAGCCTCTTGTAAGCTCTATAACTCATAGTTGCAACCACTTAGAGCAGGCAGACCAACGTTTTTCATATGCGGAGATGCCATACTTTGAATATGTACTAAAACTACCCATTCCTCTGATCGTTTTTTTTTCGAAACAATAAAGCCTCTTGTAAGCTCTATAACTCATAGTTGCAACCACTTAGAGCAGGCAGACCAACGTTTTTCATATGCGGAGATGCCATACTTTGAATATGTACTAAAACTACCCATTCCTCTGATCGTTTTTTTTTCGAAACAATAAAGCCTCTTGTAAGCTCTATAACTCATAGTTGCAACCACTTAGAGCAGGCAGACCAACGTTTTTCATATGCGGAGATGCCATACTTTGAATATGTACTAAAACTACCCATTCCTCTGATCGTTATGAAAAAGACCGTGACCTCTTAGACTAAATCAGATATGCGCGATTTTTGGACTAAAATTTGGAGTAAAGATATAAAACATAACGATTCAACTCCATGGATAGAAAATGAAGAACTCAATTTTTCAGGTATTGAACAAATGAGTTTTTCTAATATATCGGTTGAATTGTTAACCAAAATTATTAAAAATACTCATAATTGGAAAGCCACGGGTTGCGATTGGATACATAATTTTTGGTACAAACGTCTGACTACTTTACATCCTCTTTTGGCAAAAAATCTTTCAAAATTTGTAAGTCAACCTCAAAATTTTCCAAATTTTCTAACTAAGGGCATTACTTATATGTTACCCAAAAGCGAAAATATTAATAATCCTTCTCAGTACAGACCCATTACATGTTTACCGACAATATACAAAATTTTAACCTCTTGTTTAACAGATTTAATATATACTCATTTAGATGAAAAAAATATTTTATCTGAACAACAAAAAGGTTGTCGCAGAAAACATATGGGATGTAAAGAACAATTAGTTATCGATTCTGTAATTCTAAAACAGATTCAAACTCGAAAACGTAATTTACATACTTGCTATATAGACTACCAAAAGGCTTTCGATAGTGTCCCGCACTCGTGGCTGATCAAAGTATTAAATATATATAAAATTAACCCCATTATTATTAGCTTTTTGGAAAATATTATGTCCTTTTGGAATACCAATTTACTTATCAATTTAAAAGGTAAGAAAATAGTAATACCGGGCATTTCAATTAAAAGAGGAATTTTTCAAGGAGACTCATTGAGTCCTCTTTGGTTTTGCTTAGCATTGAATCCTCTATCTAAAATGTTAATTAAAAGCAAGTTTGGAATAAAAGTTAAGGGTAATGCAAGGGAGAGTAGTACAATTTCGCATTTATTATGTATGGATGACATAAAATTATTTTCGAATTCTGAACAAAATTTAGAGAAAATGATCGAGGTAGTTAAAAACTTTTCAGATGATATCAAAATTACTTTTGGTTTAGATAAATGTAGAACGATCCATATAGAGAAAGGCAAAATTGTAGATGGGAACGAGAGTATATTTAGAAATTTCCAAATTACTAGTATGAAAAGGGATGAGGTTTATAAGTATTTAGGATACCCACAATCAAATAGATTAGACCATACTAGTATTAAAAATGATATTAGGATTAAATTTCAAACTAGGATCAGGAAAATTTTAAAATGCAATCTATCTGCTAAAAATTTAGTAAAAGCAATAAATACTTGGGCAATACCTCTATTAACGTACTCATTTGGCATAATTAAATGGTCTAATACAGATTTAGATAACTTAGAAAGATTAATTAGAACTACACTAACAAAATTTAATTGCCATCATCCAAATTCAGCTATAGAACGAGTTAATTTACCTAGAAATTTAGGAGGTAGAGGCATAGTCAAAATAACTTCTTTGAAACATAATCAGGTAGAAATGCTAAGAACTTTTTTCCATAGGAAAGCTCATAGCTCAGAAATGCACAAAATAATTTGCAAGACAGATAGAAATATTACACCTTTAAATTTATACGATGAGAATACCAACATTTTTATAAATCCCAACCAGGAACTATTAGATTCCTGGTCAAATAAAATTTTACACGCAAAACACTTCAATTATCTCAACCAAACGTATGTTGACAAATTTTCGTCAAACAAATGGTTGAGTATTGGAGAGTTGAGCGCAGAAATAGAAGGATTTATGCTTGCCATTCAGGATAGAGTCAGTAATACTAAAAATTATAGAAAGCATATAATCAAAGATACAAATCAAATTGATGATTTGTGTAGAAAATGTTTGGCTTTTCCGGAAACTATATAACATATTATATCGGGATGTTCTATATTAGCACCGTCCGAGTATACATTTAGGCACAATCAAGTTTTAAAAATAATTCACCAAAATTTGGTAATTAAACATAACTTGATTGACTGCCGTAATATAGTACCATATTATGAATACGAACCAAATTCATTTTTAGAAAACGAATTTTATAAAATATATTATGATAAAACTATACTGACAGATCGAACGATTAGTCATAATAGACCCGATATAGTTTTACATGACAAAATTAAAAAAATAACTTATATCATTGATGTCGCTATTCCAAATTCCTGTAACATTCAAAAATCTGTTAATGAAAAAATAATAAAATACACAGATTTAGGAAAAGAAATAAAAAGAATTTGGCATTCTCAGACTATAAAAATATTACCATTCGTTATTTCGGCTACTGGCATTATACCTAGCTCTCTCATTAAAAATTTAGGCGTATTAGATCTATCAAAAAATTTATATATAAAGATGCAAAAGTCGGTCATTTTGAATAAATGTAGGATAACGAAAGATTTTTTAAATATTTATGTTGAGGGATCAGTAGGATTTATAGGCCCTGTTAGAAGTTCTACCGAGCCGAACCCTCTGATATGAAAATATCTGGAGTCGGTGAATTTTTTTTCCCATTTGATCTCTGGTGAGTTGACGTGTTGTTGTTCTTGTATTTTTTTGTATTTATTTTACTTATGTAATGCACTTGCATAGTGTTGATTGACTAGCTGATCATTTGTGGAAAAGTGAGTGGAAGGGTTTAGTTTTTCCTATGGGGAAGATTTAACCCGGACAACAAAATCGGAAGCATAAAAATTGGACAATTTGTAGAGCGCCGTTTTTGTGAAAAATCACCTCAAGGGCGCTGTACAATTACAGTTTTCTTACAAATTCCCCAAACAAAACGAATGTGTTTTCAAAATATCGAGTTCTCTCAATTTTTCTACGATTGGAATATTAAATTAAGTAAAAATGTGGATAGCGCTTTGACAAAAATTTTCACATTTGATAGTAACATTTTATACGAGTAATTTAGAAATAGTATTGTTTATTTTAAATGCGTACACCAGAAAGGTAATTTTATCTAGATTCTAAAACAGTATTTTTTTTTACGGAAAATTAAAAAAATAAGATGTAAATAGCGCATTTAAAATATACAAAAAACATTGCAACTGAAAAAAAGTTATGAAAGTTGTACTAAAGGGATAAATTGTATGAGGGTGAAACATGAAACATAACCTCACAAACATACAATTCCGAATCCACGTAGGAAATCATCCGGAACATAGATTCCTATTTTGGCCAGAATATCTATGGTATTAACAAGAAACCTTTCAGAAGATTATAAGCTATCAGTAACAACGTGACATCCTTCCTAGAACTAAATAATAATAATAATAATAATTGGATGACTTGTATAGCGCCGTTTTTGTGCAAAATCACCTCAAGGGCGCTGTACAAACTTATAATACATCTCTACAGTGATCTATGTTAGTACTTAACTTTTTATGGAGATAATATACAGTACAATACTTACCTGGTAGGTCACTTGAGATTAACACTTAATTAACATTATATAATTGTTTATTAGCGAAATTTAGATTCAGGATTTAGGACATAATTGGAAAATTGAATATAACTGGACTTTCTCTTAGGAATGGTATATTAATTTAAGGGTACGACAGCTTAAAAAGGTAAGTTTATAGTTTAGACCTGAATTCTGTTGGACTTGTTATGGATCTTAGTTCCGGAGGAAGTTTATTCCAAGCCTTCGGCCCAGATACTCCGAAAGCGCGATCACCAAACTTAGTATTTGGCTTGGGCTTAGGTTCTATCAGTCTGTCTACAGATGATGATGTTTCTGATCTAAGAGTTGACTGCCTCAGACCAGTGTGGCTCCAGATACGCAGCATCAGCCATTGGTAAAAACCAAACTAAGTATATCCTTATATATATATATATATATATATATATATATATATATATATATATATATATATATTGAGTATATCCTCATACAATTTAGATTATAGAGGTACAGTACAAATTTATTAAATTTTTCGTCTTAGTAATTAAATCGATTTTCATGTTGTTACGTAAAATAATCCAAAAACCGCGGCAACAAAACCAATTTAACCGAATGTCCGTGCGAAAGACATATCCTAGCGTAATCTTAAAATAGCCACATAAAACGCTAGATGGTTGCTTTCATAATAGCCGTGTAATAATATCCGAGTATTAATACCTTAGATCAGCGATAGACAACCTGCGGCCAGCGAGCAGTTACTTCGAATGTTAACACTGATGAATAAAATACCAAAAGTCACCCCACTGAAAATAATTAAGAAATTATTTCAAAATGAAGTTCTTCACCCTTAGTGTGCCAAGAAATTCACATTGGATTTCTGACGTTTGTACACGGAGAAAACTTACTAATATAAAATATTCATACTTTATTAAGAATCTCTTCAAATTATTCGTATTCCGGTTAAAAACAGGACTGCAGGCCTTAAAACCTACGGGAAAATTTGTTCGCTTTTGGGAACAACTCATATGGTCTCACGAAAATCATGGTGTCTCCCTTACTGTTGTTGTGAGAAATATGATCTAAACGGTTTTAGAAAGAGAAAACAACACGCTTTATATTCAAATCTAGAAGTTAACCGTAGAAGAATTAAAATGTACACCTCTACGAAACCGAGAAAAAATTATGAAACTCAGTGATTTTTTTTATGAAACGACAAAAAAAGTGAAGTGGCTGTGTGTTTAGTGTTCATAATAATTAATACGAACTAACCGTTGAATACAAACTTTCCTGACGTTGAAACTTTTAAAATCCCTTACCTGTTTTAAATTGATTACCAATTAATAACATAGCGCATCGCTCGATGAATATAATAGTCCATACTTCGGTGAGATGGGAGTATGAAATTATTTACAAGTTTGACATGTGAATCCTAGCGCCTCGGCGTCTAAAAAATATTATTCTGCCGCTTATCAAGGCTTGAGCGGCAGATTTAGTTCACTCAAATTTGAGCGAAGAATGTCGCACATAGCGAGGATACGGACTGATTGATTGATATACCGGGCCTATATCAGGTACAATGGAAAATGAAAAATATCGGCCCTATAAAAGGTTCTGCATCGCCGCATTAGATTGTGGGTACTTTCAACCGCGGCTTAGCCAAGGTGAAACTATTAATAGTCCGGGCGATGAAACATGTGTTTGCGAAGTCGGCATTATATTTTTAAATTGTTATTATTATTATGGTATTACAGTTCTGTAGCGGGCAAAAAAGTGGCGGCCTTCGTGGAATGAAGCGAGACGCAAGACGTAGCACAGAGGCCGCGGTCTCGAGTTCAATCCCTGTCAAAAAAACACGTGTAGTGTTGATATGGTAGCGATGTTGTTGTGGTGTGAGAACCAGTTTTAATTTGGTTTCGTCTTATAGTTTAGCCTGTAGTGAGTTTCAGTTTTATTAATAGACTAGCGCAGACCCGTGAACAATCATGGTGATATAAACTGAGTTTGTAAAAAACGCTTTATTGAAAATGGTAAAAAGTGCAGACCTTCGAAAAATCACGAAATCTGTCGACTTAAACAAAAAAAATACACATTGCAAATATGCACAGCATTAAAATAATATTCTGGCAAAAATAATATGTTATACTTGATTGCTCGTCCTGATTCTCGACAAATCAGTTAAAATTTTGAAAATGACAATTAAAATTTATTTTACCGAAATTTTTACCAATAACACTGGTTATTTTAATCCTATGTCTAGAATGTGTCGATCATACAACTATATAGCTAAAACACATGCTTGCGTAGATATTTTCGTAAATAATATAACTTGTTTCAAGAGATATCTCCACGATTTCTGTACCTAAAACAAATATTGTTTGTTGATTTTTGATGGTTTGATATTTTCTATTACGGTGTCCGGAAACTCGTAGTACAAGCGGGAAACTGGAGAATCTACACCACATGGGGAACCCAAATAAACATAAAGTTTTTTGATTTGAGCTTTTTCACAAAAAAAAAAAAAACCAAAAAAAAATATTTTTCGGCTATTTTTGGGTTAAAGTTTTTTCTGGTGTTTAGGGTTGAACAACAGATGTTTTAACCCTGCAGAGCAGAAATATTTTATGATTACACCGGATTAAATGAAGGGTGATTTCAAAATAATGCTTCAAATCCGAGTTTCTTCATTTGTTTTACTTTCAAATAGTTTTAATTAGTTGGGTACTTTGATCTTCAGTAATAATTTATAAGAATTTGATTAAAAAAAAAAAAAAAAAAAAAAAAAAAAATTAACTTCTAACTCGATTTACTCGATAACGAAAGCTCAAATCAAAAAAAAATATACTACAAAATCGACTCCAAATGTGATGTAGATTCACCAGTTTCCCGCTTGTACTACGAGTTTCCGGACACCCGTATACCTAATTTAAACATATTTTTAAAATTATTGTAAATGTTAATTAATTAATTGTCTTGTAATTTTTGAAATTTTAAGTTATGTGTAAAAAAATACTGATACTGTTGTGATAGTGAATGTGCAAATGTGATTGCTGCAGACACATTAGTCTAGGGACATTTATATTTGTATAAAAATAGTAACACCATTTGATAGATTACAATCATTAAAACACATCATGTGAAAATACTACGTTTGTTCTACCGGTATTTCAATGGAAGGTGCTCTTAAGAACTAAAGTCAATTATTCGGCACCGGTTGACTTCTGGGAGACGCGCCAAACGCGTACCCAATATTTACAAACGGGTGAAATTTTCCGTCGTATTTACAACACCTGCATGTGATCAAAAGTTAGAGACTGTGGAATAATTTTCCGGCATTTGTATTTCCACCTTCGTACCTTCGTGGTTCTCTTCAAGTCCATCCTTTCGTAACAGCGTTTACAAAGAAAACAACATACATATATAAAAAGAACGGATAAATAATGAGAATGTTTACTTTAAGGCGTATTAACCAGCGGCCGCGAATTCGAATTTGGTCAAAAGACGGTCTGGCGATCGGACGTTTTTTTAGAACGAGACAGAAATACCATATTCATTCCACTGCCAGCCGTACACTCCGCACGGCGGCCGAAACCTACAGCATGGTTCCGATGAAATAACAATTATTGTGTTTGAATTTTCGGTTGTAGCTTTCTTCCTAATGAGTAGTTACATACATATTTGTAAATTATACGTCGGAGTGCGTAAACATAAATAAATACTAATGCAGTGCGTTGACATAGTAGGTACAAAATAGGTAGGTATTTGAATAAACATTTTTTTTTAATTTTTCAAATATTTTTGTTCACTTGTTTTTTTTTTAAATTTATTTTACATAGGTTTTACAAAAGTGTTTAACATTAAGTTTGATTGTAAAAAATCTCTCGTTTTACATATTTATCCGTTTGTACGATAGGTATTACCAGTAACTTTTATTTCTAATACTTAAAGTAAGTATTATGTCAAAATAACCTCGTTTTTTTTTCTCCTAAAACAAGAAGCTCAATTCACAATATGACATTATGAAACTGACAAAAAGTAACACTAAAAATATTAAATATGTTGAATTATACCTATGTAATAGGGAATTGGACAATAGAATAGAAATTATTCACCGTAATATACCATACATTTTCCGACACCATGTATACAAGGGTATGGTTTTGTGCGTGTAACTCGCGTAATGCCGGGAATTAATGATATTTTATAATTACCGCGATATTCACGGTTTCAGTCACCGTAATTTCACCACGAGTTTCCCGACACCGTGTACACGTGGTAATGTTGCATGCGCGTAAATCGCGCAACACCGGGTAGTAAATGCTTGTTTATAATTAACGCGGTAATTAGAGTTGAATCGGTCACAGTAATATACTACGCGTTTCCCGACACCATGTATACAAGGGTATGGTTTTGTGAGTGTAACTCGCGTAACGCCGGGAATAATTGCTAGTTTATAAATACCCCGATATTGACGGTTTCGGTCACCATAATATCCATGATTCACAATATATTGTAGGTATTACCTATTTACATAATAAAATAATAATAATATTAATGTAAATTACACATACGGCTTTGACGGCCGGCGTGGTCTAGTGGTATACGCTTTTGACTACAGATCAAAGGTCGCGGGTTCAAACCAGGCGTGCGCAAATAAATTTTATTTGATTAATTTGTGTTATTATTTCACAATCAATTAATTTAAAATAATATATATAGTATATTTGCGGCACGTTCCAGAGTGGAAGATACTCTCAGTATCGCCCTGGTGTAAGACCACCATTCAGAATTGAAACGTTGCTTGAAATGGCTTTAGCCGTGTTTGGTGACCAGATCTGAATAGCCAGGTACTTCCCCACCTTCCTCTCCCCCATCTCCCTCCCCTCCCCAATACCCTCAGCCTCACAACATACCCCAATTGGGGATGCCATAGTCTCACTGGCTCCAGACGGGAGCAGTTGGGACTCTTGTGCGGTATTACTGTAAAAAAAAAAAAAAAAATACCGACGGAATTTTAGAGACAATATTTGCTTCAGAATCACAATCATTCGTTGGTAGTTGATTATTTTCCCTGAAAATTAAACAACACAAAATTATCGCTAAATGTTATAAAAAATATATGCGTATTCTGACTGATTCGTTTGAACGACCCTGTAGCATATAGAGTACGTACAATGTACAAGGATAATTAAATATGACTAACCCTTTTTTTTCTACAAATATTTCTCCCATGTACGTTTTTGATGACGAAATTTTTGTTTTCTTATAAAACTTTTGTTCGATAGTATTTTTCTACCCATTTTTAAACGAGGAATTTCGTTAAAATGTTATTTACTAGACCGGCACGAACCAAACGACCATTCACCGCCCTGTCGCAGCGGATACTGACGAAATTTCGGCTTGCGCCGTGGCAATCAGAAACGACGAACAAACAAAAAACGCTAATCGAAATTAATTACTATTATATACTTTAAGAATATATTTCTTGGTCATAAATTATTATTAATGTTTCAATAATATCATAGTAAATTATTTTTGTAAAAAAATCTCAACTATACCAATTTGTAAGGTCATAAATAAATAGTCAAATTGAGGGATTTTCGTCACAAAACGCGTCCTCGGATTTATTTATTAGTAATTTTATTTGAAATAAAAACAAAATTCTTATACATATATATGATAGATAATTTATTGATTGTTTATACTGTATTATTATATGATTTGAAATATTTGTTGTATGATACAACTTCGCCTTTGAAAATGCAACAAATCTGCATATCGTCCAACGGTAACACTTTATTATGGTATGAAAATAATATCATTTTCCAAAATTTTACAACTTACTTTACAAGATAAAATAACGATCTTTCGAAACCAATTTGTGTTTTTTTCTAGAAAAGTGTCCATACGTCTAAAAGTGACCTCAAAAATACCAAATTTCAGGTCAAGTCTACCTATTTCGCCTTAACGGAAGCGTATAACAAATACATAAAAATAAATGCCGCCGACGGGAATTGAACCCGCACCTTCTGATGTCCGGTCAATTTCTCTGGACCACTGAGCTACGTCGGCTTATTTCCAACACGCCAAATAATGCAATATGTACTAATACTTCAATCAACAATTACTATTTTTACTCGGGAGATATTTTCAATTTGTATTGTTATTTCAGGCGACTAATTATTGCTTATAATAATTTGTTTTCCTTTTTATGCTATGCATAAAAAAAACTTGTCTTATAAACATTAGTTTATCATTAAAAAAATAAAGGAAGCGTATAACTTAATAAAACAAATTTCTTTGTAGCAAAGTCTAACTCTCGAGGACGTCACCATAACTTCCTACGATATATTATATATTGTAGAGCGATCCGCATCAATTTGTTCATGAACTCTCCCGTGAGGGGAACCACCTACTTCCTAAATGTAGTTGATAAAAAGATCGCGAAGTGTTTTTCATTTCCTACAACGCTATTTTACAAGGTTTTTGTCACTGCAAATTCATTCTATAGACGGTACAATTATAACCATCTAGATCCCAAATCTGTAATGTTATAAAAACACTGTACACATTGAATAAAATAAACAAATAACGTATAACACGATGATAAGAACTTAGAATTGATAAGCTTCCGGATTCCACATAATACTAGAAGTCAGGATTTATTTCAGTGCAGAAATTCTGGGACTAACTACCATATGTATTCCTCTTTGCCCAGAATACTAATGGAGGGAAACAATTATACCAAGTCAGTGGACATCTTTAATTTATCTTTAAAGAAATATAAAATGTTGTGAAGCAATTCAGTTATTTACAATAAATAATGTATATTTCTTAATATTCTCATGTAAAAGCCCCGAAAAGGGGCGTTAATTAATAAATAAATAAATATTCGCAAAAATCAAGCAGATAAAATTTGACAAATAACACAAAGTTAGCAATAAAAAAGAGAGAGAACATAACAAAATCATTATCTCTTATTTTGTAGATTGTTTCAATATGCGAACACGTGTAAGCAATCACAATTAGTTCATTATTGAAGAGAATAAAAAATAACATTAGTACGCCTTTCCAATAAACAGATAAACAAGCCGTTGGAAGCGACAGAAATTAAAATGTTATGTAGAAATGGGCGTTTTACACGATTCGTCCTGTTTCTATGTGGGTCGTCTTTCCATACGAATTCGGGATGAAACAATTACGTTTTCTATTTGCGTGCAGTTTAAGATGGCGGACATTATTATTAAATCAGTCGTATTTTACATAACCACATTACGTGAAAATGTTGCATGTGTATTTCGTTGTATATTCAAAATATTGATAATAAATAATTTAATATGGAGTATTATAATAATAAATAACGACATTTGGATAATTTGTAAAGCGCCGTTTTTTTATGAAAAATTCACCCCAAGGGCTCTGCACAGATATTTTCTGGAAGTGCATTATATAAGCATAATAAATACAAAAACAACATGTGAATCTACAGAGATCAAATGGGAAAATAATTCACCGACTCCAGAGTATTTTCAGAGGGTTCAGCTCGGTAGAACTTCTAATTGGACCTATAAATCCTACTGATCCCTCAATAAAAATATTTAAAAAATCTTTCGTAATCCTATATGTATTTAAAATGACTAATTTTAATACATTATAATTTGTTATATAATTACTAACTATAGATCCACCGGTTCGTCGGTCACTAATACAATAATACAATACATTTGGCCAATGAACGTGATGCAGCGTTAGAATGAACACAGATTATTATTTATCTAAATTCTGTACAGGCAGATAATACACATTTGAGATTAACACTGACTGTTTATCTACTGGTTGTGAACGTGTATTACAGTAAGGTATTGTGAATTTCGCGTGCATTTTTGACTATTTGTTAACTGCAACGGCAAATGCAAAAAATGGCAGATGCTTTCGTGATGTGATTTATGGTTATGGTTAAATATGGTTCAAGATGTTGCCACGTTTTGACGATTTAGTACCGTCCCAAAATAATATTTTTTTCTAATGGCAACTATCTGCATGAAATCTTTATTGTCAAAATAACGATTGTGATTTTTCATATGGGTCCCGATATATTTTCCATGTGGAGATCTGCAAGGAAAAAAGTATCGTGTAAAACGCCCATTAGTTTTGTTTCTCAACTTCAAGCACGGGGGTGTGTCGGAAATTTGGCCAATCGCCCAAATTGCAAATACAATGTTAGCTTTTAGCTATATTTAAAGATAGTCGGTTAACATACAAATTAAGACCAGAGTGGTTATTTCTAAGTTAAGTGTAGATAGGTACACTGATAAATTATAGCCGTCAAAATTTATTTATTTGCTTGCTGTACCACGCCACGCGTTGCTGTGGCTCAGTCTGTCTGTGCTGATAGAGAAACAATAGCGCGTGTTGCTTTTACGTCTAACAGATGGCGCTGTCAGAGGTGAAATCTATACATATAATATAGGCATATAAAAACACACGCGCATTCGAATGTGTCAATCGGTGAAGAACTTTTTGATTTTGAACAAACGAACATTTACACTTTTATTTATATAGATTTGTAAGAAACAAACAGCTTATACGTAAAATATGAAGATACATTTGTATGTTAGGTTAATTGAAGTCAAACAAAAAAGTTTTTTATGCTCCTGTTAAAGATGAGTTTTAAAGCGATTTAAAACAAATTTTAGGTAAGGGGGAGGGGGAGGGGGAGGGGAAGAGGAATATAGAATAAGGATAGGAGACGCTTCCGATACATTCTATACTCACGTATTAATCACGCGTTACTTCGATAACACAATAGCTGTTACTTTACAACGTTGAAGATAGTTCAGTAAAGGTTTTATTCATGTACTGTTATTATAATTTTTAATCGCCCTTTTCTATGCTGTGTGGTATGGAACGATTTGCCATGAAGGTAGCCATTTAACACATAAAAAATAATTAATTCTATGACCTCGTAAAAATATTGTAATATTTATCAAAATGTTAATATATTGCCAAGAATGTTTGGAAATAAATTGAATATTTATGGAAATCCCAATATTGTTTATCGTATCATAACGAAGTCGGCAAAACAACATTATTTATAATATTATTTATTTATTAACGCTTTGTCAGAACCGTTCACATTCATTACCTATACAATTCACAGTGGCAAATAGGCAGTGGTAAATGGAAAAATATTAAAAATGATACTAAATAATACGAAAACAATAGTAACATAGTAAACGGAACATTATACGTTTACAACAACTTAACCTAACCTAACCTAACCTAACCTAACCTAACCTAACCTAACCTAACCTAACCTAACCTAACCTAACCTAACCTAACCTAACCTAACCTAACCTAACCTAACCTAACCTAACCTAACCTAACCTAACCTAACCTAACCTAACCTAACCTAACCTAACCTAACCTAACCTAACCTAACCTAACCTAACCTAACCTAACCTAACCTAACCTAACCTAACCTAACCTAACCTAACCTAACCTAACCTTTGTTTGTAACCTAGATAGTGTCTCGAATTTCGTTTTGTTTGTTTGTAACCTAGATAGTGTCTCGAATAAACATATTAGATTTTTGTTTAAGTGGGACACCTTTCGACAAATCTAAATGAATATTCAATTTTATTGAAGGTTATCCCATCAAGGATCTCTGTCATACCGGGACAACGCCTTTAACCACTCGACCATTGAGATTACATTTGATAATAACAAAAATTTATATTATCTTGATGACGTTAAGAAGATGTAACTTTAGACATACAGGGTTTTCCAATAAGAGGTGTTATTTTGATATTCAATCGTAAAAGATCAATGGTTTCGTTGCTTGTGTGGCACGTAGCGCCGTCTTGTTTTTTTTATTTTTTATGAGACACCTCACAAGAGTGTCCCTGCCTGTGCAGTGTACAGACAGGGGAACTATGTCACCACCCGGTTGGGCGGCGTTGTGAGGCGGAATAAGGTAGGGGCTGTAGGAGGGGATTTGTTAATGCGGGCCTTGAAGAGGCTCGGATTATAGGAGGGAGGAAAAACAGATGCCGGTAGCTCGTTCCACATACGAGCCGACTTACACAAAAACGAGTCGTAAAAACGGCCCGTTCTCATGAAGCCAACGTCAACCGTGAACGGGTGTTCAGTTCGTGTCCGTCGAGTTTCGCGCACGTGCACCGGTGCATCAAGAATCAATGCTGCTAGCTCCTTGGAGCAGGCTCCATTGAAATGCCTGTAGAACAGACACAGCATGCCTACATTGCGTCTATGCATTAGAGAAGGCAATCGGTCTGTTAACAACGGATTGTCAATCAGACGGATCGCTCTCCTTTGCACAGATTCAAGCAGGTTTATTAAGTATTTTGGGGCACCAGCCCAAAGGTGGCTCCCAAATTCAATAGTTGGGCGGACTTGAGACTTGTACAGGGTCAGCAGCTGGTCACTGTTGAAGAATCTCCTAGCCCTGTACAAGACGCCCAACTTTTTGGAGGCCTGATTTACTCGGGCTTCTATGGATCCCCGATACTTGAGCCGGTCTGATATAGAAACTCTAAGCATTTCAATGGAGTCTTGGAGTCTATTGGGGAGAGTGCTCCCATCAAATTGCACCAGACAGTCATTGATCTCCCTCTTTGCCGAAATCAGACACGTTTGGGTTTTTGAGACGTTCAAACTGACCAAGTTGGCCTTACCCCAGGCACGAATCCATCTCTTGTTGAAAGTAAACGTTGTCCAGATCAATACCATACAATTCCGGCCATAAAAAATCATTAATCATCTCTCGATAGCGCAATCCATTCACCGTAACTGTTGCTCCAGCGACATTTTTGAAAAAGTAAGGTCCAATGACTCCGCCGGACCATAAACCGCACCAAACAGTCACACGTTGAGGATAGAGAGGCTTTTCAACAATAACTCTTGGGTTTTCCGAGCCCCAGATGCGACAATTTTGCTTGTTGACGAAGCCACCGAGGTGGAAATGGGCCTCATCACTCAAGATGATTTGCATTTGATTCACTCAAGTGAATTTTAATAATTTCATTGCGTTGTTGAAGCGTGTATCGTTCCATTTTTATTAATGGCGTAGTTTCTACTTGTCAAATGTCAAAAAATGACAGCTTCAAAAGTAACATCTACCGAAATAGCGGGCTATTCAAAATAACACCTCTTATTGGAAAACCCTGTACATGTCATGAAGGTAAAGAAGAAGTTAAAATAGAGTCTTCAGTATTATAAATAATATTATTCGTGATGTGATCTAACTTCCATTACGTTATATTTAACGATTTAAGTTGGGTAACCATTAAAACAAAACCAAATTCCAATAATTGTTGTATTGTATGAAAACGTATTTATAGTCGAAGCGGCTAAACGTTACATAAACAGTTCTGTAAACAGTTATGCGTTAGCTTACCATATTGTATTAACAAGACCGTGAAAATTCGTAGTTACGCCACCACTGCGTTATAAATATTCTAATTTAGGCTTGTATTTTTATTAATCTACTGATTGAAGATCCCGGCGTTGCCAGGACTTTGCATATAATGTTTTTTTTCGAAATCAGACTTAGACAGTGACCTTCCTCTTCTCTCTGTCTCGACGCCATCTAGTGAGAGAGTTAGCACTTACAATGCCTTTCTCATATTAAATAAAGTTGGTTGTTTTCAGGTGAAAAAATGTAACAAGCAGTAATTGTTGAATGAAACACTAGTATATATTGAATTATTTCGCGGATAAGAGATAAGCCGCCATAGCTCAGTGGTCAGAGCTGTCGACCGGAAATCGAAGGGACACGGGTTCGAGTCCCGTTGGCGTCATGTATCTTTTATTAGGAGATTTTTCAATGTGGATGAGTGTTTCAGGCGAATAATTATTGCTTGTAAAATAATTGTTACCTTCCTCTTGTTTTGAAGGTTAAAGTGTGTAAAATTTCATCAATCTTGGAATCTAACTGTAGGTTTGCATAAAAATCAAATTCACTCCGCGGAGAAAAATGGGTATTGCTCAAAATTATTGGTAATCCGATAAAAAACGGGATAGCAGGCCCTTAACGAATGAATTGAAGGGTTTCCTGTTAACCTTTTAGTAAAATACGAATGTACTCGTATTATCAGGATGTCGGAACATGTGTTCATAAAAATCCTAATAGTTTATCAGGAAATCTGTTAATTTATTCGCAACTAGCTGTACCCCGCCACGAGGGTTTGCTGTGGCTCAGTATTCTGTGCAGGTAGAGAAACAATAGCGCGTTTTGCTTTTACGTCTAACAGATGGCGCTGTCAGAGGTGACAACTATACATATAATATAGGCATATAAAAACACACGCGCATTCGAATGTGTCAATCGTTGAAGAACTTTTTGATTTTGAACAAACGAATAACAAACAGATGGCGCTGTAAAATGTTTTTAACTTTCGGGGATTATAGATGTATACATATAGAAGATTCCTGAAATCTCCTTTTTAACCGAATTACCAATAATTTGAAGACATTCTTAATAAATTAACAATAAAGTTTTTTTTTCGTGTAGTCTGTCTCACACATATTGCTGTTTTTTTTTTATTCTTGACATGGCCCGACTCAAGTATTCGGTTAACATGATAACATGTTAACAGTAACTAATAAATAAATAATTTTTAAAACCACATATATTTGTGTTGTGTATAAGTTTTTCGGTTGTTTTGAAAAAGCTGAGAGCAATATTTGGACCGGAGCGCGGAGGCCATCACACGGGTTATTTTAATACGCCAACTTTACCTTTATGCGTCTAAACCACTTTTACGGACGTTATTACGTCACAGATCGACCTTTTTAATGGTGTCAAAGGTTATAAAGTGAGAAAAACATAATAAAAAATTTTACTTTTCAGACACGATTTTTTTATTTGATCAAGTTGGTAAACTAAGATACGGACCGACTTGATGATATTCCAGCAATAAATATTACATTTGGTATTTTTAACTACGTAATATATTCATTCCAACCTAAATCACCGATTCAATAAATATTATATCAAGAATAGTAGAAGTTTTTTTATTTATTAATTAAACTATGGGATTACCCCAAGGAGAAAAAAAAATAGTATTGAGAATTTATAAAGAATCTCTTGAAATTATTCGTAATCCAGTTAAAAACGGGATTGCAGGCCCTTAACGAATGAATTGACCTTTTAGTAAAATACGATTATTACGAACACGTGTTCTTAAAAATTCTAATATTTTCGAATTTCGTCATTGTATTCTAGATGTACACTTAGTTATATTATAAGAAAGTAGTTATAGCGTATTTCCCTAAACAGACTGCGCATATAAGTATGTCGTATTCTTTTATCGCCTGCAGATATAAGTATATTGAATTTTGTTGTACGGACGTATATCATATCTGCGTACTTACTTTACCAATGAGGACGTACAGAAGAAATAATCATTTAGTGGATCAACTGTCGGGGGGGTCAACTGTCGGGGGGCCAACTGTCGGGGGATCAACGATCAACTCTACGGCGGGCCAACTATTGGGTCACCGTTGTAATACTATCGCATTTCCTCTCTGCGTACTTACTTTACCAATGAGGACGTACGAAAGAAATAATCCTTTAGTGGATCAACTGTCGGGGGGGTCAACTGTCAGGGGGCCAACTGTCGGGGGATCAACGATCAACTCTACGGCGGGCCAACTATTGGGTCACCGTTGTAATACTATCGCATTTCCTCTCTGCGTACTTACTTTACCAATGAGGACGTACGAAAGAAATAATCCTTTAGTGGATCAACTGTCGGGGGGGTCAACTGTCAGGGGGCCAACTGTCGGGGGATCAACGATCAACTCTCCGGGGGATCGACTGTCGTGCCAACTGTCGGGTCACCGTTGTAATACTATCGTTTCCGGGATAAAATTACCGGCCCTCTCAAAAATAAACTTTGTTTACGCCAATACAGAGCAAAAGAAAACGTAAAGAAAAATCTCTGGCATTTGGGTGTTCCTTCGCCCACCCGATTACGATCGGCGTCGGATCGAATGCAAACAAATTCCTGCAGCCACAACTAACTGCTAATACTATTGGCTAACCCAAAACCGGTTCATTCACCCTCACCGAAAAGCTCTATTTTAGTAACAACGAAACTAACTAGTAGTTCTGTGAACAGTAGCCGACCACGCGTACAAAAAAGAATATTCTAATTTTCTCTCATAATAAATAAAAACCAAAATTGATAAAATATTGAAAAAACATGACGATCACCATTAACACGGCGACCGCCTTGAACCGGAAACGGAACACACAAACAAATTTACACTTTTGCAGACAGACGAAATGCAAAACGGTCGTTTAAAACAGGACTTCGCTAAGCTGAATTGTATCTGAAATGTTTTTTGTTTCCCTAATTTTTTGTATTGAGTGAAAGATTATTAAATGCTTTTATTGCCAGGAATTTTTGGTGTCTTTATCCAAAGCTTGTGTTAACCGACGAGGTGTTTATCTTTTTTTTCTGTACGCTTGTATAAATGGTCCATCAATGATAGTTTTTTTGTTTGTTGAAATTTGTTTTTTTTTCTTTATTTGTAACTTAAGTTATTGATCATAGTTTTTTACAAGCTTTTCGACTACCACACTAGACATACGCTCGTATTATGTAAGTGGAAATTATTATTGTGTGTACAATAATATACATGCTAATTGTTAAATTTACTGTTTTGTTATACAATGTATGTAATATAATGCATACCTTGAACCAAAAATTAATGTCATTTTTTAATTGCTCTACAGAAACTGCACGATTTGTCATTCATTATCAGGTAAAAACTGTAGCCTTCGTATCATTTCCATGATAGATAATCGTTAGTTCGAAAGCTCTGGACCACCTGGGACTTGCGTCACAGCGTTTCCCCTGCTGATCTGACCCTCACCTGAATCGTCAGACTTAACCTATCAGTATCTATACAGTACCTATCACCTGTACACTGAGCTGGCCCCTACCTATGATAGCAGTCCCGTGCCACAGCCACAGGTATTGCAGTGGAGTGTGGAAAAGGCTAGTCGATATTATGATACTAAATGGGGTGGTGAAGAAACGGAGTTACACAATGGATGCTCCAGGGGGTGAAATCGATAACTTTACAATATACGATCGATAGGCGTAACTACCGACGATTTTATACTACTTTCTCAAGCACAATCGATATACGATGGCAACACTGACATCCCTAAACGTCAGACGGCTACGTAGAAGTTAAAAATACTAATAAATTGGCAATGCGAATTGAAAAAATAACTTTAATATACATTGGCAGTCAGGTACTTTTTGAGACTAAAGAGGAAGTTAATCAGTAAATGAGGTCTTCAGTCTTTTATGTTTCTCCAAGTTGAATAAATTGATCGCGTCTTAGATGAATTAATTAAGTATACGATTATTATTAATGTCAGATAATCGTATAAACCCATCCCCCCATTTACTGAATATGACGTAGGTATTTATGTGAGAAAAAGTCATACCTACCAACTAACAATAAATAATATTCCAAGAAAGAAAAAAATAACGACGCAATAAAAGATATCATTTCGGAGTTATCAAACGATATATTATTGTTATTAGTATACCCTCCTAATTCTCAGTAAGACATTATTAGAAAATTACATCATTTTCAAGTCTCCGGTAACAAGTGAAATAAACATGCGAATCAAAGAGCAGATTTTTTTCCAAGGACGTCTAGGCTACAATGGTGCTACGGCCTGCGTAACCTGTAGCCCGTATCCAGGCAATCTGATGGTTCTACGGAAGAAGCAGCGCTAACGTAGTAACAGTCGCGATGGCAACGTCACGACCTCGCCTCATATTCCCAGAAAGGGTAGAGGGTCGTAGAGATGCTGCAAAGGCACAGAGGGGTAGGTTAGTGAACCTCCGTTATGGTAGCTCAAGTTCCAAGGCCGCCTCTTGTTATCCGGCGAATTCAGCTAATTTGATATGAACGCGTAAACCTTTGGTGACGAACATCATCCTTAATAATATTACGTAGAATGATATTCAAGCGTTAACATGTGAATATTTGGTTGAATTATAACTCACCACAATGACAATTCAACACACATTTAAAAAGTGATAAAAGTCATTAAAAGCGAAGAAAAAACTAACCTAACCTGCGTAACCTATTTTATGTTTCATCACTTTTCATGAATTTCCATTTTGAATATCTGGTCACAGAATATTTGATGAGCTCTGTACAGCTAAAAAATACAATTTTAAACAAACACATGACCGATCAGTGGCTGAGTTGGAATGGCATTCGGTTTCTACCCAGGCGTTGTGCGTTCAATTCCTCGGCTGGCTCCCATCCCCCCAAGTCCCCCATCACGACACAAACATAATTTTCCGCTTACTGTGGGTGGTAGTAGATTTTCAAATATTTTTAGGTTATATACCCGGGAATGCCTGTCTTTCTTAAAAAATATGTATATATATATTATTTTGAAGCGATCCTGCTGCATTGATTATTTTACTAAAATGTTCGTGAGAATTTAATGTGAGGATTTAATACTGAGAGTGGGAGATACTCACAGTGTCGTACTGGTGAAAGTCAACGTTGCTTGAAATGGCTTTGGCAGTGTTTTAGCTCCGAGTAGCCAGGTACTTCCCAACCTTCCTCTGTCCATCTCTTTCCCACCCCACTACCTAGCACTCACCTGGTCACCAGAAGAATATGAATATAAATATGATTTCTCGGTATTTTTACGAACAACGCATAAGTTCAATGAGCAATTTGTCGCAAATGACAGAATAATCACTTCTCTGTGAATCAAATTCTCTAACCCGAATGCAAATTATTAGAACGGGGTACCCCAGTAAGGACACATTATCTTATATAAAAAAAATTGTTAAATTAAAAAAAATAAAAAAATCTCGTTTTCTTGTATCGCGCAGTAGTTGCTTGAAGTTTTATTGATCATGCAATGGCTTTGTTGACTTTAACCCATCACCAGTTTGCCGTACATTGTGTGATGGTTCGCCCCGCGATTTTTGAGTAGCAAAACACTGTCTAGTGAGTCAAACACACTATCGCGCTTCCACAATCCACAGTTTGTCTAATCTCTAGCAAAGTTTGTTAAGGCGAAGCACTACGTAACAATGCAAAATCATGTGTTTGAAAATTTGATCTCTTAGAAATATTTTTTATGCTTTAATACTGTTAGTAGAACACATTTTGGCCTTTAAAATAATCTAGCATTTTCATAAGCCCAGAAAAAATGTATCAGACCTACAAAAACTACTTTAAAAGTTCAAAATCTCCCACTTACGAACATCTTTTTGATTATGGTTTTATAGTATAATGTAGCAAATTAAGTTCTTTAAAAAATTATCGTAAAATATTTAAATATTTGTGCTAACGCTAACTTTTTGGCGATTATTTTTTCTTGCATAAATAAAAACAGGCAGTTGGTGTTAAACGGGAATTTAAACCCTATCACCATCTACATAAGGAGTGTTATTGTTATCGCCTTAAACAAAAAATATAGGAGTGTTATTGTTATCGACTTAAACAAGAAGTATAGGAGTGTTATTGTTATCGCCTTCAACCAGAAGTATAGTTCTGTTATCGCCTTAAACAAGAAGTATGGGAGTGTTATTTTTATGTTCTTAAACAAAAGTATATACTTATATTCCAAAAGGCGAGAAATGCGTAGCATTGCAAATATAAGAGAAACATTAAAACAAAAAACAAAAAAACATTGAAAACTAGTTTTATGGATTATCTTAATTAACACACATTATTATACTCTGTAAATTGATTAATTATTTAATATAAAATAAAATAAAATGATGTTATAATGAAAATAGGGGATTTAATAATTCAGTAGGGAATGAAAACAGATCACAACCAATTGAAGACTTTATGAAATAGATCGTACTGTTTTGTATTTTCACCTTATTCATTTATATTAAGTCTTTTAAATCTTTTTGTTGTTGATAACCGGCATCATTTCCAAGTAGTAATTTCCCTTTGTCAACCTAAACAGCCGCGCACTTTCCAGGGACGTTGCGGCAGGTACAGTAACCGGGGAGGCTACTACGGGGGTGGTACTATAGTACAGCCTGCCAACCGCCCACCCACCCTTGCGGCGCATCCAACGTTCGCCCAATTCAACCTGGCACACCCCCCTCCCACGTAGTACGGGGTTAGCTCTATGTGGGGGATAAAGGACGAAATGGCCTAACAAATAATTATTATGAAGTTCTATGTACAGGTTTTCCAATAAGAGGTGTTTTTTTAATGGCCCGCTATTTCGGTAGATGTTACTTTTGAAGCTGTCATTTTTGGACATTTGACAAGTAGAAACTACGCCATTAATAAAAATGGAACGATACACGCTTCAACAACGCAATAGAATTATTAAAATTCACTTGAATGAATGAAATGCAAATCATCTCGAGTGATGAGGCCCATTTCCACCTCGGTGGCTTCGTCAACAAGCAAAATTGTCGCATCTGGGGCTCGGAAAACCCAAGAGTTATTGTTGAAAAGCCTCTCTATCCTCAAAGTGTGATTGTTTGGTGCGGTTTATGGTCCGGCGGAGTCATTGGACCTTATTTTTTCGAAAATGAGGCTGGAGCAACAGTTGCCGTGAATGGATTGCGCTATCGAGAGATGAATAATGATTTTTTATGGCCGGAATTGGATGGTATTGATCTGGACAACGTTTACTTTCAACAAGACGTGCCACACAAGCAACGAAACCATTGATCTTTTACGATTGAATATCAAAATAACACCTCTTATTGGAAAACCCTGTATGATAAATAATATAAATGAATATAACAATGGCCATGATAGTTTTAGTTCGACACTGTTAAAATACTGTTTTATCTACTATTATTGTGTAAGCCAGAAAATCCAGTTACCTAAACCTTTCTAAATAGCCGGTAAAATGGGAAATTTAAAATCTACGTCCAGTGTTTTTTTACTGTAGTGTTGTTCTATGTATGCTAAGCATAGACTAAATTATAATACATCAATGATGCTAAGTCGTAAACTTTTTAATAAAAGTGTGTTGTTTATCTTTGCAAGGTAGGTATATTGTTCTGTCATTTTTGTTTTATTGAGTTATATTTTGCAATGTAAATTTTTTACTTTGCTACCGGAACACAATTTTTACTTACATTTTGTTTACTTTGCTAACAAAATTTAAGTAACAAATGTACATTCGAAAATAAAACATAGTTAATGCCCAAGAAATACAAAAAAATGTTGTTCTGTATCTGTTTGTAAATAATACAATTAGATAAAGCGTAAAAACTCATATGAGGTGATTAATAACTATACATATTGTACAATTATTATTTATTAGCGATGAATAAATATTACATATTTATATATTTATTAGCGATGAAGAGTGCAAGACTGATGTAAGCGTAATGAGTAAGATTAAGAAAGGGACGCTTAAATGATTTGGGAATGTAGAGAGAATGAGCGAAGAAAGGAGTGTAAGGAGGGATGCAAATGCGAATGGTAGCAGAAGTCGGGGACGCCCGAGGAAGACATGGCACTATCAAGTGAATCAGATACCCGAGTCGGCCCATGTCAAGAGTCAGAATAATAGAAGTATATGTATGAATGTGAATGAGACAAGAAGTGTGCACCAAGACCGAGTTGTTTGGCGGTCCGTCCTCTCTGCCTACCCCTTCAGGGAAACGGTGTGATGGTTAGTTAGTTAGTTAGCAATTAATACATTATGGCCCTGTTTTCTGATTTGTCACCGTTACTGTCCGTTTATCCTAAAATCAATAACTCTAAAATTTAATATCACACACGTATTTATTTCCGAGTACCTTCAGCCTTCCATGAAGCCCATTAAAATGTAATTTGATTATTAGAGTCTCCAGAATCAATACGTCAGTTTCTATAGTAACCCGATGTGACCCATTTTGGAGAGCTCGCGGATCATACAATCATAGAACCATACACCACCCGGAACTCGTATAACTCGATGCGTATTGAGGTATAGCGCGTCCCGGACCAATCCGGGCCCGCCTCCCATCGGGCAGGTCGCGCACCACGTGGGCGGGAGGCGGCTGGCAGTAAGTGGGGCAGATGGCCATGGTAGGCTGTGTGGGGGGAATTCGGGAGATCGCCGGGGTTGGCGTGTGGAATGGTTAGGGGGTGGTTGGGGAGATCGGGATGTCGTGGGACATCGGATGCTAAGTGCCGGGGGGTTGGGGGGGGGGACGATCGATCAAGTTGTACCGAAATAGGAAATCGAATCAATAGGGTGAGTGATGGAACACTCAGAAATAATCGATATGGACAATTTCCCCCCAGTTTCCATTCTGTATAACGTCATTAAAAAATACAAACATAATATTACGCTATATAAATATGTGTGAACATTGGCTTTCTCTTTGCTCAAGTGATGAAGTAACCCTTATTTTTTTACAGTTCAAGCGATGTCTCTAAGAATAGGTTATTTCTAGACGCACCAAAATAATGCTTCGTATCCAATTTCTTATTTTCTTTTGTGGGGTGTTGTTGACACTTCCACCATCTTCTCTCACACTTTCTTTTATCACCCAAATACATTATTATTTAATATAAAAAAATGTCTTGTTTACATACAATTTTTTCTGTTTCTCAGTGACTTTCGCAAGGATATGCTGTTGGAAGCGTATGCGTGTGCACCAACACACACAATAAGTATTTTATTACTATTACTTTTCCGAGATCACGGAGAGAGGGTGGTGCAATCATGAATAAGGAAATATTGCAATAACAAAATAGTACAGTCATGCAAAAAAACTTTGTGTCATTCGGGTCAACTCTAACTGCGCCATCTGTACGCAGTGGCGGTTTGTACTGACAAAAATGGGTGGTGCGCTAAAAATATTGCCAATCTATCCCTACGTCAGCTCAGGCCAAGGGAAAAAGCATGGAAAGTTATACTAGCACCTAGCAATTTTGAAGCTTATACCGCCATGTAAGTAAAAATACAGTGACTTACTTGAGGCTCTCAAGTAAGACACAGTGTTTTTACTTACCTCTACTTATCTGCTGGAACTATGCGAACCGTGAACTAGTGGTATTGGTGGGCGCCGTTCATATTTCGAAGAAATTTTAGTACTATGGTTTCTCGATGAGAGATATGGAATTCTCTCGCACCACGTGACTTATGACACGTGATACAAATAATGAAAATTTGAGCCCGTTGAATTTAACTTCATAATTTTATAGTGTTTTTCCGACTATATGTCCGGGTTAAATCTTCCCCACAGGAAAAACTAAAACCTTCCACACACTTTTCCACAAATGATCATCTAGTCAATCCACATTACGCAAGTGCATTATATAAGCATAAAAAATACAAAACAATACAAGAACAACACGTCAACTCACCAGAGATCAAATGGGAAAATAATTCAGAGACTATTATATTATTGATATTTATTATTGTTATTTGCTTGAATAAATGCTGCTAGCCGCCACTGCCGGTACGCCAAAGAGGCTATCAAATAATTACTCACGTAATCATTGACTTTTTTCACGTAACGTGCCCGTGATAGATTACAACACACGTTCGAGCAAATATTTTCAGTTCGCTAAGAAAACAGCCTGAAAAAATGCTGAAAATTATAATAAAACTTGAGTAAATAATTACTTTCTGCATAGTAAAATAATTAATGCAGAACGATGATAAATGTGACAGTTGCGCGGTACTTTTTAAGCACCTGGAAAAGACTTGGCCAAATACCTTAACCATATGATATACTGTTATCATACCTCATGCCTGCGGTAAAAATGATACTAAAACAAATACGACGAGAGGTTAAATAAGATAAAAGTATGAAGTATTTGAGAAATGATAAAAAGTTTTGCTCGTCATTCATTTCTTCTTTTAAATTATACTAATAAAGCCTTGTTTCTGAACGGGAGTCTTTTAGCGCGAGTCAATTATATCTCCCCTCTGATTTAAACGTATTGTTCTCATAATGAACGTCGCGACAAAATCAAATTTCTTTTCAAAATTATAAATAACCATGTAGATAGAAGCTTCCCTATTTGGCCATAATCAATATCAATCACGCCGGAACTTTCCATATTCCTTTTCAAAGAGCCAACTTAATCCCTCAGGCTAATTTTGATCGGTTAGAGTCAATTTGTTTACTTTTGACATGTTCACATGATATCACACAAATCGTTGTATCTCCCCCTTACTGTCATGGTGAGAAATATGAACTAAACGGTTTTAGAAAGAGAAAACACCACGCTTTATATTCAAATCCATAAGTTAACCACAGAAGAATTAAAATGTATCTCTCTATGAAACCACAATTTGAGAAAAAATTATGAGATTTCGTGAATTATTTTTATACGAAACGACAAAAAAGTAAGGTGGCAATTTGACTAGAACACATGTGTTATTTTTCGAAATAAATTCAGTAATTTTATTTCCGCTTTTAAAAAAAAATTAGTGAGGCATTTTAAAAACATTTTGTTTGATTTCAAAATTTTAATATTTAGAAAAACATATATTTATTTTTAATAATAAAATTTTAATGCCTATTTTATGACCTTTTAAAAGCAGTTTTTAGTTTTCGGATACGTTCAGAAATAATCGATTTATTTGGATTTTATTATGACGCGGAAATACACACAAATTCTCGACAGCTTCCAGAGTGGATCCACACTATACCGGACATATTTAGCGATAGCCCACAGAAAATCTCGAATCTCTTGTTTTCACTTGAGCCAAACTTTATTGTATCTTTTTTTTGTTCTTGATTTATTCTTATAATATATTGCTGTAAACCGTTATTGGATAATTGATATTTATTCTTTGTATTTTTTATGTAAACCCCCGTCTGTTATGTAAAATATAAATGAAATAAAATTCTCAAATTTGAATTTGTCTCGTTATTATAAATATCGGCTATTGAAATAACTTTAAGGCTGTTTCTAAAATATAATATTTAATACGAATCATTTTCTTATAGAATTATTTTAATAAAAATATAAATAACTCACCTGATACCTACGAAAACTTCTAACCAAAAAATTCAAGGTGAAGTGGCTTACCTGCAACAAAAAGAAAACAAATAAACGATAAGATTACAAGCGAAATAAAATAAATAGGTCCAATTTCATGAGGGAACAATTTATTACTCGAGGATTATATCTAGTGAATGTGATACTTGCTTAAAACAAACCCTAAAATGCACAAAAGGAGTGAACTTGAAACTTGTAGAGCAGGGGTTCTCAAACTGACTGATATCTTCTCTCGGAGGAGCGCATGAGGGATACAGGGGGCGATGATAGCCTCAGGGGGGCGACATTGGGGCAGTGAGAGGGGGGGCCACGAGGGCAATAAGAAACGCTGAAAACATTTTGATTGGCAAAAACATTTACTACATTTGTGAACCGTTGACATAATATTTATTCTGTTATGTTTCAAAAATTCATATTACAAGCGGTGTATATTAATTAGTTAGATATCTTTTAAATTTACGAATAATAAATACAAAAAAATATGGCCAATCGGACCTTAACTTTCATATAGAGAACTGTGTTTCATTATCATTATGAAATTCAAATGGGATGACGATGTACGATGTCAGGCAAATGTAATACTGGACATAAACAGGACAAAAAGGAAAAAAGAATATGGGAAAGGAATTAAGCAAACGGCGCGAAACGCCACTTGCGGTTGGTTCCTAATTTGTGCTCAAATCAAATCTCAAATCCCGAAAAATGTGTCCTGTTTTTACATTTGCGGGAAATTTTGTCAATTCAATTTTGTTTATTCATTTCAAAAACATTACAAAATTGTTAATTTCAATGCGTTTTTAAAATATTTTTATAATAAGAATTCTTAGATTAATATTAACAGTGTGTATATCAACTATACCAGTGATAATAGAGCTTGCCTTTTAAAGGAAGCTTCATTGAAGCTAAAAATGTCGATATCCGAATTGATTCTGTTGAACAGCAAGATTGCTCTCCCCACAGGCATGACCATTGGCAAGTTAGTTCTGCAGGCCGGGAGATAAAATAGTCTATGTTGTCGGTGACGTAGATTACCATCGGGAACATAGAAATGAATGCTCTCCATGATGAGCGAGTTTTCAAACCATCCACGAATCAGTCTAAAGAAATGTGTAGCAATGCGCACATCCCTCCTGACCCGTAGATAGTTCATTCCGAGCATACCCAAAAGAAAGTCAGTGGGATAGAGCCACGGGTAGTAGCCATACTCCCTCATGTAGAGAAATCTCAACAATTTCTTCTGAACTCTCTCCAACACGAGAGAATACTTTACCTGGTGTGGACTCCAAATCACCGACCCACTTTCAAGTCTACTCCTTACTAAGGAATCAAATAAAACTATAAGCACCCGGTTATCTCTAAAATTCCTTGCAGTGCGTAGAACAAAGCCCAGAATTCTCAGTGAAGTGCTACATGCCTTGTCCTAATGCCTTGAAACGCGGACTAAATGGGTCCAAACCAAAAAGTCGGTGGCGATATTGATTTCCATTCAATTCTATATCGAAGGCACAGGAACATTTTCATGATGGGACAGCCCTGTGATAGTCAGTTAAACTGCTCTAGCTATCTTCTTACTATTTTCAAAGTGTACGTATAAATTTAATTATAAACATTTTACTATTTTTGAAGTGAAACTTCTTTACGCGCGTCATGCAATTTCGAGGACCGGAGTAAAACCGACTCATGACCGTCACGAAAAACCGTGATCATTTCGCTATAGGAGCCTAGCTAATATTATATACCTAGTATAGGTCACTCTCCAAACTCAGCTTCGCGGTCTAGAGGCAGAGCGCCCGACTGTCGTCGTGAAGAACCGAGGTTCGATCCCCGCTTTAACTAAAAAAAAATTCTTTTTGTGATTTTTTTAATACGAGGAAAAGTGATAAAAAGCTCTCGTGCTGCGACTTTTAGATATTTTGACTATATGATATTTTGGTCGAAATATAGCTTACAAATCGAGCCGGTAGAGTCGCTCGGTATTTTGATTAATTATTTTTATTTTGAATCATTAAAATTACTAATCAACGCCGATAACGCGACTAATTACCCTCGCAGACGTGCGTGACAAGTTTTTTTAGTAAAAAAACACAGCCGTAAGTGAGTTTTTCAAAATTTAGAAATGTTTTTCAAATTCAGACTCCATACGGGTATGAGACTGTTAAAACACGATAGATCTTTTCCAAAACGGACAAATATACGGAAATATTTTGAAAAACGACAGATATGACTTCACACTGCCACACTGTCAATTGAGGAGTACACGTTGTATACGCGGTTCTCGTCGCGCGAGATACCTCTCCTCGCGGTCTAGAGGCAGAGCGTTCGACACTCGTTATGCAGGACCCGGGTTCGAATCCCATATTTTTATAACTTTTAATTTTTTTATCACATGCTACTTATAAATATGTCAATAGACAGAAAAAAAGAGAGAATGAAATGAAAAGACAGAGAGAATAATACTAAAAGTTTCACTTCCGTCGTGCGTAGGCTTGCCACACACTGTAATTTTTTTTCTTAGATCCGGATATAGAGTAAGGAGAAATTATTTATTTATTTATTTACTACACGCCCTAGTGGTCTTTTCTTTAAAAAAAAATACAAGCATTTTGTATCAGAGTAAACACTTAAAAATTAATACAATAAAGAAGAATGTAAACATAATGGCAAAAATGAATCCTCACGCATATAATTGAGTTTAAAAGATTCAACAAAACAAAATAGTAGAAACGGAGAAGTTATATGGGTACATAGGTCTATTTGTCTCTAGAAGAATAAAAGTGATAGAATATACAACATTTATACTGATTAGTTTTCAAATGAAATATATCACCCAGATCAGAATATTTGTTTCCGAGATTGCGAAGTCTCGGAATCGGAGAATTTTGGTAAGCTTAGTGTCCTGGTGTTATTGAAGTAAAAAGGTAAGAAATGTCGGATAAATGTCAAATAGTGTTTTTTTTTGTATACTGTTTATTTGTTATTAAGTGTAAATATGTATATGTACTAACAAAAGCTGTATGCAGGGACACTGGAGGGTCTAGAGTCATCGATAATAATTACATGTAGCCTAGTTTTATTTAAAAAAATTCTTGAGTACGATGAAGGGGGCAAACAATTCAATCAGTTTCCTTATACCATCGTTGGGAAAGTGGTGGGCCCCCTCTAATGTTCATACTTAATCACTGGTAATAGAGTTTTCTGTGGCTGAGTTGACATCGCGTTTGGGTTGGCCCACCCAGGCGTAGTGTGTTCAATTCCTCGGCTGGCTAATTCCTCCATCACAACACAAGAAACATTTCCCGCTTACTGTGGTGGTAGTAGGAGATTTTCAAATATTATCAGGTTATTCGTAACCCGGGAATATTTGCCTTTCTTTTTAAAATTAAATAAAAATATATATATGTTAAGTATAAATGTAAAGTGAGAGGGGAGGGTGTAAATATTTATTTGGGAAACTCTGGTGTAGAGGAACGTAAATGGTTTACCCGTTGGTAGTTGGTGAAGAAATAGCGGCGAGTTTTTTCTCGCGACTCGTCATACCTACAACATTGTCGCTGGTGTAACATTGTTGATATTGCACTCGAATGATTTTACCAAGTTTTATGACTGCGTTTTGTACCGCATGCGTGATAATCAATATTATAAATAAAAAATAGCTTTAATAATAATAATAATTGGATAATTTGTAGAGCGCCGTTTTTGTGAAAAATCACCTCAAGGGCGCTTTACTATCCGGCTTCGCCCGGGATATCAAATGAAAGATGAGGAACAATATCGGGCCCGCTTTCCGCGTAAAGAATTTAGATTTGGGCAACACTCAATATTTAGTGTTAAAAGAATCCGACAGAGGTGTCTGAATTCGTATTAGGAATAATTTTGGGGGTTATTTAATATTTTAAATAACGAAATTAAATTACCGACATCTATTGCAATTTTAGAAAAACAGATCCATTTTTAGTTAGCACCGAGCAAATCACACTGGCGTGAACTTCGCCCGCTCCAAAAAGTCGCTTCCCGTTTACACAGTATGTTTTTAACAGAAATTGTTTGTCTCTGTTTTTTGTACGTTAATGGAACCGAGCTGAAAGGGAGAGCTTTATTTTGCGAGTATGTCAACGATTTGTACAAATATTAGTGCGGTCTCTAGTTATTATTACTCTACGAACGAAGTCGAAATGAAGATGGTTCTCAAAATATGGGTTTTATTACGGATTTAATTAATTAATTTTTTTTTTAAATTTTACAAAAAACATTTACGAAAGTTATTTGAATAGGTATACAAATTACTTTACTTTACTAAAATACTATTATCACTTTTATAAAAGTAATTTATAACTTTTATAAAATCAATAAATATATTTTTACATCAATAAGGTTTTTCTTATATGGTTATCTTTATAGGGTGTCCGGGGGTAAAGTGCTCAAACTTCAGGAGGTTATTCTAAATGCTAGAAGAAGTAAAAATGAAATGGAAATTATTCGAATTTCCAAATTTTTTCCACAAAAATTTATTTTCCGTAGAAGAAATTGTTTTTTTTTCTATACAAAAAATTAAACTTTTTTACTCGAAAACTATCTTAAAACGTTGGAATTCCAAAAAAAGTTTTTTTTCTTTTTTACTTGTACTATCAATTAGAATCACCTCCCGAAGTTTGTGCACTTTACCCCCGACATCTTGTATAATATGCGCAATATAATATTTATACACGTGTAATATCTACTTTTGTACATTTATATAAATTATATACACGTTTACATTTTTATGCTCATCAAATTTATTATATTATAAAGATAGATAGAAAGATCCTTAGTGCTTCCTGAGGACTTACAAATCAGAAGACTTTTTTGTAATTATTTATTTATTCATTTAAACAATTCAATAATTATAAAGAGTAATAAAACATGTAAGCAACATAAAATTACATTCTAAAATGTGAAAGGGGCTCTATTTATTTACATTTTTATGAAATTACTACTTTTAATAGTTTAAGCTTTCAGTGAACTTTCAATTTTATTTTTAACTTCTCTAAATATTATTTGTTTAAATTGTCAAATATAATTTAATCACAAGCACAAGATTCACTCAAAATGAAAGATTGGTGGTTCTGAAATGTTCCCATAAATACGGTGAAAGAACCCTAAACTATGAACTTATTGCCCTAAACATGCTTCGAGCGAAATGCGGATCTGGAAACCTTATCGTCAATCTGAGCAAAACATACCATGAACGTCAATATAGCAACAGCCTTTGTTCTGCTGCAGTTTCATTAAATGCCGAGAGATCCGTTTACAGTCTCCAAAAAGCAATACTGGGGCACAACCCTAGAAGCCAAGCTAAATGATTGGAATACAGAAAGATAAAAACACACCATTGTCAAAAACATCTTGGCCGTAAATGATTAAATAAAATTAGATTTATTCAGGAAGGCAAGCATTACGGTGATCGATGTTAAAAATCTAACATAGCCCTAGAATAACTCCAGTATCTTTAAGAAACCTTTCTCTTAAAGCTCAGAAAAAAACTTTCCATGACAGTTAGATATACCACTCTACAACAAGGCCGCGTACGGTAAAACTGTAAAAAAAAATAAAGTAATAAATAACAAAATAAATATTTCACAACACAATAATTTCATCGAAAATCTTAAATCCGTTTCACCTTTCTACATTTTCTATATTCTCCTTAAGGGCCCACTATTCGAATTTCATCCAATTTCCGACATACTTTCCTTAAAATTTTGAAGTTTTTAAGCTCTTAAAAAAATATATGTTATTCTTTAAGATAGTATCTATTTGTTCCAAAAGCCGAAACGGTAATTATTTGAAATTCCCTCGATAGAAATAAATCGCAAAGTATGCTCCGAAAAATATTATTAACACGTTTATTTCTGTTATTTTACAAGTTATATGTATGAAAAAAATCACAATGCTTCTTTTAATGCTACTCAATAGACCCCAAAAGTGATTTTTGCTATTTTTGAAATACGCCGTGATTTATTAAACATTTTCACAACTGTCGCTTACGCCTATTGCTTTTAAATCATATTTATTATAGCGCGCTCGCTCCGACTTGAAGATTAACCTATCTTCTTTGAAAAGTTCATTCGCCAACTCGAGGGCTTTGGGGGCAGACATGTCGTTCAACGTTCTATGATCTACAGACGTGCGATTACGTGCAAATATTTGAATCTATAAAGATAATTTTTACGCGTGTAAAGTTTATGAGTTAATAAATATTGTTTTTTCAAAGATGGGAAATACACGAAAGATATCCCGTATTTCAAAGAAAAAATGATATCTCATAAAATTATATCCTATCTAATAGGTGAGAAGAAAAAAATACAATTTTTGATTTATAAGCTTATATTTATTATAAACGATAATTTACTATAAAAATTAATAATTCATATTTTTATTTATGTATTGTGTAGTAAAAAGTTATAAAAATTATTATTTTATTTTTTTCAGAATACGATAAACGATAATTTATTATAAAAATTAATTATTATTTTTATTTATGTATTGTGTAGTAAAAAGTTATAAAAAATTTTATTTTATTTTTTTCAGAATACGTACTTTGGGAAATAAAACTAATTCCAAAACATTAGAAATTACAGGGCAAGTTCTTATTAATTCACAATGCAACGATGTCCGAAATATAATATAATATGTAATAATAATATACGGGCCATCTGTTTCAAATAACAATACTCGAACGTGGAATTCAGAATAATAATGAACATGCGAGCGAAAGAAGCTATTGAAAGTTCTGAAACTGTGGGGAATATAATTTAATAAAATAAAATACTTTTTTGTTTTAAAACCACGATATTTATTAATTTAAGAACCGACCGGTTTCGCTTTACTTAAGCATCATCAGGGTACAAATTAATACTAAACAAGAAGTACATAATGTGTGCATATATATAACAAAATATAGAGGGAGACAACATGATACAAATATAAGCAACACAAAGACGGTCATAAAATACATTAACATAAGTGCACAAGTAATGGAAAACCCGCTAGATAATTATGTAGACTAATGGGTTATACGAATAAATCGGGAGAAACAAAACATCAATAAAACCTCAATAATAACGGTTTTTCCGAATTCGCAAATCATTTGATCGATAGCTTGCCTTCCTGAATAAATCTAATTTTATTTAATCATTTACGGCCAAGATATTTTTGACAATGGTGTGTTTTTATCTTTCTGTATTCCAATCATTTAGCTTTGCTTCTAGGGTTGTGCCCCAGTATTGCTTTTTGGAGACTGTAAACGGATCTCTCGGCATTTAATGAAACTGCAGCAGAACAAAGGCTGTTGCTATATTGACGTTCATGGTATGTTTTGCTCAGATTGACGATAAGGTTTCCAGATCCGCATTTCGCTCGAAGCATGTTTAGGGTAATAAGTTTATAGTTTAGGGTTCTTTCACCGTATTTATGGGAACATTTCAGAACCACCAATCTTTCATTTTGAGTGAATCTTGTGTTTGTGATTAAATTATATTTGACGATTTAAACAAATAATATTTAGAGAAGTTAAAAATAAAATTGAAAGTTCACTGAAAGCTTAAAACTATTAAAAGTAGTAATTTCATAAAAATGTAAATAAATAGAGCCCCTTTCACATTTTAGAATGTAATTTTATGTTGCTTACATGTTTTATTACTCTTTATAATTATTGAATTGTTTAAATGAATAAATAAATAATTACAAAAAAGTCTTCTGATTTGTAAGTCCTCAGGAAGCACTAAGGATCTTTCTATCTATCTTTATAATATAATAAATTTGATGAGCATAAAAATGTAAACGTGTATATAATTTATATAAATGTACAAAAGTAGATATTACACGTGTATAAATATTATATTGCGCATATTATACAAGATGTCGGGGGTAAAGTGCACAAACTTCGGGAGGTGATTCTAATTGATAGTACAAGTAAAAAAGAAAAAAAAACTTTTTTTGGAATTCCAACGTTTTAAGATAGTTTTCGAGTAAAAAAGTTTAAAACCTTATTGATGTAAAAATATATTTATTGATTTTATAAAAGTTATAAATTACTTTTATAAAAGTGAGAATAGTATTTTAGTAAAGTAAAGTAATTTTTATACCTATACAAATAACTTTCGTAAATGTTTTTTGTAAAATTAAAAAAAAAAATAATTAATTAAATCCGTAATAAAACCCATATTTTGAGAACCATCTTCATTTCGACTTCCTTCTCATTTGGTCGGTGCATTATTACTCTAAGGTCGGTGCTAACTAAAAATGGTTCTGTTTTTCTAAAATTGCAATAGATGTCGGTAATTTAATTTCATAATCCCCAAAATTATTCCTAATACGAATTCAGACACCTCTGTCGGATTCTTTTAACACTAAATTTTGTGGGTGTTGCCCAAATCTAAATTCTTTACGCGGAAAGCGGGCCCTTAAGAGTATAATCCTTAGATAATGCCTTTTCAAATTATTCGTGGAAGCTAGAAAAAAAAAAAATCATTGATTATAACTGCACTTCAAGTGACCTTTTAAATAACAGTAAAGGGCTCAAATGATTTTATTGTTACGTCCGTGCCTTTGCATCTTTACAAGACTTGGGCAAAACATTCTGTAGCAGAGTATAGATTTCACATCTGAAACATAATTAAAGAGTTTATTGAAAATAGAACACCAAGGTACGGTTAGTCAAAAAACGTACAATAAAGTTAATTCTGGGAAGAAATTGTACAGTTGACATTCAGGACAGGTTCACTCCCTCCTCCTCAAAAAAGACCCTCTATACAGCATTCTCAAAGATGACACAGGCTCTGAGAGAAATTATTTTCTTCAGGGCCTCCTTCCGACATAAAAAATAACATCACTGAACTAAATTATATTATTGTAGAAAGCAATCACTTTGTGGTTTGACATATTTAATAAAATAAAATACTTTTTTGTTTTAAAACCACGATATTTATTAATTTAAGAACCGACCGGTTTCGCTTTACTTAAGCATCATCAGGGTACAAATTAATACTAAACAAGAAGTACATAATGTGTGCATATATATAACAAAATATAGAGGGAGACAACATGATACAAATATATTATAGAGGGAGACAACATGATACAAATATAAGCAACACAAAGACGGTCATAAAATACATTAACATAAGTGTACAAGTAATGGAAAACCGCTAGATAATTATGTAGACTAATGGGTTATACGAATAAATCGGGAAAAACAAAACATCAATAAAACCTCAATAATAACGGTTTTTCCGAATTTGCAAATCATTTGATCGATAAAGATCATACATTCTGTCATAGCACCGGTGCTAACATCTTACATAAAAACGGGCATGGTAACAGACTAAACAATTTAGAGGCACTAGAAATTAAAAAAGCTGTAAAAACCAAAAGTCAGATACTTAATAATCAATTAGACATATCAAGTAGTCCAATATTAAGTCTGTTTCCAATAAACCCATAAAAAATTCCCAGTTCTCCTTACCTCCTTACCACCTTGCCAGTTGATGTTTTGTTTCTCCCGATTTATTCGTATAACCCATTAGTCTACATAATTATCTAGCGGTTTTTCCATTACTTGTGCACTTATGTTAATGTATTTTATGACCGTCTTTGTGTTGCTTATATTTGTATCATGTTGTCTCCCTCTATATTTTGTTATATATATGCACACATTATGTACTTTTTGTTTAGTATTAATTTGTACCCTGATGATGCTTAAGTAAAGCGAAACCGGTCGGTTCTTAAATTAATAAATATCGTGGTTTTAAAACAAAAAAGTATTTTATTTTATTTAATTATATTCCCCACAGTTTCAGAACTTTCGATAGCTTTTTTCGCTGGCCCGTTCATTATTTTTCTGGATTCCACGTTCGAGTATTGTTATTTGAAACAGGTGGCCCATATTATTATTACATATTATATTATATTTCGGACATCGTTGCATTGTGAATCATTAGAGCAGATCTTAGAGTAATATTACTCTAAGGAGCAGATGTAAAGTGACGTGTGTATTTGTGTACGTAGAAAGTTAATTCGCAAATAAATCACGATCGTATAGGAACAAGAAAAGAGACAAGACAACAAGAAAATTAAATTAATAAAAATTTACCCCGTAATTTCTAATGCATTGGAATTAGTTTTATTTCCCAAAGTACCTATTCTGAAAAAAAAATAATAACTTTTTACTACACAATACATAAATAAAAATATGAATTATTAATTTTTATAGTAAATTATCGTTTATAATAAATATAAGCTTATAAATCAAAAATTGTATTTTTTTCTTCTCACCTATTAGATAGGATATAATTTTATGAGATAACATTTTTTCTTTGAAATACGGGATATCTTTCGTGTATTTCCCATCTTTGAAAAAACAATATTTATTAACTCATAAACTTTACACGCGTAAAAATTATCTTTATAAATTCAAATATTTGCACGTAATCGCACGTCTGTAGATCATAGAACGATGAACGACACGTCTGCCCCCAAAGCCCTCGAGTTGGCGAATGAACTTCTCAAAGAAAGATAGTTTAATCTGCAAGTCGGAGCGAGCGCGCTATAATAAATATGATTTAAAAGCAATAGGCGTAAGCGACAGTTGTGAAAATGTTTAATAAATCACGGCGTATTTCAAAAATAGCAAAAATTACTTATGGGGTCTATTGAGTAGCATTAAAAGAAGCATTGTGATTTTTTTCATACATATAACTTGTAAAATAACAGAAATAAAAGTGTTAATAATATTTTTCGGAGCATACTTTGCGATTTATTTCTATCGAGGGAATTTCAAATAATTACCGTTTCGGCTTTTGGAACAAATAGATACTATCTTAAAGAATAACATATATTTTTTTAAGAGCTTAAAAACTTCAAACTTTTAAGGAAAATATCTCGGAAATTGGATGAAATTCGAATAGTGGGCCCTTAAACGTAAAATGCGATTTTTTTATGTGATTGCACAAAAGTCTCTACGTCCCAGAGTCGGTGCGACCCATAAAATAAAGAAGAACATAATAAAGCTGTTGAATAATAATATTAATGGATGTTTTATTATTTTCCTTTTTTGTAATAAATAGTGGTAATGAAATTCTCACTTGGATCTCCCTTGCTGAGGATTTCATTTATATCGTATTAAAATTTAGTATTATGGATTTTATGAAGTAATTATAAATATGTTATCAGATGGTGTTTTTAAGTGCAGTTTTGGTTTTGGTTTCAGTCCGTATTTGGTAGCAGTATATTTTCTATTTCCGATCTCAATATTGATCTCATCCGATCACGATATTGTCGTGAGTTTTGAATGAGAGTGGGATTTTGTTGTAGAGTTTAGTACAATACTATAGATTTTTTTTTCCCCAAACGTTGTACTTCTTGTTGGATTATTCTGATGCTGAGATCTAGTGATGTATAGGTTTCGTATAGGTTAGGCAACGAATGTACAGCGAAATTACTGACATTTTTAATTCAAATTTATATGGTTACAGGAAAAATTTCTTCACAACTCCGGAAAAAACGAGATTACAGGTCCTTAACGAATGAATTGATAGGTTTTCTGATAAACTTTTAGTAAAATACGAATGTATTCACAATGTCGGAATACGTATTCATAAAAATCGTAATATTTTCGCTTTTCGTCATTAATAATAATAATAATACTTGGATGACTTGTATAGCGCCGTTTTTGTGCAAAAACACCTCAAGGGCGCTGTACAAACTTATAATACATTTCTACAGTGATCTATGTTATTACTTAACTATTTATGGAGAAAATATACAGTACAATACTTACTTGGTAGGTCACTTGAGATTAACACTTAATTAACATTTACTAATTGTTTATTGGCGAAATTTAGATACAGGATTTACGACTTAATTATTCATTATATATTATCAAGGCAAAGGCAGATGCATGAACACATATTCCGATATACTAGGCATTGAGTAAAAGTTTATTAGGAAATGACCTGCAATCCCGTTTTTAACCGGATTATCAATAATGTGAATAGATTCTTAATAAACTATCATCCCAAATTGGGATATGTTGTGAGGTTGAAGATTCTGGGGAGGGGAAGGTGATGGGGAAAAGAAAGGTTAGGGTACCTGGCTATTTAGACGTGGTCAATAAAAACGGCTAGTGTCTTTTCAGGCAAAGTTTCAATTCTGAACGGTGCGCTTTCACCGGGAATGAGAGTATCCAATACACATTGAATAAATCAAGAAATAATTTCAGGGAGACATTTCAGCGCGATTGGCGCTTTATAACAAGGACCTTATGACGTGTCAGAGGCATTCTCGTAAAACCGGTCCGCCGAGCAGCGGTCACGAGACCCTACAAGGAGACTGCGCTGGACCTGGAGATGAGATGGGATGGACAACTCGGAATCTGTCGGCACTCAATAATATTAATACTCTTTACTGTATTAACTGTATATTGCTAGTGTTTATCTACAGGCAGGAGTAGATTTTATTATGGAAGTCAAGTATTAACCATTAGTAGTTTTGTAAACAGAAGAACTCATATCCAAAAAAGCATGTTTCTAATTATACCCTCTAAAGTGCATGAGTTTCGGGAGGTGTTTCTTCATGATAGTACATGTAAAACAGATACATAACTTGTTTAAAAATCTCCACGCTTTAAGGTAGTTTTCAGGTTAAAAAGTTGAATTGATTGTATGGAAAAAATGATAATGATCTATGGAAAAGTATTACTGCATGAAAAAAAACGATGGAATTTCAAAAAATCATCCCGGACACCTGTATATAAATCAAAACGAAAATTTAAAGCTAAAATCAAAATAAGTACAAGAAATTCACTTGAGAAACAATAATCTTTACTGAGCTATTAAACGACCACTATCTTGAAACGGAACGTGCAAACAAATTTCAAGACGCACAAAACGGTATTTATAACGTAAAATAAAAAAAGAGGACTTCAAAAAATGATTCGTCGAAAAGTCGAATAGTTAGCTTATTGAGTTGAGATACAATAAGAACGTTAGCTAACCAGGGGTTTAACGTACGAATAGTTACGCAGCAACATATGGACAGTATTAAATTATGACGTTGATTAATACAATATTACTCTACTAAACCCCAAGGTCCAAATCACGCAATTCTATAATAATCCTACGGCTACCGTTGGCCTTTAGATCAATCATCCACAGAATTATTAATCATACTGAATGATGACAACTAAATCAAAACCAGTAGCAGTTTTCTGTAAAGCGCGTTTATTAAAATTAGAGTCCTGTTGTGTACCCTGAAGGAGTAACCATCTGTTACTTATACCGGGGTGGGAAAGTGGTGGGAGCCTCAAATGTAAAGCGCGTTTGTGCAGTAAACTCCCATAAAAAAGATAAGAAAATAAGACAAACCCGTATTATAATTATATCACATTATAAACAGCGCGCCATTCAAATTCCGTATTAAAAAATCCACCCGTCCGAACTCCGAACTATACTGCTCAATAGCGAGCCCGAAAAGAATCCCATAATAATGTCTGCGTCTGTGGGACTTACTGTTCTAAGAAATAGTTCATACAAAACATACTAGTGGCGCATGTGCGGTAGATGTGCAAACCTTGGGTATTTAATAGGTGACCGTGTGCACAGCGATTATGAGAGATTTTAACATCAAATTTGTATTTTGCAAAAATCTACAATTATTTTTTCTGCGATTATCATGTGTCAAGTGGTTATTAAAATAAGTTAATTAATAAATTACTGGCGATGTTGCTTTTTTACATATAAAAATGAACAGTTTAAACAGCGTAAATTGTTAATGTCGTATTTAAAACTATTTTTTGTTACCTACGACATTATATTCTTTAGCTATGGACTTTTTACGAGTCGCCGAATTGTAATTTGTTGCTAGGTCGTTAATGTCTGGTGCAATGATGTGATAAGATTGCTTTAGATCTAGGGAAAAATATACAATAACATCGAAAATACCAAAAAAGGATCTGAGGGTTTTTTTCAACCTTTTAATTACCGATTGAACTTTCAATAAGATCTAATCATCGCATTGCAATTACATGTGTAAATCTTACACGACCTTCCTCGTGGATTTTGTCCTTCACATAGTTATACCCTTCCCTGACCCCTGGTGCAGTGTGCAGTCTGCAGTGTACAGGGTACAGTCGCCAGTCCCCAGTGTCGATAATATGCATTCACCAACACCTTTATCTCCTACAGCCATACTGATGCGGTTGTGGCTTTTACCACTATAAATCTATACTCACCTGTAGTCTGTAGTATGTAGCCATGTGAGGTGATTTGTGACTACGTTCCACGTCACGCCAGAGATAACTATACAATCTGTAATCTTTTTTGTAGTGTATTCTAGATTTCAACCGCAGACAAAAGATCAGTCAAGTTTCAATTAAAATTCCTGGCGTAGTCGGGTGGTAAAATAATAATAATATTTGGATGATTTATACAGCCCTGTGAAAAATTACCTCAAGTGCGCTGTACAAACATACAATATATTTCTACAATGCTCTATTATATTATTACTAACTATAGACTAGACAAACAGATTGCATCCACCGGTTCGTCGACCACTAATACAAAACTCTATGTGCAGTGCATCTGACCAATGGACGTGATGCCGAGTTAGGGTACGGATACATTTGCGAACCGAACCGCGAACCGTACCATGAATTACGGGAAAAGAACGAATCAACTGCAAACAGCGTTTCGCGCTATTTGCGGTTGCTTCGTTTCTTTCCCATAATTTGAGGTTCAGTTCGGCAGTTCGGATCGCGGATGTATATGTAGCATAAGAATGTACATATATTATTATTTACAGGCAGATAATATACAGGACCATTATTACCTCCCAACCCAGGATTAGGGACGTATTACTATCGTATTAAGACGGAGATATCAGACTTTGTTAATAATCTGGTTGATTTGACATACATCGATTGGTGATGAAAATGTGAAAAAGCATTAATACCCATCGGCAGCACTATATTTTACATAGAAATATAGATTTACAAAGCAAATATGGAACGCATAATCAAATTGGCCAAATTTCGAAACAATTCAAAGCATACCGGATCAATGACATCGCAAATATCATCCGAAGGAACGTGAAGATAGCAACTAAACGCGAAATGCGAAAATGGCTGTGTTTTTGAGGACTGGAACAAAGTGGTGCCAGTCTAAAATAATCTTACATGAATATTATTATGAGTAAATATTTTAACCCGAGCAGTATACGACCTACTTCACCGTATAGCTATACCAGCGCTGCAGTGGTGTATTAGGGAATCTTTATAAGTAAGACTGATAGATAAAACAAGAAACGATTTTCCTAAAATACTAATAACATAATGGATTTGACGGATCTATATAATAAGTAACAAGCAACGAATGTTCTTAAAAGACAAGAAGGAGATTCCATACATGTTTTTGTACTGCCACTGAGAGCTCTTTCGTAACCTCTCCTTCTACTATCTAATTAGTTGGAGTGAGAAAGAGGGAAAAGTTACAACGTAATCTAGCGGTATCAATCATCAAAAATAGTAACTTCGGTTGTGTGTCTGTCCGTAACTCTGGTTCAGTAAACTCTAGAACTCTAAATTGTAATAAAGCGATAAATCGATAAAGTATCTGCTTATAATAAAATTTTATTTTACTATATTTCTTTAGTCTTTTTTTAGTATTAAAGTTACTATCTATAATATAATATTTTTTTACCAGAAAATACATTCTGTATTTCTTTTGTTTAAATTGCTTAAAAAGGTTTCTTGACAAGTATATTATATATTATTAAAATGAAAAAACCGGAAAGTCCAATTATGTCCTAAATCCTGTATCTAAATTTCGCTAATAAACAATTAGTAAATGTTAATTAAGTGTTCTCAAGTGACCTGCCAAGTAAGTATGGTACTGTATATTCCATATATAGTAAGTAATAACATAGATCATTGTAGAAATGTAATAAATATTTGTACAGCGCTCTTGAGGTGATTTTGCACAAAATAGGCGCTATACAAATCATACAAATATTATTATTATTAAAGTCATTTTCTGCGCTTAATATTCACTTGACCAACAACGTCTTGAAACGGTAATCAGGAGCGCAGCAGGGGGTGTGGGTGTGCGGACTGCGGTTACTGGGCAGCGGACCACGTGACAAGCGGGCAGCGGTGCCATCGCAAGCAATGCACAAGATTTCTACAACAACACTATTATGAGAAAATGATCTCTAAAGCATCCTACCCTACAGCGCATTATCGCATGATATTGATATAAGACTGAACGTTGTTATTCCAACAGGTCGATTGATTGGCCGGCCAATGATTGCTACAGTACCTGGTGACGTCACGTTACTCGTTGCTTCAACAGCACACCTTGTGCGATACATGTGCTCCTGGTAGTTAGTGGAGGCATCGGTCACTGATTCAACAGCTGGACGGCACTGGGCGCCGGCCAGGTCGTACCGCTGATAGCTTCTGTATCTCTCACTCTTTCTAATAAACGATGCAAGGCCGACTAGAGTACAAGCCTGGGCGCACGACAGCAAAATTACGAAAATCTCCTATCTCGAACGAATTTTTTTCTGATTTTTCCGTTTGAGAGAATATTTTCTTCAATGATTAAACAAAATTAAAAATCATACAAGCGCCCTTGGGGTCATTTCTCACAAAAATAGCGCTATAAAAATTATCCAACCATTATTATACAGACTAATTAAAAATATATATTATCTACGTATGATATTAGTAGCAAGGCCCTGATAACATAGTGATATCGTGTGACATACAAATTATGCATAATTATCTGAATTAAGATATAAATCGAAAAGATAACACTTTTATATCCGTCAGAAGATAAACAGAGAAATCTTCTAAACAAACGTTAATTATGGATTATGCACATCAATATGGCATCGATGATTATGCATGCAGCAGTTGACACGCCATTTTTATCCCAAAATGGCTTAACGTAGAGTTTTTAAAAATCATGGGATGGTTTATTTTTTAAAAATTTCTTTGTTGACGGCGACCTATATCTTATTTTATTTATATCTATGGTTTCCGTTTATCGGTCATATTGCCAACCCTCGAATATTTTTGGACACATTGGTTGCCAAACCTGCGATCCATACAAAACCTGAGTGTTGAAATTGGAGATCGGATCAACAAATTATTATAAGCATTAATTACTCGCCTGAATATATGTACAAATTGAAAATATCTCTAATTTTTTATCCTTTGTGCTATGCATAAAAAACCTTGTCTTATAAACATTAGTTTATCCATAGACATATGAATATTAGTAGACCTGCCCTAAGTGATTAAAAGCGTATTATCCCCACTCCCCATACCGGTTCCATTGGAACCGGCTGTGCTGGCGCATGACCTCAAGTGAAATTTGAAAACGTGACGTCATCATTCTTGTGCGAACTATGGTCGAGGCATCATCGGTTCATTTTACGAAATAACACGGCAAAATGTTGACTTGTGCTATGAAAACTTGTAAAAATAGATGTGAAAAAGAGAATAAACCCAATTGTCGTATTACATTCCATATATAAGCATTATTTTACTTTATTTTAAGCATATTCACATCGTATAATATAGATCAGTTTTAGAAACATATTATACTATCACATCGAGAAACGTCTGGACGCGAAACACAAAGCTGGTTGGTTGCTGGGAAGTAAATTATGAACATTTATAAAAGTGTCTTAACTAAATACTTAAACGAAATATTCGACTCTGAAAATACAACCGAATTTTTTTGCCGAATTTGGACTTCGCAAATTTGTTCATAACGTGGCGAGTAATTTGCGCTCCCATGTAAAAATGTCTATTCATTCAAAAGCAGATTTTACTTTTAAGAAGTAAATGGTGATATTATAATGCGAGATGCCTATTTACTGTCAGATTGATTTATTGACGAATCACAGTCAGCCTTACGCCCTTCGTTCTTCAACAGTTGATTTTACCCCTCGCCATTATCTTCTCGTCTATTAATTCCTATGTCTGTGAGTTTATCATTAAAAAATAATATTTGACAAGTAATAGAACACAGGTGCAAAATGCGCCCAATGGGTTAGCTGGATATGTATCTTAAATGAATGAATGAAATTAATCGTCGATCTTTATCGCATTTAGATGTTTCATCTGCCAACAATTAAACCGATTGGTGTGTTATGTTCCCACTGATATTGTCCATTGTCCATTGGTAGGCAAGTCGCATTTTGACTTTATCATAAGTAGTGGAACGGAATCGCTAGAGAATTGAATTGATCTAAACAGAATGAAAAAAAAATCGTTATGCATTTAAGGTTTAGGTATATTGAAAAAAAATTGCATTCTAAATTTAAATCATGTTTTAGAATGGCCGTGTTAAAGTTGTCCCCAAGACCAGAGCCAGTAAAAGTCCAGGCTCGGAAGATGTATTTGTATTCTCCATGATGAATCCAGATTTTAAATAAAATATGATGACGAAATTATCGAACGAATTCGTTGGCCTCCAGCCGAAAGCTGTTGGGCTGTTGAACTAGGAATGATTTATTATTATTTTTTTAATGATAAACTAATGTTTAGAAGACGAGGAATGTATAGGGCAAAGGATAACAATTTATTATAAGTAGTAATTACTCGCCTGAAATATCCATACAAATTGATAATATCTCCAGAGTAATGATGCCGCCAACGGGAATTGGACCTACTGATGTCCGGTCAGGTGCTCTGGACCACTGAGCTACGTCGGCTTATTCCCAACCCGCCAAATAATTCAATATGTACAAGTACTTCTTTCGACAATTACAAAGGTTTTGTTGGTGCTGAATTTCCCACTAGATGGCGTCGCTATATATAATATCTACAGGATTTTCCAATAAGAGGTGTTATTTTGATATTCGATCGTAAAAGATCAATGGTTTCGTTGCTTGTGTGGCACGTAGCGCCGTCTTGTAGAAAGTAAACGTTGTCCAGATCAATACCATCCAATTCCGGCCATAAAAAATCATTAATCATCTCTCGATAGCGCAATCCATTCACCGTAACTGTTGCTCCAGCCTCATTTTCGAGAAAGTAAGGTCCAATGACTCCGCCGGACCATAAACCGCACCAAACAGTCACAGAGGATAGAGAGGCTTTTCAACAATAACTCTTGGGTTTTCCAAGCCCCAGATGCGATAATTTTGTTTGTCGACGAAGCCACCGAGGTGGAAATGGGCCTCATCACTCAAGATGATTTGCATTTGATTCACTCAAGTGAATTTTAATAATTTCAATGCTTTGTTGAAACGTGTATCGTTCCATTTTTATTAATGGCGTAGTTTCTACTTGTCAAATGTCAAAAAATGACAGCTTCAAAAGTAACATCTACCGAAATAGCGGGCTATTCAAAATAACACCTCTTATTGGAAAAAGATATATTGCGACAAGATGAACCGATCGATCGCAAATACCCGTGAACTTGAATAGGTATATTTATTTATTTTTATTAGGCTGTCAAGGTAATGATTGGAACAGCTGATACCCATCTATCAAGTAATTTACTACTATACCGACATGCGCGAGTATCAATGTCCGGCTATTATAACCCACCCGTGCCGCGCATACATGCGAAGTGATACGGACATTGACTAAATACGATACGCAAGACAATCTTTCCATGACGTTCGATACGGTTTTCTGTGTGTCAGTGAAAAAATATTGATAATGCGGGCAAAAATCATTGCTATTAAAACCTTTTTTATTTATTTATTTTTTTTATTTTTTTTTAAATATTTTTTTTAATTATTATTATTTTTTTTTTTTAAATGGAGTTCTACAAATTAAACTTAATAACAATAAATAAAAGCTATGAAAACCATTGATTTCAAATCAGCTCCTTTAGAGCTAGATTTAGCTAATTGAGGCCGTTTTTTTTTAAATTTGAATTGTAGAAGAATTCGGGGATGGCCGACGAAGACATGGCACGATCAAGTGAAACAAACACTACAATAATAGTATTTCCACTTTTAAAATGCACTAGAATTCATAACCTTACCACCTAGAATTCTTGCTGCAGAGTCTCTATCTTCTATCTTCGTGTCACCTGTTCCTGTACTACATTTTACTTAACTTAACTTCACTTTATTTTTGTAATATTTATAATTTTCATCAACTGTAAAGCGCCCCCGAGGTGATATCTCACAAAAGCGGCGCTATACAAATTGTCCATTAAATAAATAAAAAATAAAAGATTACCCCAAATCATTCAAAGTACCCGAGCAACGCCGGGTACACGTCAACTGGACTTTCCATAAAAAAATTATGATTCGGTTTTCAAATGTGATCGAAAAAGAATACAATCTTTCCGTGTATGTGTAATACACATATGACTAGGTTTTCTATGTGTGAGTGGAAAATAACAGATTATTTCCATGTATGCATAATACAATACGATTCGGATTTGAATGTGTGAGTAGAAAAGAACACAATCTTTCCATGTGTTTTTTCAATGTGTTAGTGTAATCGTAGAAGCAGCATTTCGCCACCGAGCCGGCCACGTGACGCTCGCCCTGTTGCACGCGTGTGCGAGAGGTAGTCATAAGGAATCGCGCGAGTGTGGGTGAGACGACGTGTCCGACGTACGTCTGAGCACGTGCGCGCCTGACAGTGTGTGAGAGATAGCGTTATCGCACTCTTCTGTAAGGCGGTTTCACAATCGACCGTAATAAATACATTACATTGTAAAGCAAGCAAGGCTGGCGGCGATGTTTTTGCTTGCCGTGTTTATGCGTTGGTTTGCAATCGGCTTGTTTCCCAACTTGTTATTATTATTTTGGTGAGTTATTTTAATGAGCACAAACCAAAGTATTTATAGATTTTGGTAACAAATTTTTTTAAGATAATTTTTTAATTTATGTAATCAGACGCCTAAAATAGAAGAAGAAGAGGGAGGTCAATGGTTTTATCAAAGATGGTATCAAAATGATTGGATATAAATTAAAATCTAAGGCGAAGTTTAATGCCAAATCACTATTTTGATTAATCTTTATAACGCATTGGTGTACATTATGAATACCAAAAAATATGTTTTAGATAAATTGAAGGTTTTCCTATCGCTTCGCTTGAGTAGAATACAAATAAAAAAATAAATTACTCGATAAAAAATATAAATGCAAACTACTAAAAAAAAATTTTTTCAATAGAAATATATGAACGCATAATGGAAACAACTTTTAAAAAATACAGTATTATAGCCAAGATTATCTGTGAGAGTTTCACTTGATTAACTTTTATGCTTTCTTATAAAATTATTTACAAAATAAATAAAAAAAAACAGTTTTTTGCTTGAAATCGAACGTTTTTAGACTCAGTATGTCAAGCGATTTTAATGCCTATTACCTACGATATAAGGTATACCAAGAATATACACATTTTTGACTTGTAGCTTCCTCTTAAGTTTGGAAGCAGTTGGGTGTGCAGCAGCAGTGGGGTTGGGTGCAGTATTCACTTAAAAAAATAAACAATTATTTTTCTTGAAGTAGAAGATAGAACAAGAGATCTTTTTTTAATTTTTCTGTTTCATGTTTCGTTTATATTTTTTGATATGTTCTTCAATTATGTATTACATTATAACCTCCAAAATAATATTATTAAAAAGGTTGTTCAAATACAAATTGAATTATTATTACTATGATTGTTGCTAAATAAACCGCATTTTCATAAAAGAAAAACGAACTTCTGTTTACAAACAATAAAATTGGTTAGCTGAGATTTATGATTTGGATTTATAGATGTTGAATATTACATTTGCTTCGGTAGATTAATAATATGACAATAGTGTTGACTTTAATTTATTTATATTAAATTTCAAAATGTGCGGTAAAATAGAAAACCATATAATTAATTTAGCAAACCGAAAAATTATCAAAACGACAAAAATGGAAAAGCCAAGCCCCCGCATTCCGGATTTCTACAGATTTATAACACATTTCTCTTGAATACTTACTGTCTCACTACGTGGTGTAAATATTACACTGTGCGGAAGGTCAGAACTGTGAAAAACTTGGCTTATTACAATGGCGTTCGATTGGTTAAAAAGGTCTTGAACCAAGCTCAAGGCCGGCTTCACCACACCAGCGTTGAACGGGCGTGTAAGAATCTTATTAGTAACAGCGTCAAAGCTTTTAAGTTCCTAAAAAAACTATATGATGTTTTTTAGAGAGCCGAAACAGTAATTATGCAAAGAATGATTATAAACACATTTTTTCTGTTAGTCAACATGTTATAGGTATGAAAGAAATCACAGTGCATGTTTGAATACAACGTAAGGCATTTGTCGAAATTATTGCTCTATTTTAAACGACTCGTGTTTTATTAAATACTAGCTGTACCCCGCCACGCGTTGCTGTGGCTCAGTCTGTCGGTCTAGATAGATAGATAGTCGCGTTGCTTTTACGTTCAACAGATGGCGCTGTTATTTTTTTTTTCAAAAAAAAAAAACATTCTTTCACCTGTTACAGGAGACATATACAATTTTTTTTTTTTTTTTTTTTAATTCAATTTATTCAATAAAAAAATTTATAATGTGTGATATACATATATATATTTCACTAGTAATAAGATGAAAGATATTATGATATGATTAATATTTATTATTTTTCAATGTTCTCCCATAATAAGCAATTGCTTGTGTGTATGGGATGAGGTATTATTTGTTTAGTTTCTTAGATTTTTATTTTATTTTTTAAATTTTTGTTTTTATTTTTCTTTTATTTATTTACGTTTTTTTATTTAGTTAAGGTTTTCAGTATATTTTTTTTATTGTGTTTTGAATTCTTTGAAACTATCATTTAGTGATCTTATATTTTCTGGCAATTTATTGAAGAAATTTGTTCCTAAGTATTTGTAGTTTTGCTGCCCCAAAGTTTTTTTACAAATCGGAATTGGTAACATGTATTTTTGCCTGAGATTTGCTGTGTTTTTGAATGGTACGGTTTTGTTATCAGGATATCATCTTTGTAAACTTGTAAGGCTGGCTTTAAATTCTTTGAAAATGAGTTCAGATGAATATAAAAATGATTTCTTTAATATTATTTTAATTATTAGTTTTTGCGCAATGTAAAGAGGTTGTGTGTGAGTTTTATAGGCGCCCCCCATCCTATTATACCATATTGGATTATGGATTGACAGAATGCGAAGTACGTCATTCTCAGTAGTTCTTTATTTAGAATATGTCTCAAGCAGCTAAAAATAAAGGTTAATTTTCGTACTCTGTTTTTAAAAATGGTTATATGTGGTATCCATTTTAGGCATTGGTCAATAGTGATCCCTAGATATTTGGTTGAAGTTTTAATTTCAATATTAGTACATAGTAAGTAACAGTGGTGTTGTTGAGTGCTATAATAGGTATATAAAAACACATGCGCATTCGAATGCAACGTTGTGTCAAAATTTCAAAACAATCGGTGAAGAACTTTCAGAGATTAACATTTTTGAAAAACGAACATTTACATTCTTCATTCTTACCTTTTTAAATAAAAAAAAAATTACTATGGAGTCTTAAGAGCCCTTGAATTGAAATTGTTTACAAAAGGGCGATAAATACAAGTTGTTCAAAATTAAAAACAATTTTATTATTATTGGTTGCTAAGCAATTTTATCACGCGGATCCTACGTTCGAAAATTTCAGCAATTTATAGTGCCGTAATAAAAAACCAATAATATCTAAATTTGAATCCAATTAAAGGGTAAATGTTTCGTAATACGCACAAAAATGGCGGACAGGTATCGAGCAAGATACATTATATATTTAAATTCAAAACCGTAAGTAATAAAAATGAATACAAATCATGAAATTTCATGTTTATTGGATCTATAAAAAAATATCGATTCATCCGATTGGCGGGTATGCAATCACTATCATACCACACGTGTTCAAAAGTGTCTGCCGTTTATCCCATAATATTTTAAGCCACATTCAGACGGGAGTAATAAAGACGCAGCGCTGATTTTTTATGTTTAATGTGAATACCAATTGCTTACACGATGAAACAAAATATGAACGCTTCGAGAAGACGAAACTCGTTTTTTTTTTTTTTTATTGATATAACTTATAACTATAAGTTCTGTGAATATTAGACCTATCCAAAAAAAATCATTCTAATTTTATCTTATTTAATAAATCAAAACCGAATTTTCCTCTGAAATCATAAGATTTGTAAGTAGGTATTTAAATATCTACCTATTTAACTATAAACCATATATTATGTGAAATTTTTTTTCAAACGTCACTATCTCAATAACAATTTATTATTTTTTAAATTTTCTTCAGGCAGGTAGGTACCATAATATTATAAAATGCTAGTATGAAAGTTCAAATTAACACGATGAATTCAGATTTGAAAAAAATATGGGTACAGCCCCCCCCTGGAACCATTTCTTGGATAACCAAAGCCTCTGCCATAGGTCACCCCAAGTGGTTCGCTACGTTTGGTGACTTGGGAGTTCATGGGGGGAGGATTGTCTAGTTGAGGGAGATCTTTTCACTTCTCCAGCAGGACTCTCTCAACCCATCGCCTTGCACCGCAGTGGGAGGGATGAAGACAAAAGTCTGTCACCCCTGAGTTCACTAACCCCCAGATTCCTACCCACCCCTGATACCATGTTCCTTACCAGATCTTCCACCCCTTCCTCTCTTTCCTTTCCTTAAAAAAACCCTCCACACAGCATCTCCAAAGATGAAACGGGATTGCAGGCCTCTAACGAATGAATTTATAACGATTACTAATAAACTTCCAGTAAAACACGAATGTGTTATCACGATGTCGGAAAAAATGTTCATAAAAATTCAAATATTTTCGCATTTCATATCTGTACATTATCAGAACAGATGCAGGTGCATGAACTCGTGTTCGTTTATGTTATATAATCAATCATAAGTGTATTAATATACTCTCATTTGCTGTAATTGTTTATAAGAAAAAACTGTTAATTGCGCATGGCCAAGATCACCCTTAGTGGGTGAAAGCCAAAATAAATAATAAAAAAATAAAACAGTATTTAATAAACCATCAATACTCATTTTTCTCGACGTGTAAAAACACAGCATTCCGTTCAGTCTACTAAAGTTATTGTTCCCAACTAAAACCAATATCGTGGCGAACCTCTGTCCATTGCGAGACGGAAATTTCGAACATCTGACTTATCGCTGATAGTGATAACAAAAGTTCACGCGAAACAATAATTCATATTTGAATAAACATTATTTGTTTGCGTGGCGATTACATGAAACGATAAGCTTCCGAGAAATTCCCGCTTCCAACTCAACACAGTACAGGCCATTATCACGAATCTTTTTTAGGCTGATAATGATAATGATTAAATGATTATTATCAGTGCAGTGCGACATCCAATCAATGCACGCAATTATGACAATGACGATTAAAAATAACGGTTTAATTATTTATTTATTTATTTACTAGCTGACACATGGTTATCCTTAGGAGATAGACATATACATCGGAAACTATTCTGTAGGCCTTTCAGAGATGTGCTTTATTTCAAATAAATCCATTTCAAATGGAAATGCAAAATGGGTATTTTCCATTTTGCATTTTAAATGCTTTTCTAAAAACCATTTTGCATTTTGCATTTTAAATGCTTTTCTCAATGCATTTTCCATTTTAAATGCTTTTTTGCAAAATTCTTCCTACTGTCTCCACTCATCTTTTTTTCATAAGCCCCAAATATCAGTCGGTCCTCAACCTCGCTATGAGAGATAATTTCCATTTGTCAAGTTGCTCCCTGGTAGGAGCCCTGGCAATTGAGTGATACCATTACAAAAAATACTGATTCAAATACTGAACATGGGGCCATGACGCTGTAATATTAAATGTTAGATAGCAGTTTCTATGTTTTTACGTTGGCAACATTAGTCCCGCGAAATTTTTTTGTGTTTTCGTAATCTGTATTCGTGGTGTTTTTGGATTTACCATCATGTAATATATTTGTTCTACATTGATGTCCATTATTAAATGACAAAAATGTTTAAAAAATCTATAATTATTTTAATTCTTTGACCTGAGAAACCATTTTGCATTTTCAATGCATTTTGAAAATAGGTATTTTGCATTTTGCATTTGAAATGCTTTTCTAAAAACCATTTTGCATTTTGCATTTTCAAATGGAAATGTTTAGACCCATTTCCATTTTGCATTTCAAATGGTTTTGGGTACCCATTTTGCACATCTCTTGAGGCCTTTTTAAGATATACAATTCCGTAGTACATTATTTTGAAAAATCTCTATCTATTTAAGACAGAGTTAGCAATTTAAGTGCCCGAAAACGACTTTTTAACGATCTTTTTTACGACTTGATTACAAAACATCGACTTTTCTCTACTTTCTATAAATGTAATGTTCATGTATTAGATATTATTCTCGAAAATCCTATCAAAATCTGTTGCGTAGTTTAGAAGAACAAGACAAACGCGGATAGCGACTTTGTTTAATATTATTTAGATATTAACGCCCTATCGGGCTTTTACACAACGATTATAAATTAAATTTAAGGCGAAGCTTAGTGACAAATCACTATTTTGATAAATCTTTATAACGAATTGGTGTACATAATGAATATCAAAAAATATGCTTTAGATAAATTGAAGGTTTTCCTATCGTTTCGCTTGAGTAGAATACAAATAAAAAATAAATTACTTAATAAAAAATATAAATGTAAACTACTAAAAAAAATATTTTTTCAATAGAAATGTATGAACGCGTAAAGGAAACAACTTTAAAAAATACAGTATTATAGCTAAGATTATCTGTGACAGTTTCACTTGATTGACTTTTTTGCTTTCTTAAAAAAATATTTACAAAATAAATAAAAACCAGTTTTGTGCTTGAAATCGAACGTTTCTAGACTCCGTTTGTCAAGCTATTTTAATGCCCTTTACCTACAATATAAGGTATACCAAGAATGCACACATTTTTGGCTTGTATCTGTATCTGATTCATATGAACAAATATAAAATACAATTTACTTTTTAAGCTATTATCAAACTAACTTTATAAAAACCCTTGAAATTTATTTACGAGTAATAAAAACAAAAAATAAAAATAAAGCTATTGTGAAAAATTAAGAATATTATGCATAAATTATGATTAATCTTTATTCACATTAACTAAAAAGTGCTTACCTATTCGGCTAAAGAATGTGTCAAGATTTAAATATCAGTGATTACTCAGTCAATGCTCGAGCGGTTATGACCCTCGGCTAAGAAGCCAGAAGTCCCCAGTTAAAGTCCAAATGGCGCAAGTAAATTTTATTGTCTTGTATTATATATGTATACAGGGTGTATCGGCAAGTACCCGACAAACTTTAACCAGCTATTCCTTAGCACATTTGGAGTAAAAAATGTTATGGGCGCTTTGCTGTCCGGTAACATTTTTTTTCCATTAAAAACAAAAAATAAATAAAAAAAATCCACGCTCCGTCACTGTCATTTGCATTGTATCTCGTGTTCAGCAGCTGTTATTAGCAAGTGTGTCAAAAAGTGTCCTCGCTCTTTCGTACACACTAAATAATAATAGTTAAAAATGAGACGAATGGTGCCGTGCCATTTCGTTGTGATTGTAAAAGCGCGCCAACGTAGGTACGTACGTATATTATTCAACGAAACTCGAACAAAATATTTCCAGATGGGTTTTCAAACTTTGACAAAGGATAAAACATTGGTGACATGTGGTGAAAATATGAATAATAAATTTTTTATTAAAAAAAATGTTACCGGATAGCAAAGTGCCCATAACATTTTTACTCCAAATTTGCTAAGGAATAGCTGGTTAAAGTTTGTCGGGTACGTGCCGATACACCCTGTATATAAATCTTCCGTTGGCGTCATGTATCTTTTATCAGGAGATTTTTTCAATGTGGATGAGTGTTTCAGGCTAATAATTATTGCTTATAAAAATAAAAAAAACAATAAAAAAAAATTATTTGATTAATTTGCGTTGTTTGACTATTCATATAAAATAATACATTATGTAAAGTATATTTGCGGCACGTTCCAGAGTGGTAGACACTTTCCGAATCACCCTGGTGCAAAACCACATCGCCCACTTTCTTTTTTAAAACTACATTGTCAAATTCCAATCTTCTGTCCAGTATTACGCGTGACGCAATTGTTGATAGTCCATTTCTTTTCAACTGTCAGTCGGCTAATTATAAAATATTAGCTTATAAACAATATTTTATCAGTTTATTAATAAACATTCAAGATGCCGCGTAAGTATTCAGTCAACGAGTATAAAAGTGTATAAAATAACGACAAAAAAACGTCAGGAATATCATTTCACAGGTAAGTGACAATTTAGGAAAGCATTCAAAGCTATGCGACCTAAGGGTTGGAGGTCAACCAAGACTATGCCTTTAACTAATGATTTGCCAGATTTTCTAGTAAAATAACAGTAATAATGATAATAATAATAATTTGATGATTTGTATAGCGCCGTTTTTGTGCAAAATCACCTCAAGGGCGCTGTACAAACTTATAATACATTTCTACAGTGATCTATGTTATTACTTAACTATTTATGGAGATAGTATACAGTACAATACTTACCTGGTAGGTCACTTGAGATTAACACTTAATTAACATTATCTAATTGTTTATTAGCGAAATTTAGATACAGGATTTAGGACATAATTGGAAAATTGAATATAACTGGACTTTCTCTTAGGAATGGTATATTTAATTTAAGGGTACGACAGCTTAAAAAGGTAAGTTTTTAGTTTAGACCTGAATTCTGTTGGACTTGTTATGGATCTTTATGGAGTTTATTCCAAGCCTTCGGCCCAGATACTCCGAAAGCGCGATCACCAAACTTAGTATTTGGCTTGCGCTTAGGTTCTATCAGTCTGCCTACAGCTGATGATGTTTTAGTTTTAATGTTCTTGTTTTGTCCTGTACTGCTGTTATTGTTATTCTAAGTTTTGTCACTTTGTATAAACAGTTTGTGTTATAATAATAATCTGTATTGGGTAAGGCACAATGTAGGAATTATTTTAAGAACATGACCACTAATACTAAATTATCGTTTTTAAGTTTGTTATAGTAAAGTGCACTTGAAGTGAAATGACACGAAACTGCGCTATATAAATGCCATGTTATTATTATTAAGACTTAATTAACATTAACTAATTGTTTATTAGCGAAATTTAGATACAGGATTTAGGACACATAGGATAAAATGTAAAACACGAATGTGTTATGATGACGCATTTTGTCATTATATAATTTTTTTTTTTTTTTTTATTACAAGATAATACATTACAAAATGATAACAAAGTAATAATGTATTATTCCCAATGAGTTTATAAAACTCATTTCGGGAAAGACAGCATTAGAAAGGACAAGGCAAATAAATAAAATACATTAAAATAAATACATTAAAATAAATAAACGCAGATGTTATTATGGAGTTCTAGAGAAAGATTGTGTTAGTCATTAATGAAACTGTTAAGGAAATAGCTTTTAAGGCCGAGTGTAGTTTTTTATTAACTTAAAATAATGATTATATTATTAAGCAAATCGATTATGATAGTGTTTTCGACAAGTAAAAAATTTTTTATACATTTTTTAAATTAACATAGGCTTAGTAATTATCAAAATCAAATCGAAAATATGACCTTTTTCAGACCGTAATACGTGCGTTTTAAAAAATACTATTAAAGGCTGAATATCGTCAAAAAATACCTGAAGGGGTTTTCTTTAAACGTACGAAAAAAAAAAACTAAAAAATAAATAAAATAGGTTCGTAGTTTAATTTTTTCATAAACTCTAATTGTACTTGTTTTTAAAATGCAGATTATAAAACTTTGGATATGTTTATTTAACAAAACTAAACGATAAATTATTGGTATTATATTTTTCCATTTTTTAAAGTTAATTTAATATTTTTTATACTACAATTTAAGAAAGAACACTTAGATTTTTAAATTACTTTTAAAACAGGCCGTCTGCTGGCGCCTATTTGAAATTTTAAATACGGTAGAACATCGAACTAAAAGCTTCTTTTAAATATCCCAACAGATGGCGCTATCATGGTTCGCTATTGACTCTTCCCGTGTCATAAGCCAATATTCAACGTATAAATCGGTTTTAGTTATTCAAGCCAAACGGCCACTGGCTTATGTTATGCTATTCTGTACACTATACTGTAAAACTCTCGCCTCGAAGTTTGCGGGATCGAATATCAGAGTGGGCAAGTAAATTTTATTTGGTTAATTTGTGTTATTCACAATTAATGAATTAATATACGTATGGTATATGCGCGGTACGTTCCATAGTGAAAGATACTCTCAGTATCGCCTGGTGTAAGACCACCATTCAGAATTGAAACGTTGCTTGAAATGGCTTTAGCCGTGTTTGGTGACCAAATCTGAATAGCCAGGTAGATTCACTTATTCAATAAATAATACCCGTTCTGCGGTCTAAATTTAAATAATGATTTGTGGTCTTTCATGGGGGCGATACTGACAGTATCTAACGCTCTGGAAAATGCCGCAAATATAATACTTATGTAAATTGTGAAATAACACAAATTATTAAAATAAAATGTAGGTTGGTACTCGTGCACGCCAAGATTGTAACCCGCGACGTCACGGAGGTCGTCATCCTGTTGAGTCGGGCCATATCTCGATATTTATTATTGTTTTTGTAAATTATTCTAAAAAAACATGAATGAAAAGACCAAACACAAATAACCTGACATTTTTAGGTCGGGATATCAATTTACCGTCCACTGTAAAACAACTTACAAAAATGTCCACCCGCGCAAGGCGCTTTTTAGTTCTGAGTGGCATCGTTGTAAATAAACTGAATGTTGCCAAATCTGGCGTTTTGCTTCACCAAGGACTGTTGAATACAAGCGAATTTTGGGCCCGATGGCGTTTCTGTGGGCCTTAGAAAACAATAATGTTATTTATAACCGTTATTGTTGACCGAGGTAGAACGAACACAGGTACTCTGTTTTTTGACCAGATGTAGGTATATTTTTTACAATGCGTGCATCTGACGGCCGGCCTGTCCGGTGGTGAAGCTTTGGACTCCCGTTCCGAAGGTCGCGGGTTCGAACCCGGTGTACGCAAATAAAGAAGTATTAGCATTTATATCTGAACCTAGATATTTATTCTGGACCACAGAATCAATAAAATTTTATTTTGTTAAAAGTATTTTGGTATTTAAAATTTTAAGTACTTAAAAAATTATTTATTTATATTATTTCATTTAATTCATTGTTATCTATTGAATTTAATGTGTTAATTATTGTGCATAAAACTATGTAAAACCAAATGCCAAAATGTTTTTAATAGAGATATACATAATTAAGAAATTGGCACATACATCATCACACATGTCATAATATGGAAAATCAGGACTAAAGATATATGAAGAAATAATAATAATATAAGCGATTAGTCATAATAGACCCGATATAGTTTTACATGAAAAAATTTAAAAAATTAACTTATATCATTGATGTCGCTATACCAAATTCCTGTAATATTCAAAAATCTGTTAGCGAAAAAATAAGAAAATACACAGATTTAGGAAATGAAATAAAAATATTACCATTCGTTATTTCGGCTACTGGCATTATACCTAGCTCTCTAATTAAAAACTTCAGGCGTATTAGATCTTTCAAAAAAATTATATATAAAGATGCAAAAGTCGGTCATTTTGAATACATGTAGGATAACAAAAGATTTTTTAAATATTTATGTTGAGGGATCAGTAGGATTTATAGGCCCTGTTAGAAGTTCTACCGAGCCGAACCCTCTGATATGAAAATATCTGGAGTCGGTGAATTATTTTCCCATTTGATCTTTTGTGAGTTGACGTGTTGTTCTTGTATTGTTTTGTATTTATTTTGCTTATATAATGCACTTACATAATGTTGATTGACTAGATGATCATTTGTGGAAAAGTGAGTGGAAGGGTTTAGTTTTTCCTATGGGGAAGATTTAACCCGGACAACAAAATCGGAAGCATAAAAAAAAAGAAATGTCAGGCTTTCTGTAAAAATATTGAAATACATACAATTAAATTAAATGTTACCTTGTATATATTCGTTTATATTCTAATTAAATAAATAATACAAAAAAATAGTGCCATCTGGTAACTGAAATTCATATAACTTTTATAACGAAGATTTACACTACCGCCATCTTACTGTTTTCAGGCAAACGTTTTTAAAATAAATTCTAGTTAGAAAAAATATTGTTTTGGAAATGAACAACAGAGTTCGTGTGTGTCGAAAATAGTTGATTTTGTCAGGTATACAATCACTCTTAAGAGCTTTTGCCAGTGTTTTTTTGTTTGTTGCCGGAAGTTTTAAATTACTAGGTAATGCGTTATATTGTTTATGTGCAATAACATAATAACAAGATAAACGCAGCTGCATGAACACGTGTTCCGATATATTATGAAAGTACTAATAATTTATTAGGAAATGGCATGCTGGCACGTTAACAGGATTTTAATAAATCAGCAATACGATTTTTACTCAGTGCGGATGAAGCAGTGTTCACAACTGTATTTGTCGGTATAACTATGTTTATTAGGTTATCGAGTAAAAAAAATATAAAAACACATTATGAAAAAATACGCACCCACTTTTGAAAATTGATTATTATTTTTTTGATATTTATTACTACATATCGTAAGACTTGCCAGAAAATATATTAAACTTAAATAAATAATTGTACGTACAAACAAGAGTTTTTATTTAAATGGAATAGGTTATTATAAGAAAGAAATAATTGTTGTTGCCCTCAAATGTCAATAAAATGTCAAACCGCTGAATCCATGGAAAAGATCAGGCGTGGCCGCCATCTTGGCAGCCATTTTTGTGCTACTGTTTTATAGATTTTATTGGTATGCTCTTAGGTATTTAATCTAGTCACTGATTCTAATCCAGTTAAGCCTTCGTCTCTCGGCTTTGTTTTCAACGTGACACATACAAATACACACACCTTACAACCTAACACTATTACACAAGCCGCAAGTACCAGTACATACTAATATAATCAATAAATCACTGCCAACTTTTCTTACAAACAATGAAGCAACAAGCAGCTAGGTATGTAGTACGCCCCTTGATGTAAACAGTAGATAATAGACCCGTGCCCATGTGACGAATGGCGAGATATCACACGAAATATGTGATACGAAAGTAGACAAAATGACACCAGATAGTGATTAGGTAGGTACTGTTATACTAGGTAATAATAATAATGATAAGGGCGCTTTACTACTTAATATACATATTTAACCTTCAACTTATCACTTCGACTTATAACTAATAACGTAATAACTTAGAGCTAAGATTTATAACTAGGGACTAACAACTAAAATTTATAAAGAGTTAGGGGGTGCAGGGGTAAAGTGCACAAACTGGGAGGTGATTCTGAGAAGAAAAAAAGGTTAAATATTTTTTTTCGAAATGCCTTTGTTTTTTCACATAACTCAACTTTTTAAACTGAAAACCACCTTAAAACGTTGGAATTTCGAAAAAAGATATGTCTCTTTTACTTGTATAATCGTGTAGAATAAATAACCTCCTGAAGTTAACGTACTTTACCCCCGGTATATATTTACCACTTGTATAGCTAGTGACTTACAACTAAGATTTATAACTAGTGAGTTACATCTAATGCTTATAACAGTTATAACTTATAACTAGTCACTTGCAGCTAAGACTTATGAACTACAACTAGTTTGGTCGATCACAACCGATTTGAGTCGAAAACAGTACTCAAGCACATAAAACAAAGATACCGCCAGATCGTTACAGAGCTGTTGAATTGGTTGAATTTTTGAGTTGTAGAAAAGACCCGTTCTCACGTGACAAATAATGTCAACCGTGTACAAGATTTTGGCGTGTTTCCCGACTGTGCACCGGTTCCGAAGGGATCAATGACGCTAGTTATCTACTCTTGCTGATTATCGGCGGTACCTACTCACCTGTTCCGTTAAGAGGTTCTTATGTAAGAAAACGTTCGATAATAATTATGCAAGCACCTTTACGCCTTCGTGTACCGTGCCCAGATGTGCCTAGGGTAGGAACTTGGCAGAAACGACAGTACCTGCGTAGTCCTGCTGCTGAAAACTCCGCTGTAACCTCTCACTCTTTCGATCGATGAATGCAACAGAAAGAGATGGTACAACGAAGCTATCAGCGGTATACCTTTAGTAGAAAAGTACTTGCGTATATATGAAAGGTGGCCCATATGTGAAACACCACATAACTTACATTAAAATGTACGTGCTCAAAGTACTTCTTCAAATTTATCTATCATCACCTTGTAATACCATGTACGTACTTATTTAGAAGGTACTATCTGACGTGTACCCGGCGTTGCTGGGGGGTTATCCTTAGGACATAGGCATATATCATCTGTTACTTTTCTGTAGTCCTTTTAGAGATATGCAATTCCGTAGTACATTATTTTGATGTATCTCTTAAGGTTTAGCCAGCGTTAACAATGTAAACGACGGAAAATATTTTTTTACTACTTGACTACAAACGTCGACTTTTCTCTACTTTCTATAACTGTAATATGCGTGTATTATATATATAAACCTTCCAGAAGAAATTATCCAAATGATAGCCAAAACCCTATCAAAATCCGTTGCGTAGTTTAGAAGTACTAAGCGCACAAACAGACAGGAGCGAATAGCAATTTTATTTTATACTATTAAATTAACTAGGTGACGTATACCCGGCGCTGCTCGACTGTTCTCTACTTCTTATACAATATGCATGGATTTTATAGATAAACCTTCCGGAAGAGATTCTCTAAATGATAGTGAAAACTTTTTCAAAATGCGTTGCCTAGCTAAGAAGAACTAAGCGCACAAACAGACAGACGCGGATAGCGACCTTATTTTATACTATTTAGATATTAATATCGAATTATTTGAATTTTTTTATTTTTATTTTATTTAGTAAAAGATTATACATTATTTAAGAAATGTTTTGACTGCCCAACTAGGAGGATTCCCGTTTTAGGACAGTCAATGATAATAAGATAATAATGATTTTGATAAGTATAGTATTAAAATAATAATGAAATAATAAGTATATGTAGGTATATTTAACGTTCTTATTCAAAAAACTTAACTCTAAATTCGACTGTTGTGAACTCCTGCAACTTATAAACATACATACACCCACAGTAACAACACGACAAAATACAATATTCTACAGCAGCACACATAAGCGTAACTACATTGCCCACTCTCCGATACAACGACTTCACGCCATGGGAAATCATTACTTGGGTGATGTTGACATATTCAATACCAACTTGGCAAGTTTTGTGGATCATTTTAAACATTTATTTCAACGATACTCCTAAACACATCATGTAAACCTACAAATAGCTGTAATGTTCTGTTTTTGTTTCTTGTGTTTGTATGACTTGTTGCATAGCTTTTATCAAATGTAATTATATTCTTATTTTTTATGTTTCAAAATATCTGTCAAATTAAAATTATACTACCAACCATGTAAAAGCCCTCTGGGCGTTAAATAAATAAATGTACTTTTAACTGGTGCCTAAGCCTGCTAACATATTTTGTATAAATATGAATAACAAAGAGAAGAAATAGAATAAAATAAAATATCCAATTAAACATAAGATTAACTGCTGCTTGGGTAGCATTCTAATTTAAAAGTACTAGGTAGGTACATATATACACATAATGATAAAGATTAGAACATAAAGGTATCTTTTACATGGTTTATTTTTTGTTGGAGTTTTTGTTGTTTTTTTTGGTTTGTGTTTGATTTCATTTTTTGTGTAGTAAAAGTTCACTCTCCTTTCTACCTAATAGACGAAACCAATTAGTGGTCAATTTATGAAGAATAGCTGTGTTTTCCTTTTTCCAAGCGAAGTTGTATAGTTTTGGACCTAAGGATGAGAAGTGTCTTTGAGCGAGAGATGTTTTAGTTGTGAGTGGTACAATTGGATTTCTCCGTGAGTGGCGGGTGTCGTGAGAGTGGTTAATAGATGGGTAGAGGTGGCTTTGTTGATGGGTGTTTAAAATTAATTTTCTCATGTATAGTTGTCTAACATCCAGAACTCGGAATTCTTCAAATAGTGCATCGTTATGATATCTAAATGGCTTTTTGAGGATTATCCTCGTATATTAGATTTTTGGTGGATTCTAGGTGGGTCGTAAAGATTTGTCTTTCAAATTCAAAATAGTAGGTCGCGTTGCTACAAAGTTCGGTATTCCGAGCCAATTGCGAAATTTTCCATGTTGCTTATCGTAAACACTTTATTTCGAGCCACGCACATAATATATAGTTCGAAAGCAAATCTAGGAAGGTCATTATTACAAAATGAATGGCAACGAAATGACGAATTTACTTCCCAAACAAAAAACACCGCAATTCATTCTAATATACAAATATAAACGATGTAAATTACGCTAAACAATAAACGCATTTTATTGAAATTATAATTGTTTATAATTGCTAAACAAAATAAACAAAGCAGTTTGGAATTTATACAGGATGTTAAGGGACGTACCTGACTTACTTTAACCAGTAATTTCTGATGTTATTTGACGTAAAAAATGTTAATTAAATTTTGATCTCCGGTGACATTTTCGATGCTTTTTTTTTTCAAAAATATTAAAAAAAAACTTTTACATGTCGTCACTAATCACTTGGCCGAGTAACGGACCAGTCCCATACATCGATCTTACCTGTCTAATTCCTACTGATTTCTATATATTATGAAAAAAAAAAAATTTCACCCGAGACCAAAATATAATTTACATTTTTTGCACCAAATAATGTCAGGAATTACTGGTTACAGTAAGTCAACAAGTAAGTCAAGTACGTCCCTTAACACGCTGTATAAGTACCACCTACGTGTACAGATTCATTTATTATTTGTTTAATTTTTTTACAAACAATGGGCGTAAGCCAAATACTGTTTGGTGATCGCGCTTTCGGAGTATCTGGGCCGAAGGCTTGGAATAAACTCCCTCCGGAACTAAGATCCATAGCAAGTCCAACAGAATTCAGGTCTAAACTAAAAACTAACTTTTTAAAGCTGTCATACCCTTAAATTAAAAATACCATTCCTGAGAGAAAGTCGAATTGTATCAAATTTTCCAATTATGTCCTAAATCCTGTATCTAAATTTCGCTAATAAACAATTAGTTAATGTTAATTAAGTGTTAATCTCAAGTGACCTACCAGGTAAGGTCTGGTAGTGTATATTATCTCCATATATAGTTAGTAGATCGTTGTAGAAGTGTATTATACTATATTTGTACAGCGCCCTTTGGGTGATTTTGCACAAAAACGGCGCTATATAAAACATTAAAAAAATATTATTATTATTACAGGTAATAAATAGCTGTCCGTTCCCAAAACTGAAGAAATTAGATTGAGGAGTTGATAAATAAACAAGTGTTTGTATAATTTGACATTAATATAATTATTTTAAAACGATTGGTTAACATTTCAATAACGAAAAATAGTCAGTTATCCATGATGCAATTAACTGTAAGATTGCCTAATTGAAAACAGATTAAAAGGTTATCAATAGAGACCGGATTATATGCAACAAAAATAGCCCAAAATATGCATGCAAATATGCAATAAAAATAGCTAAAATATGCACGAAAATCCATAAAAAGGGTTGAAATATGCATCATGAAATAATACAGGAAGTCATATTTTTACATATTTTTATTTTATTTTAGTAAGCTATTAGTTCTCAAGGATAACAATTATATTTTCGAAAATATCAATTATAAAATGTATTTAACAATAAAATTTAGAATTTACCTTTAAAAACGTATATGACTAAGTACTGTTCTAAATGTTCTGTAGACAAATTGTGTCTACGATCGCTTAATATATTTTTGTAAGCGGAAAAGGAACGTTCTACGTCTACTGATGTGGCTGGACAGAATTTAAATTTGGGTGCGATTTTTGAACTTATTGTTCCGGGCAAAATTTCACCTGCCCCGTTGATGAAGTTATCAATTTGGCACAAAGGTTCAAACACTGGGTTATTATTCAGTATGTTTTCAAATTTTTCTTTGAGTTTACTCGGGAATAGCTTTCGCAACGAGGAATTCATAAGGCGAATTTCCTTCATAACCTGAATAGATGCATTCAACGCCAATCCATGAGTTTCAAGCGTTTTTATACTTGCAGGTGTGGTAATCATAGCTAAGTTGCGAAATGAGTGGTAATCATAGCTAAGTTTTTTTTAATACTGGCGTCGTCAAACGATTCTTTGCACTGCAAAACTGCCAAAGCCTCTGCACTATCGAAGTCATTGATAACACCCTTGATGGCTTCAAAATGTTCATGGTAAAACATCGCAACTTCGATCTGCGATTGATTATGATTTGCCTTTTCAAGTTCTCTGCAGGCCACCAAATAGGAAGGTGAAGGTTCAAGTTTTAATGCACCAACAATCAAATTTGCAATGTAACGGCCGCAAGTGTCGGTGGTTTCGTCAGCTGAAATCCATATGATGTTATCCTTGAGTTCATTGCGTATTTCTTCCAGCACATGTAGATAAATTGATGGTATGTAATTTTTACGTAAAGTAGATTCATCCGGTATATTTTGATTTATGCAATATTTTCTGAGAAAATCCTTCAAGGCAGGATTTGTCAGTTTGTATAGAGGATATTGCTTGCAAGAAATGCTTCACATAGATGCTAAAGTGATTTTGTTGTTTACCTTTGGAGGTTACTTCACTGTTACTGCTACTTGCCACTGTAAAAACTTGTTGTCGTGGGCCCTTCTTCTGCACTCCTGCGATATGAACACTGGTTTTGACATGCTGGTCTATTTGGAACTTTTTTGTGCTAGAAATGTTTTTCTCGCAAACTCGGCAGTATAAAACTTTTCCGTCGTATGTAAATATTCCAGGATATTCAGCTATCCACGTATGGGCACTTTTTTATCAGGGGGCATGGTTCCCTTTCACAATGTACAACTTCGTGCAAACAAACAAAACACTAGACGAAACTCTAAAGAACAGCGCGTGCGACCAGTCAAAAACAAAATTCGCAATTCACTGAATTACCATAAAAATATACCAAATTACCCCTCATACGAATGAATGAATTGTTTTCGGCAATTAGCCGAATTAAACCGAGTAGGCGTGAGCGCAGGCGAAGATGAGAGAGGTTCCCCCCCGCTCCGGTCGCCGGCCGTAGCGTCAGTAAGATCAGTTATCAGTTCTTAGCTCAGCTTCGCTGGCCGCGCGCCTTGCTAGCTGACGTCTATAGTGTCTGTGAGGCATCTAAACGATATCAAGCGTAAATATGCAAGATCTCAAATTATTTGCTAAAATATGCAACTACCGTTGAAAAGGGTCTAAATATGCATTTGCATATGCAAATATGCAAATGCATATAATCCGGTCTCTAGTTATCAAATATAAATGCTTGTTGCATAGGCACGTTACAGGGTTATGAAATAATAATAATTCGGATATACATTTAGCATTCCTAAAGTTTAACACAAGTTTTTAAACCCGTCACAAGACGTGATTAGAAAAACAAACTAATCATCCATTTAATTATTGAAGATAATATTAGCGATTCTTAAGAGGAAGTTACAAGCCAAAAATGTGTACATTCTTGGTATAGCTTATATTGTAGGTAATAGGCATTGACAAACGGAGGCTAGAAACGTTCGATTTCAAACACAAAACTGGTTTTTATTTATTTTGTAAATAATTTTATAAGAAAGCAAAAAACTTGATCAAGTGAAACTGTCACAGATAATATTAGCTATAATACTGTATTTTTTTAAAGTTGGTTCCTTTACGCGTACATACATTTCTAATGAAAAAAAAATAAATTTTTTAGTAGTTTACATTTATATTTTTTATTGAGTAATTTTTTTTTTTATTTGTATTCTACTCAAGCGAAACGATAGGAAAATCTTCAATTTATCTAAAGCATATTTTTAAGTATTCATAATGTACACCAATTCGTTATATTGATTAATCAAAATAGTGATTTAGCATTAAGCTTCGCCTTAAATCGCATTAGTATCTTTTTCTGTTTCAAATTTACGTGAATCGCTAATATTGTCTTCAATAATTAAATATTACAATGTGGGGATATACTCATCAAGTTCTTCCAAAAATAAATAATGAACTTTTGTTTAAGAGCCCGCTTTCCGTGTAAAGAATTTAGATTTGGGTAACACCTCAAAAAAAAACAATATTTAGTTTTAAAAGAATCCGACAGAGGTGTCACGGTCTGAATTCGTAATAGGAATGATTTTGGGGACTTAATAATTTAAATGACGGAATTAAATTACCGACATCTATTGCCATTTTAGAAAAACAAACCTATTTTTAGTTAGCACCGATCAAATTAGAACGAAAGTTGAAATGAAGATGGTTCTCAAAATATGGGTTTATTATTATTAATTACGGATTTAATTAATTAAATATTTTTTTAAATTTTACAAAAAAGTAATTTGTATAGGTATAAAAAATACTTTACTTTACTAAAATACTACATAAAATACTTTCAAAAAAGTTAATTATTAACTTTCATAAAATCAATTAATATTTATATATTTTATTTTTTTTTTATTAGTAAAAAAAAGATACACGAATTACATATGCACTTTACCCCCAACATCTTGTATAATATGCGTAATATATTATTTATACACATGTAATATCTACTTTTGTACATTTATATAAATTATATACACGCTTACATTTTTATGCTCATCAAATTTATTATATTATAAAGATAGATAGAAAGACCCTTAGTGCCTCCTAAGGACTTACAAATCAGAAGACATTTTTGTAATTATTTATTGATTCATTTAAACAATTCAATAATTATAAAGAGTAATAAAACATGTATGCAACATAAAATTATATTCTAAAATGTGAAAGGGGCTTTATTTATTTACATTTTTATGAAATTACTACTTTTAATAGTTTAAGCTTTCAGTGAACTTTCAATTTTATTTTTAACTTCTCTAAATATTATATGTTTAAATTGTCAAATATAATTTAATCACAAAAACAAGATTCACTCAAAATGAAGGATTTGTGGTTCCGAAATGTTCCCATAAATACGATGAACGAACCCTAAACTATAAACTTATTACCCTAAACATGCTTTGATATGATCTGGAAACCTTATCGTCAATCTAAGCAAAGAGTTGGCCTAACGTCAAAGAAACTGTTGGAGTGTCACATGTGTCGCGTCAAATTTACAGTCATGGCAACTAACGCGCATTTCTCCCACTCCCTTGACACTAACACATTTTTCTTGTTGAACAATTTTTGGGACATCGGGGATATGTTAACAGCCGTCAAAAGCTCGGACAGTTCAGCAAGTCCAATTCCTGCAGGAGTCATCCCCGATACTGCTGCTACATTGACGTCCATGGTATGTTTAGGTTTTGGGTCGCATGTGTTGACTGTAAATTTGGCGCGACCCATGTTACATTCAAACAGTATTTTGAACATAAGGCCAAATCTTTTCTCAGATATGACAATAAGATTTCCAAATCCGCATCCAAAAGGAGGATGGTCCGATATGGATTTCAATTGTACATTCTTGTTTACGTACACACGTACATCAGATAAACTGTAAAAAAAAATAAAGTAATAAATAACAAAATAAATATTTCACAACACAATAATTTCATCGAAAATCTTAAATCCGTGTCACCTTTCTACATTTTCTATATTCTCTATATAATCTAAGAGATAATCCTTAGGTAATGCCTTTTCAGATTGTTCGTGGAAGCTAGAAAAAAATAAAATCATTGATTATAACTGCACTTCAAGTGACCTTTTAAATAACAGTAATGGGCTCAAATGATTTTATTATTTACCTCCGTGCTTTAACATCTTTACAAGACTCGGGCAAAACAGTCTGTAGCGGAGTATAGATTTCACATCTGAAAAATAATTAAAGAGTTTATTGAAAATAGAACACCTAGGTACGGTTAGTCAAAAAACGTACAATAAAGTCAATTCTGGGTAGAAATTGTACAGTTGACATTCAGGACAGGTTCACTCCCTCCTCCTCAAAAAATACCCTCTATACAGCATTCTCAAAGATGACACAGGCTCTGAGAGAAATTATTTTCTTCAGGGCCTCCTTCCGACATAAAAAAATAACATCACTGAACTAAATTAAATTCCCCACAGTTTCAGAACTTTCAATAGCTTCTTTCGCTCGCATGTTTATTATTTTTCTGGATTCCACGTTCGAGTATTGTTATTTGAAACAGATGGCCCATATATTATTATTACATATTATATTATATTTCGGACATCGTTGCAGTGTGAATCATTAGAGCAGATGTAAAGTGACGTGTGTATTTGTGTACGTAGAAAGTTAATTCACAAATAGGTAAATCACGATCGTATAGGTATACCTCAACAAGAAAACTAAATTAATAAAAATTTACCCCGTAATTTCTAATGCATTGGAATTAGTTTTATTTCCCAAAGTACCTATTCTGAAAAAAAAAATAATAACTTTTTACTACACAATACATAAATAAAAATATGAATTATTAATTTTTATAGTAAATTATCGTTTATAATAAATATAAGCTTATAAATCAAAAATTGTATTTTTTTCTTCTCACCTATTAGATAGGATATAATTTTATGAGATATCATTTTTTCTTTGAAATACGGGATATCTTTCGTGTATTTCCCATCTTTGAAAAAACAATATTTATTAACTCATAAACTTTACACGCGTAAAAATTATCTTTATAGATTCAAATATTTGCACGTAATCGCACGTCTGTAGATCAGAGAACGTTGAACAACACGTCTGCCCCCAAAGCCCTCGAGTTGGCGAATGAACGTCGGCAGAAAGATAGGTTAATCTTCAAGTCGGAGCGAGCGCGCTATAATAAATATGATTTAAAAGCAATAGGCGTAAGCGACAGTTGTGAAAATGTTTAATAAATCACGGCGTATTTCAAAAATAGCAAAAATCACTTTTGGGGTCTATTGAGTAGCATTAAAAGAAGCATTGTGATTTTTTTCATACATATAACTTGTAAAATAACAGAAATAAACGTGTTAATAATATTTTTCGGAGCATACTTTGCGATTTATTTCTATCGAGGGAATTTCAAATAATTACCGTTTCGGCTTTTGGAACAAATAGATACTATCTTAAAGAATAACATATATTTTTTTAAGAGCTTAAAAACTTCAAAATTTTAAGGAAAGTATGTCGGAAATTGGATGAAATTCGAATAGTGGGCCCTTAATAGTTAATTAAGGCGATGCACTACGTCGTATAATATTTTAAATTGAGCCGCTATCAATAACAACCCTTACGTAGATGGCGATAAGGTTTAAATTCCCGCTTAACACCATCCGCCTGTTTTGATTTATGCATGAAAAAAACATGGCCAAAAGGTGCCTTTTATTTTATTTTGTGGATGTCCAGGCATAAATATTTAATTTTTTTTCGATCATTTTATAAATAACTTAATTTGCCACATTATACAATAAAATCATAACCGAAAATGGGTTCGTAAGTAAGAGATTTTGAACTTTAAAGCAGTTTTCATAGGTCTTAACATTATTTTTTTGGGCTTATAAAAAGACTTATCTTAAAAATACTCGATTATTTCAAAGGCCAAGATGTATTCTACTCGCAGTATTTAATTAAAGCATCTGGAACATTTCTAGGCGACCCAATTTTCAAACCAAAAACACATGATTTTGCTTTAGGGGAGAGTATGGTATATCGTACCACTTCGCACTTAACTCTCAATACTGTATGATCGAAATGGGTTAGAGAATTGGAGTTCAAATAATTACTTATTTTATCGGGTACTATATTTATTTAAATCATATTTTACAGGCATCTGGAATATTTTCAAATTAAACCTTTTATAAAAAATGGTTTTCGGTACGATTTAACGAACCGGTACGGTTAATCGTACCGCCGGTATGGTAAATCATACCTAGATCATTATTTCAATTTATATCGAAGAAAACATGAACATTTTTAAGGCATGCATGTGTCGCAAATGTCTGGGTTATTGGTGCAAGCTTCATGCACCCATTGATGGCAACGAACGCACTGGATCCAGTCTTCTTTGGGTCCTGTCTTTTCAAAATAATTGCCAAAGCATAGGTGGCATACGTTTTCTTTATCGTCATCATCAATATCCGTGTCCGAATCATTCAAAACGACAATACTGTCAGCATCTTCACTATCACTACTTCTGCAATTGGCCTTCTTTCGTCGAGCACACTTCTTACCCTTAATGGGCTTTTTATCAGTTTTAATAATCTTATTTTACTTTTTTCAATTTTTAATTTGGGCATTTTGACAGCTGAGCGTCTACCAGCAGCAACATCTAGTCCTTTTTTATACGGACTTGCTGTTATTTCAGCAGCCTTTTGTGCCATGCGCGTGTTCTACTTTCCTTGGTTCTTTGGTATTGGAGAAATTTCAAGAATTGATAGTTGAAAAGATGTCGACGCGTTTGAATTCGTTTACCCCAATTCAACTTTCTGAACTGCATCTGGTGGTGAAAAGGAAGACTCTGACGAGGTCACTGGTGGTGGTGGTCGCAACAAAGGCTCTGACGAGATCTCTGGTGTTTGTTGTACTGAACTCTTTAATTTAAAACTAGAAAATAATTTACTTAAAAAACAACTAACAAATTACGGTAAATCGTACCGGTACGATTTACCAAACCACTTGTGGTACGATTTAACAAACTCTGAGTTTTTATGAAAAAATTACTACAAAACATGTAAACGACAGGTGACAATATGATTTTGCAATCGTAATTTTCAGAATACAAACAAGCTAAGTGAACTTAATTTGAGAAAAAACTAACATACCTACCTTTGAACACGAAATCACCTTACGCAGGAGCCGAAAAAATTTGAAAAAAAGATAAAAATTGAGAAAAAACAAAAATACTCCACTGCCAGCGCACGCACGATCCAACACTAAATAAAAATGGCGGGACAACTATGACGCTTCTAACGGTTGGCAGAATATTATCAGGATTAAAAAATAGTGATCCGTAGCAAAAATATCGAGGTGGTAGGATTTACCGACCGGTACGATATACCATACTCTCCCCTACTACGTATGGCATCGCCTTAATTAGTAATTACTTTGCGGGGTCATTTTGATTATATTTAAATGAAATACTTTGTTTATTCAACTTTTTAAGTAAACAAAGTATTTATATAAAATATATATTTAAACTAATTATCAATTAAATTACATATCATTTAACGGAAATTGGCAGTCGCGAATCTAATTAATACTTGAGGCAGGTCATGAACAAGTCGTAGAGTAGTTTTAAGCGAACGCAACTGCTGCCAATTTGGCTTGACTATGGCATATGCATTTGGGATATGAAGAGGAAGGTGGGGAAGTATCTAGCTATTCAGATCTGATCACCAAACACGGCTAAAGCTGTTTAAAGCAACGTCTCGGTTCCGAATGTCGATACAGAAAGTATCCACCACTCTGAAAAGTACCGAAAACATAGTATTTCAAATGAATAAATTGTGAATTAACACAAATTAATCAAACAAAATTTACTTGCGCGCGCCGGAATTTGAATTCGCGAACTCCGGATTCGTTGCCAAGAATCGTAAAAACACAACCACGGAGGCCGTCAGTTGGAGATTGTGTATGAATTTACAAATACGTCATCAACTGAAAAATTTAGTATGTCGATCTGTATGACAGTATAATTTTTAAATTAATTCTAAATGGATGCCAATCAACAATATAGAATCAAAAAAGAAAATAGTATGAATGTATGAGAACACCTCGAAATCAATGAACATTCGAACTTTCAAAAATGGTACGGACGGTAATATTTTCCCCCGCTCTCAGAATAAAATAGAATGCATTCCAATTACAAATGCGTCCGGGCGCTCGATTCGCGCGCCGTCTGCAGCCGTGACCCAAAAGCGAACCAGCTCCCGCGTCCTTGCGTGCATATCCCTGCAAGCGCAGAAAACCACGGACGGAGACGTTCCAACTTATCTACAAGCACGGCAAACCTCACCAAAAGGTCTTACCAAATATTGAATAAACAAATTATACAACAGACATAATGATTTGTTATTTTTTACTCGGGTCGTTAATTTTGCTAGCAGTTTTTTCGGTAGATGCGGTCGAAATAGGGCTGGAACTAAGAGTTAACTAGTTCCATGGGCTGGAAGGTCGCCGGGTCAGTTAGGTAGGTACTGCGTACTCAAGACTAGTGATGGTAGGTTAGGACGATTAAGTGCCTACTTTATCAGCCGGCCGGGCAGCAAAACAAACATGGCGCTTCGCCGTCTAGTAGTCTGGCACGCTCACATAAGGACTTTTTAATATTTCAACGATAAAATGGCTCGAGTTTGGCACTTATCGCGATACCAAAAGCGGGACAATTAGATGGGCAATGATTTTAGGGGGGGGAGACAAAAACAAAAATGATTAACGGGGGTATAACACAGAAATTACCAAAAGGGGTAAATGATAAAACATCAAACTTATTCGTGCCATGTCCGCGAACCAGTCCGGTAAACAGAAAAATTATTACGTGTTGGCTTTGTCGAGTGGAATGTGTTACATGCATCTAACGTGTGTGAAATTAAGCACACAACACTGTTTGGCGAGTCTTTGTGAATGGCGGCAGATGTAAATAATACGATTCTAAAAACAGCGACAGAATAATCAAATATGTAATCGTTTTATCTTCGATAGCGAAAATGCAGAAGGGAATAAACTAAAACATAAAATTTAAAGAGGGGAGATAAAAACTCTTGTTTTAATCACGATTACGTGAGAAAAATTGTTTTTTTTTTACATTTATTATTAACATTAAATTTTGATAATCATATTCAAATGAACTTTAAGAGAAAACTTGAAATCGTTACATAAACCCATTTTCCTATCTGATAGGTAGCTGAAAAGCAGTAAATGAATATTATATGACGTATATGGAACTTTATATACTCGTACATATAACGCGTTTCCAATCATTATAAATTATACACTTTTCGAATTATTAATTTTTTAAAAGAACACTTGAAATAGCTACATTGTCCTATATAGGTATATAGGACAATGTATATCTGATAGGTAGCTAAAAAGCAATAAATGTATATTATATGACGTACGCGTTTCCGATCATACAAAAATATTATAAATTGCACACTTTTGGGATCAAACCAATTTTTAAAAGAACACTTGAAATCGTTACATAAACCCTTTTTTCTATTATGACGTATTCGGTGACATAATAGAAACATATTTTCCAGTCATACACAAATACTATAAATTATACATTTTTGGGATCTAATAGCCTTGCCGCCGAGAGTTACGTTATAACCCTTTATTTGTTTATATGTCGCGTCGTTTATAAGAGGGAGAGGTTAGAAAAATAGACAATTTGGTCAAACAACGAATGTTGAAAACGGTTCCTAGCAGCGGAACTCCTCCGGAATTCAGAAATTAAAAAAAAATACAATTTTGAAAAATTGTGGAATTATTTCGAGTTTAATTCGAAATACGTAATAATCAATGAAAATAATTCTTACCCATATAATTCCTCATCCACTTCTTTTTCGGTGGCGGCATAGAGGTCACCCGGGGGCTGGGCGGCCTTCCACCCGCTTCCGCCGGCTCATACTTGTCATCCTCGTACTTGCGGCGCAAGGGCGAGCCGCCGCTTCCGTTCGAGTCCGGCCGGACCAGGGCGGAACTGAGGCTGTTGGTCCTCTCCCGTGGTGACACTGCACCACCTCGAGCGTGCCCGTTGAATTCCGTACGGACGAGAACGGAACTTTGCACGCGTGTCACTCTATCGTGAGGGGAAACTGCGACCACATCCAGTTCTTCTACATCAATGTCTTCGCTTTCTTCTTTGATGTTATGTTGAGGGAATTCAATATGGTAAGGTTCTCTCAAGGTTTGCTGGCGCACGTACGAAGTATATGGCAACTTGTTGACATTAAGTTGTTGCTGCTGTAGTTTGTCGACGATTTGCTGTTGTTGTTGCAGCCTGTCAGCATTCTGATGTTGCTGTTGAATTATGTTGACATTCGGCTGTTGCTGTTGAAATCTGTTGCCATTCAGCTGTTGCTGCTGCAGCTTGTCCACAATTTGTTGCTGTTGCAGCTTATCAACACTCTGTTGCTGGGATCTGATGATACTCAGTTGCTGCTGTTGAATTCTATTGGCATTGAGTTGTTGGTGCTGCAGTTTGGTGACATGCTGCAATTGGTGCTGAAGGCTTTGTTGCTTGTCGTACATCTGGAGGTAGCAGTCGACTGGCCGGAATCCCTGGCCTGCTCTCGATTGATTGGACTGGCTTGATTCCATGAGGACGCCCATTCTACTCAGCAAGACTGCAATAAGAATGCAGTTTCTTCTTCTCTTTTATACACAAAACAAATTAAATTAAAGAACTATTTTAAAACGAATATGTAAAGATGCCCCATTCGGGAAATCGTCGAAATTTAACGAACAACAGTTTTTTTCACTTCACTTTTTGTTTGTGGATAAAATTACACCCTCTGTTGTGTATTTTTGGGTTTTGAACACACTGAAATTATCACAAAGACACAAAACAATAAATATAAATTATATAAAAGCATAAAATTAAAAAAAAAAAAAAAAAAAACACAAAATACAAAAAAACTAAACTGAGAAGTCCGCTGTGATCTTAGAAACAAACAACGAATTAAATATATCTATAACTCAAGAAATTTTATAATAAAATAAGGCTGTTCGGAATTTAATTCGAAACTATTTAAAAATATATGTATTCACCGATTCTATTAAAAAGCAATAATTTAAAATTCAAATATGGAACGCAATAATTAATCGAACAAAAAATCCTGTATTAAACCGTTAGTGCGGTACCTACGTGGACAAAGTAGCCGAAGTGAATTCAAATTTTGAAAACGGAACACCACGGCGCGGCGGGCGGACACATGCATACGCGAAGACGTTTTTCGAACGTATGGAAAAATAGAATCTACAAACGGCTGACGGGCAAAAAAACCGGTACCCACCCAGCCAGTACGCAGAAAAGCGTCAAACAAATTTAACGCACGAATAAAAAGGAACAAATACTATGCTAGCAGCACAAGAAATGCACCTTGTTTATGAAATGACTTTTTTACAAGTGGATGCGATTTTCCAGTGAATTCGTGGTTTCCGCCGTAGTGTTGTTAATTTTTCTAACATTATCATCGTAGGTCGGGTTGGTTGATAAGCAGCGCGCGCGTGCTTTTCTGCGTTACTTGTCCAAAATGGCCACCGATCGTAAAATATACATAGCTATGTACCATATTACTGGCGATGTCGTTTCGATAATACGTTATTATTGACACAGTCCGACAGGGTCACGGCGCGGGTTTAATCGCCGGAGGGGTCAAGGAGACGGGTATCTAATAAATTAGTAATATTCAACCAGATAACGGCTAAAAGCGAAATACGACGATAAGGACGCCGGAAAATCTTAAGAGAGTCGACATTATTTTGTGAGTGATAATGGTATATAATAAATAAATCCATTCTTTGTATTGACAGCTAGTGATGGGCACAATCAAACTAAGAATTCGAAACATTATTTAATATATTTTTTTAATTAATTTAACTTTGAGCCAGACTATCGCAGAGTGTAAAAACTCGGGAAAAGTCTGAGTAGGAAACAACTGAACGGTGCACGGAGATAAATGAGTAATGTTGATTTATTAAAATCCTGTTAAAAACGTTATGGCACACCATTTCAACACATTCGTGTTTTAACGATAGTTTGTTATGAAATCTGTCAATTATTCATTCGTTAAAGGCCCGCAGTCCCGTTTTTAACAGGAATAAGAATAATTTTACCACATTTTTAATAAATTAGCAATATTTTATTTCGGTAAGTTTTCTCCGTGTAAAATCTAGGAAATTGAAAATATCTCAATATGGATTAAAACGTTTCGAACCCCAAATTAATTCGAAAGAATCGATTCCATCATACCCATTTTAAGTCACGTGTCATTACCAATTAATGCATTTCGTTGGATAATCAAAAATGATAATTGTGAAAGTTTTGCATGTGTACAATTTTTCTTATCTTAGATAAGTGCACGTGTTATCGAATGAAAACCAATCATGGATTATTAAGATTGTCGTAATGTCCCGATAAAAAATAATAATCAAATCTTTACCGCACGGGGATTTTCGCCTGCACGAGGCGATAATGTCGATAACGTTTTGACAAATTTTAAAATGCAGTCAAAACGAGTTTAACGCGTCGATTCTTGGAAAGGTGTCATTCTTTATCTAAAAAGAGATAAATAAATGGGTTTATTATGCGATAAGACGGTATTTTATAACTTGCGTTGGAGAAATGTGACGCTTTAGAGTCGGGGACGTCCCAAAAAATAGGTGGGGCGTACTAGAGTTCGCGTACTAAAGTTTGTAAAATAGGTGGGGCGTATTAGAGTTCGCGTACTTAAGTTTGTAAAATAGGTGGGGCGTATTAGAGTTAGCGTACTTAAGTTTGTAAAATAGGTGGGGCGTATTAGAGTTAGCGTACTTAAGTTTGTAAAATAGGTGGGGCGTACTAGAGTTCGCGTACTAAAGTTTGTAAAATAGGTGGGGCGTATTAGAGTTCGCGTACTTAAGTTTGTAAAATAGGTGGGGCGTATTAGAGTTCGCGTACTAAAGTTTGTAAAATAGGTGGGGCGTATTAGAGTTCGCGTACTTAAGTTTGTAAAATAGGTGGGGCGTATTAGAGTTAGCGTACTTAAGTTTGTAAAATAGGTGGGGCGTATTAGAGTTCGCGTACTTAAGTTTTTAAAATAGGTGGGGCGTATTAGAGTTCGCGTACTTAAGTTTTTAAAATAGGTGGGGCGTATTAGAGTTCGCGTACTTAAGTTTGTAAAATAGGTGGGGCGTATTAGAGTTCGCGTACTAAAGTTTGTAAAATAGGTGGGGCGTATTAGAGTTCGCGTACTTAAGTTTTTAAAATAGGTGGGGCGTATTAGAGTTCGCGTACTTAAGTTTTTAAAATAGGTGGGGCGTATTAGAGTTCGCGTACTTAAGTTTGTAAAATAGGTGGGGCGTATTAGAGTTCGCGTACTAAAGTTTGTAAAATAGGTGGGGCGTACTAGAGTTCGCGTACAAAAGTTTGTAAAATAGGTGGGGCGTATTAGAGTTAGCGTACTTAAGTTTGTAAAATAGGTGGGGCGTACTAGAGTTCGCGTACTAAAGTTTGTAAAATAGGTGGGGCGTATTAGAGTTAGCGTACTTAAGGGCCCACTATTCGAATTTCATCCAATTTCCGAGATATTTTCCTTAAAAGTTTGAAGTTTTTAAGCTCTTAAAAAAATATATGTTATTCTTTAAGATAGTATCTATTTGTTCCAAAAGCCGAAACGGTAATTATTTGAAATTCCCTCGATAGAAATAAATCGCAAAGTATGCTCCGAAAAATATTATTAACACTTTTATTTCTGTTATTTTACTTAAGTTACATGTATGAAAAAAATCACAATGCTTTTTTTAATGCTACTCAATAGACCCCAAAAGTGAGTTTTGCTATTTTTGAAATACGCCGTGATTTATTAAACATTTTCACAACAGTCGCTTACGTCTTATGATTCTAAGCATGATTATTGCATCCCCTCTCACTTCCTCACGCGCGTTCGCTATCTGCCTTTCAGTCACTGCTTAGAGAGCTTCGCGGATGGTCGTGTTGTTCTACGTTTCGTGATTTCTCCTAAATAATATTTATCGTAAATAATAATATTGGTATGGCGTGGTATGTTGAAGATCCCCTCCCCCTCTCTGAACGGGTCACGTAGTATGGGTACTGTATATATTGCGCGAAGAAATTCTAAAATCAAGCCGCACTTAATTTACAACGTTCTAACAGCATTACGTTTGTTTTTTTTTTGTCCTATTGTATTTGTCTGTTTCTGAGGCGTTTTGTAGTTGTTCATTTTGATTGGATATAGTTTTAACTTCGCTTTTCCATGTTCTGAGGAGAGAAAGTTTGCAAAGACAAGTTTTCGAAATCCATTTAACAATTTTTGATTTTGAGGTTCAATCTTGTGCAAATTATTTTAGTTCGTCATATTTTAATGGAAAATATTTATAAAGTACGTTGCCAGAGCACAGAATTGCATTCGTTAGAATCTTGTACAATGAATAATTATGCCCTAGCTAATTGCATAATATTCCATATGCATATTTAGGTATGTTCTAAAATGGTAATTATATGTCCTATTTAAATATTTTTCATTTTAAAAATATTAAACTTAAAAACTTTACAAAAAACTCAAATCAGAAATTGGTAAATATATAAATCGTCTTTGCAAACTTTGACATCTCATATCATAGAACTGTATATCTGATGTTAGAACGCGTTCCAACTAAGGCTTGATACAAATTCTAAGCTTTCTGGATCGAGGCAAGTAATATGTATAATAACACTGTAGGTACCTGGAATATGTAGAAAGCGACCCGGTCAGATTTGCATCTCTGCCAATGATTTCGTACAATAATAAGACACTTTTACGGTGGGGCAAACTACCGGCATTTTCGATAATGTATCCAAGAACATAAAGATCTTCATACTAGTTCTCAAACTTTAGGGAATTTAATTTGAGGAAGTTAATTATTGATTGGATATATAATAAATAATTATTTTGTTTTTCTTCCAATAAAAATTAGGTTTTCTATTATTTTATAGTTACGTACTTATTTATTCCAGAATTCGTCCATTTGAAGATAGTCTAATTTTTTAGGCGATCTGTTTTAAATAACTAACTAACTAACCATCAGGCCGTTTCCCCGCAGAGGTAGTCAGAGAGGACGGACCGCCGAACAACTCGGTCTTGGCACGCACTCTTTGCCTTACTCACATTCATACATCGTCTCATACAAAAACCACTTAACTTTAATTTATATTCGTCGATATATATAAATGTTTATTGTCCTGAAGAAGGTTGAGTTCAACCGAAACCGGTCGACGAATATAAATTAAAATAAAGTAGTTAAAACAAAATATTTATTTCATTTTGTTCTTTAATTATATTTCAGATGTGACTATACTCAACTGAAGAACGTTTTGTCCACATCTTGTAAAGATGTTGAAGCACTAAGGTAACAATAAAATCATTTACGCCCTTCACATTTATTTAGAAAGTTCTTGAAATGTAGTTATAATCAATGTTTTTATTTTGTTCCAGCTTCCACGAACAACGGGAAAGCATACCTGTTGAGAATACATATAACGACATACATATAACGTAATTCGCCGTTTCTAATCTATTAAATATCGCTATTATACGATTAAGGGTTTTCAAAGATTATATTTTCAAACATCATGAATCAAACTTCTTGCGTTTGATGCAAAGGTCTAGTTAATAAGCTGCATTCTACGCCATAAGGTAGAAGAAGCAAAAAACCTTTGGACGAAGTTATCACTTTATAACTCTGACAATAATAGCTTTTGAATTGTTGATTGAACACTTCATTGTAACTGTTGCTGAAGTGTAAATCTACATACAGTGTATTGACTCTGTTTGACATGTTCTCAGTATCTTGTTTATGCGATCGAATAGGTGACAAATCACCTTTCTGATGAGCAGTATCCTTTGTGTGGTTATCATCTTTCGCTGATGTAAAGGATACTTGGTCGTTCACATCAGCGAATAATCTTTTGGAGCGGATAATTTGGTGCACATTCTTTGGAAGTAAATAATTGCGACACTTTTTCGATGATTTACTTCGGATGTGGTTTCTTTTGGATTAACTTATAAGTACTACTGTCGCCAACCAATATAAGTTGCATGTATCAAATCATACGATTCAACGGAAGTTTTGATCAAGTTCATTAATTTTTGTACCATCCGTGGTCTTTAGGCAAAGCACATTGGTTCTCAGTTGCACAAATGCAACAATATTTACTTGTAGGTTTAAAAATTCTCCAAATTTTCTGTCAATAATTGCTGCTGCACATAAGAGGGCTGTATAATTTAATCTATATGTATGATCACTTCGCGATCACCGCCACTCCATCCTGCAGAAAACCTTCTTCAATAGCAGATTGACGCTCTCGCTCCACTGTGACTTCCACTGCGAGTAATGCACATTTCTTTCACTCTCTTGACATATATTTGCTTTATTATAATGTTTTTGGTACACCAGGGATAAGTCGACAGCCGTCAAAAACTCAGACAGTTGAGCAAGCCCAATTCCTTCAGTCATCCCCGATGCTGCTGCTACATTGATGTCCATGGTATTTTTAGGCTTTTGGTCGCATGTGTTGACTATAAATTTGTCGCCACATTTTACATTCAAATTTTATTTTGGACTTAAGGTCAGATCTGGGCTCAGATTTGACAATAACTTTTCCAAATCCGCGTCTAAATGGAGAATGGTCCGATATGGATTGCAGTTGGTTGATAAAAAAAGAAGGTGTCGATGGTGCATCTTTATTCTCCTTATTCCGACCGTGTCATTTGTATCCAACCTAGAAAATCAAAAGCTGCCTTAAAATGGATATCGATCTATGAAAACAATAACATTGATTTGAGTGCCAGTATAACTGTTGTAGTTTTTTAATGTTTGTATTGTATTACGGTCTTCATCATATGGCACCAGCGTCAAACGTTGTTACCAGGTTGTCTCTTTTCATATAACCCACTTTCATTCATCACACCCAATTTCACATTGAATGTACCCGATTATGTACCTGTTGTCGCTGACGTCTATTATTTATTATACCTGACGAGTTTTATTTTTCTTTATTAATATTTAAACATGCTACACTACTTATGAAGATTGTCAGCAGGTACGTAGTGACAACATTTTATGCAATTGGTAAATTTTCAAAGAAGGTATATGTATAAATAAAGATGATGATAAATTACCAACAAGATCAATTGGTTAAATTAACAGAATAGTATAAATATAAATATGTAAACAGCAGTAAAAAACTTATACACTAAACAAGTACAAATGAATGGTCACATCAATAGTTTCATATATTATATAGGTAGGTATATGAAGTATTACAAACATATAATGATATTCCTTTTCCTAACAATGTCAATTCTAATTACAAATACAAGTGCTTCAATAGGGCATCAATATAAATATCTGTATCTTATAGTCATTTCCTTTTATTATATTTGACTTGCAATACAAATGGTATTATTTTTGATTGTTTTTAGTTTATTGTATTTTTTGGGTACAACATAGTTTAAGGTTCTTTCACCGTATTTATTGGTATATCTCAGAACCACCAATTCTTCATTGTATTATGTTTGTGATTAAATTACATTTGACAATTTAAACAAACAAGATTTAGAGTATTTAAAAGTATATCGTATGTTATAACCAATAAAGTTCAAAATTAAATTGTAAGTTCACATGAACTTAAACTATTAAAAATAGTAGTTACAAAAATTTCTTACCTTTGTGAATAAATAAAGCACCCTCCAAACAAAAATACAGAAGCTTTTTTGTGAGAGTAGGTACATCATTAAAAATATATGTTGGAATGTAATTTTATGATTCATACATGTTATATATTACTCTCATAATTATTGAATTGTTTAAATGAATAAATAAATCATTACAAAACTGTCTTCTGATTTATATTTAAATCCTTGAGACACTAATGGCCCACACCCTGATAAAAAAGCTTAAAAATGTATAAATTATCTTCATAATACAAAATATGATAAGTATAAAAAACGTATACATCTATATAATTTATATAAATGTACAAAAGTAGATAATACATATATATTTTTTATACAATATGTCCGGGGGTTAAATGTGCAAGGAAGGTGATTCTACATGATAGTACAATTAAAAAAGACGATTTTTTGAAATTTTAACGTTTAAGCTAGTTTTCGGATAAAAAAATTTAATTGATTGTACAGAAAAAAGTATATTGGTCTATGAAAAAATGTTTTTTTAAGGAAAAAAAAAATGAAATTTCTTCTCCTTGAAACCTCCTGAAGTTTTTGAACTTTACCCCCGGACACCCTGTATAGATAAACTTATATATATTGATTTTATAAAATCATATTTTTTTACAAATTACATATTATTATAAAATTTAAAAAAAATAATAATTTATTGATTCTGAAATACCCCACAGTTGGACTTCCTTTGTATTGTGCCAGCTGTTGGCAGCTGACACGTGTTGATATTATTTCACATTTGTAAAAGTAGATTTAGTTTGGAGTCGTGTTAATAGATGTCTCGAATTCAGACATAATATTATTTTTCTTGAAGTGACGACAGAGACCCTATAGGCAATCTTACAAAGGTTTAAAAGTTGCCGTAGAGGCAATTCTCAAATTCTGATAGGGAAAGTGCACTCTTAAGTTTGTAAAATAGGTGGGGCGTACTAGAGTTCGCGTACTAAAGTTTGTAAAATAGGTGGGGCGTATTAGAGTTCGCGTACTTAAGTTTGTAAAATAGGTGGGGCGTATTAGAGTTCGCGTACTAAAGTTTGTAAAATAGGTGGGGCGTATTAGAGTTCGCGTACTTAAGTTTGTAAAATAGGTGGGGCGTATTAGAGTTAGCGTACTTAAGTTTGTAAAATAGGTGGGGCGTATTAGAGTTCGCGTACTTAAGTTTTTAAAATAGGTGGGGCGTATTAGAGTTCGCGTACTTAAGTTTTTAAAATAGGTGGGGCGTATTAGAGTTCGCGTACTTAAGTTTGTAAAATAGGTGGGGCGTATTAGAGTTCGCGTACTAAAGTTTGTAAAATAGGTGGGGCGTATTAGAGTTCGCGTACTTAAGTTTTTAAAATAGGTGGGGCGTATTAGAGTTCGCGTACTTAAGTTTTTAAAATAGGTGGGGCGTATTAGAGTTCGCGTACTTAAGTTTGTAAAATAGGTGGGGCGTATTAGAGTTCGCGTACTAAAGTTTGTAAAATAGGTGGGGCGTATTAGAGTTAGCGTACTTAAGTTTGTAAAATAGGTGGGGCGTACTAGAGTTCGCGTACTAAAGTTTGTAAAATAGGTGGGGCGTATTAGAGTTAGCGTACTTAAGTTTGTAAAATAGGTGGGGCGTACTAGAGTTCGCGTACTAAAGTTTGTAAAATAGGTGGGGCGTATTAGAGTTAGCGTACTTAAGTTTGTAAAATAGGTGGGGCGTACTAGAGTTCGCGTACTAAAGTTTGTAAAATAGGTGGGGCGTATTAGAGTTCGCGTACTTAAGTGTGTAAAATAGGTGGGGCGTATTAGAGTTAGCGTACTTAAGTTTGTAAAATAGGTGGGGCGTACTAGAGTTCGCGTACTAAAGTTTGTAAAATAGGTGGGGCGTATTAGAGTTAGCTTACTTAAGTTTGTAAAATACAAATACGGATGGCGACTTTATTTTATACTATTGAGAGATATTATACCTACTTCATTTATGGCCTGCTAGTTTAAACCTGACACGCCAATACCTACTACCTCTTTTTTATCCCATTGAAAAGCTATTGAACTATTCAAAACACGAAAAAAACCATCATAATATTTCGCCTAGTTTGGTTTTTCGACAGTTTAAGAATCATGATGAAAATTGCTTCAATTTGCAGGCCTTTGTGTTTCCTCCCTCCTACAACATGGGTCTCTTCCTTTCTACAAAAAGACCCTCCACACAGCATTCCCACAGGATGACAGAGAGACTGCTGTGTGGAGTCAAAGTAAAAAGAAAAAAAAACAATTTATTCATATGTAAATATGTATAAAATATAATATAATTTTTTTTTCAAATACTCAGATTTATTACTAAGGTTTATAAACAGTCAAAACATCAGACAACTGAGATTATTATTTGATTTAATTTTTGACCTATTCTAAAAAAAAACACAAATTCAAATTTGTGCATGTAAATAAATGTACGCAAACTTATCGAAAAATTTCAGAGGTGTCACTAAAAAAATTACGTAGACGTTTTCCACAATGGCAGCACCGGCTAGGAAAACCACCATGACGTGCACATCACAAGGGGAAGCGGCGAGGGGTAACAGCGGTGAGGGAGAGGGGAAGGGCAAACGGCCACGTGCTCTACGTTGCGCAACAGACCAAGAAGGCGAGGAAAGTCGGTGATCGCGAAAACTGCAAAACGGTCTATCCATAATACTCCAAAAAGCACTACAGTAACACACCACCAAGTAAAAAGATCACAAATATTTATGCGATTGTGTTGTGAATTTGGTGCCCTTTTTACTAATGCATTTCATATTCCTTTGCAACACGAGACGCGGCTAGGAAAGGGAAATGAAGGCAATTCCCGCCTATTCAAACCTGCTGCTTGGTGCGTCTTGTGACCGAGATGCAGTAAAATAGTGTAATTTTCACCATCGAGTAAAAAGGACAAAGTCTTAGTAGAAGCAAATGATCTAACAAGTATAATTTAATATGCTTTTTTTTGCTAGGTGTCGTATCTTCCGCAAAGATTTGCTAGGAACAGATGGGAAAGGTCGTCCATTGTCGAGAGGTGTGCACTTAGTTAGTTGTGCAAGGAATTTGCATACAGCTACAGTCAAGCGAGAATATAAAACAGTACAAAGGTTCTGAATGCAAAGGGCCGACTAACCACGCAGCAATAAATGAATGAATACGTTTTAAGAAAAATACATTTTTACTTGAGTCATAAATATTATGTGTGTATATTTTAAGATGGATTTGTGCAAGTACCGGGTGCCTACTTAATTAATATCAATAATGGCTTCCATTGGTTGCTTTTGGACACCTCTTATTTCGTTCATACTAAAAAAGGAATGTAGAATTTGGAAGGTATAAAAAACTAGACGTAAACAAGAATATGCAAAAAAAGATGCATCATTATGGCTCTGAATATCAGTCAGTCCGTATACTAGTTATGTGCGAGATTCCTCGATCAAATTTAAGCGGGCTAAATCAGCCGCTTAAACCTTGGTAAGCGGCACAATAGTTCCATTTTTAGACAACGCGGCGCTAGCAGTAACAAATGTCAAATATGACGTTTACGTGAGTAATTACTTACTTCCATCTCATCGAAATATTGATATTTTCATCAATGGCCTCATACACACAAATACTTCATTTATGAAAACATCACAAGTACATGACCACCACACAAGACAACACAATAAATTATACACAAATTCAGCAAAGACAGAGTGTGGTAAAAGAAACATAGGCCATGAGGGTGTACACATATATAATCTCCTTCCTGATAGCCTGACAACCGTAAATAGAATAAATATATTTAAGAAAAAATTGTTTGCCCTCAAGATCAATGAGCAAAACCAAAATGCTCTTACTTAAGAAAAATATGTTACTTAGGTAGTAAACCATAATTATTTATATAAATATTATTTTTGTTTTTAATCAATGTACACTTAAGTTAACAAAGCGAAATATGTATTTCTTTTAACTTAATAAATAACAAAAAAAAAAAAAAAAAAAAGAGCGACGTTATTAATTGATATTCAATCTAAAATGGACAAATAGTCTGGTAAGATATTATAAGAGGATTTTTTCAACGTTCTGGCAGTGTTTTCAGCGATTGGTTTGTCACAGTTTCATAAATAGTGCATTGATTCCAGCAAAACAAATACTGTAGTGGGAACTTTATCAAAAATTACACCCGCTAAAAAATCAGCTGTCGTTGGCATTTTGAAACGCGATGACATTAGAAAGCATAGATAAACCACACACGTAGACAGTAGTTTGATTTTACAAAGAAAAAGCACAAATCGCCCTCTATTAAAATCATATAATAGACAATACGTATGATATTGCTAATATCCAGAGATGTGCAAAATGGGTACCCAAAACCATTTGAAATGCAAAATGGAAATGGGTCAAAACTTTTCCATTTGAAAATGCAAAATGCAAAATGGTTTTTAGAAAAGCATTTCAAATGCAAAATACCTATTTTCAAAATGCAAAATGGTTTCTCAGGTCAAACAATTAAAATAATTATAGAATTTTTAAACAATTTTGTCATTTAATAATGGACATCAATGTAGAACAAACATATTACATGATGGTAAATCGAAAAACACCACAACTACAGATTATGAAACCACAAAAAATTTGCGCGGGACTAATGTTGCCAACGTAAAAACATAGAAACTGCTATCTAACATTTAATATTACAGCGTCATGGCCCCATGTTCAGTATTTGAATCAGTATTTTTTGTAATGGTATCACTCAATTGCCAGGGCTCCTGGCAGGGAGCAACTTGACAAATGTAAATTGTCTAGCGAGGTTGAGGACCGACTGATATTTGGGGCTTATGAAAAAAAGATTAGTAGAGATAGTAGGAAGAATGTTGCAAAAAAGCATTTAAAATGGAAAATGCATCGAGAAAAGCATTTAAAATGCAAAATGCAAAATGGTTTTTAGAAAAGCATTTAAAATGCAAAATGGATAATACCCATTTTGCATTTTGAATTTCCATTTGAAATGGATTTATTTGAAATAAAGCACATCTCTGCTAATATCTAGGCTTCCTGCCCATATACGGATTACGTTCCAAGCCGTGCTAAGCTCGACAATCCAACCAAATCAACTGATACCAATACAGGACGAACTCAATGTCAATATACAGGGTTTTCCAATAAGAGGTGTTATTTTGAATAGCCCGTTATTTCGGTAGATGTTACTTTTGAAGCTGTCATTTTTTGACATTTGACAAGTAGAAACTACGCCATTAATAAAAATGGAACGATACACGCTTCAACAACGCAATAAAATTATTAAAATTCACTTGAATGAATCAAATGTAAATCATCTGAGGCCCATTTCCACCTCGATGGCTTCGTCAACAAGCAAAATTGTCGCATCTGGGGCTCGGAAAACCCAAGAGTTACTGTTGAAAAGCCTCTCTATCCTCAACGTGTGACCGTTTGGTGCGGTTTATGGTCCGGCGGAGTCATTGGACCTTACTTTTTCGAAAATGAGGCTGGAGCAACAGTTACGGTGAATGGATTGCGCTATCGAGAGATTATTAATGATTTTTTATGGCCGGAATTGGATGGTATTGATCTGGACAATGTTTACTTTCAACAAGACGGCGCTACGTGCCACACAAGAAACGAAACCATTGATCTTTTACGATTGAATATCAAAATAACACCTCTTATTGGAAAACCCTGTTTAACTACCATGGTCTAATCTATATACAGGGTGTTAAGTGATTCTTGACATTATTTGTAGTAAAAAATATAAATGAAATTTTGGTCTCGAAAATCTCACGAAAATTTTTGTAAAATTCCATACAAGGCTGCATTGAATGAGTGTCCCGGCCTTGTGATCTAGGTGGTTTTGGTACACGTCAGTTAGTTACCGTTTTTAAGTTTGTTGTAGTTAAGCGCGCTTGAAGTGAAATGACACTAAACTGCGCATATAAATGCCATGTTATTATAATTATTAGTGTCTAAAAAACATGCACAACAAATCTACGTTATAAAAAATTTCAAATACGTAATGCTGAACAAATAAAAAAAAAAACTATGAATGGAAAGTGGTTCGCGATAAAAATCACGTACCACATATAAAAAAAACAATGCCAATTCCATGGGTTTTATATAAATATTAATAAGTTGCAATAAAAATAAAGAATCAATGACCGCGGGTAGAGATATGACCTCCCAATTAATGACGTCGAGACGATACAGGTTGAAACTAAATTGGCATGTGGACGTGCCTGTAGTCATCACGTTCAGCGAATAACTCGTTAGGTTAGGTTATGTTACACTAGCGATTCGTGCGTCAGCGGTGTAAAGTATCTCTATAAATTTGCGGATACGAATCTAGCCTTGAGAACATAAGCTTGCACATAAAAACCTTCGACTAAATGCAGAAACAGACGGTCGGTTTGGTAGATTACCCTATCTTAACAGGCGTCAGGTAGTCATGCTGTCCTTGTTCTGACCTTCTCCGAGGAACTAGCGTTATTGATCCCTTCGGCACCGGTGAAACACGCCAAACGCGCGCTCGACATTTGTACACGGTTGACATTAGTCACATGAGAACGGGTCGCTTCTATGACTCGTTCTTGAGTTCAACTGTTCGGCTGTGGAACGAATTGACAGCCTATGTTTCTTCCCTCCATGAACCATGTTCACTCCTTACTCTCCTCAAAAAAAAACCCTCCACACAGCAGCCCCAGAGATGACGAAGGCCCAAAGGGAAATCATTTTCCTCAGGGCCTGCTGTGTGGTGTTGATGTAACAACAAAAACACTTGACCTTCAGAACAAGAGGATGGTCACGGTCTACATTGGATTTCGAAAAACCACTCCTCCCTCGACCACTTTCCCACCAGAAATTTAATACTACCTACTTGATGAAATTTTGCACACTTGACATTCAAAATAAGAGAAAAATGACTGTCTACATATGATTTAGAAAAACTCTTTCTAAAGCTCGGTCAATGCCGGGGACTTCAGCTAGGATTAACTACGGCCCTGCCGCTGAGAGTTCCGTTGTAACTTTTCTTCATGATACCCGCATCGTTCATGAGATGGAAAGTTTCAACAGAGCATGACAATAAGTACTCGAAGTGAACTTATTGTCATGGGAACTTTCGAGATTATTTTATAAAAGTTTTGGTACCTTGCTTTTTATTATTTTGACGCACCTTTAGATTTTCAGATGTTCCGCTGAGAGCTCTGTTGAAACTTTCCATCTCATGAACGATGCGTTATCATGAAGAAAAGTTACAACGGAACTCTCAGCGGAACATCTGAAAATCTAAAGGTGTGTCAAAATAATAAAAAGCAAGGTACCAAAACTTTTATAAAATAATCTCGAAAGTTCCCATGACAATAAGATCACTTCGAGTACAGTCAGTAGAACGGTACAGCCCTCATAACGCGGGAACGTCGACCTCGGTAGTTGCGCCACCGACAATAATTTGTTAGTTTATTAGGCGACCAGCAATAAGAACGCAATCAGCCAAGCCGTAACGCGTCTTGCGAATATGCCAGGCCACTCACGTTAGTGTTCGCAGACTGATCCGATACTAATCAGTGTAATTGCCACCTCTGAAGATTTAGAGAGCGAAATCTTCCCACCGCACTTTGAGGAGGTGGAACCATTGACGTAAAAAGAGATGTCCTAACATGAAATCCGGGCATCATTTCGACGAGCTGGAGACAAACCACGTGACAATCATTTTGGAACCAGAAAAGTTCCAGCATGTCTTGATCAAACGACGACATCATTCGTAAATTGACCATCGCGACGAGCGAACATTACTTAGCTTAGGGGACTAGTAATTCGTAAACAGATTTTATTTTTGAATACTTAATAGTAATGATAGAATGCTAGTTAATGCTAGCCAGAAAACTGTTCGATTTATTCATTGACCAGTCATTGAAAGGGTGACGTCTACGTTACATTGCCAAACTAAAAAGTGATGAACTAATTTGGATTGAAGGTGTCTAGGATTTAGAACGAAAATATCAGCTACATTTATAAACTCATTGCCCATCCTATGTACCCTCTCCATAACAGAATTGAATACGAAGTTATTGTTGTCAAATAATATATTACATCTAGTATGTTTGAGAGGACCAATGTAATGACAAAAAACTTATAGCGTCAGGGCAGTCAAACCTTGAATTAGTAATTACATACAATAAAAGGGCATAACATATTTTTCGCCTTTTCTGATAATTTAGATAAATTGAATTTGTTTATTGTTTTTGTGTTTAATTCGTAGAACTCTTTTTTTTTAAATTTAATTAAAATCAAATTTAATAATATAATTAGTTCAACAAGTATTTTATGGTTTTTGTTATTGTTACAGCTGTTTCGGCTTTCAATGCTATTTTCAAACTGTGGTTATAACCACTTTAAGACGACTTATTTATATGATTCTATTTTAACCCCTCCCAATTTAAAGTGATTTATAACCGGTTAACCGATTTACTGATAACATAATTTATTTATTTATTAAAAAAACAGTTTTTAATATAAAAAACATACTCTGCACATCTCACTAGGGCATTCCTGTATCAAGATGTGCAGCTTTACAATTACATCATTAAAAAAATACATATATGTAAACTTAAAATATTAATAACATTAAATGTAAACCCAAAAAAGAAAAGTTAATGACACGGTTGTTTCGAGACCGGTAGACAAAAGACATTTGTTACAAATATAAACAAAATTTTAGTAACAAATGTACGAAAAATAAAACAAAAAAGTCAACAAAAGAAGCAATGGGCAGTAAGTTTATAGTTGGAAAGAAAGTTGGAAAAAATTGTGACAATAGATTTCATATTCTGCTTGTCTTTTATTTAAAATGATTTATTACCGGTTAAACCGATTTACTGATAAAATAATTGTGTTTATAGATTTCATAAATTCTGTTATTATATATATTTCTCTTTTACATTGGGAGGGGGTAAAATAGAATCATATAAATAAGCCGTCTAAACGTGGTTATAACCACAGTTTGAAAATGGCATTGAAAGCCGAAACAGCTTTAACAATAACAAAAATCTAAAAATACTTGCAGAACTTAATAATTATATTATTAAATTTAAAAAAAAAATGAGATTGCTGTGTAAATTTACATAATTGATTTCATTTGTTGGAAAACCAGTCAATAAAACAAAATTTAAAAAGAAGCATAATCTACATTAACATGCACTGCCAATTAATCAATAACTGGTAAAGACACCGCATACACAAAAATAATAATAATAATTATTATTAGATACGTTCATATAATAATGATTCAATTAGGATTGGGGCGGGAACAACGACCTCGTGCAAATTGCAGCGGGGAGTCAAGCGACGTAATCAGCTGTTGCGTGCGATTCAAGATGGCGGTCGTGCGAATAAAACGTCTTATCGACGCTAATCGCCGCCTTTTCTGCAGCTAATAATAGCTATGCATTGTATTTGCCGACGTTTCTCGGCGTGTGGCCGCCGATAATACCTGAGGTGATAACGGCCACAACAGATTACCCTCAAAAATAAATAATAATAAATAACTATTTTAGCGTTTCTTGTCGATGAAGGTATCTCAAATGGCCGCGTTTGATGTTTTTGATTTTGTGCAAACTTTTAGTAAATTCTTAACGTATCGCAGTACCTGCTTTTGCCATGATAATATACAATGACCAAATGCGGAATTATTATGATTTTTATGAACCCGTGTTCCTACATAATACGTTCGTAATTTACTAAAATTTTATTAAGAAACCTACAAATTCATTAACCGGATTACGAATAATTTGAAGAGATTCTTAATTAATCAGCAATATTTTATCAGCAATTTGTCTCCGTGTATGATATAGTATGTTGGCATGTTACAAATTACGATAATACACTAGTATTTATTATGCATAACTAAAGTGTCTCAGTAACAATGTTTTGTATTTGTTAACTAACTAAAGATGTCCACTAACTAGGAAAATAATTTTCCTCAGGTCCTACGTCATCTATGGGGATGCTGTGTGGTGGGACTTTTTAGGGAAATAAAGGAGAGGAGAAGTTCTGGGAAGGAAAAGGTATGAGGGGTGGGTAGGAATCTGGGGGTCCATGTGTCCAGGAGTGACGAACGTATGGATCCATCCCTCCCACCGCGGTGCAAAATGATGGGTCGAGAGAGTCCGGCTGGAGAGGTCAAAAGGTCTCCCTCAAACAGTCTCTCACGATCGGCCCGCCACGCAGTAGGTGGGCAAATGCATCCACCGCCAAGACCTAGACAAACCTAGACACCAAACGTAGCGGACCACTTTAAGTGACCTATAGCAAAGGTGTTGGTTATCTATTAAATGGATGCCTTCCAAATTGTAGTTTATTATGATATGTACACACTTATTATTATACTATACTATTAGGCCATGAAAATTGATGAAACCAAAACAAGGTTAAATAGGTTAGTGTTTGTAATGACTTTATATCACTTTGTGTGTTGAGTTATCATGGAAGCAGTAATGATAACTGGGGACAGGCAGGGTCCAACATTGGTTGCAAGCAGGCGAGTAAAACAACTAAATAAACTAATACAAGTGCCGTCTGAAATTGTCACTGTGTTGAGTTATGGTGGAAGCAGTAATGATAACTGGGGACAGGCAGGGTTGCAAGTAGGCGAGCAAAACAACTAAAGTGCCGTCTGAAATTGTCACTGTGTTGAGTTATCATGGAAGCAGTAATGATAACTGGAGACAGGCAGGGTTGCAAGTAGGCGAGCAAAACAACTAAAGTGCCGTCTGAAATTGTCACTGTGTTGAGTTATCATGGAAGCAGTAATGATAACTGGAGACAGGCAGGGTTGCAAGTAGGCGAGCAAAACAACTAATAGAAGTGTCGTCTGAAATTATCACCGCGTTGAGTTTTCATGGAAGCAGTAATGATAACTGGAGACAGGCAGGGTTGCAAGTAGGCGAGCAAAACAACTAAATACGTCTGATAGAAGTGTCGTCTGAAATTGTCACCGTGTTGAGTTATCATGGAAGCAGTAATGATAACTGGGGCCAGGCGGGATCCAACGTTGGTTGCAAGTAGGCGAGCAATACAACTAATACAAGTGCTGTCAATTTTTTCAAGGAATCATTCAATCAATTTGCATATAGAATAGATGGAGTGAATTCAGAGACATGTGGCTTACGCCCAATGAGGCACGTAGCGTGCGAATTCCTGCAGCGAATTATTATCATTATGTAAGAAGCTGGTTTAGCACGCTGTCTTGCCAAACAAATAATATTAAAAATAATCCAATTTTCACTAAAAATATAACAGCTTTCTTTGCATTACTTGCCCAATAACGCATATTGATACAAGTGATTATTCTTTTTTTTTTATATGTGTTTAAAACAATTGAGGCATTTCTATGTTTCAAAGCAAGCCCGTAGTACTAAATTCAACAAGGTATTTTTTAAACTTCATTAGACAAAAATGTATCGGCAATATATATTTAAATTCCCAGAATAAAATCTACCTTCTCATATTTAATAATAATAATATTTGGCAGATTTATATAGCGCATTTTCGGGAAAAATCATCTCGACGGGGCTGTATCTTATTCTAATATATATATATATATATATATATATATATATATATATACATTATATAAAGAAGTGTGTCTGTGGCTTTGATTTCTATACAAATCTAGCTGATAGAAGACATGTCACGAGCAAGTGAATCAGATAATTGAGTCGGGCCATGTCAAGAGTCAGAATAATAGAAAAGTATGTATGAGACGACGTATGAATGTGAATGACGCAAGGAGTGTGTGCCAATACCGAGTTGTTTGACGGTCCGTCCTCTCTGCCTACCCCTGCTGGGAAACGGCGTGATGGTTAATTACAAATCTACAGTTTTATTCCGAGATTGATCAGATTTTGCACACTTGACCTTCAAAACAAGAAGAAGGTCACCCCTGTCTATATCTAATTTTGAATACCTATCCCGCAAAGCCCGGGCAACGCCGGGGACTTCAGCAAGTATAACATCTATCATTCTAAGCATAAATAGTACAATTCAAAAACAACATCTTCTCAGGATAGCGATTTCAAATTTATGTGAGTACTTCTAATGGGTGAAGAACAAATGCCTATTTTGAATTGAAATATATTTTTGAGACTTTTCATTTTGATACCACGTGAAGATATTGTCCCAGAGATTCAAAAAAAAAAAAAAAAATTTATTTGACTTACACTCTTTATACCTAGATTGCTTAACGTTTTCTTTTTTCACAAATCAAATTTATTCATAAATAATTTAAATTTTGCACATTTGACGTTTTATTAATAAGGCCCGTTAATTTATTGTGTAGTTATACAGGGTGTCCGGAAACTCGTAGTACAAGCGGGAAACTGGTGAATCTACATCACATTTGGAGTCGATTTTGTAGTATATTTTTTTTTGATTTGAGCTTTCGTTATCGAGTAAATCGAGTTAGAAGTTCATTTTTTTTTTTTTTTTTTTTTTTTTAATCAAATTCTTATAAATTATTACTGAATATCAAAGTACCCAACTAATTAAAACTATTTGAAAGTAAAACAAATGAAGAAACTCGGATTTTAAGCATTATTTTGAAATCACCCTTCATTTAATCCGGTGTAATCATAAAATATTTCTGCTCTGCAGGGTTAAAACATCTGTTGTTCAACCCTATACACCAGAAAAAACTTTAACCCAAAAATAACCGAAAAATATTTTTTTGGTTTTTTTTTTTTTTGTGAAAATGCTCAAATCAAAAAACTTTATGTTTTTTTGGGTTCCCCATGTGGTGTAGATTCTCCAGTTTCCCGCTTGTACTACGAGTTTCCGGACACCGTGTATATCCCTCCAGGTGATATTTCTAAAAAATGGCGCTATACAAGTTAGCCAAGTATTTATTAAAATATTGTAGCGTCAGTTAAAAGTATAAATATTGTAGCATTAATTAAATGCAATCCAGTTCACTGTAACCTTGGAAATTGGAAGGAGTATTTTTTAAGCCGCATTCAGATAGAAGTAAAAAAACAGCATGGCGTTTATTTCTAGCCCATGACAGTCACCTTTTTTGAGCACAGCCCGTGCGTTTTTTTAGAAAAATACAGGTGATGTTTTTTTTAACAACTTCTCGTATTCTTACTGTCCGGAAGACGTGCATACAAAATGACAAGCATGATGTGTGAAAGAGTAATTAAAGGGCAAGGGTAAATGAAGGAAATGGTAAGTTAATGTGGAGAGGGTTATTATATAAATAGTTCAATGGCTATCCTTGGCTACGAATACAGAGGTCGAAAGTACATATCGAATTTTATTTCATCAATTTATGTTATTTTACAATTTATTAATTTAAATTTGAAATTATAAATATAATACATATAATATTTACTACAAGTTCTAGAGTAGAAGATACTTCCAGTTTTAGTATTTCCCTGGTGAAGGACCACTATTAACCCTTTCACACCCGCATTATTGTTTCCACACATATAAAATATGTAATGCTTGATAATACCTCAGAAAATTATTTGAAAATTTATGGCATTTAATTTTTTTTTTTTGAAATTTTTCTATGTTAATTTGGATTAACATTGGTAGTCAGAGGGTATTTTTTAAATACTAACGTAAAATAAACATAACACAAAAGTAATACAAATAACTGTTTCATGTCAAAAATGCACATTGACAATGAAGTGATAATCTCTAAGGAACAAAGAAATAACATTTTAGCTAAAATTTATTCATAAATAAAGAAATAATCTAGGATAATAAATCTTTCAAAATTCGCCATACTAGTCGAAAACATGTCCGTCACTACCAGTGTTAATTTGAATGAACATTGAAATTCATTTACAATATTCTGGGAAATGACTGTGATCAGTGAATTGAACTGATGTTATTATTATAGAACACATCTTAATGCGTTAAAATATTTGTAATTCGAGTATAAAATATTGATATCTCACCATAAATGAAGTAATCAATGACGGCAGAAATTCGATGAAACTCACAATCAGCAGATGTCAAAATATTTATCGTTGTTGTGGAGGGAATAAGAATTTCAACCGAGCGGAAAAAATAGACGCCACAGAAAAGACTACAAACTATAAGAAAACATGGCTTTTCACAGTTACGGAAAAAAATTCACAAAGTTCATGTTAATTTGAATTAACACTGGGGCTGAAAGGGTTAAGAAACGAAACGTAGCTTGAAATTACTTAAAATATTTGGTAGATCAGATCTGAATAGCCAAGCTTTTCCCGACCTTTTTCTACCGCATCTCCTCTCCCTCACCTTCAGCCCCACCGATTGGAGATGCCATAATCTCACAGGTTCCAGACGGTTGGGAGCATTTGGGACTCTTGCGCAGTACTCAAATGAAAAAAGTAATAATTAATGATTTCCGCGGCAATTTACCGATACACCGGCGAATCAGATATGAATGATGAGTGAATGTTACCGAAATTAGCATGGATGAGATAGAAAGATCAATTAATTATTATTTCTATTAATTATTATTATTTCTGACAAAAAACCAGAAACTTTTCTGTGCCTTTGTAGATCTACAAAAAGCATACGACCGAGTCGACAGGAAAAAGCTATGGAAGGTGTTGTCCAAGTATGGAGTGAATACGAATCTGACTCAGGCAATTGCGTCTCTGTATGAGGGAAGCGTTGCATGTGTTAGGGTGAACGGTGGTTTTACGGGGTGGTTTGATATCACAAAAGGTGTTAAACAAGGCTGCGTAATGTCACCATGGTTATTCAATCTATACATGGATAATTGTATGCAAGAATTGAAAGAGGTGGGATTGGGCGCGAATTTGAGTAATTTGAAAGTATGTTGCCTCTTGTATGCTGATGATGCGGTGCTGATTGCTAATAGTATGGATGATCTGCAGTCTCTCAAGAATGAGTTAATGATGAATGTAAGTAAGTCTAAAGTAATGGTGTTTGAAAGAGAGAGTACGAAAACAGTGTGCAATATAGCTGTGAATGAGGAATACTTGGAGCAGGTGGATGAGTTTGTGTATTTAGGAAGCATGTTAGGAGAGATGGGAAGGCTGACAGAGATATTGAAAGAAGAGTAAATGCAGGTAACTCCATTAATGGAGGACTGAACGCAGTTGGCGCTAACCTGTGCATGATATAATATGATCGACGAAAAGGAAAGGCCGTTTTTTCTATAACTAGGATGATGCAATCAAAACATTGCGCTGATTTTACTACGCGATGCAAACTCGTTATTAAATTATAAATATGATTTAAAACTTTGACGGTCAACAGAATATTAATTATCTGTGTTGATTTTCGGTGTTCGTATTACACAAACCATATTATATCTCCAAGCAGCTAAAATCAAGTTCAGAAATATTGACCTTTTTTATCTTCTCAAATATTTACACAAATTTAAAATTAGCTAAACTCTAATATATTTATAGGCAGAGTAAATTGAGGTCAAAATGGTATGAAATTTCATACGCAGTTCGTTAATACTGAGAAATGTATATGTTATGTGGTGTACTGTGAATTTCCCTCTGATTCGCAATTCACTTGATGTTCGGGAGATATTAATAATACTTCGGTTCGTCTGAGATTACGAGTATGTTTATTACCGTGACGTATTTACAATGAATATCTTACTGGACTTACGTACGTTCTATATGATGCTGTAAGTTGTTCTGAAGATTCTGAAGCGGGAAGATCGCTTACTGAGGATGCTCGCCTGTAGATCGGCTAACATCGGCTACCTTCGTAACCATTCGGGTATTAGACCCAAACGTCCGACATGTGGTACTACTACTGACACGTATGCAGTCTTTTAGCGAGAATTGCCTTATTTAAAAAAAAAACTGACACCTATGGAGACACCTTAAAACTACATAGACTATATATCCTAACTTGAAACTACACACTTTGATAACATTAGAAAAAACTTGTTCTGAAGGAAGTTGAATGTTCGATTCTGAAATTTTTTGACACGGGAGATGAGGTTAGGCCATTATAAAAAAATACTAATTTATTTAACGATCGACTTGAACATATGTTTTAAGTGTTAGAAATACGACAGTGCTGCTGCAGCGTTCAAATGAATTATAAATAAAACTATAGTGGTCAAAAACAAATTTATGTGTTTTTATTATAAATTATGATGAGCCACAAAGTGAATGCTTTTTACAATTACGAATTATTTTAGGTTTTAAAACATACCTATTATATCGAATTTACAGAACATGTCGCTCTTCTTAGGGGCGAATTCAAGTATAGATTTAAGCGATTTTTTTAACGATAGGTGCAATATGAAACGCATATCAGTTGTCAATTTTACACTTACGTATTGAATATTTATGGCAGTAGATAAATGAATTGTGCTACAATTATCAAGTTCAACATTTTTTGATTTCAAACGCGACATCTAAAATAAACAAAAAAATACCAACCGTTGATCAAACATTTTCATAATCTATAAACACCTTTATAAACGTGTGGAAGATTTTAAGTTTATTTCTGATTCTGATCGTTGTACTAAAAACGCATTATTAAAGGCAGTTGTTGAAGCCGATTTTGGCTGCAAACTGTGTGAATAGCCAAATACCAACTACCTTTAGCGCCTCCGGCAACCTCTATTAATGGAATAAAATACGAAAATCGCTTCGCGTCAAAAGAATCCTCGTGCGGCCGACATCTAAAAATGAGCATTTAAATTGTGATTTAATTACACAAGATTCTACCTATCTCGAAATATAAAACAAAACCGCAAAATGTGAGATGATAAATCAAGAACAACATTGGTATACTAAACAAAGATAAAAAACTTATAATTCACTCATGCAAGTCATCTCGGCTTCAATATACATACATTCAACAACAATAGTATATAAAATAGCACAAATAAAATTAAAAAATACCACTTATCATTAATAAGTAAATCCGTACGTTTAAAAATAAACTTTGATAACAATAACACATTTAGTATGCTCTTCGGTACACATGTCGGGTTTGAACCATTGAGATATATAGATAGAGTCTATATTCGTAGCAAAATCAGTGCAGAATGTTGGTCGATGTCGCCGGAATACTTCCGACCACAAACGAACTCGCCAAATGGAGTCGCCGACCGCCCGCCTCGCCACCGCCCGGAACATTTGTGATCTTTGAGTTTTTTTTAAATTAAAATGCCAATTTACACCACTACTGATTATGGTAAAACACTATTTACCGATGAAAAGTTATACCATTGCTTTCCCTATCTTTTCCAGTACGACTTGTACAATATCTCAGCGTGCATTGTCGGCATTTTAAAGTCATCGCTGGAGACCTGTGCCCGGCGAGCGCCTGTAACCGACTGAAGCCCGTGGTGTCTCACAGCGGACAATGAGCCGATGTTTGTGCCCCATACTTCGAACGCCAATGTTGGCTCTATCTATATACCGCAATGGTTTGAACGGAGTACGGAGGTCGTGATATAATACTATTATCACTACTTATGTCCCGTGAATTCAAAATGATTACACAGCACGAATTATTTGGAAATTTCGACGCGCTACACGTGTAAATCAAATGCAAATAAGAGATAATGGGGGACTATAACACTTATAGTATTATTATTATTGTCACCGAGAGTGTGCAAAATGATCGTGCGAATTTAAGAAAAATGCTTTGATGTATTGGAGGAATTTACTTTTGAAAATTATTATTGCTACTGGCGAATTAGATGCGTCAAAGCAGTCAAATCTTAGAGATTAATTATTGCTAAAATAGACATATCTATCTTGTCTTTCTTTTTCCGACAAAAATGCTACCCTAACTAAATAACTAACTAACCATCACGCCGTTTACCCGCAAGGGTAGGCAAAGATGACGGATCGCCAAACAACACGGTCTTGGAACACACTCTTTGCTTCATTCGCATTCATACATCGTCTTCTGTTATTCCGCGTCTTGACACGGCCCGATTTAAGTATCCGATTCACTTGATCGTGGCTTGTCTTCCTCGGGCATCGCGTTCGCTTCATGTATTTTTCTTACACTCCAATCTTCGTCCATTCGCTCTACATGCCCAAACTATCTAAGGGTCCCTTTCATAATCTTACTGATTACGCTCACATATTTGCTTTCGTTGCGAATCCACATTTCTCACACGACCATAATAATACTAATATTGGACAATTTGTATAGCGCCGCTTTTGTGAGATATCACCTCAGGGGCGCTTTACAGTTGATGCAGGTATTACAAAAAATAGAAATATTACAGAAATAAAGTGAAGTTAAGTTAAGTAAAATGAAGTACAGGAACAGGTGACATGAAGATAGAAGATGGAGACTCGGCAGCAAGAATCCTAGGTGGTGAAGAAACTAGACCAGCTACAGCAGCGAGAGTGTCCACCAACAGTGCCAACACGAGGTTCGTCATCCGTCCAGGTATGTGTCTAACGCTAATAAAGCGCTGACACCATATCCTCACATAGATACCAATATGGTTTTACCACACATATCCCTCAGGGATCTCATTTCTACAGCATTCAGTCTACTTTTGTCCTTCATCTGCCAGTTCCAACCCTCACGCCATACATCAGGGTAGACACCATCACTCCATTGTGGACTGCTAGCTTCGCTTTATTATTTTGAGGACAAATAATTCGTAAATAGTTTAGACAAAGTCCAATAATCGAGTCTTATAAAAGAAAAAAATTTATAATCATTTGCACATCGATAATTAGTAGTGTTGATTGAGGAACAGAAATCAATTATTTCGGAGACTATGGGGAGGGATGTTGAATAATGACAGCCACACATTCTGTGTGTGGCTACCTTATCTATTTAGGTGGCACTTAGTACATTTGTACACACAGACAACAAAATAAACAAACTATGTACCAACTATAAATGTGCAATTTACATAGTGCCTACGTGTTGGAAGCACGCTCCATTACTATTACCGTGTATTTATGAATCATGCATAAAAAACCCCTGGTACTAGATATAATTTATGTAGCCTTTTCCTGTCAGTAAGTAAAAGACAGATAAGACATTATAGCTCTGTTTTCCGATTTCTCCAATTAAACTGAGCTGACCCCGGAGTTAATTATTGTGATATTTTGTCTAAACCACGGCATATCTACTTTGAAAATGTTGCGAACCTAAATAAACTGCTAAGACACGGAGAAAAATGTTTATTGCTAATTTATTGAGAATCTCTTTTAATTATTAGTAATTCCGGATAAAAATGGGATTGCAGGCCTAACGCATGAATTAACAGGTTTCTTGATAAACTTTTAGTAAATTACTTACGTGTTCACGAAAATCCGAATATTTTTGCATGACGAAAAATTTTGTATCGTCATGACATATCGATAAATCATTCTTAAATTGATGGAGAAAACTAAGGCGATGTTTTAGAAGTAGATGTCTGGCTATTTAGATCTGGATACTAAACATAGCTAAAGCCATTTTAAGTGACGTTTTGTATGTCAGAAGCGCTCTGGTGAAAGACCATCATTAGGAATTGAAACGTTGATTTAAATGGCTTTACCCGTGTCTGGTGACCAGATCCGAATAGCCAAGTAAGTACTTTCCAACCTTCCACTTCCTAACCAAAATCGTCTCATTGAATCTGTATTTGAGCACACGGTAATGGTTGAAAATGGTTAAAAAAAATAGTAGCCTTTTGAAGAAGGAAATTGAAAACCATAAAAAACATATGACGACGTGGTTAAGCTTAACAGATCCTGTTATCCGGTATTTGATGGTTACACCAAAACTTAACGCCGAAAACCACATTAATTTAATTAATTATTATGAGCGGATCACGGTATCACTTCTACGTAAATAAACACACACTTCACCACAATCTACATATCTGTCCTGATGATGGATACTAGTGTAACGCCATCCGAACCGTTGGCTAAAGGAGGAAGCGCAGCAATCTAAAAATGAACAGACCTTCAAAAGAAGCTGCGATAATAAGATGAAATTGGGGGTTACCCATAGACATATGAATATTAGTAGACCTGCTCTAAGTGATTAAAAGCGTATGGCCTCAAGTGAATTTAGAAAACGTGACGTCATCATTCTTGTACGAACTAGCGTCGAGCTATGGTCGAGGCATCATCGGTTCATTTTACGAAATAACACGGCAAAATGGTGGCTTGTGCTATGAAAACTTGTAAAAATAGATGTGAAAAAGAGAATAAACCCAATCGTCGTATTACATTCCATATATAAGCATTATTTTACTTTATTTTAAGCATATTCACATCGTATAATATGGATCAGTTGTAGAAACATATACTATCACATCGAGATACGTCTGGACGCGAAACACAAAGCTGGTTGGTTGCTGGGAAGTAAATTATGAACATTTATAAAAGTGTCTTAACTAAATACGTAAACGAAATTTTCGACTCTGAAAATAGAAGAAATTTATTTTGCCGAATTTGGACTTCGCAAATTTGTTCATAACGTGGCGAGTAATTTGCGCTCCCATGTAAAAATGTCTATTCATTCAAAAGCAGATTTTACTTTTAAGAACTAAATGGTGATATTATAATGCGAGATGCCTATTTTCTGTCAGATTGATTTATTGACGAATCACAGTCAGCTTTCCTCCCTGCGTCCCGCAACTCTTGTTTTAACCCCTCGTCCTCAACTTCTCGTCTATTAATATTCATATGTCTGTGGGGTTACCGCAATATAATATCTCTGAATAGTCTAAAATAAAGTTTGTGCGCTTAGTTCTTCTAAACCACGCAACGGATGTTGATAGGGTTTTCACTATCATTTGGAGAATTTCTTCCGGAAGGTTTATGTATTTATAAAACATGGATATTATATTCATTGAAAGTAGAGAAAAGTCGAGCAACGCCGGGTACACGTCAACTAGTTATGTACAATTTAGTAAGTTTGCACGAATGGCCAAACCGGTATTACACCGTACCCGTGGGTACCTGGCCGTTCAGACCCAGTAGTGGTGGCGGGGGCAGTCTGCTGAGTGTAGGTACCTGTATCCTGTAGTCATTGGCCTTTAGGTAGACCGTAAGACGGACCTTATATGGCACGGAATCTAACTGGAGAGATTCGATCTCGAACTGAAGTGAAGTTTGTCTTGAATCGATAAGGTATTGAGGTAAGTACCTACTCAAAAACAGAACTAAAATCAAGTTACTAAGTTGAATTCAATTATACTTCTCTTCACAGGCTGTCAAAGGAGGTTTTTAAAAGGAATGATTAGCTGATGTGTACCCGGCGTAACTCGGAGGTATGAACGGCTTGGATTAAAATCTTAAACCAAACATATTATTTTACCGGACACAAGTTTTTGTTTCACTTGATGGTGCCATGCCTTCCCCGGGCGCCCCCGACTTCTACCATTCACCACCGCATATCATATTGTTAGAAAAACTACATTCCCGTACAGAGATAATACAGGGTTTCCAATAAGAGGTGTTATTTTGAATAGACCGCTATTTCGGTAGATGTTACTTTTGAAGCTGTCATTTTTTGACATTTGACAAGTAGAAACTACGCCATTAATAAAAATGGAACGATACACGCTTCAACAACGCATTGAAATTATTAAAATTCACTTGAGTGAATCACATGCAAATCATCTTGAGTGATGAGTGATGAGACCCATTTCCACCTCGGTGGCTTCGTCAACAAGCAAAATTGTCGCATCTGGGGCTTGGAAAACCCAAGAGTTATTGTTGAAAAGCCTCTCTATCCTCAACGTGTGACTGTTTGGTGCGGTTTATGGTCTGGTGGAGTCATTGGACCTTACTTTTTCGAAAATGAGGCTGGAGCAACAGTTACGGTGAATGGATTGCGCTATCGAGAGATGATTAATGATTTTTTATGGCCGGAATTGGATGGTATTGATCTGGACAACGTTTACTTTCAACAAGACGGCGCTACGTGCCACACAAGGAACGAAACCATTGATCTTTTACGATTGAATATCAAAATAACACCTCTTATTGGAAAACCCTGTAGTAGTATTCCTCGGGCGTCTCCGACTTCTTAAACCATTCAAACACTCTACTCTAAATACCACTGGCACTAATAAGAACAAACCTTTCAACGAAATCGGTCGAAATAGTTTTGGAGTCCATTGGAGTCAATATACAAATATTCATTTATATACGAGTATATAGGTAGAATCCCAAGTCCTCCATCACGACAAGCAACATTTTCGGCTTACTGTGATGGTAGGAGATTTTCAAATTATTGTCAGGTAATTTGTAACCCGGGAATGTTTCTTTTAAAAATGAAACATAAATCCATTGATTTTATAACTTATTTTTGATATCTACAAAGGTACCCCACAGAAGGCAAAGATAACTACGCCGATCTGTAGTTGCATTTCAGATAGCGCGTGAAGTTAGTAGGATAACTTAGAAGTTAGATAAACTGCTAGAAGATGCAGAAGAGGTAATAGGTACTTTTATTAGTTCTACACAATTAAAATAACTTTCGAAATTTCTGAGGTAAGAGGGGACTTTGGGGGGAGGGTGTTTCAATCTAGTTCGATCCTCTACGTATTCTCTTAAAAATGCCCTGTTGCTTTTTCCGATAAATACAGTGTATTTGCCCGCATAATAATATGAAGTTTCCAAACATTAAAATAAGAACCATTTTAAAGATAATTAGGTTTGTAAACTTTTAGAACAGCTGGCAAATGCGCTAAATACGAATACGCCAAAAATAAACATAGCCGAACTGTCAAATCCCACGAAATTTTGAAACTTTAATGTAGTATTTTCCGTTCCCGGATGTAAATAGTTGGCTTTTATATAAATTAAGTTGAATCAAAGTATTATTTCAAGAAACATTCGCACTAAGCCAGCAATCCTAAAAAAACACCTTTAAGTCTAATCATATGATAACATAAACAAAAGCACCTCGATTGACAATAGCAACAATGCATCTTTTCTGATAAAGTAGACTCAAACTGAAAAATCACAAGAGAAGTCACGAGACGCCAATGTTTTGAACAGCTGATGCATGCGAACCGACAATCATAGCATTTGATTCGGTTAAGTACGAAAGATTTACGACGTAGACATTTTTTTCATTGATCCCCTGCAAACGGGTGACTACTATAATATTTAGTAAGTATTATGTTATTATAAAATTTAAAAAAAAACTACTAAGAACTTTGCGTTGCAATTCCTAAAACGTCACAATAAAACACAAGAATACATACGCGTGGTAACGGAAATGTAAAGAACACAATAAAATGTCCACTGTTTAGTATAAGTACGTCACTGGCTAGCGGAAAGAAAATTTTTCTTCGATACTGAAAAATTTTAGCACTGAATTTATACTATTTGATGTCTTTATTAATGCAGTTATCACAAGTTAGGTTTATGACCAATACTAATTGTTTATTTCTTAACACATTACCATTCAAAGTTTATTTTTAAACATCACAAAAACGCTGGAAAAATCATTATTACATCGGTGCAGTAAATTTCATATGACGCACGCCGGTAGTGGGGAAATTGGCGAAACAGAGCGCACAGACGAGTATAGCAACAGGCGTCCAACCGGCGAGGCGGTTCGACGCGAACTGGCAAATTGAGAAAGACGGCGACGGCAAATCGGCGGATCTTCCGCGCGCGCAGCGCAAGAAATCGTGAGAAAATCACGCGCCACCGAGTCAAAAGGTCGAAACTTAGACAAATAACAAAAATCTGAGCATATATATAAAAATGCACTTTTATACTCATGTTGTTTTACTAGCACCTTTACTTGCGTGGTGCAGATGAGTCGTTCAGAAAAGTGGTTACCACTGAAAGAAAATGTATATTTTTACCCTTGCGTAACATTCTTTATGCTTTTAAACAATCTGTCCTTTTTTCTCGTGTGCGTTACTTAATGTACTTTGACTGTTTGGCGATACATTTCCCCGCCTCCCTCACTTCTAGGAGGAATGAAAAGCCTGTTGAGGTATCCACGGCAAGGACGTTGCCATGATAATATGAGTGTAATGTGTAAGTTATTGTTACAACGCGCTGTTGTTTTTGAATTTAGAATACACGTGTTGTTTTGAATGCGTTCGGCCGGATGTGGAAAATAAAAGAAAACACAAAAGGTTACAATTACAAAACATGTTATTTTGTTATTTAACACATAGTATAGTGCATTCAAAACAATAATGGACATATAAACACGTGAAAATAATAGGTTAATGCCGCAACAGGGACTCGAGCTCGCGATCTTCCGGTATACGGGCGACTGCTCTAAATCACGGAGCTATAGAGGCAAGCCGCAGATCTGCTGTAATTAACAAACAGTAACAGTAGCGGCTCGTGATATAGACATCGAAGCCATCATAAGCGACCTCACCAAAAAGTTTTGGTGTTTCCTTAAAAAATTAGAAGAAAAAATATCTCCTGAGACATTTGGTTTTTGTTAGTTACGATATTTTGGCCGTTGAAAGACAAGTTATAGTTTTTTTTATGTGGATACTGCACAAGAATCCCAACTGCTCCCAACCGTCTGGAGCCAGTGAGACTATGGCATCATCTATGAGGCTGAAGGTAGTGAGGACTGAGGAGGAGAAGAAAGTGGGAAGGATGAAGGTGGGGAAGTACCTGACTATTCAGATCTGGTCACCAAAAACGGCTAAAGGGCAATACTGAGAGTATCCACCACTCTGGAACGTGCAGCAAATATAATATATATTCTTTTTAATGAATAAATTGTGAAATAACACAAATTCAACAAATAAAATTCATTATTATTTTTTTTGGTAAACTAATGTTTAAGACAGTGGTTCTTGACCTTTTTGGAGGTACCGAACCCCACCAGTTACATATGCGCATTCACCGAACCCCTCCTAATTTAAAAAATAAAATTAGATTTTTACAAATTCAAAACATGGCATATATTTCTATATAGGTGTACAAAATGAAAAAAAAAATATAAAAAAAACAAAGATCAAAAAAATAAATTTTAATGGTTAAATCAAAACATGAAACATATTAATTATTATTTACTTTTAAGTATTTATATTTAAGTATTATATAGTATTTATTTTTTAGTCGGGGGTCTTGACCTCCACCGAACCCCCGAGACTGACTCACCGAACCCCTGGGGTTCGATCGAACCCAGGTTAAGAACCACTGGTTTAAGACAAGATTTTTTATGCATAGCACAAAGGGTAACAATTATTTTACAAGCAATAATTATTCACCTGAAACACTCATCCACATTGAAAAATCTCCTGATAAAAGATTGGCGTCATGTATCTTTTATCAGGAGATTTTTCAATGTGGATGAGTGTTTCAGGAGAATAATTATTGCTTGTAAAATAAATAAAATTTACTTGCGGACGCCAGGATTTCAAACCGCGATCTTCGGATTGCTTCTTGAGGATTAACAGCCACTGGTAACTGGTGGGAGACATACGAAAGACCGTTGGTGATACCGGTATTGAAGGTCGTAGGGTATTAACGACTCGTTAGTGGCACTTACCTATGGATTCCGAGTCCCCCCGCACCCGTTCCTGCTGCTCTATGAACTGCGCGGCCTCCAGCAGCGTGGCGAGGCTCATGGCGCCCGGCACCCCCCTCCGACAAGCACCCCAGCGCGCCACCCACCTGAAAACAGCGCACACACCTTATTATCCTCCCAACTCCTTCTGCATGGAAACAAAAGAGACAGAATATAGCGGGCTGTCGAGTGACTCCAATCAAATAGCAGATACGTTTTCTCACTCGTCCTGAATGGAGACGAACAATACAGAATATAGCAGGCTGTCCAGTGACTTCAACGAAATATCCGTAGAAATAGAATAAAGTACTCAATTTATTATATCGATAAGAGTTCAATTTGTGAATAGTCACTGCTGCAAATGAAGCTACGATAAAGCGATAGGCACGCGAAAACGTACGACGGATCTATTGTGCATTGGCTTCTCAAAAGCTGGACGTACAGTACAGCAGTGTACAGGGCCCGCAGATACGTTAACAGCAGGTGCATTCATGTATGTAACAACATAGCGTCCCGTGATTTTCACAGGTAACTAACTACAGGGTTTTCCAATAAGAGGTGTTATTTTTTGAATAGCGGGCTATTCAAAATAAAAAGTCTTATTGGAAAACCCGCTACATAACATTATAATTATCGTGTACGAAAGTAGTTCGTCCACTGATCATTTCGAACAGGCGATGCAATGCGAATTAATGCATAATAAGTAATGAAAATTCGATCGCTTAAAAATATTATAAAAGCTCTAATTAAATACTGCAAGTAGAACGTATCTTGGCTTTGAAAATAATCGAGTAATATAAGCCTACAAAAAATACTTTCATGTTAATGTCCTGCTTACGAATCTCTTTTCGAATGTAATTTTATTGTATAACGTGGCAAATTAAGTTCTTTACAAAATAATCGGCTATTTTTTTAATTTTTGTGGATGAATATCATAAAATAATAAATAATGAATATATAAAATTTGCATTATGGCTTTTTTTGCACAAATTAACACAGGCGGTACACAACGAATTTGTAACTAAGAATTTCAACCTTATGCCATCTGCCGAAGGACTTAGATCGTATATGTTGGTATCAGCCCAAATTTCTCTATGACTCTGACTGCACGATGCTTCGCTCGGTGAAAAATATCTTCGCTGAATAACAAAATATCGTTAGGCTAGCGATAACTAGGGTCTCAACTGAATTTTAAATATCGCGCGCTTTCGAACTACAAAATCGACGCACAGTGGTCAAATTTTAAGAAATCGTAAATTATTTAATAATAATTAAATCCATATTTGTAATAAGCATTTACTTTGTGGCTCGTCATAATTTACAATAAAAGATATAAATTTGTAAAGAAAAAAGAAATAAAGATGTAAATTTTAAACGTTTTAATATTCTCCTGACGAAGGAAGGGTGCTTCCGAAACCATTAGAGTGTAATTAAAATTAAAGTGGTCTAAAACAAATTTATATCTTTTATTGTAAATTATTAATTCATTTAATTTTCCACACAAATTTAATTAGTGTCACTTTTTGAACTGCAACAATCATTTAATAAAAATAATAATTTGTAAAGCGCCGTTTTTGTGATAAATCACCTTAAGCACGCTGTAATAATTTTTTTGAGTTCCTAGGCTCTCTTATCCCATTTTATGTACTTACAACAATGTGATTTTTTAAATTCCGAAGTTATATTTACTTTTTAAGGGATAGGTCGATTCAGGCGGTTGCTGACGGTTTCACCTCTTCCTCGCACTCCATAAATGCTGGCGTCCCACAGGGATCGGTTCTGTCTCCGACTTTGTTTTTGTTGCACATCAATGACCTTTTGACATGTGCACCGATTCATTGTTACGCGGATGACAGTACAGTTCATGATAGCTTTCTGTTTGACAAGCCCCCAAAGGGCACACAAACTCCAACGGCTCGGAGGGCTTTGAAGCAGAGAATGGACGGTTATCTCGAGAGTATTTCCTCCTGGGGTAAAAATAATCTCGTCGAATTTAATGTTTCAAAGACCCAATCCTGTCTGATTACGTCTAAAAGGGATCCAAATGATAATCTAGTCTCCTTCAACGGAAGCAATCTTCCGAACAGGCCTTCCATTGATATGCTTGGTGTAACTATAAGTGACCAGCTCAGGTACGGGGGCTCCATCGAAGCCAGAGTAAGGTTGGCCTCTCAGAAGCTGGGCGTACTGTACAGGGCCCGCAGATACTTTAATAGTACACAACTGCTCACCCTGTACAAATCGCAAGTGCGCCCTACTGTCGAATTTGGCAGCCATCTCTGGTCTGGAGCCCCAAAATACCTGAAAAAAACCCTTGACTCTGTGCAGAAACGGGCGGTCCGTTTGATAGATTCCCCAATCTTAACAAACGGACTGCAATCTTTAGAGCACAGACGTCGGGTAGGTATGCTGTCCTTGTTCTATCGGTATTACAATGGAAGATGCTCTGAGGAACTAGCGTCATTGATCCCTTCGGCGCCGGTGCGTAGTCGGGATACACGCCAAACGCGCGCCCAACATTTGTACACAGTTGACACTTGTCACATGAGAACGGGTCGCTTCTACGATTCGTTCTTAAGTTCAACAGCTCGGCTGTGGAACGAACTGCCGGCCTCTGTGTTTCCTCCCTCCTACAACATGGGACTCTTCAAGACCCATGTTCACTCCTTCCTCTCCACAAAAAGACCCTCCACACAGCATCCCCAAAGATGACATAGGCCCTGAGGGAAATTATTTTCTTCAGGGCCTCCTGTGTGGAGTAAATATATAAAAAAAAAAATATGAAAATATTTTTAACGTCCAGATAATTATATCAAATATTTATAGAAGAGGTAGATAATAATAATTGGATAACTTGTATAGCGCCGTTTTTGTGAAAAATCACCTCAAGGGAGCTGTAAAATATTATAAATGATATGAACGTAAATATTATTAATTAGACATTTCATATTTTGTAAAATGTGCTAAAAAAGATATTTGTTGGTTGGGAACTGCCTCAAAAATAATAATACAATGTTGTATATACATCGTAATACAAATGGTTATACAAAATAGGATAATAGGGATAAAGTCGGAATGATTTCACTTTCATTTGTCTTTCTTCAGACAATAATTTCATTCAGGAAGCTTTCCGATTTCGTTCTGCCACTTTCTATCAGCCATGCGGTGTTTTGCTTTCGAAGAGGGTTTTCTTTTAACCTTACTGCATTGCTGCTTGAACCCATTATACGCCTTAGGAGCCAGGAATACATGGAAACGTTGTCCAAACGATGTATTCATTTTTGGTACTATCATCCTTTGTTCTGATCTTAGTCTTGTTGCGTAACTGTGATCTACAAGACTATGAAGCTTGGGATTGTTCGTATAGTACATTATGAGTTCATGTATATACATCTGTCTTACGTTTAATATTTTGTTTCCTTATATAAGGGTATCGATGGATTCATATAAGGTTTTTTATTCATCACTCTTATTACAGCTTTTTGTGCCTTGGCTAACGGGTCTAGTATAGTTTTGGCTGCACCGCCCCAGCTTAGTATGCCATACCTGATAATTGTTTGGATCGAAAGTCGGACAGCCGCAATGTAGGAATGCTGAGTCTGTTTTACAGATATTTCAAAGGAGCCTGCTCTAAGGAACGTGCGTGAAACTCGACGAACGCGAGCGGAATACTGGTTCAAAGTTGATCTTGGTTCATTGAGAACGGGTCATTTCTCTCGTTTTTGTATAAGTCGGCTCATATTTTCCGGAGCTCTTCAAAACCCGCATTATTAAATCCCTTCCTACAGCCCCTTCCTTAACGCAACCCACAACGCTGCCCAACCGATGGCGATATAGCTCCCCATATTAAAGCTGGTTCCATGATATTTGATCAAAATGAAAATTCAACACACCTTGAAAAAGTGATATAGAGTCATAAAAAGTAATAAAACAAAGTTTAATAGTTTTCATGACTTTATATCACTTTATGGAGGTGTGTTGAATTGTCATTTTGATGACGTACCCAGTCATCATTTACACTGTATAGATAGAGGCACTCCTGTAAGGAGTGACATACAAAAAAAAAATTACTCGACCAATTTTTAAAATCGTAAAAGGTTAAAAAAAAACTGTTTTTGGTGCCTACCGTAATATTTGTTAAATGGAAGTAACACATTCTACAAATGAACCGTTGATGTATGATTTTTACAGTGTATTTAAATAATTTTAAATAATTATTTCATATAATTTGTTTTTTCGACCAATTTTACCAGTGTGCGTTTAAGGGCGTAACTGGGGGTTTTCTTTTTATTGGTTGTTAAGTCTTTTCAATTATATTATGATCCTTCACAAGATGCCAAGCCCCTCCCGATTTCGAATTTTCCGATGACTAATGGATCGCCTTTGAAGGCGAAGCCTAACGTGAAATCACCAATTAGATTAATCTTTACTACCAATCGGTTTACATTATGAATTCAAAAAAATATACTACAGATAAATTGAAGCTTTTCCTGCGACAGTTTCCCTTGATTAACTTTTTTATAGAATTATTCACAAGATAAATAAAAACCACTCTTGTGCTTGAAATCGAGCGTTTCTGAACTCCGTTTGACAAGCAATTTTTATGCATGTTACCTAAATTTGTTGCGATATAAGGCATACTGAGAATTTACACATTTTGGCTAGTAGCTTCCTTTAGTTTAGCATTTTTCTTTAGTGTAGATAGTTGAATTAATATTAGGAAAACATGGACACATTGCGATATAAATATAAATGTACCTTGCTAGTTCATTCAAGCAGAATAGCTTTGCCTCATTACAAAACCAATATAAACACACATCACTCACAAACACACAAGATTATTTTCAATGTACTATTTTTTTTTTTTTTAATTTTAAATTTATTATTATGTATTTTTAATTTTAAATGTATAATTTTTCTCATTAAAAGTATTATGTAGTTTTTTTATATTATAAAATGAAGGCCTCAGCACGGGCAAGCCACCCAGTGAGGCCTACATTACTGAAAACCTTGAATTGTAAAAAATATTGTACCTAATAAAAAATAAAAAAAAGGACTGTCCCATCGAAACCGTAGTTTTAACAACTCCCCCATTTTTCCAAAAAAAATATTTTCTTTGCTTATTTTATTTTATTTTATTTTATTTTATTTTTATTTTATTTATTTAAACGCCCATTGGGCTTTTACATACATTGTTATTAGTGTTATTACATTAACTATGTGACATTTAAAAGTTTACGTACATATATAAATAAAATAGTTATTATATCTGTAGTACATAAATGTTTTACAAATAATACAGAATACCATTATGGAGAACAGTTTTTTTTTTTTTTTTTTTTTTTTTTTACTTAGAAAAATAAATGGATTGAAATTAATCAGCATTTATAGGGACTTAAAATCATATTCGAATTGTTATTTAAATTACAATATTAATTTGTAAAGTTAAAACATATATATTATTACATACATATATATTCAATGAGAATTGGACATTGTTTCGTTCCTTCACACATTTTTTAAAATTCATTTGCTTGAATCCCCCAGATTGTAGTTTCTGTAGTCTAGAAGTGGGAACTTTATATAAGATATTTTGTGGTTGTCCCTCTCTAAACCAACATCTTCTCTTCTAAGATTGAACTCGACTATAACCCTCCAGATAATTATGAAATCTTCCCATTTGAATTCACCTTTCTTCTCTCACTAGAACACCCTTGAAGGGTGAAAAAATATTCAATTTAAAAAAAAAGTATTACTGGAAAATAGTTCGTCAACTAATTATATTCAACATAAGTACTTTGCCTTAGTTCCGCGCTCCAATTACGACAATTTATTAAATATAATATATTAGGGTACAAAATAAATATTATATTGTGCGAAAATAGTTTGTCAAGTGATTATATTCTATGTAAGCACTTCTTTAGTTCAGCGCTCCGATGACGAATGCTCCAAGGGCATTTAACAGTCGGCGAATGACTCCCCGTACTGCACTCGACAGCCTTGGTGGGGAAAGTCGACGTAAAACTAGTTTTTTTTCGTCATAAACTACAAGTATCTATATATCGTGAACAACAAATACTTGTGCAAGTTGGCTGGCTATTTATGTATTCCCGCTAAATTATCTACCAGCTAGGTACCTACGTGGAATTATTTATAACTAATAATGTCGGTATTCTTATCTGGAATATGGACACACAAATATAAGTATAGTACAAAGCCACCAATATTGAAGGAAAAATCGAAAAAGCCTTACGAGGTAGGTAGGTACCTAACTTAACTAGTACCTACATAAAACGGGCGGGATTTGAGTGACGTTTGAATAGAATTTTTTTAAATATGGGTTGGTTTATGTAAAAGTAACATTGTTTTTATAAGGTTGTACATTGGTAAATGCATACGGAGAATTGATTTTATCATTCAATGCGATAATTACATTGTATGAAACGGCGTCAGATGCGATAATAATAATTACTGAAGTGAGAGTGTACTTTGACACAGCTGCTACTTGTAATACACCTGTCAAACAGTATAGCTACGGCACAATGGTGGTTTGTGTTTTTAAACATTAAAACATCTTCAAATTGTGGAAATCTCTTTGAGTGGGCTAAAAATGAATGCAAAATAATGCACGCAATCAATTTAAGGGCGTGAAATGTGAAATAAGCCGAGAACAATAAACTAGATTTTCTGTCACGAGCCAAACACGTAAACATTGAACGAGCGAGAGGGACAACGGAATGCTCAGCCAATGGCGGGCCGCGGAACCAGAGACGTCACAGATCCCGGCTTCCTGATTGGTCCGGCTGTCCGCGGTACAGCACGCCACGCAGGGAACCCACACATGGCTAACTCGGAATTATAAACCATTATTATTTACATCGAGATGTCTACTTACGGGTCGTTGCAGAGCCGCCGACCGCTGCCACGGATAGAGGACAACCCGTCGGTGATTCCTGATCACATGAGACACCCGAGCTATTAATAAACTTTCACTAGATTCACGCTTTACGTCACTGTGGTAAAATCAACAACACATCACTCTGTCACGGGCGGCGATCCGCAGAGCACTCGCCGGCTTCAGAACATCTTAACGGGGTTAAAACATGCCAAAACAGAGGAAAAAGAGACGCGGCCCGATCGATTTGTCAGCGCGCAACAAGCCAGCCAGCGAACAACCACTGCGCATAAAATGATCGAGTGACATGCTTAGCAAAACACTATCGGAAGGGGGGGGATCTAGTGAATCTACCACTCCACAAACGATCGTGAAAAGGACTCCCTATTACTGTTCCCGAGTCTGAATCTGACATGTAGGGTTACGTCACTATTTGCACAAAAGTTTACCGGGCGATTCGGTAATTCTCGGCGGTATTAAAGTCAGTAAACGAGCGGGCGCTTTCCTCGGCCAAAAGTATGACTGGCCATGCTTGCAAGCGCTCAGCTCACGTGTCTCTACTGATATACCACCCAATGGGAGTGCGAGCTGCAGTCACGTGGACTGGCGGGCCAATCGCGGCCGTCCGGTGACGTCAGCCGGTATACAGGGCGTTGATAGTGGTGTACTGAGTGCGGACTGTGAGGGGATATGCGGAAATCTGTCAAGCCACATTATCCAAACATTATTCTGCCGCTGAGAGATGCGTTGTGTCGCAACCAAAGTTGACCCGAACACATTACTCATACAGAAGCCTGGGTTGTATACAGCATGTTTCAAACATTTCACTCTACTTCAGAGAAGAATAATACAATCACGCTTTTGTAACTAACTGACCTTTACGCCGTTTCCCCAAATGGGTAGACAGAGAGGACGGACCGCAAAACAACTCGGTCTTGGCACACACTCCTTGCCTCATTCACATTCATATCAAATTGTATTGGTGTTGGCAGCAACTTGTTATATAGATTTTGGGGTTGTATTATTGAAATTGTTAGAACATATCGCCAAGTGAGTAGGCTTTTTGGAAGGACGCCATAAACCCTCTCCCAGGATGCATGTCTAGTTTCGGTGGAGATTAGCCAGATTACGTACAAGGCAAGGCATTATTTTCGTGGCATTCTTTAGGTAGATAGGAGTTTAATAAATAATATTTAAACAATTAGTTATTTTAAAGACACCCTAAATCGAACGATTACGATATTTTAATATTTTTTTCTCAAACATTTATACTTTTTGTCCAATTCTTTCATCAAAAACAATAAACTGAAGTAAACAGCTGTTTCTACAGGCTATTGCACGCAAGCTGAGCTATCAGTGGTTTTGGTATGATTACAATTATTTTCATATTATTTTTAAGCACTAATCATTAGCTTGAAACACCTATATATTTATTTTCATTTATTTACGTTAATTTTCGTCAATATTAAAAATGCAAAAATAAGGAAAATAATCTCTGGCGAAGTTAGGATCAAATCACATTTTATTGAACGTTCAATTAAAATTAATTTTTGAAATTATATTAAAAACTAATTAAAAAATTCACACAACGAATATTTTTTAATCGAAGTGGCTTGACTCATTTCTACATAACGCCACTCAAATGTGTAGTTGTATTACCAATACCAATCAGATCTCTTTGTTTGCGAAAGTGGAGAAAATATTATTGTTGGTTTCTCCCAAATTAGTAAACTATATTCTGTACTATTTATTTCGGAACAACTAATTAGTACGGCAGTTTAATTAGTAATTAGTAACAGCGATACAGAGACGATAATATTATATAATAATAATAAAAACAGTCTTGACTTTTCCGACACCTTTCCATTTGACATTTTGTTGCGCTGATTTACAGAATGGATAAACTGACAGAGGTGCGCTGTGGGCGTGTCCGCGTTCGTAAAGTGAGCTCAATTTTTCCTTACTTCTGGGTGAAATCACTGTAACATTTTCAAATATACATCTTTCGTTCACGGAGAAAACTTACTGATATGAAATATTGCAATTTTTTTAAGAATCTCTTCAAATTATTCGTTATCCTGTTAAAAACGGGATTGCAGGCCTTTAACGGATAAATTGATAGATAATTGATATAAACTTTTGGTAAAAAAACGAATGTGTTATCGCTATGTCGAAACACGTGTTCATAAATATTCTAATATGTTTGCATTTCATCATTGTATATTATCAGGACAAATGAACAAGTGTTCCGATTTATTAGGAATGTGCTAAAAGTTTATCAGGAAACGGTCTGCAATCCCGATTTTAATCGGAATTTAACAAATCAGCAATACTCATTTTTCTCCGTGTGAACAGTTTATATACTTCATTGATCTGTTTGGGGCCTAACAGTCGAAAGGTCTTTTATGCGATATTATTTAATGGCGAAATCTTATATTTATTTTAAATCTGTGGAAACTTTCTGATGGATTCGCCTGTCTAACAAAACCGATTAATTTTTTAGAGCACCAGCGTCAGGTGGTAATGCTGTCCTTGTTCTACCGGTATTCCAATGGAAGATGCTAGGAGGAACCAACGTTATTGATCGATTCGGCGCCGGTGCACGGTCGGGAACAACGCCAAACGCGTGCCGAACATTTCTACACGGCAGACATATGTCACATGAGAACGGGTCGTTTCTGCGACTCGTTCTGAGTCCAACAGCCCAGCTGTGGAATGATTTGCCTGCCTCTGTGTTTCCTCCCTCCTAAGACATGGGTATCTTTAAGATCCATTGTATACTCCTTCCTCTTCTCAAAAGACCATTCACACAGCATACCCAAAGATGACATGGGCTTTAAGGAGAGTTGACTGGTGGAGTTGAGGTGAACAAAAGAAAACCACATTTTTTGTGAATGCTTCACGAGTCCAAAATATCTAGAGCCAGTGGGACTATGGCATCCCCTATTAGGGTAGGTTGTAAGGCTGAAGGGAGTGCGAAAGGAGACGGGGAAGCCAGAAGAGGAAGGTTGGGAAATATCTGGCAATTCAGATCTGGTCATCCAAGAGTGCAGCATATTATACCCATAAACATATCGCTGATAGCTCCATTGTAACCTCTTCATTTAGTACACACTAAAAGTACCTTCCATGCAAATTTGTATGGAATCTAATGTCGTCACTGACTAGCCATTCAGCACGTGCTCTGTCTTGGAGATGCGATTTTTTTAAATTTCATAAGAACGATGAAAAACAATATAGGAAATTTAAGACCCGATTTGAATCATGAAATACGCCCACATCGCATTTCATGCAATCATCTTTATTCTATGGTTCTGGGCATACATGGAATAAAGCATAACACTCGGTCGGTGGCCGAGTTGACATCGCGCTTGGGTCCAACTCAGGCGTAGTGTGTTCAATTCCTCGGATGGCTAAGTCCTCCATCACAACACAAGCAACATTTTCAGCTTACTGTGGTGGTAGTAGGAGATTTTCAAATATTGTCAGGTTATTCGTAACCCGGGAATGTTTGTGCCTTCCATACAAATTTAAATGCAAACAAATGTTCTATTTAGCCCAATAGCCCAGCGCTCTGTCGCACTTACACTCGCCTGACATTGTAGATCTCCATCCCATTTGAATTTCGTAAATACAGTTTTTTATTGGAAATTTTATCACTCGATTAGGCAAATATTTGGATCACGAAACACGCCAACAAGGCACTTCTCCTGTTATTCTTTATTCTATGGTTCTAGCCGATTTAACACGCGCTCTGTCTCTCTTACACTTGCCTGATATGGTGATTGGACCTATATCGTTATTTAACGATCGAGATGAAGTTTTTATAATGACGATGGAATATTCAAGGCTTATGTTAATGATTGCCATATACTATCAAATAACTTGTCCAAACTTTTTATACGGTGTCAAGAAAATAACTTATCCTATAATTTTTGGTTATCCTATTAGTGATATATCGTTAGTTTCTGTCTCAATTTTATAAAGTATATAGAAATCATATCAAACAAAGCTTTGAAAATGTTTGGATTTATTTTAAGATTATCTAATGATTTTCACAACATCTACACTATCAAAACAAGTAATAACAATAATAATAATAATAATAATTGTATAATTTGTAGAGCGCCGTTTTTGTGAAAAATCACCTCAAGGGCGCTGGAGGAGCCATATCGAGTATAATACCACAGTTTGGTCTCCAAATTATGAAGTTCATTCACACCCCATTAAAAGAATCCAAAATAAATTCTTAAGATGTGTACATTTTAGAAAAGGTATTCTTAGAGAATGCCTAGATTACGGCCACCTTCTTTATTCATTAAATTTATTAAAATTATCCGAACGAAGAATTATTTGCGATTTATGTGTTTGTTTAAAATGATTAATTCGTTATTGAATACTCCTGAATTGCTACATTTAATATCGTTCCATGTTTCTGGCAGGACAGTTACAAGACAGTACGTACCATACTATTGTAGCAATTCTTCTACAACTTCGCACTCTTACGCGCCTATGAGACTTATCCAAAATTTGGGAAACATTATACTCCGATGTTGTAGATATACTAAGCTCAACAATATTGCAAAATAAGTCCCCTATAATACATTTTATGACTTGATTTTAACAGCATGATGTCTGTAAAAGCCCTACGGGCGTTTAGTAAGAAAATAAATTAAGGCGATGCCATACATAGTAATTCAAAATCAAGTGTTTTTGGTTTGAAAATTTGTCGCCTAGAAATGTTTCAGATACTTTAATTAAATACTGCGAGTATAATACATAAGTTATTTATAAAATGATCGAAAAAAAAATAAATATTTATGCCTGAACATCCACAAAATAAAATAAAAGGCACTTTTTGGCCATGTTTTTTTCTCGCATAAATCAAAACAGGCGGATTGTGTTAAGCGTGAATTTAAACCTTATCGCCATCTACGTAAGGGTTGTTATTGATAGCGGCTCAATTTAAAATGTTACACAACGTAGTGCATCGCCTTACTTGAAATTTAAGCAAAGAATGATCAGGCCTTTGGATCACAAAACACACCCACATCGCATTTATTGGCTGAGCGTAGTGAAGTCCTTTTTGACATGACCGTTAGGTATTTAATTTGTTTGTATGTTACGTTTCACTTTATTATTCAAGCAAGCCTAACTTCGACTATATGACTAACTTTGACTTTGTTTCAGTAAAGATTATCAAAGGTGATATCGTCGTGTTATTTTGACTTTTCTTAATCGCATTTTTGCAATATTATGGTACCTACCTGCCTGAAGTTTGAAAAAATAATTGTCACTGAGATAGACAAATTAAATGGGGGTAAATAGAATCGTACATAAGTCGTCTCAACGTGGCCAAACCACAGTCCCCCTCCACAAGAGAAGACAAAAATGTTAAGTTCTCCCTGTAACTTGCTAAAGAAACAATAGATACTAAACCACAGTTTGAAAAAGGCCTTGAACATCGAAACAGCAGTCACAATAATAAAAAACTCAATAACTACATTATTATACAGGATTATCCAATAAGAGGTGTTATTTTGATATTCAATCGTAAAAGATCAATGGTTTCGTTGCTTATGTGGTACGTAGCGCCGTCTTGTTGAAAGTAAACGTTGTACAGATTAATATTATCCAATTCCGGCCATAAAAAATCATTAATCAACTCTCGATAGCGCAATCCATTCACCGTAACTGTTGCACCAGCCTCGTTTTCGAAAAAGTAAGGTCAAATGACTCCGCCGGACCATAAACCGCACCAAACAGTCACACGTTGAGGATAGAGAGGCTTTTCAACAATAACTCTTGGGTTTTCCGAGCCCCAGATGCGACAATTTTGCTTGTTGACGAAGCCACCGAGGTGTAAAATGGGCCTCATCACTCAAGATGATTTGCATTTGATTCACTCAAGTGAATTTTAATAATTTCAATGCGTTGTTGAAGCTTGTATTGTTCCATTTTTGATAATGGCGTAGTTTCTACTTGTCAAATGTTAAAAAAAACAGCTTCAAAGTAACATCTACCGAAATAGCGGGCTATTCAAAATAACACCTCTTATTGGAAAATCCTGTATTTGATAATCATTAAATTTAAAAAAAATAAGATAGAAACAATAAAATGTGGGGTTTAAAATTAAGTAGGTAGATAATTAAGTTCATTTTTACAAATTTTACGATTTTAGAGGAATTTTTGGTTTTGATTTATTAAATAATTAATATTCAAAACATACAGTGGAAGAGGTCTACTCAACAGTTCAGAGAACTTCTAGTTTTATGGTCACAATGGAGCTCAACGGCAAGATTAGGCAAAAGTATCTTGATGGTTTTTTTTGACGAAGTTTATAAATTTGAGTGGCGGGTTTGGGTACCGCTGCCCCACAACACCTGCGCTTTAGGTCACTCCAAGTGGTTCGATACGTATGGTGATTCAGCAGGGGTGCCCGGGTTCATCGGGTGAGGTGCGTTCAGGATGCGCCTGCTTGGCGTGCCAGATCGGGAGAGGCTGCTTTGGTAGCTCCAACTGGTCTCTCGACCCATAACCTTGCGTCGCAGTGAGAGTGATATATTCACATGTCCGTCACTCCTGGACTCACTGATCCCTAGATTCCTACCCAAGCCTGATACCCTTCACCTTCCCAGACCTTCTTCTCCTTAAAAAAGACCCTCCACACAGCATCCCAAAAGACGACATAGAGCCTGATGCAAATTATTTTCCTCGGGACCTCCTGGTTGTGAGTTAAGTGTAAAAAAAAAAATCTGCCATCGCCCATGGATTTATCACATTTCTAGGTTATTATCTGTTCGGTGTTTTCTCGCTTGGTTTTGTTTTGCGCTAATAGAGTTGCGTATCTATTTACGATAGAGCTATTTGCGTATTATTTGATAGAATGGTTCAGTATTTAATTTACCTGCGTTATTATATTTATTTATAAACTTTGCTACAACTGAGTTAGTATTTATTTAGATTACGAAATTCTTCGGACTGATTTAGATTCAGTGAAAGTTGCGCAACTTTGAACAAGCTGAATGAATGTTTTCTTTAATGAGAAAATGATGAAATTAACATATGAAATAAATCAGTTGAAAAAATCCTTGTATTTTAAATATATTCCCTCTTTTGAATGAGATACAAAACAATTTTTAAAAGGGTTTTTTTTTAAAATCCAATTGGGTTTTCTTTTGCTAAGGAAATTTCTGGTACAGATCGACATGACTGGTAGTGTAGATTTAGTTTTTCAAAATAGTTCTCCTCCACTTATACACGGTGTCCGGAAACTCGTAGTACAAGCGGGAAACTGGTGAATCTAAAATACAGGGTGGTGTCTGGGGGTAAAGTGCACCAACTACGGGATGTGATTCTGCATGATGGTAGAAGTAAAAAACGATACTTAAGTAATTTTTTAGAAATTCCATTGTTTTTTTCCCGTACAAAAATATTATTCCATAGAAGAATATAATTTTTTTTTATACAAAAAATTCAACTGTTGTACCTGAAAACTACATTGAAATGCTGAAAATTCGAAAAAATTGTTCATCTTTTTTACTTGTACTATCATGTAGAATCACCTCCTAAAATTTGTGCACTTTACTCCCGCCTCTATATTTTTTTCGATCTTAGCATTTAAGTTTTAAATACTTTTGGAGGCGAGTCTTCGCTTCGACGCATTAAACAGCTGATATAAACCCCTACTGATCGATTTTTTTTAAAATTGACCAAAACAATTCCAACATCGGACTCGATTTACTCGAAAACGAAAGATCAAATCATAGAAAGTTATACCACCAAATCTACTCCAAATGTGATGTAGATTCACCAGTTTCCCGTTTTGTACTTCGAGTTTCCGGATACCGCGTATAACTCCTACGGCAGGCTGTAACTTTAAGTGTGTCAAACTACAGGTAATTGTTTTTCTGTACATATAACTATTATTAAAAAATGATATATATTTTTAACCCCCTGGGCCTAAACAAAATAATATAATGTCGTTATAATATTCTCACTTGACATTCAATTTCAAATAGATTCAATTATTGAAGACAATATTAGCAATTCTTAAACAAAAATAAAAACAGAAAAAGATACCGTCACATCTAGGACTTGAACCCAGGACCCTTGCCTTGCCGGAGCACCACTCTACCAATTATACATAATAATATAGATTATACATAAAAATAGCAGCCAATAAAAATGTGCGGTTAGAAAATGAATAAAATGTTGGTAGTTCTTATTCGAATTATGATACAGTTAAATATGACAGAAGGAGATAGGGTCCCATTAGCTCAGTTGGTAGAGCGGTGTCCCGGGAAGGCGAGGGTCATGGGATCAAGTCCTAGATGGGACCGTATCTTTTTCTGATTTTTTGTTTCAAATTTTCGATTAGGAATCGCTAATATTGTCTTCAATAATTAAATATTACAATCTGAGGTTTTACTCATTATGTTATTAAAAAAAAAAATCAAATAGATTCGCCGGGTATTAATGTATCCCAAAATAAAATATTGTTTTTGAAGGCAGATGAAAGACTCTTTCAGATTTCGATATTACAAACGGACAAACTCAATTAAAAATTTTAACACAAATACAGGAAAAGTTATTAAAATCGCTGAATTGTTTATTTTCTTGTAAAACTGTATTTTTTAACACTTTAATCAAACGTATTATAAAGGTTATCAAAACTTCAATTTTTATTGTTTTATATAAAAAAAATAATCTATATAAATAAAAGGCAATGGTCATATGTTTGTGCCCTATAGACTCAAAAGTACTCGACCGATTTCGCTAAAAAATTGTTTGTTCTTATTAGAGACAGGATCAAAGCATTGCCATATGGAAGCACTATTTGGAATTTATTGCAAGTATGAAAACATTATAGAATCGGTTAAAAAAATATGCTTAGACTAATTTCTTTCAAATGTGGACTACATGAACATCTTAGATCATACGACGCACGTCGTGAATATTTTACGATTAATACACTTAAAATAAGAAGGCAATTGACTGACCTAATATGTTTGCATAAAATTATCCACGGCTATCTTGATACCTCATTATGTCTTAGCAATATTGAAATAAATGTCCCCAATTCCCATTGTTTAAGACACCATAGCATTTTTCACCTGAATACATTAAAAAATAATATTGCCTATTTTAGCCCTCTGACCCAAATGTGTCGACTGTATAATAAGATTGAGTGTGCTGAAGTAGATATTTTCGTCAATAATCTATACAGATTCAAAAACATGTTCTGCTGCTGCTAAATAATATGTTTAGGTAATTATATTATGTATCACCGTAACTCTCGTGTCTCTTCTAGTATTATGTATTTGTTTTTTAATTGTACTTAACCTGTATTTAATTGCATTTTTACCTGTATGTATGTAATTTGTAGATTTTTATCTTAACTGAGTTTTTGTAACTGGATAGTTCTCACGTAAGTAAGTAAGTAAGTACATCTGTAAAAACCCAGTATAAATAAATAAATTGCCGGGTCCGCTAGTTATTAGTAAAATTAAGATAACAGTTTGGCGGTTTTCTGTTTTATAGAATTATTTCAAATTATACTGGAACGTCTATGGTAAGCTTTTCCAAAGAGAAAATTTAATGTCAAGGAGGAAATATATACACTTTCCCTTTTACTAATAAAAGTAAACCTTTACTAAACAACTGATATCAGTTGTGTAAAATTTAAAACATATAGTAAGACCCTGTGTTCTCTTTTCATAATCTGTTTATGTCATACCTACTAGCTGAAGTCCACGGGCTTTACATAGAGTTTTTCAAAATCAGACTTAGACAGTGACCTTCCCTTGTTTTGAAGGTCAAGTGTGCAAAATTTCATCAATGTTGGAATAAAACTGTAGATTTGTATAAGGATTAAACAAACGCCGCCAGCCTGTTAATTTTCTTTGTACAAGGTGTCTGGGGGTAAAGGGCACTAACTTCGAGAAGTTTTCTTGATGACTTTTTCGAAATTCCAACATTTTAAGGTAGTTTTCAGGTAAAGAGTTGAATTTTTGTATGGGAAAAAAAACAATGGAATTTCGAAAAAACTTATTTGTCTATTTTACTTCTACCATCATATAGACTCACCTCCCGAAGTTTGTGCACTTTACCCCCAGTCACCCTGTATATTCAGAATCAGTGTTTGTAGGTATATATGAACATATTTTTTTAAGTCATAATATTTTTCACTGGAGTTCCTTGTATTCAATTGTAATTTGTCATTCTTTTTTTAAGGGTTATTCAGGCAGTCTATAGCATCTGATATCACTTGGTTCGGCACAGATGTTCCTTTGGGAAACTGAAGAACAGAACATTATTTTACTTTGTGTTCTATTGTAAATATGTCAACATTCGCACAATCCAGAATCCTTTGGGCCCCATTTATGCATCACATAAGCACAACGCTATGACTGCATCAGATGCGGTTTATCGAGACCCACATTTACACATAGAACTCTGGTGGTTCAAGTTCGATCCGCAACAAGGTACTTGTTTTCATGTCCAAAGTCTACCACCGAGTTCACCAATGTTCATATGAAACTCATGTCAAAATTATTTGGCTAACAAATAATTTTAAGCATTAATTACTCGCCTGAAATCCATACAAATTGAAAATATCTCCGAGTAAAAATAAATACCGCCGACGGGAATTGAACTCGAACCTTCTGATGTCCGGTCAGTTGCTCTGGACCACTGAGCTACGTCGGCTTATTCCCAACCCGCCAAATAATTCAAAATGTACAACATACAAGTTTTTCCAATAAGAGGTGTTATTTTGATATTCAATCGTAAAAGATCAATGGTTTCGTTGCTTGTGTGGCACGTAGCGCCGACTTGTTGAAAGTAAACGTCGTCCAGATCAATACCATTCAATTCCGGCCATAAAAAATCATTAATCATCTCTCGATAGCGCAATCCATTCACCGTAACTGTTGCTCCAGCCTAATTTTCGAAAAAGTAAGGTCCAATGACTCCGCCGGACCATAAACCGCACCAAACAGTCACATGTTGAGGATAGAGAGGCTTTTCAACAATAACTCTTGGGTTTTCCGAGCCCCAGATGCGACAATTTTGCTTGTTGACGAAGCCACCGAGGTGGAAATGGGCCTCACCACTCAAAATGATTTGCATTTGATTCACTCAAGTGAATTTTAATAATTTCAATGCGTTGTTGAAGCGTGTATCGTTCCATTTTTGTTAATGGCGTAGTTTCTACTTGTCAAATGTCAAAAAATGACAGCTTCAAAAGTAACATCTACCGAAATAACGGGCTATTCAAAATAACACCTCTTATTGGAAAACCCTGTACTTCGACAATTACTGCTTATTTTTTTTTTTCCCTGTAAACAACCAAATTTATTATTGTAGGAAAGGCTTTGTTAATGCTGAATTTCCCACTAGATGGCATCAAGATATACTATATCTACATTTGTAGGTGTATGTTTCAGGCGAGTAATTAATGCTTGTCATAATTTGTTATCCTTTGTGCTATACATAAAAACCTCTTTTTATAAACATTAGTTAATCACCAAAAAAATAAAATTATTAGGGTTTGTAGCAAGCTACTAGTAAGTTCTAGAATATCGATATGTGGAACGCGTATCGCATTTGGAACCTGCGAGATAAGCGGTGAAAGCGCACCGCATCTACCTCCTTGCGACTGCACTAATGTTCTGGCTGCCTGCGTGGTACGTTCTAGTACACTCTCATAGGTACAAGATGCGTTGCACTTATCGATGTTCTAGAACTTGGCAGCCCGCTAAGGTGCCGTAACCATAGTTGAAATAAAACATGGCGTTTAACACTTGAATATTTTTATAATTCTGTGATTTTTTTCATCGGTAATACACAGGAATAAATAAATAATTTTACAACAACTCGCATCTATCTAAAAGATTAATATTTGGTCACGTAAACAACTTATACAAAAAGTATTTAAAACAAATAACACACAAAATGGTGGGTATACAATTAAACAATCAATATTTAAATTAAATATTACTGATATATTAACTTAGGGAATACATAATACATACAATCATAGGTTTTTGGGATTAAATCGGAATTTAAAATCTCTGATTCAGATTTTTTAACTACTGCACAAGTCCCAAGTAAATTTGGGGAATGTTGTGGGGCTGGAGTAAATAGGGAAAATTGGTTATATCAGGTCATAAAAATAGCTAGCCATTTGGAATCTCCCTTATCTTCCACTATAATATTTATGTATTATAAATAGAGGCACCCATTCATAGCATTAACGATATTTTCGCGAATTAAATTGATAAATGGTGTTTTTAGCAATAATAAAAAAGATTTTTTAGTCACTATAATCTTGTACTGACAGATCGTAGAACGAAAATGACACACTTTACTGTAGAAACAAGTGCCATGTTGAGTTTCAATCAATAATACAATAAACATATTTCAACTGATTTTGCTAATTTAATTGTTTTTCCCCTCTTGCTGACTCTCATCCCTTGACGTTATGCTGTTTAGCTATAAACGCAATTTTTTTTTTTTTTCAATAATTAATGCTACATTTCTTAAGGCGATGCACTACGTCGTGTAATATTTTAAATTGAGCCGCTATCAATAACAACCCTTACGTAGATGGCGATAAGGTTTAAATTCCCGCTTAACACCATTCGCCTGTTTTGATTTATGCAATGATGTGGATGTTCAGGCAAAAATATTTAATTTTTTCCGATCATTTTATAAATAACTTAATTTGCCAAATTATACAATAAAATGATAACCGAAAATGGATTCGTAAGTAGGAGATTTTGAACTTTAAAGCAGTTTTCATAGGCCAATACATTATTTTTTTCTGGGCTTATAAAAAGACTTATCTAAAAAATACTCTATTACTTCAAAGGCCAAGATGTATTCTACTCGCAGTACGTATTTAATTAAAGCATCTGAAACATTTCTAGGCGACCAAATTTTCAAACCAAAAACACATGATTTTGCATTACTACGTATGGCATCGCCTTAAAAATTAAAGCTATGAATGGGTGTCTCTAATTATAATCCATAAGAACATATTTATCCGGGTTTCAAACCCATGACCTCTAGTCCAGAGTCAAAGAGCTAGCTACGGTCAGGGAGGTACAGTGCTACAACTATGTCTAGAAATGTATTAAATTGGAACTAAATTTTTCATTACTATGGCAACACCGAATTAGTTGCTTTGTCTATGACGTTTCGTATGTCTGTCATGTTATGGTCATGTTGCTCCGATTTACTGTCTTAAATCCGTGTATGATCCGCTCATTTAATAATTATTTTTTCATTGTTTGCCTGTATATTGTTTGAATTTAATTAAAATGAACAAACCGATACGTAGTGGTGCAAGAGAAGTTATATACAGCGTTTTTCAACGCTGCCTAGCCGAATATCGCGCGAAGATGCTCCTATCTAATTTAGAAGATGTTTACAAACGAACTGCAGAAATGACTGGTACGTAGTATAGTTTTTTTAATAAATTTCATTAGTATTAGAAGATTTATGCCAATTTTCGAGCGATTATAACCGTTACAATCTGATTTGAGGTTATGCTTAACAATCCGAATTTGACATTTCCTTTTGACAGTTCATATGAGGCCACAGGAAAAAGGGAATAACTCAATTAAAAAAAAAAATTTGCAACTTCTTTAAACTCATAGAAAAGTAACTTTTTTCTTAATTTTATCTTTCTTTCTTTCTTTCTAAATGAATATTATCTAGTATGTGTTTTTTTAACTATAATTTTTTTCTATAATACTAATTTTAATGATGTTTTTCACACACAGGAAAATCTGAATCAACGGTAAGACGAATCGTCAAGGAAGGGGAAAAGGCAGACGGAAAATTTGAAACACCGGGAAAACGGAAAATAGGACGCCCTAAAAAAGAGTTGGATGATTTTGATATTTGTGCCATTCGACAAAAAATTCATTTTTTTTACATAGTGCGAAAAGAAGTCCCAACTTTAAGAACATTACTAACTGTACTCAAAGAAGACATTGGATTTGATGGTAGCCGGGAATATTTAAGAAGAATTTTGCATTCCATCGGCTTTGTTTATAAAAAGTGCAAAACAAACAGAAGTGCTCTTATTGAAAAAACAAATATTGCGGCGAAAAGAGAGCATTACTTAAAAATTATCATGGATAACCGAAATTTACCTGAAGAACTGCAAAAAAATATTATTTACTTGGATGAAAGTTATATCCATTCATCCTACAAGCTAAAGAAATGCTGGCAATCTATGGATGTGACAGGAGTTCAACACGATATTTCAAAAGGTAAGCGCTGGATCATTGTTCACGCTGGAAGTGAAATGGGTTTTGTCCCTAATGCCCTATTAATTTTTAGTGGAACAAACAAAAAAGAGGATTACCATTCTGAAATGAATGCACATAATTTTAAAAAGTGGGTTGTTGAGAAGCTCATACCCAATATAGCAGAGCCCTCCATTATTGTCATGGATAATGCGCCTTATCACAGTGTTGTGAGAAACAAGGCACCAACAACCTCAACGAGAGTTAATGACATAAAAGCATGGTTATTACATAACAACATTGTTTTTGACAATTCATTAAGGAAACCATCATTGTTGGCTCTGGTTAAAATGCATAAGCCAGAGCCTGTATATGATATTGATGAAGTATTAGGAGAGCATGGTCACACGGTTGTAAGGCTTCCCCCTTACCACTGCGACCTTAACCCGATTGAGCTAATTTGGGCACAGGCCAAACGAAAAGTTGCATCTCAGAATATTGGAAACACGGTCAATATAAAAGAGCTGACAGAAAATGCTTTTAATAGCATAAGTGCTGATGATTGGAAAAATTGTTGCAAACACGTGATGAAAATTGAGGCAGAATATTATGCACGAGGCAGTACTCTGTATGATGATATCGATGAACTGATAATACGTTTAGATGAAGATGAAGATACGGAAGAAGAAGAATCGCATGAGGACGAAGATAATAATTACATGTCAGGTGTTGAATTAATAGACTCAGATTTTTAAATACCTTTTGTACCTACGTTTTTATAGCGAAATAAACGCCCACTTAAGACTTGTTTTGTTTTATTTTACTTCCATTTAAATTACAGTTTTTTGTGCAAAATTTTTGAAAATACAACGTTTACTTTCCACAAGACGGCGCTACGTGCCACACAAGCAACGAAACCATTGATTTTTTACAATTGAATATCAAAATAACACCTCTTATTGGAAAACCCTGTATTATCTCGTGAATAAAAATTGTTTACAAGATGAACACACGTGTAGTCTGGGATAAAATGGATTGACCTCTACTACTATCAACATTCAGCACACATGACTGCATTAGTATAAAATATGCGTACTTCCATGTTTATGCAATTGACACCTATTACGCTTGATAAGTACCTGCATAATATATTTCAGTGAAACATTATAAATCGCCCTTCTACGTAATTATCTTCCTTGCAAAGCGTTACATCATAATAAAAGTTTCGACATCATCATTATCATATTCTAAGGGTGCGTACGCGAATTAGGAGAAAGGAACTAAGCAACCGCAAACGGCGCGAAACGCCACTAGGTTCGCGGAAATTTTTTCCTGTTGATATCCACTTTTAGAATTTGATGTAGAATCATCTGCTTTCCGAAAGTACCTACCGCTAATTTCTGAATACCGCAATTTTTTGTTTAAACTCAAAAATACGTTCTTGGATCATTCTTTTTTTAAACTTGCATTCAGTTTCCAATGAGCCATCTTGGTGCTGCCATTTAAAACCTTTTAAACGATCGCAGCGCCCTCAATTTTTGTCTACATTATATTGCCGAACTGTAGTCTAACAGCAGTTAAGTCAGTAAGTTTGCAAAAAAAATATTTAAAAACAAAAAGACAATGGAAGATCATTGGACATTACTAAAGATTGCTTTTTGCAGTTGAAGCATGATCCTTTATGGAAGCATGATCTTTTATAAAATACCAGAAAGTTAACTATGTATTGTTATTGGTGGTATGTTTAAAAGAGGTGTTATTTTTCATTTGTAAGGCTCCAAAAAATATATCAGTGGATTCCAAATAAGGAACTCCAGTCCTAGAGAATTTGAAACCCGCGAAAACTGGCGGCGTAGCGCTAGAAACAGCCGATGCAGTGATGCCTACCAAGCAGAGAGTTTTGAAGAGATAGTATTTTATTCATTTTAAAATATTTTATTTTGGGGGCTTAGGATCACAGGGGCCTAGCTACAAAAACTGGTGTTTTGAGTTAGGCTTGGTTTCGGTAATGCCGTAATCATATTTATTAGTGACACAAAGTTCTATCTCGTACATAGAGAGCCATTTAAGATACAGTCGGGCATATGAGCATTCCAATCATTATTTGCGTTTATCTCAAAACTATGTTTTAGTAGATAGGTCCCCCTATTCAAATAAATTATAAGGTAAATAAAAAAACTACCATTATTGTAAGACCAAAATTAATATTTTTAAATATCTCTAAATTAGACAGTATTTTTTTTACTGTTTATAAAAAAAATATCGAATTTGAAGAAAATACTTTTAAATGTGATAAAAAGCCTAATATTTTATATTGTGACCTTAAACATTCTATTATCTATAGGTTGCATAATTAGGTCCTTCTTCCACAAGGATACGTAATAGCGATGAGTCGTTCGTGAACGAGCTGCACAATTGAGCTGGCTCTTTTTGATGAGTTGTATTCGTACGAATCCCGGTAAACCGTAACGCGGCTCAATTAAACGGTTACTTATAAATAAAAAGAAAATATTGAGCTGGCACCGTGGCTCCGATAATTATGAAATCACTAGACTCGTGTCACCGTTGTTGAATTCACGAAACATTTAAACTAGAATGGTTTCAGTTTCATAACATCTCTCACAACCAAACAGTTGTCTTTTTGATATCCTGCCATTCTTTGTTGACTGTTTTGTCCTTAGAATTGACCTTAAAGCACACAATTGTTGCAAAATGATGGACACAAGTGGCGCCGGCTGGTTGTGGGAGACTGCCGTCGCCGACGAGTTTACAAAATGTCCACAACGTGTGCCTGTGTACGTACATGCAGAATGGTGGTAGTGGCAAGATACTTGAATCGTCTAGCATACATGCGAATCCCTGTGGAAGGAGCTTGCAATGCGTTCTTTTAATAATTTAAAAGCGAACTTTAAGATTGCATTTTTAGTGATAAAATAAAATCCAGAGTACTGGAATTGTGTTGGTAAAAAAACCTTTTAGGCTAATTTAAATGTATTTATAAATGTTATTATTATTTAACATTTTTGGTAAGCCTGCTATTTATTGGCATGAAAATGGTCGATAACCTATATAATGCTGTAGTTAGCACATTTGAACCCGCGTCAAGAGGCTGAAAACAATACATAATGACATGGATTAATTCCATGTTTAAAAAATGGCTTTACAGTTAGTTATTGTCAAATGGACAATATTGTAAAATGATTATTGCTGAGAAAGTTACAAATATTACTGACTAGCGATTTTTATTCTAATCTAAAGAACATTTACTTCATAAAACATATTTTATTATACAGGGTGTTAAGAAGCATACTTGACTTGTGACTTGACCAGTGATTCCTGACATATTTGGAGTAAATAATATAAATGAAATTTTGGTCTCCAGCGAAATTTTCATAAATCACAACCTGTAAAAAAAAGTTATTTTCTGTAATACATCTATTTTCAAGACTTCATTTCTTTTTTTTGCTTTGACTGAGGATTGAACTTTTCCATCCAGGAACTGGAGTCTACAACTCTACCAACCAAGCCAAATTCCGATTGGATAAGGCTGACATTTATTAATATGTAACTCTAATGTCATTGAATTTGAGAGAAATGCGCTCCACAAAAGTCCACATGTGTGTGATTGCCACCAAAAGTTGATAGAATTCATTGTCAATGTCATTAAGTATATAAATTATATAAACATTGTCAATAAAAATTAGTATATAAATTATATAAACATTGTCAATGAAAAGGAGTACATAATTTATTTAAACATTGTCAATGAAAATGAGTATTTAATAATAATAATAATAATTGGATGACTTGTATAGCGCCATTTTTGTGCAAAATCACCTCAAGGGCGATTATATAAACATTGTAAATGAAAATGAGTATACAAATTATATAAACATTTTCAATGAAAATTAGTATGTGAATTATATAAACATTGTCAATGAAAATTAGTATTTAAATTATATAAACATTGTCAATGAAAATTAGTATTTAAATTATATAAACATTGTCAATGAAAATTAGTATATAAATTATATAAACATTGATAATGAAAATGAGTATTAAATCATATAAACATTGTCAATGAAAATGAGTATATAAATTATATAAACATTGGCGTCAAAGTGAAATTCAAACAGCTGCATGTATTAAAAAAAATCAGGCATTGCACAGTTAGGGTTGAGGTAATGGGTTGAGCGGTTATTCGGATAAACAATGAAATGTGGACGAATTTTTTTAAGAAAAAAAAAGTGACGGGAGACCAAAACTTTGTTAACATATTTTACTCAAATAACGCCAGGAATCACTTGTTTAAGTCAAGTACATCAGTTAACACCCCATATATAGGTTATAAAAAATGTTTTTTTCCTAATAACCCTTTTAATTTTGAAATAAGAAATAATCGAATAATGCTATGAAACACCTTGAGTAAGACAGCATTATAAGGCATCACATTATTCATATTTAATCTGAATATATATTTTTTGTAAAATATTCAAACATTATATTGCAATACATGTATAGGTTTTTAGTTTGATGAAAAATAGATTTAAAAACATCTGTCACAAAAATATGTATGTCAGTATTTTTACATTTTATAATTATAATTAATTTAGAGATGATTGTATACTTAAGATTTTAAAATACGTAATCTCAATTTTTATCAATTAATATTTAAATAAATCACATTCGTGCCACCCACAGTCCTAATCAAAAACCCCCTTTGGGTTAAATTTTTAATATATTAAAACTTGCCCTACGATAATGTTTAAAACAACAACAAAAAATTCTACATATTAGTGCATAATTATAAATAAATACTTTCACACTAACCCTTTAGAAAGTGACTCTACGCAAATTGCTAACTAATATTATGAATAATAATTTCACTAGCATTGCAATCATTATTGCTTTAAATTTCAATTGTTTTGTAAACGCTAAATTCATCGGTGAGATTTTAATAAAAATTATTTATAATATAAACTTTAAAGTAACAAATAATCATAATTGCGTAAGTCATGCCACCAAATACAAAATTAAAATTTTATTTAAAGTTGTCCCCGTGCAGACAAAAAAATTCAACATTCCAAAAAACTGTACAGAATGATTTTCTAAATCAGCTACTGACTTTAAAATACATAATGTTTTCAGAATATTCATTTGCCAGAAAACATGTAAAGATATAAGTTAAGTAAATTAATTCCAACGTTTGATTCCTATAGAATTAAATATTGAACTTGAAATGAAGGAATAATTAATACAAAAAAAAACACATTAAACTTGTACGGTAACAAAGGAGATTCATAAGGAATTATGGTACCTTATGAAATTAATAACACACCAAACATCTAGAGAACATCCCTTCATACATACAGGAATATTCCATTTTTGGATAACAATTGCTTACCACCCGATAAAAGAAAAGCTGATGGAAAATACAGAAAAAAAAACCATTAGTGGATCGTTTCAATCATACGGGAACTCTACCAACTCGAGAATTATTCAATAAAAATAATTCAATCGGCATACTTCAACAGGAAATCATTTAACAGATAGAATGCAGTCGAGTCCCAATTATACAAAACAAACATTCATGCTGAATTCAATAACACTTTTTTTAATATATCAAATACATGGAAAATACCCAAAAAGATACATTCCATTGAAAAGTGGAACAATTTTTTTTTACACTGAATATATTATATTTATGAATCTATGGTTACTGAGTGAGATATTTAAACCAGCCAATCGGGACACACCGGGACATCATAGAAATAAGAAATTCGCAGAATATTCCAAGTAATACACACAGAACTGGATAAATCTATCGATATTGATTGGGGATAATGAAACCAGGCAACTCTCGTCTTCATTCAAAATTGGAACAATAAGGAGTTAACAAATACACAAAATATTCCAAGTGAGATACATTGATAATGAGTTGGGATTGTCTGCGTTCAAAATCGGAACAAGAAAATAACAAATTCACAGAATATTCCCAATAAGATAGACAGATAAATCTATAGATATTAAAACCAGCCAGCTCGCATCTTCATTCAAAATCGGAACAAGATAGAAACAACAAACACACAGAATATTCCAAACAAGATGCATAGATTAATCTATATAAATTAAAACTAGCCAGCTTAATTCAAAATCGGAACAAGATGGAAATAACAAATACACAGAATATTCTAAATAAGATGTATATTTCAATCTACAGATATTAAAACCAGCCAGCTTCATTCAAAATCGGAAAAGATTGAAATAATTAATACACAGAATATTCCAAATAGGATAAATAGATGGATATTGAGTAGGATAATGGAACTTGCCGGCTCTTGTCTTATTTACTCCGTCTCAGTTCATAATAGGAACAAGGAAATAACAAACAAACGGAATATTCCACTTAAGATAAATATACGGATATTACATATTTAGAATATTCCGAGTAAGATAAATAGATGGATATTGAGTGGAATAATAACACCAGCCAGCTCTTACTTGGGCATACTTTGGAAAACAAAGAAATAACAAAATACACATAATATTCCAATCAAGATAAATAGATGGATATCGAGTGAGATAATGACATCGTGGCACCCTCATCGGATACGCTCCGCCTCCGGCCCGCCTGCGATGTGATAAAGCCCCACGGCCCTGACCAGAACGCGCGACTCCACTGTTAGGCTAGGCAGACGCCTTCGCTGCTCGCGCGAGAAGTTGCCGGCGCACAGCACAAGCGACAGCTTACAGAGCGCCACGCACACGGCCTCACGCAATGAGCTGGACAGGCGCGCCCAGCGCTATCGGCTCAGGTTCGTAACGTATAGGTTCTTCAGCTCGGTCTTGGGCGTGTTCTCAAAGAGCGCGGCGCGGTTCTGGCCCTCGCCTTTTTTCACCCAGTGGCCGTAGACGCGGAAAGCGCAGCCGTCAATGATCTGGAATACATTTTACAAAATGAGGTAATTTAGAATATTTAATTAAGGCTTAACATCGAAACCCTGCTACTTTTCTTTGAAAAATCGAGTGGCTTGTTAAGGCGATTTAACCAGCGGACGAGAATTCAAATTTCGTTAAAAGACGATCTCGCGATCGGACGTTTTTTTAGACCGAGACAGAAATACCGAATTCATTCCGCTGCGAGCCGTACACTCGCGCGGCAGTGAAAACTACAGCATGGTTCCGATGAAATAACAATTATTGTTGTTTAATTCTTGGTTGTAGCTTTCTTCCTTATAAGTAGTTACATACATATTTGTAAATTATATGTCGGAGTGCGTAAACATAAATAAATACAAATGCAGTTTGTTGACATGGTAGATATAAAATATGTAGGTATATAAATATACATGTAAAAAAAATTTCAAATATTTGTTTAATTTGTTTTTTTTTTTTAAATACTTTACACGAGTTTTCCAAAGGTGAGTAAAAATCTTTTGTTTTACTTATTTATTCGTTTGTCCGAAAGGTATTACCGTAAGTTTTATTTCTAATACTTATCTTCAAAGTATTACTTGATTTGATATGTATGACATTGAAAAGAGGGTTTATTCCTTACAACTGAAGTAGTTTATATATTAAAACTAGGTTTTATTTCCAACTATTTTCTACGGTACCTACCTACATATGTAGTTATGCGATTGCATAATATTGTATCGCTTTCATGTATTTGTTTTCATGATTAACGGAGCGACCTGACTCGTCTAATTTTCGAAATGTTATTAAATTCACGAGTAAAAATCATAGGTTTGTATGTCAAAAATAACCTTGTTTTTTTTTTCCTAAAACAAGAAGCTCAATTCACAATAAGACATTATGAAACTGACAAAAAGTAACACAAAAAACATTAAATATGTTGAATTATACCAATGTAATAGTGAATTGGACAATAAAATAGAAATTATGAACAAAAAAATGATTTGAATCGCACATCACGAATCGAAATTCATTTGGTTCGTGTCACTTTTTGACTACCAATCACAAACAGTTTCACGTACTTTGGAATAAGTTTTAACATTTATACATGAAAAAACGATAACAGACATAAACTCCTGTCCATAGTTGATTATTTTCCCTGGAAATTAAACAACACAAAATTATCGCCAAATGTTATAAAAAATATGTGCTTATTCTGACTGATTCTTTCGAACGACCCTGTAGCATATAAGTACGAACAATGTACACGGATAATTAAATATCACTAACCTTTGTTTTTTCTGAAAATATATCTCCCACGTACGTTTTTGATGTCGTAATTTTTGCTATCTAATAAAACTTTTTTTCAAGGGTATTTTCCTGCTCATTTTTAAGCGAGGAATTTCTTTAAAATGTTATCAAGTAGACTGGCGTGGAATAGACGTCCGCTCGCCGCCATGTCGTAGCGGGGAATGATAAAATTTCGGCTTGCGCCGGGGCAAGTCACAAACAACAAACGCGAATCGAAATTAATTACTATTATATACATTAAGAATATATTTTTTGGTCATAAATTATTTCTAATGTTTCAATTATGTCTTGGTAAATTATTTTGCTAAAAAAATCTGAACTATACCAATTTGTAAGACCATAAATAAATAGTTCAATTGAGGGATTTTCGTCACAAAACGCGTGCTCGGATTTATTTATTAGTAATTTTATTTGAAATAAAAACACAATTCTTATACATACATATGATAGATAATTTATTGATTGTTTATACATTATTATTCAATGATTTGAAATATTTGTTGTATAATACAACTTCACCTTTGAAAATGCAACAAATCTGCGCATTGTCCAACGGTAACACTTTATTATGATATGAAAATAATATTATTTTTCAAAATTTTACATCTTACTTTACAAGATAAAATAACGATCTTTCGAAATCAATTTGTGTTTTTTTCTAGAAAAGTGTCCATACGTCTAAAAGTGGCCTCAAAAATGCCAAATTTCAGGTCAAGTCTACCTATTTCGCCTTAACCCATAGAAGCAGTTGCTTCCAGAAGCGGATTATGACTTTTGGGTATACTAGAGTGCTAATATAAAAAAATTGAATTACTGATATTGTTGCTGAAATTTTTCGGTTTTTGAATGAATATTTTTAGGAAATTTCAGTTAGGCCATGCGCTGCATAGATTTCCTGAAAACCTTCATACAAAAAACAGGATTATTTAAATAAAAAAAAAGTTTTCGGCTACGCATCAATAATGCCCACGTTTCAAGTTCTGTTATTATTCCAGTATAAGCCAGTATTTTGTAGAAATATAAAACAGAACTTGAAAATCAACTTTGTAATTTGATGAACAACTAAACCTTGTTGTGCCAGCTGAAATGACATGCGCCGGCTGACATTATTTTTATTTTTTTTACTGGTTTTTGTAAATTATACCGTCTTACTTGATAATGTGTTTTTATATTTATATATTTTTTTTTTTTTTTTTTTAAAAAGAAAGACAAACATTCCCGGGTTACGAATAACCTGACAATATTTGAAAATCTCCTACTACCACCACAGTAAGCTGAAAATGTTGCTTGTGTTGTGATGGAGGACTTAGCCAGCCGAGGAATTGAACACACTACGCCTGAGTGGGACCCAAGAGCGATGTCAATTCGGCCACCGACCGGTCAAATATAATATAAATCGTATATATCTATCCTACATAGTTTTTCCAGGATTATATATATATATATATATATATGTGTAGAATAAATTTCTCGGTTTACCCGCGTAACGTAGTCCTTAAAAGGACTTTTTAATTCATGACGTTTCGGACGGATCTTACTGTCCATCTTCAGAGGCCTTATTTCATGAGTTTTGTCTCAAACTGAACGCTTTCGCGTGTCTGTTCGGTCCAGAAGTCAAGATACAAGTCTTGACTCTTGATACTTGTATCTTGACTTCTGGACCGAATAGACACGTGAAAGCGTTCAGTTTGAGACAAAACTCAAGACATAAGGCCTATGAAGATGGACAGTGAGATCTGTCCGAAACATCAGGATTTAAAAAGTCCTTTTAACCACTTAATGCTAGGGTTTTTTTATAAAAAGTGTTTAAAAAAATCAGGTTAAATAAATCGATGCATTCATACATACACAAAATGTGAAAACAATATAGTACAAACGAAATAAGCAGCTCAAAAACACGACCGATCTCTGAGGCAAACTGCGTAAAATACATTACTAACTTTTGACGAGCCTTACTCGTGTTAGCTAAAAATAGAACGCTGCGAGTCGAAACTGGCGAGCGTCACTTGGGCTAGCAGAAATTGGAATGCATTCAGCGCGCGAGCGTGACTCGTTCATAAGCATTAAGCGGTTAAGGACTACGTTACGCGGGTAAACCGAGAAAATTATTCTACATCTTACACCTGTGAAAACCTTAACCATAACATATATATATTTACTAATATTCAGAGAAATGTTTTTTCTCTCTCTAATTTAATAGAAAAACATAATGTAAAGAAGATACGAAAACATTCTTGAATATATTATATTTACAAAGTAAATAAACTTTCTTCACAATAAAAATAGGTCATATGAGGATAGATTTACCCCGCCACAGAAACGTGTGGCGGGGTACAGCTAGTATTTCATAAATAAATGTTTGCAAGTGACGAAACGACAACTTAGAATAATAATAACCACTGGAGCGCTTCGTGTTGCGCAATCAATTCAGCCATTCGATACAATTAACATCATTCCTCAAAATATTAGTAGAGAAACAATATAAAATGATTACTGCGGTTTATAGCCAGTGAATCCACCCACATTTCACAGTTCATTCCATATTTTTAGACTCAATAAGTACTCTAGGATGTACCTAGAGGTAGTACTAAGATATTGCGCAATATGTACTTGCAAAAAATTGTCGCAAAGCGCTCCAGTGGTTAAGATACATTATTTCCTTGCCATGTGAACAAAATACCGTAAAATCGAAGCAAGGCAATCTGCTAGGGATTCCCTGGAATGCCAAGGGTTAAGAATACTAGAAGATTTAAGTGCGATTCCAGAAGGAAAATGTCCAGTGAGCCGCAGCAGGCAAAGTTGGGAGAACCAACTCCAGAGGCTGGGCCTGCTGCCGGACGGAGGTCGCTTTTATAATTCCTACGGCTAAGGCGTAGGAAAAATAAACGTACATTTTCTATCACAATAATGCTACAGCTTTTTCTTACACATTAAATAATGGTAGGTAGTTGAAAATAAGACAAACGGTGAACGTATGTCTGCTTCCCCCAAAGGGAAAATGTAATCATTTCCCCCATACGTATTAAAGAAACGAAACGCCGTTGCCATGCCACGGTAATGATAAAAGCTCCCAATGAGTTCCCGACCTAAATAGGACAAAGGGAGGTATAAATGAAACGTAAGGTTAATAGAATAATACCAATGTTGGCGCCATTAGGCAATAAAGCAGTCAGGGGGTTAACAAATCAATTATACCTTTCTGAGCATCTTAAGTTTGTAAGGGTCCATCCTCGCAATGCTGAGGTCCAGCGGTTCGGGAGTGAATCTCAACCTGCGTACCCGTACCGCCGCGCGTACCACCATGATGGCGAATTTAAACTTCTTACGCGCGTTGAAGGATGCTGCTTTCAATTGCTGGAATTTTTTTATTAGTTCGTTAGTTTTTTATAAGGAATTAACATAATAATTGTGCCCTTAGAACAACAAGGTGCCATTTGACTCGGCAATGTTATGTGATAACGAATTCTAAAGTAGTACCCTCTAGAGCTCATTATCGCATGACATTGCTATGTTACGAGAGTTGTTATGAAATAAATAAAGAAAGATAATTAAGAATCTATTTTTGAAAAGTGGAGAGATTCAAGAAAAAAAAAATTATAGTTGGATTATAATAAAGAAATTAAACGTTACTTTGAGAAAATAAATTCATAATTTAATGGAAGTCATTTTTTTTTTGTACTTAAAATAAAATAGTTAATAATAAAAGCACACATTTTGTTAGCAAATCAAAGGAGAAAAATAATATAGGATACACAAGGAAAATCAACACAAAATACAAGGCAAAACCAAACATAAATAAAATATAGACGAAACCAAGCAGTATACTTAAATAGGTTGGTTAGTATTTTGAAAACAGTGAACATAATACATAATATTGAAATATAAATAAATTTGCATACAGGGTGTAACGGCGCGTACCCGAAGGATTTCAACATGTGATTCCTGAGCATATTTGGAGATAAAAATGTAGTTGTCATTTTGCTGTCCGATGACATTTTTTTTCAATAACTTTTTTTTTAAATAAATTTTTCATCACACTTCGCAACTTAGTAGTTGGGTTTGCTCCGTCTCGTTCCAGCAGCACGGTAACAGAGGAGAGAAAACGCATATCTCGTGATCCCGTCGCGACAGTAACAGTGTGACTTGTAGGTTTTTAACTTCAAATATGATCAGGAAAAGCTGTTTAAAATCTGTCGGGTATGTGGCGTTACACCCTGTACAAATGGTGAAATAATTGTTGTGGATGAATATATAACCATTTGAAAATAAATACTCAATTGTCATGCAGATTGCAAATACTTGCCCTAGAACAAAAAAAATTTGGTTTATCGGTAGAGGCCGACGAAAAACATAAAATAAACAAAAAAAAAAAAGATTTGGGATTTTCACGGCCAAAAGTATGATAGTGATTTATTTTTGGGGTATTATGCCGTGTTGCGCTATCTCCTTCTCTAGCCAATGTTTAAAAAAAAGTATGTATATTTTTGTTAAAGCCAAAATGTAGACCCCCGAGGGGCGATTCCGGTTCTACTTAACCTTCCAGCGGGCGCGTTGAGAAATTTCCCTTGAGCGGGCGCTTGTCGTAAATTTTACGTCATCGAGTTTTCTCCATGTAAGTGGTGTTTTCTTTATACAAATGTTAGGGAATTTCTTTAAGGTTATGAAAAATGATAATAGGCAGTACTTAAAAAAAAATTATTTGATTTTCTTAAAAAAAAAACGAAGCAACACTCTAAACGTGTTAGTATTTCAAAACAACTTATTTAGTCAGAATCAATATTCTCATCCTTACAATTGTTACAAACCACCTCAACTGAAGAATGGTTCTTGCATGTAAAGGACTGGCAATGGCAACACTTCGTTGATGCTGAGGATCTTTTCTTATCCAGTGCACATAACCAACAAACACTGCATTTTGGAAAGCTTCTGTTTTCTTCTTCGGTTATCGGTTCAACTGCCCGACCGTAATTAACTTTGAGAAAAGCACTTATATCTTGCGGTAAATTTTTGACATTTGATTTGATTTGATTTGACTCTAGCATAGCTCGAAGCTCGATGCTTACGACTAGGTAGTAAGAGTGGGGGAAGCGATATGGCGCGTCTGTCGTAAATTTTACGACAGCGCGCCCGCTGGAAGGTTAACCCAAAGATATTAGAAGAACGAGATGTGTTATGAGCAGTTCATACTGTGCGGAATTGTTTTGCCCAGTGTCGCCGGTTTTGTTCACCAATACTACTGCACACCTTCGCTTACGCTAAGGCATCCTCACTAATACATAGAACAGATTTCTGTGCGTACACGCCCGATAGTATTCAAAGTACCCTAATTAGGTAGTACTCCGCCTACGGTCCGGCGGCCAACATAGCATATCTCGTTCTTCTAATATCTTTGACTTAACCCATTACAGCGCCCTTGAGGTGTTTTTGCACAAAAACGGCGCTATACAAGTCATCAAGTATTATTATTATTATTATGTATATTCTGTCAGAAGGTGGGAGATTTTCTGCTTTTGCAAGAAAATCCAAATAAATGGAATATTTCTGAATGTGTCCCAAATCTAAAAACTGTTTTAGACCTGAAATATGCTCTCAAATTTTATTATTAGAAACAAACATATAATTTTGTAAAAAGAAAAATTTTTGAATGAGCATTAAAAAATAAGTAAAAATGACTCACCTCACGTTTTTTGTAACTAAAATTACTGTTAACGAAAAATAAAATAAAAGCCCATGCATTTTATTAGACAAATGTATTACAAACATTACTGTCACTTCACTTTTTTGTTGTTTCATAAGAAAATAATAATAAAAAATAAGTTTCATAAATATTTTTCAAAATGCAGTCCGAACCTTTGGTTTCATAAAAGTGAATAAAGCGTGGGGTTTTCTCTTTCTCGTATTTCTCACCCTGACAGTAAGGGAGACACAATGATTTCTATGAGACCGTATGAGTTGTTCCCAAAAGTAAACAAATTAGCCTGAGAGGGTAAGGATAAGGAATCGTCCTTGACCAAATTAACGACATTTTCTTTGGGTGACAGCGAAAAAATCATTAATTTTAAAGTTAAGGACAATTCCTAATTCTTATGTAAAACCAAAAACGCCCCTTAGTAGAGGTAACATCCAAAGACAAATGAATGTATAAGGTCGACACTGCAATTGCAGGGGTCAGACCCCTAGGGGTTAATTAAATGTTACAGCGAAACAAACCTTTTGTCTTGCAAGACTACTTTATGTTTTAGCGAAAAAGAGACAACAGTGTTATTTTTAATATAAATGCACTTTTTTAAAATTTGGAATGATTTTGGAATAACAATTTTGAAATATATAGTATGCAAATAATCCATACGTATAAGAAATACCTATAATAATCGACACCTGGGGAAATTAAATTGGGGCTCTCTGTTTATAATATACATCATAATAATGCATTCTAAATAAAAGAAAAGGTATTAGTTTTGACAGACAAATTATTGGTGGGAAAACGGCAAGGGAAAAGTGAGGTTAGGATGCATCGTAAAAAGTGTGAAATTTATATGACGATAGGGAAGAAGATGTGGAATAATTATTATAATTAATAATCTACGCAAATAGTACATCTATTCATCTAGTGTAGGACAAATAGCTAAAACATGGTTAGTTTAACAAACACAATCACTAAGCAAGAACTAAAAGTTAACAGACATTCCAGGGTACAGAGACATATTATCACGTTTTTATGAATTTATTCTTGTCATTAATGGACCAATAGAATTGCCATTACATAACAATTTAATGAAATACATAAAATTCTGATATATGTATAATAATCGTCTGTAAGTTGGTACTGTGGTTCAATATGGAAGCTAATTTAACCCTCGGTCTAGACAATATAATATCACGTTAATTAAAAAATCTGTCGGAATAAAGATGTATTTAGAAACATTCCCGGTCGACATTCAATTTCAAATTTTTGAATGAATATACTGTAAACTTATAAATGCAAAGAGAAAGCTTAGTGTTTTCGCTTTCTAACTGTTTATATTGTATGTCTGACCCTAATAGAAAATAAGATGGAACAAGTTTTATGACGATTTATCATCTGGTGACAGATATAGCACAACGTGACTCAAAATATTTTGATGTTTTGTGACAATTACAGCACCACGTTCGATGATCAGAGTGCATAAGAAAAATCCAAAGACAATCACACATTTTCATCGCAAGTAATTACTATGGAAAGGATATTACATAAGTTCCTACATGAATATGCAAATAACATAATTTACAGAAATTCAGTTAATATCTGACATAATTTACAGAACATAATTTACAGAAATTCAGTACCAACCGGAGACAGAAAAGGGTAATTTGATCATATAGTAATAGGACATGGTAATATGTAATAACTTTACTGTTGTGGGAAAAATGATATATTCAGTTGCCCAACTTATCTAAATATGTACCAACTGCAACTTGGTGCCACAAAGTACTAACACTTGTGTGATTACTTTCCCAAATACACTACACTTCCACCGAAAACAGAAAGTAAAGTAACAACCTGTACTTTAGGCTCAGGGGGTAAACATATCTCTTCGGATGAAGAAGGCTTGCAATGAAAAAACAACAACAAAATAGAGTAAATTTTGAAAATGGACGACACTGCGAAAATTACAAGGCTGATATTGAAAAAAGAGCAAAAACACAAATATATTTTATTTTGGTAAAATTAGTAACTTTGTGAATAAAAATTATTAAATGAAACACCGTAACTTTGTAAACACATTATTTAAGAAGACATTTGCGGTCGATTTGAAAACAGTTGGCTCGTTTGTTTAAATAAAGTGATGTAAAAGTCATATCGTTGAGAGATCTGTTGTAAACCTGTATTTCAATAGAAGATGCTCCAAGGAATAAGCGTCAATGATCCCTTCGGCACCTGTGCACAGTTGGGAAAGACGCCAAACGCATGCCCAACATTTGTACACAGTTGACATTGTCTGACATTGAACTGGTCATTTTTACGACTCGTTCTCAAGTTCAACAGCCCGGCATTTCTGTGGTTCTCAGAATCCTCAGTGGCATGACCATTATTTCATTTGAACCTCTTTCTCTTCATCATAAATGACGCAAGAGATGTTAAAACAGAGCTCTCACTGGCAGGACCATATGCAGAATTACAATATTTCATTTAAAAATATTTTAAAAAGATATATATATCACCTAGATCAAAAAATCATTTATAGTGATTTGTTTTGTCATGCTATGATGGTGCATTTGTAATGGAATAAAATAAATGGGTCTATTTTTATATACTATATAGATTTAAATACATCTCTACGATTTAGTACATCTACTATTCAAAAACTTGGCGGGGGAAAAAGCTATCTTACCGGCTGGTTATTAGTTGTTTGAAATCCATTGTTAAGTATGACAAAAAAAGAGAAAGTATAATAATATATTATCAGGTAAACACTTTTGCACGTTATCATCACACACGGTAACATTTAGTAATCACACCCTCTCCGGAAGCAAGCCCATGAAGTTAGTAGGGGACAATAACATCACAAGATGACAGCACAGGAGCACAACGTCGTTTCCATTGCAAAATCATACATCAGATCAGCAAACTATGCAATTTCGACAGAATTCAATAATTAAAACTTCGAAAATCGCGCTAAATTGGTTTTTGTGAGAATAAAGATCAGGTGGTTGAACAAATTCTGAATTCAGCGCCATTGGGAAATTTTTGATATTAGAGCGATCCCCGTTCAAAATCGATTCTCGGCTTATCGAGATTTTGTCCAATTTTAAGATGGGTTGTTTGAGTAGAAGCCATCGAAAATAACGGCCATCTACATTTAGCCAAAAGTTGAAGCGCTGGCTATCGGCGATTAACAGGGACTGCACAAATGTCAAATACTCAAAATAGCGCTAATTGCCAATTTGACAACAGTTTGGTAAAATAAAAACTAATTTAATGAAAAATTTGGATGCAAAAATGCACCCACGTCACCTATTCTTGGCATTCTATTCCACGGCACATCTTGATACAGGAATGCCCTAGTGAGATGTGCAGAGTATGTTTTTTATGTAAAAACTGTATTTTGAATGAAATAAATAAATAAATAAAAAATAAAATAAAATAAAAATTCTATGATCTATTTCGTAGAATCTATGAAATAGATCAGTGATAACAGGCTTTCTTTGCCATAGAACACTCGATAGAAGTGAAGAAACCCAATGTTGAATCAACTACAACTTTCGTTCTATTCTACACAGAATCGACTATAGAATAGAGCAAGTGTTAACGTTAACTTTCCGCTTTTAAAACAATCCGATTTATGAAATAGATCATAGAATAGATCGAGTGGGATCCTAGCTTTAATGCTATACTAATCTGACTTTTAGATTGATACAAAATTGAATATTTGCAGAAGAAAAATTGACACATTGACGAGGAAAGGGAAATTGGTTTTCAAAATAGCAATAACCGGACCGCTTTTGTAGATTTATCATTAAAACTTATACAATTTAGCAATGGAAACGACGAATCATTATGTACTCGGAACATGAACACACAAATCTGAAAGAAATCACTTCAGTAACGGCTTTACCAAAGTCAATTGGTCAATCCTCGATATCCGCCTGCCTTGGGCTGAAAAGCTTTGTTTTAGTGGGGCCATCTCTTGGTCCCACAGCTGGGCGCAGTTCGCAAAGAACAGAAAAGAAACAAACAAACAACAATATTGTAGTTATAATCGTGGGTGATTCGGTGAGTGCAACGGAGATGAAGATATGAACACGGTAGTGAGGTATTTACATTTTCCCTGTTATTGATACAGATTTGTGAAACTCCCTGGAAATAATGATTTCAAGTATATTTTCCTGTAAAATACATACATCATAACCTTCCTATTAAGATCTTGCAGAGGTAAATCATTTTAAAGAGACCCTTTCTTGTGTAGTGGATTACTGGATAGATGACAAAATAATTTAATAATAATTTTGTTTTCGTTAGAAAGCTACAGAACGAAATGAATAAACATAAAAAGAACATTGTCTTATTGAAATGCAAGATTAAGTTTAAAAGTAAATGATTATGTCAAAACGTAATGGTCATTTGCGAGGTAGGAAGGGACTCAAACCAGTTGGAAAAAACTTTTAAATGTTCACCTTTAAAATGATTTGCCGGTAAGTCTGTTGTCACCTCGTGAAAAAGAAAGAGAAACATTCCTGCGTTGCGAATAATGTGAAAATATTGGATAAAATATTCCTACTACCATCATTATAAGCGGAAAATGTTGCTTGTGCAATGATGGAGGGTTTAGCTAGCAGGAAAATTGAACTCACGATGCCTGGGTGGGAACCAGATGCATTTGTACACTCGGCTAGTAATTTTGATCTGGGCTGTAGTCTGCAGGGTTGGAAATGATCTGATGAAAATCAATCACCAGTCTGTTAGCGAACATGTGGAAGAGAAGAACAAAACGCTGCCAAAAATGATTTGGGCATATTTTTTCCTTCACTTAAACAGATTTACGAGATCTTAACAAGGTAAGGTAAGGTGACAATATCTTTATTAAATTTATGGTTGATATTATAATGTCCAGATAATGTATCGGCGATTCAATCCAATATTGTATTTATATGCCTCTCTTGAAAGAATCGAGTTTTTATATGTACAAAACTATTTATTCATATAGTGAATGTACAAATAATTCGTCGTAATTTTTTAAAGTATAACTTTAAAAAAATGCACTTAAAATAAATAAACTTACGCGTTCAGAGATCGCGTAAATTATAACGTATTTTACGTTTAACCTTAATGGAGCAATCTGTTAATCTTGCAGTTAGAAGATACAGCCATAGTTCACATTATTGATCTGTTCATTATAATACCGACCATTGCTAATTTTTCCTGCAGTATTTTGCTGAAAATTTTGGAAGCTGATAAATTCCAAGGTTATTTTGATACCACTAACTATAAAATGTTAAAAACAAACCTGAAAAAACCCAACCCATTTTAATAAGATGTTATAGTACATTTATTCAAATCAACACCCCTTAATACAGAATAATCACACATTTTAGAAAACTACTTACAAAATAATTCAATATTCTAATAAAAAGTTTGGAATTCCAAAGCAAGAAACATAGTAAAATTTCAGATGATAAAGTTCAGTTCAAGTACAGAAAAAGTGTTTTAATAAAATATTGTTGTATATTAGTAATGCAGCAATCACACGAGGACAGTACAATACTGTTTTGTCCCAGCTCCGGACCCACTGTACTAGTGTGAACAGTAGTTTGAAAGTCAGAACAATGAACCAAGACACTGTCCCAGAGATAGATGTGCAAGCTATCTCCACAGGATAGTGTCTTGACCAGCCGCATTGTAAACGTGTAAACGCGTTTTGACAAAACAGTAGGACAATAGCCTGTCGCTCCGCGAGTACGTATCTCAGCTCACGGTGCTTGGATCTCGTTTTTCGGCTTAAAATGTTGCGAAAATACAATAATCTTGGTATAAAAGACTGATAGAAAGATAATATTTTTCGCAAACTCGCTCGTGTATCCATTTTGAAAGCGTTCCGCGTTTGAACTACGGTAGATTTGTTGTATTGTCTCTGCGCGGTCGAGGCTGTTCACGGAACAGGAACAGGACACTATTGTATTGTTCTCATGTGATCCCAGCATTAATCAGGAAAATAATAGCTTAAAAAGAACAAAAGTCAAAAATAATTTAATTATTTAAAAACTTTCAAAGTGAACAGTGGAAGAAATCTTTGGTACTTTTAGTACTAGGCGACAGAATCAAATATTTTAAATTGTGAAAAACGGTTTATTAACAAGTATATATGTGCAATTGATTTTTATACCATGAGATTACAATGAAACCCTCTTATACGGTTTTTTTTAAAGGGAATAGAACCAGTCTTAGGTTGGAATCATATAACAGAGTTAAAAGGTTAATCAAGGGACCGTAATAATGAATGACTTTTTATGTAGGAACTTTATAAGAGGGTTACACTGATGTAAGACAATTTAATCCATTGTTTAATTTTTGACACCCACATGGACACAGAAGAGAAGTAATGAGTTGGTTGTAGTGTTGATGTGTGAGGTGTGATGAAGGTGGTAAGAAATAGGACTTACCACTGTGTTGAAGAAGGAGTGTTGGAGAGCGTCGTTGATGGAAATCCTGTTGGCAGGCTCCACCACAAGAAGACGACGGATGAGATCTTTTGGTGCTTCTGCAATCACACGTAATATTTGTTTTACTAACTCTGAGGATGCTGTACGGAGGGTCTTTTATACAGAGAGGTGAAAAAGAAAATGAGGCTAGCAATACAAAATTGGAGCTCTAATACGAACCCTGAGACCGGCACAGACAAGATCTAGTCTTAAGAACAATTTCAAGCAAGTACGGGAGCTGCTCATGCTATTCGGTGTCAAACGGGTGAGTGATGCTAGTTCCTCAGAGCACTGTTTATGAAAAAACCAGTAAAACAGACACCGTTATTTTTTTAAAACAACACAAGCAGCTCGGAGACACGGTTATAAACACAATAAATCAACTCGATAAATCTTTAAACATGCATTATGAATGGTAGATAATTAGACCCAATAAAAAAGCATTTCAAGTTATATTGATAGTGTAATTGATTTACGATATATCTGCAAAATAAGTGTTTGAAATTCAATGCTATGCACATTATCTGAATTGCAGATACTTAATGGGTAATAATGAAAACTCTTACATTTATATCTTTATAGTAAATCATGGAGATATGTAGTTGAATGCATCATTGAAATGGCCCAGACTAATCTAGAGAATCGTCAGAAAAAACTACAACAATCACTAGATCAATTTTTAATAAACTTACAATAACTGTATTAAAATACTCCATTAATTTGTTGAATTACTGATGACGCAAAATTTATGTAAAAAGAATTTCACAGCAGAGACCATCTTAACCTTTCCCTTACTGTGCTAAAAAAATACACGCGTTACGGTGCTGTGTAGTCAATACACTGTTACCGGCCATATTTTATATTAAATGCCATCCAGAACTTTGCAGATTTTCTGCGCGCCAATACTCGGTCCTCGAGTAATGTTCGGGATGGGCAGAGCATGAAACTGTCGCCAAGGCATGGGCACACAAAGGATTACAGGTTCTACTGATTGTAGTGAAATGAAAGCTGTAGTTTTGTTTTTGCACATTATAAAACATGGAGAATATATTTAAGTTAACATGTTACATATTATGACTCGGCACTTACCCCCAGGGATCAATAATTGGTTTTTTAATTCTATCTAAAACTGATTAACCACTTAATTACGGGAAGTGAGCGGGGAGCTTCTATACGGCCGGCGGTGGTCTGTCCCCGACAGATCGAGCTGGCACCATCAGGGCTTTGGTCCAGGAGACGGGTCCAGCGTCTCCGACAAGGTGGCTGATAAGCGGTTCTGGAGCGTATCGGGTCTATCGTTTATGTAACATTAATGGAGCGAATCCATCCATTGAGCTGATCGGCAGATTACTTGAGCGGGTGCCGTCCGGGCTTGTGATTTTATTATCCGTTTCTTATTAAGAAAAATACGGCTTGTATCGCGCCACTTGAGGTGAATGCTTCATTTCCCGGAGTCCGCGGTATAACGATTTGCAAGGGATCGCGTATATAAACTTCAGTAGAACATTATTTGTGATCTTCACGAACACACACACGGTCATCCATTATACGGACGTTTATTTAATAGAACCTGCACCGACTTGGTTTTTGTAAAAAGGAACCGAATAACCCGCATCAGGAATACTGATGTACACTTTTTTAATACGATCGCCCATCCAGGGTAAAAATGAATTATAATCTAATTCACTGTGCGATCATTACACGGCCGCCCCGCTCGTGTCACAATTCCAGAGTCCCCCGCGAAAGGAAACGGAAACAAACAATAGACTGCCCGGCGGTCTATTTGTTGCCAGACCGTGCTCTCTATAATTTTAATCAAAATTAATGCTATGAATGGTACTTGTTCTGAAGAGGTGTTTTAAATAATTACTTTTAAATAAGACTTAACACCGCTTCATAACATGCTTCAAATTGTCTTATCAAAAGTTTTGAAAGATCGTCCCATTTCAAATCCTGAGTGTAAATAGACCTGAACCACAGGAGTGCTAAACCTTCTAAAAGATCAGGAAAAACGCGTACAAGATGATCCTGGTTAAAATTTTTTGTCCTACATTTCTCCTCAATTAATAGTAAGAATTCCCTTACACTACTTTTTCCGTCATATTTCAGTTTCCAACCGTCTACGTTATTTGAGTGTGAGTCCCTATAAATAATCTTCGTTTGTTTAATTATGTGGGCTTTCTTAATGGTTGTGTCGTCTAATTCAGAATCCGATGATTCAGAATTCACTTCACTTATAGCAGGTGTTTTAATCTCTTTATTATAAGCGCGCGCCTGTAAACGTAACTCATGAGAAGTCGACGATGGATCAATATTCCTGTCTTTAAGTTCTTTAATGAGAACCTCCTTCGAAGCCCCATTGATATTTGGTATTGGTATTGGTGAAGACATGATTACGTTCTTTGATGTTCAGATAGGAAGAAAGAAGTAAAAGAAGAGAAAAATAAATATTTAATTTTTTTTGTTTATAAAACAAAAGAAACTCTTCATTGACGGCTGTAGTATCATTAGACGTAATATTAGCTCAACTTCTATTGTACAATTGTGAAAAAAAACAAAAAAAAAAATTGTTAAAAAAAATATGCTCCACCCTAATGAGAATTGCGAAAAATGGACCACCCTATTATATTGTGAAACGTTATTAAACGTCGGCCTAATGTAATTGTCAATCAAAGATATCATTTAATTTGGGCGAAAAAAAAAAAAATGACGTAGGTATGTATATAAATAATATTGAGTGTTTGTTGACTTACGAGTAATTAAAACGCATATCGATTGTAATGTGGACTTACAATTTGTATTGTAGAACGCCGACATAAATGTTTTTAATATTATGTATATTAGCGTAAAAATCTAATAATATTATAAAACGCAAATATGCCTTGATCAAACAAGTGAATGACATCGTAAAATAATCGTAAATAATTATGAATTAGACAGTTTGACATAACCTCCCATATAATCATCTTGTTTACCAATTAGTGTTGACATAAAATTTGACAGCTACAAAAGCATAGATAAATCATAGATTTCATGAAAGATGAAAGTTTACGCAAGATTTTACCATAGAATAACGCAAATTATGAATTATCGTTACAAGAATACTGAGTGTATTTGAGGTTATGAAACAATATTCAAATCACTAGACATAAGTGATACAATATTATGTCAATTAATCATGAAACATTTCACCAAAATCAGCACAACATGCAATCACCACGAGCCAAAACACGTTGGGCGCCAATTGTTACCGGCCATATTTTATATTAAATGCCATCCAGAACTTTGCAGATTTTCTGCGCGCCAATACTCGGTCCTCGAGTAATGTTCGGGATGGGCAGAGCATGAAACTGTCGCCAAGGCATGGGCACACAAAGGATTACAGGTTCTACTGATTGTAGTGAAATGAAAGCTGTAGTTTTGTTTTTGCACATTATAAAACATGGAGAATATATTTAAGTTAACATGTTACATATTATGACTCGGCACTTACCCCCAGGGATCAATAATTGGTTTTTTAATTCTATCTAAAACTGATTAACCACTTAATTACGGGAAGTGAGCGGGGAGCTTCTATACGGCCGGCGGTGGTCTGTCCCCGACAGATCGAGCTGGCACCATCAGGGCTTTGGTCCAGGAGACGGGTCCAGCGTCTCCGACAAGGTGGCTGATAAGCGGTTCTGGAGCGTATCGGGTCTATCGTTTATGTAACATTAATGGAGCGAATCCATCCATTGAGCTGATCGGCAGATTACTTGAGCGGGTGCCGTCCGGGCTTGTGATTTTATTATCCGTTTCTTATTAAGAAAAATACGGCTTGTATCGCGCCACTTGAGGTGAATGCTTCATTTCCCGGAGTCCGCGGTATAACGATTTGCAAGGGATCGCGTATATAAACTTCAGTAGAACATTATTTGTGATCTTCACGAACACACACACGGTCATCCATTATACGGACGTTTATTTAATAGAACCTGCACCGACTTGGTTTTTGTAAAAAGGAACCGAATAACCCGCATCAGGAATACTGATGTACACTTTTTTAATACGATCGCCCATCCAGGGTAAAAATGAATTATAATCTAATTCACTGTGCGATCATTACACGGCCGCCCCGCTCGTGTCACAATTCCAGAGTCCCCCGCGAAAGGAAACGGAAACAAACAATAGACTGCCCGGCGGTCTATTTGTTGCCAGACCGTGCTCTCTATAATTTTAATCAAAATTAATGCTATGAATGGTACTTGTTCTGAAGAGGTGTTTTAAATAATTACTTTTAAATAAGACTTAACACCGCTTCATAACAACACATCTCAAAATAAGCGATTTAATATCGGAAAAATATGAATATTCATAGTTAATCGATTATGTTTATTATATTTTATATCAAAAGTGATAATAATTGTAATTTAATTGTTGAAAACATGAAAAAACCATCGGCAGATGCTAAAGAAACGTGCGAGAGGTCCACATCTAACGACGGTTCGCGGCCAACTGCCTAGCGGCGCGGCTGGCGGCTGGTACAGACACAGCTGTGCGGTCGTAGGTATCGATGGTCTAAATCAAAACTACAGCTGCAGAAGTGTGGATGTCTCATGTTCCCGCATAGCGAATTAAAGCGGGACATCAATAGCGTGTCATCTCCTCGCACACTCTTCGCGTATTTAGTATCACATGGTTGATTGTATCGGTGTATTTGTTCCCGATTTTTAACAAAAAACTCTGATTTTTAATTGAATTTGAAAAATATGTAATATATTATTTTTTAATTCAGTGTTCAGATTTTAGGTATAACGGAGGAATACCTAAAATCTGAACCCAGAATTTATTATATTTATAGAGTTATGAAAGTTATTAGAAGCAATGTGTAGTAAATACACACCACAGATGAGGAAAGGTTAATGAAGCAGAATAAGAATAATGTTAATCTATCATACAATACAAGTTATCAATCTTAGAGAGTTCTGTTGAACAAAGGAATTTAATAATTGTATATAACAACAAGAGTACAAAATAACTACTTAAAGTACTACGAAAGTAGTTAGTTTGAATAATGATATTTATATATCATTACATATATCACTATGTTGATATTTATGAAAATAAACATCAACAGTTTGTTGTAAAGCATGTTTGTATTTCAAATACATAAGTTACCATTAATAATTGGCCACAAAATTTCTGCACTATTTAGAAAGTCCAAAATTGATTTTGTGCTTGAAATAAATTAATATTTGTAAGAAAATTATTTGAAAATTTTTGATATTTAATTTTTTTTTTAACAAATCTTTATTCATTTATGTATTATAAACGCCCTGTTGGGATTTTACATATATGTAAGTACACATATATGTAAAATCCCAACATGACATACTGCATAATACAGAGACACAGGAGTTTTTATAAAGTTTAGATAACTAAATTTAAATATAAATCTTTAACAAATTAACACATCACATGGCTATGACATTGTAACTAACAAAGAACTTAACCACGCGGGCTTTTACTGTTTCCGTAATTTGTATGCTAGGAATTTTTCACTTTGAAAAAAATTTGGTTTTATTTCCGCTTTGCAATGAAATGCGTATGTATTATCTGTTTCTATGAACAACTTAAGATAGGGATGTACAGCGTTGTATGTTCTTTATAATATGATTTTAATTGTGTCAGATTGGGTGTTTTACAGAACAAAAATAAATTAAAACAGCGATAAAAGGAGAATGTGAAGTATATAATAGATATAATGATATATCGAAAGTTAGACAATGTAGTTTGATAAGTGTATTAAATTAATATAATAACGTAGTTAAAGTAGGTTTGTTCACATAATCATAGTAAAAAACATGAACAGTTTGTTGCAAAGAACGTTTGTTATTAACAAACCTTTATTATGCCCGATTGTTTAAAGTTGATCATCTGTTTTAATTTTTGGCATATTTTGTAAGTATGCACTATAATCCATCGCTCTCACTATATGGTAACTAGCCTAGTTTTTGGGGTGGCAGATTAGTGAGAGAGCATTGTATGTGATTCCGACGATATAAGTTAATTGAAAGACACAAACCTGAAACATCTGCCCATTCGGGGCTGGTGAAAGAGTATTTTCCCTCCATTATGTTCCGCAGCATCACCATCTGCTTCCGGTGCCAGAACGGGGGACACCCAACGAGTCTGAAAGAAGCCAATCAATCAACAACCAATCGAAGAATCAATCAATCACCAACCAACTATTGAATCAATCACCGACCAACTATTGAATCAATCATCAAAACCAACTATTGAATCAAGAGTTTAAATGAACATATGTAAGGAGTTGCATCTGCTTCCGGTGCCAGAACGGGGGACACCCAACGAGTCTGAAAGAAGCCAATCAATCAACAACCGACTATTGAATCAATCACCGACCAACTATTGAATCAATCATCAAACAATTATCGAATCAATCACCAGCCAATCAATCATCAACCATAGTTCTGTCAGTAATTGAATAAAAAGAGTTTAAATGAACATATGTAAGGAGTTGCATTAAACACAACTGATCCAGAGGAAGTGTCAGCAAGAATAATAATGTTTCCGCTATGAAACAATCTAATACAAGATAGTAATATTTAATGTACATATTACTTACAAGGTAAACATGATGACTCCACAGGCCCATCTAGAAATTAGATTAAAATTATTTTAACACATCAGTTAAAATCAATAAGGTATAATAAAATAGAATGGGCAAAATGATAATGGAATTCTAATCATTTAAGGACATCAATTTACACTCATTTGCTACTATGTATAGGATTCATATGTCTGTCACTCCTGGACACATTGACCCCAGAATCCTACCCACCCCTCATACCCTTTCCTTCCAAGAATATTCTCTTCTTTTTTTCCAAAAAAAAAACCCACACAGCACCCCCAAAGATGACAGAGGCCCTGGGGATTTTTTTCCCTCAGGGCCTCCTGTGTGGAGCTAAGATAAAAAAATTAATAATGGTTATTTACGAAAATAATGAAGGCTTCTAAATCATAGTAATAGGAGGGAAAAAACAAGAAGGATATTCTTATAAATTAAATACAAATTTATGGTGCGAATACCTCGCCTTGATGGAAAAAGGCTCAGATGGCTGGAGAGTTAAGTTGGGGTACTGGGAAACATCGCTAAAGACTCCTTGATAGTTTTGGTAAACTTTATTAAAAGGAAATGGGCATGAGGTCAAAGGCATGAGGTGACACAGTGGGTCAATGACCTGACTGCTTACCGAGTGCGGGAGCTATGAAGACCATCAATAAATAAATACCAAAACTTCATTTTTTAAATTTGTGGTGGGCATAATAATAATCGTCAATATTCTGGAATAAAAACTGTATGTAAATTTGCAGACATAATTTTATTTGAGGTTAACCTGTCAGGCCTCTGGCATTATTTGCAATAAAATTCAAATAAATGGAATGCTTCTGAAGGTAGACCAAAACTGGAACCTGTTTTAAAAGGTGATGAAATACACTTTAAATTTTATTATTAGAAATAAACATCTATATTTGTTGAAAAACTTAAATTTTGAATGCAAACAGCTCACTTTAGGTTTTTTGTAATCAAAATTACTGATAACGAAAAAATATATAAACACACACTTATTTCATTAGACAAATGTATAACAAACATAAATATCACCTCTTTTTTTTGTAATTTCATATAAAAAAATTCACAAAACCTCACAAGTTTTTTAAATTGCGTTCGGAACCTTTGGTTTCATCTTTATTTGCACCTTTGTGCAAATTTGAATTCTTCCGTGTTTAACATCTAGATTTGAATATAAAGCTCGGTTTTTTCTCTTTCTAACACCGTTTAGATCATATTTCTCACTACAACAGTAAAGGGAGATGATTTCTGTGAGACCATATGAATTGTTTCAAAAAGCGAACAGATTGGCCTTAAGGGTTAAAACAAACATGTTTCTGATAACAGCAGAGTTCCTTCAAGTCATACATATTTGGTATAAAACATAATTTAGATGGTGTGCTTACTTTAGTACTAACAGCAGGCAATTGATGTTTCAATATTTCCAAATTCGGACTAATGGTATATTTTATGATTTATATCATAACTAGGATCCGGAATCGCGGTGGCTTTTTGAAGAATTCCAGGGACGCTCATTATTAAAGGCAAAACAATTAAATTATCGTTATTCAAGGGGTTAAATTCGTTTTAAACATACTGTCCTTTTGCAGCTGCATGTAGTATACATACTAGAGGCTTGGTCTGAACAAATTCTCAATTTTACATTTTTTTTTAAAGAAATTAATTTTCATACGGGGAAAATTATGATTTATTGGATAATTTGTATAGCGCCGCTTTTGTGAGATATCACCTCAGGGGCGCTTTACAGTTGATGCAGGTATTACAGAAAATATAAATATTACAAAAATAGAGTGAAGTTAAGTTAAGTAAAATGAAGTATAGGAACAGGTGACACGAAAATAGACGATGGAGACTCTGCAGCAAGAATCCTAGGTGGTGAAGAAACTGGGCCAGCTGCTGCAGCGAAAGAGTCCACCGCGGCCACCAACAGTGCCAGCACGAGGTACGTCATCCGTCCAGTCTGCTGCTAATAAAGCGCTGACACACTATCCTCTCACAGATACCAGACCTTGGCAGCACCGCTGTGACGTTCTACGAAGATAGAAGATGGAGACTCTGCAGCAAGAATCCTTGGTGGTGAAGGAACTGGACCAGCTGCTGCAGCAAGAGAGTCCACCGCGTCCAATAACGGAATAACCACATTTTTGTGCCTAAATATATATTGGATTTTCAGTCTGAATGTTTTGTGATATGGATTGTATTTTTGTTATGAAATACTAGCGCCTGCCCTGCATGCGTTGCTATACCATTTAAAGAAAGAATGATAATCCCTACGTGTCCTTACCCACGCGTCCCCATTCCACTTGAAGTGAAATGACACAGAAGTGCGCTTTATAAATGTCATGTTATTATTCTTATTCCCTTTCCCTTCCCTTCTCGCCCTGCTTGTTTTGACACTAACCGCGCGCAACACTAAAATTTAACAAAATTTCATCACAATAGGATGAATGATATAGAAAAAAGAGAATTTTGATTAAAATTTCATAACGCAGAGCTCACCATTATTTACAGAAACCTTTCCTAGCATCCACACAACTGGCCAAAGTTTCATTGCTATAGGAAGAATAGTATAGGAAAAAAAATTATACACACTTAATAACGCCAGAGCTCACTTTTATGTATAGAAACCTTCCCAGGCGTGTGCACAACAACTTGCACAACAACTCGCCAAAGTTTTATCGCAATCAGATGAATAGTATACGAAATAAGGGAATTTTATACAAATTTCAAAACACCAGAGCTCACCATTATATATAGAAACCTTCTCTTGCATCCACACAATAACTCACCAAAGTTTCTTTGCAATCGGATAGGAAACAATGGATTTTATGCACAAATTTTATGTTGCCAGAACTCACTTTTAGGTACATAGAAACCTTTCCAGGTGTGTGAACAACAAATCGCCAAAGTTCAGACATCCAAACATACATTGATTTTTATATATATTGAAAATATGAAATCAAGATGGAAATTAAATTTAAAGAATATTAATAAAAGACAATACAGTTTCCTTGTTGGTATCACTATGTAAGCCAGTACTGTGATTCAACTACGGTATACAAAATTTGAGTTTATGTGGAAAGGTTTATATCAATCACACTAAAATAATATTATATGACGTACTGCTCTTTGTCCTTTTTGTGGTAAAAATGACTTTACTTGACTTGTTAACTGAAGCTCGACCCAGGAAATATGAAATCTGATACTTTTGTTTATCATACCACGTTGGCAATCGATAATAATAATTTCGTCTTTTTCTATTCAATGAACAAAATGTGAGAAAGAAAAGAGACAGTAGGTAATGGTAAATCCGTATGTCTTACTTTAAAACAAATATTTTTAAACGACAAGCTGATAGGAAATATTTCATTTTTTAGAAGTTAGTTACGAATTAGTATTCATCAATCATCACCATGGCCGCGTTTATAGTACCTTCAATTAATCTAATAAATAAGTGGATAAAACCTCATCCTGAGCTAAAATTTGACCGTGGGGTGATTTATTGTGACGTGTGTGATATTTCTTTAAAACAATTAAAAAAATATACAGTAACTAAGCACGTTTCAAGCAGAAATCATTTGATAATGAAGACAAATGATAGGTCTAAAACAGATTTCTATTTTGATTTAGCTATGTTTTTAATATGTTCTAATATTCCATGGACAAAACTAGACAATTTTAATTTCCGTCTTTTTTTTTCGAAATATTTGTGTTGTAAATGTTCGACTATGGATCTTCCGAGTGAATCTACTCTCCGAAAAGTGTATTTAAATAAAGTGTTTTGTAGTGAAATTAACGATATCAGAAGAAAATTAGGACATTCATATATATGGGCGACAGTTGATGAAACGACCGATAAGTTTGGACGCAATATAGCTAATCTGGTCGTAAAACCGCTAGGAGACATTGTAACTCGGTCATATTTGATTGCTAGCAAGGTTTTACCAAAAACCAATGCCGAAACCATAAAGGATTTTGTAAAAAACAGTTTAATTTTTTTGTGGCAGGAATCTGCAGTTAATAACTTCGAAAAACTTTTAATTTTAACAACAGACTCTGCCCCTTATATGCTAAAAGCCGGACGCGAACTTAAAGATGTGTTTCCCAATATGATACACTTTACCTGTTTGGCTCATTCACTAAATCTAGTCGCTTCAACTGTGCGGAATAAATATAAGAAAGTGGATGATCTTATTTCCTGTGTTAAAAAAATATTTTTGAAAGCACCAACAAGAGTAGACATATTTAAAACCATGATTCCAGATATTGCACTACCACCAGAGCCGATATTAACGCGTTGGGGAACTTGGCTCAAAGCTGCTGTTTACTATGGTCAACATTTCGAAAAAATAAAAAGTGTCGTTTCAATTTTAAATGAAAAGGACGCTGTGGCAATAGCGAAAGCTAAATTATTGTTTGAAGATGCGAGTATTAAGGGTGACCTAATTTTTATAATGGAATATTTCGGAACAATTCCAAATGCTATTAAAAAACTCGAGGATCCTAAGCTTACTATCGTCGAATCGTTCGAAATTATAGATGAAATAAGGACTCTTTTATCGTGGAGCAATGAAGAGTGGGCAGAAAAAAGATTCGATGCCATATTAAATAGAAACCCTGGCTACGATAAATTACGGAGCATTAGTGAAAATTTAAATGTTACCATCGATTCAACACAACTCTATAAATTTGCTCCGCTGACATCTGTCGATGTTGAACGATCATTTTCTATATATAAGTGGATTTTTGAAAATAGGTATAATTTATCACCAGAAAATATGGAACGGATTCTTATACTGTATTATAAAAATAATGTTGACGTCAAAATGAATTGATCCTGCATCATGTACAATGTACATTCTGTTCGAATTCACAACATGTAAGCATTAAATAAAGATATTATTAGTAAGAGGTGTGAAAGTTATTTCTAATAGGCTTCTCCGAGAAAACTTTTCAATGTTGACAACATACTTGACTCCTGGCATACTAAAACTGGAAAGCGGTCTAAAAATAAGTGTTTCATAAGTAGGTAATTATTTTTCCCTTGAGTACAGCACTGGTAAAGCCACCGCGATTCCGGATCCTAATCATAACCATTACAATTACATTTTGTATTCTCGTCAGTGTTTAGTTTCTGAGAGGATTTGCAAAGATAACGATAATTACCAAAACTCAAAAGTCAGGCACGCATGTCCGATTGTTTGATCAGACTATCGGATTGGATTAACCTAATACACGTCCGATTTTGCAATGATACTTTTGTACTGCAGTGATAAGTAGTTAAGAAAGAAAAGTCGGAAGAAAAAGTCAGACGTGTATTTCACTTCTTCGCAAAAGTAGGCGCACCTTTAGACAATCGGATTGGTAATAAATGTTTTTAGAGTTGGTTGTCAATCAACCGGATTTGTATGGACTGTTTCAACAGATGTATGGCGCGAACGCCTTCCAATAGTCTGATCAGACTGTCAGAACCGACTATCGTATGGAAAACTCAGACATGTATTATTCCCGGCCTTACTCTTGTGTTTTTATGGCGACAGGACGGCGTGGATTTGATTTACATACAAATCTAAAGTTTTATTCCAAGACTGATGAAAATTTCCACACTTGACCTTCAAATCAAGAAGAAAGTTACAGTCTGTATTAGAATTCAAAAAACTTTGTGTAAAGCCCGGGCAACGTTGGGGACTACAGCTAGTAATATAAATAAATAATAATGAATAATTGACTTACAAGTCCACTTCCATTCCATAGCCAGGCGCGTCTTCAAACATATTGGCTCTCAGCGTCTCCGGAGCCAGGTATCCAGGAGTCCCGCACAGTTCTGCGTCACAACAGCAACGAACCAAGGTTAATGACAACATTGATAACATCATACTAATTTGACACTTCTTCACAAACACTCGACGTAGGAATCTATTTAAAAAAAAAAAGGAACGAATGGACTAACGAAGGTTAATTTGTTGAATGGACTTTGCCAGTTATGCACAGCACAAATCAAAATAAGTCATACACCATTAATAAACTTTTTTAATCTATGCCTTAGAATTTACATTAAAATTCCTTTGATTTTTTTACATTAACTCCATACAGGAGGCCCTGAAGAAAACAATTTCGCTCAGCGCTGATTGTCATCTTTGGGATGCAGAGGGGAGGGTCTTTTTGGGGAGAGAAACGAGTAAATATGAGTCTTGAAGAGACCCATGTTGTAGGAGGGAGGAAAATCGTAATTCCTCAACTGATGGATGAACGATATATGCAGTAAACGTGTTTTTATTCTCAACACAGACAGAGAGGTCACTTCTATTCAAAAATAGACCGCATATACGCAACCTAACTTTGACAGGGTTCTAATTGAATATAATATAAATACATACGTTAATTGTACACAAAAAATCTAGATTTGAAAACTATGCTAAATGTATAGCACTTTTTTTTTTAAGGTTTGGGAATAAAATTGTCAACACAATTGCTTCATTTTTCACTTTAAATTGAAGCACTTTTTTGATGTGTAAATCTTTTCCCACTAAAAAAAATGAAAATATTCTGTGATAAAGTGGTTTTGTCATGTAAGTGACTATAGTATCTATTATTAAAGTGGGACTTTAGTATCTCATTCTTAGTAAAGAGACATTACACAGGCAAAGGCAGTAAGCCTACCACAAGCTTAGAATTAGACCAACAGCTGTTATATATTAGCAATGTTAAACATTCAAACATATTCTAAGCAGGACACTAGATATGTGAACAACTTTCACGGTGGACTGTTAAAATAACATGATGTTCATCAGTGCATGTACTAAGGTTGTAAGACAATATTCAGAGGAGGGCCATTGTTAACTGTAATATGATCACAGTGGTTTTTTCAACTAGAATCTAACAGCAATTTCAACTTGAAAACTCTAGTATAAACTATAAGATACATAAGATTGAAAAATCCAAGGAAGACGTGGAACTGGCAAAAGAAAGAAGACTGAATGTTATCGTGAAAAGGATATCAGAACACTTTTGAGCATGTAAATTTGGCTAACTTAATGCAACTCTCGATCAAGCTAGAGGAACCATACAAATGGATTAACCTCAGCTCAGGAGAACACTGGTTATAAAAAGTGTCAACAGAGTGATAAATGACAGCGAAATGTCGAACATCACTCGGTTCAAGCATTATTTTTCATATTGCCATTATTATCATCATTTTTAGTATTAAATTAATATGGACAGCGAAGATGAAGATATTTGATAATTTAATAATGGACGAAAATATCAGGTTACACAGGCGGCGACAGCCAAATATTGAATGACAAAGATTTCTTTAACCGTTTGATTTTATTTGATCAAAAATGCTAGATGGTGTTATAAACGCCACAATCTTTATTTCCTCATTCCATTTGAAATTCTTACTACATTTTGTTGTTGATGTTGCTTGGTTTCGTGTGAACACACGGAGAAACCTCAAAAGTACGCTTGTACTTCCACTTCATTAGTAAAAGTCAAGCTGAGGCTTTATTTTTAATATATTTACATACGATTGATTAAAAAAAATAAAATGTTAGTTTATGTATTAAAAATAAATAATAAAAACTCATCTATATTAATTTAACATTTAAATTTTTTTTGCTGTCTGTGTCATTTTATTGTCTATGAAAGTGGGCGTGGCCACTCAAGATGATCCACAGTAAAAATGTTTGGAAACAAGCGAATAGAGCGTTGCTCAACAAACCACTTGGCTGAGCGAAGCATTGATCGATCGAAAAATTAGGAACAACGGCGGTAAACAAGTATGTATGCATTGAATAAGTGTATACATATGCGAATATATCAACAAAGTTTTACTTTTAGTAGTCAGGAAGGAATTTAATTATATATTATGTGGTTTCTGCAATGGAAAGACTTTTTTATTTAAGTAACCAAATCACCTGAAGAACTTAATCGAGGGATGATTGAGGGGTTTAATGTTCTTGGCAAAAGATATTATGATCACTTGATTGAATTAAAAACATTTTCAAAGGCACAGGATAATATTCAGTGCACAGTACAAATTGAAGAAAAATATGATGTAAAATTGAAAGACTTACCAAACAGTTTCTCTCCCGGTCGGAGACACTTGGCGAACCCGAAGTCGGTGATCTTGACATTGAGCTGATCATCTAGCAAGATGTTCTCTGGCTTTAGGTCCCGGTGTACGATGCTCTTGCTGTGCACGTACTGCATACCCTCAAACACTTGTCTGCAAAACACAACCACTTTATTCCTCACATTACCTCTTGTTTACAAAATACAACCACTTTATTCCTCACATTACCTCTTGTTTACAAAATACAACCACTTTATTCCTCACATTACCTCTTGTTTACAAAATACAACCACTTTATTCCTCACATTACCTCTTGTTTACAAAATACAACCACTTTATTCCTCACATTACCTCTTGTTTGCAAAATACAACCACTTTATTCCTCAAATTTCCCTCATCGCGACCATTATGGGTAGTTTACATTGTGCATAATGTATGAAGTAATTAACTGATAGGGTTTTTAAGCTAGGACAAGCATTTGCACACTGCAAGACATCTGATTTGTGATATGTATTTCAGTGGGAAATAAATAAAATAAATTAGCCTACATACTTAAATAAATAAATAACACAGTATTTGGGTAGTTGTTTGTTTACTGGCGATTAGAAACAGTGACAGCCCGGTGACTTCTATTAGAAACAGTGACAGTCCGGTGACTTTTATTATGAACGGGTAGAGAAAAAAAAGAATTATGTTATCATTGTAGCAGAAAATTACACAAAATTATGACTTTTGGCAGAGTTTCAAGAATTTGGCGTCTTAAAGCACCATAATTAAAAAAATTAGTAGCAATTGATTCATTGTCAAAGTGTTTTTAGTAGGAGAAGTAAACAGATTTTAGCTTTTTAATGAAGATGAAATAATTAATATTTTAAGTTGCAGAAAATTATGGCTTAAAAACTTCGTTTTTTAAACATTGAATGGATATTTAGAGCTCCAAAGCTCATGACGGAAATTATGTAGCGAGCTTAAAATAGGTATTGATTGGAAAATCTTTCAATAGTTTTAAATAGGAGATTTTTTTTTTTCTCTTAGTAAAGATGAAATTAATTTTATTATCACTTGCAAAAATAAAATTTACTAGCTCTGACTGCAAATTTAATCGCATTTGGTGTTATTTATTTTAAGATTGATAAAGCAATTATTGATGATATCCATTTATTTTTATTTATTAATTCTGATATTAATTCCGCTAAAATTCATCCAGCAGATATTAACACTAGAAGAGAATTATTGATGTAAACATTTTTTTGTGTTCCAGAGTGGTAGATACTCTCAGTATCACCCCGTTGATAGTCCACCATTCAGAATAGAAACATTGTTTGCAATGCTTTAGCTATGTTTAGTGTCCAGATCTGAATAGCCATATACTTCTCAACCTTCTCTTCGTCATCAGCTTCATCTCCCCATTCCCTTCAGCCTCACAAAATACCACAATTTATTGGATGCCTTAGTCCCAATGGCTCGGAGCAGGTGAGACTCTTGTGCAGTATTTATGTAAAAACAAAAAAGGGGTATATATACTATAATCTGGGATTTATGATTCTGTTCTTGTTTTTGGAATGGCTCAATATACTTTCTAGCTATCACAATAATATTATTAAATTTGCCTGTCATATTATTCAACAAGATAGTGTTACTATTATGTAATTGTGTTACTATTATGTATTTTGTAATGTTACTGTTATGTAATTGTGTACATGTATGATAATTTGAAACCTGTTCATTTTACTGTCCTAAAACGGGAAACCTTCCTATTTGGACAGTCAAAAGCTTCCTTCCATATAATGTAATGTATCTTTCAAAATAAATAAATCTTTAAGGCCCAGTAGTCAAAGATGATTTGAAAGGGAGATATGTAAATACGGGTGACCGGATAAATCATCAAAATGATAATTCATCACATCTTAAAAAGTTATATAAAGTCATGGAAAGTGATGACACAAAAACTTTTTTAACTGGGTTAAGTAGGTTAGGTTAGGTTTAAATTTTTTTTTTTCATCGTTTCTAATGACTTTATATCACTTTTTAAAAGTGTGTTGAATTGTCACTGTGTTGAGTTATCATGGAACCGTAAATACGAATGTTAGATAATAATTAAGTGATAATGGTGAAAATATTTAATAAAACATGACTCGTTTGAAATAGGGCAAAAATCTCTCGACAAATGCTTTAGTTGCATTTAAAGACACAGTGAATTTTTTCGTGCCTATATCATATTAAATAACAGATTAAATAACAAATTTCTATCGAGGGAATTTCATATAATTAATGCTTCAGCATAACAAATGTATAAATATTATAAATACTACAAACACTTAGGAACAAATTTCTTCAATAAATTGCCAGAAAATATAAGATCACTAAATGATAGTTGCAAAGAATTCAAAACACAATTAAAAAAATATACTGAAAACCTAAACTAAATAAAAAAAACGTAAATAAATAAAAGAAAAACAAAAATATAAAAAAATAAATAAAAATCTAAGAAACTAAACAAATAATACCTCATCCCATACACACGAGCAATTGCTTATTATGGGAGAACATTGAAAAATAATAAATATTAATCATATCATAATATCTTTCATCTTATTACTAGTGAAATATATATATATGTATATCACACATTGTAAATTTTTTTATTGAATAAATATAATTTAAAAAAATATATATATATATATATATTATCTCCAAAAATAACATATTGTTATATTCTTTGGAACTTAAAAACTAAAAGAATTAACGAGAAACTTGTTATAAATCGGTAGAAATTGATGTGTGCGGGGGCTTAAGCTGGAGGTCATGTCCTCCTACAGTACTGTCGTTTATAAAATAAATTTAAAATATATATTTTTTTTAATTTACTGGGTGCACAAAAAAAAACACATCGCCATTACACTGAGTTATGCACAGTACTGACCCAAATTCCTTCTGACCGAAGCAATACTCTTCACAATAACAATACTAAGAATATCTTCCAAGATAAAATGGCTGAATTGATTAAATTGAAGCAGGCAGATAATAACACAATGTGGTACCATTACTAAGTAACAAGTACAGGGTGGCCACAAAAAACGGATTTCAAAATTCCCTGATAATTCCAGGTTTTCCAGGGCAGTTTCTATATTTTTCCCTGATATGTTTTATTTGGTATAAGGACATATCGTTCAAAATTTTATTTTTGAAACACGATTTTCATCTACGCCAGAAAATTAGAACAGATACATAAATAAAGGGAATTCCGTCATCTAAAGCATTTATTATTTCCTTGCACCACAATGATCTATTCAAAACAAAATACACTTATTACAAATTTATGATATTTCGCCTGAAGACAATTTGTGTACAAATGAAAAGACCAGACAAAAATAGACAAATAAACAAAAGTAAGTATAGTAGAACCCCGATAATTCGAAAAAACGCGTAATTCGAAATTTTCGCCAAAAAAATTTCCGCAGAAAATTTTTTTTATGCTAAAATTTTTTTAATTCGAAATTTATTTTTGTCCGCGCACGAAAATTTGTTCGTGAAATTCGAAAAAATTTGATTTTTGCGAAAATAAATCATAATATTTCGTAAATCTGAATCTAAAAGTCAGCCGTGGCGGTAAAACGCCGAAAAATGTGTTTTTTCGTGGTTATACATCGTCCTAATTAGTATTATTATTTTGTAAATCTGAATCGATTTACACTGGAATGTTGTATTTTTTCAAATTTATTTCGAATATCCGAGTTTGAAGGGCCGAGAAAATACGTTATAAGCGCGCTCTACACTCGCGGCGCGAACGGCCGCGAAACGCGAGTGTGGATCTTGTTCACGCCTTCGCAATCTTCGCATTCGCGCTTCGCGCCATTCCCCGATTTTTGTCGGTTTTTTGGCCCGCGACAAAGGGTTTGCGGTTTAAAGTCGCGAACAAGACTGAAGCTTTGCGAGTGTGGATGGACACAGTTCACGCGCGGATCGCGGCGTATATACACGGCGTGAATTCACGGCGTGAATTCACGGCGCGACTTCGCGCGCGAGTGTAGAGCCAGCTTTACGCGGATATGTCGTAGTTTTACGAGTTTACACCAAATATCTGTATTTAAAGGGTCGGCCGCGAAATTTCGATTTACGCGTAAATGTATCGTATATTTACGAATTTATTTCGAATATTTGAATTTAAATGGCCCGCTGCGACGGAAATCGGCCGCGAAATCTAGATTAACGCGTAAATATATCGTATTTTTACGAATTTATTTCGAATATCTGAATTTTAAAGGGCCCGCCGCGACGGAAATCGGACGCGAAATTTCAATTTACGTGGAAATATATCGTATTTTTACTAACTTTACTTCGAATATCCGAGTTAAAAAATACGGCGCGACGGAAATCGGCCGAAAAATTTCGATTCACGCCGAAATATGACATATTTTTACGAATTTACTTCAAAAATCTGAACTTAAAAGGCCGGCCGCGACGAAAAACTGCCGATAAAATTTGATTTACGCGGAAATATTTCATATTTTTACGAATTTACATCAAATATCTTAATTTAAAGGGTCGGCCGCGACGGAAATCGGCCGCGCATTCTCGATTTACATGGAAATATATCGTATTCGACGGAAATCGGCCGCGCATTCTCGATTTACACGGAAATATATCGTATTTTTGCGAATTTTAATTCAGATATTTGAAATAATGGGCCGGCTGCGACGGAAAATTACCGCGTAATCTCGATTTACGCGGAAATATATCGAATTTTTTTCGAATCTGAATTTTAAGAGCCGGCCGCGAAGGAATACGGCCACGAATTCTCGTTTAACGCGGAAATATATCGTATTTTTACGAGTTTAAATTCAGATATTTGAAATAATGGGCCGGCTGCGACGGAAAATTACCGCGAAATCTCGATTTACGCGGAAATATATCGTATTTTTACGAATATCTCAATTTAAAGGGTAGGCCGCGACCGAAATCGGCAGCGAAATCTCGATTTACGCGTAAATATATAGCATTTTTACGAATTTAATGCGAATATCTGAATTTAAAGGGCCCGCCGCTACGGTAATCGGCCGCGAAAATAAAGAAATAATTGGTATTAATACGAATTTACAACTAAAATACCACCCGGATTTGAAGAGGCGGCCGAGAAAATAGATTTTCGGCGTATTTTTTTTTTTTTTTCATAAAAATTCGAATTACGTGGGAATTCGTCAATTCGAAATTTTATTTTTGATGTCCCGTGGATTTCGAATTAACGAGGTTCTACTGTATTGACACTTTGTAAAAATGTTGATAATGATGATCTTTAAATTTTATTACGACCGTACTGGGTGTCCGACCCTTTTGACACTTTGTTGTAACTTTGCTAGCTTTTTCTTTACAGATTTCGCACCTACATAGTATAGGGGAAAAACCAAGGCGGGTGGTTAACGACATGATTGTGTTGCAAGGGCTATTTACGAAAATAATAATAAAAAATACCTACTTATCTAGTTTGTCTTTGTCGGCATATCTTTTGTTACACACGCCGCAAGTAAAAGTAATAAAACACAACTTTGGGACTTCACAAATCGTAAATAACGAATTTCGTTTTATTTTTGGAATTCCCTGATATTTTAAGAATATTCTAAAATTCCCTGACATTTCCCTGATAATTCCCGGTTCGGTAAAATTCCCTGATAATTCCCGGTTTTCCCGGTTTTCCAGGTCTGTGGCCACCCTGAAGTAGCACGTAAATATAGTAAGTACTTTATTTTTATTAAAATTATTTTGTAAATATGTATTAGCTTTAACCCGTAGGAGCCGGCAAGAATATTCAATAAATAAAAATACAAATTTGTTAAGGCCAACATGAAGATAATACCAAGTGTTTCACAGGTCGATACAAAATGAATGCATTACTCCGGTCTTTTTAAGAGGAGGAAGGATTGAACCTGGGTCCTGGAGAGATCTATATTGTAAGAGGGTAGAAACACAAACGCCGGAAAATCATTCCACTGCTGAGCTGTTGATTCATTGAACGATTCTTTTCTTAAGTAATGACAACAAAATAAGTTGCAAATTCTCCAAAATAGAACAATAAGAATAATGCTTGGGCGAAATAGATTTTCAAAAGTAACTAAAATGTTAAAGGAACTAAATTGGCTAACAGTGAAACAGACGCTGCTGATATTGAACACAATGATATTTATACATAAAAGAATAAAAAAGCAATACCAAAATACTTTTCAAAGAAAATTATGAACAACAAGGGACGAAGCCAATACACCAAATAGTTTACGGTACACAATATTAGTTGAAGGTATACAATATTAGTTTAAGGTATACAATATTAGTTAAAGGTATACAATATTAGTTTAAGGTTATACAATACTAGTTTACGGTATACAATATTAGTTTAAGATATACAATATTAGTTTAAGGTATACAATATTAGTTTAAGGTATACAATATTAGTTTAAGGTATACAATATAAGTTTAAGGTATACAATATTAGTTTAAGGTTATACAATATTAGTTTAAGGTACACAATATTAGTTTAAGGAATACAATATTAGTTTAAGGTATACAATATTAGTTTAAGGTATACAATATAATATTTTCAGTTTACCTTGGGACACACATGTCAAAGACATCTACAGAAACACCCAAATACTTCCTTTTAATACCATTCCCACTTTTGAAATAACGAAAACTATATTACAAGTAATTCAACACTCGGCACATTCCAACACTACACTCTATTACAATTACGACGTACACCAACACAACACAAGAAATCACAACAAACTACATATACCAAAAATCAAATCGACAAAATATGGACTAAGATCCCTAGAATACATAGCTCACACAAAATATAATCAACTACCCAACGAGATCAAATGTGCAAGTCAATGTAAAAAGACCCAAACTAACATGCTCAAACTTCATCTTATTAATGACTATCTGAAATAATAATGTTGTGTATGTCCCATCATATGTCCATTTAATACATACAGCTATATGTTTCATGTAATGCGTATCATTCCCGCAATGAGTTTATTAACTCCTGGGAGTACAATGCTTTATATAATATACTATATTCTGTATTGTATACTTTTAATAAATAAAAAAATAAAAATAAAATAAAAAATATAAGTTTAAGGTATACAATATTATAATGCGCTGCCGGACACCATATTGATAGATTCAAGCAGGATTGTGGGAGCCATATTAATAAAAAGAAAATGCAATAAATAATAAAAATGAATGTATGTATGTAATTAATAATAAATTAGACATTTGTAAACTTCGATGTACAAATGGCTAAAATGAAATTAATAAATAAGATTGAGAACAAAACATAGAAATGCTTAATTTTCATTAGAAAATTCATCAAGCGGCATGTTTTGACACAATGTATGTGATTTAGTGAAACTTTATGGATCACATATATGAGACAGTCGCGTAGATTAGGTTAAGATACATGTTACAAGCTATCAAACCGATTGCCAGTTTTTGAAGTCAAAGTTGAACCAACCTCATGATGTATCTGGTTTTCTTCTCTGAGAGGGTGACCACAGACGTCAGGTAATCGAAGAGCTCTCCATTCTTGCAGAGCTCAAAAACCAGGAAGATGAAGGTGTCCGACTCAAACACATCCTGAAGTTCAACTGCAATCAAGACAAAATACAAACTTAGTTTTGTTTAGGAAACTAACAAACAAATTCAAATATAAAAGTGCGTGTTATGATCAGCCCCATCTCCTTTCCCTCCCCACTACCTTAAGCCTAATAACATACATCAATTTGGGATGCTATAGTCTCACTGGCTCCAGAAGATTGGGATTCTTGTTTCACATTAAAAAAAGAAATAGAAGAAGATAAATTAATGTTTATGCTAGCTCTGGTATCTGCCCCTTTTGTGTGAATTATAAGCACCCTATAAAAATATCTATCAATAACTACACTCGACATCACAAATCTTCGAAAATAAGTTTCAAGTGTAAGTTTCCCCGAGCCAATACATCTCTAACAATACAAACCGTACTAAAAGTCCGTTTAACAACCTCTTATCAGACAATAGTTTCATTTCATAAACGATACAAATTATCTGAGTATGGGACGTAAACAAATGTTGTGCATATACTCTTTATGGGTGCCACAACTTGTGTCATCTTCCTGGGCTATAAAAGGAGCAGTTTAAGTCAAATGTAGGTCATTCACTATCCGAAAGCTGAAGAGGACACACGTGAATAATAAGCGCTAGAAAACAACCCCTTAAAGTGGACAACACTACTGAAGAAGCCGCTCAAGTGGTGGCACTACTGCAATCAGGGATGCGACAGTGAGATTTTTGGCAACTAAACTTAAGCCGTTTTGCCGTTCAACGGGTTTCCCAATGGTTTCAAGGGACTGGTGGGTGTTGAGGCATGGATTAGGGCGACGATGCTGCACATTCCAAAGAGATGATTATTTTATTGTCTCATAAGATTTTGCAATAGGCGCGATTTTTCTGATACCGAGTGTATTTCACAGAACGGCATAAGCTTTTCAAAAAGCTATTAAATGTATACATACTTATTAATTTGATGACTGTGTAATCACTTTCTTTATGTATTTTCAATTAAAACAGCAGCTGCATTCAGAAATCCAACATTAATACGCAATACAAACAAACAACAACATTGATAAGGAGGCGTTGTAAGATTAATGTCTACCAGTGGCGGCTCGTCTACAGAGGTCTTTTGGCCAATGACCTCCCAAAATATGCTGCAATAGTATTAATATAAAAAAGGATTTAACAAATTACCGGATTATTAATTTATTTTTAAAATTCGTAAGGTAATAAATAGCGAGTTCCAGTGCCATCTAACGTCCCAATGAGAAGCTACTGTATGTATCTATCGTGGGCTACATCAAGTTTTGTCCCCAAGCTATCTCCTTTCTTTCTCTTTGCTATACAGACAAAGGAGGTAAATACTATCATGTCTGATGTATGCTTAGTATCATACAAAATTTATTTTCAAGGGATTTTCGGACATGACCGGTGTGAGATAGAGATTTCTACCAGACAGACAAAAATAAAATAAACGTGTAGGTATTTTTGCTTTCATTATTTACTTTTTAAGTATACTGAACAATTGACTGAGCTTGGAGTTAATACAAATTAAAATTAAAACTTTTAATAGGAAAAGATCTTTAAAAGAAAAGAAAAACATTAATTAGTTATATGTGTAAATAAATAATCTTAAATTAAACAATATTGTACTACCGGCTTCAGAATAGGTGGGTACCGGCAAATTAATTACATATATCTTATATAATATTCATTACGCATTACCAATATGTATTAATATTTCATATTCATTTTTTTCGATTGACCTTCCACTTCTGGACCCCTGGAGCCGCCTCTGGTGTCCACACCAAGTGTAGAAAATTGGAGTGTGGAATTTTAATGTATTGCAAGGAATGCAGTATTTACTGACGCATGAAATGAATCAAGGACTAACATAAACAATATTTATTTATGTAGACAAACAAAAGATAACACTTGGTACAATGTGTCGTCAACTTACAGAGTTTGCCAAGATAATACTGTTTTTTTTCCTATCATAATAATACTTTTTTTTTTAAATGTGAATACCCCACAAGAGTCCCAACTGCTCCCAACCATCTGGAGCCAGTAAGACCTTGGCATTCAAATTATTATTATTATTTTTTTAACATTAACTTCACACAGGAGGCCCTGAGGAAAATAGTTTACTTCAGGGCCTATGTCATCTGTGAGGCCAGCAAATCGTTCCATAGATGAGCTATTGAACTCGAGAATGAGTAATACAGGGTTTTCCAATAAGAGGTGTTATTTTGAATAGCCCGCTATTTCGGTAGATGTTACTTTTGAAGCTGTCATTTTTTGACATTTGACAAGTAGAAACTACGCCATTAATAAAAATGGAACGATACACGCTTCAACAACGCATTGAAATTATTAAAATTCACTTGAGTGAATCAAATGCAAATCATCTTGAGTGATGAGGCCCATTTCCACCTCGGTGGCTTCGTCAACAAGCAAAATTGTCGCATCTGGGGCTCGGAAAACCCAAGAGTTATTGTTGAAAAGCCTCTCTATCCTCAACGTGTGACCGTTTGGTGCGGTTTATGGTCCGGCGGAGTCATTGGACCTTTCGAAAATGAGGCTGGAGCAACTGTTACGGTGAATGGATTGCGCTATCGAGAGATGATTAATGATTTTTTATGGCCGGAATTGGATGGTATTGATCTGGACAATGTTTACTTTCAACAAGACGGCGCTAAGTGCCACACAAGCAACGAAACTATTGATCTTTTACGATTGAATATCAAAATAACACCTCTTATTGGAAAACCCTGTACGAGAAGAGTTTGTGTAATATCCAAGTTATTTTATCAGTTATCATCACATACTCGACAACTAAGATAATCCTAGAAAAACCATGTGCTAATTGACATTGCATTTAAAAAAAAATTATCCCATTAATATCCATCAAATTCCAACAGAAAATATTCTCCCCCCCCTATTAATTAAAAAAAAAAATTTTCGACACAATGAAGTCGCGAGTGCGATCATAAAAGGTGCATCTTACTGGATATAATATGTACTAGAGTTACGCTAGCTTTCGAACTATCTCTTTTACCGTGCACTATTGCCTTCTGGACAAAGATGGGCAATGTCCAGTTAAAACGGTAGATAGTAACTAATATCCGAGCATCAATGAAAAGGGCAAAAGGAATATTAAGAGACAAAGTAACTCCGCGATATATGGGGAACTCAGGTGACCCCCTTCTGACATATGTGATTTTTACCTTCAGGTATGTAAAGGTATACAAGTTAACAATCTATATTGATATGTTTCTGTGGGTGCGTGAGGGGTCAATGGAGGTCTGACTTAAATTTTGAAGTTAAATATTTGTTTGAGAGCTGTTTGACTTGTGATAAATAATCAAATTTTTCAGAATGGAGGGTGTGCTATACGCTATGCATTTATGCATTACTAGCTGTACCCTACCATGCATTGCTGTGGCTCAGTCTGCCTGTGCAGATAGAGAAACAATAGCGCGTGTCGCGTTTACGTCCACTTCTGGACCCCTGGAGCCGCCTCTAAAATTAACTGCATACATATCTTCACAAAAACATGCATCTTATTGCAATTTTACGAATATGTGTTTACAGTAAGTTGTTGAAAAAGGTATCTGTAGGATTAACCCCTCCGACTTTTCGCGAACTTGAAGCTAAAATGTCTTTACCGAAATGTCAATTTCACGAAAACGTTGTGTTATTACCGCCTCACAATCAAAGCTCTATAAATGAAACATTACTGAACGGAGCCGAATAGTAAAAACTGTTTTAGAAAGGTTACAAAATAGGCTTTCAAATTGTTCTATCATAAATAAATATTAACATTTGTAAATATTTAAATTTAGAATGGAAACATGAAAAAATTGTAAAAATGACTCACCTGTAATGTTTTATGTAAAAACGATACTAAAATCACGGATAATGTAAAAAAAAAACACTTATTTCATCGTACAAATGTACAATAAACAATTCTGTCACTTCACTTTTTGACCATTTCATACAAAATATATTTTTAAAAAAATAATTAAAACTGGGAGGCGGGTCGGCACGTCAAACGGCTTTCTTGGCGTCGTTTTACGATTTGGCGGGTAAAATTTGCTTCCACTGAGTAGGTCTTTTTACGGGTTTCTATGGATAACTTTGAATAGAGATGTGAAGCTTCATTCAATACGAATATTCTACTTTTTGTTTTAGGGATGTCACTAGAAGAATAGCGGAGTTATGACGATTTTTGTGGAAACACACGCGTTGACGTGTAAACACGCTTATTGTACTTGACTGCTATCGTTATTTTATCGTGTATATCTGCTTACGTTGCTGACCGGTTAAAACATTTAAATATAATGAGATTACTGCAGTACATTAGAGGCTTTGTGAGTAAGAATGAGTCATTCAAACAGCTGAATCAACTTAAGATTAACAAATAATTAAAAGCAATAATTAGTCGCGTGAAATATCAATACAAATTGAAAATATCTCCAGAGTAAAAATAAATGCCGCCAACGGGAATTGAACCCGTGCCTTCTGATGTTCGGTCAGGTGCTCTGAAACCACTGAGCTATGTCGGCTTATTTCCAACCCGCCAAATAATTCAACATGTACTAGTACCTCAAACAACAATTACTGTTTATTATTTTTTTTTTCACCTGTAAACAACCAACTTTATTTTTGTAGGAAAGGCTTTGTTAGTGCTAAATTTCTCACTAGATGGCGTCGAGACATATTATATCTTCATTTGTTGGTGAAATATTTTTGACTATTTTTTTTTTAAAAGGAAAAAGAAACACTCCCGGGTTACGAATAACCTGACAATATTTGAAAATCTCCTACTACCACCACAGTAAGCTGAAAATGTTGCTTGTGTTGTGATGGAGGACTTAGCCAGCCGAGGAATTGAACACACTACGCCCGAGTGAGACCCAAGCGCGACGTCAACTCGGCCACCGACCGGTCAAATATTATTATTTTTTTTAATGATAAACTAATGTTTATAAGACAAGGTTTTATGCATAGCATAGCAATAATTGCTTATAATTATTTGTTATCCTTTATGCTATACATAAAAACTTGTCTTATAAACATTAGTTTATCATAAAAAAAAATTACTTGATTAGTTTATAGTTGTAAAATTTTAAATTATAAACATTAGTTTATCATAAAAAAAATTTACTTGATTAATTTATAGTTGTAAAATTTTAAATTATTTATAAACAAAACAACACATGTTCATCTAATTTTAATACTAAGTCTAATTTGGCAAGTCATTCCTCAGTTGGATGCCAATTTTTTCCTGTGCAAAAAATTACCCAAAAATATAATAATTTCCACGTGCGGGGAGAAAAGAATTCTCCTATTTTCAGTGAAAGGTAGAACTTATTAACTTGAGTTGTGAACTGGATAGAAGCCAGAAAAGATTTTGTTATACCGATAGCCAGAGACGTGCAAACCTTAGGCACATGAGCACTGTGTACCCTACTTTAATCACATGAAAATTTATAAAATTATTGAAAAAAACGAATCTAATCAACACTTTAAAAAATATGCGCAAAGTTCCAGCTACGAATCACACCGACTGCCCTACTATAACGTGTCAAAAGAAGGAACTAAGTATGCAAAACGACTTACATATCATATTCCGTTCCATGATATTTCATGGATATAGAATCATTAAAGGTATATAGTCATTAAAAGAGATGAAACAAAAACTAGGTTTAATAGTTACCTATGTAACCTAGTTTTTGTTTCATCACTTTATATGACTTTTTGTAGGTGTGTTGAATTGTCATTTTGATGACATACCCGGTCACCATCATTTTCAGATGTTGACTATACTACACAAAAAATGTACAGTGCCTTTTGGTACAAATAACAAACTTCTATTAATTAATACAACTTTACTATCAAAATAATTATCGTATTATGTGGGCTTGCTTTCACGCAATTGTGCAGTTGAAAAAATATACGTGATTTATCATGAAAATTATAAATTACGCGCTATATAAATTAGCCAAATATTATTATTATCAAGTAAATGGCTTAAAATAATATGTATAAATGAAGCGGTTATTTGGATCTAATATCAAATATCATCGGCCAAGCAATTAAACATATGAAGTAATGTTTTTATTTAAAAATTAATTCAATTTTTCTTATTGCCTACCCTCATTAAAAACACCGCACGCCACTGCCGATAGCGTACGTAATAATAAGTATTATATTTGTAGTCGTTTTAAATGTGAAAGAGCAACAAAAATTAAGTGAAAGGGTGTTCGACAAAACTAGAAAATATAAAGAGAGCACTGGATGAAACCAGAAATAGTTCAGAACATAGATTTGTATACTTTTGTAAGTGTGGTGACTCCGTTATGAATTGTTTGTAAATTTCACTGCTTGTTGCTTCTATACAGACATTTTCAACATCTTATAAGGTGTAGAGACAAAAGACTAAGCTGGGCTGATCATGTTGAAAGAATGCCAGATGATAGGGCGCCAAAAATGTCGACTATGATCGAGTGGGTCGCACATTAGAAGCTACCCAGAAGCAGACAGAGGAAGAAGTGACTAGACTTCTTGGAAGAGACTAAACACTCTAAAGAGCCGCTGTAAAGCATAGTCGTCAGGTTGGATTGCTGTCCTTGCTGTCCAGCAATCTTCGATTGAAATACCGGTAAAAACAAGGAATAAGCGTAATTGATTCCTTCCACACGCCAAATAGACACAAATAGTTGACATTTGTCACACGGGAGTCATTTCTACGATGTTCTCGTGTTCGACAGCTCGGCAGTAGAATGATTTGCCGGCCTTCATGTTTCCTCCTTCCAACAACATGTGTATCTCCAAGATCCAGATTAACTGAAACCTTTCCTCAAAAAGACCATTCAAACAGCATCTTCAAAGATGACATAGGCTCTGGGAGAAATCATTTCTATCCGTCTCCTTCTCTTTTATACTCACTGATGTAGGGGTGCGCCATGACCAGGCGCAGGATGGCCACTTCTTGCTTGGTGGCGTCCCGCATCGTGTGGCATTCCACCGTGTCGTGGGTTTCCGAGCTGAGGTCGATAATCTTGGCTGCGTACTCGCGCCCCGTCTCCTTCTCGATCACGCGGCGCACCGTCGAACTTATTCCCCTGGGAATAACAAACATACATTATAAATAAACATAACTAATTTACTGCAAGTATAAGGCCCAGTTGCTTTGCAGGACTTCACGTGTAACAAAGTCATCAAATGGACACTCAGGGTCATTTTGTTTTTTTGAAAAGTTCCTGTTAAACGCAGATTCTAGGTGAGTTTCAGCTTTCTATCAATTTGTAATAAGCTGACAAGCTTAACGACATGATAGCTGTCCTCTTCTGCTTTTCACAATTTGTTCAAAAGCTGAAAAGGACTTTAACGGGGACCATTTGATGACAAAGTTACATTTGAATTTCAGTGAAACAACCCGTCTTTTGTATAATGGGAATGGCGGAACAGCTGTCGATAGACTATAATTAACAATTAATATGTATTATCTCAGATGAGAGGGTCATAATGAAGAGACACAATATAAATAAACATAACTAATTAACTGTAATACACAAACCTTTTACATTTAAGATTTTACTGTGATATTGGGTTAGCGCAATAATAGTAAAGAGACTGTAATTAACACAATGTATTATCTTGGATGCCAGATGATAATGAAGAGACACTGCACAATATATTAAACTGTGATGCATTTTTTATTGAAAAATATCAGTACTGATATTATTATATATTAGGGTAAATAACTTTCTTTGTATTTAGGTTTGTTTTGTAATACTAACTGAAATCACTAAATTCAAAACTTTTATTGTAATCTATTGTTGCAAATAAACCTGATTACCTTAGTAATTCTAACACTACATAATATACAAAATATAACAATAGAAGAAAACAAAATATTATTCGGGTGTGAAGTCACCTTTCAAACTAACGGTAAATCGAACACGGACGAAATTCAATATTTTGTCAGGAATTATTGAAAATTATTAAACATATTGCTTTTTTAGATTCTTCCGATCGATTCAGCATTCTTTTGTATTAGGAGTAAACAATGAAATACAAATAAGTATTTGATAAAAAGAAAGACAATAAGATAACAAAACCATAGATGTTCAAGTGTTTACATGTATAAAAATCACAAGATTATCAAATAATATTTAAAAAAAAGAACTTTGCTTATACATAATAAAACATATTTCAAAATAAGAAGCAGTGATAAACTCGTCGAATTCTGCTGCAGCATTTGAGGGTCATATATGTCCATATTTTATAAAAGTATTTTTATCTTTTTTTCTATCATGCGGAAAAACTTAATTTTTTGACAATAGAAAGAGAAATGATATTTCTTTCTAGTTTGCATCAAATATTTATACTGGAATCCATTAGTAAAATCCTAAAAATTGCCAAAATGAATAATTCAAATTTTGCGCCGCTATCGTAACAATCAAATTATTTTTTATTATGTGGTCGAGACAAAAGTGAAGGTACAGTTTTCTTATAAATTCCCCAAACAAAACGAATGTGTTTTCGAAATATCGAGTTCTCTCAATTTTTCAATTATTGGAGAAGAAATTGAAGTAAAAATGTGGTTATAACTATAGATGCTAGTATAGCAAATTGAATTCATTCCATCCAATGGTGAAAAAATTAATTTATTTAGTACTTGGTGGCGGTGTTTAGCGTTTTCTATATTGTATTTTGAACAATATTGATAAAAATGTCCCAAAAAGATTTATTTATTTATTTATCTATCAATATAAAGTTTTTTACTTGTATTTATCGACATCTGTCTCACTAGGGTACACCTGTGTCGAGACAGACGTATTCAGATACTTAAAGAAAAGTAGGTTCAGTGTGTGTAGTTCACGGATGTAATAATACAAACAACGAAAACACAAGTCATTTTCAGAAGCCAAAAAACATTATAGTCGATGTAATATAATACAAATGAGAAATTTAAAATAAATTCTTACAATTATACAAGTATTTTTTAAAAATTTATAAGCAATCAATGACAAAGTTAATATTTTTTGCGCATGAGTTTTTTTTTCGATTTCTCTAATTTATTATTGTAAAATAGAGAATTTATTACATACACATAAAATCCATTAAAACGTATGAAAGAAAACCAAGGGGCACGACTCACGCCGCTAGGAGTCGCTGGTGTAGAATGTTGCCAGCAGAATGAATGGGAAATGTCAGAAGTTGGAGGTATTATTAATATTATAGGGTATTTGATAAAAATATGCAAAACAAACTTTTTTTAATTACTTTTACAAACAGAAAGTAACTAGAAAAGAAAAATGGAATTTAGAATAAATCTTATAATGTAAAGAATAACTAGAAAAGTCAGAAAGAACAACTTTTCAGGAGAGAGATTTCAAATTTATAAACTGTGATTATTTTAATAAATGCCTATTTTTAATTGAAATATATTTTTGTCCTAAAGATTGAAAAAATTAAATAATATAAAATTTATTTAGAATAAGTTAATCAAATAGGCTAACAAATAAAATAAAGGTAAAATTTCGATCGCGCTGGCCTCGCTTATTATGAATATTTTTTAGATAAAACCTTTAGATTTACCTTAATTACTGTACGACACAACTTTTAACCTACGGGGCGGTGGAAAATATTGCAATAAAAATTTCAATTACGTAAAATTAAAATTAGCTTTCGTTTTGTGAAACGAGACCGTCCATTTTCAAACTTTATTTGTTTATTGTCAAATGTCATTTTGTTTTGTTGGTATTTCTGTTACTATAGGACGAAACGAACGGCTAGAAGTAGCTAGAGACAATAGCGCGGGCGTTTTTTTTTAATGTTGAAAAATTCCGTCAAATTAGTATTTACCTAATATGCATGCATTGTGTGCGTTGTGATTGAAATTTATTAGCTGGATTTTATTTTTTTACGTTCAAATTTTATTTAAGTTAACTATTTCTGCGATGTTGAGCGGCTACGCTAAGTTTGTAATACAAAAGAAAGTGCCCCCTTTATAGCGCCTGCTCGCGTCAAGGCAAGAAAAACATCCCAGTTTTCAAGTAGTTTAGCGGCTACGCTAGGTTTGTGTAACATGGTTTGTGATACAAAAGAAAGTGCCCCCTTTATAACGCCTGCTTGCGTCAAGGCAAGAAAAACATCCCAGTTTTCAAGTAGTTTAGCGGCTACGCTAGGTTTGTGTAACATGGTTTGTGATTCAAAAGAAAGTGTCCCCTTAATACCGCCTGCTCGCGTCAGGGCAAGAAAAACATCCCAGTTTTCAATTAGTTTATCGGCTACGCTAGGTTTGTGTAACATGGTATATATATGTATATCTCAAAAACCATGTTACACAAACCTAGCGTAGCTGCTAAACTATTTGAAAACTGGGATGTTTTTCTTGCCTTGACGCGAGCAGGCGGTATGAAAGGGACACTTTCTTTTGAATCACAAACCATGTTACACAAACCTAGCGTAGCCGCTAAACTATTTGAAAACTGGGATGTTTTTCTTGCCTTGACGCGAGCAGGCGGTATGAAAGGGACACTTTCTTTTGAACCACAAACCATGTTACACAAACCTAGCGTAGCCGCTAAACTATTTGAAAACTGGGATGTTTTTCTTGCCTTGAAGCGAGCAAGGGGGTATAAAGGGGGCATTTTCTTTTTCATCATAAACCATGTTACAAAAACTTAGCGTAGCCGCTCAACATCGCAGAAATAGTTAACGTAAATAAAATTTGAACGTAAAAAAATAAAATCCAGCTAATAAAATTCAATCACAACGCACACATATTAGGTAAATACTAATTTGACGGAATTTTTTAACATTAAAAAAAACGCCCGCGCGATTATGTCTCTAGCCACTTCTAGCCGTTCGTTTCGTCCTATAGTAACAGAAATACCAACAAAACAAAATGACATTTGACAGTAAAGTTTGAAAATGGACGGCCTCGTTTGACAAAACGAAAGCTAATTTTAATTTTACGTAATTGAAATTTTTATTGCAATATTTTCCACCGCCCCGAAGGTTAAAAGTTGTGTCGTACAGTAATTAAGGTGAATCTAAAGGTTTTATCTAAAAAATATTCATAATAAGCGAGGCCAGCGCGATAGAAATTTTACCAAAATAAATTTGACAGGAATAGATTTTTTTTATTTTTTTTTTTTTTTTTATTTTTTAAAAAGAAAGACAAACATTCCCGGGTTACGAATAACCCAACAATGTTTGAAAATCTCCTACTACCACCACAGAAAGCCGAAAATGTTGCTTGTGTTGTGATGGAGGACTTAGCCAGCCGAGGAATCGAACACGCGACGCTCGGGTGAGACCCAAGCGCTATGCCCACTCAACCACTGACCGGTCAGTGGTTGAGTGGGCATTTATGGGCCGGTGTATTTATTTTCTTCCTATTGTATGATTAGGAAGAAAATAAATACAATTCAATTTTTGGTTTTTAAACTGAGTTACCGAATGCTACAGCTGTCGTCCTGGTGTAAGTTATCCATCTTTTTGTGTATGTATAGATAGATACAAACAAATAATTAATGACTTGATAATAAGTATTTGAACAAATAGGAGCACTTTTGAGATGTTAACACAACAATATATTTTTTTAGAATGAACCCTACCTGTTTCTGGGACCCCTAGGCAGACATACCTGTAAAAACTCTGGGACTCAGGTATCCATCCAAATTCCGAGAAATTTGCACTCGGTTTTTTTAAAATTATTATTTTATTTATGACTTTTTGCAAAGTCATAACCTAATATCAAAAAAATGCTAAGGGTTTCTTTTGCAAATAGTTAACATTTTAATAGCACAAATATATTGATTTCATATTATTATCGGAAGCTTATTGAAGGTTTCATAATCGTTATGTCCTTGAAGTTTGTTATTATGCCTATGGCGCCCTACTGCAAGATAATTACACTATAAAAACGTGAAATTAAACAGTGACAACCTCAAGGAACGCTGAAATGATGCGACATGTTTGAATAAATCATATTTATTAAAATATTTTGAGCAACACGAGGATTCAGTTTGATTTTGAAATAGTTACCGAGCGTGACAGGTATAACCTTCCTTACCTTCCGATAATCTCCTTCGGTTCATATTTCGCGTAGAACTCCTTGGCCGCATCCTTGTCGGGCAAGTTGTCATCGTCGTCTTCTTTAGCCATGTTGCCACTGAAGACCGTTTCACACCAGATTCAATACAACAAAAAGATCAACATTCGTCAATGTCGAAAGGTTATTAACAAAACACTGGGAAATTGCCCCCGAGCTGACTCGCGAGGCGACTATCGAGAAATGAGATTCATTTCTTTGAAATTGTATTTTAAACTTAAACACAATTCACTTGGATCACAATTATCGCGGACAGGGTTATTAATAATTTAACGGGAGCCCGTGCGGATTTATACTCCAGCTCGAATTGCTCGCATACTGTTTTGACGAATGCGAGTGAAGTAGAGGAGAGGCGTATTTATTGTACTCAGTAAAAGTACCGAGTATTTTCATGCGGTACTTTGAACAAAACTCCAAAATACCTAAGTTCGTAAATAACACAGGTCTACAAGTACTGACTCTCTCTGGTCTGTTAGAAAGTTGTATGGGGAAAAGGAAAAAATAAGTATTTTAGCCTACGTAAATACTAGATATCTCAAAGAGACTTAGGTATCACGCGTCTTGCGAGTATTGCATGATTTGCGAGTATTGCGCTTCTTGCGAGTATTGTGAGTCTTGGACGTCTTTTGCAACCTGTATATGCAATAGCTACCCCCCCCCCCACCACACGGATTTGAAAAATCACTGTGGGGAATCATACATCGGAAATTATCGATTATAAGTTGTGGGGAATTATATTTTACAGAAATTCTCTAACAACCCCTCCTCCCATGGATTCGAATAATTATCGAGGGGAATCAATTTTAAGTAGAAAATTTGTGGGGAAACATCACGACGTACCACGTACGTGAGTACAGGTACAAAAAATACCTGTTAAAAATACCGGTTACAAAATACCCATAAGTATTTTATACTGGGACTGAGTGTTTAGTACCCGTACTCACTGTACTCAGTAACGAAAAGTACTCATAGGAACCACCTCTAGAGTGAAGCTTGGTGCAAAACGTCATGACATTTCAGCCAATTTTTGCACGATTTGGTACAACTTACAACTTTCTGCCAATAGATGTCCGCAGTGATGAAGTACTCAATTTTTTTCTTTTTCCCTTTCTTTCCTCCATATAAATTACTTACATTTCTAAAAGGTTGGCTGAAATTTTGCATAGCTGAAATTCTGGAGAGCTGAATTTATAAAATTCTGTATAGTTGATATTGTGGATAGCTGAAATCCTGGAGAGCTGAAATTCTGAATAGCTGAGATTCCGTATAGCTAAAATTCTGCCCATTCACATGACCAGCGTACATATATTTAATGAGAAAAAAAGTTATATTTTTTTTGCGCTTGAATCCAGCCGAAACTTCTTCATACAAAGTCAAGGATTTTATATTTCACAAGACGCCAATATTCATTGTTATCGAAGTTCCATTTGACTCAGTGCCGGTCCTGCACAGTCCTGGATAATAAGATTATTACATAGAAAATGAATAAAATACAATTTTCTGTTTGGCAACAGCAATATCATTTATTTAAGAGCAAAAACAGATTATTAAGTAAAACAACTCAATCACAATATGCATCATTAATTTCAAGTAATCATAAGTTATTAACAATAAACAGTTAAAATTGATTTGAGATCAACCACATACAGTTAATTATTGCAGATTTCAAAACCAAATCCAAGCTTTTTATTTTGAATAGTAAAATAATTTGGTAATTTGCAACGCTGCAATATGTGATTATTACTTATGAATAGATAGACAAACAATTTTTAATGTTTAAAAAAAATATATACCTACTTACTTATAATTACTACATTGAATATTAATAAAAATACATCTAATTCAGTGGCTAAATCAATTTAAATAGGTACGAAAAAATGAGCGATGTATTATTTAATTTACCGGTTCATTGGAAAACTATATGTGTAAGCTATGGTGTTATTTTCTTGTGAATTATTACACAAACCCATATTATTATAAACACATTGATACAATAATAGGTACAGCCATTGTACCTACAATGATGGCAACGAGCGTTGAAGTAAAATTGAATGTGACTTCATCAACCATCTTAAACTACGATACCCGTCTGTGAACTTATATAACTGCACTTAGAACAGTTCTGATAATTATTTCCAGCGAATCCATTTACTGACAATTAATATGATACAATAATATATAATATATTGCTGGCCTCGTTCTACTAGAACCATTTCGTAGGGATGCAATCAGTTGGGGTGTTGAAAAACTCTCGTTACATTTGATGAACATCAAATCGTCAACAATGCCGATTTGATTTTTTAACATTTTAATAAACCTCGTTTAAAGCCGGTTTCAGCATTTTGAAAAAAATGTGATTAGCTGACAAGCTTAACAATATGACAACTGATCACAATTTGATCAATGGTTGAAACGCAACGGGAATCGGCTTTTAACGGGGACAGTTCAAATGTCATAAAATCAGTGTGGTGTTGACTGATGATTTGATGTTCATCAAATAGAGTAACAGCGTGCATACTGAATAAAATATATCACCGTCTATCTGAGTTACTATACTATCAGCTTGTAACATTCAGACAATGTATAATTCTCCTTACACACACTAAACCAAATTGCATCTGTACGCCGAAACAGTTCTACATACCTCGTATGAGTTTATTCAAGTTTGCACTTCAAAGCCTTCGTCCAACTGACTTTTGTGGTCTATTTCATCAATGTTGCCTCTGGGTACAAAGTAAATAAACTTCTTCTACTGTTGAACATTATCCATTTTCAAGACAACATTCACCCTGCAGTCTGTAGACTCGATCAACTCAGACACCAAGTGGTTTAAGTGTTGCCCTGCTGAAAGACAACCATGTATAACTGAAGCATTCGGCTATGTTTAGGGACTAGATCTTAATAGTCAGAACCATAGAAAAAGAATAACAAAAGAAATGCCATGACTTTCAGCATAAATTTCATACACATAACTGCATTTCACCATCATTATGAAATTAAAATTGGATAGCGATATACAATGTCAGGAGAGAGAAGGCTAGAACTAAAAGGTACTGGCGACGTTGGTTTCCATTCAAATCTATATGAAAGACATTTCTAGTGTTCTTCTTTATTCTGTGGTATTCTTTGTAAATATGAAAGATGCCATGAAAAACATGGAATGTCAATAAAATATTATAGTTCTTTAAAGACTTTGACAACTTTATGAAAACAAGCATTAATTTTTGATGTGATGTAATAAGTACATACACACATTTGATTAAAACTTTGTTACTTTGTTTAACACAATGTTTATTTGCTTGTTTAATTTTAATGAATGTTCATAAGAATCTTTCCCAAAGCCTATTATTTCTTTCTTTCCCTTATTCCTATCGCCTCCTCCTAACATTGGAGGTTGGATAAATTCACCATGACTCCAAAGACTTGTGAAACTTTTGATTGGTGTAAACCTCAACAAACACTTGGTATTAGACCTTGGCCAGCGATATGCACGACACAATATGAATTACAATAATATAATAATATGTAGGTATCTTCAACTCTATTATGAAGACTTGCTGAAAATGGACATTCTACCTAGCTTATTATTTATCTTAGACGACTAGCATATTAACATTATGACTAAAATGATCAATGCAGTGCTCAAATTCAAACGAAATTTCCGTGATAAAATGATAAAATTCACCGGTTTTACCATTTCAAGAATAATGTTGCCAAAAACTAGGCTTGTGTTAAAATTTGAAAGTAGGTTGGATAATTTAGTTTTTAACTGCAAATCTAAAACAAATTAACCAAGAAATCTATTATTAAAGATTAAAAAACCTAAATATTCCTGTCTTTGCAAATAAGTAGTACCCACCCAGGAACCCATTTCACCCATTGGTTATGTAACTTATTTTGATGAAATCAAGAATATATTTAGTTATTTTGGCATTTGTAAGTTAGTCTATTCGATGTAACCTAGGTTTTGTAAGTTGGTTAGGTGCTCTATATGTGAATCTATTGCCAATAATCAATTTTTTTCTGAAAAATTGATATTTCGAATTAGGGTCCATATAACAAAGTCTTTGTTTTCACTTATTCAAGACAATTAATGTACAAAACATTGAGTTTTATGCTGTATATTATAATACCGACTATTTTTCATAAAACTTTACTTATACGCTTCATGATCAATAGTTTTCCATTGAAATATTAGCACGGCTTTCCGTTTGGCCATTTCTTTGAATTCGAGCATTGTATCTATGACACAAATAAATATTACATAAAATTATTACCAATTAATTATTGATAAAGGTTAATTTATTTGTCGAGTTGAATCAGATTTGAACGCTAATAACTAATAACTCTTTCAAATATTGATACATTCAGAGTATCACAGTGCTATGGGAATCTGGTAAATCTAGAAAAGTACGGTATTTTATTGAAAAATGCATCTTGTTTAATATATTATGGTGTATTGTTATCTATGAAACATCTACAAACTGTGTTTATCATTGCTAAGTAACTTTTATAACAAACGATTTTAATAGTAGATCATTAAAAACGGTGTATGTATTTTATAAACTATGAATATTTAGTTAGAGATGGCTATTTGTCGAAGGTTTACAAATAAAATATAACATATTAATGGCGGATTTCACCATCTGTGAGCAAACTATTAAATAACTACTCGTCAAGTATTTTATAAATAGGTTTAAAATGGAGGTGAAAATAGACTTGGCGGGTAGCTTTATTCAACAGTGGTGAAACAGATAAGATAACAAGTAGAAATAATCTACAGTTTAATCAGAGGTGGTGAAATAACCAGTAAGTTGGTATTAAATTGAGACGAACAGTAAATGGTTTATTATTTGATATTTAAACACGTTATACAGTTCGTTTCCATTGACAGGAGATTTTGAAATAAATGAGACTTAACTAACATATAGACGGTTTTGTAAGTTGTGTGAGATACTGTAGTAAGAAGTTAATGAGGATGATTTTAAACACTAGGTAAACACCTACACATAGTATATTATAATCGTCTAAATATTGCAAAACGTATCAATATTATTATTGCGGCATGGATATGAAATGTTTTACAAGTAAAAACATACAAATACTTTTCTATATCTTTATCTAATGGAAAATACTTGGAGAGGCATCTTGTCATTTTAACATCACACTTGTGACATTATTTACTTGATGTTATGGTTACACTATTGTGTTATTATTTTCATAATGTAATGGTGCTGACATTATGATGTTGTGATATTATTATCAGATTCGAGTACCATGATGTTATGGTATAATTTTCTGGCTGTTACAATGCTATGACAGTGTTATAACAATGTAATGCTAGCATGACGAAATTGTCACAATGCTATTATTAATTACAACATTACTATGATGAATTTATCACATTGTTATGAAAGCATTATCATGACAAAATGATCTCAATGTTACGACAGCATCATTATGACGAAATTGTCAGAAAGTCACAATAGCATTATTATGATGAAGTCTAAATGTTATTATATCATTGTTATGACAGCATTATTAGGACTAAACAGTCTCAATATTACGATAGCATTATCATGATGAAATAGTCACAACATTATGATAGCATTATCATGACGAAATGGTCTCAATGTTATGACAGAATCATTACGACGAAATTATCACAATTACTATGATGAAGTGTCAATGCTATTATAGCATTTTTATGTCAAAATGGTTACAAAGTAATAATAGCATTATTATGATGAAGGCTCACTGTTATGATAGTATTACTATGTCAAAATGGTCAAAAAGTTATTATAGCATTATCATGATGAAATAGTCAGGATGTTATGGTAGCAGTATCACGACGAAATTATCACAATATTACCATGATATTGTCATATTACTTTTACAATGTTGTGGTATTGTTTTTAATATTGATTTAACTCTCATGATGTGTTGAATGTACAAAAAGTTCTCTTGAGGTATTCTCCTTTAGACAGCGATATGCACCATCATCTGTTACTTTCACCTTGAAACCTTACAAATTGTTTATTTGGTAGCCCTAACGTCTAACTGAAAATAGGGTTCCCTAAAGCATATTGTTTAGACAGATCAAACACTAATCAAATTGTATTTAGTACTGTGTAAGGTGAATTTGTAACGATTGAGGAAATAATGTCCCATGAATAATTCTTGTAAAAAAATCGACTCTCCACTTGTTGGTATTTACAATTTCTTGTACCAAAAGAGATAGTGTTCTCCTTCTTCCACCAGCAAGTCGTCCACACCTGAAAAGTAAATAATTAAAAATGTCAGAAAAAGTTCATTGCATTAATTATTTTAGAGGGTTCGTAATTAACAATTTGATTTAATTATTTCCAATTTACATTTAGTAAATTGACCTGAAGACAAATGTAAAATATCAGCGTCTAGATATTAGATATTATTGTAATTTGTGCACATCCTTCTGAAAAATGAATGTTGTGTGTAGTTAGTTTTTGGAGTGTGGGATGAACGTTTTGTTTTTTTTTAGTAAAGTTTAGGTTTTTTTTTTCTTTGGTTTGACTGAGGATTGAACCTCCCTCCCCAGGTTACGGAGTCTTAAAATGGCGTAATTTAATTTTTTTTTTTTTGGTTTTACCTAGTATTGAACCTATCTCCCAGGGATTGGAGATAGCGTGCGCTAACAACTGAGCCAAATCTTCTATGTTAACTGTAATGTCATCCAATTTCAAGAAATAAGTATATATTATGTGCATATGCGTGATAGTCACCAAAAGTTGACAGAATGTAGGAACCCAATTTGTAGAAACATTAATGTAACAATATTGTTCTCTCAATACAGGCGGGGCAAAAATAATAATATCCTAGTGAGGTTAAAAATTTTAAAATAAAAATGATACAATGTAAATAAACAAAAGAATACATTATCATCGACAATGGGGCAATTACAATTTGGGAGGTGGGTTTGAGTACCGCCGACCCGGGAACCATTTATTGGATAACCAACACCTCTGCCATAGGTCACCCCAAGTGGTTCACTACGTTTGGAGGGGTACCTGGGTTTATCGGGTGTGGTGTGTTCAGGAAGTCCTTTTTTGGATTTTGCACGAAGACAGCGGCACCTATCGCAATTGTGGATTTGCCACTATTTACAATATTTTCTCGAAGATCCTATTCATCCATCCGCATCGTGTGATGGAATGACATGACCTGGCCAACCATGGCACCAAGCACGCAACTTACCAACTGGTGCCACGAGCTGATTGCCCGGGGGGTTATTGGGGTCGGGCTGCTCGGGCAGGCGGTACAGTAGCCAGTAGTGGTAGCCCATGGGCTCTTCGCGGCAGCCGGCTAGTGTATGCACGTAGTGGCCGTTGGGCCACTCGCTGGCGGAGAACTCGAAGCGGGGATCCTGCTCGGCCGCCATCTGCATCACGTGGTAGAATGATATGTTCCTGGAAACACACAAAAAAACTACCATTAGAGATCATCAAACTACACCCTAGGGTTGTTGGATATGGCTTCCACCATAAGAGTTCTCCATTGGCACCAGTCCCTCATCGTCTAGGTTTCTCATCCTGCACGGAGAAAGAGTCTTTTTTTTACAATAACTCCACACATATGTTATCTGTTTGTTCCACATGCATACATGGACACATGGACAACCACAACCTGTCACAGTAATTGGGCCCTAGAGAATTTTACTATGGTTTGGTGCTTAGATTTTTGTTCCATACTGTTTCTAGTTTCTGAAAAGCAAAGAGGTATGGGCAATATGGGCAAGGTCAAGGGGCTCAAGGAATAGTTTAGGTAAGTTTTAATGGTTAAAACTAACGTTTTCATTTTAATTTTATTTATTTATTATAACAGAAAGAAGGTTAATAAAAAATTACGAAGAATAAATACCAATCGTTGAATAACGGTGAACAACAATATGTAATAATAAAACAATAAGTAGGTATGTAAAACAACAATAAAAACCAAGATAGAATAAAGTTTGGGCCAAGTGAAGTCAAATGAAAAGTGATTTGAGAAAGTTTGTAAAGTTCTGGAGGTTATCGCTAAATATGTCCACGGAATCTTGCCACTAGAGTGGATGTTATATCGTCGACATATTCGCACTTACACAAGAGGCTTCCCAGCCTTCTACCGAAGTTTAAGTTGATTTTTTGGAAAGGAATAGGAAAATTTCGGTGTTTCTTGTAAGCGGTAATTCTTATTGAATTTGATTGTGACTTAGAGCGAATATTCTACATGGTCATCATCAGTTACGGTGACATTGATGTCATTTTTGTCACTACTGGAAAAAAACATATTTAGGATCAAATTGTGAAACTAGAAAACAATTATTATAAGAAGTTTAGAATACCTTGGGGCCACCATGTAGAGATTGTAGTTGTCAGTGACGTTGGTTCCCACCCACAGGGTATATGTGAAGGACACATTCCTGACGTCAGATTCGTTGAAACGGGGGGCACCCACAGGGATACGAGGATAATCTGAGGGATCTGACAAAAAATGAGAGACAATGTATATCGACTGTGTTTTAGTAAAACCCTTCAAGTCACAATTTTTGGGAATGTTGCTTTTTAGTGGTTTCATATAGAAAAGCAAAACATTTAAAAAGAAATTTTGCTGATTAAGGCATTTTTAAAACTAAAAACATAATTAATGCATACATTTTTTTTTAGATTATTTCTCAAAAACTGTAGATAAAATTAATCAACCCTAAAAAATAATAATATATTTATATATATATATATATATAATTTTTTAACCATGAGCGTCCAGCAGAGGGTGATCCGAGTGTGCGCAGCGCCTGGGAGCCGCTACCGTAGCCCCGGAGAGCGCCAGTGCTGCCTCCACCGTAGTGGGCAGGTCACCGTAGCCCCCGCGCGGCCCCTGCTGCCCGGCCAGCCAGCGCAGCGCCCCCGAGCGGGACCACACCTGCGCTCCCAGACCGCCGTCCGTGTCCTCGAGGGCCTGCACAAACACAACGTACCTCATATTAGTTATGGTTATTAAAAATAATTTATTCATTTCATTTGGGAGGCGCTTATCCACATAGGTCGCCCCGAGAGGTTCACAGTGGCCCAGGAGGGGTGCCCTCGTTCATGGAGTGAGGTGTGTCCTGGTTTTGGCGGTGAATGCGTCTGCCCACCAACTGCATGACGGGTCGAATCAGATGAGGCTGGTTGAGAGAGACCATTTGATCCCGCCAGCCAGACTCTCTCGACCAATCATCTAACAACGCAGTGGGAAGTATATCATACACCCGTCACTCCTGGACACACTGATCTCCAGAACTTTATTTCTTTCCTTTCTTTAAAAATATCTTGAGTGTGCATTGCACATGCTAAGTTTTAAAATTCTCAAAACTTCAACATCTTGGTCACATGATTTTTTTTTTCTTTTTTAAAAAGAAAGACAAATATTCCCGTGTTACAAATAACCTGACGATATTTGAAAATCTCCTTCTACCACCGCAGTAAGCGGAAAATGTTGCTTGTGTTGTGATGGAGGACTTAGCCAGTAGAGGAATTGAACACACTACACCTGGGTGGGACCAAAACGCTATGTTAACTCAGCCACCGACCGGTCAAGAGGAGCGACAAATACATGGTTAACGTTAGTCAACTGATAATCCACGGGCATATAGATGGAAGGCGTAGAACATTATTATTAATTAGATTTGTGGTTGCATAGATTTTCATTTGTTGATAGAGCATATTAGGTGCATAATATGACCTATGTATTACACCGCCCTCAGTTTTCGAAATGCGCAAACTCCAAAAATCAAATATCTTGGACTCATCATTAGGAACGACAAATACAATATTACCCAACTGATAATTCAGGTGAGGAGGTCAATAAACGAGTATCGGTGTACATACACTTACTGAATTCATCGAACTTAAGAAGCCAATGTTGACCAATTATGCTGCTTTATAGAATTCACTGGTCGACAGCTGCCACTTACCTGGATGGAGGAATTTCCCATGTTCGCTGATGCAGCGGTCCAGTTAACGAATTAGAAGGCGTTGGAGTTTGAAATATATTCTATAACACAATATTGGAGTTCAACTGAGGACAAAACTCATCAGTGGTTGTAGTGGGATGAGGGATTTTTAGTAAAAGGTGTAAATTTAGTTCATTTAGTTCAGTTGACATTATTAATTTAATTAATAAACACTACGTAACCGACATGTTGTCATTTCTCCATGCCTATGAAGAGCTGACGCGGTATGATTCTTCAGCAAAGCACAGAGCCATGACCGTAGTCTAACTCCTACAGAGGGAAAGATTGAAAGAAGATTAAGGACAGGCTGTTTCAACGAATTTGAACAATTCATTAAATTTCAAACTTAAAATTCAAGTTCTGTGAATGATATATTCAAGTGACTGTATTATTTTATCGTGGACCGGTTGTTTCACAGTACTTGGATAGTAACAAAAACAACTAGTATTGGAAAACACCGCTTCTCATGGCTTCGAACCTTATGTGACTGATATGATTGCAACTGATGAGTTGTTCAGGTTGCAGCATGCAGGTGAAGACTGCCCTGATGATAAAAAGCTTTCAAGGAGAGGAAACCCCGCAGAAGAACTGAGAAATGATGAAGAAGAACAAGAAGGTGGCAAATGGGAAGGATACCAATAAGATTCGTGGGATGTTGGATGGTTCACCACGGTCCCTGTACCTGTAGGGCCAGTGCAGTGGCTCTGACGCTCCCAAAGCTGCCATCGGGGAGCTGCTGCCTGGCGAGCCCGGCAAGGGGGCGGCGCAGGAAGGGCTGCAGGCTACGGTGACGATGGTCACGTACGATGCAGCGCAGGGCGACGAGTACCATGGCCATTGTATCTGCAAACAAAAAAATAAACGAAATGAATATATTTAAAACAAAAGTCAAAACATGGCTTAGAGATCAAAGTAATAATCAACTTACAAACATTATGAAGACAATGTAAAGACAATTCAAAACTAAATACAAAAATTTAAGAAAAACTACAGGCCGCCTCAGAACAGGAAACCCTAGTGAGGAGGACTGTGAAAAAAATACAAAAAATATACTTATATTATACTTTAATCCTACATAATGTACAAATTTTGCTATTGATATTAATAAAAAAAAAAAAAAAAAAAAAAAAAAAAAAAAAAAAAAAAAAAAAAAAAAAAAAAAAAAAAAAAAATGTAAATATTGCAATAATCAACCAAATTTCTTCATAATCAACACCTACAAAACAACCCAAAACAACCTACAGTCAACAAACATGAAGATGATGAAATCACACAGTTAACGAAGATGAAGATGAGGTCTATAAACGTGAAGATGAGGAAATCACACAATCGACAAACCTGAAGATGTGGTCTACAAACATGAATATGAGGAAATCACAGCCAACAAATATGAAGATGAAGCCTATAAACATGAAGATGTTGAAATCACAGAGTCAACAAAAATGAGGTCTTTAAACATGAAAATAAGATCCGATGTTGTGGAAGGCATCGCAACTCTTTGTTAAATCTTGAGTATCTGATAGGTAACTGAAGATGATGAGTAACTGCAATCTTCGTGCAAATGCAATAATGCAAACGGGAAGCAAAATTCAGAGAAGCTTGTTTATGAGCTTTCTGTATCAGTAAAAATTGTTTTACCCCCGACGGAAAGCAAAATAACATTGCTGGACGAAAATCTGAATTTTCGTATAAAAGCTGGGAAAACTTGAAGAGCCGTAAAAAATACTGTAAAACGTGGACGCTTACAACAACGTCCATTAACATTTCGTCATTCGTCATTCTTTCGCCTAACGCTTAGGTTACGTTGTGATAGGTTAGGTCAGGTTAAGCAAGGTTAGGTTAGCTAGTATATTTCATACCAATATTATGATCAGCCGGCGCACTGGCCGCATCCAACAATCGCCTGACTTGACGGCGCCTCACGCGCGCGCCAGCCGCGCACGCCGCCAGCAGGGGCAGCGCGAGGTCGTGCGCGTGCGCGGGCTCGCGGTGCAGCAGCGCGCCCACCAGGTCGTGTGCGTGGAACCGGCGCGGATCTCTGCACAGCGCCACGAGGGCCAGCGTGTACGAAGCCAGTTGGCGCGACGACACGGACGTCTCGCGGTGTCTGCAATTGCTCATACATTCTTTTAAACTGCGATAAAATTATAAAATTTATTTATTGTAAACACAAACAATTTTTTTACATAAAAGAATCTTTTTTAAAATTAGAATGAAAGTTTAATTTGAAGAACTCCATTTTTATAAAAAAAATAAAAGCCATTTGATTTTTATTATAAGTAAATGAGTACCTGTCTATAGAGCGGAAATTATATAAATACTTCGGCTGTATGTGGCTTCACCATAGTTTGATAATGTATTCAGGAGGCGAAACAGCTGTCACGAGTAATAATAACTATACGGCAGAACTTAAAAAACTATTTTCTTTTCTTTGTAAATTGAATAATAATCTTATCGAGTATGTAAAAGAAAAACTTAAAAAAAATCAAACAAAATAAATCACTTTCGGCAAGTAATTTTGTGAAAAAATTTACTTAAAAAAAAACATTTTTTCTGATATTGGCATTGCATTTTGTGTATTTGTGAGTAAAGCAGGGTTAGAGTTATTGCTTCGACAAGGCGTCTTCTTATTTGTCACCAGCCTCGGCCAATCATAGGTCCAGTCTATCTTTGCTTGGCACCTTCCAATGAATGGCAATTAAAACTTACTTCCAGAGCAGCAACAGTATTTCTACCTCCAGCTGCTTGGCAGAGAGTTGCATCTCTAAGCTGGACTGGGAAGACTCCACCTCGTTGTTCTTAGATTCATTCGCCATCTGCAAATTTTGAATAGATCATTCGAATTATCTGATTGCGAAAGCTAAAGCTGAAAACTTATCTGGAAAACTCGATACCTGAACAACAATAATACAATTTAGAGTACTCATAAATCAGACAAAACCATACATTAATCCTCTCTCAATGAAACATTAACTCAAAACAGAACACATGCATTCAAGCGGTTCACAAATTTTTAACACTTCAAGTTGACGCAACTATTAATCTTCCTTAACATTGTCCTTGCATTTTTCCCATCCTATTTTTACCTACATATACTACTGACTATACCCACGTGTGTGTGTGTGTGTGATATTTTACAACAATAAAAGTGACCGTCAAACCAGTATTATTGATGGAGCCTGTTTGATGAACATCTATTGTTATCAGTGCTGTTATTAATATCAACTCAGGGAAGAAGGCCTGTGCAGTGAACATATTCGGTTCCCTCAGTGTGTTTCGTATCCAATCTGGATGTTATGGAAGCTTGTGCGTGAAATCATATCTCCTGTCAGTGAAATCATACCATATCATCCTTGAAGAATATGAAAGGGGTAAGTCGGATTCCTTCCTTACTCCATGTTCACCATCACCAACCATAGTTGTGTCAACTTCAAAGTTCACAATTAACATTTTACAGTCCACTCTTGATTCGCTTATTGCGATCACACTTCATACAGTGAATTCGACTTATTATCGTCCCGTAAGCAATCGACAAAAACCAAATGCTGTAAGACCTTGCGCAGAAAAGTTCCACACTGAGCTGCGCTCCAAACCGCTGCAACTCGGCTTAGGTCGATTGCTTACCGACCCATGGGACGACGGGCTTATTCAACTTGGCATACAAATTAAACCTAAAATCAATTAATACAATGCACACAATCCATAATATTACTCTACAGACTAAATCCAATCGCTTCCCCTCCTTCGCAGCATCCCACCCACATAGTAGATTTGTAATTCATTTGTTAATCACAAACCTATTATTGGTTCAGTTTTTAAAAGATGTATTATATATTTACCATGAATACTAATAGTAATAAAATAAAATAAAAAAGTAAAATGAAACCACACTAAAATGGAAAGAAATAAAAAGAGAAAGTTTAAAATTTGGTTTTATTATACTTTATTATAGTAAGTACGATGGAGTTTTCCACCATTTTAAAATCTAAAATGAAGCCAGAATCGTAACAACGTAAGTGAAGCAGCCGTGCACAAAAATATGCGACGCGGTTCTGGTGTATTGGACAAACATACGGTTGAATTTGCTCTACCAAATCTCTAAAATAAAGTGGGAATCTTAACGACACAAGTGATGAAGTCATGTGAAAACAATATTCGGCGCGCGGTCCAGCGTAATGGACGGAACTACGGTCGACTTTGTCCTACCAGGCCTAGAAAATCAATCCGTGGGGTTTATTTTAATTATTTCTGATGAACGTATTACTAAAATCTCAAATGTTTCTAGAGGGATCCCTCGTGAAGTTACTAATGCATCGTCTTGGAAAATAAAATTTGGTGTTTAACGCTAATTTTATATTCAAGTTTTCAAACCGTTTTAGGTAAAATATTTTTACAGTAAGGTCCTGTTTTTATTGATCTTAAATATAAATAATTTACATCCGTAGGGATCCCTCTAGAAACATTTGAGATTTTAGTAATACGTTTCTTCCGAAATAATTAAAATGTGAGCGTCGAGCAAACCCCCGTTATTAGAATCTTATATTGCCTTAAGTAAAATCTATCACGATTGTTTCTACCTTTTCTAATTGGAAATTTTAAACAAAAATAGTACTAATACAAGATTGAAACTAATTCTAACCTAACTATGATATAAAACAAGAAGTTTAAAATTGGACAACTGAAACATATAATAGGCACACAGTTCATAACTGAAAAGATCTTTAACTTTTAACAAACCAACACTGAATCTGGGTCAACAGGCAGAAAAATAAATACAAGCCGAGATGTGATTCAACATGTCGAACAACTTGCAGTAACTTAACATGATTATTTTTTTTTTTAGTTATTTATTAAGTTAAAAGAAATACATATTTCGCTTTGTTAACTTAAGTGTACATTGATTAAAAACCAAAATAATATTTATATAAATAATTATGGTTTACTACCTAAGTAACATATTTTTCTTAAGTAAGAGCATTTTGGTTTTGCTCATTGATCTTGAGGGCAAACAGTTTTTTCTTAAATATATTTATTCTATTTACGGTTGTCAGGCTATCAGGAAGGAGATTATATATGTGTACACCCTCATGGCCTATGTTTCTTTTACCACACTCTGTCTTTGCTGAATTTGTGTATAATTTATTGTGTTGTCTTGTGTGGTGGTCATGTACTTGTGATGTTTTCATAAATGAAGTATTTGTGTGTATGAGGCCATTTTGGATTTTGTGAATTAATAAGCATATGTTGTATTCGTACAGTTTTCTAATTTTAAGAAAGTAAGTATTATAACATCTGGCATTTGGGCTTTCGTAATTGCTTTGTCGGAATTCTTCCAAACTTTTTAAAACTTCCGTATGTTTGTTTTTGATTGCCTGACCGCAGAGAAATAGCTTTACAGCTTGTAATGACAATGATAATATTGTTGTAAGAATACATAGTGAATGGCAAAATAACAAAATAGTGAAAAATATGTTTTTTAGTATTTCTACACCAATGAAGAGAACTATCTCTTAGTACAGTAGGTATAGGATGTGATAACATTTTAAAATATAAATATGGTTCAAATGAAATTACCGCATTTCTTCTTTTTTCTTGAATAATAGCAAATCTGTTATTTTTTTTTAAATTCTTCCATACGGCTATTAAAATATTTTATCCCTTTGAAAATATAATTACTGTGCATTTGTTTTGTAGAAAATAGAGGAACTTGGATGTTATATTTATGTCTTAGGACGGGTTCTTTTTTGAATATGAACAATCAATTTTCAAGTTCTGTGAAGGTTCTATTGAAGTTCTGTTATAATATCATTATTGGCCAGTTGCTTCACAAAACTGAAATAATAACAGAACTTGAATAGACCTATCACGTGAAAATCAACATTGAAATTTGATGAATTGTTCAAATTGTTTTAATTGCTAATTACTAGAGTATTTTTAGAGATGTCTTCAATTTTTTGCCCTTGGAAAATTTTGAACAACGTTGCTGAAAGGAATGTAGGTTGTATTTTCAAAATCACTTTAATGATTTCCTAGTTGTCTAGTCAAAGTTTCCGCATATGTTTTGTTGTACAATTTTTTGTGAAATATATTATTAATATAATTAGTTTTTGTACCGCCTTTAGAGGCTTTACAATTTTTTTCACATGCACCTCCCAATCCAATAAATCCATACTGAATTAACGATAGACTAGCGCGTAATATACTTTAAAAAAATTTTCAAACCTAAGAATATTTCATAATCTAATAAATACATTTCCTAATGCGTTTAACAAGTTCACATATGCGTTTGTTCTATTTCATATGTTGTTCTATAAGTACACCCAGGTACATTCTTTCAGTTGCTTGATGTAAAATAGTACATATGGTATACTGATAAATACGGTATACGTAGCATTAAAGTTACTCCCAGAAGTTAGGCTTGTTGTACCTATGTACAATGTACAGCTAGAGTGCTCGCTTAATAACCGTGAGCCTGTGAAAATCGCAAATTTGCATCTGGAGAAAAAAAACCCTTGGCTCTGAAAATACGGACAACAAGTTTTCTTTTCCGATTTTATGTCCGGGTTAAATCTTCCCCATAGGAAAAACTAAATCCTTCCACACACTTTTCCACAAATGATCATCTAGTCAATCAACATTATGCAAGGGCATTATATAAGCAAAATAAATACAAAACAATACAAGAACAACACGTCAACTCACCAGAGATCAAATGGGAAAATAATTCAACGACTCGAAATATTTTCATATCAGAGGGTTCGGCTCGGTAGAACTCCTAACAGGGCCTATAAATCCTACTGATCCCTCAGCATAAATATTTGAAAAATCTTTTGTTATCCTACATGTATTTAAAATGACTTAATTTACTATGATTTGTATTGACATAATTTTAATTCATAATGTTTTTCCCACTGGGACTTCCCGTGCTGGGGAATGAACATTTTCCGTTTTTTTAATTTTATATGTTGTGTTTATTCTAACGGCATCTCAATGGAAGGTGTTCCCAAGAATTAGCGCCATTATTCACGTCGGCACAATAGAGCCACGCCGAACGCCGGACGAACATTTATACTCAGTGGATATTTTTGTAACATGAGAAACGTCGGTTTCTTGTACTCTGTACGAAAAGATTGTACTTGTGTGATTGTGCTATGATATACCTCGATATAACATTCCTCAAAAATGAAATATGCCAAAAATGACATGACTCAAATAAGAAATAGGTACCTCAAAGATGACATATCCCAAAGATGACATGCCTTAAAGATGATACACCCCAAAGATAATATACCTCAAAGACGATAAACCCTAAAGATGATATACCTCAAATATGTATTACCTTAAAGATGACATACCCCAAAGATGAAATGCTTCAAAGATGAAATACCCCTAAGACGACATAACCCAAAGATGACATACTTTAAAAATAATATAGGTACCTCAAAGATGTCATACCCCAAATACGACATAACCAAAATATGACATACCTTAAAGATGATATAGGTACCTCAAAGATGACATTCCCCAAAAATAACATACCTCAAAGATGACATATCTAACATAGATGACATCTCTTAACTTAACTTAACAAGCTCTAATGACTTCAGGCCTCAAAAGTATTTACGCATTGCAATAAAATCATAATAAAGGAAATATTTCTGAACGTATCCGAAAACAAAAATCTGTTTTGGAAAGGTGATGAAATATACTCTCACATTTTATTATTAGATATAAACAATTTTTTTTTAAATTTTAAAATTTTGAATAAAAAAATAAATAAAATGACTCACTTTACGTTTATTATTATTAAAAATTATTTTACAAGCAATAATTATTCGCCTGAAACACTCATCCACATTGAAAAATCTCCGATTGAATCGAAGGGACACGGGTTCGAGTCCCGTTGGCGTCATGTATCTTTTATCAGGAGATTTTTCAATGTGGATGAGTGTTTCAGGCGAATAATTATTGCTTGTAAAATAATTGTTACCCTTTGTGCTATGCATAAAAAAAATCTTGTCTTAAACATTAGTTTACCAAAAAAAAAAAATTATTATTATTATTATTGTAACTAAAATTACTGATAATGTAAAATTATATTTAAAAAATACCTCTTTTATAAGAAAAAAATATTAAAAACGCAATCGTCACCTACCTTTTTTGTAATTTCATATAAAAATATAAGTGTCATAAATTTTTTCAAATTGTGGTCGGTACCTTTGCTTTCATAAAGCGTGGTGTTTTCTCTTTCTAATACCGTTTAGATCACATAACAGTAAGGAAAACACAACGATTTCTTTAAAACCATACGAGTTGTTACCAAAAGCGAACAAATTAGCCTGAAGGGTAAAAGATGATATACTTTAGAGGCGACACTCCTCACATATGACATACCTCAAAGATGACACACCTCAAAGATAACATACCTCAAAGATGACCTACCTCAAAGATGACACACCTCAAAGATAACATACCTCAAAGATGACCTACCTAAAAGATGACATAACTCAAAGAACACATACCTCAAAGATGACATACCTCAAAGAAAACGTACCTCAAAGATGATATACCTCAAAGGCGACACTCCTCAAAGAAAACACACATAAAAAATGACATACCTCAAAGGTGACACACCTCAAAGATGACACATCTCAAAGATGATATACCTAAAAGATGACATAACTCAAATAACACACACCTCAAAGAACACATACCTTAAAGATGACATACTTACATCAAAGATGACATACCTCAAAGATGACATTCGTCAAAGATGACATACCTCAAAGATGACATACCTCAATGACAACATACCTCAAAAGCGACACTCCTCACATATGACATACCTTAAATATGACATTACTCAAAGACCAAATACCTCAAAGAGCACATATCTTAAAGATGACATACCTCAAAGATAACACACCTCAAAAAAAACACACATAAAAATGACATACCTCAAAGGTGACACACCTCAAAGATGACACATCTCAAAGATGACATACCTCAAATATGACATACCTAAAAGATGATATAACTCAAATAACACACACCTCAAAGAACACATACCTCAAAGATGACACACCTACCTCTAAGATGACATACCTCAAAGATGACATACCTCAAAGAAAACGTACCTCAAAGATGACATACCTCAAAGGCGACACTCCTCAAAGAAAACACACATAAAAAATGACATACCTCAAAGGTGACACACCTCAAAGATGACACATCTCAAAGATGATATACCTAAAAGATGACATAACTCAAATAACACACACCTCAAAGAACACATACCTTAAAGATGACATACCTACCTCAAATATGACATTCGTCAAAGATGACATTCGTCAAAGATGACATACCTCAAAGATGACATACCTCAAAGATGACATACCTCAAAGAAAACGTACCTCAAAGATGACATACCTCAAAGGCGACACTCCTCAAAGAAAACACACATAAAAAATGACATACCTCAAAGGTGACACACCTCAAAGATGACACATATCAAAGATGATATACCTCAAATATGACATACCTAAAAGATGATATAACTCAAATAACACACACCTCAAAGAACACATACCTCAAAGACGACACACCTACCTCTAAGATGACATACCTCAAAGATGACATACCTCAAAGATGACACACCTCAAAGATGACATACATCAAAGATGAATCAAGGATGACATAACTCAAAGAAAACATACCTCAAAGAGCACATACCTCAAAGAAGAAACACCTCAAAGATGGCACACCTCAAAGATGACACACCTCAAAGATGACACACCTCAAAGAACACATACCTCAAAGATGACACACCTATAGTTAATTTAAGGAATGGTAAAAAATAAATGACAAACCTGCAAGGCGATGATGACTTTGTGGGTGTCATTTCCCCATCCCCAGTCTGGTTTCCTTTGGTCCTCCAGCCAGTGGAGAGCTGCAGCCGTGGCCTTCATGCGGTTAGCTTCCTCGTGTCCATCTGAAACAATCAAAACAACATATAATCAATCTAATATAAGAAATACCTCAGACATGCCTCCTGGAATGCTATACGGTGTTTGTACTAAACAACTAGTGCCAGGGCCGGCACCACGAACTTCTATGCATACCACATGGCAGAAGAGACGTATAGGCTTATCACGGCCATGACACGGGGTACGGTGCTACTAAACAACATTTCTTGATATCTTCAACATAAGCTTGGCGCTAGTAAAAACGTGAATGGTGCTGAATTAAGTGTTAGGTATTATCACTGCCTTGGATCATTGGCAATTCGGCGCTAGGAGCGGACTGCTCCAATTTAGCCCGCACAGGGCCGTCCCCAGTATTATGAGATATGCAAACAATGTCTCAATTCATGTAGTACATGTATAAGATTAAGAATTTACCATTTGTATTAACTTTTGTTGTATTGAAAAATGCAACACCAACTCCTATCAAAACGAATTTATGAACAGAACCTGCAGTTGGTACAACAAAAAACTTGCAAATATAGACATACATGCTGACATATTCACTGCTAGCTACTATCGCTGAAGAAGTTAAATGTATCACATTTATACACAGAATTTTAAACAATGACATTGACTGTACTGAACTTCTGTCCCTTATTAACTTTAACATACCTTTGAGACGTACACGACATACAGTGCTATTCCACACGCTAAATTATAAAACAAATGCAGCATCTAATTCGACAATTAACCGAGCTCTTCATACTTTAAATAATATTTGTCTTAACTCTAACATTGACATTTTTTAGGATTCACTGCCCAAATTCAAACGTGGCATCATGTCAATAATTTAAACTATTCAATGCGCATACAAACAGACAGACACACAAACACTCACACATACATTACACACGTCACACACACACACCCATAAACTACACAAGTCACCTGGTAATTAAGGAATAAACATACCACTATATAGATTAAATATAATTGTACCTTATTTTATCTTTAAATTGCTAATTTATTATTTTTTTTAATTTCATCTGCTCGGCAACATTCCCTAATCCCTTTCCTCCCCCATCCCGCTACAACGCCAAAACCTGTACCACTCTATCCGTCTTGTATACTTATAAACACATACATTCTTGTATAATACAGTATATAGCATTATTACATTTGTTCTACTTTCATTTTTATACTTGTTACTTAGTCCGTCTTTTAAATTTGTTACTTAGTCCTGCTTTTTATATTTTAGTCTACATTCACTAAATACTTATTTGTATGTACATTACCAATTCAACCATCTGTGAACATTTATAATTGGTCTGTTTCTTTTGCATCCTCGTTTGTATATTAAATTAATATTAAAACTGTTTATGTTCCTTAGAATAAATAACACTTTTGTATAGTAAATGGACGCTGTCTTTTATACCCCAAAAAAGATAAAAGTGTTCCTAATATTACTTTTATTATATTTGTTTGTGATCGAGCTGTTTTATGTACGTTATGTTTTGACGTTTGAGGCTGATCCTCATCCAATAATCCCATTTTAGTTTACTTTCAACCTTCCTGTGACAGTTCCTCAGCTCGTTGCCATACATTGGGGTTGGTATCAACGTACCATAGTGGACAGCAAGCCTCACTTGACAACTGAGGCAACAATACAAGTGTTAATCTCAAGTGACCTACCAGGTAAGTATGGTACTGTATATTATCAGCCTATACAAAATATAAATAACTAATTAACTAACCATCACGCCGTTTCCCCACAGGGGTAGGCGAAGAGGACGGACCGCCAAACAACTCAGTCACACCACACACTTCTTGCCTCATTCACATTCATACATACTCTTCTATTATTCTGACTCTTGACATGGCCCGACTCGAGTATCTGATTCACTTTATCGTGCCATGTCTTCCTCGGGCGTCCCCGACTTCTGCTACCATTCGCATTTGCATCATATATTCTCCTTACACTCCCTTTTCCGCTCATTCGCTCTAAATGCCCAAACCATCTAAGCGTCCCTTTCTTAATCTTACTAATTACGCTTACATCAGCCTTGCACTCTTACCATACATGGTTTTACTACACATACGCCTCAGGGATCTCGTTTCAACAGCATTCAATCTACTTTCATCCTTTCTCTGCTAGTTCCATGCCTCACTTCCATACATCAGGGTAGGTACCAGCACTCCATTGTGGACAATATAGTTATGAATAAGGAATACTTGAAGCAGGTGGATGAGTTTGTGTATTTAGGAAGTATGTTCTAGAGAGATGGGAAGGCTGACAGAGATATTGAAAGAAGGGTAAATGCAGATAAATTCATTAATGGAGGACTGAACGCAGTTGGCGCTAACAAAATATAAATGAATAAGAATAATAACATACGTACATTTGTAGAAATGTATTATATATTTGTACAGCGCCCTTGAGGTGATTTTGCACAAAAAGGCGTTATACAAATCATCCAAATATTATTATTATTTTTATAAGATTTCTCAAATCGGGAAGCGGATATGGGTACCGCTACCCCGGGAACCATTTATTTGATAACCAACACCTCTGCCATAGTTCACTCCAAGAGGTTCGCTAAGTTTGTTGCCCGGGTTCACGGGGGTGAGGTTTGTCCAGATCTTGACAGTGTTGCCAACATCAACAGAGACTGATTCAACCGGACTCTCTCGACCAATCGCCTTTCACCGCAGTTGGAGAGATGGATTCATACATACGTCCGTCGTTTCTGCACACACATACCAGATTCCTACACGGAGAAAATGGGAATTGCTAATTTATTAAAAATCTCTTCTAATTATACGAAATATTACGAAAGAAACCATTCATCTGTTCTGAATGCAATTACTAATGTTATCCAGATTGACCCTGGTAATAAATTACATCTTTGCGATTCTTTCAAGGATAAAGAAACCATCCTGTCACTTCGAATGCAATCAACAATGTTCTCAAAATTTGTTTTGACAGCATCGCCATTCCATTGTAAGAATATTATGTACTAAATACACATTTGGCTGTCCTGAAACGGGAATCCTTCCCAGTTGGACAGACAAAGGTTCATTTTGTTTTGTATTGTTCGTAATTTATATATATATAATAAATAAATAAATTATTGGTAATCCGGTTAAAAACGGGATTGCATACTTTTAACGAACGAATTATCAGGTTTCCTGAAATTTTTTTTGTTAACTGAGAATATATTATCACGATGTCGGAACGCGTGTGGGAACTGTGCATACCTTCACCGCATCAATAATAATAAATAAATAATAATTACACAATCGAATAGGTCAATTGCCGGATAAATCGCCTATCAGTATCCATTCATTCACTTGGCTAGCTTGTTTAGCGAAGCAATAAATCACAATCCATTTAGAAGCAGTGGAAATTGGAAACCCTCATCCTAATATTTCATGGGACATTCATTCCTTTTTATCCTTTCCAGGCGATAAGGGACGGCCATGTGTCACACTTTTCGACCATTGGGTCACTTCACAATCTCACTTACATAATTCATATTAAAAATGCATTACTTTATCACGACTTATAATAAATTGAATATGTTTGAAACCTGTTTTATGTACAGTGGGAATATACATTTTGGTAGAGTTCTAGTGGGAAATCTAAAAAAAAGGTTCTTTGAGTTATAATATAATAATTATTTTTTGGTTAACTAATGTTTAAGACAAGAGTTTTTTTATGCATAAAAAAAAATCTTGTCTTAAACATTAGTTTACCAAAAAATAATAATTAATATTTGACAAGCTCAAGTATCTTCACCAAAAAATGTAGACAATTTGTCTCGAAGCCATCTAGTGAGAGAGTTAGCACTTACAATGCCTTTCTCATATAAAAAATAAAGTTGGTTGTTTTCAGGTGAAAAAAATATAATAAACAGTAATTGTTGAATGAAACACTAGTATATATTGAATTATTTCGCGGATAAGAGATAAGCCGCCATAGCTCAGTGGTCAGAGCTGTCGACCGGAAATCGAAAGGACACGGGTTCAAGTCCCGTTGGCGTCATGTATCTTTTATCAGGAGATTTTTCAATGTGGATGAGTGTTTCAGGATAATAATTATTGCTTATAAAGATAATTTATAATATAATTATAATTTACTAATATTTATATAATTTTATAGGATTTTAATAGGGTTTTCACCATAATTTAGAAAATTTCTTCCGAAAGAATATAATAATCAAATATATTAAATGAAAATACTTGATTTTTGGTAAATTATATTATTTTTATAACTGTCCTGATGATGGTACGGAGGTACTGAAACCGGTAGACAATAAAATTTATCAATAAAGTGACCAAACCCTAAGTAATTTCAATATGTTCGCTTCTTTTGAAAAATTAATATTATAATTCGTTATTTTTAACAGCGTTGAATGATGTTCTGGGATAGTCGGTCTTAAGGCTAAACGTAACGTACGTTAAAATCTACGCGTTCAGAGATGGCGTTAATTTCATTATTTTACGAAAGACCACTGTTTTCAAGTTACGGTTTAAAATATTATGATGAATTATTTGTTTGCGCCCGCACATACACAATATGAACATTTTCTCGGTTTTATATAATAATTTACTAGATATTGTGGGTATACCTTACTTGAATGGTTTTGTAGGTAATAAATAAAGGTATTTAGTGTATGTACCAAATGTTATTATCGTCACTGTGGCTGATACAGTACAGGCTTTGTAGATGATTTTGCATAATAAAACCAACTGTATTACAGTCGGCACCGCGTCTGAAACGGTACAGGTTTAGGAAGTACGCGTTCCGATATGTTTTCCATGTGGGGATCGGCAGGGAGATAAGTATCGTCTACAATCCAAAAATGTGTTTATTCTTGGTATGCCTTATATCGACACGAATATAGGTAATAGTCATTGAAATCGCTTGACAAACGGAGTCTAGAAACGCTCAATTTCAAGCACAAAAGTGGTTTTTATTTATTTTGTAAACAATTTTATAAGCAAAAAAGTTAATCAAGGGAAACTGTCACAGATAAGCTTAGCTATAATATTGTATTTTTATTAGTTGTTTCTTCTTCTGATATCATACATTACTATTGAATAAATAAATTTTTTAGTAGTGTAAATTTAAATTTTTTATTGTAATCAATATTAAAATTTTATTTCAATTCTACTCAAAGGAAACTATAGGAAAAGTTTCAATTTATCTAAAGCATATTTTTTGGTTTTCATAATATAAACCAAATTGTTATTAGGATTAATCGAAAATAGTGATTTAGCATCAAGCTTCGCCTTAACGGTGGATTGCTAAACTACAAGCCTATGTAGAACCCAACCTTAAAAATCAGTCACAAATCCAGACGAATACCCAATCGTTTGAATAATTTAAAAAATACCATGAAGTCGAATCTTTTGTAGGAATATCGTTTAATGAAAGCCCGTCTGGTACAAATTTAGATTTATGACTCCCGACATGCGAGTGCCTCCATTTACCTCTTCCTATCTTAAGCATCTATCAACCTGATCTATCCAATCAACAACTGTGTCCCTTCTCGTCCCTGATTTATCTAAACTTGATCCAATAAACCCTAACAAGCAGGATCTTCTGTCATCTCCCTATTTGATGGTATGCTTAAAAGAATTTATTATTTGCTCTTTCATGGATGAAGCTAATTTAATTATTTTGGGAAAAACACCTTTTGCAAGTTATGCTTATCACTGATACAGTATTGCCTTTTTCGAAAGAATCGAGTTTTTATACGGTTAAAACTATTCATATTTATATACGGTTTGTATAGGCGCAAATGAACAGTTCGTCTTAGTGTTTTTTCCAAAAATAATCAAATTAGGAATTGTTAAATAAAAAGACCGAAAACCGTCTCTGGTAGTAATTCAAGTACTACATCCCTTCATACCCTGTGTCTAATAAAGTAAACTAACAACACTTATAATCCTCAGAAAACTTTAATTCATACTTTTTATGTGTGAATACCGCACAGGAGTCCCAACTGCTCCCAATCGTCTGGAGCTAGTGAGGTTATGGCATCCTTAATTGAGATGAGGGATGAGAGAGGTGACGAATTACCTAGCCATGTTTCAACGTTTCAAATCTCAAATCTGAATGGTGGTCTTTCACCAGGGCAATACTGAGAGTATCTTCCAGTGCATAAGATCTTTTGACTCCTAGGCCCCAGGCAGGTAAATGAAATCGTTTATCGGCTCAGGAATACCTTAAAATTCGTAGTTTTACTATAGTGCATAACTCCATTGATAGCCATAGTAGTCACCACGACTTGGTCAAGATACCACAAGACAGAACAGATATTCTAGCACAGCATAGCATGACGAGAGGAATTGGGCTATTGAATGAAATTTTTTAAACAGTACGTATATGAAGTACTCTTTAAATGACCATAAAACTTTTTTGTACACCTATCTTCCCAAATGAGCTTAATTCGGGCACACGCACACGCCCAAAAGACACTTCTACCAGTTAACCTCTCAATGCTTGCAAAGTTATAGGCTACCAGTTACAAGAAGGTACCTAGTCAAACATTATACCTATAGATATATTATGTCCACGTGATTGATGTGAAATAATTTCGCATAGTCACTTGCGTAACAAATACTGTATACGTCTTTGTTTTGCGAAAACCTCCCTTGTCTTATGTTACATAAGGTGAAGGCTGAATACGGCCAGTGGCGCAGCAATAGTTCGGGCGGGCGAGGCCTGAATAGCTGCCGCGGGGCGCACGTTCCAAAGGGGCACAATAGATTTTGAATAATTCGAAAAGAAAATTTCCAAATGTGAAAATAATTAACTAACTAACCATCACGCCTATTCCCAGTAGGGGTAGGCAGAGAGGACGAACCGCCAAACAACTCGGTCTTGGCTCACACTCCCAGCCTCATTCAAATTCTTACATCGTCTCATACATAGGTACTCTTCTATTATTCTGACTCTTGATATGGTCCGAATCAAGTATATGATTCACTTGGTCGTGCCATGTCTTCCTCGGGCGTCCCCGACTTCTGCTACCATTCACATTTGCAACATATGTTTTCCTTACACTCCTTTCTTTGCTTATTCGCTCTACATGCCCAAACCATCTAAGTCCAATTTTTTGTTAGCGCCAACTGCGTTCAGTCCTCCATTAATGAAGTTATCTGCATTTACCCTTCTTTCAATATCTCTGTCAGCCTTCCCATCTCTCGTAAACATACTTCCTAAATACACAAACTCATCCACCTGCTCCAAGTATTCCCCATTCACTACTATATTGGACACTGTTTTCGTACTCTCTCTTTCAAACACCATGACTTTAGACTTACTTACATTCATCATTAACTCATTCTTCATGCATACTTTGTTCATCCTAGACACGAGAGACTGTAGATCTTCCATCCTGTTAGCAATCAGCACCGCATCATCAGAATAAAACAGGCAACATACTTTCAGATTACCTTATACTGGGAATAGATAAATAATATGTAGTAAAAAAAATAAACATATTTTAAAAATCAATAACACATAAAGTTGGATATGAAATTAGTTGGGTAGGTCGAAGCCCTAACCTTTCAAGGGCCGTAGAATAAATTCGCTACCGCATCGTTCGGCAGACTGGCAAAATGCCTTGGAAATGTCAGAACCTTATCCTAAAGAGAGACAGACCTTCTACAGTCTACACACGATCACACCATCACCCTTCACCCTGCTTTCAAACTTCCATTTATATCGGCCTTTGTTTTCTAGATGAGGTCATACAGGGAAGCGGCGTGTAACACTGAACGGCAAGGGGAACGGGAAGGTTAACGGGGAAGGGAAGGCGTTACTCTAAGAGTTCTCGAGTTATATCCGATCCGAGACTGGGGACAGATCAATCTTTTGCTATAAGGAATAAAATCGTTATTTTGGTATGTTATTATGTATGGAATGAAAAGTTGAACCAAAAGCACAGGAATCTCGCCTCTGACGAGATCTTTTTCCTGACGGTATCTGTGGTCGAGGGGTAAGGCTTTACTGCTAATCCGTAGGTCACGGATTCAAATGCCGGCGTGCGCAAGTAAATTTTATATAATGAATGTTTAACCACTTGCCAAATTTTTTTTTTCCGTAGTCCGAATATTGAATTTTCCTAAAACTATTAACGTCCCATGTGATAATCGTTTATTTTTTTCGTAAAAAGATTCCCTTCCCTTTGCCTGTCCAACAACCGGGTGGAGGTATAATTCCTCTGTATTTGCATTGTGCAAACAGGGGCACCCTTGTGAGGTATTACACCAAATCAAAATGAAGCAGGATAAGCAACGGGAATTTCTTTCTGTAGCTAGCCCTACAGAACTGCCCCTTAAGTTCTTTGTCAGTGCTTATTCCGGTCATTTCTTCTTGTCACATGATTTCTGATTCTTCGACGTTCCACTTCCATAGTCAAAATGTCCTCAAACTTAGTTTGTGTGAAGTACATTTAAATGTTGATAAACGTTACCCTGGACGTTTTTCAAAAACAAGTTGGGGATTGGGGGTGTGCAATGTTTTGCTTCAATATATTAATACTGACTAGAAAAGGAACGTATAATTTTATTTATATACCTCAATAAACAACTTTACGAAATATAAAAATACAAATATCAAATAAGTAATTTCTCGGTCTATTATTAGTATTACGTAAACTGTATTATTTGTGTTAGGTGTATTGTGTCATTTACGGAACTCCTAAATGTTGACTTGAGGTAAATGGGGGTCGGCTCGTATGTACCCCCATTTGAATCTTGTGGTCCCCTAAATTTTTTTTCTCGCTGACATGCACCCCAGCAAGCCGATACCGACCCCTGGGGGTCCATATAGACCACTTTGGGAACCTCTGATTTATACGGTATATTTGCGGCACGTTTTAGAGTTGAGTATTGTCCTGGTGTAAGACCACCATTCAAAATTGAAATTTTGATTGAAAAGGCTTTAGCCTTGTTTGGTGACCAGATCTGTATGGCCAGGTACTCTCTCACCTTCCTCTTTCCCGTCTCCTCACTCTTTCCACTACCTTTAGCTTCATAACATACCCCGACCGGGGATGCTATCTACGTATACCATGTTTTTGTACTATTTTACCTCTACTTAGAAATAACAAATTTTGAATCACTAATATATTTATGTAAAACCTAAACTAACGGTTTGAAACCTACTCGAATTACTGAAAACAGGGTAAATACATAATTCATTTGACTACATCCAATCGTTCAGTTGTTCGAGTGGCCAAAGCGTCGGCTTCCCACCCAGGAGTGGTGGGTACAATCTCCTGCTCACTAAGTCCTTCATCGTTGCACAAGCAACATTTTCCGCGTACAATGACGGCAGTAGAAGAAATGCAGACATTGATAGGTCATTCGTGATCCGGGAAAGATAAGATTACTTAAAAAAAAGTCGAAACAATTGAAATTAAAAATCATGTCAATCAATGAATTTACAAGACAAAAGGATTGAAGTTTCGAAAATAAATGGCGTAGAATAATATAAAATCTTTCTTGAATTTGTAATGATTTTCCGAAAAAAGCGATTCGCTTAGGTATTCAATCCGGCGAACAGGAATATAAAATATTCAAAGCGAGCAGGAGATGTCAGGCATTTTCAAAATTAAAACCATTTTCGTATTCAAATCTATTCGTTTCCAATTGACTTGCTAAGAATGTTCGAGTCGTTATTAGAAGAGAGAATACACAGATTTTAGGAGAAGTTGGTGGATGAAAGAACGGAAGAGAAATACTGTTAAATTTGGTCAGAGAGGACCAGAAAACTCTTCCTAAAATGACATTTGAAGGCAATTATATTTTTAATATTTTTTCTTTTCAATTTTTCCGGCTTACAAATATCGTGAAAATATTTGAATTCCTCCTGAGTATAGGCGGAAAATGTTGCACGTGCTATGATGGAGGGCTTCACTAGCAAAATATTCAACCCACAATGACGTAGTGAGTATAATTGATATATTTATTGACTCCATTTTTTGAATTAAGAGTAATCTATACCAGAACTTTGTTGAATCCTATAAATTACTAATGGACCCCGAAATGCTTCGCTATTGCAAATGTCCTTCTCGGGCGTCTGCGACTTCTCACACCATTCACTACTGTAAAGAACAACGTTACGATTAAAAAACTAAATTACATTGGCTTTAATTCGACTCGATATCTCATTCCAGTGCAGAGAACCGCGTTAAGTCTTCCTCGGACTTCGACGACTTTTTCTACCATCCAAATCACTCTCTAAACACTCCTGGCACTAATAAGAACAAACTCTGAAATTTTCAGTGAAATCAGTCTAAAACTACTTTTTGAATTTGCGAAGAAAAACTTAAGAAGGCTGATTTTTTATATATTGAAAAGTAGTTTAGGTGATTTGTCTTATATTTAGTTTTGTTTTAGTTTCTATTTTATTTTATGTCATTTTTATATGTTTTAATGTCATATTTTGTTTATCAGTTTAACGTTATTTAATGCTATAAAACTTCGTATATAATTTTTGATAGGTCATGTTCTGTTCTTAAAATCCATGCAAAAATTAAAAAAAAAAAATTAAAAAAAAATTTAAAAAAAAAAAAAAAAAAAAAAAAAAAAAAATTAAAAAAAAAAAAAAAAAAAAAATATAATAGTTTTTAAAAAATCCATGCTGGGCGTAAAACCAAATAAAATAAAAAATAACAATAGCTTCATAAACTGCTAATTTAGCAGAAAATGTGTAGTACATTTATCACTATCGTTAATTAAAAATGTACAACCATTTTTTTTTTTTTATTTTTTTTTTTTTTTTTATTATTGTACGACAGACAGGTAAGTCCAATTATGGTACAATTTTATTAAAACTAACAATACACGTACATTTTTTTTTTTTAAAACATGGTATAGTGATATTAAACACATCTATATACGCTGGTAGGGCATTTAGCAAGGTCATACCTCTTGTCATGCTATGTTGGGCAATGACATCTGTCCGACCCTGCGGTATACAGAATAGGTCGTGGCTACGATTTCGACAGTATTTATCAGGAAAGAATAAGCCACAGCATGACAGGAGATATGGGCAATCGATAAGGTTTTTTAGTAACTTTAATTCAAATACCATTCAATTCAAATACCAACAATCAAACCGAAAGCACAACATTTTAAAACTATAATAATAATTTAAACCCATAACCGTAATTTTAGTGTGTATGTGTGTTTTCCTGGTAAATTTTCTTCCACTTGAAGTTTCTTTAATATGTTGTTGTTTCCTTGTGTAATTAATATTGGTAATGAAATTTTGGAAATTAAATTTTGGTAGTTTAATTGTAGTAGTGTAATTTTGTTACTTGAAATAATATTCGCTTGTGTACGAATACGAAATCTCTAACTCGCACCATTCACAAGATACTCGCGTTTAACTCCTGTGTAACCTGTTCAAGTTCTTATGCTGTATAATTTTGTACCAGTAGCTTCACATAACTCAAATTTGATGAATTGTTCAAATTTTGTGGACCAACCCGTCCTAAGTGTTTGGTTTTGAAATAGATGCATAGTTCTTACTGGAATGTCATTTATCCAGTTCCCTCCTATCTCCAACCATCACCTTGTTAGAAAAGGATTGGAAATTTATAACAGTAACACTTTGCAAATTTCGAGTGTATTTTTTTGGAAAAGACAGAAGACGTTTTGAAGTACTGGAAGCAAGTGGTTTTGTGGTTATCGTCTACATATTCTTTGAAAAGAAGGAAGCATTGAAAGTGCTTAATGTAGTTTAAGAATTCGTTCATTGTGTTGTGGCGCCATTACCTAGAGGTATCGCAGTGGAACTCACTATATTGTGATTGTGTTGTGTGCTGCTTCGTGGTAAGTGATTGGTCTCTCTTTTTTCCCTCTTTCCCATACCTTTCATTCCCTAAACGTATGATTTCTACCCAATCCCAATAAAAGTCATGCGCTTCGTTTCGTTTTTAACTTCATTTGCAGTCCATTATTCATGTTCATCTTAAGCTGTAATTCCGAAGCAGTTTCGGATGCAACACTAATGGGTTGCTTAACAAAATTTCAACAATTCATCTAATTTCTAAGTTAAAATCAAGTTCTGTGAAAGTTCAATTCAAATTCTGGTTTTATGTCATCGTGGACCGGTTGTTTCACAGTACTTGAATAGTAACAGAACATGAATAGGACTTTCACAGATCTTGAAAATTAACTTATAAGTTTTAAATGAACTCTTCAAACAACTCGTTAGGGTATTTTATTTATTAATTGATATTTAAATCGACATATCAATGCGTTAAAATAATTCCAAGATATTCAAATGTTTCGTAGAGATACAATATTTTCTCAAGTTATAAAATCCGTTGTAGACAGGAGACAGGTGGGTTCTAAAAGGCGGCAATAAACAAGAAGGACGCTTCCGGTAATGGTGGATTGAATATTCAAGAGCGACGGATATCCGGCGAAGTGACAAACGGCCGGAAGCGGAACCCTTCGATAAGGCTGACTTATGATTAACCGGAGGAGTTTTAAATCGCCAAGGAAAAGTGATCTACGTGTGATGTATAGAATTAAGAAGAACACAGAAATGCGATGTGAACGTGTTTCAGGATTCAAAAGAAATGGCGTTCTTCCTTTAAATTTCAAATACGGAAATTTTATACACTTCCCCCTTAAAAAACCTCTTTAAATTTTGCACAACTGATAAATATGTATATTTAAAATTAGTAAAAATATTATGTTTATTTAAAATTAATAATCACGTTACGTATATTGAAAATTAGTGCTTAATAATATTAAGTGTATATTAAATTAGTAATCATATTATATATTGTTAATTAGTAGTACAATTAAATATAATTAAATTAGTAATACTGTTATGCATATTTAAAATTAGTAATAATATTATGTTTACTTATTTTTATTGTAATTGAACATGTACAATGTACATCCTGTAACACCTAATGTAATAACTAATTCTATAAATAAAACTTAAAAGAACAATAAAATAATAAAATTAAAAAAAAAAACATTTATCCTATGTGGTGGTTTATCATTTGTGTTAAATTTAAAAAACATTTATTAGTAAGGACGTATACGGAGAAAAATTACCATTGCTAATTTATTAAGAATCTCTTCAAATTATTGGTAATTCCGGTTAAAATCACGCCTTACGAATGAATCGAAGTTTCCTAATAAACTTTTAGTAAATTACGAATATATTATTATGATGTCGGAACACGGGTTCATGAAAATCTAATATTTTTGCATTACAGCGAAAATTCTTTGTATCAAATCGCTAAAAAAAGTTAATTTTAGTATTGTTTTTACACGACTTTCACTTATGTCATTAAGATTCTCACTTTATTTTAAGGATTTGATAGAGCAAATTCAACCGTAGGTCTGTCCAATACACCAGAACCGCGCATCGCCTATTTTTATTCATGACTTCTTCACTTGAACACATAGACTACTTGAACGTTAAGATTTCAACTTTATTTTAGGGTATTGTCTCGTCTTAATTTATCATGATTATATTTGCGTAAGATTTACCAATACAGATAGTTTGTGAATTCAGAACTCTGTGAAGGCAAAGTTTGGCAAGGGTAGTTTTTAATTAGTGATAATTCATTTATAAAGTAAATAAAGAAAAAAGCAATATTTTTTACCATAAGTGTGTTTTCAACTATTTAACTTTTCACCATTTCATGAACTTTCATAAGAATCCCTCACTGTGGTTAGACAATATTATAATTATTAAATACATAAATCAACCGGTTACATTACATAAACAATTACGTATTAACCCTTCAGGTTTTTTAATATTTTTACCAACCAGTTCCAACGACACGGTGAATTTTCTTGCAACTTTACTTTTTATGCCGTTTATACAATAAAAAAAATATAAATAATTTTTTGACTTTCAACTGTCAAAATGAAAAAATGCCGACAATTCGTAATCATGCATTTTGACAATTTTTTTTTTTTTTTATTCATATAATAATTTATAAATATTTGATACAATCTGTGAAGAATAATTATTTATCTTTCCGATGAAGAACATATCACATACTCGTATCTACGAACGCTTTATAGAAAAAAAGATAAATATACTTTTGTATTGACGCCCCGGTCAGATCTGTCCTTCAGAGTCTATAATGGAATATGATGTTTGTGGCTAGTTATGTCCTTCCGAGGCCCGAAGGGTTAATTATTATATTAACTACGAAGAGAGGTTCACATAGAGCCAAAACCCCCTTTGTTGCGGATTCATATCCCAGCGTGCACAATAAATTTTATTAGAATAATTTGTTTTATTTAACAAATTACTCATTTGAAATAATATGTAGGATACTTGCGGCGTGTTCCAGAGTGGAAGATACTCTCAGTATCGCCCTGGTGTAAGACCACCGTTGCTTGAAATGGCTTTGGCCGTGTTTGGTGACCAGATTTGAATTGCCAGGTATTTCCCCATCTTCCTCTTCCCCATCATCTTGCCCTCCTCACTGACTTCAACCTTACAACATACCCCAATTGGGGATGCCTCAGACTCATTGGCTCCAGATGGTTGGAAGCAGTTGGGACTCTTGTGCGGTTTCATATATATTTTTTTACATTGACGGGTATAACCTTCAAAAGTTATTAAATGAGAAGTTATTCTAATAAAAATTGAATATTTTTTTAGACTTTAAGAGAAAGTCAATAGGTATCACATATATTTATTTAGACTTTTAGAGAAAGTAAATAAGTATCACATATATATATATCGGCCGGCATAGTCCAGTGGTAACGCATTGGACTGCCATTTCAAAGGTCGCGGGTTCGAACCCGGCGTGCGCAAATAAATTTTATTTGATTAATTTGTGTTATTTCACAATTAATTAATTAAAATAATATATAGTATATTTGCGGCACGTTCCAGAGTGGAAGATACTACCAGTATCGCCCTGGTGTAAGACCACCATTCAGAATTGAAACGTTGCTCCAAATGGCTTTAGCCGTGTTTAGTGACTAGATCTGAATAGCCAGGTACTTCCCCACCTTCCTCTTTCCCTTCCCCACTTACCTTCAGCCTCACAACATCCCCCAATTGGGGATGCCATAGTCTCACTGGCTCCAGACGGGAGCAGTTGGGACTCTTGTGAGGTATTCACTATAAAAAAAAAAAAAAAAAAGACTTTTAGAGAAAGTCAATAGGTATCAAATATATTTATTTAGACTTTTAGAGAAAGTCAATAGGTATCACATATATTTATTTAGACTTTAAGAGAAAGTTAATAAGTATCACACATATTTATTTAGACTTTTAGAGAAAGTCAATAGGTATCACATATATTTATTTAGACTTTTAGAGAAAGTCAATAGGTATCACATATATTTATTTAGACTTTTAGAGAAAGTCAATAGGTATGACATATAAATAAAAATCGGATGTGTTTATCAGAGACACTGTTTAGGTAACAAACCAATTATTTAGAACTTTGTAATCATTCAAAAAGATAGTTGCTAAAAATATGGAAAAAATTGCAAGATGATGTTAATTCCGAAATTTGATATAATGAGGTCGACAAAAATGACGTATAATAATTAGGTCCTAATGACAGAGTGGTTAGAGGCGTTGTCCCAGTAAGACATAGATCGTGGGTTTGATTCCCAGTCAGACCGTTACTTTTTTATATTTTTGTGTTTTGTTTCATGTTTCGTTTAGGTTTATTAGTATTATCTTCTTCTTCAATGATAAAAAAGTGTAAATGATGAAATAGTTGGAAGTTACAAGTCACAATATTAATTAAACTCGTAGTGATCGCATTAAATGAACGTTTTGCGTTATATTATATCCTGACATCTGAGAAGTCATTAATTAAAGATATCTCGACACTAGCGAATAAATCAAGCTCGGGTAAAGAGAAAATTAACGTAGATAAACCGCTTTAATTTTAATTAGGGACCTATTTTCATCCTCGATCCACATAATTTATGTAAGACAAACAACCAGAAGATGTTTTCATTTACTAGGTAAATAACCGTCACTCCATTTTCAAAGGATAGACACACACTTCATTCATATTCATATTAGTCTTAAACATACTCTTTATTGACACACACTTCTTGCTTCATTCATATTCATATAGCGTCTTAAATATACTCTTTATTGACACAAACTTCTTGCTTCATTCATATTCATATAGCGTCTAAAACACAGTATTCATTGACATACAATTCTTGCTTCATTAATATTCATATAGCGTCTTAAAAATACTCTGTATTGACACACACTTCTTGCTTTATTCATATTCATATAGCATCTAAAACATACTCTTTATTGACACACACTTCTTTCTTCATTCATATTCATATAGCGTCTAAAACACAGTATTCATTGACACACAATTCTTCCTTCATTAATATTCATATAGCGTCTTAAAAATACTCTGTATTGACACACACTTCTTGCTTTATTCATATTCATATAGCGTCTAAAAATACTATTCATTGGCACACACTTCTTGCATCATTAATATTCATATAGCATCTAAAACACACCCTTTATTGACACACTTCTTGCTTCATTCATATTCATATAGCTTTTTAAACATACTTTTTATTGACACACACACTTAACTACATTCATATTCATATAGCGTCTTGATCATTGAAAGCCTTTAGACTCTATGACAATTTGACATCTTTACACTAAATCCGCTATCCTTGATCTCTTCAAATCCAATCTCCATATTCCCACATGGTCCCAATTAACAATAATGACGAGATCTTCAACAAACTACCCAAGTAATATTTTATTAAAATATGCCACGGACAACGACATTTTAAATATTATACAATTTTTTTTACATAAGCTCCACCCAGGAGGCCCTGAAGAAAATAATTTGCCTCAGAGCCTATGTCATCTTTGGGAATGCTGTGGGGAGGGTCTTATTAGGAAAAGAAGGGGAGGAAGTTCTGGGAAGGAAAAGGGTATGAGGAGTGGGTAGGCAAAACAAAAATGCATATTATTATAGAAACCATATTAGAAATAAAAAAAGAGTTAGAACTTTTTTTTTTTAAATAGTGTTAGGAACTCGTGTATTCTTTAAAGAAGGTTTGTCCCCTTTCAAATAGCCAATGTTGGACACGGATAGTAAAAGGGAATATAGAATCAATTGACTTTTTGTCGGTGTTCAATCCATTGTATATTTTAGGAGCGATGAACCAGAATTGTCATTGAGCGAATGTGGTTCTAGTTTTAGGGAGCACCATTGATGTATATGGGGAGCACGCATCCCCGGTTTGATGAAAAGCGGGTGTGTTCTTGATGTTGTGGAGACACCAGCAGTTATTTTTCCGTATGTAGCACAATTAATACATAAGACATAATAACACAAATATAACGCGTTGTATTGAAAAATTATTACTGCGAGTATATATTGAAGAATTAGAAAGATTAATGTAAAACTACTTATTATGTATATAGGTTCACATTAATTATAGCTGGAATACACTGAAATTAGAAAAAATTGATATTGCTGATATTGCACGAATCCTATGTCAAATAAATTTACCATTTTATTTAATTCATATCATTCCTTAAAATATTAATATGGAAACTTATGAAACTGCTTACTACGGTTTACAGCCAATGAATTTCCTTCAACGGAAGCAATCTTCCGAACAGGCCTTCCATTGATATGCTTGGTGTAACTATAAGTGACCAGCTCAGGTACGGGGGCTCCATCGAAGCCAGAGTAAAGTTGGCCTCTCAGAAGGCGTACTGTACAGGGCCCGCAGAAACTTAAATAGTACACAACTGCTGACCCTGTACAAATCGCAAGTGCGCCCTACTGTCGAATTTGGCAGCCATCTCTGGTCCGGAGCCCCTAAATACCTGAAAAAAACCCTTACTCTGTGCAGACACGGGCGGTCCGTTTGATAGATTCCCCATCTTAACAGACGGACTGCAATCTTTAGAGCACAGGCGTCAGGTAGGTATGCTGTCCTTGTTCTATCGGTATTACAATGGAAGATGCTCTGAGGAACTAGCGTCATTGATCCCTTCGGCACCGGTGCGTAGTCGGGATACACGCCAAACGCGCGCCCAACATTTGTACACGGTTGACATTTGTCACATGAGAACTGGTCGCTTCTACGATTCGTTCTTAAATTCAACAGCTCGGCTGTGGAACGAGCTGCCGGCCTCTGTGTTTCCTACCTCCTACAACATGGGACTCTTCAAGACCCATGTTCACTCCTTCCTCTCCACAAAAAGACCCTCTACACAGCATCCCCAAAGATGACATAGGCCCTGAGGGAAATTATTTTTTTCAGGGCCTCCTGTGTGGAGTTAATATAAAAAAAAAAACAAAAACAAAATTATTTCATATTTTTAAGTTCTATAAATTTGGCGTCTTATGGCAAACGATCGCTCATAACCTTTGCAAACTTGGCATAATATTATTGAGATATGTTATAATAGTCTTCTTCTCGTATACTATTTATGCGAAAGTATTGCTAACTGCATTCTAAATACACAAATTACATTAAAATTCTAACATTATATTCACGAAAGATAAAGCACAATGACCAATTTTCTACTTTTACAATCTGAATACATAGTATTGAAAATTAATCTAAAAATAGCTCTCCCATGAATAATTTAATTCTGACATAAAGGTGGACTCTGCTCCACGTGACATTGCAAACAGATCTGAGGTCACCGGGGCCAGTCCGGGGTAGTTTGGTTACCAACTTGATTCATTCGATTAATGTTTAAATGAGTTCATTTATTCAAGGTCAGCGGAATTGGACTTGAAATCGAGAAATAATGATTATACATTTCAGTGGTTTGGGGCTTGAAATAAAATTAATAATTCGGAAGACTTCGCTCTTCTAAAATACAAGTAGATTGAATTTTTAACAGATTTTTAAAATTATTTTTACATTAACCCCAAAATAATTTATGATGAAAATAATGTCCATTTTTTAAGGAAAAGAGGGAGAGGAAGTTCATGCAAGGTAAAATGTATGATGGGTAGGTAGGAATCTAGGGATCAGTGTATCAGGAGTGACGGACATATGAATATATCTCTCCCACTAGAGGTCAAAGGGTCTCCCCAAATCAGCCTCTCCCGATCTGGCACGCCAAGCGCTGGTGGGCAGGCGCATCCTGAACACACTTCACGCGATGAACCCGGGCACCCCTGCTAAATCACAAAACGTAGCGAACCACGTGGGGTGGCATATGATGGTGGTTTAATTTTTATGCAAATCTACAGTTTTATTCCGAGATTGATGAAAATTTGCACGCTTGACCTTCATAACAAGAGGGAGGTTGATGTCTACATGAGATTTATAAAATCCACTCCTTTAGCCGAATTTCGATTTGTATAAAAATCAAATCCACACCCAGCCGCCCGCTTGCCCATCCTCCACAGACACCATTCTTTATATAAATAGAAGATACCATAATCTCCAATCGTCTTGGTATAGGTTGGTAAGAATTAAGTGTTGTGATAATTATCGGCTATGAGTTGTCAGTAGGGAATAACCCCAACTTGATGTATTACATTCTCTTCGGCAAATAACCCATCTTGGCTAAAGTCAGCGAGCCTCAAAGTCCATTAATTTGAGAAGCAATGTTTTGGATTCGTAAACAAAGTTTTACGAAGAAATTCATCAATCGCTAGAGACCGAGTTGGCTCAATACAGATACATACGCGTCTCAACTGCTCCCAATCTTCTGAAGAGAGACTATGTCATTCCCAATCAGGGTATGTTGTGAGACTGAAGGTGGTGTGGAAGGCAAGGTGGGAAAGTGGGTACCCGGCTATCCAGGCTTTTATGTTATATATCTTTAGGGTTAACAAACCAGTAAGTTGGTGGTTTAGCCTTTCCTTGCCGGAGCTGTCAACTGAGTGAAGATCGTCTCTAATTAATATAATATCTCTCGTCATATACCAAACACAGAAAATTTCAAATTTTATATATTCATCCGCAATACATTTATGTATTGCATTAAGTAATTACAATGGGTATGTACATATTTACCGAGTGTATACCACCGGAGAACGTGGAAGTTTTGAATACCGTGAAGGGAAGGGTTAATGCGGGTTTGTGACGTGGCTAAACCGGCGGCAGGAAAGTTTCGAAAGAACGGAGAAGTACGGAGAAAACTTACTGATATAACATACTGTTAATTTATTAAAAATCTGGTCAATTTATTCGTTTTCCTGTTGAAAACGGGACTGCAGGCCTTAAACGAATGAATTGATAGTGTTCCTAACAAAGTATCAGTAAAGAAAGATTTTTATGAGGACGGCGGAACACGTGTTTAAACAAACACTGATATTGATATTGACATACTGATATTTTCGCATTCCGTCACCATATTTATTAGAAAAAGAACTCGATATATTCTGAATGACTAATATTTTGTTCCGGGCAGTTGGGACTCTGGTGTGGTATTCAGGTAAACGGAACACCCATTCACAATAAAGTTGATGTTGGCTTCATGAGAACGGGTCGCTTCTTCGACTCATTTTTGTGTAAGACGAGCATGTGGAACGAGCTACCGGCATCTGTTTTTTCCTCCCTCATGTAAACCGGGCCTCTTCAAGACCCGCATTAATAAATCCCTTCCTACAGCCCCTACCTTAACCCACCTCACAGCGTTGCCGACCGGGTGGTGACATAGCTCCCCTGCCCTTACACTGCACAGACAGGTGCGCTCGCAGGTGTCACATAAAAAAATAAATAAAAAGGGCTTTCTACGTTATCTTTTCGACTTGTGTGTTTATGTATGTTATTTTAATGGAAGTTTTGTTGGAGTTTAAACTGAAAAAGTGATATTTAATCTTTCCTGGTTAACAATTAATAGGAATCTACTTTATTTTCCTACAACAAAATTTTGTTCTTGAATAATTCAGACATAAAAAAATCTTTCGCTTCGTTTATTACACATTAAAAATGAAACACATTAAAATGCGAATGAAAAATGAAAATCAAATGTTCCTACTAGAAAACTTTTATTGATTACAAAACTTTTCAAATATTGCTTCAAGGGTGAATTCATTACGTTATTCATGATTTAATAGGATCTGAAGTAGTTAACAGGGCGCAAATAATTAAAGAAGAAATCAATAGAAGGGCTTTTCGTGTTCTCTTTTCCGATTTTCGTGATTTTCCAACGTGTAAAACCTCGAAAAATTAGTCATCTAAATGAATGAGTAATATCTGATTGACTACGAATAAAATTCTACCTAACCTATCCCTAAACAAATGATACTGACAAAACCTTACTGAGTTCAGATGTAATATGGGACAAACATGGCTTCTGAGTAGAGATACTTTATACAAGGGGATTACATCAATCAATATTTATTATATTCAACGTAGAATGTAGATTTTGAATAGAACTTTAAGATTAACTTTGAAATTTGATGAATTGTTCAAATTATGATTAGATTATAAGGGTGAGTTGTTTCACAGAATTTGAACAATTCATCAAATTTCAACGTTCATTTTCGGGTTCTTTGAAAGTCTTAGGACGGGTTGTTTCGGAGAATTTGAACAATTCATCAAATTTCATTCAAAGCTCATTTTCGGGTTCTGTGAAAGACCTATTCAAGTTCTGTTATTATATCATTATAGGCCAGTTGCTTGACAGAACTGAAATAATAACAGAACTTGAAAAAATCTTTCACAGAACTTAAAAATTAACTTTGAAATTTGAAGAATTATTCAAATTCTCCGAAACAACCCGTCCTTATTGGAGTTCTGTTATTATATCATCATAAGCCAGTTACTTGAAAGAACTTAAATAGTAACATAACTCGAAAAGATCTTTCACACAACTTGGAAAATAACTTTGATGTTTGAAGATTTGTTCAAATTCTTTGAAACAACCCGACCTAAGTATCCATTTTAGATTATTATGCATGTCGATAATAATAATACTTCTTTAAATAGTATAAAATAAAGCAGCTATTTGCGTCTGTCCGTTTGTGCGCTTAGTTCTTCTAAACCACGCAACGGATTTTGATAAGGTATTCACTATAATTTATTTATTAAACGCCATAAAAGGCTTTTACAATAATGTGATACATAGATTATAAGTACACAGTGGTACATAAGCGAATATTAGTATTACATTTAAGAACACAACAATATGTATACAAAACGACATTGAATGTGATACAGCTGAAATTTTCTTAAGGCATAGAATGCTACAATAATAGAAAGTACTTCATTTAAACAGGATAAAATATACAGAAAAGGTGACTTGCCAACAGATATAATCTAGCTAAATATTATAACAGCGCAAATAGTAGTGAGTTTATTGTTACAATCAAATTTATCTTCACTTGGCTATGGCACTATGGCAAAGTAGCTTCAACAATTCAGGGCTGACAGAGACTTGACAATTAAAAGTAACATTTTTTATTAAAATAATACATCCGTTAGCCAACACTATAAGACATCTGAAGCAAGCAGTTTATATAGATGCTATACATATACATTTCACATATATACATTCTATATTCTATACGATGCTATACATATACATTTCACATATATGTATATATGTGGAATGTATATATGACTATACATACACATTTCACACATATGTACATATGTGGAATGTATATATGACTATACATATACATTTCACATATATGTATATATGTGGAATGTATATGTATAAGAACACCATACATATGTTACACATAAAGAAGAACATGTCAGTATGATGCAGTACAAACAGACATTTAACATTTCACAAACATATCAGTTACATTCACAACCAAGTATTTTTGCCTTGATGCAAGACGGTGAGGTTTTGAAAATATCAAAAAGGTCTGTATACGTGTTGGCAGTGCGGTGAAAACGCGCCAACGGTGAATGATACAAATAGTTAGTGCTATGATTGTCACTGTGGAAAAGGTGGTGGAGTCGAGTTGATTTAACAGGGACACGAATCAATTTAGAATTTTTTTTCCGGAAGGTTAGTAATATAATTTAATTTAAGCAAATTGTATTTATAGAACGTAGAGACAAGCCGATGTTTTGTTTTCAAATCGTAAATTTTTTTTTTCGGGCGCTTTCAAAATAATGTACCACGGAATTAAAAAGACGGTAGATGTCATAATTAAAAAGACGGTAGATAACACCCAGCAATGCGAGGCGTTATATTTATAACTGGTCGACGTGTCCCCGTCGTAGCTCGACTTCTGAGAAAATTCCGATACAAAATTAAAAGATGGATTAAAAAATATTAGAGGCAATATTAGAAAATTTTTGTAATAATACAATTACAATACACACCTCATTGTATACAACTGTATCTCACTATATTAGCCTATTTTTTATTATTTCAAACTAGCTGTACCCCACCACGCGTTGCATTGGCTCAGTCTGTCTATGCAGATTGATAAACAATAGCGCTGTTTGCTTTTACGTCCGATAGGATAGACTGTCACAGGTGACATTTATACAATATCTAAAAACATACGCATATTCGAATGCAACATTGTGTCAAAATTTCAAAGCAATCGGTGAAGAACTTTCGGATTGTTCTAGTTTATTATTTTAGATTGTTCTCTAGTTTATTCATTTAGATTGTTCTAGTTTATTCATTTAGATTGTTCTAGTTTATTCATTTAGATTGTTCTATTTTATTCATTGAGATTGTTCTAGTTTATTCATTGAGATTGTTCTAGTTTATTCATTTAGATTGTTCTAGTTTATTCATTGAGATTGTTCTAGTTTATTAATTGAGATTGTTCTAGTTTATTCATTGAGATTGTTCTAGTTTATTCATTTAGATTGTTCTAGTTTATTAATTTAGTTTGTTCTAGTTTATTCATTGAGATTGTTCTAGTTTATTAATTTAGTTTGTTCTAGTTTATTCATTGAGATTGTTCTAGTTTATTCATTGAGATTGTTCTAGTTTATTCATTGAGATTGTTCTAGTTTATTCATTGAGATTGTTCTAGTTTATTCATTGAGATTGTTCTAGTTTATTCATTTAGATTGTTCTAGTATATTCATTTAGATTGTTCTAGTTGCTGACCACGAAATTGTCTGCTGAACAGAGTATAGATTATAATTTGCCGCCAGAAAACATTTCTGAGCTGACCATAATCCCATTATTATTCCGAAAATGTATTTACAATGATAGTCCTTATTTTTTAGGTAGCTAAGAAATATAAAATCTTCAAAAGCATTTATTACAAATATATAAATTTTCCTTCTATTTGATGTCACGAATCGCATTATAAAAATCCCTACAAGAACAAAAGGGCTTACATTTTTAATGTAAAGTAGAAACCTTCATGAAAATAGTGGTCACCGAGGATTTGTCGAGGGTTCAGAATCCGATCCGATGTTTTACAATTCGATTATTACTATTGTACAAATGTAAGTCTCCAGTCCGTATCTTTAAGGCTCGGTCAGATGGGGTGTAATCGAAACCCCCCAGATCACAAGGCCGGGACACTCATTCAAAGCAGCCTTCTAACTTGTATGAGATTTTACAAATTTATTTGTTTTTTTAATTTATTATTATTAAAACATTTTAAAATATTTTAGATAATTATAAAAATAAAAATACAGTTTTGGAGGTTCACATACAAGTTATGAGGCTTATTTGCGTCCAAAAAGTACGTGTTTTTATTTTCTCTTATTTAATAAATCAAAACCAAAATGATCCCCTGAAAGATTTGTATGAAAGTACTTAAGGTTAAACGCGACGTTCGTTATAATTTACGTGTTCACAGATGTTATTACTTTAATAATTAAAAAAAAACCTTTTTGCAAGTTATGCTTTACAATATTAAGTCGAATTATTTGTTTGCGCGCGTACATACGCAATATTATTGTGAATAAACACTATTTCAAGAAATAGAATATTGTAACGATGATTCAATCCAATATTGCATTTGAATGCCTTGAATTGTGATTATTGAGGTGCAATAATATTGACTATTTACCACAGTTGTATTCAAAACGGCCACCATCTTGAACCGGAACCGGAACAGAACAAACAAATATACAGACCGATGAAATGCAAAATGGTTGAGTTAAAACAAAACTTCGATAAGCTCAGTATGAAATATATTCTGACAATTTTTTTCAATAGTTAATTTGACATTTGTAAAAAAAATAAAAATATTTGTATTTATGTTAGAGGTTATAAGGTTAATAGTCAAACATAAAATGAAAATTACTGGGATTCATTATTGAGATTTGTACAGGTTAGTAACTGGTCACTATTAAATAATCTACTATTCATATAGCAGCAACAAAAGCCAATTTTGAAAATTATACCCATCAGAACCCCTACAGACTATGTTTTTAATTCCCTCTGAAACAATTATATTCAAAAGATATTTTAATTAATGCATTTAAAAACCAGGAAAACTTTGCACACACAAACTAGAATAGATTCACAAGATCCGTCGATTCACAAGATTTGTCGATAATTTGTATGGATTCAGAAAAAAAATTTTGCTATTGTTAAATAATATGTTGCACTGATTATATTATGTATTAATTGCGTCTCTTACTTTTCTGTAATATTCTTATTTCATAATTATTTTGAATTTTGAATTTTTATTTGTTTTATATTTTAATCTTTATTTAGGTATATGAGAATTAATGTGTTTTTGTATGTGTATTTGTATGTTAACTGAGTTTTAATGACCGGATTGTTCTCACGTAAGTGAGATCGTCTGTAAAAACCCAGTATAAATAAATAAATAAAAAAAATCCTCATTACAACATACACCAACTTACAACTAAAAGCACTTTTGGGCAAAGAAATTTGCAATATTTCTTTATAAAACTATTTAATATCCCCCCTCTTGCAATAAACACCATTAAAAAACTAACCGACTAGAAGAGAAGTATTAAGATATGGATTATGGAAGGAAGAATACGGATAAATTGTTGCAACCTAACAGAGGTTTATTTATTAAAAATACATATAACTTTGTTAACATCACTTTTATTTATATACACCTATGTTTCGTGAACGATGTTCACTTCATCAGGATTAAATGCACACTCTAGTATACAAGGTGACGGAAACAAAGTTATTTGTATTTTTTTAATGATAAACTAATGTTTATTATACAAGGTTTTTACGCATAGCAAAAAGGATAAAAATTATTGTAAGCATTAATTATTCGCCTGAAATATCCAAACAAATTGAAAATATCTCCCGGATAAAAAAAATGCCACCGACGGGAATGAACAATCATCCAACCCGCCAAATAATTCAATATGTATAAATACTTCAATCAACAATTACTGCTTATGGCGGGTTGGGAATAAGCCGACGTAGCTCAGTGGTCCAGAGCACCTGACCGGACATGAGAAGGTGCGCGTTCAATTCCCGTTGGCGGAATTAATTTTTACTCGATTTTAGATATTTTCAATTTGTATGATTTTTTCAGGCTCAAGTTATTTGTATTTTTATGAATAATTAACAGAGATTAACGTTATGTTATGTTTTTCTTCTATATATTTTTCCACTATAAATTTTTCTTGCTTTACAATTTATAATTCACATAAATGACAACGTACAATGTGACCTTAGAACGGGGTACCCCAGTAAGGTCACATTATTTTCAACAAATGTAAAAAATAATTCAAATAAAAATTACTCCATGTGGTCGAGCCTTTAAGGCGGAGGCCACAAGAATAATCAGAGGTTCCGCTGCCTCAGTCTACAGGCCCCGAGGGTGAATCAGAAAAGACGACCCTTGCCGTAATATAAGGATAACAAATAGCACCCTCTCGCTTATGCGCCTCGAGCTGTGTGTAATAAAATAGAGGAAAGAAAGGGTGCAGTTGGTGGGGGAAGTAAATATGGAAAGATAAGACAGGGATGTTGCTATTTTTCATGAGTTAAAGAGGCTTTATGCTTTTTAACAACCATGAGATCATTCACAGGTTTGCACTGAACGACATAAGTCATTATATCTGACAAGTAACTCAGTGAGCACAAATTCCCTTTGTATGAAAATCATACATTATAAAAAAAATTAATCCAAAAAGTTTAATGAACAACGTGGGAGAGTGGTGAGCTCCCCAGCTCCTGAACTATGTGTAGCTTGATGGTTGAAACAATGTCTTAAAAAAAATCGAAAAAGCGATTCGTAAACGAAAATTTGAAACAAAATAATAAAAAAAGATACCAAGGGGATAAGTAAGAAATAGGCAAGATTTATCAGTAATACAGTTTCAAGATTTGAAGGAAATAATAATAAGAGTAAGATATGGACTTTTATAGTAGTTTTAGGTAATTTTTTAATTTTATTTTAAATTCCTGAATATCTTCAATATTTTTTAGATATAATGGAAGGATGTTAAAATATTTTATACCTAGATAGAGATAGGTATTTTGTGTGTGCTTTGTATTAAGTTTTGGGATTTTGATAGTTTTTTTATATCTTGCTGATGAATTGAATTGTAAGTTATTTGACTGTATTTCTTTATAAATTTGTAGAATTGAATATTTTTTATATATATTGTCTATTGTGGGTACATTGAATATTGAAAAGAGAATCTCAGTAGAAAATTTGGATGGTTTTTTCAATATTACTTTAATTATCAATCTTTGAACTATTTTAAGTGGATTTAATATATTGTTATAAGTTCCTCCCCAGCCAATAATACCATATTGTAATATAGATTGTACAATTGCATAGTACACTCTTTTTAGGTTTTCTAGTCTAAGAATATTTCTAAGTCTTATAAATAATAAATACATTTTCTAATTCTTTTGACAAGTTCACAAATTTGTTTTTTCCATTTAAAATGTTGATCTATATATATATATATCCCATCTAGGACTCAGACAAAAGATGTGACCTCTTTTTCTGTTTAAAATTTTCCTTTAAGAATCGCTAATATTGTCTTTCTGTGTATGTGATTCCTGTGTACTTTATCTGAAGAAACTGAGTATATGTGGGTGCTACGTACATTTGCAATCTCCACGCATGTATGTATCTATGTCAGAATAATGTTACGGTTTGGGGATTTTATGAGCTTGTTGGAAATAAGAAAGATTTTCAGATTCATTGTACGGACAAGGAAAGCGAAAAAACATGTATAAATTCTATTTTATACCTTATCGGTGGTAGGTAATGTTCTTAATGTACTTTTCAAGCACAAGACCATAATAAAATGAAAATATTATCCGTTAAATCTCGCCCGTAAAATTTTATGCCGGAGAAATGGAGTTCCGAAGTTCGCAGCTTCTAAAGCAAAAAAACTCCGTACATTATGTTGTGTATGAATCATAAATTAGGTTATGAATTTATTTAAATGCTAATTGTTACGGTTCGGTTTTTTCTCATTGTTTTATTGAATCTACGGTTGATAGATAATGTTGAAATAAAGTCATAAAATTGTCTGTAAAACGCAAACACTTTATTCCTCAGATTTCCTCCTTGTCTGTAAAACGCAAACACTTTATTCCTCAGATTTCCTCCTTGTCTGCAAATCACAACAACGGTATTCCTCAAAATTCCGCCTTGACTACAAATCACAACGAATTTATTCCTCAAATTTCCCTTTGGTCTGCAAATCACAACCACTGTAATCCTCAAAATTCAGCCTTGACTACAAATCACAACGAATTTATTCCTCAAATTTTCCCCTGGTTTGCAAATCACAACCACTGTAATCCTCAAAATTCCGCCTTGACTACAAATCACAACGACTTTATTCATCAAATTTCTACCTTGTCTGCAAATCACAACTGCTGTATTCCTCATATTTTCTTCTCGATTGTAAATCACAACTACTTTATTCCCCGAATTTCCTTCTTGACTGCAAAGCACAATCACTTTACTCCTCAAATTTCCTTACTGACTCCAAAACACAATCACTATACTCGTAAAGTTTTCTCTTTTTCTGCCAAACTCAACTTTTATATTCTTGGAATTTCATCATTGTCTTAAAATAAAATACAACCACGTTATTCCTGAAATTTTCATCTTGTCTACAAAATATAACCACGTTATTCAATAAATTTCCTTATTATGTGCAAAAAACAACCACAAATTTCCTTCCTGACAGCAAAACACAATCACTTTATTCAACCACAATCTACACATTTGCTCTCATGATGGATACTGTAACTCTGTCCGAACGTTGGCTAAAAAAGGAGGAAGCGCAACGAGGCATAGTAACCCAAAAATTAATCACGATAATACTTTTGGCCGTGAGAATCTCAAATAAACTAAATAAGTATAGAATCGAATAAGAAGATAAATACTAATAAATCTAAGCGAAACATGAAACAGAACAATACACATAAAAAATAGTAACGGTATCAACCTGAAATTGAACCCAGGATCTTAGTCATACCGGGACAACGCCTTTAACCACTCAGTCATTGGGATCTAATTATTATCCATTATTTTTGTCGATCTCATATTTCAAATTCAGAATTAACAATATTGTCTTATTTTTACTAATTTTTCCTTCATGTTTGGCAGCTATCTTTTAGAATGTCCTTATGGTCGAGTGGTTAGAGATGTTGTCCCGGAAAGACAGAGATCCTGGGTTCAATTTCCAGTTGAGACTGTTCTTTTTATATTTGTGTGTTTCATGTTTCGTTTCGATTAATTAATATTATCTTCTTCTTTAATGATCTTCTTACGTTGATAACCTTCAGTTATTAAAAGTTTTTCTAATAATAATAAAATAATTATAGTTTCAATATTATTTTATGCCGAAATAATGTCTTTACCTTTCTCTTTTGGTTGTTGAAGTAAATATTTTTTTATCATTAAAAAACTGCTGCGTAGTTGGGACTAGGGAAAAAATGTTGTTTTATCCAATTCTCGAGCTTTTGGATTCGAAGTGCCCCGCCCCGGGCAGCAGAAGAGATCGGGTTTAAAAAGCGTAATTTGCCGCGAGCTTCTCAACGGGAAATAAATGTTTCGTTTTTATTTCTTACGGCACAAATAGGCTTTGTATTGCTTTCTAGAATAGTGGTGTAGGAAGTTTATTGTCTTTTTTTGATAATTTCACCCTTTATATAAATACACGCAGCTTCAATGATCTAATATACGATATAATCTCCATTTAGAACCTCACAGACACGCAATCTATATCTATAATCTATAAAAATCACGTGTCACCGTGTGCCGATTTCGATAAAATTTGGTGAATGTGTATGGTTGGTTCCAGCTTGTAATATAGGATAGTTTTGGACCCGATAGGTGGCGCTGTTGTCGAGATTTAAAAACATTAAAAAACTCGTTAAATCAAAATTAAAATTCAACCATTGGTACATAATTAATAGTTTTAGAAGTAAACTCAATTTATCAAAATTATCTAAAAGGCTAAAATTATTTGATCTCCTTTTATTGTTAATTCAAGATTGTACTGTCCTGACGCTATAAATTTGCTGTCCTTACATCTACCTCCGAAGCATACTACATGGAATATATTATTACACAACAATTTTTACGTGTTTATTTCTGTAATGGAGAGAATACATACTGGAAAATGAGCTTATATATGTCACTGATATTTTCGATTTAAATTTTGACAGATTACATCCAAATTAGTACATCACTTATTAGCTAATGCAATTAATGAGTAACCATAATTTATATATTTCATATGCTTAAGAATTCACAATATTATTATTTTATTTTATTTTATTACTCGTGAATAAATTTCATTAGTTTCTTTAATGTTAGTGTGATAATAACTACACAAGTATGTTGTATTTTGTTCTTTATCTTTTTTACTTACGTTATTTTTACTGTGCTTATTTTATTTTATAATCATTATGTATAAGTCGAATAGGGCGTTAACAAATAATAAATTATAAAACATTACATTAACATTATTAAATAGCGATTCGTTCCAAAAAAACTCAAAATTATGCACTCGTAGAATGCAAGATATTAGAAGATATGAAATGCTGTGAATATATATTTGTATTCAATATGACGTCTCCTCAATTAAAAGAATACTTCAAAGCTTCATACCTCATGTTGGAAATGACTTTAGGAGCTACAAATAAATTTCGAAAATAATAAGTTGTGAAAATTTCACGAGATTAAAGTTCGAATGTTTTTGCTACTTCATAAAATACATTTTCATCTCTTTAGTTAATACCAGCCCGGCGTTGCTCGGGTTTTACGCAGATCTTTTCAAAATCAGATGTAGACAGAGACCTACCCCTAGTTATGAGTGTCAAGTGCAATAATTGACTTTATTTGAATGGGGGGGTACCGTCGCCCCGGGAGCCATTTGTTGGATAGCCAACACTTCTGCCATAGGTCGCCACAAGTGCGGATGCGTCTCACTTACTGGTTGAGGGAGACCTTTTGACCCTTCCAGCAAATTCTCTCGACCCATCGCTTAGCACCGCAGTGGGAAGGATGTATTCATACGTCCGTTACTCCTGGACAAATTGACTCCCTAATTCCTACCCACCTCTCATACCTTTATCCTTACCTGAACTTAATCTCCTGCTTTTCCCTGAAGAGAGTCACCATGCAGCATATCCAAAGATGACATGGGTCCTAAGAGAAATTGCCGTGTTTCGCTACCTCCATCTTTAGCCAAAGTTTGGGACAGCATTACAATGTCCATCTTTAGGGCAGATGTGTAAATATTGTGCTGAAGTGTATACTTATGTATGTGAAGAGAGGCTAATCTCAATAGTTCTTGGTATCCGATAATTGACAGCAAACTAACACCAAACTAAACGCAGAAAACCATGTTAAATTATGCTGTAATACTATATATTAGACTTCTTAGAGGATGGGAGTTGGCAACACAATATCACATCGCGGCATAAAAACCCAAAAATAAATCGCTATAATATATTTTTTTACTTCAATATTTACTGATAATCTACATAAAATTTTATTTTCATAAATAAAAGTTAAGACGATAAAGCAAATATACAAAACCTGAGTCTGGAAATCAATTCTTACAAATCCCTCTAATGTTTTAATTCGTTAATTTTAATTCAGAACCAAACCTCCACAAAGCTTTTATTTGATTTCGAAATAATACGCTAATGAACAATAATCAACCGTAAGCATCTTAGGCAGGAACTCAAATAAGCTAAGCATTCCGCATGACTAACTTGCCCCGGTGCCGGTATGCCTAGAATGCCCCGAAAAGCGGGGAAAGAGAGGCGAAGTTGAACACGGGGCTATTTTTAGACCGTAAACGAACTGAGCAAACAATAAATACCCCCAAAATTTTTGCCTGCGTCATTTAAGTCCCTGTTGGGGCCAGTGGCGTTACGGATTTTCTCGGAAGGGGTTGGATTTCCCGAGGGGGATTTTCGGCATTAATGCTTTGGAGTTTTAAAGTTAGTAACTTTGATTTATTGAGGTGCTTAATGGTGGATGGGAATTGTTATGATATATTTTTACAAGTCAAAAACTTTGTTTAGATATTTGTAGTTATCGTTCGTGTTCTTAAATATTAATAAATTACGACTCAATTTGGTTGGAGCGGTTTATCATATTGCATCCAAAAAAATAAACGTAGAAAATACAAGCAGAATGTTTTACAAAAGGAAAGTTCGAGATATAATTTTAAGCGCGTAACGTAGGCAATTACCTCGGTCTCAGTGTCAAGATTGCTGATACTGTACTGTCGAGTTCCTTCCTTTTGTCGCTTATATAGGTGAAAAACAAGCTTCTTGGCAAAGGCCGTAATTAAATTAAATTACCTTGAATTACTTTAAATTAATTAAAATATAATTACCTTGCCGAAAAGGTTGACCGTTTGCCAGTGCTCTAAGTCGAGTTGTAGAAACCCAAATTATCATCGACCCTGTTTAATTTCATCCTGCAAAATCATTTGAAAAGTAACATACCTTACAGATATATATTATCCAAGATATTTATGGAGTTTGTCGTACTTGGCAATAAAATTAAACTGAACTTAGAACTAACAGTTCTCTAGTGAACTACCCAGACAAACACCGAAGTAAAAAAAAGAACGAAAAGCAGTCCGCAATAAAATTTAAATATCTGCGACCTCATGAATTTCTTTTAGCGAGCCATTCCAGCCACTTTACAGACACGCTACTGACCTCCCCTTCACTGGCCCTGGTACCATGGTACCGGATGGTTCAACAGATTTATTCGAGAGGAATATTAAAATATCAATTCGATTAAAATATACATTACTCACTTTGTGCTGCTTTGGTTCGTTTATTAATTTATTAACCTTAGGGATTTGCCTGAAAAACTAATGAAAGGTTGGATTTTTCGTTGCGATCGGCGTCATCCACATATTATATATCTGGGAATGGATTCATACGGTATGCAATTACTTCGCTCTGAAATAACTTCCTTGATTTATATGCGGTATTCTGGAATCCTGTAGGAATTCTTGGGGGCGATTTAAATTCACTCATGTGTAAATTAGGGTGGTTTTCCTATGGAAAATACAGTTACTAAATTAGCAAAATACAGACATAATCAAAGGAGTAATAATATATAGGAAGGTCCAGCTTTGTATCCAATATCTAACGCTTTGTTTGCAAGGAATATTAAAATGAAAACTCTTTGATAAATTCTACCACTATAAAGTTGGCTAAACTAAACAGTTGAAGAAACATTGATTTGAATTTATTTCAATTATTTTATTCTTACCAAGTAATGTTTAGCCTTGTAAGGTATCATGTTACCTTTCACAAATTAAAAAAAAAACAACCCGTAAAAACATTTTTTTTACTATAATACCTATCTATTTTAATGTTTTTGAACATTTTTTTTGTTTGAATGGGAATTAAACCTTCTTACTCACGAACTGGAGTCGACAACTCTGCCAACGTCACCAAATCCCAATTGGGTGGGATAGTTATTTATTTCGTATATTAACTGCTCTAATGTCATCCCATTTAAGAGATATGCGTATACTGTGCGTGTGTACTGTGTGTGCGTGATTATCATCAAAAGTTGATAGAATTCATTATCATCCAAAACGGGTCTTTCAGCTCGATCGGAGTTACTTTAATTTTCGATTTAAAGATGGATGGTTTAGTTTCTAGTATGTTAACCGAGAAACAGACAACCTGTCAATTTAAATGGCAAGAAATAAGACAAGACGCCATACTCAATGTTCTCAATTTTAATTATTGTAGTTATAAAAACCCAGGAATGCCGGGTAGTCAAACAAACCTTACTTTGAGGCACACGTTTTCAAGAAGGAAAATTTTAGAGAATAAATACTACATTAGTACTTCATTAAAACTATAAATAACTAATTGATATTCCTTTGGTTCTTGTCGTGTTGGTAAATATTCGTAATTTCAATACCCCTTAACAGATGTCGGTATAGCGTGTAGATTTAAGTTAAGATATTTAATTTTCTGTCGATGCCACATGACAGAGACAACATGTCGGCCATACCCAAATGCAAGATCTTCAAGCGAGCATCTCAGTACGAGTTCCCTCCCGCAACAGAACAACTTAGAACTTACTGTAGTACGGACGTATGCAGGTGAGGTTAAATATTCATTGTAAATATCTCATGAGAGTAAACTTACCCGTAATCTCATGTTAACGAAGTAACTATTGAAATCTCCGGATCATCAAGGGTATTGCAAATTAAGAAGACAATTAACAGTAGACTAAAGTTCTGATGACTCATTATCTTATAAATGCCAAAGAAAAATATTTAATGATATACAGTAAGCTTCAATTATAAATATTAATTAAGATTATTTTTATAAGCCCAATTTATGTTGTTTGTTAATTAGGATAATTTTCTGAAGAGTTGAGTTTAAAAATCTCTAATTGAATTTTCACTCTAAATTTGATGGGTTCTATATTCTCAGCTAAGCTTTTAATGCGTCTTGTATTGTGAGGACTTAATATAGGGCTTAGACCGTAAGAGCTTGTTACTCCGAAAGCTCGAATTCACAAACAAGTAGAAACGGATCTAAATAGCAGTTGAAATCTCTCAGGGCGTCTAGGACAGAGAAATCGATAACTTCACAATATCGGATCGATAGGTGTAAGACTTTTCGAGCACGGTCGCGCTGTTGATAACACAATAAATCAGAATTCGATATACTCTGGCAACAATGGTGCATCTCTCTACGAATTGAAATTGAATTAATTTACGTAGCCGTCTTACGTTTACGTAAATTAAAAAAAATCCAATTAATTGACAATTTTGAAAAATAATTTTAACTTTAATATAATATATTGGCAGTCCGCGTGTACTTTTTGACTTAATTAACTAGTTCATGTCATATAAATGTACATGTTAATAAAATTATTGATCTAGGCGTTCGACAGTAAACTCACCTTTGTATGTCATATTAATAATATTATCAACAAGGCCCTAAAGACTCTTGGCTTTGTTTTGAGAGCTGCAAAAGATTTCAATAATTTAGGCACATTTATTATGTAATATAAAACCCTTGTCAGATGCCAACTTGAGTATAACTCTACGTTATGGTCTCCATTTTTCAATATTCATTCAGATAACATTGAAAAGATTCAACGGAAGTTTCCAAGGTTTATAAATTATAAATTGCATATTCCTATACAAAACATAAATTACAATTACCTCTTGGATAAAATGTCTCTATTGAAACTTTCAGAAAGAAGAATAAGCACAGATTTAATACTGTTACAAAGAATACTACATTTTAAAATTGACTGTCCCGAATTACTTCAATGTATCAAAATCCATGTTCCCAAAAAATCATGCCGACATTTCTTACCTTTTTACTTCAATAACACCAGGACACTAGCTTACCAAAATTCTCCGATTCCGAGACTTCACAATCTCGGAAACAAATATTCTGATCTAGGTGATATATTTCATATGAAAACTAATCAGTATAAATGTTGTATATTCTATCACTTTTATTCTTCTAGACACAAATAGACCCATGTACCCATATAACTTCTTCGCTTCTATTATTTTGTTTTGTTGAATCTTTTAAATTCAATTATATGCGTGAGGATTCATTTTTGCCATTATGTTTACATTCTTCTTTATTGTATTAATTTTTAAGTGTTTACTCTGATACAAAATGCTTGTATTTTTTTTTTATGAAATGCCCACTAGGGCGTGTAATAAATAAATAAATATCATAACTAACAACTTTCGTTTCTGGTAGATCGAACGGAATCAATTGATCCGTCTTAGAATAATTAATTAAGTCCATGGATCATGTGTACGATTTCTTTAGTTCTAATAGCTTAGTTAGTTCACCCCGTTCATCAATCAGCCAGTTATTTTCCATAATGAACGACATTACCCAAAAACTTGTGCATATCGACAACTTTTGTCAGCGGTTTTTGTCTACCGACTGTAGATGATGGATTTCGGCTTTATCCATCGTCTGTGCTAGACCTCCTAGCCTTCAGCAATTTTTTTTTATTTATTTTTATTTTGAAATCGAAATTGAACATAGGTACAACTAACGAACTAACCATCACGCACCATTTAGAGTCTAAATTTTATGGTCTAAAAATCTAAATTTTAGACAGTGTGGACAGTGATAATAGGCTGCCACACAAATCTGTATTGGGATACACTCATTGCTTTATTCACATTCATGCATTGTCTTATACGTACTCTTCTGTTATTCTGACTCTTTGCATGACAATCTAAAAAACAAAGTAAATATTTTTTATGAATAAATACGTCAAATAAAACTATTAAACGCGTAAAGATAATTTGTTTGAATTTTCCAATAAATTCTGTACACAGAACTTTTGTCGATTCTATTTTGGGCTATAGTAAACAAACATGTCGGTAAAAAATATCTAGTATATCGATTGCAATTATTATTGTTGGCGACGGAAAAGGTGGTGTGGTGAAAAATTTTATTTACATGAGCATACAATACATTATATTGATCCGAGGATGGTGACAGCTCCTACGAAACAGAGAAAAAAAACAGTTATGTATAAGCATGAGGATTCTAATACGATATCATGAAAACAATATCAATTTATATGGGCCATGTCCTTTTATTACACGTTTACCAATAATCACTCGAGTGATTTGGTAACAGTTTTAATTGCTACCGATCAGTAAGTAGAAACTGATGTTGACTAGCTATGTTGACTGCTTAGCCCTCTCGGGTGTATAGCCGCTCGTTTTGAAGAAGGGAACAGCGCTACTTGCGGAGAACGAGCGAAGCAGTGCTCAACGATGGCTCAACGTGAAGTCCATGATTTATGGTGAAGCCGACAGAACCGGTCTGCTAGGAGATTGATTGGTGAAACTCTGGACGGCATGTGGACGAGTTACTTAGCTTGATGTTACTGGACATCATACTGTTGGCGCCATGTGAGTCAAGGATTGATCTCACAAAATATAATAAAAACTTAGAACACGATGTCCAGTAACATCAAGCTAGCTAACTCGTCCATATAACAAGGCCAGTTCTTATGGTTTAATTAATGTAACATGTACGAAATAATGCTTTGCAATTATTTCAATCTGCAAGCGCTTCCGGAAGGAACCTTGTACGCGCTCTGAGATATTATTCATTCCTAATTATAGAGTTTCGGATTTTGTAAATGTATTTATTTATTTGGTACAATATTTTTTCCATTTTAAGTTTTCCAGTAATGTAGGCCTCACTGGGTGGCTTGCCCGTGCTGAGGCCTTCATTTTATAATATGAAAATATAATCTACATAATACATTTAAAGAGAAAATAATACATGTAAAATTAAAAATACATAATAATATATTTAAAATTAAAAAATAATACATTGAAAATAATCTTGTGTGTTTGTGAGTGATGTGTGTTTATTTTTTTTTGTGTGTTACGTGTAGGTTTTATTTTTATTTTATGTTATGAAATTTTGGTAATATTGTCTTTTTTGTTCTATAATCCATTTTGTAATTTTGTGTGTGAATTTATTTTTATTTTCCTCAATTTTAATTTAAGTTTTACACTGTTGAAAGCTTTTATAGCATGGTATTGGTAGTGTATTTGTCCAAAGCTTGAATTTACTGTCGGAGTTTTTATGTTTTCTTTGTACGCTTGTCTAACTGGTCTGTTAGTGTTATTTTGTGTATGTTGAAATTTATTTTTTTTGTCAAAAATGTAGTTTAGTAGTGTTTTAACGTATAATTGGCGTATATCTAGGACGTCACAGCTGTTGAATATTTGGTCTGTATCAGTCAGTCTATGTTTTTTAGTATTACCTTTAAGATCGTTTTCTGTGCAGTTTCTATGTAATTGATAGCCGAGTTTGTTGCTCCTCCCCAAGCAATAATTCTATATTCTATTATTGATTGGCAAAGTGCAAAATATATTGTTTTATTTTAAATATGTTTCTTATGTTTAGGAAAATGTGTATTGTTTTGAGAAGTTTATTTGTGATTTGTTTGATGTGAGGTACCCATCTAAGGTTATGGTCAATTATTTAATTTTCTTAATTTGTACACCTGCAAATAAATGTTATAATTTGACATCACCTATTTTATTATGAATTCTACCCCACATATTAGTAATTAAGGTATAGATAGATTGGTGTGAATGTTACAAATGTTACTATTTTCGGCATATTATGCAGAGTTTGCAATACGTCTTGAGTGATAAGATTTTTTTTTTTTTTTTTATAAATCCTAAATATATAGGATAAACGGTAAAATATGGGTGAAATCATTGGCTATATAGCACTATACTCAGTTTATTTGTCTCCGTATCAAAATTCAGAGGTATGTATTTTTATTAATGAGGGCGAGATATCTCCGAATCGTACGCCAATCACTCGACTCATATTTCAGTTATTGTCGGCAGCACCCGAGGGGATAAAGAAAAATAAATCTGTTGGCTTTTATTCATTACTATGATGTTTTCACGCTAAGCTGGGCTTTAATAAGTTTATTTTTTTTAAAGATAAAGAACATCTAAATGTGCACAATAACATAAAAAAACTAAAAATGTTACAAAAAATATTGGAAAAGAAATAAAAAGTTTTAAATCGTTCTGAATTCTGAAACGATATCGAAAACACCAATAAAGAGATTATTCGGTGGAAATGTTTAGCTGGTTTATCCGAAGTAAGGTCAAATCAACCTAAAGTTATATAGCAGTAAGAAATTGTGACGTATATTGTGTTTAGTAACTTTGAACACATTCAATAAATCATTTAGGTGCTTTGAAAATAAGATGTGACAAGGGAGTATTAAAAGTTTCCTCACGAACTACAACTAATAAATAATAATGACATGTTACTTCATAATTTCTTTGGTTCCTTAAAAAATCAACCCGTATTTTTTTATAGTGTGTTTTCCAATAAGAGGTGTTATTTTGAATAGCCCGCTATTTCGGTAGATGTTACTTTTGAAGCTGTCATTTTTTAACATTTGACAAGTAGAACCTACGTTTTTAATAAAAATGGAACGATAAACGCTTAAACAACGCATTGAAATCATGAAAATTCACTTGAGTGAATCAAATGCAAATCATCTTGAGTGATGACGCCCATTTCCACCTCGGTGGCTTCGTCAACAAGCAAAATTTTCGCATCTGGGGCTCGGAAAATCCAAGAGTTTTTGTTGAAAAGCCTCTCTATTCTCAACATGTGACTGTTTGGTGCGGTTTATGGTCCGGCGGAGTCATTTGACCTTTTTCGAAAATAAGGCTGGAGCAACAGTTACGGTGAATGGATTGCGCTATCGAGAGATGATTAATGATTTTTTATGACCGGAATTGGATGGTGTTGATCTGGACAACGTTTACTTTCAACAAGACGGCGCTACGTGCCACACAAGCAACGAAACCATTGATCTTTAACGATTGAATATCAAAATAACACCTCTTATTGGAAAACCCTGTACATCTATTTTTAAATGTCTTTTAAAATAATTTTTATTTTGGTTCTTTCTTTCCTTCTCAGGGATTGGAGTCAACCGAGCTACCGACCTTGCCAGATGATGGGTTGAGATGGGTTGGACCGACATTTATTTCGTATATTAATGTCGGTATATTAACTGTAATGTCATCCGAATTCAGAGAAATGCGTATATTTTCGCGTGCGTGTATGTGATTGCCACCAAAAGTTGGTAGAATGCATTGTCGTGGACAGCGAGTTTATCTGCCGAGTTTCAATTCGATTAATTCATTACCGAAAACAAAGGTGAAATTTAAATAGACGTATTACAAAAGTAAATGGTAAAAAAGTAAAATTCGATGAAAATAATCGTTTGCGACCATTCTGTACATTATTCATATAAACAGTATATATTATACATTATCCATATATTATGACATCTCACTATATTATGTATAAAAAAAACAAAAATCTCTTCACTTTATATGTATTTATGAATTTTTTTCTTCTATTTACATATGTATGTTAAGTTTTTATTTTTTTCCCTTTACACACAAGTTTTAGACTCTTGCAAAGGTAAACATGTTAATTTTTATTTGAAATAGGTTCTTGTAAATTTAAATAATTATACTATATTTTATAAAATAAATAAAAATATAAAAAAAAAACACAAAGTAATAAACGAATTCTTCGCCAAACAGACGTGTTGAAATTTTGAACTTGAAAGGCTGAGGCCGCAGCCAGCCAGCTGCCGCTGACTCAGCACTCACTAATGACATTAATATAGTGGTATCCCATAAATATGAAACTGTATCATATTTTGATAAACGTCAACTCAGGACAGTGGCAATTCAACATTCCTTTGAAAAGTAACATAAAGTGATGAAACAAAACTAGGTTACGTAAGGTTAGGCCAGGTTTTTTCATCAAATAACTTTATATAACTTCAATTTTTTTGTTGAATTGCCACTGTCCTTAGTTGTCTTAGAAACGATATTTTAAACCAGCCTTTCCGTACAATATACATGGAGGAAAATGAGTATTGCTGATTTATTAAAATCCTGTTAAAAACAGAACAGCAGGCCATTTTCCTAAAAAAATGTACATTCATAATATATCGGAACACGTGTCGATGCACATGTGTTTGTCCTGATAACATACAATGACGAAATTCGAAAATATTTTTTTTTATGAACACGTGTTCCGACATAATGATAAAACATTCGTGTTTTATTGAAAATTTATTAGGAAACCTATTGATTCATGCCTGCAATCCCATTTTTAACCGGATTAAGAATCAGTCTGTTTTGTCTGTGAACAACGGTGACAGGATAAATCATAAAAATGATAAGTCATCACATCTTTAAAAAGTTATATAAAGTCATGGAAAGTGATGAAACAAAATTTTTATTAACTGGGTTAAGGAGGTTAGGTTAGGTTAAAAAAAAAATTTCATCGTTTTTAATGACTTTATATCACTTTATAAAGGTGTGTTGAATAGTCACTGTGTTGAGTTAGCATGGAACCGTGGTCAACACACGTTAGCCGACCAATTTTCTTGAATATACGAAAGATGAATTAAAAAATTTCCAACGTGTTATCTTCGATCTTCCAATTATATCATTAAACAAATCATGGAAACTTTTTAACCAATAATTGGATAAAATCTGATAAAATCAAAAGTTTAAAAATAATTGATGTAAGTTTCCTAACGATTTAAACGATTTGTCTCATCAAGATTAAAGTTCTACGTTGAAAAAACACGATGAAAGCTTTTGCGTAGACTTGAAATTCATATTTTTGTATAAAAAAACACCAGGGCGTAAGATTCATGAATATTCCATTAAAATGTGGGAACAGAATTTCAATGAAATTTAATCCACTTTTCATTTTACAGCATTTACCCGAAATATATTAAACAGTGATTCCTGAGCATATTGTGGTAAAAATGTGGATGTAACTAATTATAATAAGCAATAATTGTAAGCCTGAAACACTAATTTAAATTGAAAAAATCTTTTGAGAAAAAATAAATGTCGCCGACGGGAATTGAACCAGCACCTTCTAATTGCCGGTCAGGTGCATGGAACCACTGCGCCAAATATTTAAAAAATACTAGTAAAAAATTATTGCTTTTCGATTTTTTTTTCACCTGAAAATAACTTTTAAAGTGGATGTAACTAGTCAATTTGATGTTCGGTGACTTTTTTCAATTTAAAACAAAAAAAAATTATAAAAAAAAGAAAAGAATTGAAAAATAGTCCAAAAGCTGCGCTTTTGTGCCTTATGTTAAAAAAAGATGACAGACATAATTGGCAAGATACTGAGAAAAGGCAGCATCAAGATTGTCTTTGGAACCACAACAAAAATACAATACTTACCAAGACCTGCAAAAATCAAGTTTTATCTGGAGACAGATGGAGTTTACAAACTCAGCTGTTCCGGATATGACAAGGTTTTTGCTGGCCGAACAGAACGGATGATCTCCAAAAGGATATTAGAACACTTTCAAGCATGTAAACTCGGCCATCTTGACAAATCGGCAATTGTCGAGTAGTTAGTTGGAACCGGTCATTACTTTAGATTCGTTCCTGAAGTCCTGGGGAGACCCTAAACGTATAGAGCACGCCTCGAACGCCATGCCACGAGGCAATTGAATTTTACAAAAATTTCATTAATGTTAATAAAGACGGCGTGGCTAAGTTCAATAGATCTTTGTATCGGTCGATCGACGGCTACACCAAAACTAAATGCAGAAAACCATTTTAAATTATACTGTAATACCAGCTCTTGGAGGGTTGGAGTTGGCAACACGGTATCGCATCTGCATAAATAAGCACGCACTTCACCATAATCGACACATCTTATGCAATTTTAGTAGGGTTTTTTAGGTAAACAAATTTTTTCCCTACCGAGAAAATACAAGGCCTCTAAGTCTATAAAAGCCAGGTAATATTTGAAACACCCAAATGAGGTAAAAATTGTGAGGCGCATATGACGCCGTTCTATTTGTATAAAGAACATTAACTTTAAATTCAGTAAATTTAAATGATTCACCACTTCATGAAAAATAAGAATCTAGAAAATCTAAAAAAAAAATCAATCGATACATCTGCCTTGGTGATGGACAATGTAATGCTGTCCGAAATGTTGACTAAAGAGCGCAACACGGCATGATACCTCATAAATAAAACACTATAAAATATATTCACTTACAAGCTTGATTTCATACAGTAGTACGTAACTTAAAGCTATCATAATATCTCTAACTATATTTATTACTAAGCGCCCTTGTTTTGACACAATCCAAAATGTCTAAACATAGAATTGTTTGAAACGCAGACCTTTCCCAGAAGGCAGTAATTTATTAATTAGACAAGGCCTAACGACGCATCCCTGATTACTTGAAGAAATATATTAATTAACAATTGGTTAGGCCCTTCGACTTACTCGTCTCTCTTCCACGAGGAATAATACATCTTTAATTACAAAGCATCCAAATAGAAGAAGAACGTTTAGCGTAGAATGGAACCAGTAATGAAGGGATTGTTAATTTATAGAGGATACGTTGCATTCAATAAATGTTTTATTTTATACTGTTCATTGTTTAGAATTTTTTAAACATATTTCTACGGATATTGCTGATAGTTCGAGCTACAAGACATATTTCTAGTGTTGATGGATCATTTTATAGAGTTCTCCGGTAGAGATCAGTAGTATATTGTATCGCTCTTCCAGTTCAGAACCGAGGGGATCTAGCAGTTCTTTTAGCAACGGGAATATGCACACTCATAAGAAAACGTAATAGAACGGACCAAGAACGGACAATAGCCTCCTGACAGTCCTACACACTCGTCTCCACTATAAGACACGTGACTTGCTCTGAGGAGTTTTTTTTACTATCAAGAACAGTTCCAACAGAAACCTAAGAGCTACGTAGTAACAACTATCTGGCTTCGCCCGACTTTTGTTATGAAATCTTTGATTGAAATACATATTTTTAGAACAAATTTTGAAAAAAACGAAACAAAGTCAGGTCTAACAGTTTAAGGCTATGCACTACGTCGTGAAATATTTTGAATCGAGCGGCGATCAATAACACTCTTTACGTAGATGGCGACAAGGCTTAAATTCCCGCTTAACACCATCCAGCTGTTTTGATTTAGGCAAGAAAAAAACATGGCCAAAAAGTGCTTTTTATTTTATTTTGTGGATATTCAGGCATAAATATTTAAATGTTTTATAAATAACTTAATTTGCCACATTACACAATAAAACCATAACCGAAAATGGGTTCGTAAGTAGGAAATTTTGAACTTTAAAGCAGTTTTCATAGGCCTTATAAATTATTTTTTCTGGGATTATAAAAAGACTTATGTAAAAAATACTCGATTATTTCAAAGGTCAAGATGTATTATACTCGCGGTATTTATTTAAAGCATCTGAAACATTTCTAGGCAACCAAATTTTTAAATAGATATGAGTCTACATTTATCAGTATTCAAAAGTAGGTAATAATAATTTTACAATCATTGTTCGACAGTTCATGATGTAATAAATACGATCCCAAGAAGGTCATCAATAATTCTGGTTTCTTCGGAACACATTTCAATGGAAATGATTCTAGTAGAATTTATAAACTATAAATTAATATTAACTGTTTCTTTTCATCCAACGGTTGCCAGCCGTATTTTTAGACCTCAAATGATATAATATGTGATGAAAAAATGATCCAAAGTTAATTATTACGCCATTAGTAATTACGCCATTAGTTATAAGATCTAGATAGTTAAGAAGATTGTTATTTCAACGTTTATGAGTCAGAGTAAGATTAAATAATATCTCCAAGTAGAGTTTTTTCATTAGTAATTACGTCATTAGTTATAAGATCTAGACCAAGGCTGCCCAACCTTTTTAGCAGTTGGGCCAAATTGACGATTTTGAATCACTGGCGGGCCACTGAGTACCTGACGGTTCCTATTTCCATGGGGTGGGGGGGGGTTGTCAGAGAATTTCTATAAAACATAATTCCCCACAAAAGAAATTTAAATAAGTACTCCCCACAAAATATTTGAAATCCATGGGGGGGGGGGGTTGTTACAGAACTTCGCTGAGAAAAAATTCCGCACACCCGAACATCATATGTGATACCCCACAGCAATTTTTCAAATTCCATGGGGGGGGGGGGGGGGGGGGTTCTGAGTAGCCTAAATAGCGATAAATCGCCGTCGTTGGCAACACTGGTGACCGCGCGCAAGCTGCATTGTTTGTTTTACCGCGGGCCCGCGACACTTTTTCAAATTGGCGGAGATTGGCGGGTTTTTTGAAAATGTTTCAGGCGGGCCACTTATAATTCGTTCGCGGGCCACATTGTGGCCCGCGGGCCTGGGGTTGGGCAGCCTTGATCTAGACAGTTAAGAAGGTTGTTATTTCAACGGTTATGAGTCAGAGTACGATTAAATAATATCTCCAAGTAGAGTTTTTTCATTAGTAATTACGTCATTAGTTATAAGATCTAGACAGTTAAGAAGATTGTTATTTCAACGGTTATGAGTCAGAGTAAGATTAAATAATATCTCCAAGTAGAGTTTTTTCATTAGTAATTACGTCATTAGTTATAAGATCTAGACAGTTAAGAAGATTGTTATTTCAACGGTTATGAGTCAGAGTAAGATTAAATAATATCTCCAAGTAGAGTTTTTTCATTAGTAATTACGTCATTAGTTATAAGATCTAGACAGTTAAGAAGGTTGTTATTTCAACGGTTATGAGTCAGAGTAAGATTAAATAATATCTCCAAGTAGAGTTTTTTCATTAGTAATTACGTCATTAGTTATAAGATCTAGACAGTTAAGAAGATTGTTATTTCAACGGTTATGAGTCAGAGTAAGATTAAATAATATCTCCAAGTAGAGTTTTTTCATTATTAATTACGTCATTAGTTATAAGATCTAGACAGTTAAGAAGGTTGTTATTTCAACGGTTATGAGTCAGAGTAAGATTAAATAATATCTCCAAGTAGAGTTTTTTCATTAGTAATTACGTCATTAGTTATAAGATCTAGACAGTTAAGAAGGTTGTTATTTCAACGGTTATGAGTCAGAGTAAGATTAAATAATATCTCCAAGTAGAGTTTTTTCATTAGTAATTACGTCATTAGTTATAAGATCTAGACAGTTAAGAAGATTGTTATTTCAACGGTTATGAGTCAGAGTAAGATTAAATAATATCTCCAAGTAGAGTTTTTTCATTAGTAATTACGTCATTAGTTATAAGATCTAGACAGTTAAGAAGGTTGTTATTTCAACGGTTATGAGTCAGAGTAAGATTAAATAATATCTCCAAGTAGAGTTTTTCATTAGTAATTACGTCATTAGTTATAAGATCTAGACAGTTAAGAAGGTTGTTATTTCAATGGTTATGAGTCAGAGTAAGATTAAATAATATCTCCAAGTAGAGTTTTTTCATTAGTAATTACGTCATTAGTTATAAGATCTAGACAGTTAAGAAGGTTGTTATTTCAACGGTTATGAGTCAGAGTAAGATTAAATAATATCTCCAACTAGAGTTTTTGTGGTAAAGTGTCCTTGAAATTATTTTTCACTAAAAAAACGTCTCCATAGCAAAATGTTTTTTTAAAAAAATATTGCAGTGAACCATTGAGAATCGAAATTTTTCTCGAAACGGCTAAAAGCCATGTTTTTGATCAGATCTCAATAGCCAGGTACATCCCCATCTTCCTCTTTCCCATGTCATTCCCATTCCCTTCACAAAGTCTCACTGGTTCCAGAATGTTAGAAGCAGTTGATACACTTGTGCGGCACTCACATAAGAAAGTACATACCTAATCAGCTTTAAACAAATTATAAAAATTGATCATTGTTACTTTCTTCCACAGTTATATTATCATCTACGATCAAACTGGAGCGACGAACAATGTGGGTTTTCTGCTCAAAGGAGAATAGTTTGAATTTGGAATTCGAAATATCTCTCAGCAGAAAACTCAGTGCTGCCAATAGCAGAAAACGTCGCCAGAAAGCACTCCCCCACCTTAGTTATTACTCTCTAGCAACATTTCCCCGCCGAAATAACAAAATAAATCTAGAAGCTTTTCGTCAATGGTGGATAAATTAAGCCGAAGTGTAATATCGTAGAGTCAATATTATTTTGAATTGTTTCAATTAAATGGTGTAATTAAGAATGGCAATATATACGCAATCTAAAATGGGTAGGTACATTCGACGTGTTAAAATTAGAAGTTAATTTACTGTGTATAAAATCTATAGTACTCGTATCTCTTATTTAGTTAAGTTGTGTAAAATAAAGTCGATATACGTGTTTGTCTGTTTGCGCGCTTAGTTCTTCTAAACTACGCAACGGATTTTCATAAGGTTTTTTACAATCATTAGAAAATTTCTTCTGAAAGGTTTATATATGTAAAACGTGCGTAATATATTTATAGAAAGTAAAGAAAAGTCGATGTTTTGTAAGCGGTTCCATGTGTAACGTTGATTATCACCGCATGTATTTATCTTACCGTATTTCAATAAAGTCACAAAAAAAGAAACATTAATAATTGAGATAGACATATTTTCTTAATTCATTTTTGAACTTATTAATATTTTCTATCACAGCAATTTCCTTCGGGATTTTGTTATAGAGTTGAACGGCCTGGTACATCAGAGATTTTTGGGTGCTTGTTTTTTTTCTTGTTGGCAATCTAATTTGCTTAGAATTTCTCGTCCCGTGTCCGTGTATCTCGTTATTGTAATTTATTTTTCTTTTCAGTTCCTTAGACATCATCCCTAAGTTAATTTTATGTATAAAAATAAGTACATTCAAATACACAGTTTGCTTCACCGTCAAAATATTCAGCTCTTTTAAAATGTCTTTTATCCGTGTGTATATGTTGCGCTTAAGTATTATTCGCATTGCTTTATTTTGCAGTATTTGCATTTTTTTCATTTTCTCTTTATTGCAGAGAAAAAGAATACTTGAACAGTAATTAAAGCGTGGTGATATAATTGTATTGTATATTATCTGGCATGTTTCTTTATTTACTTTGTTTCTGATTCTACCAAGAAATGATATTTTTTTTAATTGTATAGTCTGCAATAATGCATAATGCAATTTTTTTAATTGTATTGTCTGCATTTTTTGAGAAGTTCAATTTTGAGTCTATAATAACACCTAGATATTTAATTTCTTCCACTTTTTATGATTTCTCCATTTATAGAAACCTTTGGTTCCTCATGCGTATTTGTTCTGCCTATTTGAATGTATTTTGTCTTATTTACATTTAGTTTTAATTTATTTAGTTTGAGCCATTTTGACAATGTTTCTAAGTCACTATTTATCTTTTTGATTGCTTTCTCATAATTATCTTCTGCAATATAAATTAGTGCGTCGTCTGCAAACAGTCTTATTTTGCAATGTTTTAATATTTTTACCATTTCATTTATGTAGAGTATAAACAATATCGGACCCAATACAGATCCTTGCGGTACACCCGGCTTATTTTCAATCGGATTTGATATATTGTTTATTATCTTTGTTGTTTGTTGTCTGTTGCTTAAGTAGTTTTTAAACCATTCCAGTTCTTTCCCTTTTATTCCATATTTCTTTAATTTTTTAATAACTCTTTTTTTATCTATTGTTTCAAAAGCTCTCTGAAAATCTAAAAACACCGCAATTATATGCAAGTTTTTATCTATATCTTCCTTCCAATCATCAATTACTAAATTTAACTTTCATATATTATTTGTAGTAATAAAAATACACGAATACCCAAATACGCCACATATACACCAGTACGTAGTCTTTTATTCTCTTTCTTATTTGGCAATTATTTTTCTTATATGGCAACAGTGGCCGACAGTGCCAACACTGACAAAACAAACTTGACATTGACATTTCAAATGATAATTATAAAATACTTATCATTTCAAATTGATAATTATAAAATACTTATCATTTCAAATGATGATTATATTGATGATGATGATAATTCATTGACATTTCAAATGATAATTATAAAATACTTATCATTTCAAATGTTGATTATAAAATACATAACATTTACATGATATTTACAAAGAGGAATGGACTATTCCGACACACAAAATACCTACTATTTACCATAAATTTATTTATTATCCCATTCACATATTCATTATTTCTTAATTCAATTGAATCGAAGTATTGTTTTCGATAAGTGTGACGGAATAGGTAATATTTACGAAAATACATGTGCATGGAGTAAATTGTTAAGGTCAAATAATAGCAATACATAACATAGCGATGCCTTAATCTGAAATTTTGTGTTTTACCGGGTAAGTAGAAGATTACAACGCCAATAATAATTTGTCAAATAACATATTTTAATGATAATAATGTTTGGATAATTTGTAAGGCGCTATTTTTGTGAAAAAACACCTCCCAACTTTGGAAATGTACGCTTTACAGATTAAAGCATCGATGGGCTGTATTCATTGATATTCCATCGTGTTGACCTATAATAAATACTATATTATAAATTCAGGGTGTACTTATACCAAACACATAATAGTATAAGTTGTGTTAAATTAAACACTGAATATATTGGAAAGTAGCTTATAAAAATTTTAAACTTAGTAGCTGAACGCTGAACTTTGTGTTACACTAACCCTGTTTTACTTACCACTGAATTCAAAACAGAAATCTTAATAAAAATCACTGTAAACCAACCGAAATTGCCGAAAGTGGAAAGCCAAAAGTGAAAAGCTGAGAGAAGATAATTTCTTATTGTAATGATCATAGACAAAGTCGTAATCTGAAACTTTTAAGAAGTCCCCGGTTTTAATATTTTTAGGAACATAAATATAATTTTGAGTTGTCAGTGTTAAAAATAACATTGCTTCATTTATGTACATCAACATTATTTAAGATTCCTGGAAATCCCAAAAATAAAAAATGAAAATACATTTATGTTCACTGGCAATCCTAATAATATTGTCATGTAAAAAAAAAATTTTGCCAAAAAGTACGAAATTTCCCTAGATTTGTGCTGATTTCGTGAAAATTTCCCCTTTCCCTAGATTTTTTTTTCTCCCCTAGATCTAGGGAAATTTCCCTAGACCTGGCAACGCTGCTCCCGACTTCTCTGGAACTCAAAGCGCAGAACAAATTTTGTATCCTCCGAGTGACAGCCGTAAACCACTGACAACGCGTGTCTAGAAGTCATACTATGTAAGCGGACGGTTCCTACCGCTACACATGCTAACTCAACACAATGACTAATCAACACACTTCTAAAAAGTGATATAAAGTCATTAAAAATTATGAAAAATTATTTTTTTTAACCTAACCTAACCTAACCTACTTAACCCAGTTAATAAAGTTTTTGTTTCATAACTTTCCATTACTTTATATAACTTTTTAAATATGTGATGAATTATCATTTTGATGATTTATCCGGTCACCTTTGTAAGCAAGTGGTAAAAAAAATATTTTCGGGCGCTTACATTGCTAACGCTGGCTAAACCTTATAAGATACATCAAAATAATTTACTACGGAATTGTATACCTCTAAAAGGCCTACAGAAAACTCCGTGATCATATATGACTATCTCCTAAGGATGACCCCCGGCAACGCCGGGTACACGTCAGATAGTTTATACTTAAATAAAGTCGCTATCAGCATCTGTCTTTTGTGCGCTTAGTTCTTCTATTTAGTTTAGGAACATTTATTATGTTATATAAAACCCTTGTCAAATGCCAACTTGAGTATAACTCTACGTTATGGTCTCCATTTTTCAATATTCATTCAGATAACATTGAAAAGATTCAACGGAAGTTTCTAAGGTTTATAAATTATAAATTTCACATTCCTATACAAAACATAAATTACAATTACCTCTTGGGTAAAATGTCTCTATTGAAACTTTCAGAAAGAAGAATAAGCACAGATTTAATACTGTTACAAAGAATACTACATTTTAAAATTGACTGTCCCGAATTACTTCAATGTATCAATATCCATGTTCCCAAAAAATCATGCCGACATTTCTTACCTTTTTATTTCAATAACACCAGGACACTAGCTTACCAAAATTCTCCGATTCCGAGACTTCACAATCTCGGAAACAAATATTCTGATCTGGGTGATATATTTCATTTGAAAAGTAATCAGTATAAATGTTGTATATTCTATCACTTTTATTCTTCTAGACACAAATAGACCTATGTACCCATATAACTTCTTCGCTTCTACTATTTTGTTTTGTTGAATCTTTTAAATTCAATTATATGCGCGAGGATTCATTTTTGCCATTATGTTTATATTGTTCTTTATGGTATTAATTTTTAAGTGTTTACTCTGATACAAAATGCTTGTATTTTTTTTAAAGAAAAGCCCACTAGGGCGTGTAATAACTATTACTATCACTATCACTTAGATCATTTCTTCCGAAAAGTTTATATCTATAAAATAATAAGGATTATATTTATATAAAGTAGAAAAAAGCCCAGCAACGCCAGGTTCACGTCAACTGGTGTTGTATCAAGAAGAGGGTCTGTGAAGTTGTGGCTTTTTTAAAAAACAAATATACAGTTTTATTCCTAGATTGATATAATTTTCAACATTTTTAAGGGGAAAAATATCCTTTACATCTGATTTCGATAAACTCTTTGTAAGGCCCGGGAAACTTCAGCTAGTTTCAAATAAATACGAACAGCTTAAAATAATTTTAAAACATAAACCCAGATGAACCAATAAACGAATTTAGTTAATTTGTATTGTTTTTATATAATTTGTTGATACAATAAATACGAACAGCGAACCCTAGAATATAACTTACCCAAAATGTTCAACATGTTGCCAAGTAACATGAAAAATTGTAATTTGCCAAATAGATTCAAATATATGCTGAAAACATGGCTCGTAAGTAGAATACTTTATACTAAATCAATAGCTGTTATCAATAGCTGCTATCAATCAATAGCTGTTATTTATTAGCATGTTATTTTAGACTTTTTGTGACAATAATAATAATAATCTGAATATCTTACAAGTAAAAACCACACTAGGCATTTTTTTCCGACTTTATGTCCTGCTTAAAACTTCCCCACATGAAAAACTAAACCCCTGCCACACACTTTTCCACAAATGATCATCTAGTCAATCCACATTATGCAAGTGCATTATATAAATACAAAACAATACAGGAACAACACATCAACTCACCAGAGATCAAATGGGAAAATAATTCACCGACACCAGTTATTTTCATATCAGAGGGTTCGGCTCGGTAGAACTTCTAATTGGACGTATAAATCCTACTGATCCCTCAATATAAATATTTGAAAAATCTTTCTATAAATATTTAAAAAATCTTTCTATAAAACTTCCGATTTTATGTCCGGGTTAAATCTTCCCTATAGGAAAAACTAAACCCTTCCACATACTTTTCCACAAATGATCATCTAGTCAATCAACATTATGCAAGTGCATTATATAAGCAAAATAAATGCAAAACAATACAAGAACAACACGTCAACTCACCAGAGATCAAATTGGAAAATAATTCACCGACTCCAGATATTTTCATGTCAGAGGGTTCGGCTCGGTAGAACTCCTAACAGGGCCTATAAATCCTACTGATCCCTCAACATAAATATTTAAAAAATCTTTCGTTATCCTACATGTATTCAAAATGACCGACTTTGGCATCTTTATATATACATTTTTTGATAGATCTAATACGCCTAAATTTTTAATGAGAGAGCTAGGTATAATGCCAGTAGCCGAAATAACAAATGGTAATATTTTTATAGTTTGATAATGTCAAATTCTTTTTATCTCATTTAATAATAATAATTAGTAATAATATTATGTATACATATTTACATTTTAATTGAACATGTACATCCTGTTGACAAACTGCTGTTCCTTTATTGCTAAAAACAATAGATATTCGTTACGCTACGTATACATACGCGAGCCGAACTGCCGAACTGAACCTCAACTTATGCTACTACTTATACTAAACGCCGCTTGCTGTTACTTCGTTACTTTCCAGTAATTTGTGGCTCGGTTCGCAAATGTATACGTAGCATTAGGTTAGGTTAGGTGAGATTAGTTTAGGTTAGGTTTAGGTAAGCTCTTTCTCAGTGACATCATTGTCGGAAGTGTATACATCAATACACACAATTTTGCGATCTACAACAAAGGAAACACTGTAATTTTGCGTATATAACAGTATGAACACGTCAACCGTATCATCGTTAAAATTTGTTGGCAAAATCGATAAACGAAACTGATACACGGCAAGAGATGAAAGTATAATTTTATATTGAACAAATTATCATTGATATGGTATATTTTACATATTGTAATATATTTTGCAAATATTATGACATGAAACTTTAATATTGTTTCTCAAATTTCACCGGAGTGATTGTGTCCTTATCTTACCATCTCCTGAACGAATAATGCAGAGGCGGCTCCAAGAGTCCAGAAGTAGAAAGAAAATCGAAAAAAAAGAGTATAAAATTTTAATACATTACATAATATGTTATAAAAACGCCAATGAATGTAATTAAATTATCGGTACTCACATATTCTGAAGCCGGTAGTACGATATTGTTTAATGTAAGATTATTTATCTAATTATTTACACATATAACTAATTAATTCTTTTTCTTTTTAATCACTAATTCCAACCTCAGTTCATTGCTAATAAGTAGATTTAAAACATGAACAATGAAAGCAAAAGTACATATACGTTCATTTTATTGCACCCGCAAAACCACTGACAAAAATTATATCTTTTCGTTTTAAAACATCGTTTTTAACCTCTTTATTTTTGTCTCTTGTAACATAAACTAATTGTCACTTTATTTGAATACGTTTGTCATGATTTAATGAATTGTTTGCGAAATCTTTCAATACGATATCCACAGAATTTTACATATTAAATTATTCACAATGAACTAATAATATTCTAGTTCAAGATGGCTATCGTTTATCAGACAAAAAAACACTCTACTGACATTTTTTCACATCTCCCTCTAATACCTTAATAGTCCTAGGTCGTAGATATCTCTATCTCACCGCGGTCATGTCCGAAAACACCTTAAAAATAAATTTTATACGATACTAAGCATACGTCAGACATGATAGTGTTTATCTCCTTTGTCTCAATAGCAAAGAGAAAGAAAGGAGATTGGTTTGGGACAAAATTTAAAGTGACCCGTGCTAGGACATGCAATAGCTTTTCATTTAGACGCTAGATGGTACTAGAAAGATTCGAAAAAACGTACGAATCTGCACGAATAAAAACTAATTGCCATCATCCAAATTCAGCTATAGAACGAGTTAATTTACCTAGAAATTTAGGAGGTAGAGGCATAGTCAAAATAAATTCTTTGAAAAATAATCAGGTAGAAATGCTAAGAACTTTTTTCCATAGGAAAGCTCATAGCTCAGAAATGCACAAAATAATTTGTAAGGCAGATAGAAATATTACACCTTTAAATTTATACGATGAGAATGCCAACATTTTTATAAATCCCAACCAGGAACTATTAGATTCCTGGTCAAATAAAATTTTACACGCAAAACACTTCAATTATCTCAACCAAACGTATGTTGACAAATTTTCGTCAAACAAATGGTTGAGTATTGGAGAGTTGAGCGCAGAAATAGAAGGATTTATGCTTGCCATTCAGGATAGAGTCATTAATACTAAAAATTATAGAAAGCATATAATCAAAGATACAAATCAAATTGATGATTTGTGTAGAAAATGTTTGGCTTTTCCGGAAACTATAGAACATATTAAATCGGGATGTTCTATATTAGCACCGTCCGAGTATACATTTAGGCACAATCAAGTTTTAAAAATAATTCACCAAAATTTGGTAATTAAACATAACTTGATTGACTGCAGTAATATAGTACCATATTATGAATACGAACCAAATTCATTTTTAGAAAAGGAATTTTATAAATTATATTATGATAAAACTATACTGACAGATCGAACGATTAGTCATAATAGACCCGATATAGTTTTACATGACAAAATTAAAAAAATAACTTATATCATTGATGTCGCTATTCCAAATTCCTGTAACATTCAAAAATCTGTTAATGAAAAAATAAGAAAATACACAGATTTAGGAAACGAAATAAAAAGAATTTGGCATTCTCAGACTATAAAAATATTACCATTCGTTATTTCGGCTACTGGCATTATACCTAGCTCTCTCATTAAAAATTTAGGCGTATTAGATCTATCAAAAAATTTATATATAAAGATGCAAAAGTCGGTCATTTTGAATACATGTAGGATAACGAAAGATTTTTTAAATATTTATGTTGAGGGATCAGTAGGATTTATAAGCCCTGTTAGAAGTTCTACCGAGCCGAACCCTCTGATATGAAAATATCTGGAGTCGGTGAATTTTTTTTTTCCCATTTGATCTCTGGTGAGTTGACATGTTGTTGTTCTTGTATTGTTTTGTATTTATTTTACTTATGTAATGCACTTGCATAGTGTTGATTGACTAGCTGATCATTTGTGGAAAAGTGAGTGGAAGGGTTTAGTTTTTCCTATGGGGAAGATTTAACCCGGACAACAAAATCGAAAGCATAAAAAAAAAAAAAAAAAAAAATCGGATAGTTTGTTAAATCCCTTTTTTATATTAATACTATTGCAGCAAATTTTTAGAGGTCATTGCTCAAATGACCTTCTAAGAAAAGCCGCTACTGATATAATGTATAATTTAATGTAAAAAATTTACATCTAACAAATCAACACAGCATCTTAATCTCTAATTTCAGCATTATTAGATGCCAAAAACCTTTAGAATATGAATTAAGCTGATATTTAGCTTTACTAAGGTTCTAAGACAACTAATTCATAAGCGAAGCTTGCAGTCCACAATGGAATGCTGATACCTACCCTAATGTATGGCAGTGAGGCATGGAAATGTCAGAGGAAAGATGAAAGTAGCGTGAATGCTGTAGAAATGAGATCCCTAAGGCGTATGTGTGGTAAAACCATGTATGATCGTGTGAGAAATGTGGAGATCCGCAAATAAAGCAAAGGTGATTGATGCAAGCGTATTTTGCAATATTAAGAAAGGGATGCTCAGATGGCTTGGGCATGTATATATACAGGGTGTATCGGCAAGTACCCGACAAACTTTGACCAGCTATTCCTTAGCACATTTGGAGTAAAAAATGTTATGGGCGCTTTGCTGTCCGGTAACATTTTTTTTCCATTAAAAACAAAAAATAAATAAAAAATCCACACTCCGTCACTGTCATTTGCATTGTTTCCGTGTTCAACAGCTGTTGTTAGCAAGTGTGTCAAAAAGTGTCCTCGCTCTTTCATACACACTAAATAATAATAGTTAATAATGAGACGAATGGTGCCGTGCCATTTTGTTGTGATTGTAAAAGCGCGCCAACGTAGGTACGTACGTACATTATTCAACGAAACTCGAACAAAATATTGCCAGACAGGTTTTCAAACTTTGACAAAGGATAAAACATTGGTGACATGTGGTGAAAATATGAATAATAATTTTTTTATTAAAAAAAAATGTTACCGGACAGCAAAGTTACAGTGCCCATAACATTTTTTACTCCAAATGTGCCAAGGAATAGCTGGTTAAAGTTTGTCGGGTACGTGCCGATACACCCTGTATATATATATATATGACGAAGATGTGAATGGTAGAAGAAGTCGGAGATGCCTGAAGAAGACATGATACTATTAAGTCAATCAAATGTTGGGTCATAATAATAATAAGAGTATGTTTGAGACTATGGATGAATGTGAATGAGGCAAGGAGTATGTACTAAGACTGAGTTGTCTGCAAGTTCATCATCTCTGCCTACCCCTTGAGAAACGAGTGATGGTTGGTTGGTTAGTTATTTAAGACAACTTCATCCTTTTTTTAGATAAAAATCCTTGACTAATTTCAATTTCGTACCATATATTCTTCGTAGACAAACAGGTCCTAACAACAGTTAATAAACCGACTCTTCGCCAAACGGACGTGTCTTCATTTCGTTCTCTTCCTAGAGACTCTTAAGACGAGTCAATACTAAATATAAAATAAAGCCAGAATCTTAACGATGTAAGTGAAGCAGCCGTGCACAAAAATATGCGACGCGCGGCCCTGGTGTATTGGACAGACCTATGGCTTAATTTGCCCTATCAAATCTCTATAATAAAGTGGGAATCTTAACGACATAAGTGATGAAGTCGTGTAAAAACAATATACGGCGCGCAGCCCGGCGTAACGGACGAACCTACGCCGACTTTTCCGTAGCAGGCCTAGAAAAATCGATCTTTCCGTGGGGTTTAGTTTAATTATTTTTGATGAACGTATTACAGAAATCTTAAATGTTTCTAGACGGATCCCTCAAAAAGTTACTAATTCATCGTCTAGAAATATAAAATCTTTTGCTTACCGCTAACATCGAGCAAACCCCCTTTATTGGAGTCTTAAATCGCCTTAACTCTTTACAGGCCAAAATGCCAAACAAAACGTCTGTAACCAAGTGGGTCTTCCGACGACCCCATGAATTTTTCTGTCTGATAGTATTTTATACTACAGAAATCCCAATTATTCAGTCAATTATTAATGATAACTTATGTATTTCCGCAGGAATTCGTAAAATACTAAAATGATATGTCAAGCATTAAAGCTAATATAAGGAGGATAGTAATATTGGGTACTACCTACTCCACCACTTGGCCGGTCGGCTGTCACTGACTCAGCGTTTCATTTTCGATGGGGGTTATTTAAACGGAGTATTTAACGCCGTTTGCGACACACTTTCTTTCCTTGATAAATGAATAAATTAAAAAATATTAAAACAGGCGAGTCTCGTATGTTTTCATGATGAATAACAATAGGGTGCAGCGAATTTATAGGGCAGCTTCTCAGGAATTCCGCACAAATAACATCAAATTCACGAACGCAAGAAAAAGCACAAGATAAGATAATTTGCTATGATATGCTTGTTTATATTACAGTCAAAGGGATTACCAAAATATTATTGAGAAAATCAATGGCCTATGTTTTTACCTACATACAAACATAGGCGTATTCGAATGCGACGTTGTGTCAAAATTTCAAGGCAATCGGTGAAGAACTTTCAGAGATTTAAGATTTGGAACAAACGAACATTTACATCTATTTATATAGAAGATACATTGTTTATTATGAAAAACAGTGATTAATTATAAACAGCCTCGTGTTAAAAAAATACTTATGCTAGTCTAGAATTCACTGAGATTTTGCTGAAAAATGTCTATCTCAAATGAATGAGATAGTTTAATAGCATAATCATTCTCCTCAGAGGCATGGTCATTGGTAGGTTGGTCCTGCCTGTGCTGCCTAGCTCTGGTGAAGTTATCGGGGACATAAAACTTAATATGTTCCAGATAATTAGGATTGCAAATTTTGCCATTGAGCAGCTTATGTGCTACTAGCACCATTGCAATTTTTCTCCTAACGTCTAGACTCTAGACCAGTGGTTCTTAACCTGAGTTCGATCGAACCCCAGGGGTTCAGTGAGTCAGTCTCGGGGGTTCGGTGGAGGTCAAGACCCCCGACTTATATGATTCGTGGTGACACGCCCCGCTTGTCCATCATTGGCTGCAGGTGATCACGCAGCGGTAGAGCTTGCGATTACCGGTCAAGATGGCCTCCCGAAAATGACCATAGACATTTTACGTGTAAAATTACACGAATTTCTGAATTGGTTTCTGAAAGGCAACAGCAGAAGTCACACTGATTTAAAGTAAATAACAATTAATATGTTTCATGTTTTGATTTAACTATTAAAATTTAATGTTTGATCTTTGTTTTTTATTTTTTTCTTTTTGTACACATATATAAATATATATCTATCATATTTTGAATTTGAAAATATCTAATTTTATTTTTCAAATTAGGAGGGGTTCGGTGAATGCGCATATGTAACTGGTGGGGTTCGGTACCTCCAAAAAGGTCAAGAACCACTGCTCTAGACGATCTAGTCCTAGCATTCCAGCGAGAAAGGGACATACGAGTAACTAGGGGGAGTTCCCAAACCCTCGCATGTAAAGATATCGCATAAACTTTTTTTGCACCTTTTCTGTAACATTTGGGTATATGGCATTTTCGGGTCCCCATATTACCGAGCCACCATCGAGAATGCAGCGAACAAGAGTAAAGTAAATCATATTTATAAGTGCCGTATTAAAAAAATATAATTTTTCGTTGCATTGCAAAACCTGGCATTTCGCTGCACACCGAATCGATATCAGAACAAAAAGTCAGGGGTGTGTCAATAGTGCTTCCTTAATTCTTCGTTACTGAAGCTGAGGTGCAAGACATTACTTTTAACTTGTACCTTTGCCCTTGTAAAGTACGTGTATCTATAGTTTTCGTTCTGTAGTAGTACACCACTACTTGACTCGAACGTTATTCTAGAACAGGGGTTCCCAACCCCGTGCCCGCGGGCACCATGGCGCCCACGGAACGATTCGTATGTGCACGCCACTATTCGACAGTGAAATAATTTTTTCATAAACTTAATTAAGAATGTCAATTATTTTTATTTTTTTGGTGGAGTTTTAATTTTTTGAGTGCCTAGGTTTATTAAATACGTTCGCATATTTGCGATATTGTATGTATGAGTGGTTCCTTTGCTGATAGTACTTGTCGCAACCTGTCTAGCGGCGAGTCAGACTGCACTCTTCACGCTAGCCTGGAACGGAGAGTTCTATTTGCACATCACTCCTTGTACACGCAGAAAACCCGAAGTGCACCAGGGCGATAGTGAGAGCATCTTCCAATCTGGAACGTGCCGCAAGTATACGATATAAAATTTAAATGAATATGTAGCGTCGATATTAATCAATTGAATAATTAATAATAAACCGTTCGACCTACTTAGTATCTACTCCCGAATTATGTACTTGCATCGTTAAATCGTAAACAAAGTAATCTACGTACTTCAAGTACCTACCTGCCTATTGATGACAATAACACCGCAGTCCGTCTCGAATACTACGAGAACTCGCCAGAAGGTTCGAGCCTACGGCCTAGGCATAATTGCCAAGCCGTCGAAAGTTCGCGAATGATCCAGATCGAGCGAGTGTCTTCGATTTAGTTGCCATCCACCTACCTACTGCCGCCGTCGGCCGAGAAGTATAAATAAGCCCGACGCAGCGAGTCAGTCAGTCAGTCATAATTTTGCCGCCAGTCTACAAGGCTCAACGAGTGAAGACCCGCGTTCTTCTTACTAGCGCGAGCGACACGTACCCGGCTTCGCCCCTATCATCATGGACTCTATCGGGACATCGTCATAGCGCCTCGGCCACGTCCGAGGCCAGCGCTACTCGGATTACAAGCGCCCTGGTTCCAGCGTCTCTGACCAGCGCTTCTTCCACGCAACCATGACCACCACGAGGACACGCAGCATCCTCACTGGTCACGCCGTTCCCGTTCAACTGCCCACAAGGTCCGTCGCACCTTCGGCCGTCTCGTCAGCACTGGAGTGCCTGAAGACCTACGTTCTTCGCCAGTGCCTGACCTACATCGAGTCCCGGTCACCAGCGCCCGGCGTCGACTCACTGACCCGCGCTTGACCAGCACATCATCAGCCAGCATCCGGAGTATTCATCATCTGTCCTTCATCATCTCCTTGTCACGGCTACTGACTCACCAATAAACACATGTGACCTTCAACACCTTCTTTCATTTCGTGCCTCACCATTGATCCCCAAAAATATATGTTGAAATAACACAAATTCATGACATAAAATTTACTTGCGCAGGCCGGAATTCGAACCCCTGAACTTCAGACTGCTTGTCGAGAGCCTTACCTCTCGACCACGGAGGTCGTCTAGACAGTAGAAGATTTATTAGACTAAACTTAACGAACCTGTAGGACGATAAAGTCAGGTGTTTGACCTTGTCAGTATAAAGCGAGTAAGATATATTATAATAGCATAAAAGCCCACGTATAAGCTTCATCTCTCTAACATGCCAGCTCGCAACTAGGAAGCACGTAACCATAATCTCTGTAATCGGTTAAACAATAAATTGAAGTAAAATAAATAAAGAAAATCAAAACGTATCATTACAATAATCCCACATCAGTGGCATAGCCAATATGACGATTATTTTAGCAAAAACAAAAACACTAAATTGTTTAACGGCAATCAAATGTACAGCGTAGTTCCCAGTGAAATAAAAAAAATGTATTAATAAATAAATATAAGGTGGTTAACTCACCAATCCACTTGGCCGGGGGGGCCGCGCTGTAGACCTCCGTGGGGGTGGTGTGGGCCGCAGTGGGGGGCGATGTGCCCACGTCCAGCTCCAGGGCAGGGGCGGGGGACTGGGGCGCAGGGGCGGAGCCCAATACGCTTGCTCCCAGTAGCCCCAGTATAGGGATCAGCCAGATCATAGTGGCTCTGAAACGAACATAATTAGTCATTAGATACATAAGACCCAACGCCCCGTCACTACTGGAGGCACAAACCCCCCATTTCTACGCTTCCCTCATATCAATAACAGGATGGACGTAACCGGGAGAGACTGGTTGAGGGACCTCTTCAATAGGACTCTCTTGACTCATCGCCTTGCACCACAGTGGGAGGGATGGATTCATTCCCCCGTCACTCCTGGAGACACAAACCTCCTCATTCCAGGGTAATCATTTTCATATAATTTTCCTTGTAAACGTTGTAGAATCAGTTCAAAAAATGTTAAGACTATTATCTTTCAAATATGGTCATAACCAGCTTAAATCATACGACGTACATCTTGAATACACTTGAAGTTAGAAGGCAACTGACTGATCTTACATGTTTACACAAAATAATGCATGTCCATCTTAATACCGCATTATGTCGCAATATTGAAATAAGTGTTCACAATTCCCATTGTTTAAGTCGCCGTAACAAAAATAATGTGCAAGATTTAAAAATAATAGCGCCTATTTTAGCCCTCTGACCCAAATGTGTCGACTATATTATAAGATAGAGTGTGCTGAGGTAGACATTTACAACGGTAATTTAAACGGATACAGAAAAAATAATGTTCTGCTGTTGATAAAAAATATGCTTCGCCGATTATATTATGTTTTGCTTGCGTCTCTATTTGAGTCTCTTTTGTCTCTATTGTGTTCTTATTTGTGTCTCTATTTTTGTCTTTTTGCCTCTATTTGTGTATTTTTTGTATCTTACCTTTTTTGTACTCGTCATTTGAGTGAGCTTTCATGTTTATATAATTTTTATTTAGATTTATGGAAATTAATGTATCCTTTGTATGAGCAGTAACTGTTGTACTTATTTATAAATTCATAAGTTTTTATAGCTGGATAGTTTCCACGAAAGTGAGATCGTCTGTAAAAATCCAGTATAAATAAATAAGCAATATATAAAAGATATAATATTATAACATTGGCTGTACCCAACCACGCAATGCTGCTCAGTCTGTCTGTGCAGATCGAGAAATAATAGCAATAACAACAATAAATCAACATTTCAAAGCAATCGGTGAAGAACTTTCGGAGCTTTAAGATTTTGAACAAACGAACATTTACATTGTAATTCTTCGATGATAAAATAACATTTTTATTTATATAGATAATTTTAGCTTAAAATAATATTATTTTAACATAAAATAAGTATTAGATGCATAATAAAAATGTTTAATGTTTACTATTTGGCAATATACGTAATTTGATAAGTTGCATTTCACAAGACAAAGAAAGAGAATGTATACAATGTATCGCCTTCTCTGATTGATGTTCCTTCTTTCGAGCTTAAATTTATTAAAAAAATATAATAGCTTTCATCAACTTACCCTCTACCAAGGTTATATTATAAAATATCAATGATTGAATTAATAAAATTTTTTCAATGATTTTGAGAATTTTGCTCGACTGTTCGAGGAGTTTCTTGAATTTTTTTATGTTATAGTAGTTATTAAGTCGCATACTTTACTGTATAAATCTACTAAAATTCAATAAATATTTGTTAATTTATTTGTCCTTTCTTATATATCAATTAACCTACAGACAAGTTTTTATAATGGAGAGGGAAAATTCTATATAAAACTTTTCGAAAATACAAAATGTGACCCTTGGGCATACACTTTAAAACTGTTTCGCTTTCATTTTGACTAAAGTTCTTATGGGCTTAGGCACTGGCTTTAGAGAACTAAAGGTAAGCCCCACATTCAAAATTTTCACCGATTTATAAAATATTTCTCTTTAACACTTTAAGTTTTTACGTTCTTATAAAAATATGTTTTTTTTAAAGATAATTATATGAAATTCCCTCGATGGAAAAAAAATCTTAAAAAATTATTAGAGTAAAGTTTTGTTCTGTTATTTAATATGTTATAGGTATGAAAAAATTCACAGTGCATCTTTAAATGCAACTTAAGCAATGTTTGCTCTTTTTCAAAAGAGTTGCGTTTTATTAAATATTTTCACCATCGTCGCTTAATTGTTATCGTTTTTTAACATTAACGTGCTCACTCTAACATACGTATTTAGATATATCCCTTTAAATATCTTTGAACTTAAATGTTCTACTTTTCCTTTTTAATACAACATTCCAAATCATTTTCCTTGGAGATCGAGGAATCATTTTATTGAAATAACACATGAATTCGCCTATTAACTCTTTACTTTAATAATAATAATACTCCCGCACCTTCCTCTTTCCCATCTCCTACCCCTTCAGCCTCACAATAATTGAGAATGGCGTAGTCTGACTGGATCCAGTCGGTAAGGAATAGTTAGGATTCTCGTGCCAATTAATAGAAAATGGCCAAAAAAATTATTAGTGGTTGTAAATATTGTATTATAGGTAGGTTGTATCGATTGTCCGAATATTTCAAACAATCGAAAACAATTTTTGAAAATGACAGTTAAAATAATTTTCCGTTTAAAACATTGTATTAGAGGTAGGTAGGTACTTTATCGATTGTCTGAATTCTTCAATAAATCATATCCAATTTTGAAAATTACACTTAATTTTAGAGCAAGTTTTGAGTTCAATGAACTAGATTTCACGCAGAATGACTAACGCACATCACAGACAACCAGAATTAGTATATTTGATAATCTCAAAGGATAAACTAATAATGTGTAAACTCGATGCAGCCATTCATACGATTAATAACATAAAATAAAAACTGAAAACAGATAAACTGTTCAATATAGTTTTCCCCAGAAACGAAAACTGGAAAATGTCCTAAACCATCAACTCAGCGTAGCTTTTCACAAGAAATTTTACATAACCATGTTTGTGGTATTTGTTTTTTAATTCTATTTTTGATTTTAAAAACATTGCACAATTGTTCATCTTAAGGCGATGCACTACGTAGTAATGCAAAAACATGTGTTTTTGGTTAGAAATGTTTCAGATGCTTTAATTAAATACTGCGAGTAGAATACATCTTGGACTTTGAAATAATCGAGTATTTTTTAGATAAGTCTTTTTATAAGCCTAGAAAAAAGAATGTATAAGGCCTATGAAAACTGCTTTAAAGTTCAAAATCTCCTACTTAAGAACCCATTTTCAGTTATGATTTTATTGTATAATTAAGTTATTTATAAAATGATCGAAAAAAATTAAATATTTATGCCTGAAAATCCACAAAATAAAATAAAAGGCACCCTTTGGCCATGTTTTTTTTTGCATAAATCAAAACAGGCGGATGGTGTTAAACGGGAATTTAAACCTTATCGCCATCTACGTAAGGGGTGTTATTGATAGCGGCTCGATTTAAAATATTACATGACGTAGTGCATCGCCTTAATGCGTTTTTAAAATACCTTTGTTAATACAAATTATTACATAAATATAAACACTGGGTACATCGACGAAAACAAAAGAGAAATCTCAACAGATGTTACTATAAAAAATGAAAATATTTACTGTAGTAATAATATATCTAAATTTTAAATAGATTGATCCTTCAACACATACTTATAAAAACGAAATCATCAAATATAAAAACAATTGGCACTGAATACTTCTGGAAGGTTACTTGTCAGAATTAAACCAATAAAGATACCATTTAATGGAGACCTTACTTCTTCCAAAGCAGACATTGTAATCTGTAAGTAAATACTTGTCAGTAAAGTATAAAATGGGAAACTGCCAATGGATTTAATGATTACGACTTGTCGTAAATACAGGACATAATAACAATTTTATTAAAGCCGCTTACAGCTTATCAATGGACATTAATTTAAGTAAGTACCATAGTAAGTATTTACCAATCATAATAATTGCCAATATCTTCGAAATTGTTAGAAAGAAATTGACAATAAATATTAAAAGAAACAGAATTAAGTGTTTTTCTTCTAATGCGTGTTATACTTATTTTTGAAATGAAATAGCTGTCATTGATAAAGATAATCAAATTATTAATATTTCTTACAAAAGAATGTCACCACAACCCAACTAAATATACGTTACCATAATCAATTGTTATTTACTAGCTGACGCGTACTCTGCGTTACTCGAGGTTATTAATGTTTTGGAGTAAAGTTTAGAGGTTGTGAATTCTAGTGTACCTACCTGAAAACTGGGTGCATTTTAATGTGGCTGTAATAATTTTGGTGTGACAATTGAAATGGCTTACTTTTTAAAAGTATTTGATTCACTTGATCGTTCCATTTCTGCCTTGGGCTTCCTGAACTTCCTCTACCTTTCACTTACACTTCATACATTTTCCATACACCCCTCTCTTTCTTCATCGCATACACCACATTTTATCACGCTTAACTATCCCGCAGCCTAGTGGGGTAGTAGGTAGTACCCAAAATTTCTATCCTCCTTATATTAGCTTAAGTACTTGACATATCATTTTAGTATTTTACGTATTCCTGCGTAAATACATAAGTTACCATTAATAATAGGGATTTCTATAGTTTGAAAGCCCATAGAAAGACAGAAAAATGCATGGGGTCGTCGGAAGACCCAACTGGTTACAGACGTTTTGTTTGGCATTTTGGCCTGTCAAGAGTTAAGGCGATTTAAGACTCCAATAAAGGGGGTTTGCTCGATGTTAGCGGTAAGCAAAATATTTTATATTTCGTATTTGATTAATTTGATCGTGCCATATCTTCATTGGGTGTCATGATTTTTTCTACCATTCACTAATGCATACCACATTGTCGTTATTAAAAAACTACATTATAAACACATTGTCACTATTGAAAAACTACATTACAACCACATTATCACTATTAAAAAACTACATTATAACCACATTATCACTATTAAAAAACTACATTATAACCACATTATCACTATTAAAAAACTACATTATAAACACATTGTCACTATTGAAAAACTACATTATAAACACATTGTCACTATTGAAAAACTACATTATAACCACATTATCACTATTAAAAAACTACATTATAACCACATTATCACTATTAAAAAACTACATTATAATCACATTGTCACTATTAAAAAACTACATTATAACCACATTGTCACTATTAAAAAACTACATTATAACCACATTGTCGCTATTTAAAAAACTACATTATGACCACATTGTCACTATTAAAAAACTACATTATGACCACATTGTCACTATTAAAAAACTACATTATATCGACTTTAGTTCGACTACGTATCTCATTCCAATGCAGAGATAATGCGTGAAGTCTTCCTAGGTGTCTCCGACTTCTTCTACAATTCAAACTACTCTCTAAACACTCCTGGTACTAATAAGAACAAATTTTGAAATTTTCAGCGAAAATCGGTCAAGTAGTTTTGGAGTCTGTAGGGTATAAAAAAAGGAACATTGATTTTTATATGTACCATTGTAAATCGACTGTAAATTGCATCATTCCTTAAACTGATGGATCGTCTTACTATGTGTGTACATCTCAATAACGCCATCACCAGTTAACATAGCAGAAGCGTTGAAGCATCCCCCATACATCACTCCTCCCACGTCTCAATGGCGTGAGATTACCCCTGATGGATGTGTCTGCAACCCTCGATACTTGATACAACCCACCGGGAGGCTGTGCGGCTCGATCCAAGTGGAACTCTGGATCTAATTGCCAATATCTGACGGGATGTAGAGCGGAGATAACTCGGTACTATACGAGTAATGAGATTTCAAACAATTGGTACTAGCGTCTAAGAGCTGAGATAGGAATAGTTTGATGTTAGAACTCTGTCTATTGTAGCTGAACGACAGTTTACTCTGTATCTTTTGAAGGGTAGAATTGGGTATTTTGATGCCGGTAGTTGTTGGTCAGTGCCCAATATATTTTTATACGAGAATTTATCTTATTTATTGAAATGACACGTCTTTTTCGGTTTCATAAAAGTTTTCATTCATTTCAGCAAATTCCACATTACAAAAAGAGCCCCGAAAATCGTTTTAAAAAAACCCTTTTGTGATATTTTTACTAAATATAATATATCGATTATAAAAATCTGTATCATAAATTATTAAACGTTCACTTAAACATATAAATAATAATCGCACAAATTTGCTCTCGGTGGAAACTTTAGCGATTTTTTAAGTCACGATGTTTTCCGGTTTGTCTTCCCTGTGCTCAGAAATTCGCGTTTAATCCATTATTATGCAAGCAAAAAAAGTTAAATCAAAGAATTCTAATTTCAACAACATGATATTTTTAGTCGTTTTTGACACTTTTTGACAGATTTTGATAATTTTCGCATCCATAAATTGATTCAGTCCTCCATTAATGGAGGACTGAACGTAGTTGGCGCTAAAACATGTCAAGATCACGTGTCACAATATGTTAAGAGTCAGAATAATAGAAGAGTATGTATGAGACGATGTATGAATGTGAACGAGGCAAGGAGTGTGTGGTGTGACCGAGTTGTTTGGCAGTACTTTCTCTCTGCGCACCCCAGCGGAGAAACGGCGTGATGGTTAGTTAGTTAGTTAAATCGAAAGGTTGCCGTGTAAAGAAGAATGTTTGGGTGATATAAGGCATCTTTTTTGCTGTTACAATACACAAATCCAAAAAAAGAAGTTCCATATAATGTCGTCCCGGTCTTAGATTAAATTAGTTTAGAGTGAATGAACAAAGAATGGAATGTATGAATGGAAGAAGAAGTAGGGGGAGTACGAGGAAGACACGGCGCGATCAAGTGAATCGAACACGTTGAGCAAAGCAAATACGTACGTGGTAAAGAGTTGCGTGGTGGCCCATATTTATTATTTATTTTATTTTTATTTTATTATTTATTGTATAAGTACATTTTTGTTTATTTGTTACAATATATGATCAAATATTTCAAGACCCCTCTTCCATAGAAGCATTAGCTTGTGGCTGGAAGAGGAGTGTACATTGTTTTATTTCAATAAGTAAGTAATTAAAAATAAAATGATTTTAAACTTATTTGAAGTGAGTTATTCTTAAGATTAATTCAATTGGAAACATTTTTATTTTTTGTAAGTTTGTCTTTAAAATATTTTTTCACAGTGTTTATTATTTGGATGTTATCATTAATGTTTCTAATTTCTTCAAGTAGTCGATTGAAAAAAATTCTTGCCCGGTAAGTGTAATAATTTTGTGCAAAGGAAGTGTTTAATTTTGGGCATGGGAAAATATATTTAAGTCGAGTACGGTTTTCAGTTAGAAATTGATACTTGTCTTTTTCTTTTATGATTTGAATTAATGCATTTTTAGTATAAAGATCTTTAAATGAAGGCACTTGAAATTCTTCGAATAATCGATCCGTTGGGTAATCGGAAGGTTTTCGTAATATTATTTTAATTATTAACCTTTGTACCACTTCTATTGGAGTAAGGTTAGTTTTGTATGTGGATCCCCAACTAATGATACCATATTGTAGCGTTGATTGGACCAAGGCATAATATATTAAATATAGGTTTTTTAAAGACAAAAAATTTCTGATTCTTAAAAATACATATATCAGTTTTCTGATTTTTTTTACAATTTGAAATATTTGTTCCTTCCAATTCAAATTATGTTAATTATAGTTCTATAATTATGTCATTATTGGCCAGGGGCTTCACACAACTGAAATAAAAACAGAATTTGAATAGAACCTTTAACAAACTTGAAAATCAACTTTGAAATTTGATGAATTGTTCAACGTTCATTTTCGGATACTGTGAAAGTCCTTTCCAAGATATGTCATTATATCATTATAAGCCAGTTACTTATCAGAACTGAAATAGTAACAGATCTTGAAAAGAACTTTCACAGAGATCGAAATTTGAAGAAGTGTTGAAATTCTCTGAAACAACCCGTCCTAAGATGCCCTAAGATATCTCAGTTATTTTCATTAAGGTGTGTAAGATATCCAAGATATCTCAGTTATTTTCATTAAGGTGTGTAAGATATCCAAGATATCTCAGCTATTTTCATTAAGGTGTATAAGATATCCAAGATATGTCAGCTATTTTAATTAAGGTGTATAAGATATCCAAGATATCTCAGCTATTTACATTAAGGTGTGTAAGATATCCAAGATATCTCAACTATTTTCATTAAGGTGTATAAGATATCCAAGATATGTCAGCTATTTTCATTAAGGTGTATAAGATATCCAAGATATCTCAGCTATTTACATTAAGGTGTGTAAGATATCCAAGATATCTCAACTATTTTCATTTAGGTGTTTTTATATTTTTTATTATTCTGTAAGTCATTTTATCTGAAAATTTCAATGGGTAATGCAAACATGTAAAACTGTTTGTTTCCCCCAATAAACTAAAATAAAATAAATATGTCCAATTTAAATTTTCTATGAATCACTGTGCCGAATTCGAAGCCATATGAATAATTTCATTACAGTGAGGGAAACATTCAACATTCTACACCCCATGAGTCACATAGACATGACAATTTAACACTAAAAAACAGGATGACTCAATGTTGAGTTGGCTTCATTAGGTGGGACTTTACCCCCCACCCTTCCAGTCAGACGGGGTGGGGCACCCAAACACGTCACCTACACTAACTACCCTCTACACAGCCACCGACTCCACAAGCCTTCTATACCACCTCACAGTATTCACACTACCTACCTAGCAGGGGCGTGCATTACATTTAGGCACATAAGCACTGCCCATCCTACCGTTATTCGCATAGCAAAAAAAATATATGATTGATATTAAAATTATTTTTAAGATTTATAAAATTTTAAAATGGGTATTCCTGCAATTATGTTGAACTACAACAATCTGTTAAATAATATGAATATGCTCAAATTGTCAGACTGAAGAATTTTCACTGAATTGGTATTTCTATATCAATTCTAAATGATTTAGTTGATAGTCCGGTATTGCTAGAATCGATAAGCTTCCGGATTCCACAACGTAATACTAGAAGTCAGGATTTATTTCAGTGCAGAAATTCTGGGACTAACTACCATATGTATTCCTCTTTGCCCAGAATACTAATGGAGGGAAAAAATTATTAAGTCATTGAACATCTTCAATATATCTTTAAACAAATATAAAATGTTGTTAATGAAGCAATTCAGTTATGTACAATAAATAATGATAAATAAACACACATCACTCACAAACACACAAGATTATTTTCATTGTATTATTTTTTAATTTTAAATGTATTATTATGTATTTTTATTTTTAATTTTAAATTTATTATTTTCTTTTCAAATTTACTATCTTAGATTTTCATATTATAAAATGAAGGCCTCAGCACGGGCAAGCCACCCAGTGAGGCCTACATTACTGGAAAACATAAATTGTAACAAAATAATGTACCAAATAAAAAAAAAAAAAAAAAAAATGTATATTTCTTAATATTCATACGTAAAAGCCCTGAAAATGGGCGTTAATTAATAAATAATAATAATCACAACTAATGCCAGCTAAAGCCAGCAGCTTAGCTATTCTCAACGAAAACATATGTCCAACGTCGGTGCATAATACCTATTGCAAAAACTGATTAGACAATATCGTATCTTTCAGATGGGCAGTATCGTTGCCCTGATCCAAGCCTCCAGATGAAGCCACCAGTCTCTCGAAACCGTCAAAAAACCATAAAACGCAGAACGACTTAGGTCTAGATGCTGAGCAACATCAGACTGTCGCATCCCTGTTTGCAGTAGTGCCACCATTTGAGGGGCTTCGTAAGCAGTGGTGTCCATTTGAAGGACTTGTTTTCTTGCGCTATTTTTTCACGTGTGTCTTCTTCAACGTTCGGATTAGGAATGACCTACATATTTGACTGAAACTGCTTATTTTATGGCCTTGGAAGATGACACAAGTTGTGGCACCTGTAAAGAGTATATGCGCAATATTTGTCTACGTCCCGTTCTCGGAAAATTTGTATCGTTTATGAAATGAAACTATTGTCTAATATGAAGTCGTTAAATGTAGTAATTGTAATTGTAATTGATACAGTATTGATGCTTCAGTAAACTAACACATGTAACTTATTTTCGAAGATGTGCGATTTTGTGACGCCGAGTGTACCCTAGCCCTATCGTAACCCTGACCAAAAACCCTGTTCACGTCCAGCGTTGTCTGTGTAAACTGGTGACAAAGGTTCGGCTAACGAGGTACCTAAGAAACTACAAGGGTGGTGACTCAATATTATTGTACCCGAGCGAGTGTTAACCATTTGGTAATAAATAAAGATACGTTTGGCATTTCAAACAGTGAAATGCGTGTTATTTTGTTAAATTAAACACTGTACAGGTTCTTATTCCAAAAGGGATAAGCTAGTATCCGATACTCATGTTGTGTACTCAAGTAGCAAACACCATTGATTTTTATCTTTATCTTAACTCTACAGCAGGATGCCATAATTTCCTTCAGGGCCTATGTCATCTTTGGTGATATTGCGTGAGGAGCCTTTTGAGGGAGGAAAGACATAAAGTTCTGGGAAGGAAAAGAGTAAGATGTGGGTTCTGGGAAGGAAAAGAGAAAGAAAAGGCAATGGGCCGGGAGAGTTTTGCTGGAGAGGACAAAGGGCAGACGCATCCGCCGCCTAGACTTGGACAAACCTCACCCCATAAACCTAGACACCCCTGCTAAAGGACCTAATTTAGCAAACCACTGAGGTGACCTATGGAGGAGGTGTCGGTTATCCAATGAGTGGTTGCTAAATTCTCAAATCGAAGATACTGATATTTTGCCCTTTCCAGGACGCTCGCTTAGGAGCCATTGAGAGCTCGCAGCTGCATACTTTGTATAAAATAGCTACATATTTTGCAACAAAGGGTCAAAAGAATCTATGAAATGATTTGTGATCAATAATATATTCATTTACCCTTTTTTATAAATGCGCAATATTATTTTTAATATAAACGTGGCTGCAGTATTTCTTAAATATAGTATTACAGTCACTTTTGACCGGTTATTTAAATTATTTACTTCCTAGTTGGGGCGGCTCAGTGCGTCGTGTGTCCGAAGCCATTAATAATCAAACAAGAATATCTCTGACCAGTTTAATTGTGTGGGTTCCATTGAAGTTCTACTTTTTGAGCATTCCAAAAAGCTGGACGTTCTGCAGATCTTCATTAGTGATCTGCTGCTGACCCAGATCTGAAGTATAACCAACGATTGAAGAGAGGAGTCACCTTTGTGCTCGAGCCCCGAATACTTAATTAACATGCCTGACTGTGCAGACCTGAGTGCGGTTTGTCTAATTAACATTCCGTTGTTACCAAACCAATTGAAATCACTAATGCACAAACGAAAGCAATTACAATGGAGGTTCTAACAACGTTGATCCACTGCGCATCAGGAGCAGAATTGATACCAGGAGGTCTAGCACGTCCAGGCGATAAAGCCCCATGTCAATACGATATTGACGAAATCCGTCATCTATGGTCAGATATTTGCGATATTTGCGAGCACGGTGAGAATATGATTCCGACAGTCAGTAGAGAAAAGCCGCTACTTTTATATTAAGCTATAAATATGCCCAAATTTTTGGAAAATGTATTTCTTCATGTAAAATAACTAGATTATTAATGACTGAGGGTGATCTAACTAAGCTCTTAGAACTGAAATAATTGGTTTGATCTTAGGATGGGTTGTTTCATAGAATTTGAACAATTCATTAAATTTCAACGTTCATTTACGGGTTCTGTGAAAGTTCTTTTCAAGTTAAGTTAATGTATCATTATAGGCCAGTAACTTGACAGAACTGAAATAATAACAGAACTTGAAAGAAAAGAACTTGACAATGAAGTTTGAAATTTGACGAATTACTGAAACAAACCGTCCCAAGACAACGTTATCAAGTAACAAAAGTTGTTAGTACTGACTAATGATCTCATGAACGAATTAACTCCCTTTTAAGTGTCAAAAAGGTATGCGGACTGCCAATGTAAATTATAGTTTTTTATTTCAATTCTACATTGTCTTTTTATTAGTATTTTTAAAATTTATGTAGCCGTCTGGGTTGTACAGATGCTGTATACGCCCGCTTATGTAGATTTGATTTAGCAATATCGGTCTGGATATCAATAGTGTGACCGTGCTCGGAAAATCGGTGTAAAATCATCAGTAGTTATGGCTATCAAACCGATATTGTAAAGTTATCGATTTAACTGTGGTGGACACCTATTTCACAGCGCGAATATTTAATTTGATCGTGGCCTTTTGAATACTGATCGTAAAAGTCTTTCTATCTTTTCATTACAGACATAATTAAGCTATCCCATATTTATTCAGTTTTATTTAAACGTACAATAAACACAATACGTTTTGCACCACAGCAAAATCTTAACTATAAAAGAAAAAATTAGTGTACAAGAAACGGCCAAAAAACTATTTGACGTTATACTGTCACAAAATTCGTACAGCTTTCCCGTCATGAATAATTTTGCAAGCACAACTAATATCAGATTGAAATGTCTTTTCGATTATTAGCCATCAAGCTCAGAAATTACTTCTTATCTTTTCAAAGTGTGTTTAAACTATGGTTAAACCTGGTGTCAACTGCTATAATTATATATTCATGTAGAGTGCACAGTCAGATCTACCTGCAAGGGGACAAAAATATTTTCCCTAGCGCATAAAAATAAAATTGCATCAATTTTCCTAGCAGCGGCAGTCGGCGTACATAAAAATTACAGCAAGGTAGGCTGCACGTCTAAATTACCCTCCCAACTGCCTCCCTTATTTCCCCTCCCCTCTCCCAGCCCTTTACCAACCCTTCTCTATTCCCACCCCTCGCAGACAATCAGACGCCCAGAACAGAGATATTAAATCTCGCCAATTACTTTTATTGCTTTAATTATTTTGACAAATGCGACGCCGCGTTGTTAAGTGGTAACCGGCAATGATTCGCACTCTGCTAAATAATATTAGTTTTTCAAAAATGTCAGAAAGGATATGAATTGCTGCAATACGGCTGGTCAAATAAGTTAACTGCCTGTTTAATGGGATGTTCCGCAATGGAAAATTGGATTAAATAAATGAAAAGTTAAAAAATGTACGAAGTATTCCATTTTTTAAATATACGCAATTGTAACAAAAAGATAAGGATAATAAGGATATAAAGTCTTTATTTCAAGTTTAAAAATGGTTATTTTTGTTCCTAATACTTGATCTTCATTGTTGTTATTATTTAAATTTAAATTTACGAATCTTCTGCGCGGTTTTATTTCGATTACTGTATAATAATGACTAGCCATTTAATAAATAAAGATTCGATTTTTTAAAATTGGAAATTCATATGTCATACTGCATATATTCTGGTCTAGTAATGTGTAATTTCTATCACCTAAGAAATTCTAAAAATATAGTACTATAGTACTATAGGATTCGTATGACTTATACTGATTTATAAATGTGGAAATTCTAACTATACAATTGTAAATGTTCTCCAAAATGCCCTGGAAAGAAGACTTGTGATGTCCCGTAAGAAACCATTCATCTGTTCTAAATGCAATTACTAATGTTATTTAAATTGACCCTGGTAATAAATTACATCTTTGCGATTCTTTCAAGGATAAAGAAACCATCCTGTCACTTCGAATGCAATCAACAATGTTCTCAAAAATTGTTTTGACAGCATCGCCATTCCATTGTAAGAATATTATAAACTAAATACACAATTTGGCTATCTTGAAACGGGAATCCTTCCCAGTTGGACAGACAAAGGTTCATTTTGTTTTGTATTGTTTGTAATTATATATATATATATATATATATATATATATATATATATATATATATATATATATATATAAAATCTTTAATTCAACTGCTGTAATACTTACTAAAACACACAGTTAAAGTACTGCTAGACATTTTTTTACATTAAACCCGCACAGGAGTCCCAGAGTAAAATAATTTCATAATTTAGGGTTGCTGTGTGGATGGTTTTTTTTAAGGAAAGGAAGGAGAGTTCTGGGAAGGTAAAAGGTATTGTATTAGGGGTGGGTAGGAATCTAGGGCAGTGTGTCCTTGAGTGTTGGACACATGGATATATTGCTGACACTGCGGCGTAAGGCGACGGGTCGAGAAACCAGTTGGAGAAGTCAAAGGGTCACCCCAAACCAGCCTCTCCCGATCTGGCACGCCACGCAGCTGGTGGGCAGGCGAATCTTGAATACCTCTCACCCGATGAACCCGGGCACCCCTGCTAAATCATCAAATGGAGCCAACCACTTGGGGTGACCTATGGCAGAGGTGTTCAATCATCCCAAATTGATATGGATAACCCTGCAGGTGATGAGAAGGGGAATTCACGTGTTTTATTATTCAGTTGTAATTTTTTGTTTAATTGGGCTGCGTTAAACATATGTAGGATGTTCCACACCCCATCACATTAATTTTATAACCATCAAACCCTGGTGGGATGGTATCACCGCCATTTTGAATTTTAGGTATATTAATGGTCCCCATTAAATTTAGATTCTCGACATGTTATTAGCTGTTTATCATAATATTATGATCGGCAGACAAGCATGATAAATTATTAAAAATAATGAAAATAGTATTAATAGTTGCTTTGACGGTAATTCAATGAGTAGGAGTTTTAAACAACCCAAGTTATTTATTTTTATTTTTATGATTTGAAAACCATGAAATGGGACATTGGGAAATGAATAATGGGAAAAGCACGTAGACTATTTGCATTATTGGAGTTATTGCACCAATGAACCTATAAAAAATAAACATTAAAAAAGGTATTTTTTTTAAATATTATTGTTTTATAATTATTATTATAATTTTATTAATAGATATTTTGGTTTGACTGAGGATTGAACCTCCTCTTAACAACGCTACCACCTAAGCCAAATCTCAATTGGATAGTACCGACTTTGATAGAGCGCATTGTCATCGACAACGGGTCCATCTACCGAGTTTTAGTTTGATCGGATGTTGATAAGTAGGTTAATTTCAACACGAAAATTTTAGTAAAAGGACACGCTGCCATCAGCTTCAGTTACAAAAAAAAGATATTTAATTCCAAAAAAATTTTGATTGCTTACTGTGTTTTAATCTAAGGTTGGTAAATTATTTTGAATTGCTACTCCTAACTCTAACGTGGCGATATCATCGACTGAAAAGTTATCCATGTCATGTTTCAATGAAGTTACTTTACAATTAAAATTTTGCAAACACAAGCTTAACCATATTTTAATCACACTCTCTTGAATGTGTGTGTTATTCTTTGTTTCTATGACTGCATAGACTTGGTAATGACATTACTAATGTAATGAATTTTGTTCCGTATACATTTTCAGGTCGAAACACAAACCTATTCCAACATCACGTAGTAATTTAATTTGAGTGCTTGTTGTTGAAATAACATTCATTTGTTTGGTCTGTTTACGACCAAAACATTGTGTTTTCTTTTTGTATATTTTTATGTTCACAAACATTTCATAATTACTATGAAGATCCTTGTAGTACATTGTACAACTGTTTTATGAAGACTATTCAAAATAAATAAACAGGTGAACTAAAAACAGTGGAAGGGGGTGAAGTAACATCTCCAATGGACATGAATAAATGTAAAAACAGTGGAAACTGTGTAATTGTTAATTAATTTAGTGGAAAAGAGTTCACTGAGGCATAATGATAAAGGTAAAATGATTTGCGATGTACTAAGAATGAGTTTTTAATATTGCAACATTTTTGTGATTATTCCACATCTTAATGTCCTGTTTGTTCATCTATTTCCTAATAGTTTTACCTGGAAAGAAACACGAATGGAAAAAAGTAGACTGACGCCAGTGATATTCAATTGCTATTACCACAAATATGCCATTTGTTTTCATTCGTAATATTGTCGTGTGGTGAATTTAAAAAAGAGTCGTGTTGTGAAAAACATTAATTGCGATTGTATGAGGTGTACACCTATAAATTGTAAATTATCCATGCGATGGGATTTGCAAGAAACCAACAACACTCGAAAGAAACCCATATCATCTCATAAGGTAAGGCTTCCTTTACATTTATCCTCGTATTTCCAGTGATTGAACTTTTTCTTTTACATACAGTCCATTTTAAAAGCCATTTGACAACAACGAAAAATAAGAAAATAATACAAATTATGTGAGCAAGATAAAACAAACGGATCTAGAGATGGTTTGGATATGTAGAGTGGATAAACGGATAAAGAAGTGTCAGGGTAATATTTAACTTGCAAGGGAGAGGTAGAAATATAAGGGGACTTTGTGATGTGTTGTTGTCTACATAAAATTTAGTAAGTGTTTCTTGTAAATGTATACCATGTGGCAGCTTGCCAGTAGAATGACTATCTAAAAAAATCCACGAATAGATGGAAATTTCAATGTCTCCCGTGCTTGAACGGTAATGACCCTCTTCTACAAATCCGTAGGTCGTGGTTCAAATCCCGGCGTGTGCAAGTAAATTTTTTATTCACTAAAAATGTGAAGGGTAAATGCAGGTAACTCCATTTATGAAGGACTGAACGTGGTTGGTGCTAGACAAAAACTGTCCAAAGAAGCGAAGCTAGCAGTCCATAATGGAGTAATGGTACTTATATTTATGTATGGCAGTGAGTCATGAAACTGGCAGAGGAAGGATAAGAGTAAACGGAATGCTGTAGAAATGAGATCCTTGATGCGTATGTATGTAAAACCATGTATGATCATGATGAGAAATGTGGAGATCCGCAAAGAATGCAAGACCGATAAAAAAAGTTATGAGTAACATTAATAAAGGGACGCTTAGATGGTTTTTGGAAGTGTGAATGAACGAAGAAAGAAGTGTTAAGATAATATATGAGGCAAATGTAAATGTTAGAAGAAGTCGGGGACACCCGATTAAGACATGCCACTATCAGGTGAATCAGATACTGGAGTCGGGACATGACAGGAATCAGAATAATAAAAGAGTATGCATGAGACGATGTATGAATGTGAATGAGGCAAGGAGTGTGTGCCAAGGCAACGTTGTTTGGCGGTCCGCCCTCTCTGTCTACCCCTGCGGTAAATCGGCGTGATGGTTAGTTAAAAATATTTTTTATAATAATGTATTTGCGGCACGTTCCAGAGTGAAAGATGTTCTCAGTATCGACCTGGTGTATTCTGGTGTGTCCTTCTCCCCCATATCTTCTCCCTCCCCACAATCTTCAGGCTTACAAAATACCCTACATGAAGATGCCATAGTCCCGTTGGTTGGGAGCAGTTGGGTTTCTTGGGCGTTACTCACACAAAATACCTTAATAACGCAATGAACAAATCAACTCCATATATTCGCATCGCATTTAAAATAAAACCAACCTCTTCATACTTTTTTCCCGACATTATTTCCCAACCCTAACAAAGGAATGTAAATGCATTCATGCCTTTCCTCACCTAACAGAATAACGAAGCGAGCGAATCTCTTAATTTTCATTTTGTAATTAAAACTCTCCTCACAGTGAATATAAAACGTTTGTCTTTTTTAACAACAAGAATTCACATTTTACATTTCGTGAAAACTCAGTAATTGTAGTTAAAAATTTACATTATTGGGCAAAACTGTACATTTTAAAAGGGTTAATTTTCGTTGAGAGTTATTATTAATTCAACTGTTTCCTTCGGGACTCAATAATAATAATTTTATGGTAATTACTATTTGAAAGTAAACGTTATTTTTGAGTAGTATTTTGTCGTTCTGTGGACTGTCCGCGTCTTTTTTTGTATTTTTTTATTTAGTTTAAACATTTTTATATCTAGAAAAACCTTTTAAGGCGATGCCATACGTAGTAATGCAAAATCATGTGTTTTTGGTTTGAAAATTTGGTGGCCTAGAAATGTTTCAGATGCTTCAATTAAATACTGCGAGTAGAATACATCTTGGCCTTTGAAATAATCGAGTATTTTTTAGATAAGTCTTTTTATAAGCCCAGAAAAAAATAATGTATAAGGCCTATGAAAACTGCTTTAAAGTTCAAAATCTCCTACTTACGAACCCATTTTCGGTTATGATTTTATTGTATAATGTAGCAAATTAAGTTATATATAAAATGATCGAAAAAAAAAATATTTGTGCCTGAAAATCCACAAAATAAAATAAAAGGCACTTTTTGGCCTTGTTTTATTCTTGCATAAATCAAAACAGGGGGAATGGTGTTAAGCGGGAATTTAAACCTTATCGCCATCTAAGTAAGGGTTGTTATTGATAGCGGCTCAATTTAAAATATTACATGACGTAGTGAATCGCCTTATAAATCGAACTTATTTCTATGACATTAAGGACACATTACAATACGTCTAAAACTTATTTTTTATAGTATTTAGGCATAACCCACGAAAAGCATCAAGGCTTTTAGCTTCTTTAACATATATCGGTAGCTCATTAAAAATCTTAAATCGTTTAAAATAGAAATTATTTTGGGTTCCCGTCAAATTTGTTTTTAAAGTCTAAAATCTCCACAGTTTCTCTTCTGTATGTTTGTAAACTTGGTTCTATTAAATTACCCAACGAATTTCGATAGGGTTTTCACTATTGTATAAAGATTTTTTTCCGGAAGGTTGATATATTTAATACATTCATAATATATTTATAGAAAATATACAAAGTCTCCTAGCAACGCCGGGTATAAATACGTCAGCTCGTATTTAACACGAGTAAATCATTACATTTATTTCAAACCAGCTCTACCCCGCCAAGCGTTGCTGTGGGTCAGTCTGTCTCTGCAGATGGAGAAACAATAACGTGTGTTGCTTTTAAGTCCAACGAATGGAACTGTTTTTCAAAAAAGGTATGCTTGTTTAACAGACGGCGTTGTTTTTGTCAAAAAAACATGTTTTAACCTGTTACAGTTGACATGTATATATAATAAAGGTGTACATAAACACACGCGTATTTGATTGCAACGTTTTGTCAAAAATCAAAGCAATCGGTGAAGAAATTTCGGAGATTCAAAAAAAATTACCATTTTTCCCGTTTCTGTCCTGGAACCGGAAACTTTCCTAGTTGGACAGGCAAAGCTTCCTAATATGTAATTTGTACTTTCTTTTGTATCTATCTAATTACGCTTTGTTCACAGAAATTAACAATTTGTTCGAAGAAACGTCACTACCTCGATGAAAATTATTTTTTAAAACGTTTTTCACGCACTAGTTGGTACCATAATGCCTAAAAAATGCTAATAAGAAGGTCCATATAAACAAATTGGAAAAAATAATCTTAACTGAACCACAGTCAAATAATAAAGGGTTCAGCAAAACAGGCAGTCCAGTTTTGAAGGGCCGGTACATCCCGTGTGGTGAGGATAGGAACCTGGAAAGGTTTCATTGTGTCGGGAGGGTCGTGCCTTTTTCAGTCGTTACCATGGTTTGGTCCCGACGACACCAGGGCTTCGCCGTCATTTCTTGAAAATTGTTGTTCTTTCGTCGCCACCCAGTGGGCCTTCCGGCTGCAATTTGCGCCTTATTTCCTGTGGGGCTACCTGAAGGAAAACGTTTTTAAACATCGGCCTCACACCTCGAAAGAACTCAAGGATCGAATTCGTCGACGTCTGCCAAAATGTGGCCGAAAAATTCGGAAATCGCCTTCACCAAATTATCGCTGCTGGGGGCCATTATCTTTCTAATATCACCTTCAAAACTTGATGTATAAAACGACATGATGTACCGAACAAAATAAAACAAACCTCATTTCTTTAAATTGGGCCGTTTATTTTTAATAGCCCTTTAAAACTGCACTGTCTGTATTGCCGCACCCAGCATAATGTTTTCCCTATTTCCCTATATTAAACACAAGGTTTTCACCTTTTGTTTATTTTATGAATACAACTTACTATCATACTATTCAATTTACGTCACAGGGTCATTCGGCCACACTGTAGGATTCACTGTAATCTATTTATAATATATAGTAGTGTATAAAATAACCCATTAGACTAATCTTATTTAATCGTATTCGGTGTCCATAAATAATAGGAGTTTTAGTTAAAACCATTACGAAAGAGTTAGTGTTATTGCAACCTAAAAATTAATGTATGGATAGTTTTTCCTATGCTTAATGGAACTGTGGTTTTATGTTTTGTAGGGATAAATAATGTGTATTCTGCAGTTGGGATATGAATGTAGTAACATGCTTTGTTCTAACATTATTTAATCGGGTCTGCTATTCCTAGATATTTACTGTGCGTTTACTAGACCATTATATTTATTTATTTATTGTTTTTGTGTTTAATTCGTAGATAAATAGGTAATAAATCATTTTAAATTTGGAAAGGGGTAAAATAAAATCATATTAATAAGTCGTCTAAACGTGGATAAACCACAGTTTGAAAATGGCACTGAAAGCCGAAACAGCTGTAACAATAACAAAAACCAAAAAATACTTGCAGAACTTAATAATTATATATTTAAATTTGATTTTAATAAAATTAAAAAAAAAAAAAACATTATATTTGTAATGCGATATTTAAAATTTGTTTATTTATTTTACACTTTTTTATGTAAACACTGGACAAGAATCCCAACTACTCCCAACCGTCTAAAGCCAGTAAGACTATAGTATCCCTGATTGGGGTACGTTGTGTGGCTGAAGGGTGTGAGTATATGGGGGAGGGAAAGGTGATGGGGGAGAGGAAGGTGGGGAAGTACCTGGCTATTAAGATCTGGAAAAGCCATTTCAAGCAACGTTTCATTTATAAATGGTGGTCTTATACCAATGCAATACTGGAACGTGCAGCAAGTATACTATATATTATTTTAAATGAGTTAATTGTAAAATAACACGAATTAATCAAATAAATTTTACTTATTATAATACGACTTATTCCATGTTCCAAGCAATTACTTTGCGAATTTATAAAATAGCATAATGTATATAATTGAAAAAGAAAAACAATTTACCTTTATTTATATCGAATTTAACTTGTAGAATTGATACGGCAGACAATTTTGATAATGCCTTCAGAGGGCGAAACGGCCTTTAAGCGTAATTATAATTACTATACAGCAGAACTGGAATATAAATAAAGTGTTTTTTTTTGTAAATTGTATGATATTATAAAACTTACAAAAATAATTTTTTACTGTTTTTCAATTGGCGCAATTAAAATGATGTTTCAGATTTATAAATTGAACGAAACTCATAGGTGTGTAGATTGTAGAATCTTTAAGCAGTTTCATCAGATTGCGTAGTTGTGATACCTCCTGAACAAGTGAACTCTCATCGTTTGTTGTCACTGGTAGAAAGTGTTTCGCCGAAACAGAAACGTAGAAAGGTTTAAACAGTTGAAACAGCAGAAACGCTTGAAATGGCAGAAACAGTCGAAACGGCGGAAACAATACAAATTGTTCTTGGTAAACTATACAACGGTTGGGTAGAGGTTTCTCCGACAGTTACACTGCTATAAGGAATAAGGAGAGAGGCTGTATTGACGATAGGTACTTAAACGGCAGGCTTGAGAAGTGTAAATACAATATAGAAGAGTGGATGAAGAGAATGGTTAACAATTCTACTCAGGGACTGTAAATTCGCGTATTTACTTTTAAAGATGTGATATTACAAGTGTTTTATGGGTTTGATTGCAGTTTTTGGCTGCACCAATATTGAAGATTGTAGGAAGATGAACAAAAGATTTTATTATGGAAAAACACAGCTGTGTATGTGCAAATACAATCTTTGATCTGAATCTAATTTGTGAAAGATAGTATTTGACAGGCGACAGACATACAAACTTATATGAAAAATTAATAAATTATAAAGGATATTATATTGAAAAGCGATTAAATACTATTTGTAAAAAATTAGGCCTTTCTTCCAAGAGGATACTCAAGTATCCGATACTCATGTTGTGTACTCACGGCGTAAACAACAGCGCACAGACGTACACATCGCTACTGAAATAAAGAGACCCGCGTCGTCAACTGTAATGTTGTTATTTGGCGCAGTTATTAATATCTAGTTAAGATAGTTTTGAGAATTATCACAGGTGGCAGTGCTTGCACTATTAGGATCGAATGGTTACGACTGCACCCGAGGATAGCCGATTCATAAGTCATAGGTGTATATATGTGCAAATACAATCTTTGATCTGAATCTAATTTGTGAAAGACGGTATATGACAGTCGATAGACGTACATACTTACACGAAAATTTGAAGATTTAATGAATTTGTTCAAAATGGTGATATTTACTAGCGCAAATCAGTGAAAAATCACGGGATATTATAATTAATATATTTACATTGAAATTAATTAATAATTACAATAATTTTCCGTTAAAATATTTTAATATAGGTTGGTACCTTCCTACTTTTTGCTTGTCTGAATCCTTCACATTCTATTTTAGAAGATGCGCGTCATAAGGTGAAACCGGTTCTTTCATTAATAAAAGGTGGAAGAAAGTCATAAAGGTGTCTTAATCCACAAAAAAGATTTTTTTTTCTAAAATCCATCTATTTTCAAATGTATTTTTTTCAAATGTTTCTGGCGTTTAACTTTTAAGGGTATTCCAGACCAATTCAAATTATGGAGAGAGGGAAGGTAAATTTGTGTTTAATTTTGTTTAAATGGGTATATTTATAAATTACTTATAAGAGATGAGATGTTGAATGGAGGGGAGGCAATTTTAGATAATGCTCGATAGAAGAGAAGATATTTGTTTAGAGAAGGACAAACAATGTCTTAAAACTGAGGATTGAACCTTCCTACCCAAGAACTTGAGTTGACAACTCTAACAACTTCCGCCAAATCCCGATTGTATAAGACCAAATCCCGATTGTAGAGAAGTGAGTATATGTCCGCGTGTGTGTACATGATAGCCATCAAAACTTGATCGAATACATTGTCATCAACAGCGAGTATATCTGCTGAGTTTCAGCTAGATTGGATATTGGAAAATGGGTTAACTTCTACTTACAAGATTTGAATTCACTCTTTTAAAACTCTCTTCAAATTATAGGTAATCCGGTTAAAAACAGGACTGGAGGCCACTTCCTGATAAAGTGTGATAAACGCTTAGGTAAATTCGTAATAATATTTGACCACGTATCCATGCACCGGCGTTTGTCTTAATAATATATAATGAAGAAATGGAAAATGTTATATGAACACGTGTTCCCACATCCTGACAAAACATTGACATTTTACTAAAAGTTACACCGATTATATATTATAATACCTATTAATTCATTCGCTAATTGCCTGCAATCCCGTTTTTAACAGGATTAAGAATAAGTTGAAGATATTCTTAATAAATTAGCCATATTTTTATCAGTGAGTTTTCCTCGTGAGAGTGAAATTCAAAGAGATGTAAAAAAATAATTACATTAAAACGAAATTCCACCATAAATAGTAATAAAAGTCAAAATCATTCATATTTCAGGATATTTTTGAATTAGATTGATAACGGTAAAAAAATTATAACGAAAAGTGAAAATTCATGTAGTAAACGAGTTCCGCGATAAACCAGAATGCAGCTGTAAAATTAACCATAACTTCGTAAGAGTATTTCTAAGAGTGGAAACGGTAAAAATCACGTAGTTTTTTTACTACGTCGTCAAACCAGCCGCTCTCAGCAATCGTGATGCATCGGGCGGGGAGGTTTGCTGGCTCTGGCGGGGTGCGGTTGGGGTAGGGGAAGCAGCTTCCTTTACTATGCACAGCCTGATTTATCCTGCAGCCGGGCGGGGGCAGCGACCCCTTTAATAATTCACCCTTTGTGAGGCTGCAGCGCATTGTCTCTGGAACCGACGGCCGACCAATTATTTAAGCGACGCTAAATCCACTGGCCGCGCTTGCGAAGGCCTGCACGACCGAACTTTATTACGGAAATATTTATTGTCTATTATCAACGTACTGCAAGCTGTTTTGTCTGCGGACCGACATGGCATTTTAAACATATGGCATCGTTATTTGAGAAATGTTGGAGGGATGTGTGGTAGGGGCGGAAAAGAGGGAGAGGAATGTTGGAAGCACCTGACTATTCACATCTACCACTACTTCAATACTTATCTAATACGTCTGCCTCGACACAGGTGTACCTTAGTGAGACAGATGTCGATGAAATACCCGTAAACACTTTATATTGATAGATAAATAAATAAATAAATGATGTCATCAAATTTCAGAAAAATGCTTTTATGTCCACGTTTGTATGCGTGATTACTACCCATTGATAAAATGCATTGTCAACGACAACGAACCTATTTTCCGAGTTTTAGCTTGATCGGATATCTGGAAGTGGGTTAATTTTCACTTACAATATTCCATTTCATTCATAGATAAATTTAGTCTTTAAATCAAGAAAACATAAATCACAATATCGACGGAAAATAAATATTTTATTAGTAATTAATTACTCATCTATGAATTACAGCGTTGGCATAAAAAATACATATTATGTGTATTACAAGAATGAATGAAGTTACAAAAGATTTTTCTCCTTCCTAGACTAAATAATTTCTCGTTCCACTAGATTTTCATTTAAGGATATCTCTGCCAAAAAAACACCTTTATACTGCGTATAAAAACCCTCATATAAATGAGGCCGTATTTCATGAAATCGATACGATGACAGAGCTTCTGGCAAACGTGTTTAAAATCCGAGACCCGAGCTTTTAAACCGCCTGAGAAAAAAAACTCATTGAGTTTTCCCGACCTCTCCTGAAGTACCTACGTGTCTGGTATCTCTTAGAAAGGAAAAATTTAACGAGGAAAGGTTTCTCGCGCCACCGATCTAGAAACTGGCTACTGGAGGAGCAATGATTGCAGCTTTGATAGAAGTGGAGTTTTATTAATACCCCAAGGACATTATTAGTTTTAGATTCAGTGGGAGTTTTATATGATTCGTTCTCTTGTAGTAGGTTCCTCGTTTACATCTGCCTAATACTTTCCTGAATGAAAGTCTGATGAAGTTCATTTAAATTTGTAAGGTTTTATACAATTTTTCTTCTTCTTTGTGGAGGAGAGATGATGGAGGTGAAAGTGGGGTACTGATGTTTGCTTGGGACCGGCGGCGATTCATGATCTAACTAAATCATTCGGAGTTCCACATACGTATAGAAAAAGACTACGGGTCCAAGACAATAACGCCTTCCACACAAATTTTTTCCACATTCAGCTTCCCCAATACCATCAGCCTGACAATGCACCCAAATTGGGGATTCCATAGTCTCACTGGCTCCAGACGATTGGAAGCAGTTGGGACTCTCGTGCGGTATTCACATAAAAAATTAAATATCTATTACAATAGAAATTTATAGAACAGAATATATTATTTAATTATTGAATACAATATTAGCGATTCCTAAACGAAAATCTGAAAAATAAAAATCACAAAAAGATACTGTCACATCTAGGACTCGAACCCAGGAACCTTGCTTTGCCGGGTTTTTCTGATTTTTCTGTTTCAGATTTTCGTTTAGGAATCGCTAATATTGTCTTCAATAATTAAATATTACAATTTGAGGTTTTTCTTACTAAGTTATTACAAAAATAATGTATATATATAATATTTAATTACTCTTAAAGTAACTTAAAACATTTTTGTGTGTCTTCCAATATGTTAAGAATATTGAAATTATCGTAAAATAATCAAAAGCAAAAAAGTTATCAAATTAAAAAAATATTTATGGTAAACTGAGTTTTAATATTTTCGTTTGATTTTATCTTTGGAAGAACTAAAATTTCGTATTCTCCTTGAGGTCTAGCACGGACTATCGATAAAGCCCTATGTCAATAAGATATTGACGAAATCTGTCATCTATGGTCAGTTAGCGATATTCAGTACTGTAAACTGCATTATTACTATTAAAAAATTCTATATAATATCGTGTTTTATTCGACACCTCCAGTGCAAAGATAATGCGTTAAGTCTTCCTCGGGCATCCCTGATTTTTCTAGAATTCACTCTTATTAGTTAGTTAGTGTGATGTATGGTAATAAGTTGGGTATTCAAGCGATAGGTGGCACTAGTCAGAAAGCTTACTCCAGAGTCCGACAGATGTCGCTAGAGTGTAGCAATTGCCTGTGGGGTATCCTTGTCAGACTTCAAGCTTCTAGAAACAGAGAATTACCAACCCTCGGGTAATGAACAGTGTAGCTAAATCCAGACTAAATTATTGTAACGTAAATAACGCAATTATTGTAAAGAACCTTTTACTTTATTAAGAGTTACAAACACAGAAATCTGCAAGTAAAGGCAGAGACATAACAGAAACTACAACAGTCAATTACAACAGTCATAATATTTTTGCTCTGCATTTAAAATAATTACTAAGTGACAAAACACAAAAACCGGAAAGTTAACGATAGTGATTGCAGTTTGTGACACCAAGGACTAAAATCTATAAACTTCATATTAGTGATTTACCGTACCTACGGAGTGTAATCAGCAAAAACAAAAAATATAATTTAATATCACTAAGGTGTAACGCAGGTAGTAATTAAATTTACTTATAAAATGCATTGCAATATTTGCCCGGATCCAGTTATAACAGAAGAGTCAATTTTTGTGTGCTCTGCGTGCAAAGGATCATTTCATTTCGCCTGTGGAGGAATAACAGAGTACAGTTACCGTAGGCTCACTCAGGAACGACGTGCGCTACTGAAATGCAAACAGTGCAAACATTCGAAGACAGCAGTTGCGGCCACTTCTAGCACAGCGGAGACAATTAGCGGTAACGAACCTTTGGAGCCAGGTAGAAAAATGAACAATAAAGGACCGACGATCACCGCTCAGGCCCAAACAAACTTAGAAGATCTGCAAGGGTTAGTCATGGATATGACATCCAATCTCGAAAGGAAACAAAATGACATCATGGAACAAAACATTAAAATTTTAGAAAGCATTCAATTCATGAGCTCGCAATACGAGGACTTCCTAGCCAGGATCCGTGAAATTGAATCAAGGAACGAGGTACTTACAAAAAAGAACATCGATTTGGAAGCCAGGGTTAATGTACTGGAGGACCGTCTTGAATTCCAAGAGAGAGCTCTAATGGCCAACAACTTAGAAATCAGAGGAATCCCGGAAAATAAAGGAGAAATATTACAAGACGTCATCTTTAACATATGCCAAAAAACTAAGTCCAACATCCAAATCAAAGACATAGACGCTATTCATCGAGGAGCAAAAAAAATAAATAACAAATATCCGAGAGAAATAATAATCAAACTCAAATCGAATATGGCCAAGGAACAACTGTTAGCGGATGTGAAAACATTTAACAAAAACAACCCGAACTTGGAAGACAAATTAAATACCTCTAACATTGGTATTGCTGGACCGACTTCTAGAATCTACGTTTCCGAGCAGCTGACATTTCGGGGCAAGCAACTATTTTGGAAGGCTAGACAAGAAGCGAAAGGGAAGGGGTACCGGTTCACGTGGACACGTGCGGGCCAGATTTATGTTAGACGCGATACAGGTTCTAATGCAATATGCATATCTGATGAAAGCAAGCTTACAGCGATGTAATACAACGGAAAGAATCAAAATTTCGAGGTATGTACCGTCTCGCTCGTTGGCAGGTATATGCAACAAAGCGTTAACTCGGCGATACAGCGAAGCTATCAGTCCCCAATGTACTATCTACCAAGATGTAAAACGATTAGCGTTAATTAATTACTTCACTAAAAAATTGTACGAACACACCCCATCCCGCCCATTTAAACTTATTATTTTGTTACCATCAACATATAATAAATTGCTATCACGACGTTTCAGCGACTATAAACATTCTGCATTATTTTATCAAATGACTGTCAACTTATTTCCATACTCATCTATCTATGCAACTACATTGGGAATAGTCTTTAATTTTAATAACATATTATTTGAACGCTGTTTGATATTCTTCAGTCAACTAACTTTTAATTATGTTTGATTTACCTTGTGATACTAGTAACCATTCAGGTATATTCTGTACCTCGAATATTATTGATAGCTTGAATAAGTTAAAAAACTATGATTGGGGCTCCTACAGTCTAAAGATTATACATCAGAATATTAGGAGCATATCTAAACTTGACGATTTCCTAATTTTCTTAGATCAATTCAATAACGCATTCGATGTAATAATCTTATCGGAATGCTGGATAAATAAAGAATACACCTCAAAATTAATTAATAATTACTCAGAATATCACACTAGCATAAATTTAAATAAATCAAGTGGAATTGTAATTTACATCAAAGATGGTCTACAAACTCAAGTCGATGAAATATCACTACCACAAGCAAACTGTATGAAAATCGTATTGAACAATAACTTATGTATTTTCGCAATCTACAGATCACCCTCCTTCCAAAATATTGACACTTTTTTGAATTCCCTACAATCAATCATCAACAACTCAAAACAATTAGAACGGCAAATAATTTTAGGCGATTTAAATATTAACACGATTCCTGAGTACCATCGTCAATCCGATGATTATCTGTGTCTGTTAACGGAAAATGGGTTCATGCAAACAATTAACAGCCCTACTCGAGAACAGGGTTCAAGTAAATCTTGTCTTGACCACATTAACGTTAAAAAAATTAAACATTGCGACTCATTTGTTATTCACACCACAATTTCTGACCACTACACTACAGCTCTCTGTCTTAAAAATAAGCCTCCCACCGCAGCCAAAATTAAATACATACCTCGAATAAACTACCTTAACCTACTTGAGGACTTAAATTCAGAAAAATGGGAAAACGTTCTAAACCAAAGAGATACTGACTCAGCAATGACGGAATTCATCACCAAGTTACATGATTATATATCCAAACACACTAGTAAGAAACTCATATCCAATAAACAATTAAAACTTACACCATGGATCACCCCAGGCCTTGTCAAATCAATTCATAGAAGGAACCAACTACACAAAAAGGCGAAAAGTAGCCCAGAGAATAATATATTACAAACTCGCTATAAAAAGTATAGGAACTTGTGTAAAAAATTAATCATTTCAACTAAAGAAAACTATTTTAAAAACATTATTTACGAAAATAACTTTACACCAAAAAGGCTATGGGAAGCATTTCGCAATATTACTAAAACCAAAATCAATAAATCATCTGAAATTAAATCACTGCACATTGATAACACTATCACGTCAGACCTAAAAAAGATAGTAAATTTTGCAAATAACTATTTTACGTCAGTGGGAACCACTCTGGCACAAAAAATTCTCGATAAAATCAACACAACTGAAACTGATCTCGCTAAGGAAACAGGCCGTAATCCCGAGCATAAAATAGATAACATTCGAACTACGACACACGAAGTGATGAAAACTATTGACGAACTTAAGTCATCCAATGCGTGTGGCCCAGATAAGATCTCTACAAACCTGTTAAAAATTATAAAACCAGCCTTAGTATCACCCATAACGTTCATTTGTAATCTAAGTTTTAACTCTGGAAAATTCCCCAACCATTTAAAACAATCAATTATTATTCTACACCACAAAAATGGGGATAAATTACAGATCAACAACTACCGACCTATTTCTTTGATCAACTCTGTGTCTAAAATTATAGAGAAAATTGTTAAGAATCGGCTCACCCTATACCTAGAAAACAAAAACATTCCTTCCAATAATCAATATGGTTTCCGTCCTGGTTTAGGCACTGAAAATGCTATTGCTAAATTGACAAACATTATCTCTAATAACATAGATAGAGGTACAAAATGCATTGCGCTCTTCCTGGATTTAGCTAAAGCATTCGACACTATCTCTCATAAAATTCTGTTAAAAAAACTACAGCGCATTGGTATACAAGGACAGCTCTTCAATCTGTTGTGTAGCTATTTAGATAACAGGAGCCAAAGAGTGCTTATCAACGACACTATAAGCGATTCAGCTAATATTAAATTCGGCGTACCCCAAGGAAGTACTTTAGGACCACTTTTATTTAATATATATATTAATGATCTATGTAACAGTTCCTTTGCTGACCACATCATCACCTTTGCTGACGACACAGTTTTATTATATGAAGGCAAAAGCTGGAATGCTGTTCACAGTAAAGCAGAAGTAGGTTTAAATAAGGTTAAACAATGGTTAGACAACAATCTCCTCACTCTTAACTTAGATAAAACCAAATTCCTCCGTTTCAGTGCAACACAAGCAGGAAAACCAAAAGAAATATACAACATCCTTGTACACCATTGTAATGACCAAACCACTTGTAATTGCTTAAACTTAGAATGTGTCGATAGCATAAAATATCTTGGAATCATGATAGATAAATCTCTGAGATGGGACGAACATATAGTCTCAACTTCCATAAAGATCAGAAAACTTACTCATCTATTCATGGCTGTTAGAAATATTCTTCGCGTAAAAGATCTGAAACAAATGTACCATGCATTGTGTAACTCTTTGCTAGAATATGCATCCTTGGGATGGGGCGGCTGTTCCAAAACAATAATGGACCCTCTCGCAAAAGCACAAAAATCACTTCTAAGGGTCATCCTTAAGAAACCCTTCAGGTATCCCAGTGATTTATTATTTGGAGAGATGCGAGTTCTTGATGTACGGCAACTATACATAAGAAAAATTATTTTACACACACAAAAACACCGACACCAATATTCATCCATTGATCATCTCCACAACACCCGCCATGCAGGGAGGAATCCAGTGGTTCCACCTACTATAAACACATCACATGCCCAAAGACAATACTCCTACTTAGGGCCTAAATTGTTCAACATCATACCCGATACATGGAAACTGAAAAGTGCAAGCACTTTACGGAAATGGGTTAGCAATTGGCTTCTAGACATGGGGAGAGTCAAGAGCGAACATATGCTAACGCAATCTCACATACCTAATATGTACTAAAAAGTCTAAGTTATGCAAAAAAAAAAAAAAAAATATATATATGTATGTAGGTATATATATGTATGTATATGTGTGTGTGTGTGTATATGTATGTGTGTGTGTGTTACATGTGCACACACATATATGTGTGTGTGTATGTACACACACACATGTGTGTGTGTGTATGTACACACACACATGTGTGTGTGTATATGGATATGTATATATATGTATATGTATATATATGTATATGTATATATATATATATTTTGCTCTGTTTTTTATTATCCTTGTGATATAACGAGTGTTCTTTGATTCTTGTAAAATAACGACTAGCCATTTCAAATATAAATTTTGAAATTCCCTTGAAATGCTCTATACAAATACATTGGATATTCATATGTCATAATTTTATTCTGGTTTATAAATGGGTTTTTTTTCTATAACTTACTTATGGTACTTACTAAAAATTAAATAGTCATAAATACAATGTGAACTAATATGTCATATATTGATTTAAAAATGTGGAAACTCTATTATGCAATTGTTAATAATAATTGTGTAATTTCTAAAATGCAATTGTTATGTTCTACAAAAAGACCTGAAAAGAATTTCAAAATTGTGATCGTCTTCTGAATGCAATTATCGATGTAATTAAATGTAGTAATTCTTTGAAAAAAAAAGGACTTAACTCCTTATCTAAAATATTAAAATCCACAGTTCCGAACCCCTGCAACTACAGGAAGGTAGCGAGAGGTACCTAATGTACATAGGTACTCGACTCGTACCACAGCGCTTCGGCAGTTTGGCACTGTATGAGTGGTTTGGTATATTTATGGGCACTGTGATTAAACGTACTCGTGTTATTGAGGTTATTATTGCAATTTTGGAAACATATGATCACCTTACTTATTTTTTCTTTGTTGTATATATTTTTAAATTATGTATGTATTCTTTCTCATCTTAAATATTTGATAGAACATATCTCACTGTACCTTTTTACTATTTCCTTGTTAAAAATATTATGAACTGAATATACAATTTGGCTGTCCTGAAACGGGTATCATTCCCAGTTGGACAGACAAAGGATCATTTTGAAATGTATTGTAATATATATGTACATCTATGAATAAATGAAATGAAATAACAGTTAGTTACCATATTAAAGCATGATAATTAATTTGGTGACATTAATTTCAGGTAATCAAAATGAATTGATCTTTGTTCTGTATCCTCGGCGTTTATATAAGCCGCCATCCAGCCCGACACGATTGTCGGTTAATTGAAAATCGAAATGAAATTCGATTGTGTAATGAACTGTAGGCAATACGAACTGGAAACTGGAAATACCAACTATACCCTGGCCTCATTGATACTGGAAGTCGAGAGCTTAATTCCATTTTAATGCTTTAATCCATTTTTGCTGCAACACGTTTCTGGAAAATGATATTTTTATCAATTTATGTTGAAAAGCGAATAAATACTATTTGTAAAACTTTGGGCCTTTCTTCCACGGGGATACGATAGTATCAAGAATCCGATACTCATGTTGTGTACTCACGTCGCCAACATCTTGTCGTGCACAGCCGTACATACTGCTACTTAAATAACGAGACCCGCGTCGTTCTGTAATGTTGTTATTTGGCGCAGTTATTAATTACTAGTTAAAATAGTTTTGAGAGTCCATCATAGGTGGCAGTACTTGCACTATTGGGACCGAATGGTTACGACTGCACCCGAGGATGGCCGATTCATAGGTCCGGAGCCCATTTGTATTTCTAGTCCCCAGCAGAATAACTTATAGATTCAATCAGAACTGACATTTGGACTTTTATTGTAGTTATTTATTTTTCTTATCTATAATTTACTCATTGTAATCTTGAACGAATCAAGCATTTATTGACGACTCCAGTACACAAGTATATTTAATAACGAGTGATAAAACTCAAACAGTAATCCCAAACATTAAGAAATGTTAAACAAAAATTAACTCTAGGAACGTCAAAACTATCATGCTTTCACAACCTTTCATAACAATTGTTGTAGCTGTCATTCTAAGTAAATACTGCACAAGAGTCCCAGTCACTCCCAACCGTGCGGAGCCAGTGGGGCTATGGGCCCAATAGGGGCATGTTGTGAAGTTAAATGGAATGGGGAGGGGAAGAAGGTGCGACAGAGGAAAGGGAGAAGTACCTGGCTTTGCAGATCTGGTCCCCAAACAAGGCTAAAGCCATTTCAAGCAACGTATCAATACTGAATGGTGGTCTTTCACCAGGGCGAAACTAAGAGCATGCGCCGCAAATATATAATAATATACTATTTTTAATTAATTAATTGTGAAATAGCACATATTGGTAAAATAAAATTTACCTGCGCAAGCCGAAATTTGATGACGACCAATTTTTTTCAACTTGACCAAAAAATTACAATTTCGCATTTGATTTAATCGAAAACGAAAGATTAAAAAAAGTTTTACAATGTAATCGACTTCAAATGTGATGTAGATTCACCAGATTGTATTCAGAACACCTTGTATAATTAACTATATATACAAGCTTTATTTATATAATTCGATGTATTTTTAATGCATGAAAATTACAATTTTTATTTTACGTATTATGAAATGTATCTACCACCAGAGGCGCTACTAGTAGACTGGCCTTTTAATAGGTAGCATTGGTTGTAGGATCAACACTACTACAGGGTTTTCCAATAAGAGGTGTTATTTTAAATAGCCCGCTATTTCGGTAGATGTTACTTTTGAAGCTGTCATTTTTTGACATTTGACAAGTAGAAACTACGTCATTAATAAAATGGAACGATACACGCTTCAACAAAGCATTGAAATTATTAAAATCCACTTGAGTGAATCAAATGCAAATCATCTTGAGTGATGAGGCCCATTTCCACCTCGGTGGCTTCGTCAACAAGCAAAATTGTCGCATCTGGGGCTCGGAAAACCCAAGAATTATTGTTGAAAAGCCTTTTTATCCTCAAAATGTGACTGTTTGGTGCGGTTTATGGTCCGGCGGAGTCATTGGACCTTACTTTTTCGAAAATGAGGCTGGAGCAACAGTTACGGTGAATGGATTGCACTATCGAGAGATAATTAATTATTTTTTATGGCCGGAATTGGATGGTATTGATCTGGACAACATTTAATTTCAACAAGACGGCGCTACGTGCCACAAAAGCAACGAAACCATTGATATTTTACGATTGAATATCAAAATAACACCTCTTATTGGAAACCCCTGTATATTGTTGTCCGTCTGTGGACAGGTTGTCACGCGTCTATCGACCCGAACACGTGACCTGGATGAGTTTTTATTTGTTTGTTCGTTCCCCCTTCCGGCCAAATTATCTGATTTTCTTTTCTCGAAGGTTTCGTATTTATTAACGTTCTCTGTGATTTTGTCCTTTCACCGACCAAATTAGTACCATTCTTAGTTGTTCGAGGTTCACTCGAAAGCCCAGATTATTTATTTGTTTGCGTGACCGGAGCTTAGATTTGATGTTTATTATGAACATGCTCCTATTTCCGTAGCAAAAATCAATACAAAATAGTACCTACTTAGCTTAATGAGCATGATACTTACTGTTCTTCGAAAATTAGTTATTTCTTCAAATTGATTTATGCACATACAAAATGTTGACCTTTGATCAATGACGTTACTATCTACCTCCTTACAAGTTTTTATTTATTTTTTATAATATAATATTGATTACATTTTATGATTTTGACTGTCCAACTAGGAAGGATTCCTGTTTCAGGACAGTCAAATTTACAAGTTTCAAGTTATCCTAGATGAATACAGGATTTAAGACTAGCTAAAATAAGTATGTTAAAACGAAGATACATAAAAAAGATACTTAGAGGCGTTCGTGATTTCAAATTACATTTTTTAGTATCATTTCGGAATCAGTCCTGCCTTGATCCAACAACCATTTTGTCACTCTTGGACCGAAGGATGACAATTCACACAGTTTCAGCTGAGAGTGGATTTTATTATATATTTTAGGACCGAGATATGAGAATATTTTTTGATAAGCCGCTCTATTGCTTGTTGGAACGGAACGGTCATTCTTTCCCTTACTTCTGGTTTGATGTTTGTGTTCGGCTGTTTTCATTTTGTTTTTATTTTTATGAACATGGATTACAATTTTTTTATATAGCACTGTCGTACATCTAGTACATTAAGTATAAACGTGTTTTAAATTATCACAACTGATAAATGACCGTTCACCATACAATATTGGTCGTTTAATAGTTGCGTAAATTTAAATACGTTTATTAGTATGAATTTCCCCGACCACAACGATTTTGGGTAAAAATCCAGATTAATAAAAAATAAAAAAAAGCTTCGTATCCAATGACGTTACAATAAAACAAGACTTGCTATTGTCTCACAAACTTTAAATAAAATGCGACAAGTAAGAAACACTCTTATGTTTCTAGTAAATTCTTAATTCAAATGTTGTTAATTATGAAAAAGGAAGACATTCAAAGAATGTCTATATGTGTGCGTGTGAACGAAATAAACTATAACGGGCAGCGTTTTCGTATTTACGTTGCATACTACTTTCTACATCACGCGTGTGACTGAGATAACAACGCTTACTCGCTTACACTATACGAGTATAAGATGGAAACGGAATACTGTACAAGCCGACCTACTGCTCTTAGGTTGTCCTTTCTATACTTAAGTGTTGCTACGTTCGCCATATCACTTTCTCTAATGGCGCTGAAAATCTTCGGGAAAAAAACGAAATAATTGTATTGTTTTATTATAATAAAATTATTTGTGTGTATTTACTAATGCAATCTTTTTTTTGGTTTTACTAGTGTTTGCCGGTTTGCAGTGTGGCAGTTTAGTACTGAAACTCCGAAATCGGAAGCAATACAATTGTCTTGCATTTGGTTTGCAACTTTGAGATTTCTACAGCGCTTCTACATATTATATATTGCAACGTCATTGCTTTTGATCAATGACATTACAATACATATAGACTTTATTGACTAAAACAATCACCTAAAATGTGGCACTAAACAAACATTCTTATGTTTCGAGTTAATAAGGAAATTGAGTCCATTTCTTTTATTTTTTTTTATCAATGTTCGCATTCAAACTTAAATACGAGTATTTTTTTTTTTTTAAGTTTGTTTTAATAGTTAAATTAATTCTTAAAGTTTGAATTTTATTAAGCCCACCAAAACGAGCGGAATCCGAGCGGTAAGAGGCGGGGGTGGGTGTGACGTCATTCAAACTGTAAGAACCACGTCGCTTTAACATTTTGTATGAAAAAAAAATTTCTTCAATAAGGAATTCCAGTAATTTTTTTACCAATGTTAACCGTCTATTAGAATTGATGTTATTAAAAAAAAGAAAATTGATTGAGATTTCATAGTTAAATTAATATTTTAAGTTAGAATATTTGCTTTTCCCGCCCGGTACGGTATTCCGTCGCTATTTGTTGACTTGCCACGCGCGAATTCAGGACCACCGCGCAGAAAAGTAAAGACCAAAAGTAAAATAACGGTTTACAGCCCAGTTCACTGTGAGACTTTTCTGGGCGGCCGGCGGCCTGAAGTGTATCACATGTTATGTGACATGTATAATAATAAAAACTTCTAAGTTATGCAATAAACAACATATTATTATAAAGCACTATACGAATATGTATCTTTAGAAATCCATTTCATATAATAATAACAACAAATACGTACATATATTTGACAAACCCAAATAAACGTTTGGCCTATACACCTCTCTCATCTAAACCGACCGTCTCTCATGTAATAGAAAGAGATGCACCATAGGTGATCCGTTGTACGTACAAGTCACGACACATGTGACGTCAGAATTCTTTCGACCAATCGTGGAGCGTATACAGTCGCTATTGAATGCTTTTTCAAGAACGTTTAACTAATTCTATGAATAATAATATAGAAATATATTTATATATTTAGAATCGATATTTTTTGATCTACATGAACATATTTTTTATAAGTCAAAATATTTTTCACTCAACTTCCTTATTCTTAATTCAAACGTTATTTCAGTATGACAAAGATAGACATACAAATAATATGTGTGTATGGTCGAAATAGATAAAGGACAGGGCAGCGTTCACGTGCTCAAAAGTTGCGGGGAAAAGTTGTGCTTGAAATACACACACACTTACTCGCTTACACTAAAATTAATACGGAACGCTGTAGGCGATGACTTACTGCCAGTAGGCTGTCCTTCTTATACGTGTGTGTCGCCACGTTAGCTATCTCACTTCATTTCATTTCTTATGTCTTGTAGCCAAAAGCCTTTTCAATAATTGTATTTATTGAAATAATAAGTTATTTGTGTGTATTTACGAATGAAATCTGTTTATTGCTGGTGACAGTTTGTCTGATGAACAAACTTATATACAGGGTGTCCGGTGGTAAAGTGCAGTAACTTCGGGAGGTGATTCTACGTGATCGTAGGAGTAAAAAAGATAAATAACTTTTTCTGAAATTCCAACTTTTAGATGTACTTTTAAGCTAATAACGAAAAATTTCTCCGACGTACCTAGACGGCATTATTTTTTTCGTCGTTGCCAAATCTACATCCCGCGCCCCCCCGGTAACTAATCCCCGCTACCCCCGGCACCCGAATTCAGTCGGTCAGCTGGTAAACTGTCCCCCGCACCCCCTCCTGCACCCCCCGCTATTAGTAAATTGTGCTTTAAATGTAATGTGTCACAAAATTTGACGGGCGGAGTAAACAACTTTGAAAATTTAATTTATCTAAGAATTTTTGAATTCGTTCACTAGATTTATTGTTTGTTCTCTGCGAACTTTTCATTTGGTTTGAATTTTTGACAGATGTGAAGAGAACCCCGTACAATTTAGATGTCGGTACGTGTTTTAGAGGTATAATGGTTATGGTGCTGATTTTATCAAAATCAAATTTTATAATATTCTTATTATTATTATAATTTACAAGTACAAGTATATTACATTGGATTTATTAATATAGACGTTGTACATTATAATGATTTATGATCAATAAGATGGATCAAGGAAAAAAATATTTATGAGATGTAATATTTTTGGTATGCCTCGTTATTCTGCTGTGTCATTCGTGTGGAAAACGTTCTTTTTTTTTAAATGATTTTCGGCTATGTAATCATTGTTTTTTCTCACCTATAAAATTATGTCCCGTCTTTCCGGTTTATAAAAAAAGGTCTGATTTTTCGGATTGAAATTTTCAAAAAATCCCCAGGGTTTCAAAAATACGATTAAAAAAATAATAATAATACAGAATGTCTTAGAATATTTTCCTTAACCGAAAAAAAAAATTAAAAAATATGATGCAAGTGGCCTATTAGTAAAAAGCGATGAAATTATTTAAGTGTTCAATGAGTTATTAATATTTTTTATAATAAAAAGTGTAACGTGATTTTAGTGCAGTTCTCTTTTTGAATTTGGTAAAATATCAAAACATACGGCGAACTCTGTGTTGTTATTGTTTACAATTCACATGCGGTTTCCATGGATACGCGCCACTCACAAATATGCAACGTTGCCACGTTCACACTTGCGAATTTATCGGGTAAGTTTGCACCTACACTATGGCTTTTTAGCAGGTATGTCTTTTTGTATGAAAAATAAAAAATTGGAATTTCGGAAAAAGTTATTTATCTTTTTTACTCCTACGATCATGTAGAATCCCCCCACGAAGTTACTGCACTTTACCCCCGGACACCCTGTATTATATGATACTGAACGCAATAAATTTCAAGTATGTTCACTGGACCTAGTTCAGTGAAAGCACGCGCGTTGTCAAAGTAACCCATCTTTAACTTTTAATTCATCTATGTTTCCGATCGATAAATCCCTATGTCAATACGATATTGACGAAATACGTCATCTACAATCAGTTAGCGGTATTTGTGAGCACGGTCAGAATATGATTCTGATAGACGGTTGACAAAAGCCGCTACTTTTAGCGCGGCCTCCAATGTGTCGGATAAGCTGTCAATATGCACGACTTTTTTTATAATGTCGTTCGTTATACAAAATAATAGGCTAATTAATAAATGGAAGTGATTAACTAAGCTTTAAGAACTGAAAGAAATCGTATACAAGATCCATAGACCATAGACGAACCTAAGATACGATCAATTGATTCCGTTCCAGCTTTGAGAAACGAAAGTTGTTAGTTATGTTATGATTGAAATTTATGACCACATGAACTAATTAAATCTCTTTTTAGTGTGAAAAAGTATATGCGGACTGCCAACATATATTAAAGTTAATATTTCAATTCGACATTGTCAATTGATTCGTATATTTAACTTTTACGTAGCCGTCTTGACGTTTAGGAATGTCAACTCAGAGAGATAGAGAGATGCGTCAGTGTATATCGATTTTGATTTATTGCATTACCAAAATCGGTCTGAATATCAACCATCGGGAAATCGGTAAAAAATCATCGGTAGTTATAGGTAGTAACCCCCTGGTGTAATATCACCATTCAGGAACGAAACGAGCGTGAAATGCTTTAGCAGTGTTTGGTGAGCGAACATGAATAGCCAGTTACTTCCCAACCGTACTTGTTATAAATTAGGGTCCTTTTAAATTAAAGTCCGTTATTTTTGAGATCAAACTGAATTATTTTATTCAAAAATGAATACACTTTCACATAATATGACTAGGCACTTTTTACAGTAAAATACTCTAGATACTGGCCAGGTCCTGTGATTCTTTAGGAAAGGTGAAACCTTGGGTTGTTTTTGAGCAAGAGAGCGTTTTTAATGAAACCTAACCTTTTATATGAAAAAGACAGTTGACAAACCTCAATTCAAAAGGCCACAATACAGGAATTGTCCTTGCCGACGCGATTCAAATACAAACAAATAGCAGAGGCGAGAACCTTTCATATATACTATAACCTAACCTTCACAGATGGCACTAATGGTATCTAATTGATCCAAAAATAATACAGTACTCTGCCCATCTCTTTTATTTCCCTTCTATTTTCAACCTCACAAAATACTCCGAGTAAGGACGCCATAGTCTCCCTGGCTTCGAAAGATTAACATAAAAGTGGGAACATTAAAAAAGTTAATTAAGGAAGAATTGTATGGTTTTCCACCATTCCATCCTTTCTAGTGGTAAATGCATAGTAACTAGGGCTGTGTACAAAATAGTCATTCATAAACAACCCTCTACGTAGGCACGCCCAAGTATACCGTTATAATGACGTCCATTTTAAGGTACGGAATTTGGAAACTCGCTTTATATTAATCAAGAGCTGCCGCTCTCCAATTCTGGAAATATCCATTTACCGATATTAAATTCATGGCGCAATGCATGTCCCCTTGTACACAGACCCAGACCCATACCCCATAACTAGACCTATACCCAAACCCACATTCAGACCTATACAAAGACCGCAGCCGGTACACCAGCCGCGAGAGTTACCCGATGTAACCACAGGTTCGAGGTTTGGTACGTGTTTCAGATCACTGCTCTACAGATCAATTTAACACTAGTTATAAGCACACAGTCTTACTTATAAATATTACTTAATACGTCGTCGAAGCGATGATATAGATATACGAGGAAGAAGGCCGTATACTACTCGAGGAAAACAATGTTAGCGATTTTGAAACGAAAATTTGAAACAGACAAATCAGTAAAAGATAAGACTCAAACCCAGGTCTTTCGCCTTGCGGGTGGTGCTCTAGAGCACGATCATTTTCGCATTTCGCGTTTTGTTGCTAACTTCACTTTTAATGTCATTGTCCCGGTCTGTTTTGAATTGCATTAAAATTCGATCATTTCGATTATGTTTATTATATTTCTATTAAGAATATACCTCTGATAGTGCTGCAAATGGGTATTACTGCTTTTTTAAATTTCGATACGCGACCGATTGACATTTGCCAAATCAACCAGATTCTTAAGAAAGTCCGTCTATCTACGTCTTACAACGATCGTAATACGTTACGATCAATGACTAACCAGTTCTTATCCTCCTGAGTAAGATGGACAAACTTTAGGTACTTTGGATTAATATTGAAAAATCTAATATAAAGATACCATGGACAATTGGACAGCCAGCCGCATCAATCTATCCACTCTGGAAGAGCTAGGCATCCAAAATAGGCTGTCAACTTGACAGTTGACACGTGGGACTTAGCGGGGGTGCCCGGGTTCATAGGGTGAAGTGAGGTGGATGGGGTGAGATGTGTCCATGTCTTGGCGGCGGACGTCAGCTTCGTGGCGGGCCAGATCGGGTGAGACGGGTAGAACATTTGACTTCTTTTCCGGATTTTCTAGATCCATAATCGCCTTGCAGCGCAGTGGGAGGGATGGATCCATATGTCACTCCCGGACACAAGAAGCTCAGAATCCTACCCACCACTCATAAGCTACGAGAATCTAGCGTCATTGATCTCTTCAGCACCAGTGCAGAGTAGAGAAACAAACGCACGCCCAACATATGTACACGGTTTTTAGGTACATTTTTCCAATGAGAACGGGTCGCTTCTAAGACTCGTTCGCGAGTTCAAAAGCTCTGCTGTGGAACGATTTGCCAGCCTCTGTTCCTAAAACATGGATCTTTTCAAGATCCATGTTCACTCCAACCTTTTCTCAAAGAGACTCTCCACACAGCATCCGCATAGATGACATGGGTTCTGAGGGAAATTATCTTCCTTACGTGTGGAGTTATTGTAAAAAAAAACAAAGTACTACCTTTTCAACTATTGTCAAATTTCGTCAACCGAGAATATTTGCCTTTCAAATAAATAAGAAAAAAATCAATTCTATACTCAGAATATTCTGATTGATATGAAGAATTAATACACCCTACATCTCTGGACTATGCATCCCGGAAAACACTGGTCTGAGGCAGTCAACTCTTAGATCAGCAACATCATCAGCTGTAGGCAGACTGATGGAACATAAGCGCAAGCCAAATACTAAGTTTGCGATTACCATCTGTGCCGAAGGCTTGGAATAAACTTTATCCATAACAAGTCCAACAGAATTCAGGACTAAACTAAAAACTTACCCTTTTAAGCTTTCATACACTTAAATTAAATATACCATTCCTGAGAGGAAGTCCAATTATATCCAATTTTCCAATTATGTCCTAAATCCTGTATCTAAAATTCGCTATTAAACAATTAGTTAATGTTAATTAAGTGTTAATCACAAGTGACCTACCAGGTAAGTATTGTACTGTATATTATCTCCATACATAGTTAGTAGATCATTGTAGAAGTGTATTATATATTTGTACAGCGCCCTTGAGGTGATTTTGCACAAAAACGGCGCTATATAAATCATCCAAATATTATTATTATAATATTCTATAAAAATGAAAGACAAAATTCTCTCTCCACGCTCATTACAAAATATCGATATTCGATAATTAAATTTAAAGTTCTACGAATTCAGGTCAAGTTATATTTGTTACCACATCGTTAATTTCAGAACAGTCGCCTAAATAGGTCTACATCATATTGAGTTTATCAAAATGTGAATTGAATTCAAGTCCCGGCAAGCCCCTCGACTCAAAAAGCACTTAGGGGAATATTTTTCCCAATTTAAGGTCACTAATTTTCCGAGCGTAGCGACGTTTTCCCCATTGTCGGGGGAATTTTTAAATTGCAACTCTCAGGGGACGAGCACCAGAGTTTTGCATAGAGAAGTAAGTAATTAGATTATTTTATATTAATATCGCGCGAAATGGGCACCTCTTTTGCTTAAGAATTTGCCACCGTTGTGAAATAAAATAACAGAAAAAAAAAGATTTTTTAAACAGAATCTGTTTGTGGCAGCGTGATTTTTTGTTGCTACGTTGTTTGGTTTTGGGAACAAACAACGTAAGAGTCAATATGTTCGATTTTCGGAACAGATACGGTCTCATAGAAATCATTGCGTCTCCCTTACCGTCATAGTTAAAAATATGAACTAAACAATGTTAGAAAGAGAAAAAACCAGGCTTCGTATTCAAATTTAGAAGTTAAGCAAAGAATATTTTAAATGTACCCCTCTATGAAACCAAAAGTTCCTTCCGAAATTTGAGAAAAAATTAAGAATTTTTTATAAATTATAACAAATTTAAATGACAAAAAATTGAAGTGGCAACATTGACTGATTAAAACTAATAGGTGGCAATAATGTTATTATAATAAAACATTAAAATATGTGTTTTTTTGTTATAGTTCAATGTTTAGACGAAAAAACTTAATGTCAGCCATTTTTAAAACTTTTAATGTTTTATTTCAAAAATTTTATGTTTATATCTAATAATAAAATTATAAACCGTATTTTGTTACCTTCAAGCACAGTTTTTTTTTGTCAGAAATATGCCATTTATTAAGATTTTATTGAGAAGCAGAAATTTTCCAATTTTCTGACAGCATCTTTAAGAAATGTAACAGTCAATATGCCAGAGGCTTGAAGGGTTAAAGAGAGAGAGAGAGAGAGTTCGCTTTCAAAGTTATGGTACTTAATTAAAAAAAATAACAATGTATATGTATTAACTGTGGTGATTTCCGACAAGTGCCCGATGCCAGATCTTATCAAAGGCTTAAGAGATATCCACACAACAGCGGTTTGAGTTTCTCCAAAACGTTCCAAGTACCGACCGCAAATATGCGTCACATACCCGAGCAGGGCCTCTATTCTCGATGAAATTTTGACGTATGGCATATGTAAGTATCTAACTTCGACGAGACTCAAGAATAAGAATTTCGACCAATGTACTCCTACGTACTTTCGATCGTGATTGCGAGCGGCCTGGTTTGGAGAATCGATACCCTGATCACCACACGATCGGTTTCGTCGCAATCCATATTGCCGATCGCAAGATGTTGCTTGTTGTTCTTAAGATGTTGTTTGTTGTTCTCAAGGGATGCGGGCAATTTGTTATTAACCACCCTTTCCAATAACTTTGAGACTATTGAAGTGAAGGCCAAGAGGCAGTAATTGAAAGGATCAGAGAGGTCCTCCTCCATTCGAATTTAATCTTTATTTTCGTGAATGAACGCAAATCTCGGAAGTGGAAATTAACAAACTTCCCGACATCTGATCGAGTCGAAACTCACCCTAGTGTAAGACCACCATTCAGAATTGAAACATTGTTTGAAATGGCTTTGGCCGTGTTTGTTGACAAGATCTGAATATCAATAGTACTTCCCCACCTTTCTCTTCCACATCTATTTCCCATCCCCGCTACCTTCAGCCATGCAACATACCCCGAATGAGGATTTCATAGTCTCACTGGCTCCAGACGGTTGAGGACAGTTGGGACTATTGTGCGGTTTCACATAACAAAATTCATGGTGGCAATCACGCATACACACGCCAACATATTCTATAATATACGAAATAAATGTCGGTCTTATGCAATCGGGATTTGGCTCAGTTCCAGCGTTTTCCATTCCAGGGGGAGGAAGGTCCAATCCTCACCTATCGATAAAAATAGAAACATTGTACGTCATCTTTCCAAACGAATTTAGAATGAAAAAATGACGTGTGTTTAGTGAGTTTTAGCTTGATGTGATGTCGGGAAATGTCTTATATTCCGCTTCCAATATTTGTACTAAACGTCCATCATTGGGGATGGGTGGATATTGTTTTATAAATTATTTAATGTTGGAAGTTTTGTAAAAAACAGAATCGTACAAAAATTCAACTCAAGAAATGTTAACAGAATACTAAAATAATGTCATATTCCGGAATAAATATCACCAAGGAAGCATGTAGAATGCATTCAAAGTACATAGTAATAAAGTGTCGCCATTATTTTGATGGAGTCGTAAAAAGAAATGCGAAGAAGTATGAGCTAGAAATGAGATTACATTTCTCCCCTTCTTTCCAGACCAAAAATAAAACGCAAGTAGTATTAGTAGATATTAGTTTGCTATGCTCGTAACGAAATATCAAAAGGGAATAACATTTTTTTCTTTTACATAATAATAATTGAATTACATTACCTCCACACAGGAAGCCTTAAGAGAAAATATTTTTTTGAAATTATGTCATCTTTGGGGATGCTGTGTGGGGGTTTTTCTTTGAGGAAAGGAATGAGAAGAAGATCTGGGAAAGAAAATGGTATGACGGTAAGAATCTGGGGTTCAGTGTGTCCAAGAGGGACGGACGTTTGAATTTGTAGCGGCAGCTACTAGAATAATACTTGGTACTCCCTCGAAAGATCTAGAACATCGATACATTCAACCCGCATCACATTGGAAAGATCTAGAACATCGATACATGCAACCCGCATCGCATTGGAATGATCTAGAATATCGATACATGCAACCCGCATCGCATTGGAAAGATTTAGAACATCGATACGTGCAACCCGCATCGCATTGGAAAGATCTAGAACATCGATACGTGCAACTCGCATCACATTGGAAAGATCTAGAACATCGACACATGCTACCCGCATCACATTGGAAAGATCTAGAACATCGATACATGCAACCCGCATCGCATTGGAATGATCTAGAATATCGATACATGCAACCCGCATCGCATTGGAAAAATCTAGAACATCGATACATGCAACCCGCATCGCATTGGAAAGATCTAGAACATCGATACGTGCAACTCGCATCACATTGGAAAGATCTAGAACATCGACACATGCTACCCGCATCACATTGGAAAGATCTAGAACATCGATACATGCAACCCGCATCGCATTGAAATGATCTAGAATATCGATACATGCAACCCGCATCGCATTGGAAACATCTAGAACATCGATACGTGCAACCCGCACTGCATTGGAATGCGATGCCCAAACTTCTGTCATTGTAATGGAAAATGTTGCTTGTGCAATGATGTGAGGACTTAGCTGGTATAGGAATGGACCCATGACGCGAAGACTGCGTGGGGTCCCGACGCATTTGTCCACTCAGCTACTTTGATTGATTTGATTTTATGGATTCTTTCGTAATCCTCTAATACCCTTTCATGTGTCTAACTAACTAGTACTGCGGCTCATTTGGCCTTATTACTATTACCATCTCATGGCGGTATTTATAAGACTGATTTTACGTTACATTAATGTGTTTTATGAGAAAAAATTCTTATCAGCCTAAAAGTAAATCATAGAGATGAATTTCTTTTATAATCATAGTGCGTAGACTGTGTAAATATTACGCGTTTTCGCTTATGCCAAAACTCTTTTTCTTAACATACAATGTGTTGTCTTGTAAAACTTTTAATATGATATTTCAAAGCACCATAGTTCACGATGAACTTAAAAATGTGAAACTAAAGGTAAGACGAAAAGCGAAGTGAAATAATACGTTTTAGAAGTACCTACCAGACTGTTCTCTGAACATAACTGTTCAGGTATGCTCTTTCAAAGCTCCCGAATTGCATGCTGAAAGTTGCGCAAATTTCATAATGCCAGAGTTCACCCTTTGATACTATTGACACTTCAGCACACAGATTTTAAGATTTTTAAAATGATTTTACATAATAATTGAAAAGATTCATAAGAAGTTCAGGATGCGTCCAGTTTATAAACATATATACAAACATCTTTCTACGGCCTCTGCCTCTGACTTGTATATGCCTATGCCCATGTTAAACTTCAAGTATTCAACCAAAGTCCATATTATATGCACCTTCTTGTCCTAGATACAGCACCTCACAGCAACTAATAGTGTCAGCTTGTACTGACGCTATGTGCCATGTGCTATCTGTCCTATTCTACACATATGAGGGCTGTTCGGAAAGTAGCTACCGTTTGGGTACAAATGATAAAACCCGCAAAGATACAAATATTTTATTAAGTGCTAGTTTTTCTATGAACAGAATACAGAAAGCGTCCGAAAAAGTGTGTTGTTAATTTTCTCTTATTTAATAAATCAAATCCCTTAATATCTTGGGAAAATCTGGAAGATTTGTAAGTAAATACTTAAATACCTACCGATTAATGAATTATACAATTTGTCCAAAGAAACGTCAATACTCTTTCTTCAATAACTTTCTTTAGGCAGGTAGAAAAGTTGAAAAATAGTGGAAATCTGTAGTTTTAAGAGGCATGGAGTCAAATATTTTCATTTAATTATTTTAGACAATATTAGCGATTATTAAACGAGAATTTGAAACAGAAAAATCAGAAAAAGATACGGGCACATCTAGGACTTGAATCCAAGACCCTTGCCTTGCAGGGGCACCGCGTTACCAACTGAGCTAATGGGATACTATTTCCTTGGGTCATATTTAACTGTATCATACTTCGAATAAGAACTAACAAAATTATCTTCATTTTCGCACACCACATTTTTATTGGCTGCTATCTTTATGTATAATCGATATTTTTATGAATAATTTGTAGAGTGGCACTCCGGCAAGGCAAGGGTCTTTGGTTCAAGTCCTAGATGTGACTGTATCTATTTCTGATTTTTATGTTTCAAATTTTCGTTTAAGAATCGCTAATATTGTCTTCAATAAAAATATATATTTTTATCCATGTATCTGGTTACTTTTTGAATAGCCCTCGCACTCTGCATATGTATGCACATTTTAGTAAGACCTAACATAATATGTATATTATGCTATACATATAAGCTTCGTTGCAACGCGTTGGAGGGAGGATTGTTAAAGAGGGAGGGGGAAGGAGATAGGGAAGGGGTCGGGTGGCAGAGGGGCTAGATAACAACCAGGTCTTGAACATACTTTCAATTAAAATTTAATTTAATTGCTCTTAGTACCTTTCTACAGATTGCGTTATAAAATTGTTATATAATTATTGTTATACTTTATAAATTATCATGAATAATTTTTAAATGCATTTATTTTAATTTAAGTTTGGTTTTCGATAATGAATGAATCCAAATCTTGAAAGCGGAAATTAATCCACTTTCCGACATCTGATCGAACTGAAATTAGGCAAATAGGCTCGTTGTTGATGATAATGCATTCTGTTAACTTTTGATGGCAATGACGCGTACACACGCTGACATATACGCATTTATCTAATACACTAAATAAATGTCGGACTTACCCAATCGGGATTTGACTCAGTTGTTAGTGTGGTTGCCTCCAGTAGGCAAAAATCTTGACAAATCATTTCCAGTTTCCAAATAGTTGTCACAGTGGAAAAAATGGTCGTGTAGATTTAACAGGGACAAGTATATTAATTTATTTTAATTTTATTTATCAATATAAAGTTTTTTTAAATGTGTTTTTCGACATCTGTCTCACTAGGGTACACCTGTGTCGAGACAGACGTATTCTGATACTTAAAGAATATTTACATGCATAACTAAACCAAAACACAAATTATACATAGCATTACAAATAGCATTTACCATTTCAGGGCTGTCTACGAAGTTATTCAGTAAACAAAAAGTAAAAAATATAATTTTTTTCGCTCTCCGGGTAAAAAGTAGCAAACGTTTTGGATTTCATGTTAATGTTTTGAAAAAGATACCATTATTTACAATTTGAAACAATGTCGTTTGATCAACACATTAATTCCATAATGTCGTAGTCGCCGACAAATTGGATATACAAAAGCAAACAATCATCAGCGTATCATCCAAAGAATACTAGTTTAATTTCGCACTTTGTTCGCGTAATGAAGGCGAGAATGGGGTGTGTTTGAAGTTTCTATCGCTGGAATTTGTAGACGGTTGTGGCAGGGGGTGCAGTAGGGGGGCGGGTAGGGGAGGCAGACGGGTCGATAGCGCCCCCCTGCCGCCGCCCCCCGGCGCCTAAACCGCCCCCCTCCGGCAGACACCCCTTGCACGGTGGCAACCTCAAACGTTGATGCGATATAGATGGGGAATGCACTAAGGTCGTATGGTCGTATCGCTGATGGCTACGTTGTAACTGAAACTTCCCCGTCTTTCTCATAAACGATGTTTGTAACTGGCAGATTGGTTAAAATGGAGCTCTCAGAAGCAAGAACATAAAACTTTATCTAAGATGTAGGCATACGCTAATAGCTCCGTTGTAATCTCTTCCGCTTTCTCATAAGCCACGTTTGTAACTGAAATACGAAACCACATAAAACAAAATAATAAAATAACATATGAAATTTATAACTAGGTTGACTAGAAATTTAAAAGCATTAAAAACGTATTAAACTGTTATATTTTGTCTTTGTTGGAAGTCAACTTGAGTACGATTCTCTTGTCTGGAATCTGCATTACAATATTCATGTACAATCTATTTTGTCTTTGTTGGGAGTCAACTCGAGCAAGATTCTACGGTATGTAATCCGAATCACAATATTTATGTACAAGCTATTGAAGGAATACAAAATAAATTCTTATGTTTTCCATGTTTTGAAATGGGTATTAAAGCTATGTTGTTAAACTACAAGATTTTCACTTTATATAAATACTTGGTATTTATATATACAACCCTAAGAAGGAGAAACAGAAAAGGAAGGATGAAGTAGCTACCTAGCTATTAAGCCGAGATCTGCAGCTCACAGAGGCTGTAAAGGAAGGATGGAGTAGCTACCTAGCTACTAAGCCGAGACCTTCAGTCCATAGAGGCTGTAAAGCCGTGCATGCTCCTATAAAAGAAAGGGAAGGATTAAGTAGCTACCTAGCAATAAAATCGAGACCTGCAGTCCACAGAGGCTGTAAAGGAAAGATGAAGTAGCTAAATATCTACTAAGCCGAGACCTGCAGTACAGAGAGGCTGTAAAGGAAGGATGAAGTAGCTAAGTAGCTATTAAGCCGATACCTGCAGTCCACAGAGACTGTAAAGGAAGGATGAGGTAGCTACATAGCTATTAAGCCGAGACCTGCAGTACAGAGAGGCTGTAAAGGAAGGATGAAGTAGCTAAGTAGCTATTAAGCCGATACCTGCAGTCCACAGAGACTGTAAAGGAAGGATGAGGTAGTTACATAGCTATTAAGCCGAGACCTGCAGTACAGAGAGGCTGTAAAGGAAGGATGAAGTAGCTAAGTAGCTATTAAGCCGATACCTGTAGTCCACAGAGACTGTAAAGGAAGGATGAGGTAGCTACATAGCTATTAAGCCGAGACCTGCAGTACAGAGAGGCTGTAAAGGAAGGATGAAGTAGCTAAGTAGCTATTAAGCCGATACCTACAGTCCACAGAGACTGTAAAGGAAGGATGAGGTAGCTACCTAGCTATTAAGCCGAGATCTGCAGCTCACAGAGGCTGTAAAGGAAGGATGGAGTAGCTACCTAGCTACTAAGCCTAGACCTTCAGTCCGTAGAGGCTGTAAAGCCGTGCATGCTCCTATAAAAGAAAGGGAAGGATTAAGTAGCTACCTAGCAATAAAATCGAGACCTGCAGTCCACAGAGGCTGTAAAGGAAAGATGAAGTAGCTACATATCTACTAAGCCGAGACCTGCAGTACAGAGAGGCTGTAAAGGAAGGATGAAGTAGCTAAGTAGCTATTAAGCCGATACCTGCAGTCCGCAGAGACTGTAAAGGAAGGATGAAGTAGTTACATAGCTATTAAGCCGAGACCTGCAGTACAGAGAGGCTGTAAAGGAAGGATGAAGTAGCTAAGTAGCTATTAAGCCGATACCTGCAGTCCACAGAGACTGTAAAGGAAGGATGAGGTAGCTACATAGCTATTAAGCCGAGACCTGCAGTACAGAGAGGCTGTAAAGGAAGGATGAAGTAGCTAAGTAGCTATTAAGCCGATACCTGCAGTCCACAGAGATTGTAAAGGAAGGATGAGGTAGCTACATAGCTATTAAGCCGATACCTGCAGTCTACAGAGGCTGTAAAGGAAGGATGAAGTACCTACCTAGCTATGAATACGAGCATAGAGGCTGCAAAGCCGTGCATGCTCCTATAAAAGAAAAGGAAGGATTAAGTAGCTACTATTGGCTATTTTGTAGTCTTGTTTTTTATGTAGATTAGACTATGAACTCTTTTATACAACAGATTTCTCTATGATAACTTGTATTATTACACACTTATTGTTGTACCCCTGAACAATTTACCTATAACAATGTGTACTTGTGAAAACCTCCAAGGCGTGAATAAATAAATAAATTCTTTCTCCTGCCCTTCCTCTTCAAACTATTGCATACAAAATCTACCGGTTAGTAACCGAGTAGACGAACGCGTTGGTTTCTCACCCAGACCTTGCGGGTATCGTCTGCTAAATACGTCTTCTATAGTTGCACAAGCAACATTTTCCGACAATCATGATAGTAGTAGTAGATTTTTAAATGTTGTCAAGTTATTCGTAACTTGGAAATGTTTTTACTATGTGAAACCTGCATTAAGTTATTTACTGGAAGGTTTCAAAAATAAACCTTGTGACAACCCCAGCGCCATCTATATATGAAGAGTATTAACATAAAAGAAAATTGAATATAAATTTTTATATCGAGTTGCAGTTCGAAGGATAGACGGGAAAAGACACTCAGTTGAAAGGGAATTTCGAAGATAGGGAGAATTGATAAAAAAGTTTATGGACATAGATTTATGGAGAGTAAAGACGTAGTGGAAATGTTAGAATATTCGATAAAATTCGTTAGATACGGAATTTCTAACGAATTCTTATAAAGATTTAAAACAAGCATTATTGGCATAGAATAAAGAAGAACATAAGAAATGCCATGTGGGAGTGTTTCATTATCTAAAAGTCTGAGGATTCTCCGTTAAATTTGTTTAAGAGGAAGCTACATGCCAAAAATGTGTATATTCTTGGTATACCTTATATTGTAGGTAATGGGCATTAAAATCGCTTGACAAACGGAGTCTAGAAACATTCGATTTCAAGCACAAAACTTGTTTTTCATTTATTTTGTAAATAATTTTATAAGAAAGCAATAAAGTTAATCAAGTGAAACTCTAACAGATAATCTTAGCTATAATATCGACGGGTTCCGGGCTATTTGTATTAACCGACATTTTTTAAACTTTACACAAGAGCAGTTTAAAGTTTCGATGTTTAGAAAAAAAAAAATAACTTTAGCAAATCGCATTATTTTTTTAAAAAGAAGGATATTACTGTTTTTATAACATATTCCCCATGTTCGGATTCATTTTTTTCTAATATTCCTATTTTTAACGAAGATAAATGTCGCTTAATACAAAATGACCTATATTTTACTTTTTTTTGTTCCAGGCTAAATGACTTAACCGCCTATGATTATTGTTTCTTATTCTAGGCTAAATGACTAAACCGCCAAGGTTTATTATTTCTTGTTCCAAGCTAAATGACTTAACCCCCTAGGCATGCAAATAATGGCTCTAAGCTAAGTGCTTTAATCAAAGAGTTGGTCATATTTCAAACCTAAGCTAATTGATTTAAATACCATATCTTAAACTTATTAATGTATGGCTAATTAGTTTATGCGACTGATATTTTTTTAATAAATTGTTTGTAATCATACTTGAAAAATGAAGTTTGTAGAAATTGGCGGTTAAAACATTGATAAATTAAAAGGTACCTACATACATAGGGTGTACCTACCTTGTTAATAATAATGAAATGAGAAATAAAACACACATTATAAATTGTTCAAAGATAAGTTTTTTTATTTAAAATGACAATCACCTAGGAAGAGCAGTAAATTCTTAGCTTACCAAGGTAACAACTAAAGTTTTGATCACAATTGTATAGGAATCAGAAGTTAAACAGTATTTTTATCACGTAGCCTACAGTCTTATTACCTGAAATAATTATTCTCATTTTTCTTCATTTCTAAACTTTAAAATTTAAGTATTTAAGAACTGTACCTACTTTTTAAAAAACAAAAGAAAAATCTCTTAAATTACAAAAAAAAGGTTCTATAGAACCAAACGAAAATAATTTCTTTTAAAAATAATCACAATAAAAATGAAAATATTTTCGAGCGTTTCTTTGGTTTTCATTTCTTTACTTATTTTCTTCTATATTTTTTTCTAACTTTCTCAGTAATCAAATCAAAAACATCTCTCGTTAAAAAAAAAGTTTAGAAGTTTTCTTATCTATTATAGATACTATCCCTAGTTTCTCTTCAATAACAAAAATATTTTTTATCTCCTATGACAATAATTGTAGTTCACTACAGTAACAAAAAAAATGTTATAATAATCAAAATTATAAAAAATAACATCTTAGTTAAAATTCAACCAATCTTTTCCTTCTTACTTTCTAATTTATTTTTGTTCTTCTTTATACTTAAACACTTGTTATTTTCCCATCTGACATAATGAAAATGCTTAATTTGGCAGGTCTGTTTCGTCTTCAATATCAGTATCGATCAGTGTATCTTTGCTAGTATTGCTGGATGGTAGGTTGATATATTCTAAATGAAATATTCTTGGGATAGCACCAGTGTCATATAGCTTTTTCAGGTCATTATATTTTGCTTTTGTGATAGGAAGCTTTGATTTATATTTTGCATTGAGTTGTTTCAGTTTTGCATAAATTTGTATGTACTCTTCTTTTACATCATCTTGCATGCTATATTATTTGACGACCATCACGTTTGGCGTAGACTTCTTGAATGTTGCTACACGAATCTTGCTTATTTTACCGACAAGGTTTCCCTTGAAATATTTTTCGGACAATTCCTCATAATTGTTGAAGTCTTCATGTGTAAGGCCTTCCACCTGATAGGGTCCTGGATTCTTTCTAGCTAGCTGACAAATTGTCGGCCACTGTGAAGGCGCCCATACCGTTGTGTGTCGAACAGAATTTTCTATTGTAGCGTGAATACTGTCTACTGTCATCTCTGTGTGTCCCTGCAGCAGATAATTCATCTGTATAGTTTCTACATTTGTTGACATCAACAAAGCGTTGTGGATGACTGCCAATACGATCTTGTTTTTATTTTGCCCAGGGCATGAATCCGAGTACAAAATTAAACATTTAACGGTTTCACGTTCATCAACGTTGTCTATGTACTTTTGCAAAATAGTGGAAATCTTATTACCACCTCTTTTGCCTTCCGTTTCTCCCCAAACATAGCAGAAACCATTGCGGGTTACACTTTCGTAAAAACACAAGTTAAAAACTGTGTATTTTCTTGAATAAAAGAGTGTCATGCCGCTTCCATATGGGGTATTCAATACCTTTTGAAGGTCAAACGAAGTACAAATAATGGAACTATTATTTTTTGGAAGTTCTCTATGACACTCTAACCTTTACTTTGAGGCATCTTTCTCCTCCAAATGCTCCTTCATTTCTTCATTCTCAGTTATATATTTTCCTCCAAAACGTAAACATTTAAGACATTTGTCTTTTTTCGGAACATGGAATCCAATATTGAACTCATCAGTAAAAATTTCACGGAAAATCCTCTCACTTACATAATCAACCCCTTTGCTGGCTTGATTTTCTTTATAAATGCGGTAGAGATTTTTTATGTTTTTAAATTCTACTGGCAGGTATAATTTCGTGCTATCCTTCCTACAGTAATAGTAATGTGAAGGAAGTGCCGGTAATTGTTTTATAAAATTGACAGCTGAGGCCTTGACAGTGTCAGATGTCTTATTTTTGGAATAACTCTTCCTCTTGATTCTGTTTTTGCTGATCCCATAGATGCATTTGAGAGAGTGTAGTAAACGTATCGCTGAGTAATATCCAGAGTTTTTAGCCAACATTGTTAACATACAGGGCGTCGACCCTCTCCATCGTTAATAAAATATTTAAAAGTATTGTCTCTTGAATTACTCTCTTTTGTTCTTTTTCTTTTAATTTCTACCTTTGATGACATTCCTACTAACCAATCTTTTTTTTCTTTCAGCGGACAAGGCCCAAAAATGATCAAATAATCCTTTCCTTCTCTCTTCACTAATCTCGGCACAATTATTCCCACATTTTTTTCCAACGCAAGGGTTTCCATGTAGTCTCTTTTCTTGATCGATTAATCCATCTTTTTTTGTATATTGCTGGCCAGATTTTTTCAATTGGTTATAATTTTTTTTTTTGTTCTGTCTCTTTTTTCTTATACCATCTTCACCAACTGTTGTCTCTTGTGATCTTTTCTTATTTTTCTTCTGTCTTTTCGTTGGATTATCTAGAAGATTCGTCACCAGTCTCTTTCCACGACGAGGAAGAGTCTTCATCTTGGGCATTTCCTTCTTCTAAAGACTTTCTAATAATATTATTATCCATATCTTTATCAGGAATAATTTCCATTATCGTAGGTGATCGATTAATCCATCTTTTTTTGTATATTGCTGGCCAGATTTTTTCAATTGGTTATAATTTTTTTTTTTGTTCTGTCTCTTTTTTCTTATACCATCTTCACCAACTGTTGTCTCTTGTGATCTTTTCTTATTTTTCTTCTGTCTTTTCGTTGGATTATCTAGAAGATTCGTCACCAGTCTCTTTCCACGACGAGGAAGAGTCTTCATCTTGGGCATTTCCTTCTTCTAAAGACTTTCTAATAATATTATTATCCATATCTTTATCAGGAATAATTTCCATTATCGTAGGTGTGAGATGTTCCCTATTTTCTAAAGATTCATCTTTTTCTCTTTCTTTTTCTTGACTGGGTTGACTGTGTAATTTTTCTTCTTGTTGAAAGCGCACTACTTCAGTTTTAGAAAGAAATTTTGATTGTATTATAATGTGTATACTATTCTTATTCCGTTTAAGATAAACTGTTTGAAGTACTAGAACTTTACTTTTGTTATAACTGAAACGACACTGCAAATCAAATATTGAATAACAAAAATATGTTTAACCATAATCTTTCAATGTTTACTGTTGAAATCCTAAATAGTTCATGCGACCGACATAATCATTATCTACTGCAAGCTAAATGGTTGAAGTGACAACATTTCATGTACAGAGATAAATGTATGGACCGACACTGGGTATGAATTTGACAATGAGGCTAAATGTATTAAACGACATTCTTGTATATTTATAAGGTAAATCTAATTGTACTAAGCGACACTGGATAAGAATTTAACAAAGAGGCTAATTGTATGAAGCGACATTTCTATATGAAATGTATATGTAAGTGTATGTATTTGTGTATACATGTATGCATGTAGGTGCATACATGTACATTATTCTTTACTTATAGTTTTGTGCTCATCAATGTTGTGTTTGTCTGTAATTAGTGATAGTATCAACCAAGTTTAAATTGTGTAATTGAATTTCGAGAGCTTTGATATGAATCACTGTTGACAAACCTAAAAAAAAAAAAAAAAAAAAAAAAAAAAAAAAAAAAAAAAAAAAAAAAAAAAAAAAAAAAAAAAAAAAAAAAAAAAAAAAAAAAAAAAAAAAAAAAGGTCAGGCTAAATGCTTTAACGTACGTTGCCTGTAAATTGTTGCTCCAGGAAAAAAAGTTTAAACGATTGTCTGGTATTTGGTAGTGAGCTTAAGTACACAGTTCCTAAATTTGTCAATATTTTGTGTCGCTTCATACATTGCAGTCCAAAATGGGCCCAAAAATTTGGTTGTATTAAGCGACAAAAAAGTGCTCCGATTGTCACCAAACACAGCTCAAACGACGCAGAAAAATTCGCTGATTCCAAATATATATAAAAGTCTATATCGCCCAGAGTGTCGCTTAATACAATTAGCCCGGAACCCGTCGATATTATATTTTTAAAAGTTGTTTCCTTTACGCGTTCATACATTTCTATTGAAATTTTTTTTATTTTTTATTAGTTAACATTTATATTTTTTATTGAGTAATTTATTATTTTATTTGTATTCTACTCAAGCGAAACTATAGGAAAACTTTCAATTTATCTAAAACAATTTTTTTGGTATTTGTAATGTACACCGATTCGTTTTAAAGATTAATCAAAATAGTGATTTAGCATTAAGCTTCACCTTAATATGAAATATGTTTAACTGTGTTCACCATAGTTAATTTCGATTTGAAAGGCGGGAATGGGCACCGCCGACCCGGGACAGCCACTGCCAGGGCACTTTCGACTGTAGATCTGTCCAATACACCGAGGTCGCACATCGCATATTTTTGCAGACGCCTTCTTCACTTACGTCGTTAAGATTCCGACTTTATTTTAGGGTATTGTGTCGTCTTAATACAGGGTTTTCCAATAAGTTATTTTGATATTCAATCGTAAAAGATCAATGGTTTCGTTGCTTGTGTGGCACGTAGCGCTGTCTTGTTGAAAGTAAACGTTGTCCAGATCAATACCATCCAATTTCGGCCATAAAAAATCATTACTCATCTCTCGATAGCGCAATCCATTCACCGTAACTGTTGCTCCAGCCTCATTTTCGAAAAAGTAAGGTCCAATGACTCCGCCGGACCATAAACCGCACCAAACAGTCACACATTGAGGATAGAAAGGCTTTTCAACAATAACTCTTGGGTTTTCCGAGCCCATAATTTTGCTTGTTGACGAAGCCACCGAGGTTAAAATGGGCCTCATCACTCAAGATGATTTGCATTTGATTCACTCAAGTGAATTTTAATAATTTCAATGCGTTGTTGAAGCGTGTATCATTCCATTTTTATTAATGACGTAGTTTCTACTTGTCAAATGTCAAAAAATGACAGCTTCAAAAGTAACATCTACCGAAATAGCGGGCTATTCAAAATAACACCTCTTATTGGATAACCCTGTAGAATAAAATTTACTTGCGCCCGCCGGGATTTGAGGCCGTGACCTCCGCATCCATAGCCAAAGATACTAACTACTTAACCCCGGAGGACAAGTTTCTGATTATAAATTTCAGAGGGAAGGCTCACTGTTCACATAGAGTTACAATTAGAGGCGATACTACGTACTAATATCCCGTTGAAACTTGTTCCACTAATAGAAGGCGATAAGCGTTGGAGTTGGAGGTCAGTTGGAGGTAAAAAAGAGGAACCTATTTTTTTCGCTTCACGTCGCATCTAAATATAATACATCAATGACCGTTCATGATTTTTTACTATTTCACAAAAACGGAATAAAAAATACATTAAATACCTTTAAAACCTTTTAAATATAATAGGATATTAATATGATGACTTAGCACTTTAGAAGAAGTTTTAATTTCACTTTAAAACTACCAATAGACGATACTGAACACTATCGGCACCGTCCATTGTACGTAATGCATAAATTATGTATAAAAGAAAACTGGAACAAAAGCATTAAACTTTCTTTAGAAAATCAACTCTTCTGGCTGCACTTAGCCGACGAGCACCCGTTGTTAAAAATCTTTAGAAAGCTGCCCCTTGATAAGTATACTCGTGTATATCTGTATTGGTTTAGATCCTAAAGGCTCAAGGCCCCGTAGTAAGCGTTCAAATATTGTTTGAAAAGGAGATATGTAAATAAGAATGTTAGAGGGAGCGCACCGATATAAAAAAACATAACAAGTCCAACAGAATTCAGGTCTAAACTAAAAACTTACCCCTTTAAGCTGTCATACTCTAAAATTAAATATACCATTTCTGAGAGAAAGTCCAATTATATCCAATTATATCCTTATTTTTATAGGAACTTATAGGAACTTTTATGCTAAATTCGCAAATACTTTTAATATTCCCCTTGTAAAATATAAAGCTGCACTAATAACACATTTTAACGCCACTTATTTTAATGAGGTCACTGCATAACAGGCTATTGTCATTGCTTCTTTCTTTACTGTTATTTTATTTGTTATGTTTTAACTTAATTTAATTCTTTAATTTTTCTCATCAAAATTTAATACTGCACTATGTATAATAAAATAAAAACTTTGTATGTAAATGGCACTTGTGCCGTAAATACTAAATAAATAAATCCTGAATCTAAATTTCGCTAATAAACATTTAGTAAATGTTAATTAAGTGTTAATCTCAAGTGACCTACCAGGTAAGTATTGTACTGTATATTATCTCCATATATAGTTAGTAGTAACATAGATCATTGTAGAAATATAGTTGTGCAGCGCCCTTGAGGTGATTTTGCACAAAAATGGCGCTATATAAATCATCAATGTATTATTATTATTAAAAAAACGATAAAAATTAAGCGAAGATGGTGAAAACGTTTAAAATAGAGAAAAAAAATTCACACAAATGCTTTAGTTGTATTTAAAGATATACTGTGTTTTTTTACATCCCTTACATATTAAATAACAGAACAAAACGTGTTTTTAATAATTTTCGGAGCTTACTTTGTAACTTTATTCCTTAATAAGGGAATTTCATATAATTCACGTTTGGGCATAACACATAAATATTGTCTTTAAAAATAACATATATTCTTTTTAGGACTTATAAAATTATAGAGTTAAAGAGAAACTTGTTATAAAACGGTAGAAAATGGGAAAGCGGGGGCTTAAGAACTATTCGGATAAATATCGTATTTTTGGGATAGTGAGATTAATAATAAAGTGGAGATGAAGTCGGTCCAAAACCAATTGGCGATTAACCCTTCAGGCTTCTGGCATAGTGACTGTTATATTTCTTAAAGATACTGTCAGAAAATCGGAGAATTTGTACGTATTTCTTCATCTCAATAAAATCTAAATAAAAACGAATAGTTTTTAACGTATCCGAAAACTAAAAACTATTTAAAAAAAATTTAACATAATAATTTTTGAAATAATAAAAATTTGAAATCAAACTTAAATTTTTTTTCATTTTTCAATAAATAGTGGGTAGGGCAATATTATATATTTTTTAAATACTATAAATTCTCAAAAAAATCCAAAGTTACAAAGTAATGCAAAATTAAAATAGTTTTTTTCGGGCAACATCGCTTTCCAGTTGCTTTTTCCGAGTATAATAATTCATAGACTTTGACCCAATACCATCAGCCTGACAGTGCACCACAATTGGGGATGCCATAGTATCACTGGCTCAATTGGTATCAATTGGGACTGTATTCACGCATTTTTTTTTCAAAAACCCCTATTCAACCTAAACTTTTGTAATGTACTCAGTATTCAGCAAAGAAAACCGCAATCCGCCTTGTTCAACTTCGAATCAAAAAGAACCCTCAGAAATCATAAAGTTTCTCCATCCACATACATTGTTACATTGTTTCAAAATTTATCCCTTATTAAAAAAGCGCGTATCTTTTTCCAAACAGGTGCGCGCCTCTCAATCGGGCCTCCCTCCATCCAGAAGTTTTTCTATGGCTTAACTTTGATCTGGCGCAAACTTTTCGCGTGGAAAAGGTTCTGCCGCTACAAAGGGTTGGCAGCCTTTGAATGAGTGAACTTCGCGGGAAATTACCCCGGGAAAGGGCTGACATTTGGAGCGGGAAAGGTCCGGAGGATTTCAGCGTAATAATTTATTCTCACTCGCAAAAAGAAATATATAATATTTGATTATATTATTAATACCGTTTTTCAAAGAGGAGGCTTTAGAAAATAAAGAAAGGCGAGAATTTATGAGTTTTTGAAAGATTTTTTTCTGTAAATTAGTTTCCTGCGTTTAAGAGGTCTAGCACCGACGATCGATAAAATCCTATGTCAGTACGATATTGGCGAAATCTGTCATCTACGGTCAGATATTTGCGAGCACGGTCAGAATATGATTCTGACAGTCGGTAGACAAAAGTCCCTATAGTCCCCCAAGGTGTCAATTTGAAAAACTTTTTGGATAATGTCGTTCGTTATGCAATTCGGCTTATTAACGAACTAGCTGACGTGTACCCGGCGTTGCTAGTGTTTATCCTTAGGAGATAGACATATACAGTAGCATATTTTTCTGTAGGGTTTTTAAGATAAACAATTATCTAGTACATTATTTTGATGAATCTCATACGGTTTAGCCAGCGTTAGCAATGTAAGCGCCCGAACAGATATTGAAACATGAAAACACATATTTATATGTGAGTGTATGTATTTTTGGATAATTCTTGAAGAACGTGTATAATATTTAATTTTACTTGTTATATTTTGGTTATGTTTGGTTTGGAATTATAATCTTTTGAATAAAGTGAATATCTTGATTTTTTATCCAGGCTACGATATGTTTTTTGATAAAGTTTGTAGATGTATTTGTAGTCATTAATTGTTTCAAAGTAATGGGCATACTGTTAAAAAGTTTGGTTGCGTAGTATTGAAAGTGTCTTTGTCCGTGTGTGGTGTGTGTTATCGGAATATTCAGTGTTTTATTTGTTGATGACCTGGCTTTTATTATGGCTTTTGGTTGATTTGTAATATGAAGATTATTATGGATGAGATGTAGGAGAGCAGTTTTGGCGTAAAGTTGTCTTATTGACATGACGTCTAGTGTTTTATAATATAATATGCATGTTTAATGTATGAAAAATTTTCGGTAGAAATTTTCTAAATTATAGTGAAAACCTTAATAAAATCCTTTGCGTAGTTTAGAAGAACTAAGCGCACAAACAGACAAATGCGGAAAGCGACGTTGTTTCATACTATTTAGAGATGGGGGAGAACTAACTATGGTTTTCGAACTGAAGTAAATCGTATATACGACAAATACTTAATTAATTAATCTAAGACGCGATCAATTGATTCCGTTCGAGCTACGAGAAACGAAAGTTGTTAGTTATGGCCAATGACCCCATGAACCAATTAAAACTGCCTTTGTAGTGTAAAAAACTACATGCGGAATGCCAATGTATATTTATTAAAGTGACATTTGATGTATTTTTCAATATTTTTTTAAAAACATAATTTTATAGTTAAATAGTAAATGAAAAACAGTTCAGGAGATTTTAATAAGCAAAACAGTTTTAATGGTGTCCACTACAATCAGCAGTTTATTTATGCGACGCTTAGAAAAGGGAAGTGAAAAGAGATTATAATACTTTATAAGAATTGCTAAGCGTTGGATAAGTTCGGGCAGGTATTTGAGAGAAGGTAAAAGGTCGTGTTGGGTAAGGATGGGAATTAAGTATGGATTAGTGTCAGGGCTGGTCAATTTATACGTTAGAATGGGCTGCAAAATAAGATTTTTGGGGACGAGCATCGAATTTTAAAGCTGCCAAAAAAGACACTTTACAAAGGTAAGATAATTAATTTTAACAACGTGTATAATAAATAAAAAAAAATCTAAATTTTGTCATCTTACAAGAGCACTCTGTACTCTGTACAGTGTAGAGATATGGGAACTATATCGCCACACGTCCGGACAACGTTGTGAGGGGGGCTGTAAGAAGGAATTTATTTATGCGGGGCTTGAAGAGGCTCGGATTAATTGAAGGAGGAAAAACAGGTGCCGGTAGCTCGTTCCACATACGAGCCGACTTAAACAAAAACGAGTCGAAGAAACGACCCGTTGTCATCAACTGCGAACGAGTTTTTCGCTCATGTCCGTCGAGTATCACGTACGTGCACCGGTGCACTGGTGTACACGGGATCAATGCTGTCAGCTGCACATAAGTTGCTTTGTACAATGTAGGAGGATTGCAAATAGTTCCACGTATGTATTTTGTATTGTGTTTGTCAATGTTTTATATTGGATAAGTTTTGTTTTGTGCAAAGTGTATAAGATTTGTTTTGTGCAAATAACAATAATAATAATAATTGGATGACTTGTATAGCGCCGTTTTTGTGCAAAATCACCTCAAGGGCGCTGTACAAACTTATAATACATTTCTACAGCGATCTATGTTATTACTAAACTATTTATGGAGAAAATATAAAGTAAAATACTTACCTGGTAGGTCACTTGAGATTAACACTCAATTAACATTATCTAATTGTTTATTGGCGAAATTTAGATACAGGATTTAGGACTTAATTGAAAAATTGAATAATTGAAGTGTATAAGATTTGTTTTGTGCAAAGTGTATAAGTTTCGAACTGTGCAAGTGTATATAGTTCTGAATTGTGTAGGAAATGAATAATTTATTGTAAAGCTTTGTGTATGTAAAGTGTCCAAAGGGTGCGTTTGTTTTAGGTATTTATGTTTGATTTGCATGTCCTGGTTCTGTTTACATTATAGTTCAAGGAAATTTGTAAATGTTTTGAATATAATTTTTGTATTGGTATACAAATTGGGTGTTTATATATTTTTTTTCTTCACCAACATTATATATATCTTCTTTAAATGTATTATGTATATTTTTTATAATATAAAATGGAAGCCTCAGCAAGGGTAAGCCACAAATATGGTAAAAAAATATTAAATACGGAAATCAATAATGCGACACTTAAAAGCTTTGTGGCTCGTGATGGAAACGATGTTGAAAGCCGAAAATAACTTCGTTGACCTAGAAACTCCCGACGGAATACGTTGGGCTCATTTAGGGACATCAAAATTCATAGTTTGAGAGTTTTTTTATTTAAAATCGACAAAATTCATCGTTTTTACGATTTCATAAAAATAATTCACACACCTCGCAGCCGCGGGCCGAAGGTTGCCCATTCCTGGATCAAAAGACTTAGTGTGAGTCAAGGATTAAGTTTAAATTACGCCAAACGAAACGAGGGCTGTGGGGAATTTTGAAATTGTAAGAATATATCATTGGTAACATTGGGTGCCCTTGGAATGACAATCGGACATTTTGGCCAAAATTGATTATCGACCTCAACATTCTTATCTACATATTTTTCTCTTCAAAACCCTAACTAAAATAAATGCAAGTTTTATCAAAGTTCACTGATAAATATGTAAAAAAATATTTTTATTTTTTAGAACAACACTGTTTTACGTGAAAAATTTACGGGCAACTTGGTTCTATCTGCCATAGATGAAAATATTTTTGGAGCTTGCGTCGTACTTACGAGCTCATTCCTTGGAACAACAAGGTATCATTTGAATGAAAAATAACATGAATAAAAAGTGAATTAGTAAAAAGTTTTGTTAATTGAATTTTTTTCACGTTTAAGAACAATCTATGAAAGACATGCGGAATTCAGTCAAAAAAAAATTCTGTTATAAACAGATTACACACCACTGGTCACTTGAATGAAATGTTAGCTGTGTTTGGATGTTTTTAATATCCCTCTATCGAAATATAAATCTATACGATTGAACATTTACATATCTGGTTTTATGTTTTGTTTCTTTTTTATTTACTAATTTTTATACTAATGTTTTATGTACTAATGTGTTTTCCCTTTTCTTATTAACTTAAAAACTCTTATATTTTTTTCATTTCTTTCCATATTTTTTATTTAATTTTTTAATTTTTTATTTATTTTTTATTATTTTATTTAGTAAAAGATTATACATTTATATACATTATTTAAGAAATGTTTTGACTGCCCAACTAGGAGGATTCCCGTTTTAGGACAGTCAAATTAGGATGAGTATTAACATTTTGATAAGTTGTTTGATAAGTATAGTATTAAAATAATAATGAAATAAAAGGTATATGTATTTTTAACTGGTGCCTAAGCCTACTAACATATTTTGTATAAATATGAACAACAAAGAGAAGAAATAGAATAAAATAAAATATCCAATTAAACATAAGATTAACTGCTGCTTGGGTAGCATTCTAATTTAAAAGTACTAGGTAGGTACATATACATATATACATATACACATAATGATAAAGATTAGAACATAAAGGTATTTTTTAGATGGTTTTTGTTGTTGGAGTTTTTGTTGTTCTTTTTGGTTTGTGTTTGATTTCATTTTTTGTGTAGTAAAAGTTCACTCTCCTTTCTACCTATGTACCATGACTATCAATAACTTTCATATACGTAATAAAACAATCATATGGAATCCAGCACGGAGAAAACTTACTGATATAAAATACTGATTTATTAAAAATCTCTTCAAATTATTCGCAATCCTGTTAAAAACGGGACTGCAAGCCCTGAACAATTGAATTGATAGGTTTCATGTTGAGCTTTTAGTAAAAAAGGAATGTATTAACGCGACGTCAGAGCACGTGTTCGTACATCATTACATGTTCGTATTTCGTCATTATATATTAACAGGGCAAACGCAGGTGAATGAACACGTGCTCCGATATATTCGTAAAGAAATAACATTTTTTTAGGAATCGGCCTGCTGTCTTGTTTTTAACAGGATTTCAATAAATCAGCAATTCAATTTTTTCCGTGCGTTGTTCTGAATTTAGTTGATTTTAAAAGCAACAAAATTATATGTTTTTTTGGCTATAAGTCAAGATTTTTGTATTGAATAATTTGAAACATAAAGATAGTTCAATTACAATCCATTTTTTCATTCAAATTTTGTGATTCAAATTTTGCACCTCAACATCTCTGACATGATTTGAGATTTCCACGGCCAAAAGTATTATAGTGATTTATTTTTGGGGCATTATGCCGTGTTGCGCTACACCATTCTTTAGCCAACGTTGGCAACACGGCATAATACCTCAAAATAAATCACTATAACTCAACATATCAATGTATGCAAAAGGCAAATATATCCTTGTTTTACTAAGGGCACGATTGGCCGTTCGCGGAGCAAATGAAAATATAATACATTGTCAATGGAAATGAAACAGAACACGAAATATTTAAATGCGTTCACGTCATGTTGTCGGAAAACACTTTTAATTTGTCAACTGGTTGGCAGGGTGGGTGTGAGTAGGAGTGAGAATTGGACAATAATATGTAATTGGTTTGAAACGTATTTTGGTATCCCCTGGGTAATGTTTTATAAACTAAGGGACAATTATAAAAATAGTTTGAAAATAACGAAAAAAATTATGATGTCATGTTTTATTTGCGTTCAATACCGAGAAAAATCAATTATGCTGTTTGTTTTATTTGGCTCTTTCAATATAAGGCTATTATACTATTTGTTCGTATTATTTATGGAAAATTCGCCCATAGGGTTTTTACGGTAAACATGCTATTTGTATGTACATATTTATAAAAATAAATCATTAAAATCGTTTTTATTTGGGATTCATTGACAAACAATATTATGTCAATGGATGTAGTTTCGATACATCCCAAGTGCCGGTAGAGTGGGTAGATCTAAGTTATTATTATCCAGTCAATGTAGTTTTAAGGTATTTCCATAGGTGGAGGTAATCACGCTACACGACAGAGACAACATGTCGGCTGTACTCTCGGTAAGTTCAAGTTGCTTCCCTCGTTAGAATAACTCAGAGTCTCCTATAGAACGGTTGTATGTCCTGCTAGATATCAATTGTATTTATCTTACGATAATATAGCAACTCATAATCTTTGACGGACCGAAATATTTATTAAAAACTCCCGGTCTTAAGGTGTATTCTATACTAAAAAAACAATATACCAGTACGTTACAGTGGCATGTTATTTATTTCCCAATGTATTTAAACGGAAAATAAGCTATGCGCGAGAAAGTTGATCTTGTACTCAGGGGCCGCACAACGCACTTGAGCCGCTTCCAACTATCAAATAAATAAGAAAAGAGTCAAAAATGATGTAAGAAATCAATTATTGTTACTGTAATTGTGTATTCAGGCCCTTTAATCAGAACAGTAATTTTGACGGCATTACTGTTTCAGATAGTGATGTTACGCATCCGGGCCGCCTGGAGGTCTAGCACGGACGATCGAATAAGCCATATGTAAATACGATTTTGGTGAATTCCGTAATTTGTGGACAGTTAGCGATATTTGCGAGCATGGTCAGAATGTGGTTCCGACAATCAGTATCTATACAAGAGCCGCTGCTTTTAGCGCGGCTTCCAAGTTGTCAGATAAGTTGTCAATATATATATATTTATATATTTTTTTTATATGAATACCGCTTAAAAATACCAACAGCTGCCCACCAATTGGAGCCAGTGAGACTATGGCATTCCAAATCGGGTTATGTTGTGAGGTTGAAGGTTGTGGGAAGAGGAACGAGATGGTGAAGAAGATGGTGGGAGAGTAACTGGCTATTCAGATCTAGTCTCCTACCACGGATAAAGCCATTTTAAGCAACGTTTCAATTCTGAATGGTGGTCGTACGTAAGGGCGATACTGAGATGTATAATATGCACAACTTTTTGGGTAATTCGTTATATACAATAACTGTCTTATTAATTAATGGAGGTGAACTAACAGCGCTCTTAGAATTGAAAGAAATCGTGTACACGATCCATAGACTTAAGGATGCATCTAATACGAGATCAATTGATTAATACCTTTTAACTTGCAGCAAAAAAAGTTGTTAATCATAACTAAATACCTCATGAACCAATTAGCCGATCTAACTGACCAAAGATGACGGATTTCCTCTGAAATGAAGATGAAGGCTTTATCAATCGCCCGTGCTAGATCTTCTGGAGAGAGAAAAAACATCGTTTTCCCCACAGAAGAGGCACAGTGGCCTATCTGGGGTCTAGGAGTTGAAATGGTCTTACGTAAATTGGCGACATGAGTTCAGATGTTTACTGGTTTTCTTTAAATAAATCGATTAATGTTGAAAAAATTACATTTTCAACCTCTCACCACTAAAACCAGCGACAAATATTTATTACAACATAAAAACGTATTCCAATTTGGGGGCTCTGAATTTTACCTTGAAAATGGGGTAATTTGGCGGACCTTGTCTGCCCGCCTTGACCGCATGGATATTTTACAAAACCAACATTGGTTAAGCAAACAGCGAACATGCAATGCGGTTAGTGCAATAACATACCAATACATTGGCGTATACCTGCATTTATTTGCTTGAAAATACTGTTGAATACGTTGCTAAAATTGGTTACATGGAGAGGATATTATACTATAGCAGACGTGGTTTGTTAACGGTATAAAAACCTTACCCTAAATGTCTATATGCCTCTCATATTTTTATGTAAATACCGTAAAAGATCCAATGACCCGGACCAGTGGGACCCTAGGTATATATTTTGTGAGGCTAGGCCTAGTTTACACGAAGATAGGACAATAATTCTTAGTCCCAGCTCCCGACCTATTGTCCTAGTGTGAACAGAAGTTTGGAGGACAGGACCATAGACCAAGACATTATCCCAGAGATATGAAAAACAATGGGAGGAGGAATGCTGATAAGTTAGTTATTATTTAGATATAATCTTCGGGCATATAACCGATTGTTATCTTTAAGATAAAGTTTACTCCATACCGACCCTCCATACCTGTCCTATCATCTTTGTCACCAAGAGACGGGCAGTACCAAAACAGTACCTTTTCTACCGCGCAACTGACCACAGGTCGTTAGTTCAATTCCGGGTTAATTCGCCGTGAAGTTTTGTGCTGGCAGATAAAGGGAACACCGAGGACACTAAATACAAGGTAAATCTTTCGATATTCTGGTGGCATCCTCTCAGAGTTCCATTCCGTTCCCCTTTCTCTTATTTCGTACACAAAAAACTCGCGGCCGGAAATATTCCAAGAGCTATCTAAACATTAATTACCAATCATGGTTAAAGCCATTTCATGCAACGCCATATTTAGATTCTGAATGGTTGTCTTTCACCTATACTGTCTACCATTTGTGTTTGGTACCTGTTGGGAAGTAAGAGCTTCACAGATGCACTCATAGAGGGCAGTGCACAGAGCTTGCGTGGAAGTCCGTAAGATGGCAGCTAGTGGCCGGTAGTCGCCAGGGCCAGTGTTGCCAGTGACATGTGTTTAAATCGCTGCGGTAAATTTGTCTGTGAGTTTTATAGGCTGATTATTTTAAAAGTATAAAAAATGTTTTTTGAGAGCTAAAAGTCCATTGTAAATAAATATCAGCTTTTTAGTTTAAAAAACCTTTACAACCTTCGGAGTTAAATCTAAGTACGTGACCTGGTCTTCGTTGATAAATAAGTAGGTACCTAATATTTACAGCACGGATTAAAATTTATTTCGTATTATAAATTAAATTTGCGGAGCACTAAAAAGGTTAAACTTTTTGAAAAACTCGCATTAAAACTTGATCAGAAGTCTTAATTGATTTTCAAATGCTTCTAAATCATTAATCTGTAGTCATGGAGAGGAGAGTAAAGTTTTTCAATTTGGAATTATCGAATATTCGCTTTTCTGAGAATCGAAACTTCAAAAAAATAATTACATGTTCTTTGTAACTAGAAACCTGTCAACAAATTGATAATTATTTTCAATATTCGATTCCATTCAGTACCGATAAAATGGGATTTATTGGAATATAATTTTTATACTTTCGTACAAAAAAAAACAACAATATTAGTAGTAGGTACTCTAATAAATTTTTTAACGAATTTAAGGACTGTTAAATTTAGATAAGTGTGTAAAGGAGAAGAATCGATAAAGTACGGAGTGTTTAAAAAAAGAAGAAAAAGAGTACTTTTTAAACATATTGTTAGAAAAGACAGATCAGATGATCTCTAAATATGTAGTATAAAACAAAGTCACTATCCGCGTCTGTATGTTTGTGCGCTTAGTTCTTCTAAACTACGCAACGGATTTTGACAGAGTTTTCACTATCATTTGGAGAATTTCTTCCGGAAGGTTTTTACATATGATACATAGATATTATATTTATTGGAAGTAGAGAAAAGTCGAGCAACGCCGGGTACACCTCAGCTGCTATAATATGATGAAGAAATAAAATAATATAAATAGTTTTTTTTTAACATTAATTTCACACAGGAATTTGCCTCAGGGTCTATGTCATCTCTGGGGATGCTGTGGGAAGGCTAATTTTGAGGAGAGAAGGGAGTGAACATGGGTCTTGAAGAGAACCATGTTGTAGGATAGAGGAAACACAGAGGCCGGCAAATTGTTGACACAGCCGACCTGTTGAACTCAAGAACCGTTTACATATGTTGGGGCGCGCGTTTAGCGTGTTACCCGAGTATGCACCGGTGCCGAAGGGATCAATGACGCTAGTTCCTCGGAGCATCTTCCATTGGTAGAATACGGTAGAACAAGGACAACATACCTACCTAACGCATGGGCTTATTAAGATATTTCTATTTCATATTTATAAGGTCTTTTGCAATTTCCTTATAGTCTTTTCTCATTAGCCATTATTCCCTAATAAGCCAAAAATGTGTATATTCTGAGTGTGCCGTCTGTCGCTACGAATGTAGGTTAACAGGGATAAAAATCGCTTCTCAAACGCTCGATTTTTGCGCAAATGTGGTTTTTCTGAATTATATTTTGTGAATAATTTTATAAGAAAGAAAAAAGGTAATGTAGAAAAATTATCACAGACAATAATTAGCAATAATATTGTATTTTTTTCTTATGTGTTAATAAATTTTGATTTTTTTATTTTTTATTGTTTAAGGCTTATATTTATTTTTAATAATTAGCATATTTATTTTAATATTTTAAAAATAAAATAATGTACATTTAAAAAAATATTATTTGACAAGTCAAAAATATTTCTCCAACACATGAAGATATAATATATCATTTACGAGAGATTCAGTACTAAAAAAGCCTTTCCTACAAAAATAAAGGTGATGTTTTCAGGTGAAAAAATGTAATAATCAATGACAAATACTAGTATATGTTGAATAATTTGCCGGGCTTGGATTAAACCGACGTAGAATTGGTAGCTTATTCCCGTAGGCGGCATTTATTTTTCCTTGGAGGATTTTTTCAATTTGTATGATTATAATTTTTATAATAATTTGTTAAATTTGTTTTAATTCTACTCAAGCGAAACGATAGGAAATGCTTCAATTTATCCAAATCATGTTTTTAGGTACTCACAATGTAAACCGATTCGTAGTAAAGATTAATCGAAAATAGTAAAATCAATCAAGCCCTTATGAAATCTAAGAGGATTATTTTTAATAGAACTTTCGAGATTTTTAGTTTTTATATTCGTACGAAATACACGACTTCTCTCTTTGTAGGCAAAATTAAATAAATTATATGTTAATAAAAATTTTACAAGAGGATGACGATACAAGGAATTCATTTGCCAATAAGTAGAACTAATTTAGTACAAGCTTAATCCATGAGATTACGCTACTGCTTCGTAAAATAGTAACCTTGTTAGCGAACCTTAAGCGAAATCCGATATTTTCCAGTTTTATAAATTTAAAAAGCTTGTCTCGTGTAAAATTAGCTTTTTAAATAATTTATGTGGAATCTGTAATCTATCTAAGTACTAGCTGACGTGTACCCGGCGTTGCTGGGTTATCCTTAGGCATTTTTAAGATATACAATTCCGTAGTACATTATTTTGATGTATCTAATTAGGTTTAGATAGCGTTAGCAATATAGTGCCCGAAAATATATACTAACGACTTGATCATCAAACATCGACTTTTTTCTACTTTTTATAATTATAATATGCATGTATCATATATGCAAACCTTTTGGAAGAAATTATCTAAATGATAGTGAAAATTCTATTAAAATCCGCTGCGTAGTTTAGAAGAACTACGCGCACAAACAGACAAACGCGGATAACGACGTTATTTTATACTATTTAGAGATAAAGAAGAATGTCTTTGACTGGCTATGTGATTTTGATTTTAATACAAATATGCAGTTTTATTACGACATGAAATATTCAGCACTGGACCTTAAAAACCAGAAGAAGGTCACTGTATTTATGAGATTTTGAAAAACCACCCCGTCCCCTTTTCCCATCCCTTAAAACTGAATTCAGATTTTTTTCTTGATGAATTTTGCACACTTAGCATTACTGTGCAAAGCTCGATCAACGCCGGAGACTTCATCTACACGGAAAAAACTTACTGATATGAAATACTGTTAATTTATTATAAACCTGGTCAAATTATTCGTTAAGTCTGTGGTGAATGAATTGGCAGTGTTCATAACAAATTATCAGTTAAAAGCGAATGTTTTATGGGAACGGCGGAACATTTCAACAATTTTGTCATGATATTTATAAGGAAAAGAAGACGTGCTCTCCATATATTCTAAATGACTAATATTTTGACAGGAAAATGGTGTGCTAAAACTTTTTTTACTAAGATCTTTTTAATAAAAATCTACAGTTTTATTGCGAGATTAATGAAAATTTCCATTTTTGAACTTCAAAACGAGAGAAAGATCGCTGTTTAAACGAGATTACAAAAAAACCTCCCCTATCTCCTTTTTCCATGCCATAAAGCCGAAATTTTAGACTAAACAACATTAATAATGTTGAATTTTTCAAACATAACAATTTAACACACTCAAAGTCACGAGCCTCCCTCCACTGGTAGGAACTGGATAAATGACATCACGATAATTTAAGAACTAAACATTTATTATTAATATATCAAAATAATTGTCAAATTAGTTACAATAATATCAGGTGCCTAGAAAGTAAAGTGTGTTCATCCTAAAAATAATATGGATTTCAACGTTATATATTATCTTTTACTACGTTAAAAAGCGCAAATTGGCTTAAGTCTACAGAAAAATTCTTTTCGTTAAAATCATCTGAACCAAAGATTGATGACCATCAGTGAAATAGACAAGACAAAGTACTCAAAAGAAACATTAGGTACTTGAATATAAGTCTCACATATCCTTTAGTCGAAAAAGGACGAGCCAAATATTTTATGACGTAGGCAGAATGTGGACATGTTCAAACAATAGAATACATGAAAGAATTCATCCGTTTATACAATTTAGGAACCATTTATTGGATAACCAACATCTCTGCCATTGGTCACCCCAAGTGGTTCGCTATTTTTGGTGATTTGGCAGGGGTGCCCGGGTTCATCAGGTGTATTCAGGATGTGCCAGCCGAACAGCTGCATGGCGTGCCAGATCGGGAGAGGCTGGTTTGGGGAGATCCTTGGACCTCTCCAACTGGTCTCTCTTGACCCATCGCCTTGCATCATAGCGGGAGGGATAGATTCATAAGTCCGTCACTAATGGACAAACTGATATCTAGATTCCTACCCACCCCTAATACCCTTTTCCTCCCCAGAACATCCCCTCCTTCCCTTCCTTAAATATACCCTTTAAAATTATTTCCCTCGGATCTCTTGCGTGGGGTTAATGTTAAAAAAAGTTTAAAAAATTCAGTTTCCCTACGGCACATTTGTGCGGAACCAAGTGACTCGATTCCGTCGATTGGCTGAATAACCTCAGAATCACGCTTTGACCTCTACCAAACCCTCCTCCATCATCCAAAAAGAAGAAGAAGAATATTAAAAAATAATAGTTTAGTGTGAAGTATAATGCATAATATAAGAATAATTTCACAGATTTCACAGTCCTCCTCACTAGGGTTTCCAGTTCTGAGGCGGCCTGTAGTTTTATTATTATCATTTCTAGTTGTCTTTAAATTGTCTTCATGACATTAGATTCTAAGTAGAACTACTACTTTCCAATAAACTTTCTAATGATTAGAAAGTTGATTACCACTGTTTTCTCTCCGCCATGTTTTTACTTTAGTTCTAAATATGTTAATTTCTGTAATTTTTTGGTTGATTTGGTAGAGCATTATAATAATGTAGTTTTGTAGCATGAAATTTAGTAATTCTCTGCCCGAAAGACGTATTCAAATTAAGAATAACCATTATATTTTGGATTATTGCCCTAGTACTTATACTGTGCAGTAGAGTATTCAGATATGTTTGTTTTTATGTGCATGTAAAAGATTTTTTTAATATTTCGTCTGTGGGGGTTTTAACCGGAACTGTCAGACTTTTCTTTAGTACTCCTATTTGTGCAATGTTGAGCCACTCTGTGGGAGTGCTCCAGGCAGATCCCTTATTTGATTATTAAGTCCCATTTTGTATTTGATTTCGTTTTCGAAAATCAATAAATATTAATTGGTCCTTCTATCAACAAAGGACTATTACTTTGTATAATTATTGCCGACGAAGTAACAGACGTGTTAATTGGACAATCTGTCTCAGTAGACCTATTGACCCACCACAAATACAAAATTAATGGCAAGTCCGGGCGTGAAACTTTCCAATAGAACTTGTCACAAGTTTCACAGATGATTTTGTTGGAAAACTACTGTTTTTATAACAAAAATAAATGTTTTTACACTTTAGTAATTTTCAGAGTTAGAACTCGTTGGGAATGGCTTTTAATTTTCAAATTTAAAAAATGTTTTTTGGAATTATTAATACACTATGGTTTGATTTGAAAATATTTTTTTAAATAAATCTCACCACACCCCAAAAAAAATTATTGTCTGAAATTAAAGCATACCTTTGTTTTACGACTCCATAAACTGAAGTTAAAGTTATTGTTGGGCCATTTAGTTTTTTTTTATTTCTAAAAAAATATACGTATTTTATTATATTACAGTTAAAAAAAATTGCGTCGGCACTCTTAGAGTTAATCATCAAATCATAAATCATGGGGCCAGTATTATCTTTGGGCATGCTGTGTCAAGGGTCTTTTTGAGGAGAGGAAGAAGTGAACATAGATCTTGAAAAGACTGTTGAACTGAATAATAAGTCATAGAAACGAGGCGTTTTCATATGAAAAATGTTAACCGTGTTGTATTTTTTTTTACGTGTAGATAGTTTGCTTTGTGAAAAAATAGCTCAAGGGCGCTTTGGATAAATGAATAATATAAAACACTAATTGCATCCGTTCTAAAGTAAATGCTTAAGGCCACATCCTATTTTTGTTCATCTTTCGTTGTTTCAACAATTCCACAAACCGCAGCCGGAACTTTGGAAAATGGACCCCTTCGGGCTGTTGAATTCCACATTCCGGCGTGTCGGATCCGGATGCGAAAATTTTGGGTATTTTCAAATATTTAAGGACGGTTTGTAAAATGGAGCATCATTACGGGGCGTCCTGGGAGCGGGTGGAGGGAGATCTCATTTGGAAAAGTTGATAAGGTGTCAGCCCTGATTTGTGGGGAAGATGCGACAAGATTGCGGGGAATGTTCCGACATGGTTACGCGCTTATAACTAAGATTACAAAGTAACATTAAAGTGGAATTCGTGCACATTACCATGTACGTGGAGTAATAGTAATCACAAAGTTGTCCCCCCCCCTACACTAAATTACTTGGAAGATGTAGAAAAGTTATTTTTTAAATATCAAACCAAAAAAATAAGAGTTCATCCATTAACGTATCAAAAGAAATGAAAAAAAAAAACTTTAAAATAAAATGATTCCCAAAGGTTCTCGTAAAAGAATAATATAAGAGCTTTAATGTTAATTTGTGTTCACGTCATTTCACTTTAAGACCCCGCATTCCGAATTTCTACCGAAATATAACATATTTCCCTTGAGCACTTTTTTTGCATTAACTTTTTTTGACACAGGATATCTTGAGGAAAGTAACTTTTATCAGGGCCAGTGTTATCTTTGGGGATGCTGTGTGTGCTTTGGGGATGATGGAAGGGTGTTTTTGAGGAGTGAACATGGATCTTGAAAATACCATTGAATTGAATAATGAGTCATAGAAACGTGCTGTTCTCATATGAAAAATATTAAACGTGTTAAAATAAGTCACGCTTTATAAAATATTTTTGGTTACGCCTATTTATTATATTCCTTTATTTTAAATATTACCGCGCTCCCTCTAACATTCGTATTTACATATCTCCCTATCATACCAACTTCAGTAATCTTCTTCTTCTTTTTGAACGCTTACTACGATGCTTTAATGGTAAGCATAGGTGAAAAAAACGCCATACAACGTTGTTTCGGCATCGTCTCATACGACTTAAGTAATTATTTAATCACAATATTATGTAAGCGTAAGAAGAGACTGTTTCTCAGTGACGTTTGGCAAGAACATCTCTGTCGGAAATGTATACCTATACTATGCACAATACTAAGTAATCGTAGTTCGCCTAACCTAACCAAAAATAGCTTAAATTTTTTGCTTAGTATAAAAAAAACCATATAATAGTCCCAGAGAGAGGTCTTATGTAAAGTCATCATTCTAGTAACTTCTGACTTTTTCATTGCAACGTATACTTTTTTTTGGCCCCATTTAGTTTTTAAGTTATCAACTAGTTTTTTGTTATAGAGATGTCTGCTTTCAAAAGTTACAAAAACGTCTCTGCAACCCTTTGCATACCTCTCAACCAAGACGTGTAAGAAGGAAGAGGACAATCGTCCGTGACGTACTTACGTACACTCTCTGGAACTACTTTAACACTGTTTCTTGTCTACAAGTTTACATCTGTCAAAGACGTAATTCAATTAGAATTCGTAATATAACTAATAGCACTACCACAAAATAACTCCTTTAATTAATTTACAGTCAACCAGCCCCACCGCGTCAACACGGAATAAATTATTTTCAAAAGAATTATTCATTCAGCCCTCAAATTTTTAATGAACACGCCACTGTTCGTTCTGCGACGCTCGGCGGATTAATAATATATTCATTTGAAGGCTTTTTGTAGACTTTCATTTCTGACTTTCAGTTGGAATGCTGATTGAAATGGATCCGGTCTAAAACTGAGATATTTGGTAAGGTGGTCACGGATACGGTCAATTTTTGTAAGTTTTTCCGCAGATCAAATCTTTAATCGAGGGTTTGTTTGATTTTCAAAGACTGATTGTTGTTTTTTATTTATTTGTTGTGCATTTTTTTTTTACTGTGCTCAAACTTGGGTAGGTTTCTTATGTTATGTGTTAGGACTAATTAAAGGGGTGACCGGATAACTCGTCAAAATGGCAATTCAACACACCTATAAAAAGTGTTATAAAGTTATGAAAAGTGATGAAACAAAAACAAGGTTAAATAGATTACATATGTAACTATTTATCCTAATTTTTGTTTCATCACTTTTAATGACTTTATATCACCTTTTAAAGGTGTATTGAATTGTCATTTTGAGGAGTTATCATGGAACCATTAAGGGAGCTTGAACATTTTAAATTATATCTTTGAAGAAGGTAATACTAACAAAGCTAAATGAAACACGAAACAGAACAAGACGTAACGACAATAAAAAATAATCACAATTAGAAATCGACCCAAGGATCTTTTGTCTTACCGGGGCAGCGTCTTAACCACTAGACCATTATTAAAAGTCATATATATTATATTTCAAATTCAAAATATCATCTTGCAATTATTTTTCCCGTACTTTTGGCAGCTACCTGTACTGTTCAAATGATCAAAAGGTTAAAATGATTGGTTTCTAACCTAAATAGAATCTCAGATAAACGAATATGACATCTAACAACTAGGTCCTAACGGTTAAGTGGTTAAAACGCTCTCTCGGTAAGACAAAAGATCCTGGGTTCGATTCCTAGTTGAAAACGTTATCTTTTTGTTATTATGTATGCTATATTGCATTGATGGGTACATCCTTCAAAAAACTTAAAGAAAAAGTTCTTAAAATGTGGTTAGTTAGTTACTAGGTAGTGCCCGTTTTAGCCCGAGATTCAAATACAAATGATCTTCTTACTTAGAAGCTTTTATTCCACGAAATTCTGCACTTACATAATCAGTATTGTATTGAAGCATCTTCGTATCAACTGTGGGAAGATTATACGAATTTCCTAAAATGTAACCAATTTCCGTCATTTTCCGTCCGGGTTTTAATTATTGAGGGCCCAAATTATGTTTCGATTCCGTCACCAATGTGAAACAACAAAAATGTATATTTTAAATACCAAAAAAACGTGAGTTTCTTTCAGTTTCATATAAAACCAATACGAAATGTCGACTTGTGAACTGAGATCCGTGACTGGTGACGTCAGCATCGCCAAATTCCGTCGTACCAACCAAACAGTGCGTTTTAATGTGATGGCGTTTTAATCGACTTCAAATGACGATTTATAAATTCTATGTACAGGGTTTTCCAATAAGAGGTGTTATTTTGATATTCAATCGTAAAAGATCAATGCTTTCGTTACTTGTGTGGCACGTAGCGCCGTCTTGTTGAAAGTAAACGTTGTTCAGATCAATACCATCCAATTCCGGCCATAAAAAAATCATTAATCATCTCTCGATAGCGCAATCCATTCACCGTAACTGTTGCTCCAGCCTCATTTTCAAAAAAGTAAGGTCCAATTACTCCGCCGGACCATAAACCGCACCAAACAGTCACACGTTAAGAAAAGAGAGGCTTTTCAACAATAACTCTTGGGTTTTTCGAGCCCCAGATGCGACAATTTTGCTTGTTGACGAAGCCACCGAGGTGGAAATGGGCCTCATCACTCAAGATGATTTTCATTTGATTCACTCAAGTGAATTTTAATAATTTCAATGCGTTGTTGAAGCGTATATCGTTCCATTTTTATTAATGACGTAGTTTTTACTTGTCAAATGTCAAAAAATGACAGCTTTAAAAGTAACATCTACCGAAATAGCGGGCCATTCAAAATAACACCTCTTATTGGAAAACTGTGTATATATTATGTAACAAAACTCATATATTAAGAATCAGCGTTTGTTGATCTCCATGAAAATATAATTTTAAGCCATTATATTTTTCACTGGAGTTCCTTATTTGAGGTTTTACTCAATGAATTATTCCACCATAAAAAATTATTGAATATTCATCCTAAAATTAAAAATCAATAGATGTCGCATATTATAATTAAAAATTGAAATATTCATCTGGGAAACTATCTATATTGTAATTTAATTGGTGTAGAATCTTGAAATCACACAGATAGTGTCCAAACAATATGCGTTAAGAAAATGAAGATAATATTGGTAGATTAAAAATGACGGAACTTGACTTGGTCGAATTAGCTCAGGTGTCAAAGCAATGCCCCGACAAGGCAGATGTCTTGGGTTTCAATTTTTCGTTATATGTTATTAACTATTTAATAATCTTATTTGTATTACTAAATACTCGCACACACATTTTTAATTTGAGATGCGGGTACGGATACCGCCGCCCCGGGAACTATTTATTGCAAGACCAAAATCTCTGCCATAGGTCACCCCAAGTGGTTCGCTGCGTTTGGTGACTTAGCAGTGGTGATCGGGTTCACGGCGTGAGGTTTGTCCGGGTCTTAGTGACAGATGCGCCTGCCCACCAACCACGTGGCAGGTCGGATCGGGGAGACTTGTCAAATGAGTCCTTATGACCTCTCCAGCAGGACTCTCAGAACACCCCCTTGCACTGCAGTGGGAGGGATGGATTCATACATCTGTCACACCTGGAGACACCTTTTTTATTTAGTTTCTATCCAGAACTTACTCCCATTCCTTTCCTAAAAGACCCTCCCCACAGCATCCTCAAAGATGACATAGACTCTGAGGGGAGTTATTTTCCTCAAGGCCTCAGTTAATTTTTTTTTTCAATAACAATCAATCGGTATTCTTCAAACTTCCATACCTACCGTTCAATATCCATTATTTTGATATAATTTTAAAATATTTTCAATATAGTGTTATTATACTAATGCATATCCACAAAAACATAGTTTTGAGAAGGACGCAAATAAAGATTGGAATGTTCATATGCCCAACTGTATCTTTTAAACGGCTGGATATACGAGATAGATCTTCGTGTTACTAATATATATGATTATGGCATTACCGAAACCAAGCTTAACTCAAAACACCAGTTTTTGTAGCTAGGCCCCCATGATCCTAAAGCCCCAGATTTTATAATTTGATTTCGATAAATTTTAAGTACTCGAATAAATAAAAGATTATCTAGACCAGCCAAGCGGCAAATTATAATTTTTGCCAGACCATTAATTTAATTCGAAATAAGCGTGCGCACGACTTGCTTTCAAATTCATTGGCATGTAATATTTTTACTATCACAACTATTATGAAAATACAGAAAGTCCAGCTTAAATGAATTTAAACACTCCACGTTCCATTTAATGTAGTGGCTTCGAGCACTCATTTCATGTACAATTCTTATCCACAGAGATCATCATGTCATTTATTCCTTTAAAAGCAAAACAAAAAAGGCAAAGGCTTCCTTTAAACATAATGTAATAATACTGTATCAGTTTTTTTTAATTTTCATTATTATAACTAGTACTCATTTGTATTCTGCATATTTTTTTATCTGTTTGTATGTAAAAGCCCAAGGAGCGATTGAATACAAAATTTTAACGGTGATATTTTAAATTTTTGATTTGATTTTACTTATTTAAAATAATGTGTAAAGTCACCAGTTACCAGTCACCTTTTTTTCAACCAGCACTGTATTTTGTATGGGAGTCGAGACGTTTTATATTCTTAAAGTTACCCGCTTTTAACTTTGTAGAACACTAGGTAAAATGTTAGCATCTCGTCTGTAATGTTATTGTATTGAACCGAAGTGCAAAAATACATCCACGACCGCAACTGATAAGCAATTTACCGGTGTTTAAAAACCTGTATTACTACGAAAGAAAAAGACAATGTAGACCATGGATATATTACTCAAGTAGACTGGTTGTGATGTCAGAACGTGACCAATACCAAACGGTTTGTATTAACGTGATAGTTTTTTTTTCTTTTTAAAAATGACGATTTACGAGTATATATTCTGCATATAATAATAATACATAACAAAACTTACATATTCAGAATCAGCATTCATAGATTTATACGAATACATATTTTAATTTTTCGAAGAATATTTCCTTCTGAAAGCTTATCACTTTGTGATGACATTATTAATTATATTAAAACACAAATAACTTTGTTTATATCACTTGAAAGTAATGTATTTAATTTTAATATAATATATTTTAAGCCACTTTTACTGGAGTTCCTTATTAAGTTAAAACAAAGTGTAATTTTAACAAAATATGCGTAAAAATGAGTAAAAATAGTAGCAACATTTTTAATTTCAATTAAATAACCTTATTTAACAACAGGAGTAATTTTACAAAGACCTAGAGAAATAATTCTGATAAAAATGACTACTGTTATACAGAATCAATTCTGCTTACTCGAGGTATATTATTTAACAATCCAGAAGGCTCTGTTGGCATTTTGACAGCACTTCCCTTCCACTTCCTGGCGTTGCCCTGTTGTGGATACCCCCTGTTGCCTCTGCACTGTTGCCTGCCACCCTCCCACAACTGTATATTCCGCTGACTCACGACTCACAGCCTTCTGGTCGGCACTGTACGCGCAAGGTAAAATGCCGTATATACAATTATTATTATTTGGCAATATTTTTCTTTCATTCCCGGTGGCGAAATTTGAGAGCAGTGAGTATTGAAATTGTTTTGGAGATGCTGTGTCTTTTAAGAAAATGAAACAGTCATTCTAATTTTGAAGATTTATCATCCTTTTTTTGTTACAATGATGTACTAACTGGGATCTCCCGTGCTGAGGATTTCATTCACATAAATGTTTTTTTTATTAATAAGAAGTTTTTTTAAATCTTTTAATTTTAAATTTTAAATTTATTTTTATTTTTTATTTTACAATTTAAATCTGCTAAACTGCTTTAGCAGTTAGTCAGCTGTTACTGAAAGTTACTGGAAGATTTTTTCTTTTATCGAAGAAGAGAATACTACAAATTTAAACGAAATTTGAAACCGAATAAGACACATAAAATAAAAAAGATAACGGTCTCGATTAGGAATCGAACCCAGGATATCTTTCTTACCGGGAAAACGACTTTATCCACTCGACCATTGGACCTAACTATAATACTTATTTTTTGTCACATTTGTAGATGGCTTATTTAAAATTCAGAATTAACAATATTATTTTGTAACTGTTATTTCCCACATTTTTGGCAGCTATCTTTTGTTGAAGTTGTTTTGGTGAAACAAGTCCCCTGTTCCGTAAATTCACCCCGGTCGTTACGCGTAATATATTCGAGAAAAAAAATTGAACGCCATTAAGTTAATCTGGTATTGAAGATGGGACTGGATAAAAAACGGGTTTAATTAAAACGGTCGCTCCAGTCCACAAAGAAGAAGGTTTGAAAAACTTTTTTTTTAAAACGATTTTTTTATCAAAGTTCTCCCAGGAAAGGTTTTTTGTTGTTGTTGTGTTTTGTTTAAAGTATGCAAATATTTCTTTACATGTTTTCCGTTCGGGTTTTTCTCTATTTTCTCCTTACAGGATAAGACAAAAACTATAAATGTTGTAGAGTTCAACATAAAATTTTTTCGATTTGCAAATCTATTTCTCTATCTATTCTTCATCTAGATTCCATCTCTACGTACTCAATAAAAATACTGTCTGTGGCGGCCTTTGAATTTCTTTGAATATGAATTTCTATTTTGTTCGCAAGAAGAATGTATTTATTTATTAACCAATATTAACTGAAACAGAAAAAAATATTTTGGATTTTGTTTTGTGCCTGCATGCTGTGTAGCAGTGATATTTTGACTTTATAGTTATTTTTCTGCAATTGTTTTAAATAGTCGCCTGCACTATTTTCATGCATAAAATCGTTAATATTTTTTATATATATATGTATGTAAAAGCCTTAATAGGCGTGAAATAAATAAATATACATATAATACATAATTAACCAATATATATAATATATAATATTAGTGGTAACAATACCCCCCTAATTGAGAAATTCTCGTGTTTAGGGAGGGAGCACTTTCAAATTGACAGTACTATACATAATTATCAGTTGTTACAATTTGGATGCATGGAGGACTACTTTTTTTATACATAATGAAAATATAAGTTGGAATTTTTTTTTTTTTTTTTTGTACGTAATGAAATTTTTTTTTATACATAATGAAAATTATAAGATAGCATTTGTTTTGTACGTAATGGAAATACAGGTTGGCACATCGTAACACATACTTAAAAATTATTTAATAGTAAAATGTTTTTTGAGTTTTTGTTTAAAAATTTCATAATTCCTCTCGGATTGTATTTCTATAGGGAGTTCGTTAAAGCATTTTATTGCTGAGTATGTGTAATGATGTTGGGCTGTTGTAGTATTAAATTTAGGGATTATTATTTGTCCTAAGGTTCTCGGTCTGGTGCTAAATGACTTTATTGTTAGTTTGTCTTTATGGATTTGTAGTAATGCGTTTTTTTGATAAATTTTATTTATTGGTAATACTTTGAATTCATCGAATAATTTTTGGGTTGAATAGTCTAATTGTTTCTTTAGAATTATTTTGATGAGTCTTCTATGTACTATTTCAAGTGGGGTTAAGTTGGTTTTATACGCTCCTCTCCATCCTATTATTCCGTATTGCAGAACTGATTGGGCTAATGCATAGTAAACCTTTAGTAGCAAAGATTTATGTAATATATTTCTTAGTTTGAGGAAACGTAATAAAGTTTACGTATTCTATTTACAGTTTGCGCAATATGTTCAGTCCATTTCATTTGTTGGTCTATAATTATGCCTAAATATTTAATATTACTTTTTTTGAGATTTTTGAGCATTTAGGTGAATTGCAGTTGTCAGTATAATTATTACAAGATTAATGGATAGTTATATTGGAATTTATTGTTGGGTGCATTTTGTCTGATAATGTGAAAGTCATGAAATAGGTTTTGTCAGAGTTTAAGGAGAGGTAGTTGTCATCCAACCATTGTTTTAAGTTGTTTATTTCTACGTTGGCAGTTTGATAGGCTTCTTCCCAAGTTTTTTTTTCTATGATTAAAACTGTGTCGTCGGCGAAAGATATGATTTTTCCATTTTTTGGTACTGTAAGCATTTCATTCACGTAAATGATAAACAATATTGGGCCTAGAACTGTCCCTTGAGGAATTCCAAATTCGGAATAAGTGGGTTCACTCAATATATTGTTAATTTTTATGTGTTTTATGAAGATAACTTTTAAACCATTCTTTAACTGTTCCTTGAATTCCAATATTTTCTAATTTTTTTATTAGCTTCTTGTGGCTTATACTGTCAAAAGCTTTTCTTAGATCGATGAATATACTTAAACATTTATTTCCCGAGTCAAGAGCATTATATATTATAGAGGTTATTTTTGCGATTGCATCTTGCGTACCTAAATTTTCTCTGAAGCCGAATTGGTTATATATCATTAATGATTTTATTTGAAGTGATATGTTTAGTTAATTGTGACTTTATGACTTTTTCAAATATTTTTGCTTTACGTATTTTACGTGTTTTTTATATTTTTGTTAACGGTAATGAATGTATGCAAATCTTGGAAGCGGAAATTAACCCACTTCTCAACATCCAATCGAGCTGAAACTCGTGAGATAGACTGGTTGTCAATGACAATTCATTATGTCAACAACAACACCTTTTGGTAGCAAACACGTACACACACGCGGGTATAAACGTATTTACAGTTAATATACGAAATAAATGTCGGTCCTACCATTTAAAAAAATAAATAAATTATAAGACATTTAACGCGGGATTACTACAAATCTACAGTTTTATTCCGAGATTGATGGAATTTTGCATATTTGACCTTCAAAACAATTAGGAAGGTGACACGATTACACGATATTTACAAAAACCACCCCACCTCCTTTTCCAGCCCTTAACACAGAATTTTGATACTTTTAAATTGATAAAATAAAATAAGAGGAAAATTACAACGGTTTACATCTGATTTCGAAAAACTCTGTGCAAAGCCCGGGCAACGCCGGGGACTTCAGCAAATAATATTTCATTTCGTAGTTCAAACCAATGTAATTTACGACTTACAATTGATTCTTGTTAAAATAAAATGCATTCTAATTTTAAATAATTTAGATAATATGAAAATTTAAAATTTCTCGATGATAAATGTGATGCAGTATACTGTTAGAGCTAAAGCCAGTATTGAGAATGTATTTGATGATGAATAATTGTAAATGAAGCAAGAATTACGTGCAAAGACAGGGGTTTGTGGCGACCAGAGATGTGCTTTATTTCAAATAAATCCATTTCAAATGGAAATGCAAAATGCAAAATGGGTATTTTCCATTTTGCATTTTAAATGCTTTTCTAAAAACCATTTTGCATTTTGCATTTTAAATGCTTTTCTCAATGCATTTTCCATTTTAAATGCTTTTTTGCAACTTACTTCTTACTATCTCAACTCATCTTTTTTTTCTTAAGCCCCAAATATCAGTCGGTCCTCAACCTCGCTATGAGAGATAATTTACATTTTGTCAAGTTGCTCCCTGGTAGGAGCCCTAGCAATTGAGTGATACCATTACAAAAAATACTGAACATGGGGCATGACGCTGTAATATTAAATGTTAGATAGCAGTTTCTATGTTTTTACGTTGGCAACATTATTCCCGCGCAAATTTTTTGTGGTTTCATAATCTGTAGTCGTGGTGTTTTTGGATTTGCCATCATGTAATATGTTTGTTCTACATTGATGTCCATTATTAAATGACAAAATTGTTTAAAAATTCTATAATTATTTTAATTGTTTGACCTGAGAAACCATTTTGCATTTTCAATGCATTTTGAAAATAGGTATTTTGCATTTTGCATTTTCAAATGGAAAAGTTTTGACCCATTTCCATTTTGAATTTCAAATGGTTTTGGGTACCCATTTTGCACATCTCTGGTGGCGACCCATCTTCTCTCACCCAGCTGCGAAATAACGCCTTGTGAGATAGTCGTCATTCTTTCCACAAAATTTATTAAATTTCTTTTGCATAACCAGTATTTTATTTATATATTGTAATAAGTATTTATGTGAAGCCGCACAAGTGTCCCAACTGCTGCCAACCGTCTCGAGACAGTGAGACTATGGCATCCCCAATAGAGGTAAGTTGTGAGGATGAAGTTATAAGGAGACGAAGGAGATTGGGAGATTACAAAAAGAGGAATGTGGGAAAGTACCTGGTAAAACATTTTGTCACCAAACACGGCTAAAGTTATTTCAAGCCAAAACTTTTCAATTCTGGATTGTGGTCTATCACCGGTTGGATATTGAGAGTATCTTTCACTTGAAAGTTCTGCAATTATATAATGTTATTTCTATTTAATTAATTGTGAAACAATAAAAATTAATTACTTAATCAAATTTTAAAAAAAGGACTCGTTCAATTGTTTTATTTGAATTTAAGAATTTTAGAAAATTACCGAACTGATACTAGGAAGAATTAAAAAAATCATAAAAATGGAATCGCTGAAGTGTGATTGAATTTGAGATATCTGCAAAATTTACCCAATTGATAATCCACGAGAAGAATATAGTGGAAACATAATAAATCATGTAATTATAATCGGGAGAAGAGACCAGTGCATTACAGATAGACATTGTCGTGAAATTAAATTGAAGAAAATGATTACTTGTTGTGTTCATAAAATTAAAAAAAAAGGTGAACCCGCAAACAAGCTGGCTTGTGAAATTTCGTCTTTATTAAAATTCTTGTAATATAAATGGTTTATGATGAAAATAATATCAAATTTATTTGTGCATTTGTGGCAAATAAAATATCTACTTTCATATCTGTAGTACGCATTTTTTTAAAATATTAACTCCACACATTTCCCTCAGGGTCTATGAGATCTTTTGGGATGGCGTATGGAGGGTATTTTTTAAGGATAGGGTGGAAAGGAAGTTTAGGGAAAGAAAAGGTATGAGAGTTGGGCTGGAATCTAGGGATCAGTGTATCCAGGAATGATACATAATATAAATAAAAAAAATATATATATATAATTAAAGAAAAAAGAAAAAACAGAACTAATAAAGTATCTAGGAATCGTAATTGACCATAACCTTAGATGGACACCTCACATCAAACAAATCACAAATAAACTTCTCAAAACAATACACATTTTCCTAAACATATATAAAATAAAAAAACTGAAAACAATATATTTTGCACTTTACCAATCAATAATAGAATATGGAATTATTGCTTGGAGAGGAGCAACAAACTCGGCTATCAATTACATAGAAACCGAACAGAAAACGATCTTAAAGGTAATACTAAAAAGACATAGACTGACTGATACAGACCAAATATTCAACAGCTGTGACGTACTAGATATACGCCAATTATACGTTAAAACACTACTAAACTGCATTTTTGACAAAAAAAATAAATTTCAACATACAAAAAATAACACTAACAGACCAGTTAGACAAACGTACAAAGAAAACATAAAAACTCCGACATTAAATTCAAGCTTTGGACAAAAACACTATGCTATATAAGTCCAATACCGTGCTATAAAAGCTTTCAACCGTGTAAAACTTGAAATTAAAATAGTGGAAAAAAAAAATTCACACACAAAATTACAAAATGGATTAATGAACAAAAAAGACAATATTACCAAAAAACCTACACGTAACACACAAAACCAATATAAACACACATCACTCACAAACACACAAGATTATATTTTAAATGTATTATTTTCTTTTTAAATGTATTATGAAGATTATATTTTCATATTATAAAATGAAGGTCTCAGCACGGGCAAGCCACCCAGTGAGGCCAAGATTACTGGAAAAATTTGAAATGTAAAAAATATTGTATCAAATAAAATAAAAAAAAAATAAAAAAATATATATATGTACTGCGGCGCAGGGCGATGGGTCGAGAGACCAGTTGGAGAGGTTAAAAAGGCTCCCCAAACCAGCCTCTACCGATCTGGCACGCCACACGGTTGGTGGGCAGGCGCATCCTGAACACAACTCACCCGATGAACCCGAGCACCTGTGCTTAGTCACCAAACGTAGCGAAACGTTATCCAATAAATGGAACAGGGGCGGCGGTACCCAAAACCGCCTCCCAAATTGAAAATTGTTTGGGATATTTATGTATTTTCCGACCTTTCTCCCTGTTTTATAATATTCAATCTCTCACACAGTGTCCCGAAATTGGGGAGACATGTAACAAATATAAATACTACACAAAAAGTTTAAACATTCTACTCGAAACAATAACAAAGATTTACTCCAAATTCCTGTAATGCATACTACTTTCGGACAAACAAATTTTAGGTACATTGCAACAAGATTGAACAATACTCTTCCAGAGAACATAATGTGATCATGTGATACTCAAACAAATTTAAAAGAGAACATTAAAAATTGGATCAAAAGTAATAATAATAATAATAATAATAATAGCAGTGCCCTCACCCAAATTCAAAATTATTGATCCAGCAAAAATATTGAGCGATTAAAATTGTCTCAACACAGGCTAGCCGCTAGCCTAGTGAGGCAGGTTATGAAAAACCTCAACTTTTTATATTTGCTACCTATTATTTTCTGCTGTTAAGGCGATGCCATATGTAGTAATGCAAAATCATGTGTTTTTGGTTTGAAAATTTGGTGGCCTAGAAATGTTTCAGATGCTTTAATTAAATACTGCGAGTAGAATACATCTTGGCCTTAGAAATAATCGAGTATTTTTATATAAGTCTTTTTATAAGCCCAGAAAAAAATTATGTATAGGCCTATGAAAACTGCTTTAAAGTTCAAAATCTCCTACTTATGAACCCATTTTCGGTTATAATTTTATTTTATAATGTGGCAAATTAAGTTATTTATAAAATGATCGGGAAAAAAAATATATATATGCCTGAACATTCACAAAATAAAATAAAAGGCACTTTTTGGCCATGTTTTTTTCTTACATAAATCAAAACAGGCGGATGGTGTTAAGCGGGAATTTAAACCTTATCGCCATCTACGTAAGGGTTGTTATTGATAGCGGTTCAATTTAAAATATTACACGATCCCCTTAATTCAATTTAATACCTAGTTTATAAACAAATGTACATTATGGAAACTTAACGTGTATTCTTAGTTATTGTTGCAAATTTTTCAAATAAAGATATATAATTATTATTAACACACTTCCACTGTCTCCTGGCAATAAAAACCTTGTGTTGTGTTGACATAAAAAATAACGCAAAAAATATTGGGAAATTCTGTAATTCAAAAGCATACATTGCAAAGTATTGCTGTCTGCCTCGCTACGTGCCAATGTCAAAATAAATATTAAAAAGAGTGCGAATGTTTTTCAGTTCGCGTTCTTCCTCGTTCTACCTGTCTAGGAAACCTTTTCCACAAATTCTCTCCCTCCCCCTCTTAACCCGCCATTTACACGCACACACCTCGTTTATCTTTTTAAATGTTATTTGATTCAACAACTGCCTCATATCGACAGATGGAATTTCGCGGAAAACTGAGCGTTTCAAAGAAATGTTGAGTGCTTGGCACACGTACCTTAAAAGTGACTTACTTTTTCCCGTAAGAGGGAAATTATCTTGAAGAGATACTTATTTGATCATTTGTATCTATAGACTAATGTATAAAACATCAATGTTTGTGTCTCATATTTGTACATTTTGTAACCGACATATAAAAAACAGTTGTTTTGCAAGTGGGTGTTGTCGCAATATTGTATGCGCATCAATTTGTGGTATTATTGTGGACTTTAATCAATATTTGACACAATTATTGGGGTAGATGTGGTTAACAGTTAGATTTGGAAAGGATTCTGACTTACCCTTGGTCTTTTCGTTCGATGTTATGGACTTGAGGGACACTGCTTGGTCGTCACTGTACAAGTTTCCGTAACAGACTCGATTTACACGCACTGTACCGGTTTTTTTGACAGACTGGTAATGTATAAAAAATGTTGTAATGTAACTGAATGTAGGTACTCCATACTGTCAGACAGGGATAGGTAATTAGGTGTAGAAATGCAAGAACATGTGTTGCAGGGAGAAGCATGTAGTTGCGTCAACGTAGGGTGAAAAAATGCGTAGTTAAAACCCCGTTAGCAAAACATGTATTTAAATGTTTAAGAATCCGGAAAAAACATTTTTACTGTTATTTTTGTCGTTATTACACGACGAAAATTTGTGCGAATTATCTGCGAAACATTTTAAAGAATACATTAGGTAATACAAATGTGCCGAGTCAGCAGTAGCCGGTTGGCTGCCGCCTCAGCATCTCGAAAAGTAAAAAATGATAACAGTGGTCAGAGTACTTTTATATACACCATGTTTAAATTAGAGCATCGCATAGTCTCAACGAATGTATCATTTTATCACTGATTTTAGATTTTCTGTGCGGGAGAATTTGGAGAATGTTGTTATGCTGAAGAAAGTGAGAAGAGAATAGGAAGGTTGGGAAGTACCCGTTTCTTCAGATCTAATCATTAAATGCGGTTCAAGCTATTTGAAGCAACTTTTTTCGCTAATAGACACTATATATGTCTTTCTTGTAGGTTTGAATGGAAATCAAAGTCGCCACTGACTTCATACTTATTGGTTCTAGGCCATTTAGCTCGCGCTCTGTCTCTCTTACACTTACTCGCCTGACATCGTCTATCTTCATCCATCAGAATTTCATAACGATAATGAAACACAGTTCTGTATTGACATGGCCCGATTTCCAGAATTTTGGTTCAGCCCAGGACCTCAGCCTTGCCGGAGATTGCACCTCCGATGATGATAATGAAGATGAAGTTTGTGGTTCTTAGTCGAAGTATGATCGAAAAGGATATGGTCTAATCAGCGCAGTTAAGGAGCAAGGCAGCAGAGGTCCTGGGATTTCTAAATGAACCCAGGACCTTGGTGCGTCGTTAGGACTTCTGCTGCCTTGAACCCAGGCCTCGGCAAGGCAGCAGAGGTCTTGGGTTCATCGAGGAATTGAAGATAATGGTTGTAGGTCTTAGTCGAAGTATGATCGAAAGGGATAGGAACGAATTAGCTCAGTGGTGGAGCTAGCCCCCGGCAAGTCATCAGAGGTCCTGGGTTTTGAAGGATTTGAAAGATTTGGTCCAGATGCGACCAAATCTTTGTTTCTGTTTCAAATTTTCGTTTGAGAATCGCTCATTGACTTCTTTTACTCATTAATTTATTCCAAAAATAAGTAAAAATATTTATTCTACCTAATTATCAAAAAATAATTTTGACAACATGTTTTATGCAAGCAGAGCATCTGTGCGAGTACCTACTGTGATCGAACTTTAACCGATGCAACTAAAAATGTGCATTAAAATTTAAATTTTTGCAATGTTTTTAAAATTAATAAACTGAATTGAATTGTTGTTTGTTTTTTGGGGTGTTATGCCGTGTTGCGCTAACTCCTTCTTTAAAAGCTAAAGCTTTTCTTGGCTAAAGAAGGAGTTAGCGCAACACGGCATAACACCCCAAAAACAAACAACAAAAATGCTTTTGGCCGTGAGAATCTAAAAACTTACCTGAATTGAATTGAATTGCAACACGCTGCTAGAAGTGCAAGCAATATATAAAAAATATATTTTTAAGGAAAAATTTTACCCCTTCAGAGGCAAAGTTGGACCATTTACAAGTGCGTATTTTTTAATATCCGTTTGCTTATGAGAAAAAAAATGTTTGAAATAAGGCAAAGTACACGATCAGTTGGTGAAAGGGATGTTTGACTGGCGCTATCCGGTTAAAATTTAATTAAAACTCTTCGCAGTGAAACACATACAACTTCGCAAATTCGTTTTAATAACATCTTTCCACTTTTAGTGTCTTATTTTTACAGTTTGTTGCGAGAATAATAAAGAAACATATTTTTATTTGATGTCTGGGCGGCGGAGAAATATTGAGTTATATTAAAAATGAAATTAATACTTTATTATTTCATTTTATGTTACATAGAATTAATTTTCTGTGAAACTTTCATACGTAATATATAAACTTTTTAACAAATTCCAAATATTTAACAGTATTTTCAAAATCTATGCTGTCATACCCGTTAATTAAATATACCTTTCCTGAAAGAAAGTCAAAATCCTGTATCTAAATTTCACTAATAAACAATTAATTAATGTCAAATAAGTGTTAATCTGAAGTGACCTACCAGGTAAGTATGGTACTGTATATTATCTCCATATATAGTTAGTAATAATATAAATCATTGTAGAAATGTAGTATATATTTGTACAGCGCACTTGAGGTGATTTTGCACAAAAACGGCGCTATAAAAATCATCCAATTATTATTATTATCATAACGTGCTTTGATACTTAACAATCTACAAATAGTATAAAATAATGCCGATATCCGCATCTGTCTGTTTGTGCGCTTTTTCTTCTAAAAAAAATCGGGAAGATTTATGTTTATAATACATGCATATTATATTTGTAGAAAGTAGAGAAAATACGATGTTTTGTAATCAAGTCTTAAAAAAAATATTTTCCGGCGCTTACATTGCTAACCCTACAAACTAGCAAAAAACAAAGTTTTTTTTACTATAATGAATCTGATATGATTTGAAATTTTTGAAACCAAAAGTATTATAGTGGTTTAGTTTTGGGGTATTATCCGTGCTACGCTACCTCTTTTTTTAGCCAACGTTTCGGGCAGTGTCCAGTGTCCATCATAAGGGTCCAGTACATTATCCATCATAAGGGTCCAGTAGAGTGTCCATCAAAAGGGTCCAGTACAGTGTCCATCATAAGGGTCCAGTACAGTGTCCATCATAAGGGTCCAGTACAGTGTCTATCAAAAGGGTCCAGTACAGTGTCCATCATAAGGGTCCAGTACAGTGTCCATCAAAAGGGTCCAGTACAGGGTCCATCAAAAGGGTCCAGTACAGTGTCCATCATAAGGGTCCAGTACAGTGTCTATCAAAAGGGTCCAGTACAGTGTCCATCATAAGGGTCCAGTACAGTGTCTATCAAAAGGGTCCAGTACAGGGTCCATCATAAGGGTCCAGTACAGTGTCCATCATAAGGGTCCAGTACAGTGTCTATCAAAAGGGTCCAGTACAGTGTCCATCATAAGGGTCCAGTACAGTGTCCATCAAAAGGGTCCAGTACAGGGTCCATCAAAAGGGTCCAGTACAGTGTCCATCATAAGGGTCCAGTACAGTGTCTATCAAAAGGGTCCAGTACAGTGTCCATCATAAGGGTCCAGTACAGTGTCCATCATAAGGGTCCAGTACAGTGTCCATCAAAAGGGTCCAGTACAGTGTCCATCAAAAGGGTCCAGTACAGTGTCCATCATAAGGGTCCAGTACAGTGTCTATCAAAAGGGTCCAGTACAGTGTCCATCATAAGGGTCCAGTACAGTGTCCATCAAAAGGGTCCAGTACAGGGTCCATCAAAACGGTCCAGTACAGTGTCCATCATAAGGGTCCAGTACAGTGTCCATCAAAAGGGTCCAGTACAGGGTCCATCAAAAGGGTCCAGTACAGTGTCCATCATAAGGGTCCAGTACAGTGTCCATCAAAAGGGTCCAGTACAGTGTCCATCATAAGGGTCCAGTACAGTGTCCATCATAAGGGTAGTAGTGTAAACACTTTTGTATGATATTGAAACAGTTTTGTGATTATTCCACATCCCAATGTCCTATTCAAATTTTAATTTCTTTTGTTCCTTACCTAGGAAGAAAAAAGAGTTGAAAAACGCCAACGCCAGTGTAATCCATTTTTTATTAACACAAATATGTTTGTTTACGATTCGAATTTTCGTCGTAGTTGAGAGTGCATGTTATTTCGCTCCCCGTATCAATAATCCCATGAATAGTCAATGAAATGGGGCAAATATCATCAAAAAGTTCTATATTATCGTATGGTGAATGTAAAATAGTTCGTGTTGTGAAAATCTAACATTAATGGTGATCAACAATGAGTTTATCTGTGAGTTTCCGCTCAATCGGATGTCGTGAAGTAGGTTAATTTCCGCTTGCAAGATTTGCATTCATTATATCCCGAAAACTAAAGTGAAATTTGAAAAAAAAAAGATGAAAAATGTACAACCTTTTTTGTATGTATTTAGCTGAAAAAGTACCGCTTTTCTACGTGACAGAAAGGGCGTTACAACATATCGATTATCCTTCGACATTCGGCCTGTCAATACCTAAACTACGGGCCGTAAGTAATGGGGAATGTTTGAAATGTAGCCTAATGTAATGTATATTATATTCCCTTTTCATGGCTACAATACAAAGGCCAATACACCAATAGCATGAATTCAATATAAACCTAACCAAAAAATGTACAGTATTATATGTGTCGTTTTAAACATTTACATTAACTCCATACATGTGGTTCTAAAGTAAACAATTTCCCTCTAGGCCTATATAATATCTGAGGTTGCTGTGTAGAGGGTATTTTTAAGGAAAAGAAGAAGAAAAAATTCTGGGAAAAAAAGTATGGGGGATGGGTAGGAATCTAGAAACCAGTGTGTCCAGGAGTGTCAGACGCATGCATCGATCGCTCCTGCTGCAACGCAAGACGATGGGTCGACAAGGGTCCAGAGATGGGCCCAGAGACTAGCTGGAGAGGCCTAAATGGCCTCCGTAAACCGGCCTCTTCCAATTTGGCCAACATAACACGAAATACAAGAATATTATATAAAATTCTTACCCCTTATGAGTGAAGAATGATTCGTCCGTCAGACTAACCAAGTGTCCTATCTACCAAACCTAAGACCACCCTCTAATGAGAAGGTTAAACATTCCCTAAACAAATATTTACTTAATTAAATCGACCTTACATAATGTCGTAATCAGCAATACTGTTCGCCTCAAACTGAAATTCGTTTACGTAATACTTTGTGGGGATTGCGTAGATACGAAAATTCTGTTTACTTCAAATATTGGCGAGAAAAGTTTGTGTTCGGAGAAGAAGCGTATATTGGATCAAATAGCAGATAAAGATATCGAGGTCATCCCGAGAAGACGTGGCGAGAATCGAGAAGTTCGGATGTTGGAACTTTCACAGTAAACGAACATGTCTTAAGAGATTTACGAATTGCACCAAGTTTGAAACGGCTCTCGAGTCGATGTATAGATGATCATAGATAGACTTACAGCCTTACTGAAGATAAACCACTTCACATTATACACCTTGCATAAAGAATGTAAAAGTTTAGACTGGAGTTGGTACTAATAAAAATTTCTTTAACTGGGCTCCGACTTCAAACTTCAAAAAATTACAAAATTTCATTTAAATTTTTTACTCCAAATAATAAACAATAGGAATCACTGGTTAAAATAGTCAAGTACGTTCCTTAACATCCTGTTTATGCATTTCCTTGAACTATTTTATGTCAGTTTCTATATTAGTTACTTTACATTTTTGTATATGGCCACGATAACCAGTCAAACGCACTATATTTTGTTAACAATACCGTCAATAATTATTTCGTTAACTTTCTAATTCAAAGGCCTTATACACTATTAAAACACGTTGCTTTTCGCAATAGACAAAAGAATAATCTTTATTGTTCTTGAAATTTATTTGAAATGTTACACATTGTTTCAATATAGATGGCGCCACTAAACACATTTGATAATTTTGTTACCATTATTCTAATACTCCCACTTAACAAAATAAATGTGAATTTGTAAACAGAATACATAGATATTGTTTTATTTAACTTTAATTCCCAGCATGTCCATGAACTTATAATGCTTAGTTGACAAAAGACCCTTGGTTAACAAGTCAGCGGGCATTTCCTGAGTTGAAATGTATTCAATATTAATTAATTTATTTTTAACTGCATCTCTAACATAATGATACCGAACATCAATATGTTTTGATCTAGCATGTGCCTGATGACTTGTTGCTAATTTTAATGCACTTTGATTATCACAATTCAATTTAATTACACATTTTTTACCAGTAAGTTCATACATAAGATTTCTGAAATAAACAGCTTCTCTAGATGCCTCTGAGAGAGCAACATATTCTGCCTCAGTACTGGATAAGGAGACAGTCTTTTGTTTTTTACTTTGCCAGGAAATCACAGAACCACCCATTACAAAACAGAACCCAGTATAAGACTTACGATCCAGACTATCACTAGCCCAGTCTGCATCAACAAAACCTGTCAGCTCTACATTTTCCTTACAATATGTTAAACAATAGTGTTTTGTCTTTTGTAAATAATTTAATATTCGTTTAGCATAACTAAAATGAGTTTCATTATAACTGTTATTGAACTGGCTGAGATAACTAAGGGAATACGACAAGTCTGGTCTAGTCAAAACTGCCAAATACATAAGGCTTCCAATTAGCTTTTGATATGGAATGTTTACTACACAATTTTCAGCCTTTTCTATGTTCAACTTACTCTCAATGGGGGTATCTGAAGTTTTACAATTGGACATATTAAACCTTAATAATAATTGCTCTATATATTCCTGCTGATCTATAGTTATAGTCTTACATTCTTTGTTTACACTAATTCGCATGCCTAAGTAACGTCTAACAGGACCTAAATCTTTTAATTTAAATTGAGAACTTAATACATTTTTTAATTTTTCTGTTTCTGCAATACTATTAGAAAAAATTAAGAAATCGTCAACATATATAGCTACAATAATCTTGACATTCTCATAAAAAAATGTAAACAAGCATGGTTCAAATTTACTTATTTTAAAACCAAAGTTCAGCAAACAATCTTTCACTTTTTCATACCAGACTAAAGCAGACTGTTTCAGTCCGTATATAGCTCTTTTTAATTTCAAGACCTTTCTAATTTGCTTATTTACAAAACCTTCTGGAATTGACATGTAAATATTTTCTTTTAAATTTCCATTTAAAAAAGCTGTTGTCACATCTAGATGTGTTATGTCCATATCCCACTGTACACTCAGAGCAAATAACATTCTCAGCGTAGAATGTTTTATGACAGGAGAAAAAGTGTTCTCATAATCAATACCACGTCGTTGCGTAAAACCTTTAGCCACGAGTCGGGCACGATACCGCACTTTATCATTCACATCTAGTTTTTTATTTAACACCCACTTGTTTAGCACAATTAATCCATTACTTGGTATATCAACAATTTCCCACGCATCGTTATCCTCGAACGACTGAAGCTCCTCTCGCATGGCCTGTCTCCACTGATCAGCTTCTGGTCCATTCAGCGCTTCTGAGAAGTCTATTTGTTCGACATCTGGATTGGAATTGGAAATACAGATATTACCAAACCCAAAACGTTCCGGAGGTTTTCGTGTTCTCTTCTCCTGTTCTGGTAATTCTGGAATTGGTTGCAACTCACTGATTGAGATATCTGTCTCTATGTTTGTGATGCTTGTATCGTCATCATTTTCACTAGCCGGATCAGTATATACAGATGTATTTGAATTTTGGAGAGATTCATCCATTGAAGACTCCCCCACTGAATCTCTGCCATCTTCGTTTGTTGCCGGAGACTCATGCCCTTCAAATTCAACATCACCCTGTATCCATTCTGCTATGTTTTCTGCATTGATTTCCGATGATACTGTTTCTTCTTCTATCACTATTATATCTCTCTTTATAGTTATAATATTTTTTATGGGATCATATACACGATATCCCTTTACTGTTTCTGAAAATCCTACAAGAATCTGCATTTTAGCCTTCTTGTCCCATTTTAATCTTCTTTCCTTCGGTATGTGGACCATAACGGGGCTGCCAAATAGGCGTATATGACTTAAATCTGGTTTATTTTTATACCACGCTTCATAGGGTGTTTTATTTCCCAAACTTGAAGTTACAGATCTATTTTTTAGGTATACTGCTGTATTAGCTGCTTCAGCCCAGAACTTTTTTTCTAATTTCGCATTAAAAAGTAAGCATCGCGCTTTCTCTATAATAGTTCTATTAGCCCGTTCACAAACACCATTTTGTTCAGGTGTGTATGCAGTTGTCTTCTGGTGTATAATTCCTTCTCTGAGTAAGTAATTCTCCATCTCACCACTACAAAATTCACCACCATTATCTGTGCGTAATATTTTTATTTTTGTTTTCTGACTATTTTCAGTCATTGCTTTAAAATTCTTAAATATCTTGAAGACTTCATTTTTATATTTGTGGAAGTATATGAAGGTCATACGACTGTGATCATCAATGAACAAGACAAAATACCTAGCACCACCTATGGACTTCGTTTCCATAGGACCACATACATCTGCATGTATTGTATGTAGAATTTCTGTACTTATTTTTCCAACATGATGAAATGGTAACCTCATTTGTTTACCTTCGCAACAGGTCACACATTTCGCCATTGTCATATCACTAGTACCCGGGTAGGACAATCCATCTACAATGCCGTTCTTCATTTTATTTAAATCATTACTGTTAATATGCGCTAACCGCCTGTGCCAAAGATCTGCATTTGCTACAGCAGGTGCTGCCAGTATACAATCTGCTACTTTGATATTTAGCTTGTACACTCCATTTATTGACGTTCCTGTGGCCACCAACACATTCTTAGTGTTACGTATGTAGCATTTGTTTTCACCAAAAACAACATTGTTTCCGTTCTTGATTAGTTCGCTCACTGACAACAGGTTTGTTGTTAAGCTCGGTATGCAAAGCACATCTTTAACCATGATATCGTAGTTGCAGTTAGTTATTATTTGTACATCTCCGGAACACAAAACTGGCACTTTCATATTATTCGCGACGGTTATCTCTGATAAATATGGCGTAAAATTTGCGTGTTTTATCCACTCTTTGTTGGCCGTCATATGTGCACTTGCCCCACTGTCAATGTACCATTCGTTTTTATTGTATTCTCCGTTCAAAAAAACTACACTAAAAGCATTTGATTGTTTGTTTTTTTGTAACACTGGACACTGGTTTCGATAATGACCCGTCTGTTTACATTTGTAACAAGTGATAGTCTTGTCACCTGTCACTTTTGAATTTTTCGATGACGTCGCGCCATTTTTAAATTTCTGCTTGTAGCTTTTATTGGCAGCAAATGCTGCGCCGCTGGAATCCACGTCATTCTTTGAAACCTCCATATCAATCAACTTAGATTTTATTAAATCGGTGGTAATCTGCATTCCTGAGTGCTCCACCGCCATAATCATTGGCATGAATTTTTCTGGCAGACCTGCGAGAAGTAACGATCCGACCCATTCTTCTGTAATTGCAAATCCTGTGCCCTTCAATCTCTGAGCTGTTTCGACCACTTGCGTGACGTAGGAAGTCATGGAATCACAATTTTCTTGTCGTAACGAGATTAAATGTCTTAGTAGAGATATTTTACGAGAAAAGCCTGAGTCATCAAATATAGACCTCAGTTTAATCCATAACTCTAAAGTTGTTTTTGTTTCTTTAATAGCAAAATCCATTTCTAGCCAAAAAAAATACACTTGAAAATTCAAGTCTCTATGTCTATGAAAGGCGATTTTCAGCCCACTGTGCACAGTGTTTTGGCTTGCAGTGTAAATAAAATATTGTAAACTAGACAAAGCATACTCATATGTAAAGCATTTAAGCATTTAAATGAATCATCATCAAAAAAAAGATTTTTTTTTCACTTTAGGATTTAAAAAAAAAAAATCGCACCTTGCGCCGCAATATGAAGTATGTCAAAAAAATACAAATAAATAATAGTATTATCTGTGTGTAAGGATAGAACGGCCAACCTTATGATTCCAGAGATAGCCTCATTTTTAATGTCAGCGCCATACAAATTTTTCTTAAAAAAATTATAACTCCTTCATTTGTACACGCAATTGCTTTGTACGACATTTTATAGCATAGTAATGATCAGCAGAATCCATTTCTAGCCAAAAAAAATACCCTTGAAAATTCAAGTCTCTATGTCTATGAAAGGCGATTTTCAGCCCACTGTGCGGCGTACCGAGGCTTGAGTGGCCGATTTGGCCCGCTTAAATTTGAGCGAGGAATGTCGTACATAGCGAGGACTGACTGATATACCGGGAATATGTCGTGTACATAAAGAATTATTTTTATGGTGAATTATCTGATACAAAAAAAATATCGTGTTGCGATTCCTTCTTTAGCCAAAGTTTCGGACAGCGTTTTGTGTCCATAATCAGAGCAAATGTGTAAATTGTGGTGAAGTGTGTGTTTATGCATGTATAAGTGATACCGTGTAATAATTCTCTTAAGACCGATATTAAAATTATTTATATATGTGTGATAGTTAGTTAAATTTTTGTGGTTTTCGGCATTTAGATTTGGTGTAGCCATCACACACGGATGTCAAGAACTTTAGGACCTTTCTGGTATGGTTTTTTTAAGTAGGTAATACTAATGGTTTTTAATGTGAATATTGCACAAGAGTCCCAGCTGCTCCAACTGTCTGGAGAACTGTGGGAGAAGAAGAAGATTAGAACGAAGAATGTTGGAAAGTACATTGCTATTCAGACCAGGTCATCAAACACGGCGAAAAGCGTTTCAAGAAATAAAAACATGGAAAGAAATCCGTAGATTTTTTTTTCTATGGTGGAAAAGCTGCATTTGTTCAGATAAGGGGCTTAGATCTGCGGTAGAATCTTAACATAAGACACATTCCTTGCTTCATTCACATTCAAACATACAAAAGTATTTGGTTTACTTTGTGGTGCCATATTTTCCTCGCCATACCCGACACTTCTATCATTCACATTTGCATCATCCATTCACTCTCTTCTTCGACCATGCGCTCTACATGCACAAATCATGTATGCATCCCTTTATTAACATTACAAATTACGCTTCCAAGACTGGTTTATGGAAGCGTAATTTTCCTCGGCCATCCCCGAAACTTCAATTCACATTTGCATCATATATTATCCATTCACTCTCTTCTTCGTTCATACGTTCTACATGCCCAAATCATGTAAGCGTCCATTTCTTAATCTTACAAATTACGCTTCCATAAACCAGTCTTGCATTCTTCTTGATCGCATTCGTAGAACTCGTCAAATTTTAGAAAAAATTGTTACTTTTCAAATTGTCGAGGAGAAATTTAACAAAATTGAGTTATTCAGTCGATATATTTGTCCCCATTTCACCTCAGCAAATATTGAATCTATTCTTTCTTCTATCCGATAATAATCTGCCAAATGACTGCCATAAGGAAGACTGCCAAGACAATACATTAGAGACCCATTGTCCTCTTGATGATCGTTCAGTCGGATTAAATCGTGTTTTATATGGAATGTGAGGTGGGTAAATAAGGCCAATATGGGCATGTCAACGTTTTTTACCAATCCCACATGTAAAAAAGGCCAGCCTACTAGCAGCGCCCCTAGCGAGAGATTATTTATTGTAATGTTATTGTTTGGTTGTAGTTTCAATACCCCCCACCAGATATCGGTAGGGTGTGTAGATCTATGTTATTATTATTATCCAGATTATGTAGTTTTAAGATATTGCCATAGGTGGCGCTAGTTACGCCACACGACAGAGACAACATGTCGGCTGTACCCGAATGATTACGAGTAAAGCAGATGCTAGCCGATCCCGAGGTGGGCAACTCAGTTCAAGTTGCTTCGAACGGACGTAATATATCCTGCCAATTTTCCATTGTATTTTCTTACGATAATAAAGTAACTCGTAATCTTTGACGGACTGAAAAATTTATTGAAAACTACAGATCTTAAGTATATTCCATACCAAGAACACAATTAAGAATGCAGCAATACATTACATTTATGTGGCATTTTGTTTGATTTATGTTAACAGCCATAAAAATCTGTATTTTATGATGTTACAGTTTGGGAAGCGGGTATGTGTACCGCTGCCCCGAGAACCATTTATTAGATAGTCGACACCCCTGCAATAAGGTCACCTGAAGTGGTTCACTACGTTGGTGACTTGGCAGGGGTGTCCAGGTTCATGGGGAAAGGTTTGTTTAGATCTTGACGGCGGATGCTTTTGCCAAAAGGACAAAAGGAATGAATTTTCGCGATAAATCATTATATTTTCGCATTTCGTCGTTATATAAAAACAGGAAGAGCGCAGCTGCAAGAGTAAGTGTGATAATATATTATAAAACAACTAATAGTTTGTTAGGGAATGGAATGCTATCACTTTTCGACCAAATTTTTTTCGTGCCTTAAAAATTCGATTCTATGTTTTAGAGGCAATATTGGTAAATTTTTGTTAGTTAATTGCAACTATTAAATAAAATTGCCTTACCTACTATGACGAAATGTAAAATAAAAAGATCATTTCGATGAGCTTAATTTTAAATTGCAAACGACCGATTTACATTACTCCTTGATGAAATTTTGCACACTTGATGTTCAAAAGAAGAGGGAAATTAATGTCTTCATCTAATTTCAAAAAACTCAGCGTAAAACCCCGTTATCGTTAGTGTCTTCAGCAAGTTATAACACATTTCCCAGAAATGTGAACGGTTTAGAGAATGGCACAAGTTCATAATATTAAAGTGGGGTTTTTAAGGAAATTTATCATAATGTTCAAAAGATAATAGGTAGGTACTTATAATAACGTAATCATAATAACCCTCATAACGTTTTAAAAAAAAACTTCGGCCATCTTGTTTTTGTCCGGGCCTCATTTAGGCGGCACTGTTTAGTCACGCTTTGAGGCCACGATGCGACAACTTCGTAGGAGGAGCCTGAAAAATGGCACTAATTTAGGTCGGAGATGGAAGCCTCAGACAGATGGCCTCGCATCAGGAGGTCGCCGGGAGATTACTCCCTACGAAACCATCAATCCTCCACGCCTACAACCACTGAATAGATAAACTGATAGAAATGTATCGTCGGCATGTACGTATGCCAATTGAAATTCTTTTTTTTTTTTTTTTTTTTTTTTATGTTTCCGATTTTGTTGTCCGGGTTAAATCTTCCCCATAGGAAAAACTAAACCCTTCCACTCACTTTTCCACAAATGATCAGCTAGTCAATCAACATTATGCTAGTGAATATATAAGTAAAATAAATACAAGAACAACAACACGTCAACTCACCAGAGATCAAATGGGAAAAAAAATTCACCGACTCCAGATATTTTCATATCAGAGGGTTCGGCTCGGTAGAACTTCTAACAGGGCCTATAAATCCTACTGATCCCTCAACATAAATATTTAAAAAATCTTTCGTTATCCTACATGTATTCAAAATGACCGACTTTTGCATCTTTACATATAAATTTTTTGATAGATCTAATACGCCTAAATTTTTAATGAGAGAGCTAGGTATAATGCCAGTAGCCGAAATAACGAATGGTAATATTTTTATAGTCTGAGAATGCCAAATTTTTTTTATTTCGTTTCCTAAATCTGTGTATTTTCTTATTTTTTCATTAACAGATTTTTGAATGTTACAGGAAGTTGGAATAGCGACATCAATGATATAAGTTATTTTTTTAATTTTGTCATGTAAAACTATATCGGGTCTATTATGACTAATCGTTCGGTCTGTTAGTATAGTTTTATCATAATATATTTTATAAAATTCGTTTTCTAAAAATGAATTTGGTTCGTATTCATAATATGGTACTATATTACGGCAGTCAATCAAGTTATGTTTAATTACCAAATTTTGGTGAATTATTTTTAAAACTTGATTGTGCCTAAATGTATACTCGGACGGTGCTAATATAGTACAACCCGATATAATATGTTCTATAGTTTCCGGAAAAGCCAAACATTTTCTATTTTTTATTTATTTTACGACATATTATTATTACCCTGTTTTAAATCAAGCTTTTTGCATTATCTGTAAACTTTTTTGTATGTTCCATTTCCGGTTCAATATGGTCGCCGTTTTAATGGTTCGGTGAAGATTCTTTTTTCAAATGTTAAATAGGCATACAGAATGGTTCAGTGAAGATTCTTTTTTCGAATGTTAAAATAGGTATAAAAAATGGTTCAGTGAAGATTCTTTTTTCGAATGTTAAAATAGGTATACAAAATGGTTCAGTGAAGATTCTTTTTTCGAATGATAAAATAGGTATACAAAATGGTTCAGTGAAGATTCTTTTTTCGAATGTTAAAATAGGAATACAAAATGGATCAGTGAAGATTCTTTTTTCGAATGTTAAAATAGGTATACAAAATGGTTCAGTGAAGATTCTTTTTTAAAATGATAAAATAGGTATACAAAATGGTTCAGTGAAGATTCTTTTTCAAAATGTTAAAATAGGTATACAAAATGGTTCAGTGAAGATTCTTTTTTAAAATGTTAAAATAGGTATACAAAATGGTTCAGTAAAGATTTATTATTCAGTAAACATGTTTGTCCAACAGACGGCTCTGTTTTTTTAGAAAGCATATTTTTACCTGTCACAGGTTAAAAAAAGCATGTTTTTAATTGTCACAGGTGACATTTATATAATATAGGTACATAGAAACACAAGCGTATTCGAATGCAACGTTGCGTCAGAATTTCCAAGCGATCGGTGTAGAAGTTTCGGAGATTGAAGATTTTGAACAAACGAAAACTTACATTATTATTTTTTTAGATGATTTTTTATAATATTTTCCGTATCAGTAATTTAAGTAACAAAAACGTAAAGTGAACCATTTTTTATTTTTATGTTTGCTTTCAAAATTGTAACATCTTTCAAAAATGACCCATGGGGTGAGAGGACTAACGTGTAAATTAGCGAGTTTTCTTTTAAATATATAGATTAGACTTCTAGGGACTTTACGTTCAGTGCCTAAAAAGTACACGCGCTTGAAGATTTGAAACTATCCTTGAACTTCAACACGCTTTTCAAATTATTCTTCATATATGAATTCTGGTATAAACTCTTATTATTATAACTAACTAACCGACAGTTCCAGCCTCGCATAAACTTTTCTGTTATTCCTGACATAACCGGCATAAGAATTTGACTTACTAAATCGTACCTCGTCTTCCTTGGGAATCCCCTATCATTACCATACTCGGTCATTCCCTTTCGCGTCACGTTATCGTAATACTTACACTCCTTTCTCTGCTCATTCGCTCTGCATTTTTTAATCTCAATCATAATGCTTACATCAGCCTCGTATCCTTAGTATGATCATACACGGTTTTACCACACATAACCCACAGGGATCTCACATCTACAGTATACTCTGTCGGTTCCAAGCCACACAACTGGGTTGGTATCAACTTAGCCATCGACCGGTCAATGGTATCTGATTCACTTAATCGTGCCGTGTCTTCATCGGGGGTCCCCGAATTCTTCTACCATTCTCATTTGCCCCATATATTATTCTTACACTCCTTTCTTCATTCATTCGTCCTATATGCCCAAACCATCTTAGCGTCCCTTTCTTAATCTTACTCATTACTCTTAAATCAGCCTTGCATTATTTGCGGATCTCCACATTTCTCACACGATCGTACATAATTTTATCACACACAGGGATCTCATTTCTACAGCATTCAGTCTACTTTCGTGTTTTCTCTGCCAGTTCCATGCAGTAGGTACCAGCACTCCATTGTGGACTGCTATCTTCGCTTCTTTGGGCATTTTTTTGCTAGCGCCAACTGCGTTCAGTCCTCCATTAATGGAGCTACCTGGATTTACACTTCTTTCAATATCTCTGTCAGCCTTCCCATCTCTCGTAAACATACTCCCTAAATACACAAACTCATCCACCTGCTCCAAGTATTCCTCATTCACAACTATATTGCACACTGTTTTCGTACTCTCTCTTTCAAATACTTCAGACTTATTTAAATTCATCATAAACTCATTCTTCATACCATACTTCGTTCATCCTAGACACGAGAAACCGTAGATCTTCCATACTTTTTGAAATCAGCACCGCATCATCAGCATACAGCAACACGAAACGTAGGTAATTTTGCACAGTTAATTCCCAATCGTCTGGAGCTAGTGAAACTATGGCAATCCCAATTGGGGTATGTTGTGAGGCTGAACGTAGTGGGGATGGGAAGGAGATGGAGTGGAGGAAGGTGGGGTAGTACCCGGCTATTCAGATTCGGTACCAAGATACAGCAATTTTGAATGGTGGTGTTTCATCAGGGCGATACTGAAAGTATCTACACGTAGAGAAATAGATTTTTGAAAGATAAATTAACAGGCTTTATTAATATAAAACATCAATTGATGCCTAAATCATGACGATATAAACAATTTTCGTTGTAATGAAAAAATTTTCGAATTTTCATGAACACGTGTTCCGACATCATGATAATATATTCGTAATTTACTAAAATTTTATCAGGAAACCTGTTTATTCAATCGTAAGGCCTGCAAACCTGCTTTTAACTGGAATTACCAATAATTTGAAGAGATTCATAATAAATTAACAATATTATTTTTTTCCGTGTGTTCACTTCAAAATATCAGGTGGTTTCTCAAATATATGATATTATGTGATCAAAAATTCTCATTTCGGTCATCTGTGCGTGTGTGCGTCCTGCGTAACTTCTTCAACTAACACAAATTTGCTTTGAATTTAAGTGTCATTTTTTAGAAAATGATTTTATGAACAATTCTGACAAGCGATAAAGTACCTACCTATAGGTAATATTTTTTCTTTACAGAAAATTATAAACTGATTTTTAAGAAATTAATATGTTCCTGCATTCTCCCACCCAACCTATTACACAATTACCTGTTCCTGTCTGACAGTATAGAGTACCTACATCAGTAGCAACAATTTATTTTATATAGTCAGTCTGTTAAGAAAACCGGCACAGGGAACATGTTTCCTCAAAGCGTTTAATTTGAATTACGGAAGTTTGTGCAGCGATGACTTCGCAGTGTCCGTCAAATCCATAATATCGATCAAAAATACCAAGGGTAAGTCAGCATCCTTTCTATTCTAACTGTTAACCTCAGCTAGTAGCTACCCTAATAGTTGTATCAAACATTGATTACAGTCCACCACAAACTATTACAAATATTACGACTACACAGACTATCCCGTGATTTTTCACGCGTCTGTGCTAGTTTACTCTATTCTTTGAGAAACTGACAAAAGAATCATTCTATGAATTCTGTTCGTATGAAATAAATCAGTCACATTTAGGATGTAAAAACCATCTCTTAGGCGTGTCTGCGCTCCTCAGAATATTTTTCCCGGTTATGAAAAGTTTGAATTTGAAATGCAAATGAGGATTCGTTCACATAAGATTTTTTAAATGAAAAATCGTCTTCTTGTGACGTTGCTTCGACAAAATTAAATTTGTTTTCAATATTACGTTCACGTGAACATCACGGATTAAAAATTGGAGACATGGTGGCCAGACTGAAATGATATTACGAAAAAATAATTAATAAATGTTTGCCTAACCACCGCATACTTACAGTCGCACTTTCAATAGGCACCGATTACGGAAATTACACTGCGTATTAAGTTAATTATTACAAGAAAAAACTACAACAACGATGGTAAAAGATGTATTAAAGTTACATTTTTATTCAATGTTTAAAAATGCCCTTATTGTACGACATTGTGCCGCCATTTAGGATTTTTTATGTATTGAGTAGAGTGACGCTTGCGAAAGATTTCGTTTCAATATAAATACGCAAGCCAAGAACTTAATAACCTGATTTTACCATTTCTCCCTACTTGTTCCTTGCAGTAATTCCGTTGAAACGAAGTTTAATTTCACCAACTATTAAATATTTTACATAATGGTAAGGTTATAAGGTTATAATGAATAGCACAATTGTCTAATAAATAATTGATTTATCATTAAAAATCATCAATTTTTATTTATTTTTATATTAACTCCACACAGGAGGCCCTGAAGAAAATAATTTCCCTCAGGGCCTATGTCATCTTTGGGGATGCTGTGTGGAGAGCCTTTTTGTGGAGAGGAAGGAGTGAACATGGCTCTTGAAGAGTCCCATGTTGTAGGAGGGAGGAAACACAGAGGCTGGCAGTTTGTTCCACAGCCGAGCTGTTGAACTTAAGAACGAATCGTAGAAGCGACCCGTTCTCATGTGACAAATGTCAACCGTGTACAAATGTTGGGCGCGCGTTTGGCGTGTATCCCGACTACGCACCGGTGCCGAAGGGATCAATGACGCTAGTTCCTCAGAGCATCTTCCATTGTAATACCGATAGAACAAGGACAGCATACCTACCTGACGCCTGTGCTTTAAAGATTGCAGTCCGTTTGTTAAGATTGGGGAATCTATCAAACGGACCGCCCGTTTCTGCACAGAGTCAAGGGTTTTTTTCAGGTATTTAGGGGCTCCGGACCAGAGATGGCTGCCAAATTCGACAGTAGGGCGCACTTGCGATTTGTACAGGGTCAGCAGTTGTGTACTATTAAAGTATCTGCGGGCCCTGTACAGTACGCCCAGCTTCTGAGAGGCCAACTTTACTCTGGCTTCGATGGAGCCCCGGTACCTGAGCTGGTTACTTATAGTTACACCAAGCATATCGATGGAAGGGCTGTTCGGAAGATTGCTTCCGTTGAAGGAGACTAGATTATCATTTGGATCCCTTTTAGACGTAATCAGACAGGATTGGGTCTTTGAAACATTAAATTCGACGAGATTATTTTTACCCCAGGAGGAAATACTCTCGAGATAACCGTCCATTCTCTGCTTCAAAGCCCTCCGAGCCGTTGGAGTTTGTGATAATAACAATCATTAAAAAAACTTTAAAAATCATTAAATAAATCAATTATTTATAAGACAAGGTTTTTATTCATAGCACAAAGACTTTGTTTTATGAATAATTGATTGATTTAATGATTAATAAATTATTATTTAAAACAGGTTTATAAGGCTTTCATGCATATCACAGAGGATTAAAATTTTTTAGCCTGAAACGCCCATAAAAATCTTCAGAGATGAAATAAATGCCCCCGACGGGAATTGAACCAAAGCCTCCTAGATCACAAGGCCGGGACACTTAATCAAATCAGCCTCCTAAATTGTATGGGAACCTCCAAAGAAGTATCTTTATTATTTTGTTTAAATTAACTAAAACATTTAAAAATGTTTTAATAAATAAGAATAAATTGTATTAAAAATTTAAAACATTTTTTTGTTGTAGAATTTCTTACAAATTAGGAGGCTGCTTTGAATGCGTGTCCCGGCCTTGTGATCTAGGAGGTTTTGATTGAACCCGTAGCCTCATGATTGCCGGTCAGCTGCTCTAAACACTAGTACAAATTGAATTATTTGGCACGTTTGGAATAAGCTGACGTAGCTTTATAATTATAGCAGCTGACCGGAAGTCAGAAAGCCGCGGGTTCAATTTCAATCGACGGCATTGTTAAAAAATCTTAAATCTTCGAAAGTTCTTCACCGATTGCTTTGAAATTTTGATACAACGTTGCATTCGAATACGCGTGTGTTTTATACATAGATGTGCGACAGGTAAAAACATGATTTTTCGTCACCTGTGATTAAAAAACACCGCCATCTGTTGGACGTAAATGCAAAAATCGCTATTGTTAATAAAATAAATCACTGCAATATCAGCAGGCTGTTTCAAACCAGGTTTAAACAATTTAAGTACTTATTAAAAAAATAATTATATCCCTTTATTTTCACTGTAACGAGCTAGTTATACGATAAAAGCCACATAATGTGAATTTATATATTGTATAATGTGAAATGGGTTAAAATTTCACACCCTAAGCGATATTCTCTCACCATAAAACAAACCACAAGTAGAGAGTTGTTAACTCACACAACTTAAACAGCCATTGTTCCACGATTATGAAGAATACCACTATGTTAAACAGTTCCCTTACATACAATATACGAGTGTAAAACATTAAATTATGCGGGTGTTAGGAATCAAATAACATTTATTAAGGCAATAAACTAATTTAATTGTTCTTTTTGAAACTCTAAACAATGCCAGACTTTGTACTATCCAACGAAATGTTATTAACACTTTCGTTCGTAGCCCGTAGAGCTATCCTTTATTTGTCCATACACGCTGTCTGGGAACTCGTGGTATAAGCGGAAACTAGTGAACACAATTTATTCGATCAGAACATTAAAAAAAAATTTTTTTGACGTGTTCGGCAATTAAAGGTTTAAAAAAACTTTTGGGGCCGTGTCTATAATTCGACAGTTTCTAACAAACATTGGACAGCTGATGATTAACTGAGGCTGATTTTTTTTCAAATTGGACCTGTAAAATTACAAATTTGGACTCGATTTACTCAAGAACGAAAACTCAAATCGAAAAAATTGTGCTTTTTTGTGTGAGTACCGCACAAGAGTCCCAATGTTCCCAACCGTCTGGATCCAGTGAGACTATGGCATCCCCGATTGGGGTATATTGTGAGACTGAAGGTAGTGTGGAGAGAAAGGAAATGAGGAAGAGGAGGGTGGGGTAGTACCTGGTTATTCAGATCTCAATTCTGAATTGTGATGTTATACCAGGGCGACGCTGAGAGTATATTCTACTCTGGAACTTGGTGCAAGTATATGAAATAACACAAATTCATCAAATGAAATATACTTGTGCACGCCGGGATTTGAACCCGCGACCTTCGGATTGCTAGTCAAGAGCTTTTTCCCTCGACCATGGATACCATATACCCCAAAATCGATTCAAACTGTGATGTAGATACACCAGTTTTCCGCTTATACTACGAGATTCCGGACACTGTGTATATAATTCTGATACAGTGTAGGGATGGGTAGACAGATTTTCTCGGGAATTTATTAATTTTGTTTATTGTGATAGTTTTATACGCAGGTGTATTAAAACTGTTAGCACGTTGTACAATTTGTAATGCAATTAATTTGAAAGTAAAAAGAAAACTGTTTCATTAGTTTTCAGTCATATTTTATATTAGTAGGTAATTCAGACCTGTAACTCAGATATCAATTGTTCGTTTGTCTGTAGTTATTTTTATTAATATACCCGTGATACCGCAGTATTAGTGGCTGAGAGATTTTTAAACCGCCCGACCCCCAGGATTAGGGACGTATTACTATCGTTTTAAGAAGTAGATCGGGGACAATGGTAAAAATCTGGTTGGATTTACAAATATCGATCGGTCGCGCAATTAAAATGTAGAAAAGCAGTAATACCCTTTGGCAGCACTGTCAGAGGAATATTTTAAATCAAAATATCGATTTACCAAAACAAATACGGAACGCCAAACCAAATTGGCCATTTTTAGAAGCAATTCAAAACATACCGGGTCAACAACATCGCAAATGTCATTTGAAGAAACGTGAGGTTAGCAACTAAATGTGAAATGCGAAAATGACCGTGTTTTTGAAGATTGGAACAAAGTGGTGCCGGCTCTTCGTCATATAGCTATACCAGCGCTCCAGCGTCGTAATATGGAATCTTTATAAGTAAGACTGCAAGTGTACAAAATTTTGGCCTGAATTTTTAACACGGAGTTTGAATAGTGGGCTGTTTAAAGTGAGATAAAATTATAATACAAGTTTGTTTTATCTTATACTTTTATGGGAGTTGACTGAATAAAAGCTCCTTAAAGAGAACCACCACTGTTTGGTCACAGCCAAGTGTAATGCCACTTTCATTATACAGATCTGCGATAAGGTAAGTCAAACAAGATTAGTGTCAAAACTAAGTTAGCAGTTAAGTCAGTGCGTCGTCATATCCCTACGCAAGGACGTCAAATTTGTATGATTAACGAGATGATGTGCTCGAGGATCTGGCTGCTAAAATGAGATTAACTTTCTTAGATTGCGCATTGCGAGTCACACCCTGAGATGAACATAGAAGCTCCACTGTTAGAGAATTATTTGGTATTAAGCCCTCGCATACCCCCAATTTCTCCCGATTTATAACAAGTTTCTCGTTAACTCTTTAATTTTTTAAAGTTACAAAAAACAGTTATTTTTTAAGATAATATTCGTACATTTGTTTTGTCGAAACGTTAATTATACGAAATTGCCTGGATAGAAAAAAATCACAAAGTAAGCTCCGAAAATTATTTAAAACTCATTTTGTTCTATTATTTAATATGTTAAAGGTATGAAAAAAATCACAGTGTATCTTTAAATTAAACTAAAGCATTTGTCGAAAGGTTTTTGCTCTATTTCAAACAAGTTGTGTTTATTAAATATTTTCACCCTTTTCGCTTCATTATTATCATTTTTTATATTAGTGCGCTCCCTCTAACATTAGTATTTACATATCTCTCTTTCGAACCATCTTTGAACGTTTACTAAGGAGCCTTAAGCCCTCACTACTCTTAATGGCAAAATATGAAATAAGGTGGCTTGGAAGCGTGCTCACGATTAAAGCAAAACGATTGCCAGAAGTATTCAAGAAAACTTTAGTAATAATTACTCCCGTTCTTTGAATATTTCTGAGCCGCAAAACTTTAGTCTTAGATTTGTTTTGCTATTTAGTGAAGTCGTGGATTTATCAAGAAAAAAATAAGAAAAATTAATGCAGAGGTTAAGCTAGGAAAGTTGGGGCTAGAATATATTGGAGCCACTGACATACCTTAAGATAGGGACGCCTGTAGGAAAATTGTTGAAGAAATGGGAGCCAGACTAATGTTAATGATAACATGTTGTTTTTTGGCATGAACTATTAAATATTTTGAATTTGGATATGTGAATCACTACCAATTTTTCGCGGATTTCCTTTCAACTTGGGCATATATTTTTAACCCGGCGTGAGTGAGGTGAGAAATTGTTACACCAGCTATGAGGTGGGTAGGAGATACCCGAAACTTTGATTCTTAGTTTTTTGAACTTGGCGTATTTGGTATTGTTTTAACTTGGGATGTTATCCATTCAACAAGGTGAGTAAATAAAATACTATGTTTAAGGTAGAAAATAGTCTCTATTTTCTTTGAAAAAGTACAAGTTTCAGTACACATTTGTTCGTATAAAATTTTAGCAAAATTACAACTTCTTTGGTTAATCGAAATAACTACAATATCTTCATATTGTGAACAAGAATTCTTAAAAATATATTGAAGAATACTATAAATAACTACAGGGTTTTCCAATAAGATGTGTTATTTTGAATAGCCCGCTATTTCGGTAGATGTTATTTTTGAAGCTGTCATTTTTTGACATTTGACAAGTAGAAACTACACCATTCATAAAAATGGAACGATACACGCTTCAACAACACATTGAAATTATTAAAATTCACTTGAGTGAATCAAATGCAAATCATCTTGAGTGATGAGGCCCATTTCCACCTCGGTGGCTTCGTCAACAAGCTAAATTGTCGCATCTGGGGCTCGGAAAACCCAAGAGTTATTGTTGAAAAACCTCTTTATTCTCAACGTGTGACTGTTTGGTGCGGTTTATGGTCCGGCGGAGTCATTGGACCTTACTTTTTCGCAAATGAGGCTGGAGCAACAGTTACGGTGAATGGATTGCGCTATCGAGAGATAGTTAATGATTTTTTATGGCCGGAATTGGATGGTATTGTTCTGAACAACGTTTACTTTCAACAAGACGGCGCTACGTGCCACACAAGCAACGAAACCATTGATCTTTTACGATTGAATATCAAAATAACACCTCTTATTGAAAAACCCTATATTACAATAAGAATACTATAAGAAATGTAACACCGACTACCGAGGTCGGGTGTGATGTTGCCAAGCCACCTCTGCGCACATGTATCTCTCGCTGACGCCGGCACGACGCTTAACTCAACACTTCACCTCGCCCTACACTCCCCTACGTACGGCTACTGTGACGACGGGATTTGCATGGCAACAATAAGATCCAATAATGTGCATTTAAAAACTTCTCGGGTATGAGATACCCGACCTCACTCACGCCAGGTTAAGCAAATGTACCTATTGTATTCAATAAATTATTTATTTTTTAAAAATAAACAGATTCTTTGATACAATACCTTAATAGGAATTTAAACAAGACTAAGCCAAAAAAAGTTTCTTATGCTGGTTAGAGGTAAAGGATGGGGAAATGAGAAACTCTCGATTGCCATCATACGCATTATTATTTCGGTTCAATATTTAAGAAGGTTATCTTAATATATAAAAAAATTCAGCAGGCGTATTTTATAAGTAATCGACCGATATAGATGAAAATTTCAAAGTTTGTTCTTATTAGTGCAAGAAGTATTTAGTGGTTTGAATGGTGGAATAAGTCGGATACGCCAGAAAAATATATTAGCACTAGCGAAGGATTGCGGGTCAACTAGTTACAGATACAAAATAAAATATAATATTAATCTCACACAAGAGGCCTTGAGATTTGATTATTTATGAATCAAGACTACGACAAGATCTACAAAGTAGTTCATTGAAGTAACCTTCGATGAAATATGGTTAGTAGCATTTATACCAGCGCATTGATTCTCGACGAAGTCATTCCGCTCGAACAACGCGTGGTTCGACTAGGGTTGTCAGATGGGTTAGAAAAGGAGGACATGTCCTCCTTTTACATGTTTTGTCCTCCCTTACCTACTGTAAGTCCTCCTTTTTGCTAAACATCGGGCGGGACTGGCGGGAGATTTTTTAAGTGTTTACAAGGCTTGTGAAGATTACTTGATGGAATGGGTAAAACCCTTGGAAGATTTCAAATGTTTTGAGTGGATGACATTGCTGAAAGAGAACAGAAATCTAGAATATGATGATTTAGTTTCATGCATTGAGTTCTTGAACATCAGAGGTGTAGAGATTGACGATGTTAAGCTACACGATCAATTTTGTAACTTGATTTCATTTCTTAAATCAAAATCAGATGAAGATGAAGCATATTATGATTTGAAGTTGCACGAGTAGTATACAATCTAATTCAAAAGTGTTGAAAACATTGAATGTTTCTCATAACTGCTCAAGATCTGCGAGTTTTATTTTTGTATAAGCGCACATAACGCATAACTCAGTGGAGCAAAGAGAGGAATAGACTAAGTGTACAGTCAGTTAAATCTTTAATTCTTACTCAATACAACTTCAAAAACATGACATGTGAAGATTTTTATAATTATTTGTTAAAAAACCAAGAACTTCTTTCCAAAATTGGCAGCTCAGCTAAATATGATTAAAATAAAGTAAAATAATATGAAATATTCGTTTAATTTCTGAATGTCCTCCTTTTTTTACAGAAAATCCTCCTTTTTAGACCCATCTGCCCTCCTTTATCAAATTATCATCTGGCAACCCTAGGTTTGACCCACTCGTTGTTCGAGTGGAATGACTTTTGATGTTTGGCATATGTAAGTATGTACCTTCGACGAGACTCAAGAATAAGAACGTCGACCAATATACGTACTTTCAACGGCGATTGCGAGCGGCCTGTATTGAAGAATCGATACCCCGATGTCCTATGTCCATGTTCACATAATGTTTACTTTAAAACATTTGCAGCATTTAAAAAAGAACAAACAACATTTATGCAATAGTCACGACTAGCTTAAGAGAGAATTTTTTGTTGTAGCAACATTTTAATTCAGTGTTGATGCAACTTAGGAACCATTGCAGATTTGCACGCTTTAAACCATCGTTTAAATATTAGCGTGTTTACGCGGCTGCATATTTGGGGTGCATGTTTTCAAGAACGGCACGCTCTGAAGTCACCCCTTTGCTGTAATTGGATTAAGCCCCAGAATACCCAGTTTCTACCGATTTACAAGTTTCAAGTATCAAGTTTCGCGTAAACTCTTTAAGTTTTTAAATACCAAAAAAAAGTTGTTTTTGAAGATAATATCTATACATTTGTTATGCCAAAACGTTAATTATATGAAATTCTCTCAATAGAAAAAAATCGCAAAGTAAGCACCGAAAATTATTAAAAACACGTTTTGATCTGTTATTATGTTATAGACATGAAAAAAATCACAGTGTATCTTTAAATGCAATTAAAGTAGCTGTCGAGAGGTATTTCCTCTATTTCAAACTAGTCGTGTTTTATTAAATATTTTCACAATTTTTGCATAATTATTATCGTTTTTTTTAATTATCGCGCTCCCTCTAACATTCTAATTTACATATCTCCCTTTCAATCCATCTTTAATCGCTTACTACGGGGCCTTAGACAGATGTTGAAAAAAAAAGTTGAAAATTGCTTAAGAAGTATTAATAATACCTACCGTTTTCAGATGCAAAACGTAAAAATATATATTGTCAACGAACAGAATTAAATCACAAAACTGACAAATGGCTGCGCCTGCTTAGGCAATTTAGCGGGTGTTTATAATAAAAAAAATAGTTGAAATCCAAATATGATTTGGACAGCCAGTTTACGATCCCCAAAATTGGTTGAGTAAGTAATTAACTTACCCGCGACCCATTCTACAGGGGCAGGCAGAGAATACTAGAGTACTAAGTAGGGACGATACATTTCTGTCTTGGCAGATTCTTGCTTGTTTCACATTAATTATTCGTAACATTTGTTCTGTTCCGTTATTCGAACTTTTGGTAGGATTTTTGTCCAGTTATTGATTCTCTCCATGTTATCTGGACGTACCCCACTTTTTCTTCATATTAAAGTGTTATTTTGAGTAATCGCATATAAAAATCGTCAAATTAAAACCATGGTTCACAATACTGTTGTGTAAAATTTGTAGTCAAAACGGCCGTGGAAAATAAATTTAAACACAAAAAAAACATAGATAGAAGAAGTAGGTACAATTTTTTAATACATCTATTTGAATTTTACTTTTGTTTTCGTGAATTAATGCAAATCTTGGAAGATGAAACCTTCGATCGAGCTGAAACTCGGCAGATAGAATTGTTATCATTGTTTTGATGGCAATCAAGCACACACACGCTGACATATATCCATTTTTCTGAAATTCGACGACATTACTTTACTTTAATTTAATTCCAATTTATTTTAATTTAATTCCAATTTATTTTAATTTTTTTCCAATTTATTTTAATTTAATTCCAATTTATTTTAATTTAATTCCAATTTATTTAAATTTAATTCCAATTTATTTTAATTTAATTACAATTTATTTTAATTTATTTCCAATTATTTTAATTTAATTACAATTTAATTCCAATGTATTTTAATTTAATTACAATTTATTTTTATTTAATTCTAATCTTTTTTTTTATCTGCAGAGCTCCAGCTCTATTTTACGCATAGTTCTGCTACATGCGCCGTTTTTGAGAGATAAGTTACACTTGTAAGCCTTTCCTAAAGATCTGCAATTATTATGAGCAATTTTAGTCAACACTGTGTGAGTGAGCATATTGTTGACAATCCGTGGATACATTATATATATTCCATTAACTTATAATAATCAATATATCAATTTATTTAATTGACTATCGATTGTATGGTCCGATAGTCAGTAGAAATACAATACATAATCCCATATTCACGACAAAATATAGTGGAAATATTTCCAGGGAAATTTATGAATATTGTAATAATACAAAAACATGGTTTGAAAGAACCTAATCGTCTTTGTTAGCGATCTGTTTCTCAACGAAGAAGCCTTAGGAACCAACGATTTAGTCCAACGACAACCTAAAATCAAACTTACAACTGTAAATGTATTTATTCTAAAGGCATATCTGATAATATTTTATTTTAGGAGTAAAACACATCAGTTCAAGTAATGCCTGTCAAAAATGACTAGTTAGGTATTACAGGGTCTTAAATAATATATTTACATCCCAAAGAAGTGAAGCTAGCAGTCCACAATGGAGCGATGGTACCTTTTCTGATGGACGGCAGCGAGGCATGGAATTGGCAGAGGTAGGATGAAAGAAGACTAAATGCTGTAGAAATGACATCCCAGAGGCGTATGTGTGGTAAAAGCATGTTTGATCGTGTGAGAAATGTGGAAATTCGCAAAGAATACAAGGCTGATGAAAGCGTAATGAGAAAGATTAAGAAAGGGATACTCAGATAGTTTGGGCATATAGAACGAATGAATGAAGAAAGCAGTGTAAGAATAATATATGACGCAAATGAGAATGGTAGAAGAAGTTGGGACGCCCGATGAAGACACGGCACGATTAAGTGAATCAGATACCACTGATCGGTCGGTGGAGTTCACATCGCGTTTGGGTCCCACCCAGGCTTGTGTGTTCAGCAAACACCTCTTAGATCACAAAGCCGGGACACTGAATCAAATCAGTCTCCTAACTTGTATTGGAACCTCCAAAAAATGTTTAGATATTTTTATTTTTTTTAATTAACTAAAAACATTTTAAGATGTTTTAATAAATAAGAAAAAATTGAAAAAAATATTGAAACGAAAATTTTTTTTAAATCCCATACAATTTAAGAGGCTACTTTGAATGAGTGTCCCGGCCTTGTGATCTAGGTCCTAGATTCTAGGAGGTTTTGGTTCAGCCAAGACTGAGTTGTTTGGCAGTCCGTCCCCTTTGCCTGCCGTTGCGGGGAAACGGCGTGATGGCTAGTCAGTTAGTGATTTTTCTTAATAATTTCTCGGTTCCATGGTTGAGTGGTAAAGATTCTCGGCTACGAATCCGGATGTCTCAGGTTTAAATCTCAGCATGCGCAAGTAAATTTTATTTCATTAATTAGTGATATTTCACAATAATTCAAAAAAAATATACTTTCTATATTTGCGGTATGTTTCAGAGTGGTTGATCGTCCTGGTGAAAGACCACCATTCAGAATCGAAACGTTGCTTGAAATTACTTTAGCCATGTTTGGTGACCAGACCCTAACAAATAGTAATACCGCCCCCATGACCTTTTATATTTACATGAACTTTAAATTTGAAATATTCTTCGTAATATATTGGCGCTCAATTGTTTTATGGAGAAAATGAATAAATAAATATAATGTGGGAAATATTTCTTATGCAATGATAAAGGACTTACCTAGCAGAAAATTGAAGCCACGACGCCTGTGTGGGAAACTGACTTGTTTATCCACCTAACAACTAACCGGTATCAGAGGTGAAAAACAGCTGAAATTTATAATATGGCAAACACAATTATGGCAATTTACAGCCAAGCAGATATTTCAAAACCCACTATGGGGATGACGACTAGAGAAAAATATACAGAAACAACTGTGTAAATTTCATAACTGCAGAGCACACCGTGTTGTTGTTTAATTATTGTTAAAACTACCTTTACTACCCGGCTTCGCCCAAGTTACTTTTCGTAGTAATCTTTTTACTTATTAAAATTTACATTTAAAACTCCAGACTTGCATCCAAATAAATTAAAATCTTTTTAAATTTGAATTAAATTGATATGGAAACTTTTCCCTTTGAATCCAGCTTTCTATCCTTGTAGACAAATTAAAACATTACGTCGCGTCAATTTCCTGCAGTGAAGGGTCACTTTCCAACGTATTACGAAATTTCCTTCAGTGAAGGGTCACTTTCCAACGTATTACGAAATTTCTTTCAGTGAAGGGTCACTTTCCAACGTATTACGAAATTTCCTTCAGTGAAGGGTCACTTTCCAACGTATTACGAAATTTCCTTCAGTGAAGGGTCACTTTCCAACGTATTACGAAATTTCCTTCAGTGAAGGGTCACTTTCCAACGTATTACGAAATTTCCTTCGGTGAAGGGTCACTTTCCAACGTATTACGAAATTTCCTTCAGTGAAGGGTCACTTTTCAACTTATTACGAAATAAATTGCCATGTAATGTTATTAATCTTCTTCTTAGGACGGATGTTTCTATAATAATGAAAATATAATAATAAGAAGCTACTTAATACCTTTCTCTTTGAGATTAATAATTTTATTAAATAGCCTCGCCCTTATTACCTGACACTTCAAAACTGAAAAATATGTCACTTACACCAAAACTCGGACTACGGGTGTGTACCGTAATTAAAAGTTAATGGATAAAGTTTAAATATGCTCAGATGTGAATTATATCCGAAGTTTACTTTAAAAAAGCGACGTAATAGAGAAAAAAAACTATTTGATTTCCATTTAATAAATAAAGAAAAAGAAAATTGTAAAAAATGTTTATGCGAACCTGTCGATACTAGGATACAATTATTACAACTCATGAAAAAAGCACCAATTAAAACCTCAAGTATCAATTTATGACAAAATAATCACAAAAAATGCAAAAATATAATTAACATGGTTTTTAGGACTTTTCAAAATATTATTGCTTATAAAAGTTTAGTTTTTCTTTGAAAAATCAAGAATCGGCAAACTTTTAACCTTAAATATAAAATCAGTACTTTTCAACTCATTTGTATTACATATACTTGCTTCAGCGTACAACACTGATAATATATGACGAATAATGCTGTCTTTATTGACTTTTCCTCAGTTTTCAACGCTAAATCTCAGATAATAGCTTACATAATATTAAAATATATTTCAATCACATTTTACACAAAAATCAGAAGAAATAAAGAAAAATCCTACCTTATTTTTTCTCCAGCTCCTAGATTGAGGTCGAAGCGGGAAAACCGGAGGATTTGTAACTTGTATTAGAGTTAATTAATTCATAAAAACCTTTTATTAAATGACGTTTGAATTATTGTGAAATTGGAGGTGGTAAAAAGCGGCCGGCTAACGTCAAACAATATAAGGAACTGTGCAGAATAGAGGGTTGCCGTTACTGCCGATAGAGGGATGCGCGCGCATACAAGTTGTCACCGCCTCAAAATAGCGGGAAAGTGAACGTTTTATGCAAAAGGAAAAATTGTTTTGAGAAATTTGAAGGGTTACGTTTGAATAGACTTTTCTCTTTTTTGGAATGAGTATGTTTTGTTTGGTTGGGGTGGCAATTTTCTTGTATATGAAGCTGGAAATTAGGGATGTCAAGTCAATATTATGGTTTTTAATTGAGTTACTGTAATTTGTAAAGAAAGGATGAAAGTATGCTGTAAAAATGTGATCCCTGAGGAGTATATGTGGTAAAAATATGTATGATCGTGTGAGAAATGTGGAAATCCGCAAAGAGTGCAAGGCTGATGTAGGCGTAATGAGTAATAATAAATAATAATAATAATACTTGGATGACTTGTATAGCGCCGTTTTTGTGCAAAAACACCTCAAGGGCGAGTAAGATTAAGAAAGGGAAAAAGGATAGTGTAAGTGTAAGAAAAGAGCGTAAGGAGAATATACGACAAAAATGCGAATGATGCAGAAGTTGAGGACACCCGAGGAAGACATGGCACGATCAAGTGAATCAGATACTTGAGTCGAGCCATGTCAAGAGTCAGAATAATAGAAGAGTATGTATTACACGATTTATGAATGTGAATGAGGCAAGGAGTGTGTGCCAAGACCGAGTTGTTTGGCGGTCCGTCCTCTCTGCCTACTCCTGCGGGAAACGGCGTGATGGTTAGTTAGTTAGGAGACAATAATTTTTTGCAAATCGCATACTATTTTGGCACGCGATAATGTGCCCGTTCTTGAATTATGTTCATCAACACCAACCAATAATAATACAAAACAAATTTCTAGACGTTATGTCTTAGAATAGTTTTATTTTGTAACTTATTGGTAACATATTTTTTTATAGTTCGCTACCGGTTTTGACAGTTTCAAAATATTGCATTTATTAGTGCCTTGATCTGCAGTGACTAGATTTGAATAACCAGGAACTTTATAATCTTTCTTTCTTTTTCTCCCTCACTTCTCCCACTTCCTGCCGAGAAATACTTAACGCAATATCTCTGCACAGGAATGAGATTCGAAGCCAAATTAAAGTTGATGTATGTAATATAAATTTTAACAGTAACATTGTTGTATATAGTAGTGAATGGTGGAAGAAGTCAGAGACGCCCAAGAAAGAGATTAGCATTAACGAAGTATTGCGGGGTCCACTAGTTATATATAAATTAATAAAAAAAATGTTTTTTTTTGCTGAATCCCTTTATTTCAAGGGCAGTTTGTATTTGTATTAAAACAAGGCAGCAAACCTTAATGTTTGTTTGAACTGTAACTTATACCCAAGTTTAAACGCTTGTGTGTAAATTCGAAACTCGTCCTGTTTGTTTTTACTTTCACCTGGATTCAACAAACCCGGAACTATCATTTCCTTTGTGTCAACCCTGTCTCAACCCCAAAACCAGCCAATTCTCAGACACAGTGCTTGGAAAACTCAAAAGCGGCGAGCTATTTTGGACACGTGACTACGTCCACAAGCCCTCCCCCCGCACCCAACACTCCCCACAAAGTTTATACACACCGTACAGGATACAGAACACCGAACAGAAAATCGCTAGAAATGTGACATATATTGATTTTTTAAAGAAAAATTATGTATTATGACTTTTTGGTTACTTTGCTCTGAAAGGTCTGCTCTAAACATATGATAAAGAAGAACATTATGAAACATTGGCGCGTTTCTTGATCCAAGAGTCTTTGCTAATCCCTGAGTTCTCTGGCATATTCGATCAGAAGGTCAGAGTATTTTCGCTTTGCAATAATATCCAAAATAAATTCAATAATTCTGAACGGATCTGAAAACTAAAAACAGTTTTTGAAAGGTTATGAAATATGCTTTCAAATTTTATTATTAGAAATAAACATATATTTTTTGATATATTAGAATTTTTAATGCAAACATAAGAGAGTTTTAAAAATGGTGGTTCACTTTACACTTTTTCGACTACACAACGTCTGAACTAAAATTACTTGATAATCATCAATTCAATTGAATATCATTCCTGGCCTGCCCTCCCCACGCGCCTAGACCCTGCGACATCTTCGCTGGCCTGCATCTCCCGACCAAGTATATCTTGCTTCACCTGGAGTACCAGGAAGACTGTGCTGAACACATCTACAGATCCGGTCTCAAAAACGCGGTGTCGAGCCACCGACTTTATCGCCTTACCGCCACGACCATCTCACCAACGTCATCGCGGCTTACATCTGGTGTTGATCTTTAATATGGAGGGAAGGATTTGCCACTGACAATATCCAACAACGCAGTGTCGATCTACATCCACCAAGTGCGTGAGCATCGGTCAGGAGTCATATCTCGGTACTGCACGAACCCAATAAACGCTGTGACCTCACAACCAATCTCTTTCATTTGTCTCCTTACCACGTTGCTGTGGCTCAGTATTTCTGTGCATATAGATAAACAATAGCGCGTATTGCTTTTACGTATGTATTTAACAGATGGTTATGTTTTAACAAAAACACGTTTTTACCTGTCACAAGTGACATGTATATAATATAGATTTTCTCATTCGAATGCAACATCGTGTCAAAATTTCAAAGCAATCGGTGAAGAACTTTCGGATATTCAAGATTTTGAACAAACGAACATTTACATATTTATTTTTTTAGATGTATAGTTAACATTATTGTCACCTCACTTTTTGTCGTTTCAATTAAAAATAATCAGTAAAATATTTATAAAGTTTCATTAATTTTTGTTAATACTTATGCGGTTCTTCTTGATTTGACTATAAAGCTTGTTTTTCTGTTCTTTTTCGAACACCATTATCATATTTTCCACCATGACAGTAAGTGGAGACAAAACTATTTCAATGAGAAATGAGTTCCCAAAGGCAAACATATTAGCCTGAGGGTTAAATTTAAAATACAGAACATCGTTTCACTAACATTAAAAAAGAAAGACGCGCATATTTGGCATCTCTTTTATTGTACGGTTCTATACAATTTAACACGCGCTCTGTCTCTGTTACACTAACTTGACATCGTATATCGCAATACCATTTAAACGTCATAATGATACTAAACGCTGTTCTGGGTTTCAAATTTAAGGACTTAACATCCAGATTTCGGATTACGAAACTTGCCCACATGACATCTCTATTATTTTTCTTTATTCTATGGTTCCAAACAATTTAGCACGTGCTCTGTCTCCACCCAATAGAGTTTCACAATAATGATGAAACAGGGTTCTGTATTTGAATTTTAAGGCCCGATTGGCCAGACTTTTGGATTACGAAACACGCCCACTTCGCATTTCTTGTTTTATTCTCTATTCCACGATTGGTACAGACTGTACAGCGCCCCCCCCAAACTTGCTATGCGGGTGATATCCCCGTGTGACAACGTCCTCTGAATACGTGCACAGCACCACCACGTAGGGGGAGTTTGTCCGTAATGGCTAGTAGCCTCTAACAACCCCTAGGAATACTCGATAGAATTTACCGAGATTTTTTGCAAGTTTTTAAATAATTGCCAACGTTTGAACATGTTTTTTTCTTCATTTTTATGCTTCCCATTTCCGTTATTTTTCCTTTATGTGAATACTGCACAAGAGTCTCAACTGCTATGTCCCTATCGTCTGGAGGCAGTGAGACTATGGCATCCTTTATCAGCGGAATTTATTTTTACTCGGGAGATATTTTCAATTTGTATTGATATTTCAGGCGACTAATTATTGCTTTTAATAATTTGTTATCCTTCATGCTATGCATAAAACCTTGTCTTATAAACATTAGTTTTTCATTAAAAAAACAATAAATTTTATTTGTTTGATTTGGGTTATTTCAAAATTTAATCTATTTACAAAAATATTAGGTATATTTGCGGCACGTTTCAGAGTGGAAGATACACTCTGAATCGTGTCGCAAATTTACTATACATTAATTTTAATCCATAAGATGTGAAATAACACAAATTAATAAAATAAAATATTTGTGCGAACACCGAAATTTATATATTGGATATCGTATAATTTCTTCAATGAAGGTTAGATATAATAAAATTTTCCCTCTTCGGCCGATATGATTAAGCAATCTGATATAATTTGCTCTCTTCGGCCAGTCAAACAATCTGCCATCATGTTCTCTATTCGGCCTGTATTTTTTAATTTTTTTTTATATTAACTCCACACAGGAGGCCCTGAAGAAAATAATTTCCCTCAGGGCCTATGTCATCTTTGGGGATGCTGTGTGGAGGGTCTTTTTGTGGAGAGGTAGGAGTGAACATGGGTCTTGAAGAGTCCCATGCTGTAGGAGGGAGGAAACACAGAGGCCGGCAGTTCGTTCCACAGCCGAGCTGTTGAACTTAAGAACGAATCGCAGAAGCGACCCGTTCTCATGTGACAAATGTCAACGGTGTACAAATGTTGGGCGCGCGTTTGGCGTGTATCCCGACTACGCACCGGTGCCGAAGGGATCAATGACGCTAGTTCCTCAGAGCATCTTCCATTGTATGATCAAACAACCTGTTATCATTTTCTCTATTCGGCCTATTTGATCAAACAATCTGATATAATTTTCTCTATTCGGCCAGTATGATCAATCAATCTGGTATCATTTTCTCTATTCGGCCTATTTGATCAAACAATCTCATATAATTTTCTCTATTCGGCCAGTATGATCAAATAATATGTTATCTTTTTTCCTATTCGACCGATATGATCAAAAAATCTGTTATCTTTTTCCCTATTTGTCCGATATTATCAAACAATCCGTTATCATTTTCTCTATTCGGCCTATTTGATCAAACAATCTCATATAATTTTCTCTATTCGGCCAGTATGATCAAATAATATGTTATCTTTTTTCCTATTCGACCGATATGATCAAACAATCTGTTATCTTTTTCCTTATTTGTCCGATATTATCAAACAATCTGTTATCATTTTCGACATTAAAATCTAATACATTTGTAGAGCATGTTGATGTTGAAATATTAAGGGAATTTGAATACCTTTCCCAGCAGTTTAATATTTTACGCTAAAAGGTCAGGGCAAAATATTAATTTTTAAATTCACATAATGGTGTTCCACGAAGCCGAGGGCAAATTGAAATTTATTTTCCGTTCCTTCAAGAAAGGACGTAAAACAATAGTGCGTTTATTAAATTTTACGGCTGACTATAAAATCAAATAAGAGAATTTTAAAACACTGGCGTCGTTTTCCGTGCCGTAGTCCGTTCGTACCTACCCATAAATAATATTTTTAAAATACTCATTTTGAAGTTCTCCGAGGGAGCGTTGTTAAATGTTTCACTGTAGATTCAGAGCTTGGGGTTTTAAAATCGTGGAAATTACAAAATCGTTATTCTCACATTGTTACGAAAGGATTTTTTTTCACAACCCACAAGAACGTCCCTGTTTGTAAAGTGTAAAAGCAGGGAAGCTATGTGGCCACCCGGTGGGGAATCATTGAGAGGCTGGTTAAGATAGTGGCTGTAGGAATGATTCGCTATGGCGGGTCTTGAAGAGGTCCGGATTATAGGATGGAGGAAAAACAGATGCCGGTAGCTCGTTCCACATACTCACATAAAACAAAGCCAACATCAACTGTGAAAGGGTGTCTCCCTCGTGCACCGATGCACCGGGGATCAATGCTGCTAGCTCATTAGAGCAGGCGCCATTAACACACCTGTAGAACAGGCACAGATATGCATTAGAGATGGCAATAGGTCTGTTAACAATGGATTGTCAATCCGATGGACCGCCCCTCTTTGCACACAATCAAGTAGGTTTATCAAGTATTGTGAGGCTCCAGCCCGAACTACGAACTTGAACTACGATTTTAATTTTTGCTTACGAATGACACTGTTACGCTGTCTGAAACATTGGCTAAAGAACGAGGAAGCGCACCGCGGTATAGTAACCCAAAAAATAATGAATTATTTCTTATTTAATATTGTCAGTATTTTCGAATTAATATATTTATATAACCTATAATTTATCGTAAAGCGATTTATTCAAAGTCCTTCTCCGACAGATCGCTTACGGTTTGGGTGAGCGTTGGGGTGGTTCTTGAAAAGGGTCTCTTATGTTTTCAGACCCTCATTTGCGAGGAGGTACAGATTTATTGAGGGCAGATGAAATATATATTTCTCGCAGTATTACTGACGATTGATTTGGTTGAAGTTACTTTTTCCCCGTCGCTTGTGATAGATCTAAAACCCTTTTTTTATGGTACAACATGCCTGTTTAAACATAAAATTATTTTCTAAACATACTTGCTATCCGAATGGCAAGGCCGACCAGAGTAGGGCGTACAGGCCTGGGCGCGCAACCGACAAATTACGATTTCAGTAGGTACTGCTGTTAAGTAAACTTCACTAAAATTGAAAAAATTATACAGACACTTCACAAGAGCGTCCCTTTAAACTATGTCGCCACCCGATTACCAGCGTTGTAATGCGGGTTAAGGTAAGGGATGTAGGAAGGTATTTATTATTTTATTTCAATACAAACGGCACAACATGTGCCATTATCATAAAAAATAATGTTTAAAAGTATAAGGTGTCAAGTATATAGCTAACTAACTAACTAACTAACCATCACGACGTTTCCCCGCAGGGGTAGGCAGAGAGGATGGACCGCCAAACAAATCGGTCTTGACACACACGTCTTGCCTCATTCACATTCATACATCCTCTCATACATACTCTTCTATTATTCTGACTCTTGACATGGCCCGACTCTAGTATCTGATTCACTTGGTCGTGCCATGTCGTCCTCGGGAGTCCCCGACTTCTGCAATCATTGACATATGCAAGGTAAAGGTTAAAATATAAAGTATAAATTATAAACAAAATAAGTGCAAAAAGTAAGATTTTTTAATTTTATTAATAATGACGTTTTTTTATTAAAAATAAATTGAAAAAGTTGTTTGCAAACGATGCCAATCTGTACAAATCATAAATAACCTAAATGATTATCAAATTAAAGAAATAGCTTATCTATTTATTCTCAAACTAACCAGTTATTAAATTACGATTACCTCCCACCCCAGAAGATAGGTGGAAAATTGAGTGGCAAACGGCCAATGTGAGAAATGCTCATCTCATACAGGACCCCACCGAGAGACAGCCTGGGTTCTCATTGCCTCGCAAAACCTGGTCCGATATCAATAGGTTAAGGTGCTCCCATAGCCGCTGTGCCCACTTGATGCACAGATGGGACCTTAAAGAGTCGGCGATGTATGAATGTGGTGCGGTGCAGACCACCGAACATGTGGTCAACGAATGCCCGCTCCATTCATTCCCCGACGGGATTGATGAGGTTCACATGGCGACGCCTGAGGCCCAGGAATGACTCGAAAACAATTATATGTTAAATTTAAAATTTAGTAAATACCAATTCATCGATCGGTGTAATGATCGTAAATCGTTACAAGTAACTGTCATTTATAATATGTATGTTGGAATGCGGGAATCAAAAAAATAATAAACCAAGTGATTGTTTCCGTCGCCAATTTTAAGCTCCGCTCCACACACGCCCTGTTCACATATTGCTGTTCTAATGTGAGTTCGGAATCAGTGAGAGTCAATCTGGAATCGTTTCATTACATTTTGTGAACTCGGGTGAGTCAAACGCCTTCGGAAACAGATTCATCCTTGGAACAAATCATCCCTAAATGATACATGACTAATTGACAAGGTATAAAATAAATCTTTCTAAGGAGAATGAATATGATTTGTAAATTTATTCAACAATGATTGGATTATTTGTATAGCACCGTTTTCGTGAGAAAATCACCTCAAGGGTGAGTTTAAAGGGAAGATTCAATTGAGTAAGTTGATTAGTGGCGAACTCATTAGTATTCAAGGTGGCTCCTTGTCTCTTGTTCTACATGTTCTGCATAAAGGACGAAAGAACATAGAACATGAATATAGATAAAGATATACAGAAGCAAGCAGATAACAGGCATAAGCTTTCGTTAAAGGTCTGATGAGTTTAATATTGCATTAATCTGAATATCTGAAGATCTGTAGGGTAGAAATTATAAACTCTGAATAGAAAATACCTAGAAGTGTGATCGATACTAATTCCAGAGAAAACAAATATACATATAAAGGCCGTAACAGCAGTACCAAAAGGATTTTAAAAGCGATTCCTGTGCGTAATTGGAGTAAAACTCTACTTGAGTCACGGCTCAAAACCTCGCGAACCCAAATACTTTTTCGCTGAAAACTAATATGGCAACCTTATCTACAAACGCAGGAAAACGCATGTCTCGTGCAGGTAAAGCAAATTTTAAACCTCCTTCAATAGTTGCAAAATTACTTTGTGGCGTCATTGAACACTTTTAATAATAAAAAATGGTCTATGAAAAGTATTTCATTTTCACGTAAATTATTAGCCAACTAGATTCTATTGTCTTAGATTTCATCGTGGTATAGGATAGCTGGAGGTTAAGAGGAATCTGAAAGCCAAAAGTATTTTTGTTCTTACCCCTTCCATAATAATAATCACGCAACTCAGATTGTATGTCTTATCTGCGCGAGGCAAGGAATTGTAAAATAATAAATTGCCATGCACTACGAACCTGCAATAGGTAGGAAGCGCCCGGAAACATCTTGTTCCGTTGATGGTTCCGCACGCTTGCTAAAACCCTTTTCAACTGGCATACTACCGGAGTTTTTTTGGAAACAGCAGTCCTGAAAGGACTGGATTTCAACAGCCAATAATTCTCCAACTTTAGGTATTACTGATTAATATAATTACACAGTTTTTTTTAAAAAGTATGTATTTAAATATGTTTTTATTCATTTATAATCATTAAAAAAACAAGAGCATTAATAACACGGAATATGTGTAAGTCAATTACTTACTTACTGTAATAAAACAATGTACACTCCTCTTCCAGCCACAAGCTAATGCTTCTATGGAAGAGGAGTCTTGAAATATTTGATCATATATTGTAAAAAAAACACAAAAATGTACTTATATAATAAAAAAAAAAAAAAAAAATAAAAAAAAAAACAAAAAAAAAATGTTTAGTCATTTAGTGATGTTTTATTTGTAAAAACTGTAAGTATTTTACTTTATTTTTTATGCACAAATCATTACAAAACAAACAAAAACTTCCGCATCTCCGGTGCGACAAGTGGGAGAATGTCTTACCCATTCTACGGGCTTATATACAGTTTTCTTTCGATAAAATATTCTTCCACACAAAAGACAAGAAGATGGTTCAAATTCTTTAAATACATATACATATAGTTGGAAGTTGGAACCCTTCCAAAGAGATTGTTATAAAATATAAGTATTAAACTATCGGAAGGCAATGCATATCTCGCCACTCAAATAGGACCGGCGTAAGAGGCTACCCTTCCCGCCGGAAGTGTTAATTATAATACTTTAAAAAACACAAAAATTCCCGAACTACAAATAACCTGACAAACTTTAAAAATCTCTTACTACTATCATAGTTAACGGAAAATGTTGCTTGTGTCACGATGACGGGCTTAGCCAGGTGATAAATTGACCTCACGAGGCCGGGGTGGGACCCAGCCGCAATGCCAAGTAAGCCATTGACCGGTCATACCTATGTTAAATATATTTTACCATAACTATTATATTATATTTTCATTGTATTTTTTTATAAAAAAATGTGCTGCAGAAGAAGACATTGCATAATCTTAGTATATAAAAATCACGTGTTACTGTGTTCGTACACGCTAATCTCTGAAACTGTCCAACCGATTTCAATGAAATTGTATGGTTGGTTCCAGCATGAAATGTAGGATAGTTTTAGACCCGATAGGTGGCGCTGTTGTAGCTGTTCAGCTCGATTGGGTGTCGGGTAGTGGGTTAATTTCCAATTCAAAGATTCCGCTTCATTCATTCATTCATTCAAGAAAATGAATTTCAAATAACTATATTTAAAAAGTATAATATTTTGGTCACGAAGAATACAAATATCAGAAAAAAACACAAACTTCGACAAAAACAAAACACAAACCCTCTCCGTTCTTTGCCACTCTTCAAAAATACAATATTTGGGTCTAGAAATGTTTGACGTAAGCGCAAAAGTGGTTTTTATTTATTAAATGAATAATTTAATAAAAACGAAAAAAAGTTAATCAAGGGAAACGGTCGCAAATATACTTATACTATAAAGTGTTTTTTTAAGTGGTTTCTCATGAAAAAACATTTAGTAGTTTACGACTACATTTTTCACGACGTAATTAACAATTTTATTTTAATTCTGTCCAAAAGAAACGATAGAAAATGCTTCAATGTATCCATATCATATTTTTTGAATTTATAACCTAAACCGATTCATTGTAAAGATTAATCTAAATAGTGATTTCACTATAGCTTTTCCTTAACTATAATATCTAAGTGCCATGCTTGACTTAAATATTTTTTTTTATTATTTATACTTCTTATTGTTTCAATATTATGATGACTCTCAAGGCAATATATATTTTCATCATTGAATAATTATTGATGTATAAAGCGACGATTCAAGAATATTCTAGAACGCTCGCCAATACAAAACGCATTGTAGCAGGAACACTGTAGACCCAAGTGAGTGCAACAACAATAACACTGCGAGTGTTTCCGCCGTTCCTACCTACAGTTCTTCTACCGCTCTTTCTTCACCACACCGCTACAGGACCTACTCACCTACAACCGGCTCTGCACGGACTACAATTTACTATGGACTCCTTGGGATCACCTCAGCCCTCGACCCCGCGGAATTGTAGCCGGCCTGCATTTCCCGCTCATTTGCCGACAGGTCCATCGCACCTTCGGCTACCTTGTTCACACTGGAGAACCCGGAAGACTCTACGTCTTCACCAGTGCAGAAAACATCCACAGGTCCGATCTCCACCAACACGGTGTCGACTCACTGCCCGCGCCCCGACCATTATACCGCCGTCATCGCCGTCTACACCTGGTGTAATCTTCATCGGGCTAGAATCATCTCCTAACTGCTAAACTCCACTGACTCGCAATAAACGCTGTGACACAACACAACATCAATTATTCTTATCACGATTTCGAAATTCCAGTCCAATAAGCTCAATACGGCCTGAAATATTGCTTTAAAAGTTCGATACCAAGTCTTGCAATAATTCCCGTTAGTATGATAATTTTTCTAAAAATGCAAATTTATGCAGATTTTTTAATTGAATTCGCGTGAGACAATTATTCTTATCACGATTTCGAATTTCCAGTCCAATAACCGCCAAACAGCCAGAAAAAATGGCTTTTAAAGTTCGAACCCAAGTCATTCAATAGTGTCCTTAAAAATAATATTTTTTCTCAAAATGCAACGTTTTGCATATATTATTAATGCATTCGATAAAGACAATTATTCGTATCACGATTCCAAAATTTCAGTCCGAAAAGCGCAGTACAGCCTGAAAAAAATGGCATTTAAAGTTCGAACCCAAGTCTTGCAATAATGCCCGTAAAAATGATAATTTTTCTTAAAATGCAACTTTTTGGAGATTTTATTACTGATCTCAAATGAGACAATTATTCGTATCACGATTCCGAAATTTCAGTACGAAAAGCGCCATACAGCCTGAAAAATAGCTTTTAAATTTCTAACCCAAGTCTTTCAATAGTGTCCGTAAAAGGGATAATTTTTCTTAAAATGCAACTTTATGGAGAGTTTATAACTGATCTCAAGTGAGACAATTATTCGTATCACGATTCCGAAATTTCAGTCGGAATAGCGCCATACAGCCTGAAAAAAAGGCTTTTGAATTTCTAACCCAAGTCTTTCAATAGTGTCCGTAAAAGGGATAATTTTTCTTAAAATGCAACTTTTTGGAGAGTTTATTACTGATCTCAAGTGAGACAATTATTCGTATCACGATTACGAATTTTCAGTCCATTGAGCGCCACACAGCTTGAAAAAATGGGTTTAAAAGTTCGAACCCAAGTCTTTCAATAGTGCCCGTGAAAATTATAATCTTTCTTAAAATGCAACTTTTGCAGATTTTATGACTGCATTCGATAAAGACAATTATTCTCAACACGATTCCAAAATTTCTGTCGAATATCGCCATACAACCTGAAAAAATGGCTTTAAAGTTCGAACCCAAGTTTTGACGGCCGGCATAGTCCAGTGGTAACGCATTGGACTGCCATTCCGAAGGTCGCGGGTTCGAACCCGGCGTGCGCAAATAAATTTTATTTGATTAATTTGTGTTATTTCACAATTAATTAATTAAAAATAATATAGTATATTTGCGGCACGTTCCAGAGTGGAAGATACTACCAGTATCGCCCTGGTGTAAGACCACCATTCAGAATTGAAACGTTGCTCCAAATGGCTTTAGCCGTGTTTAGTGACTAGATCTGAATAGCCAGGTACTTCCCCACCTTCCTCTTCCCCTTCCCCACTTACCTTCAGCCTCACAACATCCCCCAATTGGGGATGCCATAGTCTCACTGGATCCAGACGGGAGCAGTTGGGACTCATGTGAGGTATTCACTATAAAAAAAAAAAAAAAAAAAAAGTGTCCGTAAAAATAATAATGTTTATTAAAAAGCAACTTTTTGCGGATTTTATGACTGCATTCGATAAAGACAATTATTTTGATCACGATTCCAAAATTTCAGTCCGAATATCGCAATACAGCCGGAAAAAATGGCTTTTAAAGTTCGAACCCAAGTCTTTCAATAGTGTCCGTAAAAATAATAATTTTTCTTAAAATGCAACTTTTCGCTGATTTTATGAGTGCATTCGATTAGAACAATTATTCTGATCACGATTCCAAAATTTCAGTCGAAATAACGCCATACAGCCTGAAAAAATTGCTTTTAAAGTTCGAACTCAAGTCTTTCAATAGTGTCCGTAAAAATAATATTTTTTCTTAAAATGCAACTTTTCGCAGATTTTATGACTGCATTCGATTAAGACAATTATTCTGATCACGATTCCAAAATTTCAGTTTGAATATCGCCATACAGCCTGAAAAAATGGCTTTTAAAGTTCGAACCCAAGTCTTTCAATAGCGTCCGTAAAAATATTAATTTTTCTTAAAATGCAACTTTTCGCAGATTTTATGACTGCATTCGATTAAGACAATTATTCTGATCACGATTCCAAAATTTCAGTTTGAATATCGCCATACAGTCTGAAAAAATGGCTTTTAAAGTTCGAACCCAAGTCTTTCAATAGCGTCCGTAAAAATAATAATTTTTCTTAAAATGCAACTTTTCGCAGATTTTATGACTGCATTCGATTGAGACAATTATTCTGATCACGATTCCAAAATTTCAGTTTGAATATCGCCATACAGCCTGAAAAAATAGTTATAAAAGTTCGAACCCAAGTCTTGCAATAGTGCCGTAAAAATGATTTTTTTTTTTTCAAAATGCAACTTTTTACAGATTTAATTACTGAATTCAAAGGAGACAATTAATCGTAACTTGATTCCGAAATTTTAGTAAAATGAAGGCCATACAACCTGAAAAAATGGCTTTTAAAGTTCAAACCCAAGTCTTTCAATAGTGTCCGAAAAAATAATAAATTTTCTCAAAATGCAACTTTTCGCAGATTTTATAACTGCATTCGATTAAGACAATTATTCTGATCACGATTCCAAAATTTCAGTTTGAATATCGCCATACAGCCTGAAAAAATGGCTTTTAAAGTTCGAACCCAAGTCTTTCAATAGCGTCCGTAAAAATATTAATTTTTCTTAAAATGCAACTTTTCGCAGATTTTATGACTGCATTCGATTAAGACAATTATTCTGATCACGATTCCAAAATTTCAGTTTGAATATCGCCATACAGTCTGAAAAAATGGCTTTTAAAGTTCGAACCCAAGTCTTTCAATAGCGTCCGTAAAAATAATAATTTTTCTTAAAATGCAACTTTTCGCAGATTTTATGACTGCATTCGATTGAGACAATTATTCTGATCACGATTCCAAAATTTCAGTTTGAATATCGCCATACAGCCTGAAAAAATAGTTTTAAAAGTTCGAACCCAAGTCTTGCAATAGTGCCGTAAAAATGATTTTTTTTTTCAAAATGCAACTTTTTACAGATTTAATTACTGAATTCAAAGGAGACAATTAATCGTAACTTGATTCCGAAATTTTAGTAAAATGAAGGCCATACAACCTGAAAAAATGGCTTTTAAAGTTCAAACCCAAGTCTTTCAATAGTGTCCGAAAAAATAATAAATTTTCTCAAAATGCAACTTTTCGCAGATTTTATAACTGCATTCGATTAAGACAATTATTCTGATCACGATTCCAAAATTTCAGTTTGAATATCGCCATACAGCCTGAAAAAATGGCTTTTAAAGTTCGAACCCAAGTCTTTCAATAGCGTCCGTAAAAATAATAATTTTTCTTAAAATGCAACTTTTCGCAGATTTTATGACTGCATTCGATTGAGACAATTATTCAGATCACGATTCCAAAATTTCAGTCCGAATATCGCCATACAGCCTGAAAAAATGGCTTTTAAAGTTCGAACCCAAGTCATTCAATAGTGTCCGTAAAAATAATAATATTTCTTAAAATGCAACTTTTCGCAGATTTTATGACTGCATTCGATTGAGACAATTATTCTGATCACGATTCCAAAATTTCAGTCCGAATATCGCCATACAGCCTGAAAAAATGGCTTTTAAAGTTCGAACCCAAGTCTTTCAATAGTGTGCGTAAAAATAATATTTTTTCTAAAAATGCATTATTTTGCAGATTTTATGACTGCATTCTATATATACAATTATTCTTATCTCGATTCCAAAATTTTAGTCGAATAAGCGCCATACAGCCTGAAAAATGGCCTCTAAAGTTCGAACCCAGATACTTCAATAGTGCCCGTAAAAATTATAATCTTTCCTTTAATGCAACTTTTCGCAGATTTTATGACTGCATTCGATTGAGACAATTATTCTGATCACGATTCCAAAATTTCAGTTTGAATATCGCCATACAGCCTGAAAAAATGGCTATTAAAGTTCGAACCCAAGTCATTCAATAGTGTCCGTAAAAATAATAATTTTTCTTAAAATGCAACTTTTCGCAGATTTTATGACTGCATTCGATTAAGACAATTATTCTGATCACGATTCCAAAATTTCAGTTTGAATATCGCCATACAGCCCGAAAAAATGGCTTTTAAAGTTCGAACCCAAGTCTTTCAATAGCGTCCGTAAAAATAATAATTTTTCTTAAAATGCAACTTTTCGCAGATTTTATAACTGCATTCGATTAAGACAATTATTCTGATCACGATTCCAAAATTTCAGTTTGAATATCGCCATACAGCCTGAAAAAATGGCTTTTAAAGTTCGAACCCAAGTCTTTCAATAGCGTCCGTAAAAATATTAATTTTTCTTAAAATGCAACTTTTCGCAGATTTTATGACTGCATTCGATTAAGACAATTATTCTGATCACGATTCCAAAATTTCAGTTTGAATATCGCCATACAGTCTGAAAAAATGGCTTTTAAAGTTCGAACCCCAGTCTTTCAATAGCGTCCGTAAAAATAATAATTTTTCTTAAAATGCAACTTTTCGCAGATTTTATGACTGCATTCGATTGAGACAATTATTCTGATCACGATTCCAAAATTTCAGTCCGAATATCGCCATACAGCCTGAAAAAATGGCTTTGAAAGTTCGAACCCAAGTCTTTCAATAGTGTGCGTAAAAATAATATTTTTTCTAAAAATGCATTATTTTGCAGATTTTATGACTGCATTCTATATATACAATTATTCTTATCTCGATTCCAAAATTTTAGTCGAATAAGCGCCATACAGCCTGAAAAATGGCCTCTAAAGTTCGAACCCAGATAATTCAATAGTGCCCGTAAAAATTATAATCTTTCCTTTAATGCAACTTTTCGCAGATTTTATGACTGCATTCGATTGAGACAATTATTCTGATCACGATTCCAAAATTTCAGTTTGAATATCGCCATACAGCCTGAAAAAATGGCTATTAAAGTTCGAACCAAAGTCATTCAATAGTGTCCGTAAAAATAATAATTTTTCTTAAAATGCAACTTTTCGCAGATTTTATGACTGCATTCGATTAAGACAATTATTCTGATCACGATTCCAAAATTTCAGTTTGAATATCGCCATACAGCCTGAAAAAATGGCTTTTAAAGTTCGAACCCAAGTCTTTCAATAGCGTTCGTAAAAATAATAATTTTTCTTAAAATGCAACTTTTCGCAGATTTTATGACTGCATTCGATTAAGACAATTATTCTGATCACGATTCCAAAATTTCAGTTTGAATATCGCCATACAGCCTGAAAAAATGGCTTTGAAAGTTCGAACCCAAGTCTTTCAATAGTGTCCGTAAAAATAATAATTTTTCTTAAAATGCAACTTTTCGCAGATTTTATGACTGCATTCGATTAAGACAATTATTCTGATCACGATTCCAAAATTTCAGTTTGAATATCGCCATACAGCCTGGAAAAATGGCTTTTAAAGTTCGAACCCAAGTCTTTCAATAGCGTTCGTAAAAATAATAATTTTTCTTAAAATGCAACTTTTCGCAGATTTTATGACTGCATTCGATTAAGACAATTATTCTGATCACGATTCCAAAATTTCAGTTTGAATATCGCCATACAGTCTGAAAAAATGGCTTTTAAAGTTCGAACCCAAGTCTTTCAATAGCGTCCGTAAAAATAATAATTTTTCTTAAAATGCAACTTTTCGCAGATTTTATGACTGCATTCGATTGAGACAATTATTCTGATCACGATTCCAAAATTTCAGTTTGAATATCGCCATACAGCCTGAAAAAATAGTTTTAAAAGTTCGAACCCAAGTCTTGCAATAGTGCCGTAAAAATGATTTTTTTTTTCAAAATGCAACTTTTTACAGATTTAATTACTGAATTCAAAGGAGACAATTAATCGTAACTTGATTCCGAAATTTTAGTAAAATGAAGGCCATACAACCTGAAAAAATGGCTTTTAAAGTTCAAACCCAAGTCTTTCAATAGTGTCCGAAAAAATAATAAATTTTCTCAAAATGCAACTTTTCGCAGATTTTATAACTGCATTCGATTAAGACAATTATTCTGATCACGATTCCAAAATTTCAGTTTGAATATCGCCATACAGCCTGAAAAAATGGCTTTTAAAGTTCGAACCCAAGTCTTTCAATAGCGTCCGTAAAAATAATAATTTTTCTTAAAATGCAACTTTTCGCAGATTTTATGACTGCATTCGATTGAGACAATTATTCAGATCACGATTCCAAAATTTCAGTCCGAATATCGCCATACAGCCTGAAAAAATGGCTTTTAAAGTTCGAACCCAAGTCATTCAATAGTGTCCGTAAAAATAATAATATTTCTTAAAATGCAACTTTTCGCAGATTTTATGACTGCATTCGATTGAGACAATTATTCTGATCACGATTCCAAAATTTCAGTCCGAATATCGCCATACAGCCTGAAAAAATGGCTTTTAAAGTTCGAACCCAAGTCTTTCAATAGTGTGCGTAAAAATAATATTTTTTCTAAAAATGCATTATTTTGCAGATTTTATGACTGCATTCTATATATACAATTATTCTTATCTCGATTCCAAAATTTTAGTCGAATAAGCGCCATACAGCCTGAAAAATGGCCTCTAAAGTTCGAACCCAGATACTTCAATAGTGCCCGTAAAAATTATAATCTTTCCTTTAATGCAACTTTTCGCAGATTTTATGACTGCATTCGATTGAGACAATTATTCTGATCACGATTCCAAAATTTCAGTTTGAATATCGCCATACAGCCTGAAAAAATGGCTATTAAAGTTCGAACCCAAGTCATTCAATAGTGTCCGTAAAAATAATAATTTTTCTTAAAATGCAACTTTTCGCAGATTTTATGACTGCATTCGATTAAGACAATTATTCTGATCACGATTCCAAAATTTCAGTTTGAATATCGCCATACAGCCCGAAAAAATGGCTTTTAAAGTTCGAACCCAAGTCTTTCAATAGCGTCCGTAAAAATAATAATTTTTCTTAAAATGCAACTTTTCGCAGATTTTATAACTGCATTCGATTAAGACAATTATTCTGATCACGATTCCAAAATTTCAGTTTGAATATCGCCATACAGCCTGAAAAAATGGCTTTTAAAGTTCGAACCCAAGTCTTTCAATAGCGTCCGTAAAAATATTAATTTTTCTTAAAATGCAACTTTTCGCAGATTTTATGACTGCATTCGATTAAGACAATTATTCTGATCACGATTCCAAAATTTCAGTCCGAATATCGCCATACAGCCTGAAAAAATGGCTTTTAAAGTTCGAACCCAAGTCATTCAATAGTGTCCGTAAAAATAATAATTTTTCTTAAAATGCAACTTTTCGCAGATTTTATGACTGCATTCGATTGAGACAATTATTCTGATCACGATTCCAAAATTTCAGTCCGAATATCGCCATACAGCCTGAAAAAATGGCTTTGAAAGTTCGAACCCAAGTCTTTCAATAGTGTGCGTAAAAATAATATTTTTTCTAAAAATGCATTATTTTGCAGATTTTATGACTGCATTCTATATATACAATTATTCTTATCTCGATTCCAAAATTTTAGTCGAATAAGCGCCATACAGCCTGAAAAATGGCCTCTAAAGTTCGAACCCAGATAATTCAATAGTGCCCGTAAAAATTATAATCTTTCCTTTAATGCAACTTTTCGCAGATTTTATGACTGCATTCGATTGAGACAATTATTCTGATCACGATTCCAAAATTTCAGTTTGAATATCGCCATACAGCCTGAAAAAATGGCTATTAAAGTTCGAACCAAAGTCATTCAATAGTGTCCGTAAAAATAATAATTTTTCTTAAAATGCAACTTTTCGCAGATTTTATGACTGCATTCGATTAAGACAATTATTCTGATCACGATTCCAAAATTTCAGTTTGAATATCGCCATACAGCCTGAAAAAATGGCTTTTAAAGTTCGAACCCAAGTCTTTCAATAGCGTTCGTAAAAATAATAATTTTTCTTAAAATGCAACTTTTCGCAGATTTTATGACTGCATTCGATTAAGACAATTATTCTGATCACGATTCCAAAATTTCAGTTTGAATATCGCCATACAGCCTGAAAAAATGGCTTTGAAAGTTCGAACCCAAGTCTTTCAATAGTGTCCGTAAAAATAATAATTTTTCTTAAAATGCAACTTTTCGCAGATTTTATGACTGCATTCGATTAAGACAATTATTCTGATCACGATTCCAAAATTTCAGTTTGAATATCGCCATACAGCCTGGAAAAATGGCTTTTAAAGTTCGAACCCAAGTCTTTCAATAGCGTTCGTAAAAATAATAATTTTTCTTAAAATGCAACTTTTCGCAGATTTTATGACTGCATTCGATTAAGACAATTATTCTGATCACGATTCCAAAATTTCAGTTTGAATATCGCCATACAGCCTGAAAAAATGGCTTTTAAAGTTCGAACCCAAGTCTTTCAATAGCGTCCGTAAATGTAATGTATTGATGTTGTACAGGAATAGAATACTGGGCCCTTAATCTCCAGTATTCTAACGAGGATAGGGATCTGGTATTACCTCTATTAATACTCGTAGATTCTGATATACGGAGGTTGTTTAATTCGGAATATAATAAATTGACAATACAAATAACAAGTTATCTAAAGGCCGTCTGGCGACAGAATGAGTCCTCGCTCCGGCAATGTAATACGAGACGGCTGGTAACGTTCGGTTATCTTCGGTAGAACCCGAAGCTGCCCGAACGTGAACAGCATACGTTACACTTTCCCTCCTTCAACTTTGAAGCTACTTACAAATCAACAAAATATTTACATACCTATATAAATCATAACATGAACATTTTATATTACATTTGGTTTTAACAATGATTTTAAAAAAAGATAGACAACTTAGACATTTTAAATATTAAGTACAAAACACGATTAAATCAATTGTGCAGAGATCCACAAAAATTTCTAACAGAGCTGCGCTATGCCGTTATTACAACAAGTGAAGTTATGTTATTATTGCTAACAAATAATCCTAAGCTAACAACCGCGGTGCCTGGGTCAAGTTGCCCCGTTTCCTCTGGAAGATGTGGGTGACTCGCGTCTTGGCCGCAATCTCCCCGACCATGGTCTCTGTTGCCGGGCCTGTGTCTGCTCCGACACCACCTCCTCTGCCGCCAATCTGAAATCAGGAGGAAAACCAGTGAATCCACGCAATAAGGTTGAAGTCTCTAACTCCTGAGGCTCATTCCTCGAAATTTCAGACGCGGGATGCTGTGCACTATTGCCATCTTCCTTCCAGCTCTCTGACATTTCCCTCATTTGGTCGACATGTCTCTTCCATGTCACATCTGTGTTCTCTATCTTAATAATATAAACTTTTTTACCTAGCTTTCTAGAGACTACTCCCTTAGTCCAAACTACTTTATTATCCTGACGATAATCTTTTGTTAAACACTTTTGTCCAACTTTAAAAACCCTGGTTTTAACCCCTTTGTAAAACTTAACCTGATCAGATTGAGTTTTAGAAATGTTAACGTTTGTTTGACTTTTTGGTGGTGACTGTTTTGATAACGCACAATCTGAACATGATTGAACGACTTTCTCCAAGTCTTTGTTCAGAGTTGTCCACCAAAAATATGCTCTAGCTATTCCCTTCATTTTAACAATACCAAGATGTGACCTGTGTAATGAATCTAACACTTGCTTTTGGAGAGAAAAAGGTATAACTATTCTGTGTTGCCAAAACAAACAATCTTCTGCGATAGAAAGTTCGTTCCTTTTTAGCCAATATTTCCAAATACTGCTGTCACGATTTACTCGTTTGGGCCAGCCCTGCCGCAAATACCTAAATACTAGCTGTAATTCGCGATCCGCTGCGGTGGCTTCCACAACTGCTTGAAAATTTACATGTTCACAATTTTCAATAAAACAGATTTTGTCCTTGATTGATGAAACCGAATTTATCATCACTGAAACTATCTTCAGATTAAAAATCTCCATAAAATCCCTACCCACTATCAATTCCGTGCCATTAACCACAACAGTAAATAATAAATTATTTTTAAGATTATTGTATTCTACGGTAAAACAGGCACTACCTACAAGGTTAAGTGGTTTGCCATCGTATCCTGATAAAGTACGCTTAACTGGTGACAATGTTACATTTCTAAAATAACGATTGAAAATAAAATCCGGCATGACCGACATGCTTGCCCCTGAATCAATCATAGCAGCACATTTCACTTCGTTAATTACCACATTAGCCCTAAACGGATTAATGTATGAAACACTATTATTCTGGGATTGTTCAAAAATCGGATTAACCTTGTGATTCCTACAAAATTTCTTCAAATGCCCTACCTTGTGACAATTAAAACATTTTGCGTTCTTGAATTTACAATATTTTTCTACATGATATTCACCGCAAATCGTACATTTTTTATTCCTCGGTTCGGGGCTCTTTGAACGAGATAACCTTGAAAAACCTTGAGTTTCTCTTGAACGCGACGAATGTCTCCCGGGCGAATTTGAACGATTCGAAATGGCATTCACATCCGAATTCCCTGCGGAAAATTCAGATTTAATTTCCGGAACCAGATTGTCTAAAACTGAAACCGTTATTGCTAACTCTTCCATATTGTTAAATGTTAATTAAGTTCCCTCTAGAAAAATTTTCTCCTTAGCCCGGCCTGGTAAAATACCGATTGCAAAGGCATCCGCTAAGCTTTCTGGCAAGCGCGTTCCAAATTCACAAAAAGAAGATAATCCCCTTAGACGAACTGCGAAATCTCTGACCGATTCCCCATGCGATTGCTTTGCTTGATAAAATTTTTCCCGTTCCTTGAACACCGATCGCGGTCTGGAACAATGTTTCTCAATTAATTCTATTAACTGATCGAATGCCACGTCTGTAACTTTAGCAGGGAAACACAAGTTGATCAAAAGAGTTAATGTCTCCGCTTCCAGAAGATTCAGCAAATAAGCGCGTTTCTGTGAAGCATCTAACTTAGTCGTTTTAATGTCATCACGAATTAGAAGGAACTGTTCTAACCTCAAGCGGAACAAACTCCAATCTCCATTAACGTGGGAGAACCTGGAAATCCCGCCCGATTCCATGATTGCAACAACAAAAAAAACAAACCCACCCGGCAACAATAACACCTTCCAGAAACAAACAATAAACAAGACAACCTGACTCCAGGAACCGGCGCCGATGCAGTCCAGCGCCCAGCCGCTTCCCGGAATTCCAAGTCTTCTTCTTCTGTGAAATTTGTCTGGTCTTTGTTACCCAGGGCCACCGATCTGGTCTTTGTTACCCAGAACCACGTGACTATTTATTCTTCGCTGGATTCTTCGTCTGGTCTTTGTTACCCAGAACCACGAAATTATTGATTCTTCGCTGGATTCTTGGTCTGGTCTTTGTTACCCAGAGCCACGTAATTATTTACTTCCAATTGTCCTTATTATGCCCAGTTTATCTCCATTTATTGTCACCTTGACAATAAAATCCCGGAGATTTTTTTCGCAAGTCACTGGTGTGAAACAGATCCACTTGCCGGCAATCCGAAAAACTGTTTCCGTATACTCCTTTTTAAGCTGCGCCACTGTAATGTATTGATGTTGTACAGGAATAGAATACTGGGCCCTTAATCTCCAGTATTCTAACGAGGATAGGGATCTGGTATTACCTCTATTAATACTCGTAGATTCTGATATACGGAGGTTGTTTAATTCGGAATATAATAAATTGACAATACAAATAACAAGTTATCTAAAGGCCGTCTGGCGACAGAATGAGTCCTCGCTCCGGCAATGTAATACGAGACGGCTGGTAACGTTCGGTTATCTTCGGTAGAACCCGAAGCTGCCCGAACGTGAACAGCATACGTTACAGTAAAAATAATAATTTTTCTTAAAATGCAACTTTTCGCAGATTTTATGACTGCATTCGATTAAGACAATTATTCTGATCACGATTCCAAAATTTCAGTTTGAATATCGCCATACAGCCTGGAAAAATGGCTTTTAAAGTTCGAACCCAAGTCTTTCAATAGCGTCCGTAAAACTAATAATTTTTCTTAAAATGCAACATTTCGCAGATTTTATGACTGCATTCGATTGAGACAATTATTCTGATCACGATTCCAAAATTTCAGTTTGAATATCGCCATACAGCCTGAAAAAATGGCTTTTAAAGTTCGAACCCAAGTCTTTCAATAGCGTCCGTAAAAATAATAATTTTTCTTAAAATGCAACTTTTCGCAGATTTTATGACTGCATTCGATTAAGACAATTATTCTGATCACGATTCCAAAATTTCAGTTTGAATATCGCCATACAGCCTGGAAAAATGGCTTTTAAAGTTCGAACCCAAGTCTTTCAATAGCGTCCGTAAAAATAATAATTTTTCTTAAAATGCAACATTTCGCAGATTTTATGACTGCATTCGATTGAGACAATTATTCTGATCACGATTCCAAAATTTCAGTTTGAATATCGCCATACAGTCTGAAAAAATGGCTTTTAAAGTTCGAACCCAAGTCTTTCAATAGCGTCCGTAAAAATAATAATTTTTCTTAAAATGCAACTTTTCGCAGATTTTATGACTGCATTCGATTGAGACAATTATTCTGATCACGATTCCAAAATTTCAGTTTGAATATCGCCATACAGCCTGAAAAAATAGTTTTAAAAGTTCGAACCCAAGTCTTGCAATAGTGCCGTAAAAATGATTTTTTTTTTCAAAATGCAACTTTTTACAGATTTAATTACTGAATTCAAAGGAGACAATTAATCGTAACTTGATTCCGAAATTTTAGTAAAATGAAGGCCATACAACCTGAAAAAATGGCTTTTAAAGTTCAAACCCAAGTCTTTCAATAGTGTCCGAAAAAATAATAAATTTTCTCAAAATGCAACTTTTCGCAGATTTTATAACTGCATTCGATTAAGACAATTATTCTGATCACGATTCCAAAATTTCAGTTTGAATATCGCCATACAGCCTGAAAAAATGGCTTTTAAAGTTCGAACCCAAGTCTTTCAATAGCGTCCGTAAAAATATTAATTTTTCTTAAAATGCAACTTTTCGCAGATTTTATGACTGCATTCGATTAAGACAATTATTCTGATCACGATTCCAAAATTTCAGTTTGAATATCGCCATACAGTCTGAAAAAATGGCTTTTAAAGTTCGAACCCAAGTCTTTCAATAGCGTCCGTAAAAATATTAATTTTTCTTAAAATGCAACTTTTCGCAGATTTTATGACTGCATTCGATTGAGACAATTATTCAGATCACGATTCCAAAATTTCAGTCCGAATATCGCCATACAGCCTGAAAAAATGGCTTTTAAAGTTCGAACCCAAGTCATTCAATAGTGTCCGTAAAAATAATAATTTTTCTTAAAATGCAACTTTTCGCAGATTTTATGACTGCATTCGATTAAGACAATTATTCTGATCACGATTCCAAAATTTCAGTTTGAATATCGCCATACAGCATGAAAAAACGGCCTCTAAAGTTCGAACCCAGGTCCTTCAATAGTGCACGTAAAAATTATAATCTTTCCTTAAATGCAATTTTTCGCCGATTTTATGAGTGCATTCGATAAAGACAATTATTCTTATCCTGATTCAAAAATTTCAGTCCGAATATCGCCATACAGCCTGAAAAAATTGCTTTTAAAGTTCGAACCCAAGTCATTCAATAGCGTCCGTAAAAATAATATTTTTTTCTTAAAATGCAACTTTTCGCAGATTTTATGACTGCATTCGATTGAGACAGTTATTCTGATCACTATTCCAAAATTTCAGTTTGAATATCGCCATACAGCCTGAAAAAATGGCTTTTAAAGTTCGAACCCAAGTCATTCAATAGTGTCCGTAAAAATAATAATTTTTCTTACAATGCAACTTTTCGCAGATTTATTGGATGCATTCAATTGAGACAATGATTCTGATCACGATTCCAAAATTTCAGTACGAATATTGTCATATAGCCTGAAAAAATGGCTTTGAAAGTTCGAACCCAAGTCTTTCAATAGTGTCCTTAAAAATAATAAATTTTCTCAAAATGCAACTTTTCGCAGATTTTATGACTGCATTCGATTGAGACAATTATCCTGATCACCATTCCAAAATTTCAGTTTGAATATCGCCATACAGCCTGAAAAAATGGCATTTAAAGTTCGAACCCAAGTCATTCAACAGTGTCCGTAAAAATAATAATTTTTCTTAAAATGCAACTTTTCGCAGATTTTATGACTGCATTCGATTGAGACAATTATCCTGATAACAATTCCAAAATTTCAGTTTGAATATCGCCATACAGCCTGAAAAAATGGCATTTAAAGTTCGAACCCAAGTCATTCAATAGTGTCCGTAAAAATAATAAATTTTCTTAAAATGCAACTTTTCGCAGATTTTATGACTGCATTCGATTGAGACAATTATTCTGATCACGATTCCAAAATTTCAGTCCGAATATCGCCATACAGCCTGAAAAAATGGCTTTTTAAGTTCGAACCCAAGTCATTCAATAGTGTCCGTAAAAATAATATTTTTGCTTAAAATGCAATTTTTCGCAGATTTTATGATTGCATTCGATTGAGACAATTATTCTGATCACGATTCCAAAATTTCAGTCCGAATATCGCCATACAGCCTGAAAAAATGGCTTTTAAAGTTCGAACCCAAGTCATTCAATAGTGTCCGTAAAAATAATATTTTTTCTTAAAATGCAACTTTTCGCAGATTTTATGACTGCATTCGATTGAGACAATTATTCTGATCATGATTCCAAAATTTCAGTCCGAATATCGCCATACAGCCTGAAAAAATGGCTTTTAAAGTTCGAACCCAAGTCTTTCAATAGTGTGCGTAAAAATAATATTTTTTCTAAAAATGCATTATTTTGCAGATTTTATGACTGCATTCTATATATACAATTATTCTTATCTCGATTCCAAAATTTTAGTCGAATAAGCGCCATACAGCCTGAAAAATGGCCTCTAAAGTTCGAACCCAGATACTTCAATAGTGCCCGTAAAAATTATAATCTTTCCTTTAATGCAACTTTTCGCAGATTTTATGACTGCATTCGATTGAGACAATTATTCTGATCACGATTCCAAAAGTTCAGTTTGAATATCGCCATACAGCCTGAAAAAATGGCTATTAAAGTTCGAACCCAAGTCATTCAATAGTGTCCGTAAAAATAATAATTTTTCTTAAAATGCAACTTTTCGCAGATTTTATGACTGCATTCGATTAAGACAATTATTCTGATCACGATTCCAAAATTTCAGTTTGAATATCGCCATACAGCCTGAAAAAATGGCTTTTAAAGTTCGAACCCAAGTCTTTCAATAGCGTCCGTAAAAATAATAATTTTTCTTAAAATGCAACTTTTCGCAGATTTTATGACTGCATTCGATTAAGACAATTATTCTGATCACGATTCCAAAATTTCAGTCCGAATATCGCCATACAGCCTGAAAAAATGGCTTTTAAAGTTCGAACCCAAGTCATTCAATAGTGTCCGAAAAAATAATAATTTTTCTTAAAATGCAACTTTTCGCAGATTTTATAACTGCATTCGATTAAGACAATTATTCTGATCACGATTCCAAAATTTCAGTCCGAATATCGCCATACAGCCGGAAAAAATGGCTTTTAAATATCGAACCCAAGTCTTTCAATAGTGTCCGAAAAAATAATAAATTTTCTCAAAATGCAACTTTTCGCAGATTTTATAACTGCATTCGATTAAGACAATTATTCTGATCACGATTCCAAAATTTCTTTCCGAATATCGCCATACAGCCGGAAAAAATGGCTTTTAAATATCGAACCCAAGTCTTTCAATAGTGTCCGAAATAATAATAAATTTTCTCAAAATGCAACTTTTCGCAGATTTTATAACTGCATTCGATTAAGACAATTATTCTGATCACGATTCCAAAATTTCAGTTTGAATATCGCCATACAGCCTGAAAAAATGGCTTTTAAAGTTCGAACCCAAGTCTTTCAATAGCGTCCGTAAAAATAATAATTTTTCTTAAAATGCAACTTTTCGCAGATTTTATGACTGCATTCGATTGAGACAATTATTCTGATCACGATTCCAAAATTTCAGTCCGAATATCGCCATACAGCCTGAAAAAATGGCTTTTTAAGTTCGAACCCAAGTCATTCAATAGTGTCCGTAAAAATAATATTTTTGCTTAAAATGCAATTTTTCGCAGATTTTATGATTGCATTCGATTGAGACAATTATTCTGATCACGATTCCAAAATTTCAGTCCGAATATCGCCATACAGCCTGAAAAAATGGCTTTTAAAGTTCGAACCCAAGTCATTCAATAGTGTCCGTAAAAATAATATTTTTTCTTAAAATGCAACTTTTCGCAGATTTTATGACTGCATTCGATTGAGACAATTATTCTGATCATGATTCCAAAATTTCAGTCCGAATATCGCCATACAGCCTGAAAAAATGGCTTTTAAAGTTCGAACCCAAGTCTTTCAATAGTGTGCGTAAAAATAATATTTTTTCTAAAAATGCATTATTTTGCAGATTTTATGACTGCATTCTATATATACAATTATTCTTATCTCGATTCCAAAATTTTAGTCGAATAAGCGCCATACAGCCTGAAAAATGGCCTCTAAAGTTCGAACCCAGATACTTCAATAGTGCCCGTAAAAATTATAATCTTTCCTTTAATGCAACTTTTCGCAGATTTTATGACTGCATTCGATTGAGACAATTATTCTGATCACGATTCCAAAAGTTCAGTTTGAATATCGCCATACAGCCTGAAAAAATGGCTATTAAAGTTCGAACCCAAGTCATTCAATAGTGTCCGTAAAAATAATAATTTTTCTTAAAATGCAACTTTTCGCAGATTTTATGACTGCATTCGATTAAGACAATTATTCTGATCACGATTCCAAAATTTCAGTTTGAATATCGCCATACAGCCTGAAAAAATGGCTTTTAAAGTTCGAACCCAAGTCTTTCAATAGCGTCCGTAAAAATAATAATTTTTCTTAAAATGCAACTTTTCGCAGATTTTATGACTGCATTCGATTAAGACAATTATTCTGATCACGATTCCAAAATTTCAGTCCGAATATCGCCATACAGCCTGAAAAAATGGCTTTTAAAGTTCGAACCCAAGTCATTCAATAGTGTCCGAAAAAATAATAATTTTTCTTAAAATGCAACTTTTCGCAGATTTTATAACTGCATTCGATTAAGACAATTATTCTGATCACGATTCCAAATTTTCAGTCCGAATATCGCCATACAGCCGGAAAAAATGGCTTTTAAATATCGAACCCAAGTCTTTCAATAGTGTCCGAAAAAATAATAAATTTTCTCAAAATGCAACTTTTCGCAGATTTTATAACTGCATTCGATTAAGACAATTATTCTGATCACGATTCCAAAATTTCTTTCCGAATATCGCCATACAGCCGGAAAAAATGGCTTTTAAATATCGAACCCAAGTCTTTCAATAGTGTCCGAAATAATAATAAATTTTCTCAAAATGCAACTTTTCGCAGATTTTATAACTGCATTCGATTAAGACAATTATTCTGATCACGATTCCAAAATTTCAGTTTGAATATCGCCATACAGCCTGAAAAAATGGCTTTTAAAGTTCGAACCCAAGTCTTTCAATAGCGTCCGTAAAAATAATAATTTTTCTTAAAATGCAACTTTTCGCAGATTTTATGACTGCATTCGATTAAGACAATTATTCTGATCACGATTCCAAAATTTCAGTTTGAATATCGCCATACAGCCTGGAAAAATGGCTTTTAAAGTTCGAACCCAAGTCTTTCAATAGCGTCCGTAAAAATAATAATTTTTCTTAAAATGCAACATTTCGCAGATTTTATGACTGCATTCGATTGAGACAATTATTCTGATCACGATTCCAAAATTTCAGTTTGAATATCGCCATACAGTCTGAAAAAATGGCTTTTAAAGTTCGAACCCAAGTCTTTCAATAGCGTCCGTAAAAATAATAATTTTTCTTAAAATGCAACTTTTCGCAGATTTTATGACTGCATTCGATTGAGACAATTATTCTGATCACGATTCCAAAATTTCAGTTTGAATATCGCCATACAGCCTGAAAAAATAGTTTTAAAAGTTCGAACCCAAGTCTTGCAATAGTGCCGTAAAAATGATTTTTTTTTTCAAAATGCAACTTTTTACAGATTTAATTACTGAATTCAAAGGAGACAATTAATCGTAACTTGATTCCGAAATTTTAGTAAAATGAAGGCCATACAACCTGAAAAAATGGCTTTTAAAGTTCAAACCCAAGTCTTTCAATAGTGTCCGAAAAAATAATAAATTTTCTCAAAATGCAACTTTTCGCAGATTTTATAACTGCATTCGATTAAGACAATTATTCTGATCACGATTCCAAAATTTCAGTTTGAATATCGCCATACAGCCTGAAAAAATGGCTTTTAAAGTTCGAACCCAAGTCTTTCAATAGCGTCCGTAAAAATATTAATTTTTCTTAAAATGCAACTTTTCGCAGATTTTATGACTGCATTCGATTAAGACAATTATTCTGATCACGATTCCAAAATTTCAGTTTGAATATCGCCATACAGTCTGAAAAAATGGCTTTTAAAGTTCGAACCCAAGTCTTTCAATAGCGTCCGTAAAAATATTAATTTTTCTTAAAATGCAACTTTTCGCAGATTTTATGACTGCATTCGATTGAGACAATTATTCAGATCACGATTCCAAAATTTCAGTCCGAATATCGCCATACAGCCTGAAAAAATGGCTTTTAAAGTTCGAACCCAAGTCATTCAATAGTGTCCGTAAAAATAATAATTTTTCTTAAAATGCAACTTTTCGCAGATTTTATGACTGCATTCGATTAAGACAATTATTCTGATCACGATTCCAAAATTTCAGTTTGAATATCGCCATACAGCATGAAAAAACGGCCTCTAAAGTTCGAACCCAGGTCCTTCAATAGTGCACGTAAAAATTATAATCTTTCCTTAAATGCAATTTTTCGCCGATTTTATGAGTGCATTCGATAAAGACAATTATTCTTATCCTGATTCAAAAATTTCAGTCCGAATATCGCCATACAGCCTGAAAAAATTGCTTTTAAAGTTCGAACCCAAGTCATTCAATAGCGTCCGTAAAAATAATATTTTTTTCTTAAAATGCAACTTTTCGCAGATTTTATGACTGCATTCGATTGAGACAGTTATTCTGATCACTATTCCAAAATTTCAGTTTGAATATCGCCATACAGCCTGAAAAAATGGCTTTTAAAGTTCGAACCCAAGTCATTCAATAGTGTCCGTAAAAATAATAATTTTTCTTACAATGCAACTTTTCGCAGATTTATTGGATGCATTCAATTGAGACAATGATTCTGATCACGATTCCAAAATTTCAGTACGAATATTGTCATATAGCCTGAAAAAATGGCTTTGAAAGTTCGAACCCAAGTCTTTCAATAGTGTCCTTAAAAATAATAAATTTTCTCAAAATGCAACTTTTCGCAGATTTTATGACTGCATTCGATTGAGACAATTATCCTGATCACCATTCCAAAATTTCAGTTTGAATATCGCCATACAGCCTGAAAAAATGGCATTTAAAGTTCGAACCCAAGTCATTCAACAGTGTCCGTAAAAATAATAATTTTTCTTAAAATGCAACTTTTCGCAGATTTTATGACTGCATTCGATTGAGACAATTATCCTGATAACAATTCCAAAATTTCAGTTTGAATATCGCCATACAGCCTGAAAAAATGGCATTTAAAGTTCGAACCCAAGTCATTCAATAGTGTCCGTAAAAATAATAAATTTTCTTAAAATGCAACTTTTCGCAGATTTTATGACTGCATTCGATTGAGACAATTATTCTGATCACGATTCCAAAATTTCAGTCCGAATATCGCCATACAGCCTGAAAAAATGGCTTTTTAAGTTCGAACCCAAGTCATTCAATAGTGTCCGTAAAAATAATATTTTTGCTTAAAATGCAATTTTTCGCAGATTTTATGATTGCATTCGATTGAGACAATTATTCTGATCACGATTCCAAAATTTCAGTCCGAATATCGCCATACAGCCTGAAAAAATGGCTTTTAAAGTTCGAACCCAAGTCATTCAATAGTGTCCGTAAAAATAATATTTTTTCTTAAAATGCAACTTTTCGCAGATTTTATGACTGCATTCGATTGAGACAATTATTCTGATCATGATTCCAAAATTTCAGTCCGAATATCGCCATACAGCCTGAAAAAATGGCTTTTAAAGTTCGAACCCAAGTCTTTCAATAGTGTGCGTAAAAATAATATTTTTTCTAAAAATGCATTATTTTGCAGATTTTATGACTGCATTCTATATATACAATTATTCTTATCTCGATTCCAAAATTTTAGTCGAATAAGCGCCATACAGCCTGAAAAATGGCCTCTAAAGTTCGAACCCAGATACTTCAATAGTGCCCGTAAAAATTATAATCTTTCCTTTAATGCAACTTTTCGCAGATTTTATGACTGCATTCGATTGAGACAATTATTCTGATCACGATTCCAAAAGTTCAGTTTGAATATCGCCATACAGCCTGAAAAAATGGCTATTAAAGTTCGAACCCAAGTCATTCAATAGTGTCCGTAAAAATAATAATTTTTCTTAAAATGCAACTTTTAGCAGATTTTATGACTGCATTCGATTAAGACAATTATTCTGATCACGATTCCAAAATTTCAGTTTGAATATCGCCATACAGCCTGAAAAAATGGCTTTTAAAGTTCGAACCCAAGTCTTTCAATAGCGTCCGTAAAAATAATAATTTTTCTTAAAATGCAACTTTTCGCAGATTTTATGACTGCATTCGATTAAGACAATTATTCTGATCACGATTCCAAAATTTCAGTCCGAATATCGCCATACAGCCTGAAAAAATGGCTTTTAAAGTTCGAACCCAAGTCATTCAATAGTGTCCGAAAAAATAATAATTTTTCTTAAAATGCAACTTTTCGCAGATTTTATAACTGCATTCGATTAAGACAATTATTCTGATCACGATTCCAAAATTTCAGTCCGAATATCGCCATACAGCCGGAAAAAATGGCTTTTAAATATCGAACCCAAGTCTTTCAATAGTGTCCGAAAAAATAATAAATTTTCTCAAAATGCAACTTTTCGCAGATTTTATAACTGCATTCGATTAAGACAATTATTCTGATCACGATTCCAAAATTTCTTTCCGAATATCGCCATACAGCCGGAAAAAATGGCTTTTAAATATCGAACCCAAGTCTTTCAATAGTGTCCGAAATAATAATAAATTTTCTCAAAATGCAACTTTTCGCAGATTTTATAACTGCATTCGATTAAGACAATTATTCTGATCACGATTCCAAAATTTCAGTCCGAATATCGCCATACAGCCTGAAAAAATGGCTTTTAAAGTTCGAACCCAAGTCATTCAATAGTGTCCGTAAAAATAATAATTTTTCTTAAAATGCAACTTTTCGCAGATTTATTGGATGCATTCAATTGAGACAATTATTCTGATCACGATTCCAAAATTTCAGTACGAATATTGTCATATAGCCTGAAAAAATGGCTTTGAAAGTTCGAACCCAAGTCTTTCAATAGTGTCCTTAAAAATAATAAATTTTCTCAAAATGCAACTTTTCGCAGATTTTATGACTACATTAGAATGAGACAATTATTCTGATCACGATTCCAAAATTTCAGTCTGAATATCGCCATACAGCCTGAAAAAATGGATTTAAAAGTTCGAACCCAAGTCTTTCAATAGTGTGTGTAAAAATAATATTTTTTCTAAAAATGCATTATTTTTCAGATTTTATGACTGCATTCTACACATACAATTATTCTTATCCCGATTCCAAAATTTCAGTCAAAATAACGCCATACAGCATGAAAAAACGGCCTCTAAAGTTCGAACCCAGGTCCTTCAATAGTGCCCGTAAAAATTATAATCTTTCCTTAAATGCAATTTTTCGCCGATTTTATGAGTGCATTCGATAAAGACAATTATTCTTATCCTGATTCAAAAATTTCAGTCCGAATATCGCCATACAGCCTGAAAAAATTGATTTTAAAGTTCGAACCCAAGTCATTCAATAGCGTCCGTAAAAATAATATTTTTTTCTTAAAATGCAACTTTTCGCAGATTTTATGACTGCATTCGATTGAGACAGTTATTCTGATCACGATTCCAAAATTTCAGTTTGAATATCGCCATACAGCCTGAAAAAATGGCTTTTAAAGTTCGAACCCAAGTCATTCAATAGTGTCCGTAAAAATAATAATTTTTCTTACAATGCAACTTTTCGCAGATTTATTGGATGCATTCAATTGAGACAATGATTCTGATCACGATTCCAAAATTTCAGTACGAATATTGTCATATAGCCTGAAAAAATGGCTTTGAAAGTTCGAACCCAAGTCTTTCAATAGTGTCCTTAAAAATAATAAATTTTCTCAAAATGCAACTTTTCGCAGATTTTATGACTGCATTCGATTGAGACAATTATCCTGATCACCATTCCAAAATTTCAGTTTGAATATCGCCATACAGCCTGAAAAAATGGCATTTAAAGTTCGAACCCAAGTCATTCAATAGTGTCCGTAAAAATAATAAATTTTCTTAAAATGCAACTTTTCGCAGATTTTATGACTGCATTCGATTGAGACAATTATTCTGATCACGATTCCAAAATTTCAGTCCGAATATCGCCATACAGCCTGAAAAAATGGCTTTTTAAGTTCGAACCCAAGTCATTCAATAGTGTCCGTAAAAATAATATTTTTGCTTAAAATGCAATTTTTCGCAGATTTTATGACTGCATTCGATAGAGACAATTATTCTGATCACGATTCCAAAATTTCAGTCCGAATATCGCCATACAGCCTGAAAAAATGGCTTTTAAAGTTCGAACCCAAGTCTTTCAATAGTGTGCGTAAAAATAATAATTTTTCTAAAAATGCATTATTTTGCAGATTTTATGACTGCATTCTATATATACAATTATTCTTATCTCGATTCCAAAATTTTAGTCGAATAAGCGCCATACAGCCTGAAAAATGGCCTCTAAAGTTCGAACCCAGATCCTTCAATAGTGCCCGTAAAAATTATAATCTTTCCTTAAATGCAACTTTTCGCAGATTTTATGACTGCATTCGATTAAGACAATTATTTTGATCACGATTCCAAAATTTCAGTTTGAATATCGCCATACAGCCTGAAAAAATGGCTTTTTAAGTTCGAACCCAAGTCTTTCAATAGCGTCCGTAAAAATATTAATTTTTCTTAAAATGCAACTTTTCGCAGATTTTATGACTGCATTCGATTAAGACAATTATTCTGATCACGATTCCAAAATTTCAGTTTGAATATCGCCATACAGTCTGAAAAAATGGCTTTTAAAGTTCGAACCCAAGTTTTTCAATAGCGTCCGTAAAAATAATAATTTTTCTTAAAATGCAACTTTTCGCAGATTTTATGACTGCATTCGATTGAGACAATTATTCTGATCACGATTCCAAAATTTCAGTTTGAATATCGCCATACAGCCTGAAAAAATAGTTTTAAAAGTTCGAACCCAAGTCTTGCAATAGTGCCGTAAAAATGATTTTTTTTTTCAAAATGCAACTTTTTACAGATTTAATTACTGAATTCAAAGGAGACAATTAATCGTAACTTGATTCCGAAATTTTAGTAAAATGAAGGCCATACAACCTGAAAAAATGGCTTTTAAAGTTCGAACCCAAGTCTTTCAATAGTGTCCGAAAAAATAATAAATTTTCTCAAAATGCAACTTTTCGCAGATTTTATAACTGCATTCGATTAAGACAATTATTCTGATCACGATTCCAAAATTTCAGTCCGAATATCGCCATACAGCCTGAAAAAATTGCTTTTAAATTTCGAACCCAAGTCATTCAATAGCGTCCGTAAAAATAATATTTTTTTCTTAAAATGCAACTTTTCGCAGATTTTATGACTGCATTAGATTGAGACAATTATTCTGATCACGATTCCAAAATTTCAGTGTGAATATCGCCATACAGCCTGAAAAAATGGATTTAAAAGTTCGAACCCAAGTCTTTCAATAGTGTGGGTAAAAATAATATTTTTTCTAAAAATGCATTATTTTTCAGATTTTATGACTGCATACATACAATTACATACAATTATTCTTATCCCGATTCCAAAATTTCAGTCAAAATAACGCCATACAGCATGAAAAAACGGCCTCTAAAGTTCGAACCCAGGTCCTTCAATAGTGCCCGTAAAAATTATAATCTTTCCTTAAATGCAATTTTTCGCCGATTTTATGACTGCATTCGATTAAGACAATTATTCTGATGACGATTCCAAAATTCCAGTGTGAATATCGCCAGACAGCCTGAAAAAATGGCTTTTAAAGTTCGAACCCAAGTCTTTCCATAGCGTCCGTAAAAATAATAATTTTTCTTAAAATGCAACTTTTCGCAAATTTTATGACTGCATTCGATTGAGACAATTATTCTGATCACGATTCCAAAATTTCAGTTTGAATATCGCCATACAGCCTGAAAAAATGGCTTTTAAAGTTCGAACCCAAGTCTTTCAATAGCGTCCGTAAAAATAATAATTTTTCTTAAAATGCAACTTTTCGCAGATTTTATGAGTGCATTCGATTAAGACAATTATTCTGATCACGATTCCAAAATTTCAGTTTGAATATCGCCATACAGCCTGAAAAAATGGCTTTTAAAGTTCGAACCCAAGTCTTTCAATAGCGTCCGTAAAAATATTAATTTTTCTTAAAATGCAACTTTTCGCAGATTTTATGACTGCATTCGATTAAGACAATTATTCTGATCACGATTCCAAAATTTCAGTTTGAATATCGCCATACAGCCTGAAAAAATGGCTTTTAAAGTTCGAACCCAAGTCATTCAATAGTGTCCGTAAAAATAATAATTTTTCTTAAAATGCACTTTTTCGCAGATTTTATAACTGCATTCGATTAAGACAATTATTCTGATCACGATTCCAAAATTTCAGTCCGAATATCGCCATACAGCCTGAAAAAATGGCTTTTAAAGTTCGAACCCAAGTCATTCAATAGTGTCCGTAAAAATAATAATTTTTCTTAAAATGCAACTTTTCGCAGATTTATTCGATGCATTCAATTGAGACAATTATTCTGATCACGATTCCAAAATTTCAGTACGAATATTGTCATATAGCCTGAAAAAATGGCTTTGAAAGTTCGAACCCAAGTCTTTCAATAGTGTCCTTAAAAATAATAAATTTTCTCAAAATGCAACTTTTCGCAGATTTTATGACTACATTAGATTGAGACAATTATTCTGATCACGATTCCAAAATTTCAGTCTGAATATCGCCACACAGCCTGAAAAAATGGATTTAAAAGTTCGAACCCAAGTCTTTCAATAGTGTGTGTAAAAATAATATTTTTTCTAAAAATGCATTATTTTTCAGATTTTATGACTGCATTCTACACATACAATTATTCTTATCCCGATTCCAAAATTTCAGTCAAAATAACGCCATACAGCATGAAAAAACGGCCTCTAAAGTTCGAACCCAGGTCCTTCAATAGTGCCCGTAAAAATTATAATCTTTCCTTAAATGCAATTTTTCGCCGATTTTATGAGTGCATTCGATAAAGACAATTATTCTTATCCTGATTCAAAAATTTCAGTCCGAATATCGCCATACAGCCTGAAAAAATTGATTTTAAAGTTCGAACCCAAGTCATTCAATAGCGTCCGTAAAAATAATATTTTTTTCTTAAAATGCAACTTTTCGCAGATTTTATGACTGCATTCGATTGAGACAGTTATTCTGATCACGATTCCAAAATTTCAGTTTGAATATCGCCATACAGCCTGAAAAAATGGCTTTTAAAGTTCGAACCCAAGTCATTCAATAGTGTCCGTAAAAATAATAATTTTTCTTACAATGCAACTTTTCGCAGATTTATTGGATGCATTCAATTGAGACAATGATTCTGATCACGATTCCAAAATTTCAGTACGAATATTGTCATATAGCCTGAAAAAATGGCTTTGAAAGTTCGAACCCAAGTCTTTCAATAGTGTCCTTAAAAATAATAAATTTTCTCAAAATGCAACTTTTCGCAGATTTTATGACTGCATTAGATTGAGACAATTATTCTGATCACGATTCCAAAATTTCAGTCTGAATATCGCCATACAGCCTGAAAAAATGGATTTAAAAGTTCGAACCCAAGTCTTTCAATAGTGTGTGTAAAAATAATATTTTTTCTAAAAATGCATTATTTTTCAGATTTTATGACTGCATTCTACACATACAATTATTCTTATCCCGATTCCAAAATTTCAGTCATAATAACGCCATACAGCATGAAAAAACGGCCTCTAAAGTTCGAACCCAGGTCCTTCAATAGTGCCCGTAAAAATTATAATCTTTCCTTAAATGCAATTTTTCGCCGATTTTATGAGTGCATTCGATAAAGACAATTATTCTTATCCTGATTCCAAAATTTCAGTCCGAATATCGCCATACAGCCTGAAAAAATTGCTTTTAAATTTCGAACCCAAGTCATTCAATAGCGTCCGTAAAAACAATAAATTTTCTTAAAATGCAACTTTTCGCAGATTTTATGACTGCATTAGATTGAGACAATTATTCTGATCACGATTCCAAAATTTCAGTCCGAATATCGCCATACAGCCTGAAAAAATGGCTTTTAAAGTTCGAACCCAAGTCTTTCAATAGTGTGCGTAAAAATAATAATTTTTTTAAAAATGCATTATTTTGCAGATTTTATGACTGCATTCTATATATACAATTATTCTTATCTCGATTCCAAAATTTTAGTCGAATAAGCGCCATACAGCCTGAAAAAATGGCTTTTAAAGTTCGAACCCAAGTCTTTCAATAGTGTCCGTAAAAATAATAAATTTTCTCAAAATGCAACTTTTCGCAGATTTTATGACTGCATTCGATTGAGACAATTATCCTGATCACCATTCCAAAATTTCAGTTTGAATATCGCCATACAGCCTGAAAAAATGGCATTTAAAGTTCGAACCCAAGTCATTCAACAGTGTCCGTAAAAATAATAATTTTTCTTAAAATGCAACTTTTCGCAGATTTTATGACTGCATTCGATTGAGACAATTATCCTGATAACAATTCCAAAATTTCAGTTTGAATATCGTCATACAGCCTGAAAAAATGGCATTTAAAGTTCGAACCCAAGTCATTCAATAGTGTCCGTAAAAATAATAATTTTTCTTACAATGCAACTTTTCGCAGATTTATTGGATGCATTCAATTGAGACAATGATTCTGATCACGATTCCAAAATTTCAGTACGAATATTGTCATATAGCCTGAAAAAATGGCTTTGAAAGTTCGAACCCAAGTCTTTCAATAGTGTCCTTAAAAATAATAAATTTTCTCAAAATGCAACTTTTCGCAGATTTTATGACTGCATTAGATTGAGACATATATTCTGATCACGATTCCAAAATTTCAGTCTGAATATCGCCATACAGCCTGAAAAAATGGATTTAAAAGTTCGAACCCAAGTCTTTCAATAGTGTGTGTAAAAATAATATTTTTTCTAAAAATGCATTATTTTTTCAGATTTTATGACTGCATTCTACACATACAATTATTCTTATCCCGATTCCAAAATTTCAGTCATAATAACGCCATACAGCATGAAAAAACGGCCTCTAAAGTTCGAACCCAGGTCCTTCAATAGTGCCCGTAAAAATTATAATCTTTCCTTAAATGCAATTTTTCGCCGATTTTATGAGTGCATTCGATAAAGACAATTATTCTTATCCTGATTCCAAAATTTCAGTCCGAATATCGCCATACAGCCTGAAAAAATTGCTTTTAAATTTCGAACCCAAGTCATTCAATAGCGTCCGTAAAAACAATAATTTTTCTTAAAATGCAACTTTTCGCAGATTTTATGACTGCATTAGATTGAGACAATTATTCTGATCACGATTCCAAAATTTCAGTCCGAATATCGCCATACAGCCTGAAAAAATGGCTTTTAAAGTTCGAACCCAAGTCTTTCAATAGTGTGCGTAAAAATAATAATTTTTTTAAAAATGCATTATTTTGCAGATTTTATGACTGCATTCTATATATACAATTATTCTTATCTCGATTCCAAAATTTTAGTCGAATATCGCCATACAGCCTGAAAAAATGGCATTTAAAGTTCGAACCCAAGTCATTCAACAGTGTCCGTAAAAATAATATTTTTTCTTAAAATGCAACTTTTCGCAGATTTTATGACTGCATTCGATTGAGACAATTATCCTGATAACAATTCCAAAATTTCAGTTTGAATATCGTCATACAGCCTGAAAAAATGGCATTTAAAGTTCGAACCCAAGTCATTCAATAGTGTCCGTAAAAATAATAAATTTTCTTAAAATGGAACTTTTCGCAGATTTTATGACTGCATTCGATTGAGACAATTATTCTGATCACGATTCCAAAATTTCAGTCCGAATATCGCCATACAGCCTGAAAAAATGGCATTTAAAGTTCGAACCCAAGTCATTCAACAGTGTCCGTAAAAATAATAATTTTTCTTAAAATGCAACTTTTCGCAGATTTTATGACTGCATTCGATTGAGACAATTATTCTTATCCTGATTCCAAAATTTCAGTCCGAATATCGCCATACAGCCTGAAAAAATTGCTTTTAAATTTCGAACCCAAGTCATTCAATAGCGTCCGTAAAAACAATAATTTTTCTTAAAATGCAACTTTTCGCAGATTTTATGACTGCATTAGATTGAGACAATTATTCTGATCACGATTCCAAAATTTCAGTCCGAATATCGCCATACAGCCTGAAAAAATGGCTTTTAAAGTTCGAACCCAAGTCTTTCAATAGTGTGCGTAAAAATAATAATTTTTTTAAAAATGCATTATTTTGCAGATTTTATGACTGCATTCTATATATACAATTATTCTTATCTCGATTCCAAAATTTTAGTCGAATATCGCCATACAGCCTGAAAAAATGGCATTTAAAGTTCGAACCCAAGTCATTCAACAGTGTCCGTAAAAATAATAATTTTTCTTAAAATGCAACTTTTCGCAGATTTTATGACTGCATTCGATTGAGACAATTATCCTGATAACAATTCCAAAATTTCAGTTTGAATATCGTCATACAGCCTGAAAAAATGGCATTTAAAGTTCGAACCCAAGTCATTCAATAGTGTCCGTAAAAATAATAATTTTTCTTACAATGCAACTTTTCGCAGATTTATTGGATGCATTCAATTGAGACAATGATTCTGATCACGATTCCAAAATTTCAGTACGAATATTGTCATATAGCCTGAAAAAATGGCTTTGAAAGTTCGAACCCAAGTCTTTCAATAGTGTCCTTAAAAATAATAAATTTTCTCAAAATGCAACTTTTCGCAGATTTTATGACTGCATTAGATTGAGACATATATTCTGATCACGATTCCAAAATTTCAGTCTGAATATCGCCATACAGCCTGAAAAAATGGCTTTTAAAGTTCGAACCCAAGTCATTCAATAGTGTCCGTAAAAATAATAATTTTTCTTACAATGCAACTTTTCGCAGATTTATTGGATGCATTCAATTGAGACAATGATTCTGATCACGATTCCAAAATTTCAGTACGAATATTGTCATATAGCCTGAAAAAATGGCTTTGAAAGTTCGAACCCAAGTCTTTCAATAGTGTCCTTAAAAATAATATTTTTTCTAAAAATGCATTATTTTTTCAGATTTTATGACTGCATTCTACACATACAATTATTCTTATCCCGATTCCAAAATTTCAGTCATAATAACGCCATACAGCATGAAAAAACGGCCTCTAAAGTTCGAACCCAGGTCCTTCAATAGTGCCCGTAAAAATTATAATCTTTCCTTAAATGCAATTTTTCGCCGATTTTATGAGTGCATTCGATAAAGACAATTATTCTTATCCTGATTCCAAAATTTCAGTCCGAATATCGCCATACAGCCTGAAAAAATTGCTTTTAAATTTCGAACCCAAGTCATTCAATAGCGTCCGTAAAAACAATAATTTTTCTTAAAATGCAACTTTTCGCAGATTTTATGACTGCATTAGATTGAGACAATTATTCTGATCACGATTCCAAAATTTCAGTCCGAATATCGCCATACAGCCTGAAAAAATGGCTTTTAAAGTTCGAACCCAAGTCTTTCAATAGTGTGCGTAAAAATAATAATTTTTTTAAAAATGCATTATTTTGCAGATTTTATGACTGCATTCTATATATACAATTATTCTTATCTCGATTCCAAAATTTTAGTCGAATATCGCCATACAGCCTGAAAAAATGGCATTTAAAGTTCGAACCCAAGTCATTCAACAGTGTCCGTAAAAATAATAATTTTTCTTAAAATGCAACTTTTCGCAGATTTTATGACTGCATTCGATTGAGACAATTATCCTGATAACAATTCCAAAATTTCAGTTTGAATATCGTCATACAGCCTGAAAAAATGGCATTTAAAGTTCGAACCCAAGTCATTCAATAGTGTCCGTAAAAATAATAAATTTTCTTAAAATGGAACTTATCGCAGATTTTATGACTGCATTCGATTGAGACAATTATCCTGATAACAATTCCAAAATTTCAGTTTGAATATCGCCATACAGCCTGAAAAAATGGCTTTTAAAGTTCGAACCCAAGTCATTCAATAGTGTCCGTAAAAATAATAATTTTTCTTACAATGCAACTTTTCGCAGATTTATTGGATGCATTCAATTGAGACAATGATTCTGATCACGATTCCAAAATTTCAGTACGAATATTGTCATATAGCCTGAAAAAATGGCTTTGAAAGTTCGAACCCAAGTCTTTCAATAGTGTCCTTAAAAATAATAAATTTTCTCAAAATGCAACTTTTCGCAGATTTTATGACTGCATTAGATTGAGACAATTATTCTGATCACGATTCCAAAATTTCAGTCTGAATATCGCCATACAGCCTGAAAAAATTGCTTTTAAATTTCGAACCCAAGTCATTCAATAGCGTCCGTAAAAACAATAATTTTTCTTAAAATGCAACTTTTCGCAGATTTTATGACTGCATTAGATTGAGACAATTATTCTGATCACGATTCCAAAATTTCAGTCCGAATATCGCCATACAGCCTGAAAAAATGGCTTTTAAAGTTCGAACCCAAGTCTTTCAATAGTGTGCGTAAAAATAATAATTTTTTTAAAAATGCATTATTTTGCAGATTTTATGACTGCATTCTATATATACAATTATTCTTATCTCGATTCCAAAATTTTAGTCGAATAAGCGCCATACAGCCTGAAAAATGGCCTCTAAAGTTCGAACCCAGATCCTTCAATAGTGCCCGTAAAAATTATAATCTTTCCTTAAATGCAACTTTTCGCAGATTTTATGACTGCATTCGATTAAGACAATTATTCTGATCACGATTCCAAAATTTCAGTTTGAATATCGCCATACAGCCTGAAAAAATGGCTTTTAAGTTCGAACCCAAGTCTTTCAATAGCGTCCGTAAAAATATTAATTTTTCTTAAAATGCAACTTTTCGCAGATTTTATGACTGCATTCGATTAAGACAATTATTCTGATCACGATTCCAAAATTTCAGTCCGAATATCGCCATACAGCCTGAAAAAATGGCTTTTAAAGTTCGAACCCAAGTCTTTCAATAGCGTCCGTAAAAATAGTAATTTTTCTTAAAATGCAACTTTTCGCAGATTTTATGACTGCATTCGATTAAGACAATTATTCTGGTCACGATTCCAAAATTTCAGTTTGAATAACGCCATACAGCCTGAAAAAATGGCTTTTAAAGTTCGAACCCAAATCTTTCAATAGCGTCCGTAAAAATAGTAATTTTTCTTAAAATGCAACTTTTCGCAGATTTTATGACTGCATTCGATTGAGACAATTATCCTGATCACCATTCCAAAATTTCAGTTGGAATATCGCCATACAGCCTGAAAAAATGGCATTTAAAGTTCGAACCCAAGTCATTCAACAGTGTCCGTAAAAATAATAATTTTTCTTAAAATGCAACTTTTCGCAGATTTTATGACTGCATTCGATTGAGACAATTATCCTGATAACAATTCCAAAATTTCAGTTTGAATATCGCCATACAGCCTGAAAAAATGGCATTTAAAGTTCGAACCCAAGTCATTCAATAGTGTCCGTAAAAATAATAAATTTTCTTAAAATGCAACTTTTCGCAGATTTTATGACTGCATTCGATTGAGACAATTATTCTGATCACGATTCCAAAATTTCAGTCCGAATATCGCCATACAGCCTGAAAAAATGGCTTTTTAAGTTCGAACCCAAGTCATTCAATAGTGTCCGTAAAAATAATATTTTTGCTTAAAATGCAATTTTTCGCAGATTTTATGACTGCATTCGATTGAGACAATTATTTTGATCACGATTCCAAAATTTCAGTCCGAATATCGCCATACAGCCTGAAAAAATGGCTTTTAAAGTTCGAACCCAAGTCTTTCAAAAGTGTGCGTAAAAATAATAATTTTTCTAAAAATGCATTATTTTGCAGATTTTATGACTGCATTCTATATATACAATTATTTTATCTCGATTCCAAAATTTTAGTCGAATAAGCGCCATACAGCCTGAAAAATGGCCTCTAAAGTTCGAACCCAGATCCTTCAATAGTGCCCGGAAAAATTATAATCTTTCCTTAAATGCAACTTTTCGCAGATTTTATGACTGCATTCGATTAAGACAATTATTCTGATCACGATTCCAAAATTTCAGTTTGAATATCGCCATACAGCCTGAAAAAATGGCTTTTAAAGTTCGAACCCAAGTCTTTCAATAGCGTCCGTAAAAATATTAATTTTTCTTAAAATGCAACTTTTCGCAGATTTTATGACTGCATTCGATTAAGACAATTATTCTGATCACGATTCCAAAATTTCAGTTTGAATATCGCCATACAGTCTGAAAAAATGGCTTTTAAAGTTCGAACCCAAGTCTTTCAATAGTGTGCGTAAAAATAATAATTTTTCTAAAAATGCATTATTTTGCAGATTTTATGACTGCATTCTATATATACAATTATTCTTATCTCGATTCCAAAATTTTAGTCGAATAAGCGCCATACAGCCTGAAAAAATGGCTTTTAAAGTTCGAACCCAAGTCTTTCAATAGTGTCCGTAAATATAATAATTTTTCTTAAAATGCAACTTTTCGCAGATTTTATGACTGCATTCGATTGAGACAATTATTCTGATCACGATTCCAAAATTTCAGTCCGAATATCGCCATACAGCCTGAAAAAATGGCTTTTTAAGTTCGAACCCAAGTCATTCAATAGTGTCCGTAAAAATAATATTTTTGCTTAAAATGCAATTTTTCGCAGATTTTATGACTGCATTCGATTGAGACAATTATTTTGATCACGATTCCAAAATTTCAGTCCGAATATCGCCATACAGCCTGAAAAAATGGCTTTTAAAGTTCGAACCCAAGTCTTTCAATAGTGTGCGTAAAAATAATAATTTTTCTAAAAATGCATTATTTTGCAGATTTTATGACTGCATTCTATATATACAATTATTCTTATCTCGATTCCAAAATTTTAGTCGAATAAGCGCCATACAGCCTGAAAAATGGCCTCTAAAGTTCGAACCCAGATCCTTCAATAGTGCCCGTAAAAATTATAATCTTTCCTTAAATGCAACTTTTCGCAGATTTTATGACTGCATTCGATTAAGACAATTATTCTGATCACGATTCCAAAATTTCAGTTTGAATATCGCCATACAGTCTGAAAAAATGGCTTTTAAAGTTCGAACCCAAGTCTTTCAATAGCGTCCGTAAAAATAATAATTTTTCTTAAAATGCAACTTTTCGCAGATTTTATGACTGCATTCGATTGAGACAATTATTATGATCACGATTCTAAAATTTCAGTTTGAATATCGCCATACAGCCTGAAAAAATAGTTTTAAAAGTTCGAACCCAAGTCTTGCAATAGTGCCGTAAAAATGATTTTTTTTTTCAAAATGCAACTTTTTACAGATTTAATTACTGAATTCAAAGGAGACAATTAATCGTAACTTGATTCCGAAATTTTAGTAAAATGAAGGCCATACAACCTGAAAAAATGGCTTTTAAAGTTCAAACCCAAGGCTTTCAATAGTGTCCGAAAAAATAATAAATTTTCTCAAAATGCAACTTTTCGCAGATTTTATAACTGCATTCGATTAAGACAATTATTCTGATCACGATTCCAAAATTTCAGTTTGAATATCGCCATACAGCCTGAAAAAATGGCTTTTAAAGTTCGAACCCAAGTCTTTCAATAGCGTCCGTAAAAATATTAATTTTTCTTAAAATGCAACTTTTCGCAGATTTTATGACTGCATTCGATTAAGACAATTATTCTGATGACGATTCCAAAATTTCAGTTTGAATATCGCCATACAGTCTGAAAAAATGGCTTTTAAAGTTCGAACCCAAGTCTTTCAATAGCGTCCGTAAAAATAATAATTTTTCTTAAAATGCAACTTTTCGCAGATTTTATGACTGCATTCGATTGAGACAATTATTCTGATCACGATTCCAAAATTTCAGTTTGAATATCGCCATACAGCCTGAAAAAATTGTTTTAAAAGTTCGAACCCAAGTCTTGCAATAGTGCCGTAAAAATGATTTTTTTTTTCAAAATGCAACTTTTTACAGATTTAATTACTGAATTCAAAGGAGACAATTAATCGTAACTTGATTCCGAAATTTTAGTAAAATGAAGGCCATACAACCTGAAAAAATGGCTTTTAAAGTTCGAACCCAAGTCTTTCAATAGTGTCCGAAAAAATAATAAATTTTCTCAAAATGCAACTTTTCGCAGATTTTATAACTGCATTCGATTAAGACAATTATTCTGATCACGATTCCAAAATTTCAGTCCGAATATCGCCATACAGCCTGAAAAAATGGCTTTTAAAGTTCGAACCCAAGTCTTTCAATAGCGTCCGTAAAAATATTAATTTTTCTTAAAATGCAACTTTTCGCAGATTTTATGACTGCATTCGATTAAGACAATTATTCTGATCACGATTCCAAAATTTCAGTTTGAATATCGCCATACAGCCTGAAAAAATGGCTTTTAAAGTTCGAACCCAAGTCATTCAATAGTGTCCGTAAAAATAATAATTTTTCTTAAAATGCACTTTTTCGCAGATTTTATAACTGCATTCGATTAAGACAATTATTCTGATCACGATTCCAAAATTTCAGTCCGAATATCGCCATACAGCCGGAAAAAATGGCTTTTAAATATCGAACCCAAGTCTTTCAATAGTGTCCGAAAAAATAATAAATTTTCTCAAAATGCAACTTTTCGCAGATTTTTTAACTGCATTCGATTAAGACACTTATTCTGATCACGATTCCAAAATTTCAGTCCGAATATCGCCATACAGCCTGAAAAAATGGCTTTTAAAGTTCGAACCCAAGTCATTCAATAGTGTCCGTAAAAATATTAATTTTTCTTAAAATGCAACTTTTCGCAGATTTATTGGATGCATTCAATTGAGACAATTATTCTGATCACGATTCCAAAATTTCAGTACGAATATTGTCATATAGCCTGAAAAAATGGCTTTGAAAGTTCGAACCCAAGTCTTTCAATAGTGTCCTTAAAAATAATAAATTTTCTCAAAATGCAACTTTTCGCAGATTTTATGACTACATTAGATTGAGACAATTATTCTGATCACGATTCCAAAATTTCAGTCTGAATATCGCCATACAGCCTGAAAAAATGGATTTTAAAGTTCGAACCCAAGTCTTTCAATAGTGTGTGTAAAAATAATATTTTTTCTTAAAATGCATTATTTTTCAGATTTTATGACTGCATTCTATATATACAATTATTCTTATCTCGATTCCAAAATTTTAGTCGAATAAGCGCCATACAGCCTGAAAAATGGCCTCTAAAGTTCGAACCCAGATACTTCAATAGTGCCCGTAAAAATTATAATCTTTCCTTTAATGCAACTTTTCGCAGATTTTATAACTGCATTCGATTAAGACAATTATTCTGATCACGACTCCAAAATTTCAGTCCGAATATCGCCATACAGCCTGAAAAAATGGCTTTTAAAGTTCGAACCCAAGTCTTTCAATAGCGTCCGTAAAAATATTAATTTTTCTTAAAATGCAACTTTTCGCAGATTTTATGACTGCATTCGATTAAGACAATTATTCTGATCACGATTCCAAAATTTCAGTTTGAATATCGCCATACAGCCTGAAAAAATGGCTTTTAAAGTTCGAACCCAAGTCATTCAATAGTGTCCGTAAAAATAATAATTTTTCTTAAAATGCACTTTTTCGCAGATTTTATAACTGCATTCGATTAAGACAATTATTCTGATCACGATTCCAAAATTTCAGTCCGAATATCGCCATACAGCCGGAAAAAATGGCTTTTAAATATCGAACCCAAGTCTTTCAATAGTGTCCGAAAAAATAATAAATTTTCTCAAAATGCAACTTTTCGCAGATTTTTTAACTGCATTCGATTAAGACACTTATTCTGATCACGATTCCAAAATTTCAGTCCGAATATCGCCATACAGCCTGAAAAAATGGCTTTTAAAGTTCGAACCCAAGTCATTCAATAGTGTCCGTAAAAATATTAATTTTTCTTAAAATGCAACTTTTCGCAGATTTATTGGATGCATTCAATTGAGACAATTATTCTGATCACGATTCCAAAATTTCAGTACGAATATTGTCATATAGCCTGAAAAAATGGCTTTGAAAGTTCGAACCCAAGTCTTTCAATAGTGTCCTTAAAAATAATAAATTTTCTCAAAATGCAACTTTTCGCAGATTTTATGACTACATTAGATTGAGACAATTATTCTGATCACGATTCCAAAATTTCAGTCTGAATATCGCCATACAGCCTGAAAAAATGGATTTTAAAGTTCGAACCCAAGTCTTTCAATAGTGTGTGTAAAAATAATATTTTTTCTTAAAATGCATTATTTTTCAGATTTTATGACTGCATTCTACACATACAATTATTCTTTTCCCGATTCCAAAATTTCAGTCAAAATAACGCCATACAGCATGAATAAACGGCCTCTAAAGTTCGAACCCAGGTCCTTCAATAGTGCCCGTAAAAATGATAATCTTTCCTTAAATGCAATTTTTCGCCGATTTTATGAGTGCATTCGATAAAGACAATTATTCTTATCCTGATTCAAAAATTTCAGTCCGAATATCGACATACAGCCTGAAAAAATGGCTTTTAAAGTTCGAACCCAAGTCATTCAATAGTGTCCGTAAAAATAATAATTTTTCATAAAATGCACTTTTTCGCAGATTTTATAACTGCATTCGATTAAGACAATTATTCTGATCACGATTCCAAAATTTCAGTCCGAATATCGCCATACAGCCGGAAAAAATGGCTTTTAAATATCGAACCCAAGTCTTTCAATAGTGTCCGAAAAAATAATAAATTTTCTCAAAATGCAACTTTTCGCAGATTTTTTAACTGCATTCGATTAAGACACTTATTCTGATCACGATTCCAAAATTTCAGTCCGAATATCGCCATACAGCCTGAAAAAATGGCTTTTAAAGTTCGAACCCAAGTCATTCAATAGTGTCCGTAAAAATATTAATTTTTCTTAAAATGCAACTTTTCGCAGATTTATTGGATGCATTCAATTGAGACAATTATTCTGATCACGATTCCAAAATTTCAGTACGAATATTGTCATATAGCCTGAAAAAATGGCTTTGAAAGTTCGAACCCAAGTCTTTCAATAGTGTCCTTAAAAATAATAAATTTTCTCAAAATGCAACTTTTCGCAGATTTTATGACTACATTAGATTGAGACAATTATTCTGATCACGATTCCAAAATTTCAGTCTGAATATCGCCATACAGCCTGAAAAAATGGATTTTAAAGTTCGAACCCAAGTCTTTCAATAGTGTGTGTAAAAATAATATTTTTTCTTAAAATGCATTATTTTTCAGATTTTATGACTGCATTCTACACATACAATTATTCTTTTCCCGATTCCAAAATTTCAGTCAAAATAACGCCATACAGCATGAATAAACGGCCTCTAAAGTTCGAACCCAGGTCCTTCAATAGTGCCCGTAAAAATGATAATCTTTCCTTAAATGCAATTTTTCGCCGATTTTATGAGTGCATTCGATAAAGACAATTATTCTTATCCTGATTCAAAAATTTCAGTCCGAATATCGACATACAGCCTGAAAAAATTGCTTTTAAAGTTCGAACCCAAGTCATTCAATAGCGTCCGTAAAAATAATATTTTTTTCTTAAAATGCAACTTTTCGCAGATTTTATGACTGCATTCGATTGAGACAGTTATTCTGATCACGATTCCAAAATTTCAGTTTGAATATCGCCATACAGCCTGAAAAAATGGCTTTTAAAGTTCGAACCCAAGTCATTCAATAGTGTCCGTAAAAATAATAATTTTTCTTAAAATGCAACTTTTCGCAGATTTATTGGATGCAATCAATTGAGACAATGATTCTGATCACGATTCCAAAATTTCAGTACGAATATTGTCATATAGCCTGAAAAAATGGCTTTGAAAGTTCGAACCCAAGTCTTTCAATAGTGTCCTTAAAAATAATAAATTTTCTCAAAATGCAACTTTTCGCAGATTTTATGACTACATTAGATTGAGACAATTATTCTGATCACGATTCCAAAATTTCAGTCTGAATATCGCCATACAGCCTGAAAAAATGGATTTAAAAGTTCGAACCCAAGTCTTTCAATAGTGTGTGTAAAAATAATATTTTTTCTAAAAATGCATTATTTTTCAGATTTTATGACTGCATTCTACACATACAATTATTCTTATCCCGATTCCAAAATTTCAGTCAAAATAACGCCATACAGCATGAAAAAACGGCCTCTAAAGTTCGAACCCAGGTCCTTCAATAGTGCCCGTAAAAATGATAATCTTTCCTTAAATGCAATTTTTCGCCGATTTTATGAGTGCATTCGATAAAGACAATTATTCTTATCCTGATTCAAAAATTTCAGTCCGAATATCGACATATAGCCTGAAAAAATTGCTTTTAAAGTTCGAACCCAAGTCATTCAATAGCGTCCGTAAAAATAATATTTTTTTCTTAAAATGCAACTTTTCGCAGATTTTATGACTGCATTCGATTGAGACAGTTATTCTGATCACGATTCCAAAATTTCAGTTTGAATATCGCCATACAGCCTGAAAAAATGGCTTCTAAAGTTCGAACCCAAGTCATTCAATAGTGTCCGTAAAAATAATAATTTTTCTTAAAATGCAACTTTTCGCAGATTTATTGGATGCATTCAATTGAGACAATGATTCTGATCACGATTCCAAAATTTCAGTACGAATATTGTCATATAGCCTGAAAAAATGGCTTTTAAAGTTCGAACCCAAGTCTTTCAATAGTGTGCGTAAAAATAATAATTTTTCTAAAAATGCATTATTTTGCAGATTTTATGACTGCATTCTATATATACAATTATTCTTATCTCGATTCCAAAATTTTAGTCGAATAAGCGCCATACAGCCTGAAAAAATGGCTTTTAAAGTTCGAACCCAAGTCTTTCAATAGTGTCCGTAAAAATAATAAATTTTCTCAAAATGCAACTTTTCGCAGATTTTATGACTGCATTCGATTGAGACAATTATTCTGATCACGATTCCAAATTTTCAGTTTGAATATCGCCATACAGCCTGAAAAAATGGCTTTTAAAGTTCGAACCCAAGTCATTCAATAGTGTCCGTAAAAATAATAAATTTTCTTAAAATGCAACTTTTCGCAGATTTTATGACTGCATTCGATTGAGACAATTATTCTGATCACGATTCCAAAATTTCAGTTTGAATATCGCCATACAGCGTGAAAAAATAGCTTTAAAAGTTCGAACCCAAGTCTTGCAATAGTGCCCGTAAAAATGATATTTTTTTTCCAAATGCATCTTTTTACAGATTTAATAACTGAATTCCAAGGTGACAATTAATCGTACCTTGATTCCGAAATTTTAGTAAAATGAAGGCCATACAGCCTGAAAAAATGGCTTTTAAAGTTCGAACCCAAGTCTTTCAATAGTGTCCGTAAAAATAATAAATTTTCTCAAAATGCAACTTTTCGCAGATTTTATGACTGTATTCGATTAAGACAATTATTCTGATCACGATTCCAAAATTTCTTTCCGAATATCGCCATACAGCCGGAAAAAATGGCTTTTAAATATCGAACCCAAGTCTTTCAATAGTGTCCGAAATAATAATAAATTTTCTCAAAATGCAACTTTTCGCAGATTTTATAACTGCATTCGATTAAGACAATTATTCTGATCACGATTCCAAAATTTCAGTCCGAATATCGCCATACAGCCTGAAAAAATGGCTTTTAAAGTTCGAACCCAAGTCATTCAATAGTGTCCGTAAAAATAATAATTTTTCTTAAAATGCAACTTTTCGCAGATTTATTGGATGCATTCAATTGAGACAATTATTCTGATCACGATTCCAAAATTTCAGTACGAATATTGTCATATAGCCTGAAAAAATGGCTTTGAAAGTTCGAACCCAAGTCTTTCAATAGTGTCCTTAAAAATAATAAATTTTCTCAAAATGCAACTTTTCGCAGATTTTATGACTACATTAGAATGAGACAATTATTCTGATCACGATTCCAAAATTTCAGTCTGAATATCGCCATACAGCCTGAAAAAATGGATTTAAAAGTTCGAACCCAAGTCTTTCAATAGTGTGTGTAAAAATAATATTTTTTCTAAAAATGCATTATTTTTCAGATTTTATGACTGCATTCTACACATACAATTATTCTTATCCCGATTCCAAAATTTCAGTCAAAATAACGCCATACAGCATGAAAAAACGGCCTCTAAAGTTCGAACCCAGGTCCTTCAATAGTGCCCGTAAAAATTATAATCTTTCCTTAAATGCAATTTTTCGCCGATTTTATGAGTGCATTCGATAAAGACAATTATTCTTATCCTGATTCAAAAATTTCAGTCCGAATATCGCCATACAGCCTGAAAAAATTGATTTTAAAGTTCGAACCCAAGTCATTCAATAGCGTCCGTAAAAATAATATTTTTTTCTTAAAATGCAACTTTTCGCAGATTTTATGACTGCATTCGATTGAGACAGTTATTCTGATCACGATTCCAAAATTTCAGTTTGAATATCGCCATACAGCCTGAAAAAATGGCTTTTAAAGTTCGAACCCAAGTCATTCAATAGTGTCCGTAAAAATAATAATTTTTCTTACAATGCAACTTTTCGCAGATTTATTGGATGCATTCAATTGAGACAATGATTCTGATCACGATTCCAAAATTTCAGTACGAATATTGTCATATAGCCTGAAAAAATGGCTTTGAAAGTTCGAACCCAAGTCTTTCAATAGTGTCCTTAAAAATAATAAATTTTCTCAAAATGCAACTTTTCGCAGATTTTATGACTGCATTCGATTGAGACAATTATCCTGATCACCATTCCAAAATTTCAGTTTGAATATCGCCATACAGCCTGAAAAAATGGCATTTAAAGTTCGAACCCAAGTCATTCAATAGTGTCCGTAAAAATAATAAATTTTCTTAAAATGCAACTTTTCGCAGATTTTATGACTGCATTCGATTGAGACAATTATTCTGATCACGATTCCAAAATTTCAGTCCGAATATCGCCATACAGCCTGAAAAAATGGCTTTTTAAGTTCGAACCCAAGTCATTCAATAGTGTCCGTAAAAATAATATTTTTGCTTAAAATGCAATTTTTCGCAGATTTTATGACTGCATTCGATAGAGACAATTATTCTGATCACGATTCCAAAATTTCAGTCCGAATATCGCCATACAGCCTGAAAAAATGGCTTTTAAAGTTCGAACCCAAGTCTTTCAATAGTGTGCGTAAAAATAATAATTTTTCTAAAAATGCATTATTTTGCAGATTTTATGACTGCATTCTATATATACAATTATTCTTATCTCGATTCCAAAATTTTAGTCGAATAAGCGCCATACAGCCTGAAAAATGGCCTCTAAAGTTCGAACCCAGATCCTTCAATAGTGCCCGTAAAAATTATAATCTTTCCTTAAATGCAACTTTTCGCAGATTTTATGACTGCATTCGATTAAGACAATTATTTTGATCACGATTCCAAAATTTCAGTTTGAATATCGCCATACAGCCTGAAAAAATGGCTTTTTAAGTTCGAACCCAAGTCTTTCAATAGCGTCCGTAAAAATATTAATTTTTCTTAAAATGCAACTTTTCGCAGATTTTATGACTGCATTCGATTAAGACAATTATTCTGATCACGATTCCAAAATTTCAGTTTGAATATCGCCATACAGTCTGAAAAAATGGCTTTTAAAGTTCGAACCCAAGTTTTTCAATAGCGTCCGTAAAAATAATAATTTTTCTTAAAATGCAACTTTTCGCAGATTTTATGACTGCATTCGATTGAGACAATTATTCTGATCACGATTCCAAAATTTCAGTTTGAATATCGCCATACAGCCTGAAAAAATAGTTTTAAAAGTTCGAACCCAAGTCTTGCAATAGTGCCGTAAAAATGATTTTTTTTTTCAAAATGCAACTTTTTACAGATTTAATTACTGAATTCAAAGGAGACAATTAATCGTAACTTGATTCCGAAATTTTAGTAAAATGAAGGCCATACAACCTGAAAAAATGGCTTTTAAAGTTCGAACCCAAGTCTTTCAATAGTGTCCGAAAAAATAATAAATTTTCTCAAAATGCAACTTTTCGCAGATTTTATAACTGCATTCGATTAAGACAATTATTCTGATCACGATTCCAAAATTTCAGTCCGAATATCGCCATACAGCCTGAAAAAATTGCTTTTAAATTTCGAACCCAAGTCATTCAATAGCGTCCGTAAAAATAATATTTTTTTCTTAAAATGCAACTTTTCGCAGATTTTATGACTGCATTAGATTGAGACAATTATTCTGATCACGATTCCAAAATTTCAGTGTGAATATCGCCATACAGCCTGAAAAAATGGATTTAAAAGTTCGAACCCAAGTCTTTCAATAGTGTGGGTAAAAATAATATTTTTTCTAAAAATGCATTATTTTTCAGATTTTATGACTGCATACATACAATTACATACAATTATTCTTATCCCGATTCCAAAATTTCAGTCAAAATAACGCCATACAGCATGAAAAAACGGCCTCTAAAGTTCGAACCCAGGTCCTTCAATAGTGCCCGTAAAAATTATAATCTTTCCTTAAATGCAATTTTTCGCCGATTTTATGACTGCATTCGATTAAGACAATTATTCTGATGACGATTCCAAAATTCCAGTGTGAATATCGCCATACAGCCTGAAAAAATGGCTTTTAAAGTTCGAACCCAAGTCTTTCCATAGCGTCCGTAAAAATAATAATTTTTCTTAAAATGCAACTTTTCGCAAATTTTATGACTGCATTCGATTGAGACAATTATTCTGATCACGATTCCAAAATTTCAGTTTGAATATCGCCATACAGCCTGAAAAAATGGCTTTTAAAGTTCGAACCCAAGTCTTTCAATAGCGTCCGTAAAAATAATAATTTTTCTTAAAATGCAACTTTTCGCAGATTTTATGAGTGCATTCGATTAAGACAATTATTCTGATCACGATTCCAAAATTTCAGTTTGAATATCGCCATACAGCCTGAAAAAATGGCTTTTAAAGTTCGAACCCAAGTCTTTCAATAGCGTCCGTAAAAATATTAATTTTTCTTAAAATGCAACTTTTCGCAGATTTTATGACTGCATTCGATTAAGACAATTATTCTGATCACGATTCCAAAATTTCAGTTTGAATATCGCCATACAGCCTGAAAAAATGGCTTTTAAAGTTCGAACCCAAGTCATTCAATAGTGTCCGTAAAAATAATAATTTTTCTTAAAATGCACTTTTTCGCAGATTTTATAACTGCATTCGATTAAGACAATTATTCTGATCACGATTCCAAAATTTCAGTCCGAATATCGCCATACAGCCTGAAAAAATGGCTTTTAAAGTTCGAACCCAAGTCATTCAATAGTGTCCGTAAAAATAATAATTTTTCTTAAAATGCAACTTTTCGCAGATTTATTCGATGCATTCAATTGAGACAATTATTCTGATCACGATTCCAAAATTTCAGTACGAATATTGTCATATAGCCTGAAAAAATGGCTTTGAAAGTTCGAACCCAAGTCTTTCAATAGTGTCCTTAAAAATAATAAATTTTCTCAAAATGCAACTTTTCGCAGATTTTATGACTACATTAGATTGAGACAATTATTCTGATCACGATTCCAAAATTTCAGTCTGAATATCGCCACACAGCCTGAAAAAATGGATTTAAAAGTTCGAACCCAAGTCTTTCAATAGTGTGTGTAAAAATAATATTTTTTCTAAAAATGCATTATTTTTCAGATTTTATGACTGCATTCTACACATACAATTATTCTTATCCCGATTCCAAAATTTCAGTTAAAATAACGCCATACAGCATGAAAAAACGGCCTCTAAAGTTCGAACCCAGGTCCTTCAATAGTGCCCGTAAAAATTATAATCTTTCCTTAAATGCAATTTTTCGCCGATTTTATGAGTGCATTCGATAAAGACAATTATTCTTATCCTGATTCAAAAATTTCAGTCCGAATATCGCCATACAGCCTGAAAAAATTGATTTTAAAGTTCGAACCCAAGTCATTCAATAGCGTCCGTAAAAATAATATTTTTTTCTTAAAATGCAACTTTTCGCAGATTTTATGACTGCATTCGATTGAGACAGTTATTCTGATCACGATTCCAAAATTTCAGTTTGAATATCGCCATACAGCCTGAAAAAATGGCTTTTAAAGTTCGAACCCAAGTCATTCAATAGTGTCCGTAAAAATAATAATTTTTCTTACAATGCAACTTTTCGCAGATTTATTGGATGCATTCAATTGAGACAATGATTCTGATCACGATTCCAAAATTTCAGTACGAATATTGTCATATAGCCTGAAAAAATGGCTTTGAAAGTTCGAACCCAAGTCTTTCAATAGTGTCCTTAAAAATAATAAATTTTCTCAAAATGCAACTTTTCGCAGATTTTATGACTGCATTAGATTGAGACAATTATTCTGATCACGATTCCAAAATTTCAGTCTGAATATCGCCATACAGCCTGAAAAAATGGATTTAAAAGTTCGAACCCAAGTCTTTCAATAGTGTGTGTAAAAATAATATTTTTTCTAAAAATGCATTATTTTTCAGATTTTATGACTGCATTCTACACATACAATTATTCTTATCCCGATTCCAAAATTTCAGTCATAATAACGCCATACAGCATGAAAAAACGGCCTCTAAAGTTCGAACCCAGGTCCTTCAATAGTGCCCGTAAAAATTATAATCTTTCCTTAAATGCAATTTTTCGCCGATTTTATGAGTGCATTCGATAAAGACAATTATTCTTATCCTGATTCCAAAATTTCAGTCCGAATATCGCCATACAGCCTGAAAAAATTGCTTTTAAATTTCGAACCCAAGTCATTCAATAGCGTCCGTAAAAACAATAAATTTTCTTAAAATGCAACTTTTCGCAGATTTTATGACTGCATTAGATTGAGACAATTATTCTGATCACGATTCCAAAATTTCAGTCCGAATATCGCCATACAGCCTGAAAAAATGGCTTTTAAAGTTCGAACCCAAGTCTTTCAATAGTGTGCGTAAAAATAATAATTTTTTTAAAAATGCATTATTTTGCAGATTTTATGACTGCATTCTATATATACAATTATTCTTATCTCGATTCCAAAATTTTAGTCGAATAAGCGCCATACAGCCTGAAAAAATGGCTTTTAAAGTTCGAACCCAAGTCTTTCAATAGTGTCCGTAAAAATAATAAATTTTCTCAAAATGCAACTTTTCGCAGATTTTATGACTGCATTCGATTGAGACAATTATCCTGATCACCATTCCAAAATTTCAGTTTGAATATCGCCATACAGCCTGAAAAAATGGCATTTAAAGTTCGAACCCAAGTCATTCAACAGTGTCCGTAAAAATAATAATTTTTCTTAAAATGCAACTTTTCGCAGATTTTATGACTGCATTCGATTGAGACAATTATCCTGATAACAATTCCAAAATTTCAGTTTGAATATCGTCATACAGCCTGAACAAATGGCATTTAAAGTTCGAACCCAAGTCATTCAATAGTGTCCGTAAAAATAATAATTTTTCTTACAATGCAACTTTTCGCAGATTTATTGGATGCATTCAATTGAGACAATGATTCTGATCACGATTCCAAAATTTCAGTACGAATATTGTCATATAGCCTGAAAAAATGGCTTTGAAAGTTCGAACCCAAGTCTTTCAATAGTGTCCTTAAAAATAATAAATTTTCTCAAAATGCAACTTTTCGCAGATTTTATGACTGCATTAGATTGAGACATATATTCTGATCACGATTCCAAAATTTCAGTCTGAATATCGCCATACAGCCTGAAAAAAATGGATTTAAAAGATCGAACCCAAGTCTTTCAATAGTGTGTGTAAAAATAATATTTTTTCTAAAAATGCATTATTTTTTCAGATTTTATGACTGCATTCTACACATACAATTATTCTTATCCCGATTCCAAAATTTCAGTCATAATAACGCCATACAGCATGAAAAAACGGCCTCTAAAGTTCGAACCCAGGTCCTTCAATAGTGCCCGTAAAAATTATAATCTTTCCTTAAATGCAATTTTTCGCCGATTTTATGAGTGCATTCGATAAAGACAATTATTCTTATCCTGATTCCAAAATTTCAGTCCGAATATCGCCATACAGCCTGAAAAAATTGCTTTTAAATTTCGAACCCAAGTCATTCAATAGCGTCCGTAAAAACAATAATTTTTCTTAAAATGCAACTTTTCGCAGATTTTATGACTGCATTAGATTGAGACAATTATTCTGATCACGATTCCAAAATTTCAGTCCGAATATCGCCATACAGCCTGAAAAAATGGCTTTTAAAGTTCGAACCCAAGTCTTTCAATAGTGTGCGTAAAAATAATAATTTTTTTAAAAATGCATTATTTTGCAGATTTTATGACTGCATTCTATATATACAATTATTCTTATCTCGATTCCAAAATTTTAGTCGAATATCGCCATACAGCCTGAAAAAATGGCATTTAAAGTTCGAACCCAAGTCATTCAACAGTGTCCGTAAAAATAATATTTTTTCTTAAAATGCAACTTTTCGCAGATTTTATGACTGCATTCGATTGAGACAATTATCCTGATAACAATTCCAAAATTTCAGTTTGAATATCGTCATACAGCCTGAAAAAATGGCATTTAAAGTTCGAACCCAAGTCATTCAATAGTGTCCGTAAAAATAATAAATTTTCTTAAAATGGAACTTTTCGCAGATTTTATGACTGCATTCGATTGAGACAATTATTCTGATCACGATTCCAAAATTTCAGTCCGAATATCGCCATACAGCCTGAAAAAATGGCATTTAAAGTTCGAACCCAAGTCATTCAACAGTGTCCGTAAAAATAATAATTTTTCTTAAAATGCAACTTTTCGCAGATTTTATGACTGCATTCGATTGAGACAATTATTCTTATCCTGATTCCAAAATTTCAGTCCGAATATCGCCATACAGCCTGAAAAAATTGCTTTTAAATTTCGAACCCAAGTCATTCAATAGCGTCCGTAAAAACAATAATTTTTCTTAAAATGCAACTTTTCGCAGATTTTATGACTGCATTAGATTGAGACAATTATTCTGATCACGATTCCAAAATTTCAGTCCGAATATCGCCATACAGCCTGAAAAAATGGCTTTTAAAGTTCGAACCCAAGTCTTTCTATAGTGTGCGTAAAAATAATAATTTTTTTAAAAATGCATTATTTTGCAGATTTTATGACTGCATTCTATATATACAATTATTCTTATCTCGATTCCAAAATTTTAGTCGAATATCGCCATACAGCCTGAAAAAATGGCATTTAAAGTTCGAACCCAAGTCATTCAACAGTGTCCGTAAAAATAATAATTTTTCTTAAAATGCAACTTTTCGCAGATTTTATGACTGCATTCGATTGAGACAATTATCCTGATAACAATTCCAAAATTTCAGTTTGAATATCGTCATACAGCCTGAAAAAATGGCATTTAAAGTTCGAACCCAAGTCATTCAATAGTGTCCGTAAAAATAATAATTTTTCTTACAATGCAACTTTTCGCAGATTTATTGGATGCATTCAATTGAGACAATGATTCTGATCACGATTCCAAAATTTCAGTACGAATATTGTCATATAGCCTGAAAAAATGGCTTTGAAAGTTCGAACCCAAGTCTTTCAATAGTGTCCTTAAAAATAATAAATTTTCTCAAAATGCAACTTTTCGCAGATTTTATGACTGCATTAGATTGAGACATATATTCTGATCACGATTCCAAAATTTCAGTCTGAATATCGCCATACAGCCTGAAAAAATGGCTTTTAAAGTTCGAACCCAAGTCATTCAATAGTGTCCGTAAAAATAATAATTTTTCTTACAATGCAACTTTTCGCAGATTTATTGGATGCATTCAATTGAGACAATGATTCTGATCACGATTCCAAAATTTCAGTACGAATATTGTCATATAGCCTGAAAAAATGGCTTTGAAAGTTCGAACCCAAGTCTTTCAATAGTGTCCTTAAAAATAATATTTTTTCTAAAAATGCATTATTTTTTCAGATTTTATGACTGCATTCTACACATACAATTATTCTTATCCCGATTCCAAAATTTCAGTCATAATAACGCCATACAGCATGAAAAAACGGCCTCTAAAGTTCGAACCCAGGTCCTTCAATAGTGCCCGTAAAAATTATAATCTTTCCTTAAATGCAATTTTTCGCCGATTTTATGAGTGCATTCGATAAAGACAATTATTCTTATCCTGATTCCAAAATTTCAGTCCGAATATCGCCATACAGCCTGAAAAAATTGCTTTTAAATTTCGAACCCAAGTCATTCAATAGCGTCCGTAAAAACAATAATTTTTCTTAAAATGCAACTTTTCGCAGATTTTATGACTGCATTAGATTGAGACAATTATTCTGATCACGATTCCAAAATTTCAGTCCGAATATCGCCATACAGCCTGAAAAAATGGCTTTTAAAGTTCGAACCCAAGTCTTTCAATAGTGTGCGTAAAAATAATAATTTTTTTAAAAATGCATTATTTTGCAGATTTTATGACTGCATTCTATATATACAATTATTCTTATCTCGATTCCAAAATTTTAGTCGAATATCGCCATACAGCCTGAAAAAATGGCATTTAAAGTTCGAACCCAAGTCATTCAACAGTGTCCGTAAAAATAATAATTTTTCTTAAAATGCAACTTTTCGCAGATTTTATGACTGCATTCGATTGAGACAATTATCCTGATAACAATTCCAAAATTTCAGTTTGAATATCGTCATACAGCCTGAAAAAATGGCATTTAAAGTTCGAACCCAAGTCATTCAATAGTGTCCGTAAAAATAATAATTTTTCTTACAATGCAACTTTTCGCAGATTTATTGGATGCATTCAATTGAGACAATGATTCTGATCACGATTCCAAAATTTCAGTACGAATATTGTCATATAGCCTGAAAAAATGGCTTTGAAAGTTCGAACCCAAGTCTTTCAATAGTGTCCTTAAAAATAATAAATTTTCTCAAAATGCAACTTTTCGCAGATTTTATGACTGCATTAGATTGAGACATATATTCTGATCACGATTCCAAAATTTCAGTCTGAATATCGCCATACAGCCTGAAAAAATGGCTTTTAAAGTTCGAACCCAAGTCATTCAATAGTGTCCGTAAAAATAATAATTTTTCTTACAATGCAACTTTTCGCAGATTTATTGGATGCATTCAATTGAGACAATGATTCTGATCACGATTCCAAAATTTCAGTACGAATATTGTCATATAGCCTGAAAAAATGGCTTTGAAAGTTCGAACCCAAGTCTTTCAATAGTGTCCTTAAAAATAATATTTTTTCTAAAAATGCATTATTTTTTCAGATTTTATGACTGCATTCTACACATACAATTATTCTTATCCCGATTCCAAAATTTCAGTCATAATAACGCCATACAGCATGAAAAAACGGCCTCTAAAGTTCGAACCCAGGTCCTTCAATAGTGCCCGTAAAAATTATAATCTTTCCTTAAATGCAATTTTTCGCCGATTTTATGAGTGCATTCGATAAAGACAATTATTCTTATCCTGATTCCAAAATTTCAGTCCGAATATCGCCATACAGCCTGAAAAAATTGCTTTTAAATTTCGAACCCAAGTCATTCAATAGCGTCCGTAAAAACAATAATTTTTCTTAAAATGCAACTTTTCGCAGATTTTATGACTGCATTAGATTGAGACAATTATTCTGATCACGATTCCAAAATTTCAGTCCGAATATCGCCATACAGCCTGAAAAAATGGCTTTTAAAGTTCGAACCCAAGTCTTTCAATAGTGTGCGTAAAAATAATAATTTTTTTAAAAATGCATTATTTTGCAGATTTTATGACTGCATTCTATATATACAATTATTCTTATCTCGATTCCAAAATTTTAGTCGAATATCGCCATACAGCCTGAAAAAATGGCATTTAAAGTTCGAACCCAAGTCATTCAACAGTGTCCGTAAAAATAATAATTTTTCTTAAAATGCAACTTTTCGCAGATTTTATGACTGCATTCGATTGAGACAATTATCCTGATAACAATTCCAAAATTTCAGTTTGAATATCGTCATACAGCCTGAAAAAATGGCATTTAAAGTTCGAACCCAAGTCATTCAATAGTGTCCGTAAAAATAATAAATTTTCTTAAAATGGAACTTTTCGCAGATTTTATGACTGCATTCGATTGAGACAATTATTCTGATCACGATTCCAAAATTTCAGTCCGAATATCGCCATACAGCCTGAAAAAATGGCATTTAAAGTTCGAACCCAAGTCATTCAACAGTGTCCGTAAAAATAATAATTTTTCTTAAAATGCAACTTTTCGCAGATTTTATGACTGCATTCGATTGAGACAATTATCCTGATAACAATTCCAAAATTTCAGTTTGAATATCGCCATACAGCCTGAAAAAATGGCTTTTAAAGTTCGAACCCAAGTCATTCAATAGTGTCCGTAAAAATAATAATTTTTCTTACAATGCAACTTTTCGCAGATTTATTGGATGCATTCAATTGAGACAATGATTCTGATCACGATTCCAAAATTTCAGTACGAATATTGTCATATAGCCTGAAAAAATGGCTTTGAAAGTTCGAACCCAAGTCTTTCAATAGTGTCCTTAAAAATAATAAATTTTCTCAAAATGCAACTTTTCGCAGATTTTATGACTGCATTAGATTGAGACAATTATTCTGATCACGATTCCAAAATTTCAGTCTGAATATCGCCATACAGCCTGAAAAAATTGCTTTTAAATTTCGAACCCAAGTCATTCAATAGCGTCCGTAAAAACAATAATTTTTCTTAAAATGCAACTTTTCGCAGATTTTATGACTGCATTAGATTGAGACAATTATTCTGATCACGATTCCAAAATTTCAGTCCGAATATCGCCATACAGCCTGAAAAAATGGCTTTTAAAGTTCGAACCCAAGTCTTTCAATAGTGTGCGTAAAAATAATAATTTTTTTAAAAATGCATTATTTTGCAGATTTTATGACTGCATTCTATATATACAATTATTCTTATCTCGATTCCAAAATTTTAGTCGAATAAGCGCCATACAGCCTGAAAAATGGCCTCTAAAGTTCGAACCCAGATCCTTCAATAGTGCCCGTAAAAATTATAATCTTTCCTTAAATGCAACTTTTCGCAGATTTTATGACTGCATTCGATTAAGACAATTATTCTGATCACGATTCCAAAATTTCAGTTTGAATATCGCCATACAGCCTGAAAAAATGGCTTTTAAGTTCGAACCCAAGTCTTTCAATAGCGTCCGTAAAAATATTAATTTTTCTTAAAATGCAACTTTTCGCAGATTTTATGACTGCATTCGATTAAGACAATTATTCTGATCACGATTCCAAAATTTCAGTCCGAATATCGCCATACAGCCTGAAAAAATGGCTTTTAAAGTTCGAACCCAAGTCTTTCAATAGCGTCCGTAAAAATAGTAATTTTTCTTAAAATGCAACTTTTCGCAGATTTTATGACTGCATTCGATTAAGACAATTATTCTGGTCACGATTCCAAAATTTCAGTTTGAATAACGCCATACAGCCTGAAAAAATGGCTTTTAAAGTTCGAACCCAAATCTTTCAATAGCGTCCGTAAAAATAGTAATTTTTCTTAAAATGCAACTTTTCGCAGATTTTATGACTGCATTCGATTGAGACAATTATCCTGATCACCATTCCAAAATTTCAGTTGGAATATCGCCATACAGCCTGAAAAAATGGCATTTAAAGTTCGAACCCAAGTCATTCAACAGTGTCCGTAAAAATAATAATTTTTCTTAAAATGCAACTTTTCGCAGATTTTATGACTGCATTCGATTGAGACAATTATCCTGATAACAATTCCAAAATTTCAGTTTGAATATCGCCATACAGCCTGAAAAAATGGCATTTAAAGTTCGAACCCAAGTCATTCAATAGTGTCCGTAAAAATAATAAATTTTCTTAAAATGCAACTTTTCGCAGATTTTATGACTGCATTCGATTGAGACAATTATTCTGATCACGATTCCAAAATTTCAGTCCGAATATCGCCATACAGCCTGAAAAAATGGCTTTTTAAGTTCGAACCCAAGTCATTCAATAGTGTCCGTAAAAATAATATTTTTGCTTAAAATGCAATTTTTCGCAGATTTTATGACTGCATTCGATTGAGACAATTATTTTGATCACGATTCCAAAATTTCAGTCCGAATATCGCCATACAGCCTGAAAAAATGGCTTTTAAAGTTCGAACCCAAGTCTTTCAAAAGTGTGCGTAAAAATAATAATTTTTCTAAAAATGCATTATTTTGCAGATTTTATGACTGCATTCTATATATACAATTATTTTATCTCGATTCCAAAATTTTAGTCGAATAAGCGCCATACAGCCTGAAAAATGGCCTCTAAAGTTCGAACCCAGATCCTTCAATAGTGCCCGGAAAAATTATAATCTTTCCTTAAATGCAACTTTTCGCAGATTTTATGACTGCATTCGATTAAGACAATTATTCTGATCACGATTCCAAAATTTCAGTTTGAATATCGCCATACAGCCTGAAAAAATGGCTTTTAAAGTTCGAACCCAAGTCTTGCAATAGTGCCGTAAAAATGATTTTTTTTTTCAAAATGCAACTTTTTACAGATTTAATTACTGAATTCAAAGGAGACAATTAATCGTAACTTGATTCCGAAATTTTAGTAAAATGAAGGCCATACAACCTGAAAAAATGGCTTTTAAAGTTCAAACCCAAGGCTTTCAATAGTGTCCGAAAAAATAATAAATTTTCTCAAAATGCAACTTTTCGCAGATTTTATAACTGCATTCGATTAAGACAATTATTCTGATCACGATTCCAAAATTTCAGTTTGAATATCGCCATACAGCCTGAAAAAATGGCTTTTAAAGTTCGAACCCAAGTCTTTCAATAGCGTCCGTAAAAATATTAATTTTTCTTAAAATGCAACTTTTCGCAGATTTTATGACTGCATTCGATTAAGACAATTATTCTGATGACGATTCCAAAATTTCAGTTTGAATATCGCCATACAGTCTGAAAAAATGGCTTTTAAAGTTCGAACCCAAGTCTTTCAATAGTGCCCGGAAAAATTATAATCTTTCCTTAAATGCAACTTTTCGCAGATTTTATGACTGCATTCGATTAAGACAATTATTCTGATCACGATTCCAAAATTTCAGTTTGAATATCGCCATACAGCCTGAAAAAATGGCTTTTAAAGTTCGAACCCAAGTCTTTCAATAGCGTCCGTAAAAATATTAATTTTTCTTAAAATGCAACTTTTCGCAGATTTTATGACTGCATTCGATTAAGACAATTATTCTGATCACGATTCCAAAATTTCAGTTTGAATATCGCCATACAGTCTGAAAAAATGGCTTTTAAAGTTCGAACCCAAGTCTTTCAATAGTGTGCGTAAAAATAATAATTTTTCTAAAAATGCATTATTTTGCAGATTTTATGACTGCATTCTATATATACAATTATTCTTATCTCGATTCCAAAATTTTAGTCGAATAAGCGCCATACAGCCTGAAAAAATGGCTTTTAAAGTTCGAACCCAAGTCTTTCAATAGTGTCCGTAAATATAATAATTTTTCTTAAAATGCAACTTTTCGCAGATTTTATGACTGCATTCGATTGAGACAATTATTCTGATCACGATTCCAAAATTTCAGTCCGAATATCGCCATACAGCCTGAAAAAATGGCTTTTTAAGTTCGAACCCAAGTCATTCAATAGTGTCCGTAAAAATAATATTTTTGCTTAAAATGCAATTTTTCGCAGATTTTATGACTGCATTCGATTGAGACAATTATTTTGATCACGATTCCAAAATTTCAGTCCGAATATCGCCATACAGCCTGAAAAAATGGCTTTTAAAGTTCGAACCCAAGTCTTTCAATAGTGTGCGTAAAAATAATAATTTTTCTAAAAATGCATTATTTTGCAGATTTTATGACTGCATTCTATATATACAATTATTCTTATCTCGATTCCAAAATTTTAGTCGAATAAGCGCCATACAGCCTGAAAAATGGCCTCTAAAGTTCGAACCCAGATCCTTCAATAGTGCCCGTAAAAATTATAATCTTTCCTTAAATGCAACTTTTCGCAGATTTTATGACTGCATTCGATTAAGACAATTATTCTGATCACGATTCCAAAATTTCAGTTTGAATATCGCCATACAGTCTGAAAAAATGGCTTTTAAAGTTCGAACCCAAGTCTTTCAATAGCGTCCGTAAAAATAATAATTTTTCTTAAAATGCAACTTTTCGCAGGTTTTATGACTGCATTCGATTGAGACAATTATTATGATCACGATTCTAAAATTTCAGTTTGAATATCGCCATACAGCCTGAAAAAATAGTTTTAAAAGTTCGAACCCAAGTCTTGCAATAGTGCCGTAAAAATGATTTTTTTTTTCAAAATGCAACTTTTTACAGATTTAATTACTGAATTCAAAGGAGACAATTAATCGTAACTTGATTCCGAAATTTTAGTAAAATGAAGGCCATACAACCTGAAAAAATGGCTTTTAAAGTTCAAACCCAAGGCTTTCAATAGTGTCCGAAAAAATAATAAATTTTCTCAAAATGCAACTTTTCGCAGATTTTATATCTGCATTCGATTAAGACAATTATTCTGATCACGATTCCAAAATTTCAGTTTGAATATCGCCATACAGCCTGAAAAAATGGCTTTTAAAGTTCGAACCCAAGTCTTTCAATAGCGTCCGTAAAAATATTAATTTTTCTTAAAATGCAACTTTTCGCAGATTTTATGACTGCATTCGATTAAGACAATTATTCTGATGACGATTCCAAAATTTCAGTTTGAATATCGCCATACAGTCTGAAAAAATGGCTTTTAAAGTTCGAACCCAAGTCTTTCAATAGCGTCCGTAAAAATAATAATTTTTCTTAAAATGCAACTTTTCGCAGATTTTATGACTGCATTCGATTGAGACAATTATTCTGATCACGATTCCAAAATTTCAGTTTGAATATCGCCATACAGCCTGAAAAAATTGTTTTAAAAGTTCGAACCCAAGTCTTGCAATAGTGCCGTAAAAATGATTTTTTTTTTCAAAATGCAACTTTTTACAGATTTAATTACTGAATTCAAAGGAGACAATTAATCGTAACTTGATTCCGAAATTTTAGTAAAATGAAGGCCATACAACCTGAAAAAATGGCTTTTAAAGTTCGAACCCAAGTCTTTCAATAGTGTCCGAAAAAATAATAAATTTTCTCAAAATGCAACTTTTCGCAGATTTTATAACTGCATTCGATTAAGACAATTATTCTGATCACGATTCCAAAATTTCAGTCCGAATATCGCCATACAGCCTGAAAAAATGGCTTTTAAAGTTCGAACCCAAGTCATTCAATAGTGTCCGTAAAAATAATAATTTTTCTTTAAATGCAACTTTTCGCAGATTTTATGACAGCATTCGATTGAGACAATTATTCTGATCACGATTCCAAAATTTCAGTCCGAATATCGCCATACAGCCTGAAAAAATGGCTTTTAAAGTTCGAACCCAAGTCTTTCAATAGTGTGCGTAAAAATAATATTTTTTCTAAAAATTCATTATTTTGCAGATTTTATGACTGCATTCTATATATACAATTATTCTTATCTCGATTCCAAAATTTTAGTCGAATAAGCGCCATACAGCCTGAAAAATGGCCTCTAAAGTTCGAACCCAGATACTTCAATAGTGCCCGTAAAAATTATAATCTTTCCTTTAATGCAACTTTTCGCAGATTTTATAACTGCATTCGATTAAGACAATTATTCTGATCACGATTCCAAAATTTCAGTCCGAATATCGCCATACAGCCTGAAAAAATGGCTTTTAAAGTTCGAACCCAAGTCTTTCAATAGCGTCCGTAAAAATATTAATTTTTCTTAAAATGCAACTTTTCGCAGATTTTATGACTGCATTCGATTAAGACAATTATTCTGATCACGATTCCAAAATTTCAGTTTGAATATCGCCATACAGCCTGAAAAAATGGCTTTTAAAGTTCGAACCCAAGTCATTCAATAGTGTCCGTAAAAATAATAATTTTTCTTAAAATGCACTTTTTCGCAGATTTTATAACTGCATTCGATTAAGACAATTATTCTGATCACGATTCCAAAATTTCAGTCCGAATATCGCCATACAGCCGGAAAAAATGGCTTTTAAATATCGAACCCAAGTCTTTCAATAGTGTCCGAAAAAATAATAAATTTTCTCAAAATGCAACTTTTCGCAGATTTTTTAACTGCATTCGATTAAGACACTTATTCTGATCACGATTCCAAAATTTCAGTCCGAATATCGCCATACAGCCTGAAAAAATGGCTTTTAAAGTTCGAACCCAAGTCATTCAATAGTGTCCGTAAAAATATTAATTTTTCTTAAAATGCAACTTTTCGCAGATTTATTGGATGCATTCAATTGAGACAATTATTCTGATCACGATTCCAAAATTTCAGTACGAATATTGTCATATAGCCTGAAAAAATGGCTTTGAAAGTTCGAACCCAAGTCTTTCAATAGTGTCCTTAAAAATAATAAATTTTCTCAAAATGCAACTTTTCGCAGATTTTATGACTACATTAGATTGAGACAATTATTCTGATCACGATTCCAAAATTTCAGTCTGAATATCGCCATACAGCCTGAAAAAATGGATTTTAAAGTTCGAACCCAAGTCTTTCAATAGTGTGTGTAAAAATAATATTTTTTCTTAAAATGCATTATTTTTCAGATTTTATGACTGCATTCTACACATACAATTATTCTTTTCCCGATTCCAAAATTTCAGTCAAAATAACGCCATACAGCATGAATAAACGGCCTCTAAAGTTCGAACCCAGGTCCTTCAATAGTGCCCGTAAAAATGATAATCTTTCCTTAAATGCAATTTTTCGCCGATTTTATGAGTGCATTCTATAAAGACAATTATTCTTATCCTGATTCAAAAATTTCAGTCCGAATATCGACATACAGCCTGAAAAAATGGCTTTTAAAGTTCGAACCCAAGTCATTCAATAGTGTCCGTAAAAATAATAATTTTTCTTAAAATGCACTTTTTCGCAGATTTTATAACTGCATTCGATTAAGACAATTATTCTGATCACGATTCCAAAATTTCAGTCCGAATATCGCCATACAGCCGGAAAAAATGGCTTTTAAATATCGAACCCAAGTCTTTCAATAGTGTCCGAAAAAATAATAAATTTTCTCAAAATGCAACTTTTCGCAGATTTTTTAACTGCATTCGATTAAGACACTTATTCTGATCACGATTCCAAAATTTCAGTCCGAATATCGCCATACAGCCTGAAAAAATGGCTTTTAAAGTTCGAACCCAAGTCATTCAATAGTGTCCGTAAAAATATTAATTTTTCTTAAAATGCAACTTTTCGCAGATTTATTGGATGCATTCAATTGAGACAATTATTCTGATCACGATTCCAAAATTTCAGTACGAATATTGTCATATAGCCTGAAAAAATGGCTTTGAAAGTTCGAACCCAAGTCTTTCAATAGTGTCCTTAAAAATAATAAATTTTCTCAAAATGCAACTTTTCGCAGATTTTATGACTACATTAGATTGAGACAATTATTCTGATCACGATTCCAAAATTTCAGTCTGAATATCGCCATACAGCCTGAAAAAATGGATTTTAAAGTTCGAACCCAAGTCTTTCAATAGTGTGTGTAAAAATAATATTTTTTCTTAAAATGCATTATTTTTCAGATTTTATGACTGCATTCTACACATACAATTATTCTTTTCCCGATTCCAAAATTTCAGTCAAAATAACGCCATACAGCATGAATAAACGGCCTCTAAAGTTCGAACCCAGGTCCTTCAATAGTGCCCGTAAAAATGATAATCTTTCCTTAAATGCAATTTTTCGCCGATTTTATGAGTGCATTCGATAAAGACAATTATTCTTATCCTGATTCAAAAATTTCAGTCCGAATATCGACATACAGCCTGAAAAAATTGCTTTTAAAGTTCGAACCCAAGTCATTCAATAGCGTCCGTAAAAATAATATTTTTTTCTTAAAATGCAACTTTTCGCAGATTTTATGACTGCATTCGATTGAGACAGTTATTCTGATCACGATTCCAAAATTTCAGTTTGAATATCGCCATACAGCCTGAAAAAATGGCTTTTAAAGTTCGAACCCAAGTCATTCAATAGTGTCCGTAAAAATAATAATTTTTCTTAAAATGCAACTTTTCGCAGATTTATTGGATGCAATCAATTGAGACAATGATTCTGATCACGATTCCAAAATTTCAGTACGAATATTGTCATATAGCCTGAAAAAATGGCTTTGAAAGTTCGAACCCAAGTCTTTCAATAGTGTCCTTAAAAATAATAAATTTTCTCAAAATGCAACTTTTCGCAGATTTTATGACTACATTAGATTGAGACAATTATTCTGATCACGATTCCAAAATTTCAGTCTGAATATCGCCATACAGCCTGAAAAAATGGATTTAAAAGTTCGAACCCAAGTCTTTCAATAGTGTGTGTAAAAATAATATTTTTTCTAAAAATGCATTATTTTTCAGATTTTATGACTGCATTCTACACATACAATTATTCTTATCCCGATTCCAAAATTTCAGTCAAAATAACGCCATACAGCATGAAAAAACGGCCTCTAAAGTTCGAACCCAGGTCCTTCAATAGTGCCCGTAAAAATGATAATCTTTCCTTAAATGCAATTTTTCGCCGATTTTATGAGTGCATTCGATAAAGACAATTATTCTTATCCTGATTCAAAAATTTCAGTCCGAATATCGCCATACAGCCTGAAAAAATGGCTTTTAAAGTTCGAACCCAAGTCATTCAATAGTGTCCGTAAAAATATTAATTTTTCTTAAAATGCAACTTTTCGCAGATTTATTGGATGCATTCAATTGAGACAATTATTCTGATCACGATTCCAAAATTTCAGTACGAATATTGTCATATAGCCTGAAAAAATGGCTTTGAAAGTTCGAACCCAAGTCTTTCAATAGTGTCCTTAAAAATAATAAATTTTCTCAAAATGCAACTTTTCGCAGATTTTATGACTACATTAGATTGAGACAATTATTCTGATCACGATTCCAAAATTTCAGTCTGAATATCGCCATACAGCCTGAAAAAATGGATTTTAAAGTTCGAACCCAAGTCTTTCAATAGTGTGTGTAAAAATAATATTTTTTCTTAAAATGCATTATTTTTCAGATTTTATGACTGCATTCTACACATACAATTATTCTTTTCCCGATTCCAAAATTTCAGTCAAAATAACGCCATACAGCATGAATAAACGGCCTCTAAAGTTCGAACCCAGGTCCTTCAATAGTGCCCGTAAAAATGATAATCTTTCCTTAAATGCAATTTTTCGCCGATTTTATGAGTGCATTCGATAAAGACAATTATTCTTATCCTGATTCAAAAATTTCAGTCCGAATATCGACATACAGCCTGAAAAAATTGCTTTTAAAGTTCGAACCCAAGTCATTCAATAGCGTCCGTAAAAATAATATTTTTTTCTTAAAATGCAACTTTTCGCAGATTTTATGACTGCATTCGATTGAGACAGTTATTCTGATCACGATTCCAAAATTTCAGTTTGAATATCGCCATACAGCCTGAAAAAATGGCTTTTAAAGTTCGAACCCAAGTCATTCAATAGTGTCCGTAAAAATAATAATTTTTCTTAAAATGCAACTTTTCGCAGATTTATTGGATGCAATCAATTGAGACAATGATTCTGATCACGATTCCAAAATTTCAGTACGAATATTGTCATATAGCCTGAAAAAATGGCTTTGAAAGTTCGAACCCAAGTCTTTCAATAGTGTCCTTAAAAATAATAAATTTTCTCAAAATGCAACTTTTCGCAGATTTTATGACTACATTAGATTGAGACAATTATTCTGATCACGATTCCAAAATTTCAGTCTGAATATCGCCATACAGCCTGAAAAAATGGATTTAAAAGTTCGAACCCAAGTCTTTCAATAGTGTGTGTAAAAATAATATTTTTTCTAAAAATGCATTATTTTTCAGATTTTATGACTGCATTCTACACATACAATTATTCTTATCCCGATTCCAAAATTTCAGTCAAAATAACGCCATACAGCATGAAAAAACGGCCTCTAAAGTTCGAACCCAGGTCCTTCAATAGTGCCCGTAAAAATGATAATCTTTCCTTAAATGCAATTTTTCGCCGATTTTATGAGTGCATTCGATAAAGACAATTATTCTTATCCTGATTCAAAAATTTCAGTCCGAATATCGACATATAGCCTGAAAAAATTGCTTTTAAAGTTCGAACCCAAGTCATTCAATAGCGTCCGTAAAAATAATATTTTTTTCTTAAAATGCAACTTTTCGCAGATTTTATGACTGCATTCGATTGAGACAGTTATTCTGATCACGATTCCAAAATTTCAGTTTGAATATCGCCATACAGCCTGAAAAAATGGCTTCTAAAGTTCGAACCCAAGTCATTCAATAGTGTCCGTAAAAATAATAATTTTTCTTAAAATGCAACTTTTCGCAGATTTATTGGATGCATTCAATTGAGACAATGATTCTGATCACGATTCCAAAATTTCAGTACGAATATTGTCATATAGCCTGAAAAAATGGCTTTTAAAGTTCGAACCCAAGTCTTTCAATAGTGTGCGTAAAAATAATAATTTTTCTAAAAATGCATTATTTTGCAGATTTTATGACTGCATTCTATATATACAATTATTCTTATCTCGATTCCAAAATTTTAGTCGAATAAGCGCCATACAGCCTGAAAAAATGGCTTTTAAAGTTCGAACCCAAGTCTTTCAATAGTGTCCGTAAAAATAATAAATTTTCTCAAAATGCAACTTTTCGCAGATTTTATGACTGCATTCGATTGAGACAATTATTCTGATCACGATTCCAAATTTTCAGTTTGAATATCGCCATACAGCCTGAAAAAATGGCTTTTAAAGTTCGAACCCAAATCTTTCAATAGCGTCCGTAAAAATAGTAATTTTTCTTAAAATGCAACTTTTCGCAGATTTTATGACTGCATTCGATTGAGACAATTATCTTGATCACCATTCCAAAATTTCAGTTTGAATATCGCCATACAGCCTGAAAAAATGGCATTTAAAGTTCGAACCCAAGTCATTCAACAGTGTCCGTAAAAATAATAATTTTTCTTAAAATGCAACTTTTCGCAGATTTTATGACTGCATTCGATTGAGACAATTATCCTGATAACAATTCCAAAATTTCAGTTTGAATATCGCCATACAGCCTGAAAAAATGGCATTTAAAGTTCGAACCCAAGTCATTCAATAGTGTCCGTAAAAATAATAAATTTTCTTAAAATGCAACTTTTCGCAGATTTTATGACTGCATTCGATTGAGACAATTATTCTGATCACGATTCCAAAATTTCAGTTTGAATATCGCCATACAGCGTGAAAAAATAGCTTTAAAAGTTCGAACCCAAGTCTTGCAATAGTGCCCGTAAAAATGATATTTTTTTTCCAAATGCATCTTTTTACAGATTTAATAACTGAATTCCAAGGTGACAATTAATCGTACCTTGATTCCGAAATTTTAGTAAAATGAAGGCCATACAGCCTGAAAAAATGGCTTTTAAAGTTCGAACCCAAGTCTTTCAATAGTGTCCGTAAAAATAATAAATTTTCTCAAAATGCAACTTTTCGCAGATTTTATGACTGTATTCGATTAAGACAATTGTTCTGATCACAATTTCAAAATTTCAGTCCGAATATCGTCATACAGCCTGAAAAAATGGCGTTTAAAGGTCGAACCCTAGTCTTTCAATATTGTCCCTAAAAATATTATTCTTTCTTAAAATGCAACTTCTCGCAGATTTTATGACTGCATTCAATTGAGACAATCATTCTGATCACGATTCCAAAATTTCAGTCTGAACCTCGTCATATAGCCTGAAAAAATGGGTTTGAAAGTTCTAACCCAAGTCTTTCAATAGTGTCCGTAAAAAAAATTAATTTTCTCAAAATGCAACTTTTCGCAGATTTTATGACTGCATTCGATTAAGACAATTGTTCTGATCACAATTTCAAAATTTCAGTCCGAATATCGCCATACAGCCTGAAAAAATGGCTTTTAAAGTTCGAACCCAAGTCTTTCAATAGTGTGCGTAAAAATAATATTTTTTCTAAAAATGCATTATTTTGCAGATTTTATGACTGCATTCTATATATACAATTATTCTTATCTAGATTCCAAAATTTTAGTCGAATAAGCGCCATACAGCCTGAAAAAATGGCTTTTAAAGTTTGAACCCAAGTCTTTCAATAGTGTCCGTAAAAATAATAAAATTTCTCAAAATGCAACTTTTCCAGATTTTATGACTGCATTAGATTGAGACAATTATTCTGATCACGATTCCAAAATTTCAGTCCGAATTTCGCCATACAGCCTGAAAAAATGGCTTTTAAAGTTCGAACCCAAGTCATTCAATAGTGTCCGTAAAAATAATATTTTTTCTTAAAATGCAACTTTTCGCAGATTTTATGACTGCATTCGATTGAGACAATTATTCTGATCACGATTCTAAAATTTCAGTTTGAATATCGCCATACAGCCTGAAAAAATGGCTTTTAAAGTTCGAACCCAAGTCATTCAATAGTGTCCGTAAAAATAATATTTTTTCTTAAAATGCAATTTTTCGCAGATTTTATGACTGCATTCGATTGAGACAATTATTCTGATCACGATTCCAAAATTTCAGTCCGAATATCGCCATACAGCCTGAAAAAATGGCTTTTAAAGATCGAACCCAAGTCTTTCAATAGTGTGCGTAAAAATAATAATTTTTCTAAAAATGCATAATTTTGCAGATTTTATGACTGCATTCTATATATACAATTTTTCTTATCTCGATTCCAAAATTTTAGTCGAATAAGCGCCATACAGCCTGAAAAATGGCCTCTAAAGTTCGAACCCAGATCCTTCAATAGTGCCCGTAAAAATTATAATCTTTCCTTAAATGCAACTTTTCGCAGATTTTATGACTGCATTCTATTAAGACAATTATTCTGATCACGATTCCAAAATTTCAGTTTGAATATCGCGATACAGCCTGAAAAAATGGCTTTTAAAGTTCGAACCCAAGTCTTTCAATAGCGTCCGTAAAAATAATATTTTTTCTTAAAATGCAACTTTTCGCAGATTTTATGACTGGATTCGATTAAGACAATTATTTTGGTCACGATTCCAAAATTTCAGTTTGAATATCGCCATACAGCCTGAAAAAATGGCTTTTAAAGTTCGAACCCAAGTCTTTCAATAGCGTCCGTAAAAATAGTAATTTTTCTTAAAATGCAACTTTTCGCAGATTTTATGACTGCATTCGATTAAGACAATTATTCTGGTCACGATTCCAAAATTTCAGTTTGAATATCGCCATACAGCCTGAAAAAATGGCTTTTAAAGTTCGAACCCAAATCTTTCAATAGCGTCCGTAAAAATAGTAATTTTTCTTAAAATGCAACTTTTCGCAGATTTTATGACTGCATTCGATTGAGACAATTATCCTGATCACCATTCCAAAATTTCAGTTTGAATATCGCCATACAGCCTGAAAAAATGGCATTTAAAGTTCGAACCCAAGTCATTCAATAGTGTCCGTAAAAATAATAAATTTTCTTAAAATGCAACTTTTCGCAGATTTTATGACTGCATTCGATTGAGACAATTATTCTGATCACGATTCCAAAATTTCAGTTTGAATATCGCCATACAGCCTGAAAAAATGGCATTTAAAGTTCGAACCCAAGTCATTCAATAGTGTCCGTAAAAATAATAAATTTTCTTAAAATGCAACTTTTCGCAGATTTTATGACTGCATTCGATTGAGACAATTATTCTGATCACGATTCCAAAATTTCAGTTTGAATATCGCCATACAGCCTGAAAAAATAGCTTTAAAAGTTCGAACCCAAGTCTTGCAATAGTGCCCGTAAAAATGATATTTTTTTTCCAAATGCATCTTTTTACAGATTTAATTACTGAATTCAAAGGAGACAATTAATCGTACCTTGATTCCGAAATTTTAGTAAAATGAAGGCCATACAGCCTGAAAAAATGGCTTTTAAAGTTCGAACCCAAGTCTTTCAATAGTGTCCGTAAAAATAATAAATTTTCTCAAAATGCAACTTTTCGCAGATTTTATGACTGCATTCGATTAAGATAATTATTCTGGTCACGATTCCAAAATTTCAGTTTGAATATCGCCATACAGCCTGAAAAAATGGCTTTTAAAGTTCGAACCCAAGTCTTTCAATAGTGTGCGTAAAAATAATATTTTTTCTAAAAATGCATTATTTTGCAGATTTTATGACTGCATTCTATATATACAATTATTCTTATCTCGATTCCAAAATTTTAGTCGAATAAGCGCCATACAGCCTGAAAAATGGCCTCTAAAGTTCGAACCCAGATACTTCAATAGTGCCCGTAAAAATTATAATCTTTCCTTTAATGCAACTTTTCGCAGATTTTATGACTGCATTCGATTAAGACAATTATTCTGATCACGATTCCAAAATTTCAGTTTGAATATCGCCATACAGCCTGGAAAAATGGCTTTTAAAGTTCGAACCCAAGTCTTTCAATAGCGTCCGTAAAAATAATAATTTTTGTTAAAATGCAACTTTTCGCAGATTTTATGACTGCATTCGATTGAGACAATTATTCTGATCACGATTCCAAAATTTCAGTCCGAATATCGCCATACAGCCTGAAAAAAGGGCTTTTAAAGTTCGAACCCAAGTCATTCAATAGTGTCCGTAAAAATAATAATTTTTCTTAAAATGCACTTTTTCGCAGATTTTATAACTGCATTCGATTAAGACAATTATTCTGATCACGATTCCAAAATTTCAGTCCGAATATCGCCATACAGCCGGAAAAAATGGCGTTTAAATATCGAACCCAAGTCTTTCAATAGTGTCCGAAAAAATAATAAATTTTCTCAAAATGCAACTTTTCGCAGATTTTATAACTGCATTCGATTAAGACAATTATTCTGATCACGATTCCAAAATTTCAGTCCGAATATCGCCATACAGGCTGAAAAAAGGGCTTTTAAAGTTCGAACCCAAGTCATTCAATAGTGTCCGTAAAAATAATAATTTTTCTTAAAATGCAACTTTTCGCAGATTTATTGGATGCATTCAATTGAGACAATTATTCTGATCACGATTCCAAAATTTCAGTCTGAATATCGCCATACAGCCTGAAAAACTGGATTTAAAAGTTCGAACCCAAGTCTTTCAATAGTGTGTGAAAAAATAATATTTTTTCTAAAAATGCATTATTTTTCAGATTTTATGACTGCATTCTACACATACAATTATTCTTATCCCGATTCCAAAATTTCAGTCAAAATAACGCCATACAGCATGAAAAAACGGCCTCTAAAGTTCGAACCCAGGTCCTTCAATAGTGCCCGTAAAAATGATAATCTTTCCTTAAATGCAATTTTTCGCCGATTTTATGAGTGCATTCGATAAAGACAATTATTCTTATCCTGATTCAAAAATTTCAGTCCGAATATCGACATACAGCCTGAAAAAATTGCTTTTAAAGTTCGAACCCAAGTCATTCAATAGCGTCCGTAAAAATAATATTTTTTCTTAAAATGCAACTTTTCGCAGATTTTATGAGTGCATTCGATTGAGACAGTTATTCTGATCACGATTCCAAAATTTCAGTTTGAATATCGCCATACAGCCTGAAAAAATGGCTTTGAAAGTTCGAACCCAAGTCTTTCAATAGTGTCCTTAAAAATAATAAATTTTCTCAAAATGCAACTTTTCGCAGATTTTATGACTGCATTCGATTGAGACAGTTATTCTGATCACGATTCCAAAATTTCAGTTTGAATATCGCCATACAGCCTGAAAAAATGGCTTTTAAAGTTCGAACCCAAGTCATTCAATAGTGTCCGTAAAAATAATAATTTTTCTTAAAATGCAACTTTTCGCAGATTTATTGGATGCATTCAATTGAGACAATGATTCTGATCACGATTCCAAAATTTCAGTACGAATATTGTCATATAGCCTGAAAAAATGGCTTTGAAAGTTCGAACCCAAGTCTTTCAATAGTGTCCTTAAAAATAATAAATTTTCTCAAAATGCAACTTTTCGCAGATTTTATGACTACATTAGATTGAGACAATTATTCTGATCACGATTCCAAAATTTCAGTCTGAATATCGCCATACAGCCTGAAAAAATGGATTTCAAAGTTCGAACCCAAGTCTTTCAATAGTGTGTGTAAAAATAATATTTTTTCTAAAAATGCATTATTTTTCAGATTTTATGACTGCATTCTACACATACAATTATTCTTATCCCGATTCCAAAATTTCAGTCAAAATAACGCCATACAGCATGAAAAAACGGCCTCTAAAGTTCGAACCCAGGTCCTTCAATAGTGCCCGTAAAAATTATAATCTTTCCTTAAATGCAATTTTTCGCCGATTTTATGAGTGCATTCGATAAAGACAATTATTCTTATCCTGATTCCAAAATTTCAGTCCGAATATCGCCATACAGCCTGAAAAAATTGCTTTTAAATTTCGAACCCAAGTCATTCAATAGCGTCCGTAAAAATAATATTTTTTTCTTAAAATGCAACTTTTCGCAGATTTTATGAGTGCATTCGATTGAGACAGTTATTCTGATCACGATTCCAAAATTTCAGTTTGAATATCGCCATACAGCCTGAAAAAATGGCTTTGAAAGTTCGAACCCAAGTCTTTCAATAGTGTCCTTAAAAATAATAAATTTTCTCAAAATGCAACTTTTCGCAGATTTTATGACTGCATTAGAATGAGACAATTATTCTGATCACGATTCCAAAATTTAGGTCTGAATATCGCCATACAGCCTGAAAAAATGGATTTAAAAGTTCGAACCCAAGTCTTTCAATAGTGTGTGTAAAAATAATATTTTTTCTAAAAATGCATTATTTTTCAGATTTTATGACTGCATTCTACACATACAATTATTCTTATCCCGATTCCAAAATTTCAGTCAAAATAACGCCATACAGCATGAAAAAACGGCCTCTAAAGTTCGAACCCAGGTCCTTCAATAGTGCCCGTAAAAATTATAATCTTTCCTTAAATGCAATTTTTCGCCGATTTTATGAGTGCATTCGATAAAGACAATTATTCTTATCCTGATTCCAAAATTTCAGTCCGAATATCGCCATACAGCCTGAAAAAATTGCTTTTAAATTTCGAACCCAAGTCATTCAATAGCGTCCGTAAAAATAATATTTTTTTCTTAAAATGCAACTTTTCGCAGATTTTATGACTGCATTCGATTGAGACAATTATTCTGATCACGATTCCAAAATTTCAGTTTGAATATCGCCAAACAGCCTGAAAAAATGGCTTTTAAAGTTCGAACCCAAGTAATTCAATAGTGTCCGTAAAAACAATAATTTTTCTTAAAATGCAACTTTTCGCAGATTTTATGACTGCATTAGATTGAGACAATTATTCTGATCACGATTCCAAAATTTCAGTCCGAATATCGCCATACAGCCTGAAAAAATGGCTTTTAAAGTTCGAACCCAAGTCTTTCAATAGTGTGCGTAAAAATAATAATTTTTCTAAAAATGCATTATTTTGCAGATTTTATGACTGCATTCTATATATACAATTATTCTTATCTCGATTCCAAAATTTTAGTCGAATAAGCGCCATACAGCCTGAAAAAATGGCTTTTAAAGTTCGAACCTAAGTCTTTCAATAGTGTCCGTAAAAATAATAAATTTTCTCAAAATGCAACTTTTCGCAGATTTTATGACTGCATTCGATTGAGACAATTATCCTGATCACCATTCCAAAATTTCAGTTTGAATATCGCCATACAGCCTGAAAAAATGGCATTTAAAGTTCGAACCCAAGTCATTCAACAGTGTCCGTAAAAATAATAATTTTTCTTAAAATGCAACTTTTCGCAGATTTTATGACTGCATTCGATTGAGACAATTATCCTGATCACCATTCCAAAATTTCAGTTTGAATATCGCCATACAGCCTGAAAAAATGGCATTTAAAGTTCGAACCCAAGTCTCTCAATAGTGTGTGTAAAAATAATATTTTTTCTAAAAATGCATTATTTTTCAGATTTTATGACTGCATTCTACACATACAATTATTCTTATCCCGATTCCAAAATTTCAGTCAAAATAACGCCATACAGCATGAAAAAACGGCCTCTAAAGTTCGAACCCAGGTCCTTCAATAGTGCCCGTAAAAATTATAATCTTTCCTTAAATGCAATTTTTCGCCGATTTTATGAGTGCATTCGATAAAGACAATTATTCTTATCCTGATTCCAAAATTTCAGTCCGAATATCGCCATTTAGCCTGAAAAAATTGCTATTAAATTTCGAACCCAAGTCATTCAATAGCGTCCGTAAAAATAATATTTTTTTCTTAAAATGCAACTTTTCGCAGATTTTATGACTGCATTCGATTGAGACAATTATCCTGATAACAATTCCAAAATTTCAGTTTGAATATCGCCATACAGCCTGAAAAAATGGCATTTAAAGTTCGAACCCAAGTCATTCAATATTGTCCGTAAAAATAATAAATTTTCTTAAAATGCAACTTTTCGCAGATTTTATGACTGCATTCGATTGAGACAATTATTCTGATCACAGTTCCAAAATTTCAGTTTGAATATCGCCATACAGCGTGAAAAAATAGCTTTAAAAGTTCGAACCCAAGTCTTGCAATAGTGCCCGTAAAAATGATATTTTTTTCCAAATGCATCTTTTTACAGATTTAATAACTGAATTCCAAGGCGACAATTAATCGTACCTTGATTCCGAAATTTTAGTAAAATGAAGGCCATACAGCCTGAAAAAATGGCTTTTAAAGTTCGAACCCAAGTCTTTCAATAGTGTCCGTAAATATAATAAATTTTCTCAAAATGCAACTTTTCGCAGATTTTATGACTGTATTCGATTAAGACAATTGTTCTGATCACAATTTCAAAATTTCAGTCCGAATATCGTCATACAGCCTGAAAAAATGGCTTTTAAAGGTCGAACCCTAGTCTTTCAATATTGTCCCTAAAAATATTATTCTTTCTTAAAATGCAACTTTTCGCAGATTTTATGACTGCATTCGATTGAGACAGTTATTCTGATCACGATTCCAAAATTTCAGTTTGAATATCGCCATACAGCCTGAAAAAATGGCTTTTAAAGTTCGAACACAAGTCATTCAATAGTGTCCGTAAAAATAATAATTTTTCTTAAAATGCAACTTTTCGCAGATTTATTGGATGCATTCAATTGAGACAATGATTCTGATCACGATTCCAAAATTTCAGTACGAATATTCTCATATAGCCTGAAAAAATGGCTTTGAAAGTTCGAACCCAAGTCTTTCAATAGTGTCCTTAAAAATAATAAATTTTCTCAAAATGCAACTTTTCGCAGATTTTATGACTGCATTAGATTGAGACAATTATTCTGATCACGATTCCAAAATTTCAGTCTGAATATCGCCATACAGCCTGAAAAAATGGATTTAAAAGTTCGAACCCAAGTCTTTCAATAGTGTGTGTAAAAATAATATTTTTTCTAAAAATGCATTATTTTTCAGATTTTATGACTGCATTCTACACATACAATTATTCTTATCCCGATTCCAAAATTTCAGTCAAAATAACGCCATACAGCATGAAAAAACGGCCTCTAAAGTTCGAACCCAGGTCCTTCAATAGTGCCCGTAAAAATTATAATCTTTCCTTAAATGCAATTTTTCGCCGATTTTATGAAAGCATTCGATAAAGACAATTATTCTTATCCTGATTCCAAAATTTCAGTCCGAATATCGCCATACAGCCTGAAAAAATTGCTTTTAAATTTCGAACCCAAGTCATTCAATAGCGTCCGTAAAAATAATATTTTTTTCTTAAAATGCAACTTTTCGCAGATTTTATGACTGCATTCGATTGAGACAATTATTCTGATCACGATTCCAAAATTTCAGTTTGAATATCGCCAAACAGCCTGAAAAAATGGCTTTTAAAGTTCGAACCCAAGTAATTCAATAGTGTCCGTAAAAACAATAATTTTTCTTAAAATGCAACTTTTCGCAGATTTTATGACTGCATTAGATTGAGACAATTATTCTGATCACGATTCCAAAATTTCAGTCCGAATATCGCCATACAGCCTGAAAAAATGGCTTTTAAAGTTCGAACCCAAGTCTTTCAATAGTGTGCGTAAAAATAATAATTTTTCTAAAAATGCATTATTTTGCAGATTTTATGACTGCATTCTATATAAACAATTATTCTTATCTCGATTCCAAAATTTTAGTCGAATAAGCGCCATACAGCCTGAAAAAATGGCTTTTAAAGTTCGAACCTAAGTCTTTCAATAGTGTCCGTAAAAATAATTAATTTTCTCAAAATGCAACTTTTCGCAGATTTTATGTCTGCATTCGATTGAGACAATTATCCTGATAACAATTCCAAAATTTCAGTTTGAATATCGCCATACAGCCTGGAAAAATGGCTTTTAAAGTTCGAACCCAAGTCTTTCAATAGCGTCCGTGAAAATAATAATTTTTCTTAAAATGCAACTTTTCGCAGATTTTATGACTGCATTAGATTGAGACAATTATTCTGATCACGATTCCAAAATTTCAGTCTGAATATCGCCATACAGCCTGAAAAATGGATTTAAAAGTTCGAACCCAAGTCTCTCAATAGTGTGTGTAAAAATAATATTTTTTCTAAAAATGCATTATTTTTCAGATTTTATGACTGCATTCTACACATACAATTATTCTTATCCCGATTCCAAAATTTCAGTCAAAATAACGCCATACAGCATGAAAAAACGGCCTCTAAAGTTCGAACCCAGGTCCTTCAATAGTGCCCGTAAAAATTATAATCTTTCCTTAAATGCAATTTTTCGCCGATTTTATGAGTGCATTCGATAAAGACAATTATTCTTATCCTGATTCCAAAATTTCAGTCCGAATATCGCCATACAGCCTGAAAAAATTGCTTTTAAATTTCGAACCCAAGTCATTCAATAGCGTCCGTAAAAATAATATTTTTTTCTTAAAATGCAACTTTTCGCAGATTTTATGACTGCATTCGATTGAGACAGTTATTCTGATCACGATTCCAAAATTTCAGTTTGAATATCGCCATACAGCCTGAAAAAATGGCTTTTAAAGTTCGAACCCAAGTCATTCAATAGTGTCCGTAAAAATAATAATTTTTCTTAAAATGCAACTTTTCGCAGATTTATTGGATGCATTCAATTGAGACAATGATTCTGATCACGATTCCAAAATTTCAGTACGAATATTGTCATATAGCCTGAAAAAATGGCTTTGAAAGTTCGAACCCAAGTCTTTCAATAGTGTCCTTAAAAATAATAAATTTTCTCAAAATGCAACTTTTCGCAGATTTTATGACTGTATTAGATTGAGACAATTATTCTGATCACGATTCCAAAATTTCAGTCTGAATATCGCCATACAGCCTGAAAAAATGGCTTTTAAAGTTCGAACCCAAGTCTTTCAATAGTGTGTGTAAAAATAATATTTTTTCTAAAAATGCATTATTTTTCAGATTTTATGACTGCATTCTACACATACAATTATTCTTATCCCGATTCCAAAATTTCAGTCAAAATAACGCCATACAGCATGAAAAAACGGCCTCTAAAGTTCGAACCCAGGTCCTTCAATAGTGCCCGTAAAAATTATAATCTTTCCTTAAATGCAATTTTTCGCCGATTTTATGAGTGCATTCGATAAAGACAATTATTCTTATCCTGATTCCAAAATTTCAGTCCGAATATCGCCATACAGCCTGAAAAAATTGCTTTTAAATTTCGAACCCAAGTCATTCAATAGCGTCCGTAAAAATATTATTTTTTTCTTAAAATGCAACTTTTCGCAGATTTTATGACTGCATTCGATTGAGACAATTATTCTGATCACGATTCCAAAATTTCAGTTTGAATATCGCCAAACAGCCTGAAAAAATGGCTTTTAAAGTTCGAACCCAAGTAATTCAATAGTGTCCGTAAAAACAATAATTTTTCTTAAAATGCAACTTTTCGCAGATTTTATGACTGCATTAGATTGAGACAATTATTCTGATCACGATTCCAAAATTTCAGTCCGAATATCGCCATACAGCCTGAAAAAATGGCTTTTAAAGTTCGAACCCAAGTCTTTCAATAGTGTGCGTAAAAATAATAATTTTTCTAAAAATGCATTATTTTGCAGATTTTATGACTGCATTCTATATATACAATTATTCTTATCTCGATTCCAAAATTTTAGTCGAATAAGCGCCATACAGCCTGAAAAAATGGCTTTTAAAGTTCGAACCTAAGTCTTTCAATAGTGTCCGTAAAAATAATAAATTTTCTCAAAATGCAACTTTTCGCAGATTTTATGACTGCATTCGATTGAGACAATTATCCTGATAACAATTCCAAAATTTCAGTTTGAATATCGCCATACAGCCTGAAAAAATGGCTTTTAAAGTTCGAACCCAAGTCTTTCAATAGTGTCCGTAAAAAAAAATAATTTTCTTAAAATGCAACTTTTCGCAGATTTTATGACTGCATTCGATTGAGACAATTATTCTGATCACGATTCCAAAATTTCAGTTTGAATATCGCCATACAGCCTGAAAAAATAGCTTTAAAAGTTCGAACCCAAGTCTTGCAATAGTGCCCGTAAAAATGATATTTTTTTTCCAAATGCATCTTTTTACAGATTTAATTACTGAATTCAAAGGAGACAATTAATCGTACCTTGATTCCGAAATTTTAGTAAAATGAAGGCCATACAGCCTGAAAAAATGGCTTTTAAAGTTCGAACCCAAGTCTTTCAATAGTGTCCGTAAAAATAATAAATTTTCTCAAAATGACACTTTTCGCAGATTTTATGACTGCATTCGATTAAGACAATTATTCTGGTCACGATTCCAAAATTTCAGTTTGAATATCGCCATACAGCCTGAAAAAATGGCTTTTAAAGTTCGAACCCAAGTCTTTCAATAGTGTGCGTAAAAATAATATTTTTTCTAAAAATGCATTATTTTGCAGATTTTATGACTGCATTCTATATATACAATTATTCTTATCTCGATTCCAAAATTTTAGTCGAATAAGCGCCATACAGCCTGAAAAATGGCCTCTAAAGTTCGAACCCAGATACTTCAATAGTGCCCGTAAAAATTATAATCTTTCCTTTAATGCAACTTTTCGCAGATTTTATGACTGCATTCGATTAAGACAATTATTCTGATCACGATTCCAAAATTTCAGTTTGAATATCGCCATACAGCCTGGAAAAATGGCTTTTAAAGTTCGAACCCAAGTCTTTCAATAGCGTCCGTAAAAATAATAATTTTTCTTAAAATGCAACTTTTCGCAGATTTTATGACTGCATTCGATTGAGACAATTATTCTGATCACGATTCCAAAATTTCAGTTTGAATATCGCCATACAGCCTGAAAAAATGGCTTTTAAAGTTCGAACCCAAGTCATTCAATAGTGTTCGTAAAAATAATAATTTTCTTAAAATGCACTTTTTCGCAGATTTTATAACTGCATTCGATTAAGACAATTATTCTGATCACGATTCCAAAATTTCAGTCCGAATATCGCTATACAGCCGGAAAAAATGGCGTTTAAATATCGAACCCAAGTCTTTCAATAGTGTCCGAAAAAATAATAAATTTTCTCAAAATGCAACTTTTCGCAGATTTTATAACTGCATTCAATTGAGACAATGATTCTGATCACGATTCCAAAATTTCAGTACGAATATTGTCATATAGCCTGAAAAAATGGCTTTGAAAGTTCGAACCCAAGTCTTTCAATAGTGTCCTTAAAAATAATAAATTTTCTCAAAATGCAACTTTTCGCAGATTTTATGACTGCATTAGATTGAGACAATTATTCTGATCACGATTCCAAAATTTCAGTCTGAATATCGCCATACAGCCTGAAAAAATGGATTTAAAAGTTCGAACCCAAGTCTTTCAATAGTGTGTGTAAAAATAATATTTTTTCTAAAAATGCATTATTTCTCAGATTTTATGACTGCATTCTACACATACAATTATTCTTATCCCGATTCCAAAATTTCAGTCAAAATAACGCCATACAGCATGAAAAAACGGCCTCTAAAGTTCGAACCCAGGTCCTTCAATAGTGCCCGTAAAAATTATAATCTTTCCTTAAATGCAATTTTTCGCCGATTTTATGAGTGCATTCGATAGAGACCATTATTCTTATCCTGATTCCAAAATTTCAGTCCGAATATCGCCATACAGCCTGAAAAAATTGCTTTTAAATTTCGAACCCAAGTCATTCAATAGCGTCCGTAAAAATAATATTTTTTTCTTAAAATGCAACTTTTCGCAGATTTTATGACTGCATTCGATTGAGACAATTATTCTGATCACGATTCCAATATTTCAGTTTGAATATCGCCAAACAGCCTGAAAAAATGGCTTTTAAAGTTCGAACCCAAGTAATTCAATAGTGTCCGTAAAAACAATAATTTTTCTTAAAATGCAACTTTTCGCAGATTTTATGACTGCATTAGATTGAGACAATTATTCTGATCACGATTCCAAAATTTCAGTCCGAATATCGCCATACAGCCTGAAAAAATGGCTTTTAAAGTTCGAACCCAAGTCTTTCAATAGTGTGCGTAAAAATAATAATTTTTCTAAAAATGCATTATTTTGCAGATTTTATGACTGCATTCTATATATACAATTATTCTTATCTCGATTCCAAAATTTTAGTCGAATAAGCGCCATACAGCCTGAAAAAATGGCTTTTAAAGTTCGAACCCAAGTCTTTCAATAGTGTCCGTAAAAATAATAAATTTTCTCAAAATGCAACTTTTCGCTGATTTTATGACTGCATTCGATTGAGACAATTATCCTGATCACCATTCCAAAATTTCAGTTTGAATATCGCCATACAGCATGAAAAAATGGCATTTAAAGTTCGAACCCAAGTCATTCAACAGTGTCCGTAAAAATAATAATTTTTCTTAAAATGCAACTTTTCGCAGATTTTATGACTGCATTCGATTGAGACAATTATCCTGATAACAATTCCAAAATTTCAGTTTGAATATTGCCATACAGCCTGAAAAAATGGCATTTAAAGTTCGAACCCAAGTCATTCAATAGTGTCCGTAAAAATAATAAATTTTCTTAAAATGCAACTTTTCGCAGATTTTATGACTGCATTCGATTGAGACAATTATTCTGATCACGATTCCAAAATTTCAGTTTGAATATCGCCATACAGCGTGAAAAAATAGCTTTAAAAGTTCGAACCCAAGTCTTGCAATAGTGCCCGTAAAAATGATATTTTTTTTCCAAATTCATCTTTTTACAGATTTAATAACTGAATTCCAAGGCGACAATTAATCGTACCTTGATTCCGAAATTTTAGTAAAATGAAGGCCATACAGCCTGAAAAAATGGCTTTTAAAGTTCGAACCCAAGTCTTTCAATAGTGTCCGTAAAAATAATAAATTTTCTCAAAATGCAACTTTTCGCAGATTTTATGACTGTATTCGATTAAGACAATTGTTCTGATCACAATTTCAAAATTTCAGTCCGAATATCGTCATACAGCCTGAAAAAATGGCTTTTAAAGGTCGAACCCTAGTCTTTCAATATTGTCCCTAAAAATATTATTCTTTCTTAAAATGCAACTTCTCGCAGATTTTATGACTGCATTCAATTGAGACAATCATTCTAATCACGATTCCAAAATTTCAGTCTGAACCTCGTCATATAGCCTGAAAAAATGGGTTTGAAAGTTCGAACCCAAGTCTTTCAATAGTGTCCGTAAAAAAAATTAATTTTCTCAAAATGCAACTTTTCGCAGATTTTATGACTGCATTCGATTAAGACAATTGTTCTGATCACAATTTCAAAATTTCAGTCCGAATATCGCCATACAGCCTGAAAAAATGGCTTTTAAGTTCGAACCCAAGTCTTTCAATAGTGTGCGTAAAAATAATATTTTTTCCAAAAATGCATTATTTTGCAGATTTTATGACTGCATTCTATATATACAATTATTCTTATCTCGATTCCAAAATTTTAGTCGAATAAGCGCCATACAGCCTGAAAAAATGGCTTTTAAAGTTTGAACCCAAGTCTTTCAATAGTGTCCGTAAAAATAATAAATTTTCTCAAAATGCAACTTTACCAGATTTTATGACTGCATTAGATTGAGACAATTATTCTGATCACGATTCCAAAATTTCAGTCTGAATATCGCCATACAGCCTGAAAAAATGGCTTTTAAAGTTCGAACCCAAGTCATTCAATAGTGTCCGTAAAAATAATATTTTTTCTTAAAATGCAACTTTTCGCAGATTTTATGACTGCATTCGATTGAGACAATTATTCTGATCACGATTCTAAAATTTCAGTTTGAATATCGCCATACAGCCTGAAAAAATGGCTTTTAAAGTTCGAACCCAAGTCATTCAATAGTGTCCGTAAAAATAATATTTTTTCTTAAAATGCAATTTTTCGCAGATTTTATGACTGCATTCGATTGAGACAATTATTCTGATCACGATTCCAACATTTCAGTCCGAATATCGCCATACAGCCTGAAAAAATGGCTTTTAAAGTTCGAACCCAAGTCTTTCAATAGTGTGCGTAAAAATAATAATTTTTCTAAAAATGCATAATTTTGCAGATTTTATGACTGCATTCTATATATACAATTTTTCTTATCTCGATTCCAAAATTTTAGTCGAATAAGCGCCATACAGCCTGAAAAATGGCCTCTAAAGTTCGAACCCAGATCCTTCAATAGTGCCCGTAAAAATTATAATCTTTCCTTAAATGCACCTTTTCGCAGATTTTATGACTGCATTCTATGAAGACAATTATTCTGATCACGATTCCAAAATTTCAGTTTGAATATCGCGATACAGTCTGAAAAAATGGCTTTTAAAGTTCGAACCCAAGTCTTTCAATAGCGTCCGTAAAAATATTATTTTTTCTTAAAATGCAACTTTTCGCAGATTTTATGACTGCATTCGATTAAGACAATTATTCTGGTCACGATTCCAAAATTTCAGTTTGAATATCGCCATACAGCCTGAAAAAATGGCATTTAAAGTTCGAACCCAAGTCTTTCAATAGCGTCCGTAAAAATAGTATTTTTTCTTAAAATGCAACTTTTCGCAGATTTTATGACTGCATTCGATTAAGACAATTATTCTGGTCACGATTCCAAAATTTCAGTTTGAATATCGCCATACAGCCTGAAAAAATGGCTTTTAAAGTTCGAACCCAAATCTTTCAATAGCGTCCGTAAAAATAGTAATTTTTCTTAAAATGCAACTTTTCGCAGATTTTATGACTGCATTCGATTGAGACAATTATCCTGATCACCATTCCAAAATTTCAGTTTGAATATCGCCATACAGCCTGAAAAAATGGCATTTAAAGTTCGAACCCAAGTCATTCAATAGTGTCCGTAAAAATAATAAATTTTCTTAAAATGCAACTTTTCGCAGATTTTATGACTGCATTCGATTGAGACAATTATTCTGATCACGATTCCAAAATTTCAGTTTGAATATCGCCATACAGCCTGAAAAAATGGCATTTAAAGTTCGAACCCAAGTCATTCAATAGTGTCCGTAAAAATAATAAATTTTCTTAAAATGCAACTTTTCGCAGATTTTATGACTGCATTCGATTGAGGCAATTATTCTGATCACGATTCCAAAATTTCAGTTTGAATATCGCGATACAGCCTGAAAAAATGGCTTTTAAAGTTCGAACCCAAGTTTTTCAATAGCGTCCGTAAAAATAATATTTTTTCTTAAAATGCAACTTTTCGCAGATTTTATGACTGCATTCGATTAACACAATTATTCTGGTCACGATTCCAAAATTTCAGTTTGAATATCGCCATACAGCCTGAAAAAATGGCTTTTAAAGTTCGAACCCAAGTCTTTCAATAGCGTCCGTAAAAATAGTAATTTTTCTTAAAATGCAACTTTTCGCAGATTTTATGACTGCATTCGATTGAGACAATTATTCTGATCACGATTCCAAAATTTCAGTTTGAATATCGCCATACAGCCTGAAAAAATAGCTTTAAAAGTTCGAACCCAAGTCTTGCAATAGTGCCCGTAAAAATGATATTTTTTTTCCAAATGCATCTTTTTACAGATTTAATTACTGAATTCAAAGGAGACAATTAATCGTACCTTGATTCCGAAATTTTAGTAAAATGAAGGCCATACAGCCTGAAAAAATGGCTTTTAAAGTTCGAACCCAAGTCTTTCAATAGTGTCCGTAAAAATAATAAATTTTCTCAAAATGCAACTTTTCGCAGATTTTATGACTGCATTCGATTAAGACAATTGTTCTGATCACAATTTCAAAATTTCAGTCCGAATATCGTCATACAGCCTGAAAAAATGGCTTTTAAAGGTCGAACCCAAGTCTTTCAATAACGTCCGTAAAAATAGTAATTTTTCTTAAAATGCAACTTTTCGCAGATTTTATGACTGCATTCGATTAAGACAATTATTCTGATCACGATTCCAAAATTTCAGTTTGAATATCGCCATACAGCCTGAAAAAATAGCTTTAAAAGTTCGAACCCAAGTCTTGCAATAGTGCCCGTAAAAATGATATTTTTTTTCCAAATGCATCTTTTTACAGATTTAATTACTGAATTCAAAGGAGACAATTAATCGTACCTTGATTCCGAAATTTTAGTAAAATGAAGGCCATACAGCCTGAAAAAATGGCTTTTAAAGTTCGAACCCAAGTCTTTCAATAGTGTCCGTAAAAATAATAAATTTTCTCAAAATGCAACTTTTCGCAGATTTTATGACTGCATTCGATTAAGACAATTGTTCTGATCACAATTTCAAAATTTCAGTCCGAATATCGTCATACAGCCTGAAAAAATGGCTTTTAAAGGTCGAACCCAAGTCTTTCAATAACGTCCGTAAAAATAGTAATTTTTCTTAAAATGCAACTTTTCGCAGATTTTATGACTGCATTCGATTAAGACAATTATTCTGTTCACGATTCCAAAATTTCAGTTTGAATATCGCCATACAGCCTGAAAAAATGGCATTTAAAGTTCGAACCCAAGTCATTCAATAGTGTCCGTAAAAATAATAAATTTTCTTAAAATGCAATTTTTCGCAGATTTTATGACTGCATTCGATTGAGACAATTATTCTGATCACGATTCCAAAATTTTAGTTTGAATATCGCCATACAGCCTGAAAAAATAGCTTTAAAAGTTCGAACCCAAGTCTTGCAATAGTGCCCGTAAAAATGATATTTTTTTTCCAAATGCATCTTTTTACAGATTTAATTACTGAATTCAAAGGAGACAATTAATCGTACCTTGATTCCGAAATTTTAGTAAAATGAAGGCCATACAGCCTGAAAAAATGGCTTTTAAAGTTCGAACCCAAGTCTTTCAATAGTGTGCGTAAAAATAATATTTTTTCTTAAAATGCAACTTTTCGCAGATTTTATTACTGCATTCGATTGAGACAATTTTTCTGATCACGATTCTAAAATTTCAGTTTGAATATCGCCATACAGCCTGAAAAAATGGCTTTTAAAGTTCGAACCCAAGTCTTTCAATAACGTCCGTAAAAATAGTAATTTTTCTTAAAATGCAACTTTTCGCAGATTTTATGACTGCATTCGATTAAGACAATTATTCTGGTCACGATTCCAAAATTTCAGTTTGAATATCGCCATACAGCCTGAAAAAATGGCTTTTAAATTTCGAACCCAAATCTTTCAATAGCGTCCGTAAAAATAGTAATTTTTCTTAAAATGCAACTTTTCGCAGATTTTATGACTGCATTCGATTGAGACAATTATTCTGAACACGATTCCAAAATTTCAGTCCGAATATCGCCATACAGCCTGAAAAAATGGCTTTTAAAGTTCGAACCCAAGTCATTCAATAGTGTCCGTAAAAATAATATTTTTTCTTAAAATGCAACTTTTCGCAGATTTTATGACTGCATTCGATTGAGACAATTTTTCTGATCACGATTCTAAAATTTCAGTTTGAATATCGCCATACAGCCTGAAAAAATGGCTTTTAAAGTTCGAACCCAAGTCATTCAATAGTGTCCGTAAAAATAATATTTTTTCTTAAAATGCAATTTTTCGCAGATTTTATGACTGCATTCGATTGAGACAATTATTCTGATCACGATTCCAAAATTTCAGTTTGAATATCGCCATACAGCCTGAAAAAATAGCTTTAAAAGTTCGAACCCAAGTCTTGCAATAGTGCCCGTAAAAATGATATTTTTTTTCCAAATGCATCTTTTTACAGATTTAATTACTGAATTCAAAGGAGACAATTAATCGTACCTTGATTCCGAAATTTTAGTAAAATGAAGGCCATACAGCCTGAAAAAATGGCTTTTAAAGTTCGAACCCAAGTCTTTCAATAGTGTGCGTAAAAATAATATTTTTTCTAAAAATGCATTATTTTGCAGATTTTATGACTGCATTCTATATATACAATTTTTCTTATCTCGATTCCAAAATTTTAGTCGAATAAGCGCCATACAGCCTGAAAAATGGCCTCTAAAGTTCGAACCCAGATCCTTCAATAGTGCCCGTAAAAATTATAATCTTTCCTTAAATGCAACTTTTCGCAGATTTTATGACTGCATTCTATTAAGACAATTATTCTGATCACGATTCCAAAATTTCAGTTTGAATATCGCGATACAGCCTGAAAAAATGGCTTTTAAAGTTCAAACCCAAGTCTTTCAATAGCGTCCGTAAAAATAATATTTTTTCTTAAAATGCAACTTTTCGCAGATTTTATGACTGCATTCGATTAAGACAATTATTCTGGTCACGATTCCAAAATTTCAGTTTGAATATCGCCATACAGCCTGAAAAAATGGCTTTTAAAGTTCGAACCCAAGTATTTCAATAACGTCCGTAAAAATAGTAATTTTTCTTAAAATGCAACTTTTCGCAGATTTTATGACTGCATTCGATTAAGACAATTATTCTGGTCACGATTCCAAAATTTCAGTTTGAATATCGCCATGCAGCCTGAAAAAATGGCTTTTAAATTTCGAAACCAAATCTTTCAATAGCGTCCGTAAAAATAGTAATTTTTCTTAAAATGCAACTTTTCGCAGATTTTATGACTGCATTCGATTGAGACAATTATCCTGATCACCATTCCAAAATTTCAGTTTGAATATCGCCATACAGCCTGAAAAAATGGCATTTAAAGTTCGAACCCAAGTCATTCAATAGTGTCCGTAAAAATAATAAATTTTCTTAAAATGCAACTTTTCGCAGATTTTATGACTGCATTCGATTGAGACAATTATTCTGAACACGATTCCAAAATTTCAGTTTGAATATCGCCATACAGCCTGAAAAAATAGCTTTAAAAGTTCGAACCCAAGTCATTCAATAGTGTCCGTAAAAATAATATTTTTTCTTAAAATGCAACTTTTCGCAGATTTTATGACTGCATTCGATTGAGACAATTTTTCTGATCACGATTCTAAAATTTCAGTTTGAATATCGCCATACAGCCTGAAAAAATGGCATTTAAAGTTCGAACCCAAGTCATTCAATAGTGTCCGTAAAAATAATAAATTTTCTTAAAATGCAACTTTTCGCAGATTTTATGACTGCATTCGATTAAGACAATTATTCTGATCACGATTCCAAAATTTCAGTTTGAATATCGCCATACAGCCTGGAAAAATGGCTTTTAAAGTTCGAACCCAAGTCTTTCAATAGCGTCCGTAAAAATAATAATTTTTCTTAAAATGCAACTTTTCGCAGATTTTATGACTGCATTCGATTGAGACAATTATTCTGATCACGATTCCAAAATTTCAGTCTGAATATCGCCATACAGCCTGAAAAAATGGATTTAAAAGTTCGAACCCAAGTCTTTCAATAGTGTGTGTAAAAATAATATTTTTTCTAAAAATGCATTATTTCTCAGATTTTATGACTGCATTCTACACATACAATTATTCTTATCCCGATTCCAAAATTTCAGTCAAAATAACGCCATACAGCATGAAAAAACGGCCTCTAAAGTTCGAACCCAGGTCCTTCAATAGTGCCCGTAAAAATTATAATCTTTCCTTAAATGCAATTTTTCGCCGATTTTATGAGTGCATTCGATAGAGACCATTATTCTTATCCTGATTCCAAAATTTCAGTCCGAATATCGCCATACAGCCTGAAAAAATTGCTTTTAAATTTCGAACCCAAGTCATTCAATAGCGTCCGTAAAAATAATATTTTTTTCTTAAAATGCAACTTTTCGCAGATTTTATGACTGCATTCGATTGAGACAATTATTCTGATCACGATTCCAATATTTCAGTTTGAATATCGCCAAACAGCCTGAAAAAATCCCTTTTAAAGTTCGAACCCAAGTAATTCAATAGTGTCCGTAAAAACAATAATTTTTCTTAAAATGCAACTTTTCGCAGATTTTATGACTGCATTAGATTGAGACAATTATTCTGATCACGATTCCAAAATTTCAGTCCGAATATCGCCAGACAGCCTGAAAAAATGGCTTTTAAAGTTCGAACCCAAGTCTTTCAATAGTGTGCGTAAAAATAATAATTTTTCTAAAAATGCATTATTTTGCAGATTTTATGACTGCATTCTATATATACAATTATTCTTATCTCGATTCCAAAATTTTAGTCGAATAAGCGCCATACAGCCTGAAAAAATGGCTTTTAAAGGTCGAACCCAAGTCTTTCAATAACGTCCGTAAAAATAGTAATTTTTCTTAAAATGCAACTTTTCGCAGATTTTATGACTGCATTCGATTAAGACAATTATTCTGATCACGATTCCAAAATTTCAGTTTGAATATCGCCATACAGCCTGAAAAAATAGCTTTAAAAGTTCGAACCCAAGTCTTGCAATAGTGCCCGTAAAAATGATATTTTTTTTCCAAATGCATCTTTTTACAGATTTAATTACTGAATTCAAAGGAGACAATTAATCGTACCTTGATTCCGAAATTTTAGTAAAATGAAGGCCATACAGCCTGAAAAAATGGCTTTTAAAGTTCGAACCCAAGTCTTTCAATAGTGTCCGTAAAAATAATAAATTTTCTCAAAATGCAACTTTTCGCAGATTTTATGACTGCATTCGATTAAGACAATTGTTCTGATCACAATTTCAAAATTTCAGTCCGAATATCGTCATACAGCCTGAAAAAATGGCTTTTAAAGGTCGAACCCAAGTCTTTCAATAACGTCCGTAAAAATAGTAATTTTTCTTAAAATGCAACTTTTCGCAGATTTTATGACTGCATTCGATTAAGACAATTATTCTGTTCACGATTCCAAAATTTCAGTTTGAATATCGCCATACAGCCTGAAAAAATGGCATTTAAAGTTCGAACCCAAGTCATTCAATAGTGTCCGTAAAAATAATAAATTTTCTTAAAATGCAATTTTTCGCAGATTTTATGACTGCATTCGATTGAGACAATTATTCTGATCACGATTCCAAAATTTTAGTTTGAATATCGCCATACAGCCTGAAAAAATAGCTTTAAAAGTTCGAACCCAAGTCTTGCAATAGTGCCCGTAAAAATGATATTTTTTTTCCAAATGCATCTTTTTACAGATTTAATTACTGAATTCAAAGGAGACAATTAATCGTACCTTGATTCCGAAATTTTAGTAAAATGAAGGCCATACAGCCTGAAAAAATGGCTTTTAAAGTTCGAACCCAAGTCTTTCAATAGTGTGCGTAAAAATAATATTTTTTCTTAAAATGCAACTTTTCGCAGATTTTATTACTGCATTCGATTGAGACAATTTTTCTGATCACGATTCTAAAATTTCAGTTTGAATATCGCCATACAGCCTGAAAAAATGGCTTTTAAAGTTCGAACCCAAGTCTTTCAATAACGTCCGTAAAAATAGTAATTTTTCTTAAAATGCAACTTTTCGCAGATTTTATGACTGCATTCGATTAAGACAATTATTCTGGTCACGATTCCAAAATTTCAGTTTGAATATCGCCATACAGCCTGAAAAAATGGCTTTTAAATTTCGAACCCAAATCTTTCAATAGCGTCCGTAAAAATAGTAATTTTTCTTAAAATGCAACTTTTCGCAGATTTTATGACTGCATTCGATTGAGACAATTATTCTGAACACGATTCCAAAATTTCAGTCCGAATATCGCCATACAGCCTGAAAAAATGGCTTTTAAAGTTCGAACCCAAGTCATTCAATAGTGTCCGTAAAAATAATATTTTTTCTTAAAATGCAACTTTTCGCAGATTTTATGACTGCATTCGATTGAGACAATTTTTCTGATCACGATTCTAAAATTTCAGTTTGAATATCGCCATACAGCCTGAAAAAATGGCTTTTAAAGTTCGAACCCAAGTCATTCAATAGTGTCCGTAAAAATAATATTTTTTCTTAAAATGCAATTTTTCGCAGATTTTATGACTGCATTCGATTGAGACAATTATTCTGATCACGATTCCAAAATTTCAGTTTGAATATCGCCATACAGCCTGAAAAAATAGCTTTAAAAGTTCGAACCCAAGTCTTGCAATAGTGCCCGTAAAAATGATATTTTTTTTCCAAATGCATCTTTTTACAGATTTAATTACTGAATTCAAAGGAGACAATTAATCGTAACTTGATTCCGAAATTTTAGTAAAATGAAGGCCATACAGCCTGAAAAAATGGCTTTTAAAGTTCGAACCCAAGTCTTTCAATAGTGTGCGTAAAAATAATAATTTTTCTAAAAATGCATTATTTTGCAGATTTTATGACTGCATTCTATATATACAATTTTTCTTATCTCGATTCCAAAATTTTAGTCGAATAAGCGCCATACAGCCTGAAAAATGGCCTCTAAAGTTCGAACCCAGATCCTTCAATAGTGCCCGTAAAAATTATAATCTTTCCTTAAATGCAACTTTTCGCAGATTTTATGACTGCATTCTATTAAGACAATTATTCTGATCACGATTCCAAAATTTCAGTTTGAATATCGCGATACAGCCTGAAAAAATGGCTTTTAAAGTTCAAACCCAAGTCTTTCAATAGCGTCCGTAAAAATAATATTTTTTCTTAAAATGCAACTTTTCGCAGATTTTATGACTGCATTCGATTAAGACAATTATTCTGGTCACGATTCCAAAATTTCAGTTTGAATATCGCCATACAGCCTGAAAAAATGGCTTTTAAAGTTCGAACCCAAGTATTTCAATAACGTCCGTAAAAATAGTAATTTTTCTTAAAATGCAACTTTTCGCAGATTTTATGACTGCATTCGATTAAGACAATTATTCTGGTCACGATTCCAAAATTTCAGTTTGAATATCGCCATGCAGCCTGAAAAAATGGCTTTTAAATTTCGAAACCAAATCTTTCAATAGCGTCCGTAAAAATAGTAATTTTTCTTAAAATGCAACTTTTCGCAGATTTTATGACTGCATTCGATTGAGACAATTATCCTGATCACCATTCCAAAATTTCAGTTTGAATATCGCCATACAGCCTGAAAAAATGGCATTTAAAGTTCGAACCCAAGTCATTCAATAGTGTCCGTAAAAATAATAAATTTTCTTAAAATGCAACTTTTCGCAGATTTTATGACTGCATTCGATTGAGACAATTATTCTGAACACGATTCCAAAATTTCAGTTTGAATATCGCCATACAGCCTGAAAAAATAGCTTTAAAAGTTCGAACCCAAGTCATTCAATAGTGTCCGTAAAAATAATATTTTTTCTTAAAATGCAACTTTTCGCAGATTTTATGACTGCATTCGATTGAGACAATTTTTCTGATCACGATTCTAAAATTTCAGTTTGAATATCGCCATACAGCCTGAAAAAATGGCATTTAAAGTTCGAACCCAAGTCATTCAATAGTGTCCGTAAAAATAATAAATTTTCTTAAAATGCAACTTTTCGCAGATTTTATGACTGCATTCGATTAAGACAATTATTCTGATCACGATTCCAAAATTTCAGTTTGAATATCGCCATACAGCCTGGAAAAATGGCTTTTAAAGTTCGAACCCAAGTCTTTCAATAGCGTCCGTAAAAATAATAATTTTTCTTAAAATGCAACTTTTCGCAGATTTTATGACTGCATTCGATTGAGACAATTATTCTGATCACGATTCCAAAATTTCAGTCTGAATATCGCCATACAGCCTGAAAAAATGGATTTAAAAGTTCGAACCCAAGTCTTTCAATAGTGTGTGTAAAAATAATATTTTTTCTAAAAATGCATTATTTCTCAGATTTTATGACTGCATTCTACACATACAATTATTCTTATCCCGATTCCAAAATTTCAGTCAAAATAACGCCATACAGCATGAAAAAACGGCCTCTAAAGTTCGAACCCAGGTCCTTCAATAGTGCCCGTAAAAATTATAATCTTTCCTTAAATGCAATTTTTCGCCGATTTTATGAGTGCATTCGATAGAGACCATTATTCTTATCCTGATTCCAAAATTTCAGTCCGAATATCGCCATACAGCCTGAAAAAATTGCTTTTAAATTTCGAACCCAAGTCATTCAATAGCGTCCGTAAAAATAATATTTTTTTCTTAAAATGCAACTTTTCGCAGATTTTATGACTGCATTCGATTGAGACAATTATTCTGATCACGATTCCAATATTTCAGTTTGAATATCGCCAAACAGCCTGAAAAAATCCCTTTTAAAGTTCGAACCCAAGTAATTCAATAGTGTCCGTAAAAACAATAATTTTTCTTAAAATGCAACTTTTCGCAGATTTTATGACTGCATTAGATTGAGACAATTATTCTGATCACGATTCCAAAATTTCAGTCCGAATATCGCCAGACAGCCTGAAAAAATGGCTTTTAAAGTTCGAACCCAAGTCTTTCAATAGTGTGCGTAAAAATAATAATTTTTCTAAAAATGCATTATTTTGCAGATTTTATGACTGCATTCTATATATACAATTATTCTTATCTCGATTCCAAAATTTTAGTCGAATAAGCGCCATACAGCCTGAAAAAATGGCTTTTAAAGTTCGAACCCAAGTCTTTCAATAGTGTCCGTAAAAATAATAAATTTTCTCAAAATGCAACTTTTCGCTGATTTTATGACTGCATTCGATTGAGACAATTATCCTGATCACCATTCCAAAATTTCAGTTTGAATATCGCCATACAGCCTGAAAAAATGGCATTTAAAGTTCGAACCCAAGTCATTCAACAGTGTCCGTAAAAATAATAATTTTTCTTAAAATGCAACTTTTCGCAGATTTTATGACTGCATTCGATTGAGACAATTATCCTGATAACAATTCCAAAATTTCAGTTTGAATATCGCCATACAGCCTGAAAAAATGGCATTTAAAGTTCGAACCCAAGTCATTCAATAGTGTCCGTAAAAATAATAAATTTTCTTAAAATGCAACTTTTCGCAGATTTTATGACTGCATTCGATTGAGACAATTATTCTGATCACGATTCCAAAATTTCAGTTTGAATATCGCCATACAGCGTGAAAAAATAGCTTTAAAAGTTCGAACCCAAGTCTTGCAATAGTGCCCGTAAAAATGATATTTTTTTTCCAAATTCATCTTTTTACAGATTTAATAACTGAATTCCAAGGCGACAATTAATCGTACCTTGATTCCGAAATTTTAGTAAAATGAAGGCCATACAGCCTGAAAAAATGGCTTTTAAAGTTCGAACCCAAAACTTTCAATAGCGTCCGTAAAAATAGTAATTTTTCTTAAAATGCAACTTTTCGCAGATTTTATGACTGCATTCGATTGAGACAATTATCCTGATCACCATTCCAAAATTTCAGTTTGAATATCGCCATACAGCCTGAAAAAATGGCATTTAAAGTTCGAACCCAAGTCATTCAATAGTGTCCGTAAAAATAATAAATTTTCTTAAAATGCAACTTTTCGCAGATTTTATGACTGCATTCGATTGAGACAATTATTCTGATCACGATTCCAAAATTTCAGTTTGAATATCGCCATACAGCGTGAAAAAATAGCTTTAAAAGTTCGAACCCAAGTCTTGCAATAGTGCCCGTAAAAATGATATTTTTTTTCCAAATTCATCTTTTTATAGATTTAATAACTGAATTCCAAGGCGACAATTAATCGTACCTTGATTCCGAAATTTTAGTAAAATGAAGGCCATACAGCCTGAAAAAATGGCTTTTAAAGTTCGAACCCAAATCTTTCAATAGCGTCCGTAAAAATAGTAATTTTTCTTAAAATGCAACTTTTCGCAGATTTTATGACTGCATTCGATTGAGACAATTATCCTGATCACCATTCCAAAATTTCAGTTTGAATATCGCCATACAGCCTGAAAAAATGGCATTTAAAGTTCGAACCCAAGTCATTCAATAGTGTCCGTAAAAATAATAAATTTTCTTAAAATGCAACTTTTCGCAGATTTTATGACTGCATTCGATTGAGACAATTATTCTGATCACGATTCCAAAATTTCAGTTTGAATATCGCCATACAGCCTGAAAAAATGGCATTTAAAGTTCGAACCCAAGTCATTCAATAGTGTCCGTAAAAATAATAAATTTTCTTAAAATGCAACTTTTCGCAGATTTTATGACTGCATTCGATTGAGACAATTATTCTGATCACGATTCCAAAATTTCAGTTTGAATATCGCGATACAGCCTGAAAAAATGGCTTTTAAAGTTCGAACCCAAGTTTTTCAATAGCGTCCGTAAAAATAATATTTTTTCTTAAAATGCAACTTTTCGCAGATTTTATGACTGCATTCGATTAACACAATTATTCTGGTCACGATTCCAAAATTTCAGTTTGAATATCGCCATACAGCCTGAAAAAATGGCTTTTAAAGTTCGAACCCAAGTCTTTCAATAGCGTCCGTAAAAATAGTAATTTTTCTTAAAATGCAACTTTTCGCAGATTTTATGACTGCATTCGATTGAGACAATTATTCTGATCACGATTCCAAAATTTCAGTTTGAATATCGCCATACAGCCTGGAAAAATGGCTTTTAAAGTTCGAACCCAAGTCTTTCAATAGCGTCCGTAAAAATAATATTTTTTCTTAAAATGCAATTTTTCGCAGATTTTATGACTGCATTCGATTGAGACAATTATTCTGATCACGATTCCAAAATTTCAGTTTGAATATCGCCATACAGCCTGGAAAAATGGCTTTTAAAGTTCGAACCCAAGTCTTTCAATAGCGTCCGTAAAAATAATAATTTTTCTTAAAATGCAACTTTTCGCAGATTTTATGACTGCATTCGATTGAGACAATTATTCTGATCACGATTCCAAAATTTCAGTTTGAATATCGCTATACAGCCTGAAAAAATGGCTTTTAAAGTTCGAACCCAAGTCATTCAATAGTGTTCGTAAAAATAATAATTTTTCTTAAAATGCACTTTTTCGCAGATTTTATAACTGCATTCGATTAAGACAATTATTCTGATCACGATTCCAAAATTTCAGTCCGAATATCGCTATACAGCCGGAAAAAATGGCGTTTAAATATCGAACCCAAGTCTTTCAATAGTGTCCGAAAAAATAATAAATTTTCTCAAAATGCAACTTTTCGCAGATTTTATAACTGCATTCAATTGAGACAATGATTCTGATCACGATTCCAAAATTTCAGTACGAATATTGTCATATAGCCTGAAAAAATGGCTTTGAAAGTTCGAACCCAAGTCTTTCAATAGTGTCCTTAAAAATAATAAATTTTCTCAAAATGCAACTTTTCGCAGATTTTATGACTGCATTAGATTGAGACAATTATTCTGATCACGATTCCAAAATTTCAGTCTGAATATCGCCATACAGCCTGAAAAAATGGATTTAAAAGTTCGAACCCAAGTCTTTCAATAGTGTGTGTAAAAATAATATTTTTTCTAAAAATGCATTATTTCTCAGATTTTATGACTGCATTCTACACATACAATTATTCTTATCCCGATTCCAAAATTTCAGTCAAAATAACGCCATACAGCATGAAAAAACGGCCTCTAAAGTTCGAACCCAGGTCCTTCAATAGTGCCCGTAAAAATTATAATCTTTCCTTAAATGCAATTTTTCGCCGATTTTATGAGTGCATTCGATAGAGACCATTATTCTTATCCTGATTCCAAAATTTCAGTCCGAATATCGCCATACAGCCTGAAAAAATTGCTTTTAAATTTCGAACCCAAGTCATTCAATAGCGTCCGTAAAAATAATATTTTTTTCTTAAAATGCAACTTTTCGCAGATTTTATGACTGCATTCGATTGAGACAATTATTCTGATCACGATTCCAATATTTCAGTTTGAATATCGCCAAACAGCCTGAAAAAATCCCTTTTAAAGTTCGAACCCAAGTAATTCAATAGTGTCCGTAAAAACAATAATTTTTCTTAAAATGCAACTTTTCGCAGATTTTATGACTGCATTAGATTGAGACAATTATTCTGATCACGATTCCAAAATTTCAGTCCGAATATCGCCAGACAGCCTGAAAAAATGGCTTTTAAAGTTCGAACCCAAGTCTTTCAATAGTGTGCGTAAAAATAATAATTTTTCTAAAAATGCATTATTTTGCAGATTTTATGACTGCATTCTATATATACAATTATTCTTATCTCGATTCCAAAATTTTAGTCGAATAAGCGCCATACAGCCTGAAAAAATGGCTTTTAAAGTTCGAACCCAAGTCTTTCAATAGTGTCCGTAAAAATAATAAATTTTCTCAAAATGCAACTTTTCGCTGATTTTATGACTGCATTCGATTGAGACAATTATCCTGATCACCATTCCAAAATTTCAGTTTGAATATCGCCATACAGCCTGAAAAAATGGCATTTAAAGTTCGAACCCAAGTCATTCAACAGTGTCCGTAAAAATAATAATTTTTCTTAAAATGCAACTTTTCGCAGATTTTATGACTGCATTCGATTGAGACAATTATCCTGATAACAATTCCAAAATTTCAGTTTGAATATCGCCATACAGCCTGAAAAAATGGCATTTAAAGTTCGAACCCAAGTCATTCAATAGTGTCCGTAAAAATAATAAATTTTCTTAAAATGCAACTTTTCGCAGATTTTATGACTGCATTCGATTGAGACAATTATTCTGATCACGATTCCAAAATTTCAGTTTGAATATCGCCATACAGCGTGAAAAAATAGCTTTAAAAGTTCGAACCCAAGTCTTGCAATAGTGCCCGTAAAAATGATATTTTTTTTCCAAATTCATCTTTTTACAGATTTAATAACTGAATTCCAAGGCGACAATTAATCGTACCTTGATTCCGAAATTTTAGTAAAATGAAGGCCATACAGCCTGAAAAAATGGCTTTTAAAGTTCGAACCCAAAACTTTCAATAGCGTCCGTAAAAATAGTAATTTTTCTTAAAATGCAACTTTTCGCAGATTTTATGACTGCATTCGATTGAGACAATTATCCTGATCACCATTCCAAAATTTCAGTTTGAATATCGCCATACAGCCTGAAAAAATGGCATTTAAAGTTCGAACCCAAGTCATTCAATAGTGTCCGTAAAAATAATAAATTTTCTTAAAATGCAACTTTTCGCAGATTTTATGACTGCATTCGATTGAGACAATTATTCTGATCACGATTCCAAAATTTCAGTTTGAATATCGCCATACAGCGTGAAAAAATAGCTTTAAAAGTTCGAACCCAAGTCTTGCAATAGTGCCCGTAAAAATGATATTTTTTTTCCAAATTCATCTTTTTATAGATTTAATAACTGAATTCCAAGGCGACAATTAATCGTACCTTGATTCCGAAATTTTAGTAAAATGAAGGCCATACAGCCTGAAAAAATGGCTTTTAAAGTTCGAACCCAAATCTTTCAATAGCGTCCGTAAAAATAGTAATTTTTCTTAAAATGCAACTTTTCGCAGATTTTATGACTGCATTCGATTGAGACAATTATCCTGATCACCATTCCAAAATTTCAGTTTGAATATCGCCATACAGCCTGAAAAAATGGCATTTAAAGTTCGAACCCAAGTCATTCAATAGTGTCCGTAAAAATAATAAATTTTCTTAAAATGCAACTTTTCGCAGATTTTATGACTGCATTCGATTGAGACAATTATTCTGATCACGATTCCAAAATTTCAGTTTGAATATCGCCATACAGCCTGAAAAAATGGCATTTAAAGTTCGAACCCAAGTCATTCAATAGTGTCCGTAAAAATAATAAATTTTCTTAAAATGCAACTTTTCGCAGATTTTATGACTGCATTCGATTGAGACAATTATTCTGATCACGATTCCAAAATTTCAGTTTGAATATCGCGATACAGCCTGAAAAAATGGCTTTTAAAGTTCGAACCCAAGTTTTTCAATAGCGTCCGTAAAAATAATATTTTTTCTTAAAATGCAACTTTTCGCAGATTTTATGACTGCATTCGATTAACACAATTATTCTGGTCACGATTCCAAAATTTCAGTTTGAATATCGCCATACAGCCTGAAAAAATGGCTTTTAAAGTTCGAACCCAAGTCTTTCAATAGCGTCCGTAAAAATAGTAATTTTTCTTAAAATGCAACTTTTCGCAGATTTTATGACTGCATTCGATTGAGACAATTATTCTGATCACGATTCCAAAATTTCAGTTTGAATATCGCCATACAGCCTGGAAAAATGGCTTTTAAAGTTCGAACCCAAGTCTTTCAATAGCGTCCGTAAAAATAATATTTTTTCTTAAAATGCAATTTTTCGCAGATTTTATGACTGCATTCGATTGAGACAATTATTCTGATCACGATTCCAAAATTTCAGTTTGAATATCGCCATACAGCCTGGAAAAATGGCTTTTAAAGTTCGAACCCAAGTCTTTCAATAGCGTCCGTAAAAATAATAATTTTTCTTAAAATGCAACTTTTCGCAGATTTTATGACTGCATTCGATTGAGACAATTATTCTGATCACGATTCCAAAATTTCAGTTTGAATATCGCTATACAGCCTGAAAAAATGGCTTTTAAAGTTCGAACCCAAGTCATTCAATAGTGTTCGTAAAAATAATAATTTTTCTTAAAATGCACTTTTTCGCAGATTTTATAACTGCATTCGATTAAGACAATTATTCTGATCACGATTCCAAAATTTCAGTCCGAATATCGCTATACAGCCGGAAAAAATGGCGTTTAAATATCGAACCCAAGTCTTTCAATAGTGTCCGAAAAAATAATAAATTTTCTCAAAATGCAACTTTTCGCAGATTTTATGACTGCATTCGATTAAGACAATTGTTCTGATCACAATTTCAAAATTTCAGTCCGAATATCGTCATACAGCCTGAAAAAATGGCTTTTAAAGGTCGAACCCAAGTCTTTCAATAACGTCCGTAAAAATAGTAATTTTTCTTAAAATGCAACTTTTCGCAGATTTTATGACTGCATTCGATTAAGACAATTATTCTGTTCACGATTCCAAAATTTCAGTTTGAATATCGCCATACAGCCTGAAAAAATGGCATTTAAAGTTCGAACCCAAGTCATTCAATAGTGTCCGTAAAAATAATAAATTTTCTTAAAATGCAATTTTTCGCAGATTTTATGACTGCATTCGATTGAGACAATTATTCTGATCACGATTCCAAAATTTTAGTTTGAATATCGCCATACAGCCTGAAAAAATAGCTTTAAAAGTTCGAACCCAAGTCTTGCAATAGTGCCCGTAAAAATGATATTTTTTTTCCAAATGCATCTTTTTACAGATTTAATTACTGAATTCAAAGGAGACAATTAATCGTACCTTGATTCCGAAATTTTAGTAAAATGAAGGCCATACAGCCTGAAAAAATGGCTTTTAAAGTTCGAACCCAAGTCTTTCAATAGTGTGCGTAAAAATAATATTTTTTCTTAAAATGCAACTTTTCGCAGATTTTATTACTGCATTCGATTGAGACAATTTTTCTGATCACGATTCTAAAATTTCAGTTTGAATATCGCCATACAGCCTGAAAAAATGGCTTTTAAAGTTCGAACCCAAGTCTTTCAATAACGTCCGTAAAAATAGTAATTTTTCTTAAAATGCAACTTTTCGCAGATTTTATGACTGCATTCGATTAAGACAATTATTCTGGTCACGATTCCAAAATTTCAGTTTGAATATCGCCATACAGCCTGAAAAAATGGCTTTTAAATTTCGAACCCAAATCTTTCAATAGCGTCCGTAAAAATAGTAATTTTTCTTAAAATGCAACTTTTCGCAGATTTTATGACTGCATTCGATTGAGACAATTATTCTGAACACGATTCCAAAATTTCAGTCCGAATATCGCCATACAGCCTGAAAAAATGGCTTTTAAAGTTCGAACCCAAGTCATTCAATAGTGTCCGTAAAAATAATATTTTTTCTTAAAATGCAACTTTTCGCAGATTTTATGACTGCATTCGATTGAGACAATTTTTCTGATCACGATTCTAAAATTTCAGTTTGAATATCGCCATACAGCCTGAAAAAATGGCTTTTAAAGTTCGAACCCAAGTCATTCAATAGTGTCCGTAAAAATAATATTTTTTCTTAAAATGCAATTTTTCGCAGATTTTATGACTGCATTCGATTGAGACAATTATTCTGATCACGATTCCAAAATTTCAGTTTGAATATCGCCATACAGCCTGAAAAAATAGCTTTAAAAGTTCGAACCCAAGTCTTGCAATAGTGCCCGTAAAAATGATATTTTTTTTCCAAATGCATCTTTTTACAGATTTAATTACTGAATTCAAAGGAGACAATTAATCGTAACTTGATTCCGAAATTTTAGTAAAATGAAGGCCATACAGCCTGAAAAAATGGCTTTTAAAGTTCGAACCCAAGTCTTTCAATAGTGTGCGTAAAAATAATAATTTTTCTAAAAATGCATTATTTTGCAGATTTTATGACTGCATTCTATATATACAATTTTTCTTATCTCGATTCCAAAATTTTAGTCGAATAAGCGCCATACAGCCTGAAAAATGGCCTCTAAAGTTCGAACCCAGATCCTTCAATAGTGCCCGTAAAAATTATAATCTTTCCTTAAATGCAACTTTTCGCAGATTTTATGACTGCATTCTATTAAGACAATTATTCTGATCACGATTCCAAAATTTCAGTTTGAATATCGCGATACAGCCTGAAAAAATGGCTTTTAAAGTTCAAACCCAAGTCTTTCAATAGCGTCCGTAAAAATAATATTTTTTCTTAAAATGCAACTTTTCGCAGATTTTATGACTGCATTCGATTAAGACAATTATTCTGGTCACGATTCCAAAATTTCAGTTTGAATATCGCCATACAGCCTGAAAAAATGGCTTTTAAAGTTCGAACCCAAGTATTTCAATAACGTCCGTAAAAATAGTAATTTTTCTTAAAATGCAACTTTTCGCAGATTTTATGACTGCATTCGATTAAGACAATTATTCTGGTCACGATTCCAAAATTTCAGTTTGAATATCGCCATGCAGCCTGAAAAAATGGCTTTTAAATTTCGAAACCAAATCTTTCAATAGCGTCCGTAAAAATAGTAATTTTTCTTAAAATGCAACTTTTCGCAGATTTTATGACTGCATTCGATTGAGACAATTATCCTGATCACCATTCCAAAATTTCAGTTTGAATATCGCCATACAGCCTGAAAAAATGGCATTTAAAGTTCGAACCCAAGTCATTCAATAGTGTCCGTAAAAATAATAAATTTTCTTAAAATGCAACTTTTCGCAGATTTTATGACTGCATTCGATTGAGACAATTATTCTGAACACGATTCCAAAATTTCAGTTTGAATATCGCCATACAGCCTGAAAAAATAGCTTTAAAAGTTCGAACCCAAGTCATTCAATAGTGTCCGTAAAAATAATATTTTTTCTTAAAATGCAACTTTTCGCAGATTTTATGACTGCATTCGATTGAGACAATTTTTCTGATCACGATTCTAAAATTTCAGTTTGAATATCGCCATACAGCCTGAAAAAATGGCATTTAAAGTTCGAACCCAAGTCATTCAATAGTGTCCGTAAAAATAATAAATTTTCTTAAAATGCAACTTTTCGCAGATTTTATGACTGCATTCGATTAAGACAATTATTCTGATCACGATTCCAAAATTTCAGTTTGAATATCGCCATACAGCCTGGAAAAATGGCTTTTAAAGTTCGAACCCAAGTCTTTCAATAGCGTCCGTAAAAATAATAATTTTTCTTAAAATGCAACTTTTCGCAGATTTTATGACTGCATTCGATTGAGACAATTATTCTGATCACGATTCCAAAATTTCAGTCTGAATATCGCCATACAGCCTGAAAAAATGGATTTAAAAGTTCGAACCCAAGTCTTTCAATAGTGTGTGTAAAAATAATATTTTTTCTAAAAATGCATTATTTCTCAGATTTTATGACTGCATTCTACACATACAATTATTCTTATCCCGATTCCAAAATTTCAGTCAAAATAACGCCATACAGCATGAAAAAACGGCCTCTAAAGTTCGAACCCAGGTCCTTCAATAGTGCCCGTAAAAATTATAATCTTTCCTTAAATGCAATTTTTCGCCGATTTTATGAGTGCATTCGATAGAGACCATTATTCTTATCCTGATTCCAAAATTTCAGTCCGAATATCGCCATACAGCCTGAAAAAATTGCTTTTAAATTTCGAACCCAAGTCATTCAATAGCGTCCGTAAAAATAATATTTTTTTCTTAAAATGCAACTTTTCGCAGATTTTATGACTGCATTCGATTGAGACAATTATTCTGATCACGATTCCAATATTTCAGTTTGAATATCGCCAAACAGCCTGAAAAAATCCCTTTTAAAGTTCGAACCCAAGTAATTCAATAGTGTCCGTAAAAACAATAATTTTTCTTAAAATGCAACTTTTCGCAGATTTTATGACTGCATTAGATTGAGACAATTATTCTGATCACGATTCCAAAATTTCAGTCCGAATATCGCCAGACAGCCTGAAAAAATGGCTTTTAAAGTTCGAACCCAAGTCTTTCAATAGTGTGCGTAAAAATAATAATTTTTCTAAAAATGCATTATTTTGCAGATTTTATGACTGCATTCTATATATACAATTATTCTTATCTCGATTCCAAAATTTTAGTCGAATAAGCGCCATACAGCCTGAAAAAATGGCTTTTAAAGTTCGAACCCAAGTCTTTCAATAGTGTCCGTAAAAATAATAAATTTTCTCAAAATGCAACTTTTCGCTGATTTTATGACTGCATTCGATTGAGACAATTATCCTGATCACCATTCCAAAATTTCAGTTTGAATATCGCCATACAGCCTGAAAAAATGGCATTTAAAGTTCGAACCCAAGTCATTCAACAGTGTCCGTAAAAATAATAATTTTTCTTAAAATGCAACTTTTCGCAGATTTTATGACTGCATTCGATTGAGACAATTATCCTGATAACAATTCCAAAATTTCAGTTTGAATATCGCCATACAGCCTGAAAAAATGGCATTTAAAGTTCGAACCCAAGTCATTCAATAGTGTCCGTAAAAATAATAAATTTTCTTAAAATGCAACTTTTCGCAGATTTTATGACTGCATTCGATTGAGACAATTATTCTGATCACGATTCCAAAATTTCAGTTTGAATATCGCCATACAGCGTGAAAAAATAGCTTTAAAAGTTCGAACCCAAGTCTTGCAATAGTGCCCGTAAAAATGATATTTTTTTTCCAAATTCATCTTTTTACAGATTTAATAACTGAATTCCAAGGCGACAATTAATCGTACCTTGATTCCGAAATTTTAGTAAAATGAAGGCCATACAGCCTGAAAAAATGGCTTTTAAAGTTCGAACCCAAAACTTTCAATAGCGTCCGTAAAAATAGTAATTTTTCTTAAAATGCAACTTTTCGCAGATTTTATGACTGCATTCGATTGAGACAATTATCCTGATCACCATTCCAAAATTTCAGTTTGAATATCGCCATACAGCCTGAAAAAATGGCATTTAAAGTTCGAACCCAAGTCATTCAATAGTGTCCGTAAAAATAATAAATTTTCTTAAAATGCAACTTTTCGCAGATTTTATGACTGCATTCGATTGAGACAATTATTCTGATCACGATTCCAAAATTTCAGTTTGAATATCGCCATACAGCGTGAAAAAATAGCTTTAAAAGTTCGAACCCAAGTCTTGCAATAGTGCCCGTAAAAATGATATTTTTTTTCCAAATTCATCTTTTTATAGATTTAATAACTGAATTCCAAGGCGACAATTAATCGTACCTTGATTCCGAAATTTTAGTAAAATGAAGGCCATACAGCCTGAAAAAATGGCTTTTAAAGTTCGAACCCAAATCTTTCAATAGCGTCCGTAAAAATAGTAATTTTTCTTAAAATGCAACTTTTCGCAGATTTTATGACTGCATTCGATTGAGACAATTATCCTGATCACCATTCCAAAATTTCAGTTTGAATATCGCCATACAGCCTGAAAAAATGGCATTTAAAGTTCGAACCCAAGTCATTCAATAGTGTCCGTAAAAATAATAAATTTTCTTAAAATGCAACTTTTCGCAGATTTTATGACTGCATTCGATTGAGACAATTATTCTGATCACGATTCCAAAATTTCAGTTTGAATATCGCCATACAGCCTGAAAAAATGGCATTTAAAGTTCGAACCCAAGTCATTCAATAGTGTCCGTAAAAATAATAAATTTTCTTAAAATGCAACTTTTCGCAGATTTTATGACTGCATTCGATTGAGACAATTATTCTGATCACGATTCCAAAATTTCAGTTTGAATATCGCGATACAGCCTGAAAAAATGGCTTTTAAAGTTCGAACCCAAGTTTTTCAATAGCGTCCGTAAAAATAATATTTTTTCTTAAAATGCAACTTTTCGCAGATTTTATGACTGCATTCGATTAACACAATTATTCTGGTCACGATTCCAAAATTTCAGTTTGAATATCGCCATACAGCCTGAAAAAATGGCTTTTAAAGTTCGAACCCAAGTCTTTCAATAGCGTCCGTAAAAATAGTAATTTTTCTTAAAATGCAACTTTTCGCAGATTTTATGACTGCATTCGATTGAGACAATTATTCTGATCACGATTCCAAAATTTCAGTTTGAATATCGCCATACAGCCTGGAAAAATGGCTTTTAAAGTTCGAACCCAAGTCTTTCAATAGCGTCCGTAAAAATAATATTTTTTCTTAAAATGCAATTTTTCGCAGATTTTATGACTGCATTCGATTGAGACAATTATTCTGATCACGATTCCAAAATTTCAGTTTGAATATCGCCATACAGCCTGGAAAAATGGCTTTTAAAGTTCGAACCCAAGTCTTTCAATAGCGTCCGTAAAAATAATAATTTTTCTTAAAATGCAACTTTTCGCAGATTTTATGACTGCATTCGATTGAGACAATTATTCTGATCACGATTCCAAAATTTCAGTTTGAATATCGCTATACAGCCTGAAAAAATGGCTTTTAAAGTTCGAACCCAAGTCATTCAATAGTGTTCGTAAAAATAATAATTTTTCTTAAAATGCACTTTTTCGCAGATTTTATAACTGCATTCGATTAAGACAATTATTCTGATCACGATTCCAAAATTTCAGTCCGAATATCGCTATACAGCCGGAAAAAATGGCGTTTAAATATCGAACCCAAGTCTTTCAATAGTGTCCGAAAAAATAATAAATTTTCTCAAAATGCAACTTTTCGCAGATTTTATAACTGCATTCAATTGAGACAATGATTCTGATCACGATTCCAAAATTTCAGTACGAATATTGTCATATAGCCTGAAAAAATGGCTTTGAAAGTTCGAACCCAAGTCTTTCAATAGTGTCCTTAAAAATAATAAATTTTCTCAAAATGCAACTTTTCGCAGATTTTATGACTGCATTAGATTGAGACAATTATTCTGATCACGATTCCAAAATTTCAGTCTGAATATCGCCATACAGCCTGAAAAAATGGATTTAAAAGTTCGAACCCAAGTCTTTCAATAGTGTGTGTAAAAATAATATTTTTTCTAAAAATGCATTATTTCTCAGATTTTATGACTGCATTCTACACATACAATTATTCTTATCCCGATTCCAAAATTTCAGTCAAAATAACGCCATACAGCATGAAAAAACGGCCTCTAAAGTTCGAACCCAGGTCCTTCAATAGTGCCCGTAAAAATTATAATCTTTCCTTAAATGCAATTTTTCGCCGATTTTATGAGTGCATTCGATAGAGACCATTATTCTTATCCTGATTCCAAAATTTCAGTCCGAATATCGCCATACAGCCTGAAAAAATTGCTTTTAAATTTCGAACCCAAGTCATTCAATAGCGTCCGTAAAAATAATATTTTTTTCTTAAAATGCAACTTTTCGCAGATTTTATGACTGCATTCGATTGAGACAATTATTCTGATCACGATTCCAATATTTCAGTTTGAATATCGCCAAACAGCCTGAAAAAATGGCTTTTAAAGTTCGAACCCAAGTAATTCAATAGTGTCCGTAAAAACAATAATTTTTCTTAAAATGCAACTTTTCGCAGATTTTATGACTGCATTAGATTGAGACAATTATTCTGATCACGATTCCAAAATTTCAGTCCGAATATCGCCATACAGCCTGAAAAAATGGCTTTTAAAGTTCGAACCCAAGTCTTTCAATAGTGTGCGTAAAAATAATAATTTTTCTAAAAATGCATTATTTTGCAGATTTTATGACTGCATTCTATATATACAATTATTCTTATCTCGATTCCAAAATTTTAGTCGAATAAGCGCCATACAGCCTGAAAAAATGGCTTTTAAAGTTCGAACCCAAGTCTTTCAATAGTGTCCGTAAAAATAATAAATTTTCTCAAAATGCAACTTTTCGCTGATTTTATGACTGCATTCGATTGAGACAATTATCCTGATCACCATTCCAAAATTTCAGATTGAATATCGCCATACAGCCTGAAAAAATGGCATTTAAAGTTCGAACCCAAGTCATTCAACAGTGTCCGTAAAAATAATAATTTTTCTTAAAATGCAACTTTTCGCAGATTTTATGACTGCATTCGATTGAGACAATTATCCTGATAACAATTCCAAAATTTCAGTTTGAATATCGCCATACAGCCTGAAAAAATGGCATTTAAAGTTCGAACCCAAGTCATTCAATAGTGTCCGTAAAAATAATAAATTTTCTTAAAATGCAACTTTTCGCAGATTTTATGACTGCATTCGATTGAGACAATTATTCTGATCACGATTCCAAAATTTCAGTTTGAATATCGCCATACAGCGTGAAAAAATAGCTTTAAAAGTTCGAACCCAAGTCTTGCAATAGTGCCCGTAAAAATGATATTTTTTTTCCAAATTCATCTTTTTACAGATTTAATAACTGAATTCCAAGGCGACAATTAATCGTACCTTGATTCCGAAATTTTAGTAAAATGAAGGCCATACAGCCTGAAAAAATGGCTTTTAAAGTTCGAACCCAAGTCTTTCAATAGTGTCCGTAAAAATAATAAATTTTCTCAAAATGCAACTTTTCGCAGATTTTATGACTGTATTCGATTAAGACAATTGTTCTGATCACAATTTCAAAATTTCAGTCCGAATATCGTCATACAGCCTGAAAAAATGGCTTTTAAAGGTCGAACCCTAGTCTTTCAATATTGTCCCTAAAAATATTATTCTTTCTTAAAATGCAACTTCTCGCAGATTTTATGACTGCATTCAATTGAGACAATCATTCTGATCACGATTCCAAAATTTCAGTCTGAACCTCGTCATATAGCCTGAAAAAATGGGTTTGAAAGTTCGAACCCAAGTCTTTCAATAGTGTCCGTAAAAAAAATAAATTTTCTCAAAATGCAACTTTTCGCAGATTTTATGACTGCATTCGATTAAGACAATTGTTCTGATCACAATTTCAAAATTTCAGTCCGAATATCGCCATACAGCCTGAAAAAATGGCTTTTAAAGTTCGAACCCAAGTCTTTCAATAGTGTGCGTAAAAATAATAATTTTTCCAAAAATGCATTATTTTGCAGATTTTATGACTGCATTCTATATATACAATTATTCTTATCTCGATTCCAAAATTTTAGTCGAATAAGCGCCATACAGCCTGAAAAAATGGCTTTTAAAGTTTGAACCCAAGTCTTTCAATAGTGTCCGTAAAAATAATAAATTTTCTCAAAATGCAACTTTACCAGATTTTATGACTGCATTAGATTGAGACAATTATTCTGATCACGATTCCAAAATTTCAGTCCGAATATCGCCATACAGCCTGAAAAAATGGCTTTTAAAGTTCGAACCCAAGTCATTCAATAGTGTCCGTAAAAATAATATTTTTTCTTAAAATGCAACTTTTCGCAGATTTTATGACTGCATTCGATTGAGACAATTATTCTGATCACGATTCTAAAATTTCAGTTTGAATATCGCCATACAGCCTGAAAAAATGGCTTTTAAAGTTCGAACCCAAGTCATTCAATAGTGTCCGTAAAAATAATATTTTTTCTTAAAATGCAATTTTTCGCAGATTTTATGACTGCATTCGATTGAGACAATTATTCTGATCACGATTCCAACATTTCAGTCCGAATATCGCCATACAGCCTGAAAAAATGGCTTTTAAAGTTCGAACCCAAGTCTTTCAATAGTGTGCGTAAAAATAATAATTTTTCTAAAAATGCATAATTTTGCAGATTTTATGACTGCATTCTATATATACAATTTTTCTTATCTCGATTCCAAAATTTTAGTCGAATAAGCGCCATACAGCCTGAAAAATGGCCTCTAAAGTTCGAACCCAGATCCTTCAATAGTGCCCGTAAAAATTATAATCTTTCCTTAAATGCAACTTTTCGCAGATTTTATGACTGCATTCTATGAAGACAATTATTCTGATCACGATTCCAAAATTTCAGTTTGAATATCGCGATACAGTCTGAAAAAATGGCTTTTAAAGTTCGAACCCAAGTCTTTCAATAGCGTCCGTAAAAATATTATTTTTTCTTAAAATGCAACTTTTCGCAGATTTTATGACTGCATTCGATTAAGACAATTATTCTGGTCACGATTCCAAAATTTCAGTTTGAATATCGCCATACAGCCTGAAAAAATGGCATTTAAAGTTCGAACCCAAGTCTTTCAATAGCGTCCGTAAAAATAGTATTTTTTCTTAAAATGCAACTTTTCGCAGATTTTATGACTGCATTCGATTAAGACAATTATTCTGGTCACGATTCCAAAATTTCAGTTTGAATATCGCCATACAGCCTGAAAAAATGGCTTTTAAAGTTCGAACCCAAATCTTTCAATAGCGTCCGTAAAAATAGTAATTTTTCTTAAAATGCAACTTTTCGCAGATTTTATGACTGCATTCGATTGAGACAATTATCCTGATCACCATTCCAAAATTTCAGTTTGAATATCGCCATACAGCCTGAAAAAATGGCATTTAAAGTTCGAACCCAAGTCATTCAATAGTGTCCGTAAAAATAAAAAATTTTCTTAAAATGCAACTTTTCGCAGATTTTATGACTGCATTCGATTGAGACAATTATTCTGATCACGATTCCAAAATTTCAGTTTGAATATCGCCATACAGCCTGAAAAAATGGCATTTAAAGTTCGAACCCAAGTCATTCAATAGTGTCCGTAAAAATAATAAATTTTCTTAAAATGCAACTTTTCGCAGATTTTATGACTGCATTCGATTGAGACAATTATTCTGATCACGATTCCAAAATTTCAGTTTGAATATCGCGATACAGCCTGAAAAAATGGCTTTTAAAGTTCGAACCCAAGTTTTTCAATAGCGTCCGTAAAAATAATATTTTTTCTTAAAATGCAACTTTTCGCAGATTTTATGACTGCATTCGATTAACACAATTATTCTGGTCACGATTCCAAAATTTCAGTTTGAATATCGCCATACAGCCTGAAAAAATGGCTTTTAAACTTCGAACCCAAGTCTTTCAATAGCGTCCGTAAAAATAGTAATTTTTCTTAAAATGCAACTTTTCGCAGATTTTATGACTGCATTCGATTGAGACAATTATTCTGATCACGATTCCAAAATTTCAGTTTGAATATCGCCATACAGCCTGAAAAAATAGCTTTAAAAGTTCGAACCCAAGTCTTGCAATAGTGCCCGTAAAAATGATATTTTTTTTCCAAATGCATCTTTTTACAGATTTAATTACTGAATTCAAAGGAGACAATTAATCGTACCTTGATTCCGAAATTTTAGTAAAATGAAGGCCATACAGCCTGAAAAAATGGCTTTTAAAGTTCGAACCCAAGTCTTTCAATAGTGTCCGTAAAAATAATAAATTTTCTCAAAATGCAACTTTTCGCAGATTTTATGACTGCATTCGATTAAGACAATTGTTGTGATCACAATTTCAAAATTTCAGTCCGAATATCGTCATACAGCCTGAAAAAATGGCTTTTAAAGGTCGAACCCAAGTCTTTCAATAACGTCCGTAAAAATAGTAATTTTTCTTAAAATGCAACTTTTCGCAGATTTTATGACTGCATTCGATTAAGACAATTATTCTGTTCACGATTCCAAAATTTCAGTTTGAATATCGCCATACAGCCTGAAAAAATGGCATTTAAAGTTCGAACCCAAGTCATTCAATAGTGTCCGTAAAAATAATAAATTTTCTTAAAATGCAATTTTTCGCAGATTTTATGACTGCATTCGATTGAGACAATTATTCTGATCACGATTCCAAAATTTCAGTTTGAATATCGCCATACAGCCTGAAAAAATAGCTTTAAAAGTTCGAACCCAAGTCTTGCAATAGTGCCCGTAAAAATGATATTTTTTTTCCAAATGCATCTTTTTACAGATTTAATTACTGAATTCAAAGGAGACAATTAATCGTACCTTGATTCCGAAATTTTAGTAAAATGAAGGCCATACAGCCTGAAAAAATGGCTTTTAAAGTTCGAACCCAAGTCTTTCAATAGTGTGCGTAAAAATAATATTTTTTCTTAAAATGCAACTTTTCGCAGATTTTATTACTGCATTCGATTGAGACAATTTTTCTGATCACGATTCTAAAATTTCAGTTTGAATATCGCCATACAGCCTGAAAAAATGGCTTTTAAAGTTCGAACCCAAGTCTTTCAATAACGTCCGTAAAAATAGTAATTTTTCTTAAAATGCAACTTTTCGCAGATTTTATGACTGCATTCGATTAAGACAATTATTCTGGTCACGATTCCAAAATTTCAGTTTGAATATCGCCATACAGCCTGAAAAAATGGCTTTTAAATTTCGAACCCAAATCTTTCAATAGCGTCCGTAAAAATAGTAATTTTTCTTAAAATGCAACTTTTCACAGATTTTATGACTGCATTCGATTGAGACAATTATTCTGAACACGATTCCAAAATTTCAGTCCGAATATCGCTATACAGCCTGAAAAAATGGCTTTTAAAGTTCGAACCCAAGTCATTCAATAGTGTCCGTAAAAATAATATTTTTTCTTAAAATGCAACTTTTCGCAGATTTTATGACTGCATTCGATTGAGACAATTTTTCTGATCACGATTCTAAAATTTCAGTTTGAATATCGCCATACAGCCTGAAAAAATGGCTTTTAAAGTTCGAACCCAAGTCATTCAATAGTGTCCGTAAAAATAATATTTTTTCTTAAAATGCAATTTTTCGCAGATTTTATGACTGCATTCGATTGAGACAATTATTCTGATCACGATTCCAAAATTTCAGTTTGAATATCGCCATACAGCCTGAAAAAATAGCTTTAAAAGTTCGAACCCAAGTCTTGCAATAGTGCCCGTAAAAATGATATTTTTTTTCCAAATGCATCTTTTTACAGATTTAATTACTGAATTCAAAGGAGACAATTAATCGTACCTTGATTCCGAAATTTTAGTAAAATGAAGGCCATACAGCCTGAAAAAATGGCTTTTAAAGTTCGAACCCAAGTCTTTCAATAGTGTGCGTAAAAATAATAATTTTTCTAAAAATGCATTATTTTGCAGATTTTATGACTGCATTCTATATATACAATTTTTCTTATCTCGATTCCAAAATTTTAGTCGAATAAGCGCCATACAGCCTGAAAAATGGCCTCTAAAGTTCGAACCCAGATCCTTCAATAGTGCCCGTAAAAATTATAATCTTTCCTTAAATGCAACTTTTCGCAGATTTTATGACTGCATTCTATTAAGACAATTATTCTGATCACGATTCCAAAATTTCAGTTTGAATATCGCGATACAGCCTGAAAAAATGGCTTTTAAAGTTCAAACCCAAGTCTTTCAATAGCGTCCGTAAAAATAATATTTTTTCTTAAAATGCAACTTTTCGCAGATTTTATGACTGCATTCGATTAAGACAATTATTCTGGTCACGATTCCAAAATTTCAGTTTGAATATCGCCATACAGCCTGAAAAAATGGCTTTTAAAGTTCGAACCCAAGTATTTCAATAACGTCCGTAAAAATAGTAATTTTTCTTAAAATGCAACTTTTCGCAGATTTTATGACTGCATTCGATTAAGACAATTATTCTGGTCACGATTCCAAAATTTCAGTTTGAATATCGCCATACAGCCTGAAAAAATGGCTTTTAAATTTCGAACCCAAATCTTTCAATAGCGTCCGTAAAAATAGTAATTTTTCTTAAAATGCAACTTTTCGCAGATTTTATGACTGCATTCGATTGAGACAATTATCCTGATCACCATTCCAAAATTTCAGTTTGAATATCGCCATACAGCCTGAAAAAATGGCATTTAAAGTTCGAACCCAAGTCATTCAATAGTGTCCGTAAAAATAATAAATTTTCTTAAAATGCAACTTTTCGCAGATTTTATGACTGCATTCGATTGAGACAATTATTCTGAACACGATTCCAAAATTTCAGTTTGAATATCGCCATACAGCCTGAAAAAATAGCTTTAAAAGTTCGAACCCAAGTCATTCAATAGTGTCCGTAAAAATAATATTTTTTCTTAAAATGCAACTTTTCGCAGATTTTATGACTGCATTCGATTGAGACAATTTTTCTGATCACGATTCTAAAATTTCAGTTTGAATATCGCCATACAGCCTGAAAAAATGGCATTTAAAGTTCGAACCCAAGTCATTCAATAGCGTCCGTAAAAATAGTAATTTTTCTTAAAATGCAACTTTTCGCAGATTTTATGACTGCATTCGATTGAGACAATTATCCTGATCACCATTCCAAAATTTCAGTTTGAATATCGCCATACAGCCTGAAAAAATGGCTTTTAAATTTCGAACCCAAATCTTTCAATAGCGTCCGTAAAAATAGTAATTTTTCTTAAAATGCAACTTTTCGCAGATTTTATGACTGCATTCGATTGAGACAATTATCCTGATCACCATTCCAAAATTTCAGTTTGAATATCGCCATACAGCCTGAAAAAATGGCATTTAAAGTTCGAACCCAAGTCATTCAATAGTGTCCGTAAAAATAATAAATTTTCTTAAAATGCAACTTTTCGCAGATTTTATGACTGCATTCGATTGAGACAATTATTCTGAACACGATTCCAAAATTTCAGTTTGAATATCGCCATACAGCCTGAAAAAATAGCTTTAAAAGTTCGAACCCAAGTCTTTCAATAGCGTCCGTAAAAATAATATTTTTTCTTAAAATGCAACTTTTCGCAGATTTTATGACTGCATTCGATTAAGACAATTATTCTGGTCACGATTCCAAAATTTCAGTTTGAATATCGCCATACAGCCTGAAAAAATGGCTTTTAAAGTTCGAACCCAAGTATTTCAATAACGTCCGTAAAAATAGTAATTTTTCTTAAAATGCAACTTTTCGCAGATTTTATGACTGCATTCGATTAAGACAATTATTCTGGTCACGATTCCAAAATTTCAGTTTGAATATCGCCATACAGCCTGAAAAAATGGCTTTTAAATTTCGAACCCAAATCTTTCAATAGCGTCCGTAAAAATAGTAATTTTTCTTAAAATGCAACTTTTCGCAGATTTTATGACTGCATTCGATTGAGACAATTATCCTGATCACCATTCCAAAATTTCAGTTTGAATATCGCCATACAGCCTGAAAAAATGGCATTTAAAGTTCGAACCCAAGTCATTCAATAGTGTCCGTAAAAATAATAAATTTTCTTAAAATGCAACTTTTCGCAGATTTTATGACTGCATTCGATTGAGACAATTATTCTGAACACGATTCCAAAATTTCAGTTTGAATATCGCCATACAGCCTGAAAAAATAGCTTTAAAAGTTCGAACCCAAGTCATTCAATAGTGTCCGTAAAAATAATATTTTTTCTTAAAATGCAACTTTTCGCAGATTTTATGACTGCATTCGATTGAGACAATTTTTCTGATCACGATTCTAAAATTTCAGTTTGAATATCGCCATACAGCCTGAAAAAATGGCATTTAAAGTTCGAACCCAAGTCATTCAATAGCGTCCGTAAAAATAGTAATTTTTCTTAAAATGCAACTTTTCGCAGATTTTATGACTGCATTCGATTGAGACAATTATCCTGATCACCATTCCAAAATTTCAGTTTGAATATCGCCATACAGCCTGAAAAAATGGCATTTAAAGTTCGAACCCAAGTCATTCAATAGTGTCCGTAAAAATAATAAATTTTCTTAAAATGCAACTTTTCGCAGATTTTATGACTGCATTCGATTGAGACAATTATTCTGAACACGATTCCAAAATTTCAGTTTGAATATCGCCATACAGCCTGAAAAAATAGCTTTAAAAGTTCGAACCCAAGTCATTCAATAGTGTCCGTAAAAATAATATTTTTTCTTAAAATGCAACTTTTCGCAGATTTTATGACTGCATTCGATTGAGACAATTTTTCTGATCACGATTCTAAAATTTCAGTTTGAATATCGCCATACAGCCTGAAAAAATGGCATTTAAAGTTCGAACCCAAGTCATTCAATAGTGTCCGTAAAAATAATAAATTTTCTTAAAATGCAACTTTTCGCAGATTTTATGACTGCATTCGATTGAGACAATTATTCTGATCACGATTCCAAAATTTCAGATTGAATATCGCCATACAGCCTGAAAAAATAGCTTTAAAAGTTCGAACCCAAGTCTTGCAATAGTGCCCGTAAAAATGATATTTTTTTTCCAAATGCATCTTTTTACAGATTTAATTACTGAATTCAAAGGAGACAATTATTCGTACCTTGATTCCGAAATTTTAGTAAAATGAAGGCCATACAGCCTGAAAAAATGGCTTTTAAAGTTCGAACCCAAGTCTTTCAATAGTGTGCGTAAAAATAATAATTTTTCTAAAAATGCATTATTTTGCAGATTTTACGACTGCATTCTATATATACAATTTTTCTTATCTCGATTCCAAAATTTTAGTCGAATAAGCGCCATACAGCCTGAAAAATGGCCTCTAAAGTTCGAACCCAGATCCTTCAATAGTGCCCGTAAAAATTATAATCTTTCCTTAAATGCAACTTTTCGCAGATTTTATGACTGCATTCTATTAAGACAATTATTCTGATCACGATTCCAAAATTTCAGTTTGAATATCGCGATACAGCCTGAAAAAATGGCTTTTAAAGTTCAAACCCAAGTCTTTCAATAGCGTCCGTAAAAATAATATTTTTTCTTAAAATGCAACTTTTCGCAGATTTTATGACTGCATTCGATTAAGACAATTATTCTGGTCACGATTCCAAAATTTCAGTTTGAATATCGCCATACAGCCTGAAAAAATGGCTTTTAAAGTTCGAACCCAAGTCTTTCAATAACGTCCGTAAAAATAGTAATTTTTCTTAAAATGCAACTTTTCGCAGATTTTATGACTGCATTCGATTAAGACAATTATTCTGGTCACGATTCCAAAATTTCAGTTTGAATATCGCCATACAGCCTGAAAAAATGGCTTTTAAATTTCGAACCCAAATCTTTCAATAGCGTCCGTAAAAATAGTATTTTTTCTTAAAATGCAACTTTTCGCAGATTTTATGACTGCATTCGATTGAGACAATAATCCTGATCACCATTCCAAAATTTCAGTTTGAATATCGCCATACAGCCTGAAAAAATGGCATTTAAAGTTCGAACCCAAGTCATTCAATAGTGTCCGTAAAAATAATATTTTTTCTTAAAATGCAACTTTTCGCAGATTTTATGACTGCATTCGATTGAGACAATTTTTCTGATCACAATTTCAAAATTTCAATCCGAATATCGCCATACAGCCTGAAAAAATGGCTTTTAAAGTTCGAAACCAAGTCTTTCAATAGTGTGCGTAAAAATAATAATTTTTCTAAAAATGCATTATTTTGCAGATTTTATGACTGCATTCTATATATACAATTATTCTTATCTCGATTCCAAAATTTTAGTCGAATAAGCGCCATACAGCCTGAAAAAATGGCTTTTAAAGTTCGAACCCAGGTCTTTCAATAGTGTCCGTAAAAATAATAAATTTTCTCAAAATGCAACTTTTCCAGATTTTACGACTGCATTAGATTGAGACAATTATTCTGATCACGATTCCAATATTTCAGTTTGAATATCGCCATACAGCCTGAAAAAATGGCTTTAAAGTTCGAACCCAAGTCTTTCAATAGTGTCCGTAAAAATAATAAATTTTCTCAAAATGCAACTTTTCCAGATTTTATGACTACATTAGATTGAGACAATTATTCTGATCACGATTCCAAAATTTCAGTTTGAATATCGCCATACAGCCTGAAAAAATAGCTTTAAAAGTTCGAACCCAAGTCTTGCAATAGTGCCCGTAAAAATGATATTTTTTTTCCAAATGCATCTTTTTACAGATTTAATTACTGAATTCAAAGGAGACAATTAATCGTACCTTGATTCCGAAATTTTAGTAAAATGAAGGCCATACAGCCTGAAAAAATGGCTTTTAAAGTTCGAACCCAAGTCTTTCAATAGTGTGCGTAAAAATAATATTTTTTCTTAAAATGCAACTTTTCGCAGATTTTATTACTGCATTCGATTGAGACAATTTTTCTGATCACGATTCTAAAATTTCAGTTTGAATATTCCCATACAGCCTGAAAAAATGGCTTTTAAAGTTCGAACCCAAGTCTTTCAATAACGTCCGTAAAAATAGTAATTTTTCTTAAAATGCAACTTTTCGCAGATTTTATGACTGCATTCGATTAAGACAATTATTCTGGTCACGATTCCAAAATTTCAGTTTGAATATCGCCATACAGCCTGAAAAAATGGCTTTTAAATTTCGAACCCAAATCTTTCAATAGCGTCCGTAAAAATAGTAATTTTTCTTAAAATGCAACTTTTCGCAGATTTTATGACTGCATTCGATTGAGACAATTATTCTGAACACGATTCCAAAATTTCAGTCCGAATATCGCCATACAGCCTGAAAAAATGGCTTTTAAAGTTCGAACCCAAGTCATTCAATAGTGTCCGTAAAAATAATATTTTTTCTTAAAATGCAACTTTTCGCAGATTTTATGACTGCATTCGATTGAGACAATTTTTCTGATCACGATTCTAAAATTTCAGTTTGAATATCGCCATACAGCCTGAAAAAATGGCTTTTAAAGTTCGAACCCAAGTCATTCAATAGTGTCCGTAAAAATAATATTTTTTCTTAAAATGCAATTTTTCGCAGATTTTATGACTGCATTCGATTGAGACAATTATTCTGATCACGATTCCAAAATTTCAGTTTGAATATCGCCATACAGCCTGAAAAAATAGCTTTAAAAGTTCGAACCCAAGTCTTGCAATAGTGCCCGTAAAAATGATATTTTTTTTCCAAATGCATCTTTTTACAGATTTAATTACTGAATTCAAAGGAGACAATTAATCGTACCTTGATTCCGAAATTTTAGTAAAATGAAGGCCATACAGCCTGAAAAAATGGCTTTTAAAGTTCGAACCCAAGTCTTTCAATAGTGTGCGTAAAAATAATAATTTTTCTAAAAATGCATTATTTTGCAGATTTTATGACTGCATTCTATATATACAATTTTTCTTATCTCGATTCCAAAATTTTAGTCGAATAAGCGCCATACAGCCTGAAAAATGGCCTCTAAAGTTCGAACCCAGATCCTTCAATAGTGCCCGTAAAAATTATAATCTTTCCTTAAATGCAACTTTTCGCAGATTTTATGACTGCATTCTATTAAGACAATTATTCTGATCACGATTCCAAAATTTCAGTTTGAATATCGCGATACAGCCTGAAAAAATGGCTTTTAAAGTTCAAACCCAAGTCTTTCAATAGCGTCCGTAAAAATAATATTTTTTCTTAAAATGCAACTTTTCGCAGATTTTATGACTGCATTCGATTAAGACAATTATTCTGGTCACGATTCCAAAATTTCAGTTTGAATATCGCCATACAGCCTGAAAAAATGGCTTTTAAAGTTCGAACCCAAGTATTTCAATAACGTCCGTAAAAATAGTAATTTTTCTTAAAATGCAACTTTTCGCAGATTTTATGACTGCATTCGATTAAGACAATTATTCTGGTCACGATTCCAAAATTTCAGTTTGAATATCGCCATACAGCCTGAAAAAATGGCTTTTAAATTTCGAACCCAAATCTTTCAATAGCGTCCGTAAAAATAGTAATTTTTCTTAAAATGCAACTTTTCGCAGATTTTATGACTGCATTCGATTGAGACAATTATCCTGATCACCATTCCAAAATTTCAGTTTGAATATCGCCATACAGCCTGAAAAAATGGCATTTAAAGTTCGAACCCAAGTCATTCAATAGTGTCCGTAAAAATAATAAATTTTCTTAAAATGCAACTTTTCGCAGATTTTATGACTGCATTCGATTGAGACAATTATTCTGAACACGATTCCAAAATTTCAGTTTGAATATCGCCATACAGCCTGAAAAAATAGCTTTAAAAGTTCGAACCCAAGTCATTCAATAGTGTCCGTAAAAATAATATTTTTTCTTAAAATGCAACTTTTCGCAGATTTTATGACTGCATTCGATTGAGACAATTTTTCTGATCACGATTCTAAAATTTCAGTTTGAATATCGCCATACAGCCTGAAAAAATGGCATTTAAAGTTCGAACCCAAGTCATTCAATAGTGTCCGTAAAAATAATAAATTTTCTTAAAATGCAACTTTTCGCAGATTTTATGACTGCATTCGATTGAGACAATTATTCTGATCACGATTCCAAAATTTCAGATTGAATATCGCCATACAGCCTGAAAAAATAGCTTTAAAAGTTCGAACCCAAGTCTTGCAATAGTGCCCGTAAAAATGATATTTTTTTTCCAAATGCATCTTTTTACAGATTTAATTACTGAATTCAAAGGAGACAATTAATCGTACCTTGATTCCGAAATTTTAGTAAAATGAAGGCCATACAGCCTGAAAAAATGGCTTTTAAAGTTCGAACCCAAGTCTTTCAATAGTGTGCGTAAAAATAATAATTTTTCTAAAAATGCATTATTTTGCAGATTTTATGACTGCATTCTATATATACAATTTTTCTTATCTCGATTCCAAAATTTTAGTCGAATAAGCGCCATACAGCCTGAACAATGGCCTCTAAAGTTCGAACCCAGATCCTTCAATAGTGCCCGTAAAAATTATAATCTTTCCTTAAATGCAACTTTTCGCAGATTTTATGACTGCATTCTATTAAGACAATTATTCTGATCACGATTCCAAAATTTCAGTTTGAATATCGCGATACAGCCTGAAAAAATGGCTTTTAAAGTTCAAACCCAAGTCTTTCAATAGCGTCCGTAAAAATAATATTTTTTCTTAAAATGCAACTTTTCGCAGATTTTATGACTGCATTCGATTAAGACAATTATTCTGGTCACGATTCCAAAATTTCAGTTTGAATATCGCCATACAGCCTGAAAAAATGGCTTTTAAAGTTCGAACCCAAGTCCTTCAATAACGTCCGTAAAAATAGTAATTTTTCTTAAAATGCAACTTTTCGCAGATTTTATGACTGCATTCGATTAAGACAATTATTCTGGTCACGATTCCAAAATTTCAGTTTGAATATCGCCATACAGCCTGAAAAAATGGCTTTTAAATTTCGAACCCAAATCTTTCAATAGCGTCCGTAAAAATAGTATTTTTTCTTAAAATGCAACTTTTCGCAGATTTTATGACTGCATTCGATTGAGACAATAATCCTGATCACCATTCCAAAATTTCAGTTTGAATATCGCCATACAGCCTGAAAAAATGGCATTTAAAGTTCGAACCCAAGTCATTCAATAGTGTCCGTAAAAATAATATTTTTTCTTAAAATGCAACTTTTCGCAGATTTTATGACTGCATTCGATTGAGACAATTTTTCTGATCACAATTTCAAAATTTCAATCCGAATATCGCCATACAGCCTGAAAAAATGGCTTTTAAAGTTCGAAACCAAGTCTTTCAATAGTGTGCGTAAAAATAATAATTTTTCTAAAAATGCATTATTTTGCAGATTTTATGACTGCATTCTATATATACAATTATTCTTATCTCGATTCCAAAATTTTAGTCGAATAAGCGCCATACAGCCTGAAAAAATGGCTTTTAAAGTTCGAACCCAGGTCTTTCAATAGTGTCCGTAAAAATAATAAATTTTCTCAAAATGCAACTTTTCCAGATTTTACGACTGCATTAGATTGAGACAATTATTCTGATCACGATTCCAATATTTCAGTTTGAATATCGCCATACAGCCTGAAAAAATGGCTTTAAAGTTCGAACCCAAGTCTTTCAATACTGTCCGTAAAAATAATAAATTTTCTCAAAATGCAACTTTTCCAGATTTTATGACTACATTAGATTGAGACAATTATTCTGATCACGATTCCAAAATTTCAGTTTGAATATCGCCATACAGCCTGAAAAAATGGCTTTTAAAGTTCGAACCCAAGTCTTTCAATAGCGTCCGTAAAAATAATATTTTTTCTTAAAATGCAACTTTTCGCAGATTTTATGACTGCATTCGATTAAGACAATTATTCTGATCACGATTCCAAAATTTCTGTTTGAATATCGCCATACAGCCTGAAAAAATGGCTTTTAAAGTTCGAACCCAAGTCTTTCAATAGCGTCCGTAAAAATAATATTTTTTCTTAAAATGCAACTTTTCGCAGATTTTATGACTGCATTCGATTAAGACAATTATTCTGATCACGATTCCAAAATTTCAGTTTGAATATCGCCATACAGCCTGAAAAAATGGCTTTTAAAGTTCGAACCCAAGTCATTCAATAGTGTCCGTAAAAATAATATTTTTTCTTAAAATGCAACTTTTCGCAGATTTTATGACTGCATTCGATTAAGACAATTATTCTGATCACGATTCCAATATTTCAGTATGAATATCGCCATAGAGCCTGAAAATACGGCTTTTAAAGTTCGAACCCAAGTCATTCAATAGTGTCCGTAAAAATAATAATTTTTATTAAAATGCATTATTTTGCAGATTTTATGACTGCATTCTATATATACAATTATTCTTATCTCGATTCCAAAATTTTAGTCGAATAAGCGCCATACAGCCTGAAAAATGGCCACTAAAGTTCGAACCCAGATCTTTCAATAGTGCCCGTAAAAATTATAATCTTTCGTTACATGCAACTTTTCGCAGATTTTATGACTGCATTCGATTAAGACAATTATTCTGATCACGATTCCAAAATTTCAGTTTGAATATCGCCATACAGCCTGAAAAAATAGCTTTAAAAGTTCGAACCCAAGTCTTGCAATAGTGCCGTAAAAATGATTTTTTTTTTCAAAATGCAACTTTTTACAGATTTAATTACTGAATTCAAAGGAGACAATTAATCGTAACTTGATTCCGAAATTTTAGTAAAATGAAGGCCATACAACCTGAAAAAATGGCTTTTAAAGTTCGAACCCAAGTCTTTCAATAGTGTCCGAAAAAATAATAAATTTTCTCAAAATGCAACTTTTCGCAGATTTTATAACTGCATTCGATTAAGACAATTATTCTGATCACGATTCCAAAATTTCAGTCCGAATATCGCCATACAGCCTGAAAAAATGGCTTTTAAAGTTCGAACCCAAGTCATTCAATAGTGTCCGTAAAAATAATAATTTTTCTTAAAATGCAACTTTTCGCAGATTTTATGACTGCATTCGATTGAGACAATTATTCTGATCACGATTCCAAAATTTCAGTCCGAATATCGCCATACAGCCTGAAAAAATGGCTTTTAAAGTTCGAACCCAAGTCATTCAATAGTGTCCGTAAAAATAATAATTTTTCTTAAAATGCAACTTTTCGCAGATTTTATAACTGCATTCGATTAAGACACTTATTCTGATCACGATTCCAAAATTTCAGTCCGAATATCGCCATACAGCCTGAAAAAATGGCTTTTAAAGTTCGAACCCAAGTCATTCAATAGTGTCCGTAAAAATAATTATTTTTCATAAAATGCAACTTTTTGCAGATTTTATAACTGCATTCGATTAACAAAATTATTCTGATCACGATTCCAAAATTTCAGTCCGAATATTGCCATACAGCCGGAAAAAATGGCTTTTAAATATCGAACCCAAGTTTTTCAATAGTGTCCGAAAAAATAATAAATTTTCTCAAAATGCAACTTTTCGCAGATTTTATAACTGCATTCGATTAAGACAATTATTCTGATCACGATTCCAAAATTTCAGTCCGAATATCGCCATACAGCCTGAAAAAATGGCTTTTAAAGTTCGAACCCAAGTCATTCAATAGTGTCCGTAAAAATAAATTTTTTCTTAAAATGCAACTTTTCGCAGATTTATTGGATGCATTCAATTGAGACAATTATTCTGATCACGATTCCAAAATTTCAGTACGAATATTGTCATATAGCCTGAAAAAATGGCTTTGAAAGTTCGAACCCAAGTCTTTCAATAGTGGCCTTAAAAATAATAAATTTTCTCAAAATGCAACTTTTCGCAGATTTTATGAGTGCATTCGATTGAGACAATTATTCTGATCACGATTCCAAAATTTCAGTTTGAATATCGCCATACAGCCTGAAAAAATGGCTTTTAAAGTTCGAACCCAAGTCATTCAATAGTGTCAGTAAAAATGATTATTTTTCATAAAATGCAACTTTTTGCAGATTTTATAACTGCATTCGATTAAGACAATTATTCTGATCACGATTCCAAAATTTCAGTCCGAATATCGCCATACAGCCGGAAAAAATGGCTTTTAAATATCGAACCCAAGTTTTTCAATAGTGTCCGAAAAAATAATAAATTTTCTCAAAATGCAACTTTTCGCAGATTTTATAACTGCATTCGATTAAGACAATTATTCTGATCACGATTCCAAAATTTCAGTCCGAATATCGCCATACAGCCTGAAAAAATGGCTTTTAAAGTTCGAACCCAAGTCATTCAATAGTGTCCGTAAAAATAATTTTTTTCTTAAAATGCAACTTTTCGCAGATTTATTGGATGCATTCAATTGAGACAATTATTCTGATCACGATTCCAAAATTTCAGTACGAATATTTTCATATAGCCTGAAAAAATGGCTTTGAAAAATCGAACCCAAGTCTTTCAATAGTGTCCGTAAAAATAATAATTTTTCTTAAAATGCAACTTTTCGCAGATTTTATGACTGCATTCGATTGAGACAATTATTCTGATCACGATTCCAAAATTTCAGTCCGAATATCGCCATACAGCCTGAAAAAATGGCTTTTAAAGTTCGAACCCAAGTCATTCAATAGTGTCCGTAAAAATAATAATTTTTCTTAAAATGCAACTTTTCGCAGATTTTATAACTGCATTCGATTAAGACACTTATTCTGATCACGATTCCAAAATTTCAGTCCGAATATCGCCATACAGCCTGAAAAAATGGCTTTTAAAGTTCGAACCCAAGTCATTCAATAGTGTCCGTAAAAATAATTATTTTTCATAAAATGCAACTTTTTGCAGATTTTATAACTGCATTCGATTAACAAAATTATTCTGATCACGATTCCAAAATTTCAGTCCGAATATTGCCATACAGCCGGAAAAAATGGCTTTTAAATATCGAACCCAAGTTTTTCAATAGTGTCCGAAAAAATAATAAATTTTCTCAAAATGCAACTTTTCGCAGATTTTATAACTGCATTCGATTAAGACAATTATTCTGATCACGATTCCAAAATTTCAGTCCGAATATCGCCACACAGCCTGAAAAAATGGCTTTTAAAGTTCGAACCCAAGTCATTCAATAGTGTCCGTAAAAATAATTTTTTTCTTAAAATGCAACTTTTCGCAGATTTATTGGATGCATTCAATTGAGACAATTATTCTGATCACGATTCCAAAATTTCAGTACGAATATTGTCATATAGCCTGAAAAAATGGCTTTGAAAGTTCGAACCCAAGTCTTTCAATAGTGGCCTTAAAAATAATAAATTTTCTCAAAATGCAACTTTTCGCAGATTTTATGAGTGCATTCGATTGAGACAATTATTCTGATCACGATTCCAAAATTTCAGTTTGAATATCGCCATACAGCCTGAAAAAATGGCTTTTAAAGTTCGAACCCAAGTCATTCAATAGTGTCAGTAAAAATGATTATTTTTCATAAAATGCAACTTTTTGCAGATTTTATAACTGCATTCGATTAAGACAATTATTCTGATCACGATTCCAAAATTTCAGTCCGAATATCGCCATACAGCCGGAAAAAATGGCTTTTAAATATCGAACCCAAGTTTTTCAATAGTGTCCGAAAAAATAATAAATTTTCTCAAAATGCAACTTTTCGCAGATTTTATAACTGCATTCGATTAAGACAATTATTCTGATCACGATTCCAAAATTTCAGTCCGAATATCGCCATACAGCCTGAAAAAATGGCTTTTAAAGTTCGAACCCAAGTCATTCAATAGTGTCCGTAAAAATAATTTTTTTCTTAAAATGCAACTTTTCGCAGATTTATTGGATGCATTCAATTGAGACAATTATTCTGATCACGATTCCAAAATTTCAGTACGAATATTTTCATATAGCCTGAAAAAATGGCTTTGAAAAATCGAACCCAAGTCTTTCAATAGTGTCCTTAAAAATAATAAATTTTCTCAAAATGCAACTTTTCGCAGATTTTATGACTGCATTAGATTGAGACAATCATTCTGATCACGATTCCAAAATTTCAGTCCGAATATCGCCATACAGCCTGAAAAAATGGCTTTTAAAGTTCGAACCCAAGTCTTTCAATAGCGTCCGTAAAAATAATATTTTTTCTTAAAATGCAACTTTTCGCAGATTTTATGACTGCATTCGATTAAGACAATTATTCTGATCACGATTCCAAAATTTCTGTTTGAATATCGCCATACAGCCTGAAAAAATGGCTTTTAAAGTTCGAACCCAAGTCTTTCAATAGCGTCCGTAAAAATAATATTTTTTCTTAAAATGCAACTTTTCGCAGATTTTATGACTGCATTCGATTAAGACAATTATTCTGATCACGATTCCAAAATTTCTGTTTGAATATCGCCATACAGCCTGAAAAAATGGCTTTTAAAGTTCGAACCCAAGTCATTCAATAGTGTCCGTAAAAATAATTATTTTTCATAAAATGCAACTTTTTGCAGATTTTATAACTGCATTCGATTAACAAAATTATTCTGATCACGATTCCAAAATTTCAGTCCGAATATTGCCATACAGCCTGAAAAAATGGCATTTAAAGTTCGAACCCAAGTCATTCAATAGTGTCCGTAAAAATAATATTTTTTCTTAAAATGCAACTTTTCGCAGATTTTATGACTGCATTCGATTGAGACAATTTTTCTGATCACAATTTCAAAATTTCAATCCGAATATCGCCATACAGCCTGAAAAAATGGCTTTTAAAGTTCGAAACCAAGTCTTTCAATAGTGTGCGTAAAAATAATAATTTTTCTAAAAATGCATTATTTTGCAGATTTTATGACTGCATTCTATATATACAATTATTCTTATCTCGATTCCAAAATTTTAGTCGAATAAGCGCCATACAGCCTGAAAAAATGGCTTTTAAAGTTCGAACCCAGGTCTTTCAATAGTGTCCGTAAAAATAATAAATTTTCTCAAAATGCAACTTTTCCAGATTTTACGACTGCATTAGATTGAGACAATTATTCTGATCACGATTCCAATATTTCAGTTTGAATATCGCCATACAGCCTGAAAAAATGGCTTTAAAGTTCGAACCCAAGTCTTTCAATACTGTCCGTAAAAATAATAAATTTTCTCAAAATGCAACTTTTCCAGATTTTATGACTACATTAGATTGAGACAATTATTCTGATCACGATTCCAAAATTTCAGTTTGAATATCGCCATACAGCCTGAAAAAATGGCTTTTAAAGTTCGAACCCAAGTCTTTCAATAGCGTCCGTAAAAATAATATTTTTTCTTAAAATGCAACTTTTCGCAGATTTTATGACTGCATTCGATTAAGACAATTATTCTGATCACGATTCCAAAATTTCTGTTTGAATATCGCCATACAGCCTGAAAAAATGGCTTTTAAAGTTCGAACCCAAGTCTTTCAATAGCGTCCGTAAAAATAATATTTTTTCTTAAAATGCAACTTTTCGCAGATTTTATGACTGCATTCGATTAAGACAATTATTCTGATCACGATTCCAAAATTTCAGTTTGAATATCGCCATACAGCCTGAAAAAATGGCTTTTAAAGTTCGAACCCAAGTCATTCAATAGTGTCCGTAAAAATAATATTTTTTCTTAAAATGCAACTTTTCGCAGATTTTATGACTGCATTCGATTAAGACAATTATTCTGATCACGATTCCAATATTTCAGTATGAATATCGCCATAGAGCCTGAAAATACGGCTTTTAAAGTTCGAACCCAAGTCATTCAATAGTGTCCGTAAAAATAATAATTTTTATTAAAATGCATTATTTTGCAGATTTTATGACTGCATTCTATATATACAATTATTCTTATCTCGATTCCAAAATTTTAGTCGAATAAGCGCCATACAGCCTGAAAAATGGCCACTAAAGTTCGAACCCAGATCTTTCAATAGTGCCCGTAAAAATTATAATCTTTCGTTACATGCAACTTTTCGCAGATTTTATGACTGCATTCGATTAAGACAATTATTCTGATCACGATTCCAAAATTTCAGTTTGAATATCGCCATACAGCCTGAAAAAATAGCTTTAAAAGTTCGAACCCAAGTCTTGCAATAGTGCCGTAAAAATGATTTTTTTTTTCAAAATGCAACTTTTTACAGATTTAATTACTGAATTCAAAGGAGACAATTAATCGTAACTTGATTCCGAAATTTTAGTAAAATGAAGGCCATACAACCTGAAAAAATGGCTTTTAAAGTTCGAACCCAAGTCTTTCAATAGTGTCCGAAAAAATAATAAATTTTCTCAAAATGCAACTTTTCGCAGATTTTATAACTGCATTCGATTAAGACAATTATTCTGATCACGATTCCAAAATTTCAGTCCGAATATCGCCATACAGCCTGAAAAAATGGCTTTTAAAGTTCGAACCCAAGTCATTCAATAGTGTCCGTAAAAATAATAATTTTTCTTAAAATGCAACTTTTCGCAGATTTTATGACTGCATTCGATTGAGACAATTATTCTGATCACGATTCCAAAATTTCAGTCCGAATATCGCCATACAGCCTGAAAAAATGGCTTTTAAAGTTCGAACCCAAGTCATTCAATAGTGTCCGTAAAAATAATAATTTTTCTTAAAATGCAACTTTTCGCAGATTTTATAACTGCATTCGATTAAGACACTTATTCTGATCACGATTCCAAAATTTCAGTCCGAATATCGCCATACAGCCTGAAAAAATGGCTTTTAAAGTTCGAACCCAAGTCATTCAATAGTGTCCGTAAAAATAATTATTTTTCATAAAATGCAACTTTTTGCAGATTTTATAACTGCATTCGATTAACAAAATTATTCTGATCACGATTCCAAAATTTCAGTCCGAATATTGCCATACAGCCGGAAAAAATGGCTTTTAAATATCGAACCCAAGTTTTTCAATAGTGTCCGAAAAAATAATAAATTTTCTCAAAATGCAACTTTTCGCAGATTTTATAACTGCATTCGATTAAGACAATTATTCTGATCACGATTCCAAAATTTCAGTCCGAATATCGCCATACAGCCTGAAAAAATGGCTTTTAAAGTTCGAACCCAAGTCATTCAATAGTGTCCGTAAAAATAAATTTTTTCTTAAAATGCAACTTTTCGCAGATTTATTGGATGCATTCAATTGAGACAATTATTCTGATCACGATTCCAAAATTTCAGTACGAATATTGTCATATAGCCTGAAAAAATGGCTTTGAAAGTTCGAACCCAAGTCTTTCAATAGTGGCCTTAAAAATAATAAATTTTCTCAAAATGCAACTTTTCGCAGATTTTATGAGTGCATTCGATTGAGACAATTATTCTGATCACGATTCCAAAATTTCAGTTTGAATATCGCCATACAGCCTGAAAAAATGGCTTTTAAAGTTCGAACCCAAGTCATTCAATAGTGTCAGTAAAAATGATTATTTTTCATAAAATGCAACTTTTTGCAGATTTTATAACTGCATTCGATTAAGACAATTATTCTGATCACGATTCCAAAATTTCAGTCCGAATATCGCCATACAGCCGGAAAAAATGGCTTTTAAATATCGAACCCAAGTTTTTCAATAGTGTCCGAAAAAATAATAAATTTTCTCAAAATGCAACTTTTCGCAGATTTTATAACTGCATTCGATTAAGACAATTATTCTGATCACGATTCCAAAATTTCAGTCCGAATATCGCCATACAGCCTGAAAAAATGGCTTTTAAAGTTCGAACCCAAGTCATTCAATAGTGTCCGTAAAAATAATTTTTTTCTTAAAATGCAACTTTTCGCAGATTTATTGGATGCATTCAATTGAGACAATTATTCTGATCACGATTCCAAAATTTCAGTACGAATATTTTCATATAGCCTGAAAAAATGGCTTTGAAAAATCGAACCCAAGTCTTTCAATAGTGTCCGTAAAAATAATAATTTTTCTTAAAATGCAACTTTTCGCAGATTTTATGACTGCATTCGATTGAGACAATTATTCTGATCACGATTCCAAAATTTCAGTCCGAATATCGCCATACAGCCTGAAAAAATGGCTTTTAAAGTTCGAACCCAAGTCATTCAATAGTGTCCGTAAAAATAATAATTTTTCTTAAAATGCAACTTTTCGCAGATTTTATAACTGCATTCGATTAAGACACTTTATTCTGATCACGATTCCAAAATTTCAGTCCGAATATCGCCATACAGCCTGAAAAAATGGCTTTTAAAGTTCGAACCCAAGTCATTCAATAGTGTCCGTAAAAATAATTATTTTTCATAAAATGCAACTTTTTGCAGATTTTATAACTGCATTCGATTAACAAAATTATTCTGATCACGATTCCAAAATTTCAGTCCGAATATTGCCATACAGCCGGAAAAAATGGCTTTTAAATATCGAACCCAAGTTTTTCAATAGTGTCCGAAAAAATAATAAATTTTCTCAAAATGCAACTTTTCGCAGATTTTATAACTGCATTCGATTAAGACAATTATTCTGATCACGATTCCAAAATTTCAGTCCGAATATCGCCACACAGCCTGAAAAAATGGCTTTTAAAGTTCGAACCCAAGTCATTCAATAGTGTCCGTAAAAATAATTTTTTTCTTAAAATGCAACTTTTCGCAGATTTATTGGATGCATTCAATTGAGACAATTATTCTGATCACGATTCCAAAATTTCAGTACGAATATTGTCATATAGCCTGAAAAAATGGCTTTGAAAGTTCGAACCCAAGTCTTTCAATAGTGGCCTTAAAAATAATAAATTTTCTCAAAATGCAACTTTTCGCAGATTTTATGAGTGCATTCGATTGAGACAATTATTCTGATCACGATTCCAAAATTTCAGTTTGAATATCGCCATACAGCCTGAAAAAATGGCTTTTAAAGTTCGAACCCAAGTCATTCAATAGTGTCAGTAAAAATGATTATTTTTCATAAAATGCAACTTTTTGCAGATTTTATAACTGCATTCGATTAAGACAATTATTCTGATCACGATTCCAAAATTTCAGTCCGAATATCGCCATACAGCCGGAAAAAATGGCTTTTAAATATCGAACCCAAGTTTTTCAATAGTGTCCGAAAAAATAATAAATTTTCTCAAAATGCAACTTTTCGCAGATTTTATAACTGCATTCGATTAAGACAATTATTCTGATCACGATTCCAAAATTTCAGTCCGAATATCGCCATACAGCCTGAAAAAATGGCTTTTAAAGTTCGAACCCAAGTCATTCAATAGTGTCCGTAAAAATAATTTTTTTCTTAAAATGCAACTTTTCGCAGATTTATTGGATGCATTCAATTGAGACAATTATTCTGATCACGATTCCAAAATTTCAGTACGAATATTTTCATATAGCCTGAAAAAATGGCTTTGAAAAATCGAACCCAAGTCTTTCAATAGTGTCCTTAAAAATAATAAATTTTCTCAAAATGCAACTTTTCGCAGATTTTATGACTGCATTAGATTGAGACAATCATTCTGATCACGATTCCAAAATTTCAGTCCGAATATCGCCATACAGCCTGAAAAAATGGCTTTTAAAGTTCGAACCCAAGTCTTTCAATAGCGTCCGTAAAAATAATATTTTTTCTTAAAATGCAACTTTTCGCAGATTTTATGACTGCATTCGATTAAGACAATTATTCTGATCACGATTCCAAAATTTCTGTTTGAATATCGCCATACAGCCTGAAAAAATGGCTTTTAAAGTTCGAACCCAAGTCTTTCAATAGCGTCCGTAAAAATAATATTTTTTCTTAAAATGCAACTTTTCGCAGATTTTATGACTGCATTCGATTAAGACAATTATTCTGATCACGATTCCAAAATTTCTGTTTGAATATCGCCATACAGCCTGAAAAAATGGCTTTTAAAGTTCGAACCCAAGTCATTCAATAGTGTCCGTAAAAATAATTATTTTTCATAAAATGCAACTTTTTGCAGATTTTATAACTGCATTCGATTAACAAAATTATTCTGATCACGATTCCAAAATTTCAGTCCGAATATTGCCATACAGCCGGAAAAAATGGCTTTTAAATATCGAACCCAAGTTTTTCAATAGTGTTCGAAAAAATAATAAATTTTCTCAAAATGCAACTTTTCGCAGATTTTATAACTGCATTCGATTAAGACAATTATTCTGATCACGATTCCAAAATTTCAGTCATGCATTCGATTAAGACAATTATTCTGATCACGATTCCAAAATTTCTGTTTGAATATCGCCATACAGCCTGAAAAAATGGCTTTTAAAGTTCGAACCCAAGTCTTTCAATAGCGTCCGTAAAAATAATAATTTTTCTTAAAATGCAACTTTTCGCAGATTTTATGACTGCATTCGATTGAGACACTTATTCTGATCACGATTCCAAAATTTCAGTCCGAATATCGCCATACAGCCTGAAAAAATGGCTTTTAAAGTTCGAACCCAAGTCTTTCAATAGTGTGCTTAAAAATAATATTTTTTCTAAAAATGCATTATTTTGCAGATTTTATGACTGCATTCTATATATACAATTATTCTTATCTCGATTCCAAAATTTTAGACGAATAAGCGCCATACAGCCTGAAAAATGGCCTCTAAAGTTCGAACCCAGATCCTTCAATAGTGCCCGTAAAAATTATAATCTTTCCTTAAATGCAACTTTTCGCAGATTTTATGACTGCATTCGATTGAGACAATTATTCTGATCACGATTCCAAAATTTCAGTTTGAATATCGCCATACAGCCTGAAAAAATGGCTTTTAAAGTTCGAACCCAAGTCATTCAATAGTGTCCGTAAAAATAATTATTTTTCATAAAATGCAACTTTTTGCAGATTTTATAACTGCATTCGATTAACACAATTATTCTGATCACGATTCCAAAATTTCAGTCCGAATATTGCCATACAGCCGGAAAAAATGGCTTTTAAATATCGAACCCAAGTTTTTCAATAGTGTCCGAAAAAATAATAAATTTTTTCAAAATGCAACTTTTCGCAGATTTTATAACTGCATTCGATTAAGACAATTATTCTGATCACGATTCCAAAATTTCAGTCCGAATATCGCCATACAGCCTGAAAAAATGGCTTTTAAAGTTCGAACCCAAGTCATTCAATAGTGTCCGTAAAAATAAATTTTTTCTTAAAATGCAACTTTTCGCAGATTTATTGGATGCATTCAATTGAGACAATTATTCTGATCACGATTCCAAAATTTCAGTACGAATATTGTCATATAGCCTGAAAAAATGGCTTTGAAAGTTCGAACCCAAGTCTTTCAATAGTGTCCTTAAAAATAATAAATTTTCTCAAAATGCAACTTTTCGCAGATTTTATAACTGCATTCGATTAAGACAATTATTCTGATCACGATTCCAAAATTTCAGTCCGAATATCGCCATACAGCCTGAAAAAATGGCTTTTAAAGTTCGAACCCAAGTCATTCAATAGTGTCAGTAAAAATGATTATTTTTCATAAAATGCAACTTTTTGCAGATTTTATAACTGCATTCGATTAAGACAATTATTCTGATCACGATTCCAAAATTTCAGTCCGAATATCGCCATACAGCCGGAAAAAATGGCTTTTAAATATCGAACCCAAGTTTTTCAATAGTGTCCGAAAAAATAATAAATTTTCTCAAAATGCAACTTTTCGCAGATTTTATAACTGCATTCGATTAAGACAATTATTCTGATCACGATTCCAAAATTTCAGTCCGAATATCGCCATACAGCCTGAAAAAATGGCTTTTAAAGTTCGAACCCAAGTCTTTCAATAGCGTCCGTAAAAATAATATTTTTTCTTAAAATGCAACTTTTCGCAGATTTTATGACTGCATTCAATTAAGACAATTATTCTGATCACGATTCCAAAATTTCTGTTTGAATATCGCCATACAGCCTGAAAAAATGGCTTTTAAAGTTCGAACCCAAGTCTTTCAATAGCGTCCGTAAAAATAATATTTTTTCTTAAAATGCAACTTTTCGCAGATTTTATGACTGCATTCGATTAAGACAATTATTCTGATCACGATTCCAAAATTTCTGTTTGAATATCGCCATACAGCCTGAAAAAATGGCTTTTAAAGTTCGAACCCAAGTCTTTCAATAGTGTGCGTAAAAATAATATTTTTTCTAAAAATGCATTATTTTGCAGATTTTATGACTGCATTCTATATATACAATTATTCTTATCTCGATTCCAAAATTTTAGTCGAATAAGCGCCATACAGCCTGAAAAATGGCCTCTAAAGTTCGAACCCAGATCCTTCAATAGTGCCCGTAAAAATTATAATCTTTCCTTAAATGCAACTTTTCGCAGATTTTATAACTGCATTCGATTAAGACAATTATTCTGATCACGATTCCAAAATTTCAGTCCGAATATCGCCATACAGCCTGAAAAAATGGCTTTTAAAGTTCGAACCCAAGTCATTCAATAGTGTCCGTAAAAATAATATTTTTTCTTAAAATGCAACTTTTCGCAGATTTATTGGATGCATTCAATTGAGACAATTATTCTTATCTCGATTCCAAAATTTTAGTCGAATAAGCGCCATACAGCCTGAAAAAATGGCTTTTAAAGTTCGAACCCAAGTCTTTCAATAGTGTCCGTAAAAATAATAAATTTTCTCAAAATGCAACTTTTCCAGATTTTATGACTACATTAGATTGAGACAATTATTCTGATCACGATTCCAAAATTTCAGTTTTTACAGATTTAATTACTGAATTCAAAGGAGACAATTAATCGTAACGTGATTCCGAAATTTTAGTAAAATGAAGGCCATACAGCCTGAAAAAATGGCTTTTAAAGGTCGAACCCTAGTCTTTCAATAGTGTCCGAAAAAATAATAAATTTTCTCAAAATGCAACTTTTCGCAGATTTTATAACTGCATTCGATTAAGACAATTATTCTGATCACGATTCCAAAATTTCAGTCATGCATTCGATTAAGACACTTATTCTGATCACGATTCCAAAATTTCAGTCCGAATATCGCCATACAGCCTGAAAAAATGGCTTTTAAAGTTCGAACCCAAGTCTTTCAATAGTGTGCTTAAAAATAATATTTTTTCTAAAAATGCATTATTTTGCAGATTTTATGACTGCATTCTATATATACAATTATTCTTATCTCGATTCCAAAATTTTAGACGAATAAGCGCCATACAGCCTGAAAAATGGCCTCTAAAGTTCGAACCCAAGTCATTCAATAGTGTCCGTAAAAATAATTATTTTTCATAAAATGCAACTTTTTGCAGATTTTATAACTGCATTCGATTAACACAATTATTCTGATCACGATTCCAAAATTTCAGTCCGAATATTGCCATACAGCCGGAAAAAATGGCTTTTAAATATCGAACCCAAGTTTTTCAATAGTGTCCGAAAAAATAATAAATTTTTTCAAAATGCAACTTTTCGCAGATTTTATAACTGCATTCGATTAAGACAATTATTCTGATCACGATTCCAAAATTTCAGTCCGAATATCGCCATACAGCCTGAAAAAATGGCTTTTAAAGTTCGAACCCAAGTCATTCAATAGTGTCCGTAAAAATAAATTTTTTCTTAAAATGCAACTTTTCGCAGATTTATTGGATGCATTCAATTGAGACAATTATTCTGATCACGATTCCAAAATTTCAGTACGAATATTGTCATATAGCCTGAAAAAATGGCTTTGAAAGTTCGAACCCAAGTCTTTCAATAGTGTCCTTAAAAATAATAAATTTTCTCAAAATGCAACTTTTCGCAGATTTTATAACTGCATTCGATTAAGACAATTATTCTGATCACGATTCCAAAATTTCAGTCCGAATATCGCCATACAGCCTGAAAAAATGGCTTTTAAAGTTCGAACCCAAGTCATTCAATAGTGTCAGTAAAAATGATTATTTTTCATAAAATGCAACTTTTTGCAGATTTTATAACTGCATTCGATTAAGACAATTATTCTGATCACGATTCCAAAATTTCAGTCCGAATATCGCCATACAGCCGGAAAAAATGGCTTTTAAATATCGAACCCAAGTTTTTCAATAGTGTCCGAAAAAATAATAAATTTTCTCAAAATGCAACTTTTCGCAGATTTTATAACTGCATTCGATTAAGACAATTATTCTGATCACGATTCCAAAATTTCAGTCCGAATATCGCCATACAGCCTGAAAAAATGGCTTTTAAAGTTCGAACCCAAGTCTTTCAATAGCGTCCGTAAAAATAATATTTTTTCTTAAAATGCAACTTTTCGCAGATTTTATGACTGCATTCAATTAAGACAATTATTCTGATCAAGATTCCAAAATTTCTGTTTGAATATCGCCATACAGCCTGAAAAAATGGCTTTTAAAGTTCGAACCCAAGTCTTTCAATAGCGTCCGTAAAAATAATATTTTTTCTTAAAATGCAACTTTTCGCAGATTTTATGACTGCATTCGATTAAGACAATTATTCTGATCACGATTCCAAAATTTCTGTTTGAATATCGCCATACAGCCTGAAAAAATGGCTTTTAAAGTTCGAACCCAAGTCTTTCAATAGTGTGCGTAAAAATAATATTTTTTCTAAAAATGCATTATTTTGCAGATTTTATGACTGCATTCTATATATACAATTATTCTTATCTCGATTCCAAAATTTTAGTCGAATAAGCGCCATACAGCCTGAAAAATGGCCTCTAAAGTTCGAACCCAGATCCTTCAATAGTGCCCGTAAAAATTATAATCTTTCCTTAAATGCAACTTTTCGCAGATTTTATAACTGCATTCGATTAAGACAATTATTCTGATCACGATTCCAAAATTTCAGTCCGAATATCGCCATACAGCCTGAAAAAATGGCTTTTAAAGTTCGAACCCAAGTCATTCAATAGTGTCCGTAAAAATAATATTTTTTCTTAAAATGCAACTTTTCGCAGATTTATTGGATGCATTCAATTGAGACAATTATTCTTATCTCGATTCCAAAATTTTAGTCGAATAAGCGCCATACAGCCTGAAAAAATGGCTTTTAAAGTTCGAACCCAAGTCTTTCAATAGTGTCCGTAAAAATAATAAATTTTCTCAAAATGCAACTTTTCCAGATTTTATGACTACATTAGATTGAGACAATTATTCTGATCACGATTCCAAAATTTCAGTTTTTACAGATTTAATTACTGAATTCAAAGGAGACAATTAATCGTAACTTGATTCCGAAATTTTAGTAAAATGAAGGCCATACAGCCTGAAAAAATGGCTTTTAAAGGTCGAACCCTAGTCTTTCAATAGTGTCCGAAAAAATAATAAATTTTCTCAAAATGCAACTTTTCGCAGATTTTATAACTGCATTCGATTAAGACAATTATTCTGATCACGATTCCAAAATTTCAGTCATGCATTCGATTAAGACACTTATTCTGATCACGATTCCAAAATTTCAGTCCGAATATCGCCATACAGCCTGAAAAAATGGCTTTTAAAGTTCGAACCCAAGTCTTTCAATAGTGTGCTTAAAAATAATATTTTTTCTAAAAATGCATTATTTTGCAGATTTTATGACTGCATTCTATATATACAATTATTCTTATCTCGATTCCAAAATTTTAGACGAATAAGCGCCATACAGCCTGAAAAATGGCCTCTAAAGTTCGAACCCAGATCCTTCAATAGTGCCCGTAAAAATTATAATCTTTCCTTAATGCAACTTTTCGCAGATTTTATGACTGCATTCGATTGAGACAATTATTCTGATCACGATTCCAAAATTTCAGTTTGAATATCGCCATACAGCCTGAAAAAATGGCTTTTAAAGTTCGAACCCAAGTCATTCAATAGTGTCCGTAAAAATAATTATTTTTCATAAAATGCAACTTTTTGCAGATTTTATAACTGCATTCGATTAACACAATTATTCTGATCACGATTCCAAAATTTCAGTCCGAATATCGCCATACAGCCGGAATAAATGGCTTTTAAATATCGAACCCAAGTTTTTCAATAGTGTCCGAAAAAATAATAAATTTTCTCAAAATGCAACTTTTCGCAGATTTTATGACTGCATTCGATTAAGACAATTATTCTGGTCACGATTCCAAAATTTCAGTTTGAATATCGCCATACAGCCTGAAAAAATGGCTTTTAAAGTTCGAACCCAAGTCTTTCAATAGTGTGCGTAAAAATAATATTTTTTCTAAAAATGCATTATTTTTCAGATTTTATGACTGCATTCTACACATACAATTATTCTTATCCCGATTCCAAAATTTCAGTCAAAATAACGCCATACAGCATGAAAAAACGGCCTCTAAAGTTCGAACCCAGGTCCTTCAATAGTGCCCGTAAAAATGATAATCTTTCCTTAAATGCAATTTTTCGCCGATTTTATGAGTGCATTCGATAAAGACAATTATTCTTATCCTGATTCAAAAATTTCAGTCCGAATATCGACATACAGCCTGAAAAAATTGCTTTTAAAGTTCGAACCCAAGTCATTCAATAGCGTCCGTAAAAATAATATTTTTTTCTTAAAATGCAACTTTTCGCAGATTTTATGACTGCATTCGATTGAGACAGTTATTCTGATCACGATTCCAAAATTTCAGTTTGAATATCGCCATACAGCCTGAAAAAATGGCTTTTAAAGTTCGAACCCAAGTCATTCAATAGTGTCCGTAAAAATAATAATTTTTCTTAAAATGCAACTTTTCGCAGATTTATTGGATGCATTCAATTGAGACAATGATTCTGATCACGATTCCAAAATTTCAGTACGAATATTGTCATATAGCCTGAAAAAATGGCTTTTAAAGTTCGAACCCAAGTCTTTCAATAGCGTCCGTAAAAATAATATTTTTTCTTAAAATGCAACTTTTCGCAGATTTTATGACTGCATTCAATTAAGACAATTATTCTGATCAAGATTCCAAAATTTCTGTTTGAATATCGCCATACAGCCTGAAAAAATGGCTTTTAAAGTTCGAACCCAAGTCTTTCAATAGCGTCCGTAAAAATAATATTTTTTCTTAAAATGCAACTTTTCGCAGATTTTATGACTGCATTCGATTAAGACAATTATTCTGATCACGATTCCAAAATTTCTGTTTGAATATCGCCATACAGCCTGAAAAAATGGCTTTTAAAGTTCGAACCCAAGTCTTTCAATAGTGTGCGTAAAAATAATATTTTTTCTAAAAATGCATTATTTTGCAGATTTTATGACTGCATTCTATATATACAATTATTCTTATCTCGATTCCAAAATTTTAGTCGAATAAGCGCCATACAGCCTGAAAAATGGCCTCTAAAGTTCGATAGTGTCCGTAAAAACAATAATTTTTCTTAAAATGCAACTTTTCGCAGATTTTATGACTGCATTAGATTGAGACAATTATTCTGATCACGATTCCAAAATTTCAGTCCGAATATCGCCATACAGCCTGAAAAAATGGCTTTTAAAGTTCGAACCCAAGTCTTTCAATAGTGTGCGTAAAAATAATAATTTTTTTAAAAATGCATTATTTTGCAGATTTTATGACTGCATTCTATATATACAATTATTCTTATCTAGATTCCAAAATTTTAGTCGAATAAGCGCCATACAGCCTGAAAAAATGGCTTTTAAAGTTCGAACCCAAGTCTTTCAATAGTGTCCGTAAAAATAATAAATTTTCTCAAAATGCAACTTTTCGCAGATTTTATGACTGCATTCGATTGAGACAATTATCCTGATAACAATTCCAAAATTTCAGTTTGAATATCGCCATACAGCCTGAAAAATGGCCTCTAAAGTTCGAACCCAGATCCTTCAATAGTGCCCGTAAAAATTATAATCTTTCCTTAAATGCAACTTTTCGCAGATTTTATGACTGCATTCGATTAAGACAATTATTCTGATCACGATTCCAAAATTTCAGTTTGAATATCGCCATACAGCCTGAAAAAATGGCTTTTAAAGTTCGAACCCAAGTCTTTCAATAGCGTCCGTAAAAATATTAATTTTTCTTAAAATGCAACTTTTCGCAGATTTTATGACTGCATTCGATTAAGACAATTATTCTGATCACGATTCCAAAATTTCAGTTTGAATATCGCCATACAGTCTGAAAAAATGGCTTTTAAAATTCGAACCCAAGTCTTTCAATAGTGTGCGTAAAAATAATAATTTTTCTAAAAATGCATTATTTTGCAGATTTTATGACTGCATTCTATATATACAATTATTCTTATCTCGATTCCAAAATTTTAGTCGAATAAGCGCCATACAGCCTGAAAAAATGGCTTTTAAAGTTCGAACCCAAGTCTTTCAATAGTGTCCGTAAAAATAATAAATTTTCTCAAAATGCAACTTTTCGCAGATTTTATGACTGCATTCGATTGAGACAATTATCCTGATCACATTCCAAAATTTCAGTCCGAATATCGCCATACAGCCTGAAAAAATGGCTTTTAAAGTTCGAACCCAAGTCATTCAATAGTGTCCGTAAAAATAATATTTTTTCTTAAAATGCAACTTTTCGCAGATTTATTGGATGCATTCAATTGAGACAATTATTCTTATCTCGATTCCAAAATTTTAGTCGAATAAGCGCCATACAGCCTGAAAAAATGGCTTTTAAAGTTCGAACCCAAGTCTTTCAATAGTGTCCGTAAAAATAATAAATTTTCTCAAAATGCAACTTTTCCAGATTTTATGACTACATTAGATTGAGACAATTATTCTGATCACGATTCCAAAATTTCAGTTTTTACAGATTTAATTACTGAATTCAAAGGAGACAATTAATCGTAACTTGATTCCGAAATTTTAGTAAAATGAAGGCCATACAGCCTGAAAAAATGGCTTTTAAAGGTCGAACCCTAGTCTTTCAATAGTGTCCGAAAAAATAATAAATTTTCTCAAAATGCAACTTTTCGCAGATTTTATAACTGCATTCGATTAAGACAATTATTCTGATCACGATTCCAAAATTTCAGTCATGCATTCGATTAAGACACTTATTCTGATCACGATTCCAAAATTTCAGTCCGAATATCGCCATACAGCCTGAAAAAATGGCTTTTAAAGTTCGAACCCAAGTCTTTCAATAGTGTGCTTAAAAATAATATTTTTTCTAAAAATGCATTATTTTGCAGATTTTATGACTGCATTCTATATATACAATTATTCTTATCTCGATTCCAAAATTTTAGACGAATAAGCGCCATACAGCCTGAAAAATGGCCTCTAAAGTTCGAACCCAGATCCTTCAATAGTGCCCGTAAAAATTATAATCTTTCCTTAAATGCAACTTTTCGCAGATTTTATGACTGCATTCGATTGAGACAATTATTCTGATCACGATTCCAAAATTTCAGTTTGAATATCGCCATACAGCCTGAAAAAATGGCTTTTAAAGTTCGAACCCAAGTCATTCAATAGTGTCCGTAAAAATAATTATTTTTCATAAAATGCAACTTTTTGCAGATTTTATAACTGCATTCGATTAACACAATTATTCTGATCACGATTCCAAAATTTCAGTCCGAATATCGCCATACAGCCGGAATAAATGGCTTTTAAATATCGAACCCAAGTTTTTCAATAGTGTCCGAAAAAATAATAAATTTTCTCAAAATGCAACTTTTCGCAGATTTTATGACTGCATTCGATTAAGACAATTATTCTGGTCACGATTCCAAAATTTCAGTTTGAATATCGCCATACAGCCTGAAAAAATGGCTTTTAAATTTCGAACCCAAATCTTTCAATAGCGTCCGTAAAAATAGTAATTTTTCTTAAAATGCAACTTTTCGCAGATTTTATGACTGCATTCGATTGAGACAATTTTTCTGATCACGATTCTAAAATTTCAGTTTGAATATCGCCATACAGCCTGAAAAAATGGCATTTAAAGTTCGAACCCAAGTCATTCAATAGTGTTCGTAAAAATAATAAATTTTCTTAAAATGCAACTTTTCGCAGATTTTATGACTGCATTCGATTGAGACAATTATTCTGATCACGATTCCAAAATTTCAGATTGAATATCGCCATACAGCCTGAAAAAATAGCTTTAAAAGTTCGAACCCAAGTCTTGCAATAGTGCCCGTAAAAATGATATTTTTTTTCCAAATGCATCTTTTTACAGATTTAATTACTGAATTCAAAGGAGACAATTAATCGTACCTTGATTCCGAAATTTTAGTAAAATGAAGGCCATACAGCCTGAAAAAATGGCTTTTAAAGTTCGAACCCAAGTCTTTCAATAGTGTGCGTAAAAATAATAATTTTTCTAAAAATGCATTATTTTGCAGATTTTATGACTGCATTCTATATATACAATTTTTCTTATCTCGATTCCAAAATTTTAGTCGAATAAGCGCCATACAGCCTGAAAAATGGCCTCTAAAGTTCGAACCCAGATCCTTCAATAGTGCCCGTAAAAATTATAATCTTTCCTTAAATGCAACTTTTCGCAGATTTTATGACTGCATTCTATTAAGACAATTATTCTGATCACGATTCCAAAATTTCAGTTTGAATATCGCGATACAGCCTGAAAAAATGGCTTTTAAAGTTCAAACCCAAGTCTTTCAATAGCGTCCGTAAAAATAATATTTTTTCTTAAAATGCAACTTTTCGCAGATTTTATGACTGCATTCGATTAAGACAATTATTCTGGTCACGATTCCAAAATTTCAGTTTGAATATCGCCATACAGCCTGAAAAAATGGCTTTTAAAGTTCGAACCCAAGTCTTTCAATAACGTCCGTAAAAATAGTAATTTTTCTTAAAATGCAACTTTTCGCAGATTTTATGACTGCATTCGATTAAGACAATTATTCTGGTCACGATTCCAAAATTTCAGTTTGAATATCGCCATACAGCCTGAAAAAATGGCTTTTAAATTTCGAACCCAAATCTTTCAATAGCGTCCGTAAAAATAGTATTTTTTCTTAAAATGCAACTTTTCGCAGATTTTATGACTGCATTCGATTGAGACAATAATCCTGATCACCATTCCAAAATTTCAGTTTGAATATCGCCATACAGCCTGAAAAAATGGCATTTAAAGTTCGAACCCAAGTCATTCAATAGTGTCCGTAAAAATAATATTTTTTCTTAAAATGCAACTTTTCGCAGATTTTATGACTGCATTCGATTGAGACAATTTTTCTGATCACAATTTCAAAATTTCAATCCGAATATCGCCATACAGCCTGAAAAAATGGCTTTTAAAGTTCGAAACCAAGTCTTTCAATAGTGTGCGTAAAAATAATAATTTTTCTAAAAATGCATTATTTTGCAGATTTTATGACTGCATTCTATATATACAATTATTCTTATCTCGATTCCAAAATTTTAGTCGAATAAGCGCCATACAGCCTGAAAAAATGGCTTTTAAAGTTCGAACCCAGGTCTTTCAATAGTGTCCGTAAAAATAATAAATTTTCTCAAAATGCAACTTTTCCAGATTTTACGACTGCATTAGATTGAGACAATTATTCTGATCACGATTCCAATATTTCAGTTTGAATATCGCCATACAGCCTGAAAAAATGGCTTTAAAGTTCGAACCCAAGTCTTTCAATAGTGTCCGTAAAAATAATAAATTTTCTCAAAATGCAACTTTTCCAGATTTTATGACTACATTAGATTGAGACAATTATTCTGATCACGATTCCAAAATTTCAGTTTGAATATCGCCATACAGCCTGAAAAAATGGCTTTTAAAGTTCGAACCCAAGTCTTTCAATAGCGTCCGTAAAAATAATATTTTTTCTTAAAATGCAACTTTTCGCAGATTTTATGACTGCATTCGATTAAGACAATTATTCTGATCACGATTCCAAAATTTCTGTTTGAATATCGCCATACAGCCTGAAAAAATGGCTTTTAAAGTTCGAACCCAAGTCTTTCAATAGCGTCCGTAAAAATAATATTTTTTCTTAAAATGCAACTTTTCGCAGATTTTATGACTGCATTCGATTAAGACAATTATTCTGATCACGATTCCAAAATTTCAGTTTGAATATCGCCATACAGCCTGAAAAAATGGCTTTTAAAGTTCGAACCCAAATCATTCAATAGTGTCCGTAAAAATAATATTTTTTCTTAAAATGCAACTTTTCGCAGATTTTATGACTGCATTCGATTGAGACAATTATTCTGATCACGATTCCAAAATTTCAGTTTGAATATCGCCATACAGCCTGAAAAAATAGCTTTAAAAGTTCGAACCCAAGTCTTGCAATAGTGCCGTAAAAAAGATTTTTTTTTTCAAAATGCAACTTTTTACAGATTTAATTACTGAATTCAAAGGAGACAATTAATCGTAACTTGATTCCGAAATTTTAGTAAAATGAAGGCCATACAACCTGAAAAAATGGCTTTTAAAGTTCGAACCCAAGTCTTTCAATAGTGTCCGAAAAAATAATAAATTTTCTCAAAATGCAACTTTTCGCAGATTTTATAACTGCATTCGATAAAGACAATTATTCTGATCACGATTCCAAAATTTCAGTCCGAATATCGCCATACATCCTGAAAAAATGGCTTTTAAAGTTCGAACCCAAGTCATTCAATAGTGTCCGTAAAAATAATAATTTTTCTTAAAATGCAACTTTTCGCAGATTTTATGACTGCATTCGATTAAGACAATTATTCTGATCACGATTCCAATATTTCAGTATGAATATCGCCATAGAGCCTGAAAATACGGCTTTTAAAGTTCGAACCCAAGTCATTCAATAGTGTCCGTAAAAATAATATTTTTTCTTAAAATGCAACTTTTCGCAGATTTTATGACTGCATTCGATTGAGACAATTATTCTGATCACGATTCCAAAATTTCAGTTTGAATATCGCCATACAGCCTGAAAAAATAGCTTTAAAAGTTCGAACCCAAGTCTTGCAATAGTGCCGTAAAAAAGATTTTTTTTTTCAAAATGCAACTTTTTACAGATTTAATTACTGAATTCAAAGGAGACAATTAATCGTAACTTGATTCCGAAATTTTAGTAAAATGAAGGCCATACAACCTGAAAAAATGGCTTTTAAAGTTCGAACCCAAGTCTTTCAATAGTGTCCGAAAAAATAATAAATTTTCTCAAAATGCAACTTTTCGCAGATTTTATAACTGCATTCGATAAAGACAATTATTCTGATCACGATTCCAAAATTTCAGTCCGAATATCGCCATACATCCTGAAAAAATGGCTTTTAAAGTTCGAACCCAAGTCATTCAATAGTGTCCGTAAAAATAATAATTTTTCTTAAAATGCAACTTTTCGCAGATTTTATGACTGCATTCGATTAAGACAATTATTCTGATCACGATTCCAATATTTCAGTATGAATATCGCCATAGAGCCTGAAAATACGGCTTTTAAAGTTCGAACCCAAGTCATTCAATAGTGTCCGTAAAAATAATAATTTTTATTAAAATGCATTATTTTGCAGATTTTATGACTGCATTCTATATATACAATTATTCTTATCTCGATTCCAAAATTTTAGTCGAATAAGCGCCATACAGCCTGAAAAATGGCCACTAAAGTTCGAACCCAGATCCTTCAATAGTGCCCGTAAAAATTATAATCTTTCGTTACATGCAACTTTTCGCAGATTTTATGACTGCATTCGATTAAGACAATTATTCTGATCACGATTCCAAAATTTCAGTTTGAATATCGCCATACAGCCTGAAAAAATAGCTTTAAAAGTTCGAACCCAAGTCTTGCAATAGTGCCGTAAAAATGATTTTTTTTTTCAAAATGCAACTTTTTACAGATTTAATTACTGAATTCAAAGGAGACAATTAATCGTAACTTGATTCCGAAATTTTAGTAAAATGAAGGCCATACAACCTGAAAAAATGGCTTTTAAAGTTCGAACCCAAGTCTTTCAATAGTGTCCGAAAAAATAATAAATTTTCTCAAAATGCAACTTTTCGCAGATTTTATAACTGCATTCGATAAAGACAATTATTCTGATCACGATTCCAAAATTTCAGTCCGAATATCGCCATACATCCTGAAAAAATGGCTTTTAAAGTTCGAACCCAAGTCATTCAATAGTGTCCGTAAAAATAATAATTTTTCTTAAAATGCAACTTTTCGCAGATTTTATGACTGCATTCGATTAAGACAATTATTCTGATCACGATTCCAATATTTCAGTATGAATATCGCCATAGAGCCTGAAAATACGGCTTTTAAAGTTCGAACCCAAGTCATTCAATAGTGTCCGTAAAAATAATAATTTTTATTAAAATGCATTATTTTGCAGATTTTATGACTGCATTCTATATATACAATTATTCTTATCTCGATTCCAAAATTTTAGTCGAATAAGCGCCATACAGCCTGAAAAATGGCCACTAAAGTTCGAACCCAGATCCTTCAATAGTGCCCGTAAAAATTATAATCTTTCGTTACATGCAACTTTTCGCAGATTTTATGACTGCATTCGATTAAGACAATTATTCTGATCACGATTCCAAAATTTCAGTTTGAATATCGCCATACAGCCTGAAAAAATAGCTTTAAAAGTTCGAACCCAAGTCTTGCAATAGTGCCGTAAAAATGATTTTTTTTTTCAAAATGCAACTTTTTACAGATTTAATTACTGAATTCAAAGGAGACAATTAATCGTAACTTGATTCCGAAATTTTAGTAAAATGAAGGCCATACAACCTGAAAAAATGGCTTTTAAAGTTCGAACCCAAGTCTTTCAATAGTGTCCGAAAAAATAATAAATTTTCTCAAAATGCAACTTTTCGCAGATTTTATAACTGCATTCGATTAAGACAATTATTCTGATCACGATTCCAAAATTTCAGTCCGAATATCGCCATACAGCCTGAAAAAATGGCTTTTAAAGTTCGAACCCAAGTCATTCAATAGTGTCCGTAAAAATAATAATTTTTCTTAAAATGCAACTTTTCGCAGATTTTATGACTGCATTCGATTGAGACAATTATTCTGATCACGATTCCAAAATTTCAGTCCGAATATCGCCATACAGCCTGAAAAAATGGCTTTTAAAGTTCGAACCCAAGTCATTCAATAGTGTCCGTAAAAATAATAATTTTTCTTAAAATGCAACTTTTCGCAGATTTTATAACTGCATTCGATTAAGACACTTATTCTGATCACGATTCCAAAATTTCAGTCCGAATATCGCCATACAGCCTGAAAAAATGGCTTTTAAAGTTCGAACCCAAGTCATTCAATAGTGTCCGTAAAAATAATTATTTTTCATAAAATGCAACTTTTTGCAGATTTTATAACTGCATTCGATTAACAAAATTATTCTGATCACGATTCCAAAATTTCAGTCCGAATATTGCCATACAGCCGGAAAAAATGGCTTTTAAATATCGAACCCAAGTTTTTCAATAGTGTCCGAAAAAATAATAAATTTTCTCAAAATGCAACTTTTCGCAGATTTTATAACTGAATTCGATTAAGACAATTATTCTGATCACGATTCCAAAATTTCAGTCCGAATATCGCCATACAGCCTGAAAAAATGGCTTTTAAAGTTCGAACCCAAGTCATTCAATAGTGTCCGTAAAAATAATTTTTTTCTTAAAATGCAACTTTTCGCAGATTTATTGGATGCATTCAATTGAGACAATTATTCTGATCACGATTCCAAAATTTCAGTACGAATATTGTCATATAGCCTGAAAAAATGGCTTTGAAAGTTCGAACCCAAGTCTTTCAATAGTGTCCTTAAAAATAATAAATTTTCTCAAAATGCAACTTTTCGCAGATTTTATGACTGCATTCGATTGAGACAATTATTCTGATCACGATTCCAAAATTTCAGTTTGAATATCGCCATACAGCCTGAAAAAATGGCTTTTAAAGTTCGAACCCAAGTCATTCAATAGTGTCAGTAAAAATGATTATTTTTCATAAAATGCAACTTTTTGCAGATTTTATAACTGCATTCGATTAAGACCATTATTCTGATCACGATTCCAAAATTTCAGTCCGAATATCGCCATACAGCCGGAAAAAATGGCTTTTAAATATCGAACCCAAGTTTTTCAATAGTGTCCGAAAAAATAATAAATTTTCTCAAAATGCAACTTTTCGCAGATTTTATAACTGCATTCGATTAAGACAATTATTCTGATCACGATTCCAAAATTTCAGTCCGAATATCGCCATACAGCCTGAAAAAATGGCTTTTAAAGTTCGAACCCAAGTCATTCAATAGTGTCCGTAAAAATAATTTTTTTCTTAAAATGCAACTTTTCGCAGATTTATTGGATGCATTCAATTGAGACAATTATTCTGATCACGATTCCAAAATTTCAGTACGAATATTTTCATATAGCCTGAAAAAATGGCTTTGAAAGTTCGAACCCAAGTCTTTCAATAGTGTCCTTAAAAATAATAAATTTTCTCAAAATGCAACTTTTCGCAGATTTTATGACTGCATTAGATTGAGACAATCATTCTGATCACGATTCCAAAATTTCAGTCTGAATATCGCCATACAGCCTGAAAAAATGGATTTAAAAGTTCGAACCCAAGTCTTTCAATAGTGTGTGTAAAAATAATATTTTTTCTAAAAATGCATTATTTTTCAGATTTTATGACTGCATTCTACACATACAATTATTCTTATCCCGATTCCAAAATTTCAGTCAAAATAACGCCATACAGCATGAAAAAACGGCCTCTAAAGTTCGAACCCAGGTCCTTCAATAGTGCCCGTAAAAATTATAATCTTTCCTTAAATGCAATTTTTCGCCGATTTTATGAGTGCATTCGATAAAGACAATTATTCTTATCCTGATTCAAAAATTTCAGTCCGAATATCGCCATACAGCCTGAAAAAATGGCATTTAAAGTTCGAACCCAAGTCATTCAATAGTGTCCGTAAAAATAATAAATTTTCTTAAAATGCAACTTTTCGCAGATTTTATAACTGCATTCGATTAAGACAATTATTCTGATCACGATTCCAAAATTTCAGTCCGAATATCGCCATACAGCCTGAAAAAATGGCATTTAAAGTTCGAACCCAAGTCATTCAATAGTGTCCGTAAAAATAATAAATTTTCTTAAAATGCAACTTTTCGCAGATTTTATAACTGCATTCGATTAAGACAATTATTCTGATCACGATTCCAAAATTTCAGTCCGAATATCGCCATACAGCCTGAAAAAATGGCTTTTAAAGTTCGAACCCAAGTCATTCAATAGTGTCCGTAAAAATAATATTTTTTCTTAAAATGCAACTTTTCGCAGATTTATTGGATGCATTCAATTGAGACAATTATTCTTATCTCGATTCCAAAATTTTAGTCAAATAAGCGCCATACAGCCTGAAAAAATGGCTTTTAAAGTTCGAACCCAAGTCTTTCAATAGTGTCCGTAAAAATAATAAATTTTCTCAAAATGCAACTTTTCCAGATTCTATGACTACATTAGATTGAAACAATTATTCTGATCACGATTCCAAAATTTCAGTTTTTACAGATTTAATTACTGAATTCAAAGGAGACAATTAATCGTAACTTGATTCCGAAATTTTAGTAAAATGAAGGCCATACAGCCTGAAAAAATGGCTTTTAAAGGTCGAACCCTAGTCTTTCAATAGTGTCCGAAAAAATAATAAATTTTCTCAAAATGCAACTTTTCGCAGATTTTATAACTGCATTCGATTAAGACAATTATTCTGATCACGATTCCAAAATTTCAGTCATGCATTCGATTAAGACAATTATTCTGATCACGATTCCAAAATTTCAGTTTGAATATCGCCATACAGCCTGAAAAAATGGCTTTTAAAGTTCGAACCCAAGTCTTTCAATAGCGTCCGTAAAAATAATAATTTTTCTTAAAATGCAACTTTTCGCAGATTTTATGACTGCATTCGATTGAGACACTTATTCTGATCACGATTCCAAAATTTCAGTCCGAATATCGCCATACAGCCTGAAAAAATGGCTTTTAAAGTTCGAACCCAAGTCTTTCAATAGTGTGCTTAAAAATAATATTTTTTCTAAAAATGCATTATTTTGCAGATTTTATGACTGCATTCTATATATACAATTATTCTTATCTCGATTCCAAAATTTTAGACGAATAAGCGCCATACAGCCTGAAAAATGGCCTCTAAAGTTCGAACCCAGATCCTTCAATAGTGCCCGTAAAAATTATAATCTTTCCTTAAATGCAACTTTTCGCAGATTTTATGACTGCATTCGATTGAGACAATTATTCTGATCACGATTCCAAAATTTCAGTTTGAATATCGCCATACAGCCTGAAAAAATGGCTTTTAAAGTTCGAACCCAAGTCATTCAATAGTGTCCGTAAAAATAATTATTTTTCATAAAATGCAACTTTTTGCAGATTTTATAACTGCATTCGATTAACACAATTATTCTGATCACGATTCCAAAATTTCAGTCCGAATATTGCCATACAGCCGGAAAAAATGGCTTTTAAATGTCGAACCCAAGTTTTTCAATAGTGTCCGAAAAAATAATAAATTTTCTCAAAATGCAACTTTTCGCAGATTTTATGACTGCATTCGATTGAGACAATTATTCTGATCACGATTCCAAAATTTCAGTTTGAATATCGCCATACAGCCTGAAAAAATGGCTTTTAAAGTTCGAACCCAAGTCATTCAATAGTGTCCGTAAAAATAATTATTTTTCATAAAATGCAACTTTTTGCAGATTTTATAACTGCATTCGATTAAGACAATTATTCTGATCACGATTCCAAAATTTCAGTCCGAATATCGCCATACAGCCTGAAAAAATGGCTTTTAAAGTTCGAACCCAAGTCATTCAATAGTGTCCGTAAAAATAAATTTTTTCTTAAAATGCAACTTTTCGCAGATTTATTGGATGCATTCAATTGAGACAATTATTCTGATCACGATTCCAAAATTTCAGTACGAATATTGTCATATAGCCTGAAAAAATGGCTCTGAAAGTTCGAACCCAAGTCTTTCAATAGTGTCCTTAAAAATAATAAATTTTCTCAAAATGCAACTTTTCGCAGATTTTATGACTGCATTCGATTGAGACAATTATTCTGATCACGATTCCAAAATTTCAGTTTGAATATCGCCATACAGCCTGAAAAAATGGCTTTTAAAGTTCGAACCCAAGTCATTCAATAGTGTCAGTAAAAATGATTATTTTTCATAAAATGCAACTTTTTGCAGATTTTATAACTGCATTCGATTAAGACAATTATTCTGATCACGATTCCAAAATTTCAGTCCGAATATCGCCATACAGCCGGAAAAAATGGCTTTTAAATATCGAACCCAAGTTTTTCAATAGTGTCCGAAAAAATAATAAATTTTCTCAAAATGCAACTTTTCGCAGATTTTATAACTGCATTCGATTAAGACAATTATTCTGATCACGATTCCAAAATTTCAGTCCGAATATCGCCATACAGCCTGAAAAAATGGCTTTTAAAGTTCGAACCCAAGTCATTCAATAGTGTCCGTAAAAATAAATTTTTTCTTAAAATGCAACTTTTCGCAGATTTATTGGATGCATTCAATTGAGACAATTATTCTGATCACGATTCCAAAATTTCAGTACGAATATTGTCATATAGCCTGAAAAAATGGCTTTGAAAGTTCCAACCCAAGTCTTTCAATAGTGTCCTTAAAAATAATAAATTTTCTCAAAATGCAACTTTTCGCAGATTTTATGACTGCATTAGATTGAGACAATCATTCTGATCACGATTCCAAAATTTCAGTCTGAATATCGCCATACAGCCTGAAAAAATGGATTTAAAAGTTCGAACCCAAGTCTTTCAATAGTGTGTGTAAAAATAATATTTTTTCTAAAAATGCATTATTTTTCAGATTTTATGACTGCATTCTACACATACAATTATTCTTATCCCGATTCCAAAATTTCAGTCAAAATAACGCCATACAGCATGAAAAAACGGCCTCTAAAGTTCGAACCCAGGTCCTTCAATAGTGCCCGTAAAAATTATAATCTTTCCTTAAATGCAATTTTTCGCCGATTTTATGAGTGCATTCGATAAAGACAATTATTCTTATCCTGATTCCAAAATTTCAGTCCGAATATCGCCATACAGCCTGAAAAAATGGCATTTAAAGTTCGAACCCAAGTCATTCAATAGTGTCCGTAAAAATAATATTTTTTCTTAAAATGCAACTTTTCGCAGATTTTATAACTGCATTCGATTAAGACAATTATTCTGATCACGATTCCAAAATTTCAGTCCGAATATCGCCATACAGCCTGAAAAAATGGCATTTAAAGTTCGAACCCAAGTCATTCAATAGTGTCCGTAAAAATAATAAATTTTCTTAAAATGCAACTTTTCGCAGATTTTATAACTGCATTCGATTAAGACAATTATTCTGATCACGATTCCAAAATTTCAGTCCGAATATCGCCATACAGCCTGAAAAAATGGCTTTTAAAGTTCGAACCCAAGTCATTCAATAGTGTCCGTAAAAATAATATTTTTTCTTAAAATGCAACTTTTCGCAGATTTATTGGATGCATTCAATTGAGACAATTATTCTTATCTCGATTCCAAAATTTTAGTCAAATAAGCGCCATACAGCCTGAAAAAATGGCTTTTAAAGTTCGAACCCAAGTCTTTCAATAGTGTCCGTAAAAATAATAAATTTTCTCAAAATGCAACTTTTCCAGATTCTATGACTACATTAGATTGAAACAATTATTCTGATCACGATTCCAAAATTTCAGTTTTTACAGATTTAATTACTGAATTCAAAGGAGACAATTAATCGTAACTTGATTCCGAAATTTTAGTAAAATGAAGGCCATACAGCCTGAAAAAATGGCTTTTAAAGGTCGAACCCTAGTCTTTCAATAGTGTCCGAAAAAATAATAAATTTTCTCAAAATGCAACTTTTCGCAGATTTTATAACTGCATTCGATTAAGACAATTATTCTGATCACGATTCCAAAATTTCAGTCATGCATTCGATTAAGACAATTATTCTGATCACGATTCCAAAATTTCAGTTTGAATATCGCCATACAGCCTGAAAAAATGGCTTTTAAAGTTCGAACCCAAGTCTTTCAATAGCGTCCGTAAAAATAATAATTTTTCTTAAAATGCAACTTTTCGCAGATTTTATGACTGCATTCGATTGAGACACTTATTCTGATCACGATTCCAAAATTTCAGTCCGAATATCGCCATACAGCCTGAAAAAATGGCTTTTAAAGTTCGAACCCAAGTCTTTCAATAGTGTGCTTAAAAATAATATTTTTTCTAAAAATGCATTATTTTGCAGATTTTATGACTGCATTCTATATATACAATTATTCTTATCTCGATTCCAAAATTTTAGACGAATAAGCGCCATACAGCCTGAAAAAATGGCATTTAAAGTTCGAACCCAAGTCATTCAATAGTGTCCGTAAAAATAATAAATTTTCTTAAAATGCAACTTTTCGCAGATTTTATAACTGCATTCGATTAAGACAATTATTCTGATCACGATTCCAAAATTTCAGTCCGAATATCGCCATACAGCCTGAAAAAATGGCTTTTAAAGTTCGAACCCAAGTCATTCAATAGTGTCCGTAAAAATAATATTTTTTCTTAAAATGCAACTTTTCGCAGATTTATTGGATGCATTCAATTGAGACAATTATTCTTATCTCGATTCCAAAATTTTAGTCAAATAAGCGCCATACAGCCTGAAAAAATGGCTTTTAAAGTTCGAACCCAAGTCTTTCAATAGTGTCCGTAAAAATAATAAATTTTCTCAAAATGCAACTTTTCCAGATTCTATGACTACATTAGATTGAAACAATTATTCTGATCACGATTCCAAAATTTCAGTTTTTACAGATTTAATTACTGAATTCAAAGGAGACAATTAATCGTAACTTGATTCCGAAATTTTAGTAAAATGAAGGCCATACAGCCTGAAAAAATGGCTTTTAAAGGTCGAACCCTAGTCTTTCAATAGTGTCCGAAAAAATAATAAATTTTCTCAAAATGCAACTTTTCGCAGATTTTATAACTGCATTCGATTAAGACAATTATTCTGATCACGATTCCAAAATTTCAGTCATGCATTCGATTAAGACAATTATTCTGATCACGATTCCAAAATTTCAGTTTGAATATCGCCATACAGCCTGAAAAAATGGCTTTTAAAGTTCGAACCCAAGTCTTTCAATAGCGTCCGTAAAAATAATAATTTTTCTTAAAATGCAACTTTTCGCAGATTTTATGACTGCATTCGATTGAGACACTTATTCTGATCACGATTCCAAAATTTCAGTCCGAATATCGCCATACAGCCTGAAAAAATGGCTTTTAAAGTTCGAACCCAAGTCTTTCAATAGTGTGCTTAAAAATAATATTTTTTCTAAAAATGCATTATTTTGCAGATTTTATGACTGCATTCTATATATACAATTATTCTTATCTCGATTCCAAAATTTTAGACGAATAAGCGCCATACAGCCTGAAAAATGGCCTCTAAAGTTCGAACCCAGATCCTTCAATAGTGCCCGTAAAAATTATAATCTTTCCTTAAATGCAACTTTTCGCAGATTTTATGACTGCATTCGATTGAGACAATTATTCTGATCACGATTCCAAAATTTCAGTTTGAATATCGCCATACAGCCTGAAAAAATGGCTTTTAAAGTTCGAACCCAAGTCATTCAATAGTGTCCGTAAAAATAATTATTTTTCATAAAATGCAACTTTTTGCAGATTTTATAACTGCATTCGATTAACACAATTATTCTGATCACGATTCCAAAATTTCAGTCCGAATATTGCCATACAGCCGGAAAAAATGGCTTTTAAATGTCGAACCCAAGTTTTTCAATAGTGTCCGAAAAAATAATAAATTTTCTCAAAATGCAACTTTTCGCAGATTTTATGACTGCATTCGATTGAGACAATTATTCTGATCACGATTCCAAAATTTCAGTTTGAATATCGCCATACAGCCTGAAAAAATGGCTTTTAAAGTTCGAACCCAAGTCATTCAATAGTGTCCGTAAAAATAATTATTTTTCATAAAATGCAACTTTTTGCAGATTTTATAACTGCATTCGATTAAGACAATTATTCTGATCACGATTCCAAAATTTCAGTCCGAATATCGCCATACAGCCTGAAAAAATGGCTTTTAAAGTTCGAACCCAAGTCATTCAATAGTGTCCGTAAAAATAAATTTTTTCTTAAAATGCAACTTTTCGCAGATTTATTGGATGCATTCAATTGAGACAATTATTCTGATCACGATTCCAAAATTTCAGTACGAATATTGTCATATAGCCTGAAAAAATGGCTCTGAAAGTTCGAACCCAAGTCTTTCAATAGTGTCCTTAAAAATAATAAATTTTCTCAAAATGCAACTTTTCGCAGATTTTATGACTGCATTCGATTGAGACAATTATTCTGATCACGATTCCAAAATTTCAGTTTGAATATCGCCATACAGCCTGAAAAAATGGCTTTTAAAGTTCGAACCCAAGTCATTCAATAGTGTCAGTAAAAATGATTATTTTTCATAAAATGCAACTTTTTGCAGATTTTATAACTGCATTCGATTAAGACAATTATTCTGATCACGATTCCAAAATTTCAGTCCGAATATCGCCATACAGCCGGAAAAAATGGCTTTTAAATATCGAACCCAAGTTTTTCAATAGTGTCCGAAAAAATAATAAATTTTCTCAAAATGCAACTTTTCGCAGATTTTATAACTGCATTCGATTAAGACAATTATTCTGATCACGATTCCAAAATTTCAGTCCGAATATCGCCATACAGCCTGAAAAAATGGCTTTTAAAGTTCGAACCCAAGTCATTCAATAGTGTCCGTAAAAATAAATTTTTTCTTAAAATGCAACTTTTCGCAGATTTATTGGATGCATTCAATTGAGACAATTATTCTGATCACGATTCCAAAATTTCAGTACGAATATTGTCATATAGCCTGAAAAAATGGCTTTGAAAGTTCCAACCCAAGTCTTTCAATAGTGTCCTTAAAAATAATAAATTTTCTCAAAATGCAACTTTTCGCAGATTTTATGACTGCATTAGATTGAGACAATCATTCTGATCACGATTCCAAAATTTCAGTCTGAATATCGCCATACAGCCTGAAAAAATGGATTTAAAAGTTCGAACCCAAGTCTTTCAATAGTGTGTGTAAAAATAATATTTTTTCTAAAAATGCATTATTTTTCAGATTTTATGACTGCATTCTACACATACAATTATTCTTATCCCGATTCCAAAATTTCAGTCAAAATAACGCCATACAGCATGAAAAAACGGCCTCTAAAGTTCGAACCCAGGTCCTTCAATAGTGCCCGTAAAAATTATAATCTTTCCTTAAATGCAATTTTTCGCCGATTTTATGAGTGCATTCGATAAAGACAATTATTCTTATCCTGATTCCAAAATTTCAGTCCGAATATCGCCATACAGCCTGAAAAAATGGCTTTTAAAGTTCGAACCCAAGTCTTTCAATAGCGTCCGTAAAAATAATATTTTTTCTTAAAATGCAACTTTTCGCAGATTTTATGACTGCATTCGATTAAGACAATTATTCTGATCACGATTCCAAAATTTCTGTTTGAATATCGCCATACAGCCTGAAAAAATGGCTTTTAAAGTTCGAACCCAAGTCTTTCAATAGCGTCCGTAAAAATAATATTTTTTCTTAAAATGCAACTTTTCGCAGATTTTATGACTGCATTCGATTAAGACAATTATTCTGATCACGATTCCAAAATTTCTGTTTGAATATCGCCATACAGCCTGAAAAAATGGCTTTTAAAGTTCGAACCCAAGTCTTTCAATAGTGTGCGTAAAAATAATATTTTTTCTAAAAATGCATTATTTTGCAGATTTTATGACTGCATTCTATATATACAATTATTCTTATCTCGATTCCAAAATTTTAGTCGAATAAGCGCCATACAGCCTGAAAAATGGCCTCTAAAGTTCGAACCCAGATCCTTCAATAGTGCCCGTAAAAATTATAATCTTTCCTTAAATGCAACTTTTCGCAGATTTTATAACTGCATTCGATTAAGACAATTATTCTGATCACGATTCCAAAATTTCAGTTTGAATATCGCCATACAGCCTGAAAAAATGGCTTTTAAAGTTCGAACCCAAGTCATTCAATAGTGTCCGTAAAAATAATTATTTTTCATAAAATGCAACTTTTTGCAGATTTTATAACTGCATTCGATTAAGACAATTATTCTGATCACGATTCCAAAATTTCAGTCCGAATATCGCCATACAGCCTGAAAAAATGGCTTTTAAATATCGAACCCAAGTTTTTCAATAGTGTCCGAAAAAATAATAAATTTTCTCAAAATGCAACTTTTCGCAGATTTTATAACTGCATTCGATTAAGACAATTATTCTGATCACGATTCCAAAATTTCAGTCCGAATATCGCCATACAGCCTGAAAAAATGGCTTTTAAAGTTCGAACCCAAGTCATTCAATAGTGTCCGTAAAAATAAATTTTTTCTTAAAATGCAACTTTTCGCAGATTTATTGGATGCATTCAATTGAGACAATTATTCTGATCACGATTCCAAAATTTCAGTACGAATATTGTCATATAGCCTGAAAAAATGGCTTTGAAAGTTCCAACCCAAGTCTTTCAATAGTGTCCTTAAAAATAATAAATTTTCTCAAAATGCAACTTTTCGCAGATTTTATGACTGCATTCGATTGAGACAATTATTCTGATCACGATTCCAAAATTTCAGTTTGAATATCGCCATACAGCCTGAAAAAATGGCTTTTAAAGTTCGAACCCAAGTCATTCAATAGTGTCAGTAAAAATGATTATTTTTCATAAAATGCAACTTTTTGCAGATTTTATAACTGCATTCGATTAAGACAATTATTCTGATCACGATTCCAAAATTTCAGTCCGAATATCGCCATACAGCCGGAAAAAATGGCTTTTAAATATCGAACCCAAGTTTTTCAATAGTGTCCGAAAAAATAATAAATTTTCTCAAAATGCAACTTTTCGCAGATTTTATAACTGCATTCGATTAAGACAATTATTCTGATCACGATTCCAAAATTTCAGTCCGAATATCGCCATACAGCCTGAAAAAATGGCTTTTAAAGTTCGAACCCAAGTCATTCAATAGTGTCCGTAAAAATAAATTTTTTCTTAAAATGCAACTTTTCGCAGATTTATTGGATGCATTCAATTGAGACAATTATTCTGATCACGATTCCAAAATTTCAGTACGAATATTGTCATATAGCCTGAAAAAATGGCTTTGAAAGTTCCAACCCAAGTCATTCAATAGTGTCCGTAAAAATAATATTTTTTCTTAAAATGCAACTTTTCGCAGATTTATTGGATGCATTCAATTGAGACAATTATTCTTATCTCGATTCCAAAATTTTAGTCAAATAAGCGCCATACAGCCTGAAAAAATGGCTTTTAAAGTTCGAACCCAAGTCTTTCAATAGTGTCCGTAAAAATAATAAATTTTCTCAAAATGCAACTTTTCCAGATTCTATGACTACATTAGATTGAAACAATTATTCTGATCACGATTCCAAAATTTCAGTTTTTACAGATTTAATTACTGAATTCAAAGGAGACAATTAATCGTAACTTGATTCCGAAATTTTAGTAAAATGAAGGCCATACAGCCTGAAAAAATGGCTTTTAAAGGTCGAACCCTAGTCTTTCAATAGTGTCCGAAAAAATAATAAATTTTCTCAAAATGCAACTTTTCGCAGATTTTATAACTGCATTCGATTAAGACAATTATTCTGATCACGATTCCAAAATTTCAGTCATGCATTCGATTAAGACAATTATTCTGATCACGATTCCAAAATTTCAGTTTGAATATCGCCATACAGCCTGAAAAAATGGCTTTTAAAGTTCGAACCCAAGTCTTTCAATAGCGTCCGTAAAAATAATAATTTTTCTTAAAATGCAACTTTTCGCAGATTTTATGACTGCATTCGATTGAGACACTTATTCTGATCACGATTCCAAAATTTCAGTCCGAATATCGCCATACAGCCTGAAAAAATGGCTTTTAAAGTTCGAACCCAAGTCTTTCAATAGTGTGCTTAAAAATAATATTTTTTCTAAAAATGCATTATTTTGCAGATTTTATGACTGCATTCTATATATACAATTATTCTTATCTCGATTCCAAAATTTTAGACGAATAAGCGCCATACAGCCTGAAAAATGGCCTCTAAAGTTCGAACCCAGATCCTTCAATAGTGCCCGTAAAAATTATAATCTTTCCTTAAATGCAACTTTTCGCAGATTTTATGACTGCATTCGATTGAGACAATTATTCTGATCACGATTCCAAAATTTCAGTTTGAATATCGCCATACAGCCTGAAAAAATGGCTTTTAAAGTTCGAACCCAAGTCATTCAATAGTGTCCGTAAAAATAATTATTTTTCATAAAATGCAACTTTTTGCAGATTTTATAACTGCATTCGATTAACACAATTATTCTGATCACGATTCCAAAATTTCAGTCCGAATATTGCCATACAGCCGGAAAAAATGGCTTTTAAATGTCGAACCCAAGTTTTTCAATAGTGTCCGAAAAAATAATAAATTTTCTCAAAATGCAACTTTTCGCAGATTTTATGACTGCATTCGATTGAGACAATTATTCTGATCACGATTCCAAAATTTCAGTTTGAATATCGCCATACAGCCTGAAAAAATGGCTTTTAAAGTTCGAACCCAAGTCATTCAATAGTGTCCGTAAAAATAATTATTTTTCATAAAATGCAACTTTTTGCAGATTTTATAACTGCATTCGATTAAGACAATTATTCTGATCACGATTCCAAAATTTCAGTCCGAATATCGCCATACAGCCTGAAAAAATGGCTTTTAAAGTTCGAACCCAAGTCATTCAATAGTGTCCGTAAAAATAAATTTTTTCTTAAAATGCAACTTTTCGCAGATTTATTGGATGCATTCAATTGAGACAATTATTCTGATCACGATTCCAAAATTTCAGTACGAATATTGTCATATAGCCTGAAAAAATGGCTCTGAAAGTTCGAACCCAAGTCTTTCAATAGTGTCCTTAAAAATAATAAATTTTCTCAAAATGCAACTTTTCGCAGATTTTATGACTGCATTCGATTGAGACAATTATTCTGATCACGATTCCAAAATTTCAGTTTGAATATCGCCATACAGCCTGAAAAAATGGCTTTTAAAGTTCGAACCCAAGTCATTCAATAGTGTCAGTAAAAATGATTATTTTTCATAAAATGCAACTTTTTGCAGATTTTATAACTGCATTCGATTAAGACAATTATTCTGATCACGATTCCAAAATTTCAGTCCGAATATCGCCATACAGCCGGAAAAAATGGCTTTTAAATATCGAACCCAAGTTTTTCAATAGTGTCCGAAAAAATAATAAATTTTCTCAAAATGCAACTTTTCGCAGATTTTATAACTGCATTCGATTAAGACAATTATTCTGATCACGATTCCAAAATTTCAGTCCGAATATCGCCATACAGCCTGAAAAAATGGCTTTTAAAGTTCGAACCCAAGTCATTCAATAGTGTCCGTAAAAATAAATTTTTTCTTAAAATGCAACTTTTCGCAGATTTATTGGATGCATTCAATTGAGACAATTATTCTGATCACGATTCCAAAATTTCAGTACGAATATTGTCATATAGCCTGAAAAAATGGCTTTGAAAGTTCCAACCCAAGTCTTTCAATAGTGTCCTTAAAAATAATAAATTTTCTCAAAATGCAACTTTTCGCAGATTTTATGACTGCATTAGATTGAGACAATCATTCTGATCACGATTCCAAAATTTCAGTCTGAATATCGCCATACAGCCTGAAAAAATGGATTTAAAAGTTCGAACCCAAGTCTTTCAATAGTGTGTGTAAAAATAATATTTTTTCTAAAAATGCATTATTTTTCAGATTTTATGACTGCATTCTACACATACAATTATTCTTATCCCGATTCCAAAATTTCAGTCAAAATAACGCCATACAGCATGAAAAAACGGCCTCTAAAGTTCGAACCCAGGTCCTTCAATAGTGCCCGTAAAAATTATAATCTTTCCTTAAATGCAATTTTTCGCCGATTTTATGAGTGCATTCGATAAAGACAATTATTCTTATCCTGATTCCAAAATTTCAGTCCGAATATCGCCATACAGCCTGAAAAAATGGCTTTTAAAGTTCGAACCCAAGTCTTTCAATAGCGTCCGTAAAAATAATATTTTTTCTTAAAATGCAACTTTTCGCAGATTTTATGACTGCATTCGATTAAGACAATTATTCTGATCACGATTCCAAAATTTCTGTTTGAATATCGCCATACAGCCTGAAAAAATGGCTTTTAAAGTTCGAACCCAAGTCTTTCAATAGCGTCCGTAAAAATAATATTTTTTCTTAAAATGCAACTTTTCGCAGATTTTATGACTGCATTCGATTAAGACAATTATTCTGATCACGATTCCAAAATTTCTGTTTGAATATCGCCATACAGCCTGAAAAAATGGCTTTTAAAGTTCGAACCCAAGTCTTTCAATAGTGTGCGTAAAAATAATATTTTTTCTAAAAATGCATTATTTTGCAGATTTTATGACTGCATTCTATATATACAATTATTCTTATCTCGATTCCAAAATTTTAGTCGAATAAGCGCCATACAGCCTGAAAAATGGCCTCTAAAGTTCGAACCCAGATCCTTCAATAGTGCCCGTAAAAATTATAATCTTTCCTTAAATGCAACTTTTCGCAGATTTTATAACTGCATTCGATTAAGACAATTATTCTGATCACGATTCCAAAATTTCAGTTTGAATATCGCCATACAGCCTGAAAAAATGGCTTTTAAAGTTCGAACCCAAGTCATTCAATAGTGTCCGTAAAAATAATTATTTTTCATAAAATGCAACTTTTTGCAGATTTTATAACTGCATTCGATTAAGACAATTATTCTGATCACGATTCCAAAATTTCAGTCCGAATATCGCCATACAGCCTGAAAAAATGGCTTTTAAATATCGAACCCAAGTTTTTCAATAGTGTCCGAAAAAATAATAAATTTTCTCAAAATGCAACTTTTCGCAGATTTTATAACTGCATTCGATTAAGACAATTATTCTGATCACGATTCCAAAATTTCAGTCCGAATATCGCCATACAGCCTGAAAAAATGGCTTTTAAAGTTCGAACCCAAGTCATTCAATAGTGTCCGTAAAAATAAATTTTTTCTTAAAATGCAACTTTTCGCAGATTTATTGGATGCATTCAATTGAGACAATTATTCTGATCACGATTCCAAAATTTCAGTACGAATATTGTCATATAGCCTGAAAAAATGGCTTTGAAAGTTCCAACCCAAGTCTTTCAATAGTGTCCTTAAAAATAATAAATTTTCTCAAAATGCAACTTTTCGCAGATTTTATGACTGCATTCGATTGAGACAATTATTCTGATCACGATTCCAAAATTTCAGTTTGAATATCGCCATACAGCCTGAAAAAATGGCTTTTAAAGTTCGAACCCAAGTCATTCAATAGTGTCAGTAAAAATGATTATTTTTCATAAAATGCAACTTTTTGCAGATTTTATAACTGCATTCGATTAAGACAATTATTCTGATCACGATTCCAAAATTTCAGTCCGAATATCGCCATACAGCCGGAAAAAATGGCTTTTAAATATCGAACCCAAGTTTTTCAATAGTGTCCGAAAAAATAATAAATTTTCTCAAAATGCAACTTTTCGCAGATTTTATAACTGCATTCGATTAAGACAATTATTCTGATCACGATTCCAAAATTTCAGTCCGAATATCGCCATACAGCCTGAAAAAATGGCTTTTAAAGTTCGAACCCAAGTCATTCAATAGTGTCCGTAAAAATAAATTTTTTCTTAAAATGCAACTTTTCGCAGATTTATTGGATGCATTCAATTGAGACAATTATTCTGATCACGATTCCAAAATTTCAGTACGAATATTGTCATATAGCCTGAAAAAATGGCTTTGAAAGTTCCAACCCAAGTCTTTCAATAGTGTCCTTAAAAATAATAAATTTTCTCAAAATGCAACTTTTCGCAGATTTTATGACTGCATTAGATTGAGACAATCATTCTGATCACGATTCCAAAATTTCAGTCTGAATATCGCCATACAGCCTGAAAAAATGGATTTAAAAGTTCGAACCCAAGTCTTTCAATAGTGTGTGTAAAAATAATATTTTTTCTAAAAATGCATTATTTTTCAGATTTTATGACTGCATTCTACACATACAATTATTCTTATCCCGATTCCAAAATTTCAGTCAAAATAACGCCATACAGCATGAAAAAACGGCCTCTAAAATTCGAACCCAGGTCCTTCAATAGTGCCCGTAAAAATTATAATCTTTCCTTAAATGCAATTTTTCGCCGATTTTATGAGTGCATTCGATAAAGACAATTATTCTTATCCTGATTCCAAAATTTCAGTCCGAATATCGCCATACAGCCTGAAAAAATGGCTTTTAAAGTTCGAACCCAAGTCTTTCAATAGCGTCCGTAAAAATAATATTTTTTCTTAAAATGCAACTTTTCGCAGATTTTATGACTGCATTCGATTAAGACAATTATTCTGATCACGATTCCAAAATTTCTGTTTGAATATCGCCATACAGCCTGAAAAAATGGCTTTTAAAGTTCGAACCCAAGTCTTTCAATAGCGTCCGTAAAAATAATAATTTTTCTTAAAATGCAACTTTTCGCAGATTTTATGACTGCATTCGATTGAGACACTTATTCTGATCACGATTCCAAAATTTCAGTCCGAATATCGCCATACAGCCTGAAAAAATGGCTTTTAAAGTTCGAACCCAAGTCTTTCAATAGTGTGCTTAAAAATAATATTTTTTCTTAAAATGCATTATTTTGCAGATTTTATGACTGCATTCTATATATACAATTATTCTTATCTCGATTCCAAAATTTTAGACGAATAAGCGCCATACAGCCTGAAAAATGGCCTCTAAAGTTCGAACCCAGATCCTTCAATAGTGCCCGTAAAAATTATAATCTTTCCTTAAATGCAACTTTTCGCAGATTTTATGACTGCATTCGATTGAGACAATTATTATGATCACGATTCCAAAATTTCAGTTTGAATATCGCCATACAGCCTGAAAAAATGGCTTTTAAAGTTCGAACCCAAGTCATTCAATAGTGTCCGTAAAAATAATTATTTTTCATAAAATGCAACTTTTTGCAGATTTTATAACTGCATTCGATTAACACAATTATTCTGATCACGATTCCAAAATTTCAGTCCGAATATCGCCATACAGCCGGAAAAAATGGCTTTTAAATATCGAACCCAAGTTTTTCAATAGTGTCCGAAAAAATAATAAATTTTCTCAAAATGCAACTTTTCGCAGATTTTATAACTGCATTCGATTAAGACAATTATTCTGATCACGATTCCAAAATTTCAGTCCGAATATCGCCATACAGCCTGAAAAAATGGCTTTTAAAGTTCGAACCCAAGTCATTCAATAGTGTCCGTAAAAATAATAATTTTTCTTAAAATGCAACTTTTCGCAGATTTTATGACTGCATTCGATTGAGACACTTATTCTGATCACGATTCCAAAATTTCAGTCCGAAAATCGCCATACAGCCTGAAAAAATGGCTTTTAAAGTTCGAACCCAAGTCTTTCAATAGTGTGCTTAAAAATAATATTTTTTCAAAAAATGCATTATTTTGCAGATTTTATGACTGCATTCTATATATACAATTATTCTTATCTCGATTCCAAAATTTTAGTCGAATAAGCGCCATACAGCCTGAAAAATGGCCTCTAAAGTTCGAACCCAGATCCTTCAATAGTGCCCGTAAAAATTATAATCTTTCCTTAAATGCAACTTTTCGCAGATTTTATGACTGCATTCGATTGAGACAATTATTCTGATCACGATTCCAAAATTGCAGTTTGAATATCGCCATACAGCCTGAAAAAATGGCTTTTAAAGTTCGAACCCAAGTCATTCAATAGTGTCCGTAAAAATAATTATTTTTCATAAAATGCAACTTTTTGCAGATTTTATAACTGCATTCGATTAACACAATTATTCTGATCACGATTCCAAAATTTCAGTACGAATATTTTCATATAGCCTGAAAAAATGGCTTTGAAAGTTCGAACCCAAGTCTTTCAATAGTGTCCTTAAAAATAATAAATTTTCTCAAAATGCAACTTTTCGCAGATTTTATGACTGCATTAGATTGAGACAATCATTCTGATCACGATTCCAAAATTTCAGTCTGAATATCGCCATACAGCCTGAAAAAATGGATTTAAAAGTTCGAACCCAAGTCTTTCAATAGTGTGTGTAAAAATAATATTTTTTCTAAAAATGCATTATTTTTCAGATTTTATGACTGCATTCTACACATACAATTATTCTTATCCCGATTCCAAAATTTCAGTCAAAATAACGCCATACAGCATGAAAAAACGGCCTCTAAAGTTCGAACCCAGGTCCTTCAATAGTGCCCGTAAAAATTATAATCTTTCCTTAAATGCAATTTTTCGCCGATTTTATGAGTGCATTCGATAAAGACAATTATTCTTATCCTGATTCCAAAATTTCAGTCCGAATATCGCCATACAGCCTGAAAAAATGGCTTTTAAAGTTCGAACCCAAGTCTTTCAATAGCGTCCGTAAAAATAATATTTTTTCTTAAAATGCAACTTTTCGCAGATTTTATGACTGCATTCAATTAAGACAATTATTCTGATCAAGATTCCAAAATTTCTGTTTGAATATCGCCATACAGCCTGAAAAAATGGCTTTTAAAGTTCGAACCCAAGTCTTTCAATAGCGTCCGTAAAAATAATATTTTTTCTTAAAATGCAACTTTTCGCAGATTTTATGACTGCATTCGATTAAGACAATTATTCTGATCACGATTCCAAAATTTCTGTTTGAATATCGCCATACAGCCTGAAAAAATGGCTTTTAAAGTTCGAACCCAAGTCTTTCAATAGTGTGCGTAAAAATAATATTTTTTCTAAAAATGCATTATTTTGCAGATTTTATGACTGCATTCTATATATACAATTATTCTTATCTCGATTCCAAAATTTTAGTCGAATAAGCGCCATACAGCCTGAAAAATGGCCTCTAAAGTTCGATAGTGTCCGTAAAAACAATAATTTTTCTTAAAATGCAACTTTTCGCAGATTTTATGACTGCATTAGATTGAGACAATTATTCTGATCACGATTCCAAAATTTCAGTCCGAATATCGCCATACAGCCTGAAAAAATGGCTTTTAAAGTTCGAACCCAAGTCTTTCAATAGTGTGCGTAAAAATAATAATTTTTTTAAAAATGCATTATTTTGCAGATTTTATGACTGCATTCTATATATACAATTATTCTTATCTAGATTCCAAAATTTTAGTCGAATAAGCGCCATACAGCCTGAAAAAATGGCTTTTAAAGTTCGAACCCAAGTCTTTCAATAGTGTCCGTAAAAATAATAAATTTTCTCAAAATGCAACTTTTCGCAGATTTTATGACTGCATTCGATTGAGACAATTATCCTGATAACAATTCCAAAATTTCAGTTTGAATATCGCCATACAGCCTGAAAAATGGCCTCTAAAGTTCGAACCCAGATCCTTCAATAGTGCCCGTAAAAATTATAATCTTTCCTTAAATGCAACTTTTCGCAGATTTTATGACTGCATTCGATTAAGACAATTATTCTGATCACGATTCCAAAATTTCAGTTTGAATATCGCCATACAGCCTGAAAAAATGGCTTTTAAAGTTCGAACCCAAGTCTTTCAATAGCGTCCGTAAAAATATTAATTTTTCTTAAAATGCAACTTTTCGCAGATTTTATGACTGCATTCGATTAAGACAATTATTCTGATCACGATTCCAAAATTTCAGTTTGAATATCGCCATACAGTCTGAAAAAATGGCTTTTAAAATTCGAACCCAAGTCTTTCAATAGTGTGCGTAAAAATAATAATTTTTCTAAAAATGCATTATTTTGCAGATTTTATGACTGCATTCTATATATACAATTATTCTTATCTCGATTCCAAAATTTTAGTCGAATAAGCGCCATACAGCCTGAAAAAATGGCTTTTAAAGTTCGAACCCAAGTCTTTCAATAGTGTCCGTAAAAATAATAAATTTTCTCAAAATGCAACTTTTCGCAGATTTTATGACTGCATTCGATTGAGACAATTATCCTGATCACCATTCCAAAATTTCAGTTTGAATATCGCCATACAGCCTGAAAAAATGGCATTTAAAGTTCGAACCCAAGTCATTCAACAGTGTCCGTAAATATAATAATTTTTCTTAAAATGCAACTTTTCGCAGATTTTATGACTGCATTCGATTGAGACAATTATCCTGATAACAATTCCAAAATTTCAGTTTGAATATCGCCATACAGCCTGAAAAAATGGCATTTAAAGTTCGAACCCAAGTCATTCAATAGTGTCAGTAAAAAAAATAAATTTTCTTAAAATGCAACTTTTCGCAGATTTTATGACTGCATTCGATTGAGACAATTATTCTGATCACGATTCCAAAATTTCAGTCCGAATATCGCCATACAGCCTGAAAAAATGGCTTTTTAAGTTCGAACCCAAGTCATTCAATAGTGTCCGTAAAAATAATATTTTTGCTTAAAATGCAATTTTTCGCAGATTTTATGACTGCATTCGATTGAGACAATTATTTTGATCACGATTCCAAAATTTCAGTCCGAATATCGCCATACAGCCTGAAAAAATGGCTTTTAAAGTTCGAACCCAAGTCTTTCAATAGTGTGCGTAAAAATAATAATTTTTCTAAAAATGCATTATTTTGCAGATTTTATGACTGCATTCTATATATACAATTATTCTTATCTCGATTCCAAAATTTTAGTCGAATAAGCGCCATACAGCCTGAAAAATGGCCTCTAAAGTTCGAACCCAGATCCTTCAATAGTGCCCGTAAAAATTATAATCTTTCCTTAAATGCAACTTTTCGCAGATTTTATGACTGCATTCGATTAAGACAATTATTCTGATCACGATTCCAAAATTTCAGTTTGAATATCGCCATACAGCCTGAAAAAATGGCTTTTAAAGTTCGAACCCAAGTCTTTCAATAGCGTCAGTAAAAATATTAATTTTTCTTAAAATGCAACTTTTCGCAGATTTTATGACTGCATTCGATTAAGACAATTATTCTGATCACGATTCCAAAATTTCAGTTTGAATATCGCCATACAGTCTGAAAAAATGGCTTTTAAAGTTCGAACCCAAGTCTTTCAATAGCGTCCGTAAAAATAATAATTTTTCTTAAAATGCAACTTTTCGCAGATTTTATGACTGCATTCGATTGAGACAATTATTATGATCACGATTGTAAAATTTCAGTTTGAATATCGCCATACAGCCTGAAAAAATAGTTTTAAAAGTTCGAACCCAAGTCTTGCAATAGTGCCGTAAAAATGATTTTTTTTTTCAAAATGCAACTTTTTACAGATTTAATTACTGAATTCAAAGGAGACAATTAATCGTAACTTGATTCCGAAATTTTAGTAAAATGAAGGCCATACAACCTGAAAAAATGGCTTTTAAAGTTCAAACCCAAGTCTTTCAATAGTGTCCGAAAAAATAATAAATTTTCTCAAAATGCAACTTTTCGCAGATTTTATAACTGCATTCGATTAAGACAATTATTCTGATCACGATTCCAAAATTTCAGTTTGAATATCGCCATACAGTCTGAAAAAATGGCTTTTAAAGTTCGAACCCAAGTCTTTCAATAGCGTCAGTAAAAATATTAATTTTTCTTAAAATGCAACTTTTCGCAGATTTTATGACTGCATTCGATTAAGACAATTATTCTGATCACGATTCCAAAATTTCAGTTTGAATATCGCCATACAGTCTGAAAAAATGGCTTTTAAAGTTCGAGCCCAAGTCTTTCAATAGCGTCCGTAAAAATAATAATTTTTCTTAAAATGCAACTTTTCGCAGATTTTATGACTGCATTCGATTGAGACAATTATTATGATCACGATTCTAAAATTTCAGTTTGAATATCGCCATACAGCCTGAAAAAATAGTTTTAAAAGTTCGAACCCAAGTCTTGCAATAGTGCCGTAAAAATGATTTTTTTTTTCAAAATGCAACTTTTTACAGATTTAATTACTGAATTCAAAGGAGACAATTAATCGTAACTTGATTCCGAAATTTTAGTAAAATGAAGGCCATACAACCTGAAAAAATGGCATTTAAAGTTCGAACCCAAGTCATTCAATAGTGTCCGGAGTGATGATTCTCTTAAGTAATAAAGTTCCATATGAAGTGATATCAAATCACCAACATGAAAAACATTGTTGGATTTTAGCCATCAGCATTAAATCAGGAATCAAGAAAGGAGTATATACTGTTATTTATAGATCACCAAACACGAGTAAATGCGACTTCTTAACATATTTTCAAAGATGGAGCATGGAAAATTTGCAAGATGAAAATATTAACATCATAGTTGGAGATTTCAATATAAATGTTAAAGCAAATGCAGACATATACACAAAAAAACTGAAATCTATTATTCAAACTGCAGGTATGAAACAATTAGTTAAAGATTTCACACGAATTACTAATACCTCTAAAACATTGATTGATCTGGTTATCTCAAATAAATTTAACCTATGTGTTAATGTATTAGATAAACATAAAATTACCGACCATAATATGATTCAAATTCTATTAAATGACAGAGAAAACTACAACTCCAGTAAAGAAACACAAGTAATAACATTTAAAAATTACAAAAGATACAATAAAGAACTCTTCATTCAGACCTTAGAGACTATTGATTGGAATGAAATAAATCAAATGGAATATAACAAAAAAGCTGACCAGATGATATTAAACATTAAAAAATCCATTGATGAAGTAGTTCCAGAACAGAAGATACGTAAAGGAAACAATAATAAATGGTTCACAAAAGAACTACGCACAATGCAGCATGATAGAGATACATTTTACAAGAGAGCACGCCTTACTAATAATACTATGGATTGGAATAACTACAAAAAAATGAGAAATAAATACTCCAAAGACATAAAAAGAACGCATAATGAGTACATAAAAAATAAAATAAAATCGGAAGAAGGGGATCCCAAAAAAATTTGGAAAAGCATTAAAGAATTAGTACATGGCGATAACAAAAACGACATAAAAATAGTAAACTTCCCAAAAGATATAAACGAAGAAAACATGGCTAATAGCTTTAATAAATATTTTATAGAAAGCATCACTCAAATTAACAAATTAATACCTAACATTGTTTTCAACCCCACAAATGATAATAACAACTCAAACAAAAAATTATTGGTCTTCAGAAAAATAACTGCAGAATATTTATTTAACATTTTAAAGAAAATTAAATCAAAAAACAGTTCAGATGGATTAACTATTAGTGTGATAAAAGATGCTTTTCCAGTAATTGGATCTACTCTATTAAATATTATTAATCAGACAATTGAAGAGGGAAAATTTCCACAGTCATGGAAACTATCTACCATTATACCGGTCCCAAAGGTTAAAAATACCAGAAAATGTGAAGAATTTCGACCAATAAACACCTTACCGAAATATGAACAGATACTTGAAGTAATAATAAAAGAACAAATATTGCAATACTTAGATGAACACAATATTTTATACCAAGAACAATCGGGATTCAGATGTAATAATTCTTGTGAAACAGCGTTAAATGTAATCGTTGAAGAATGGAAAGAAGGAATGAATAGTAATAAATTTATCTTAGCAATATTCTTGGATTTTCAAAGGGCATTCGAAACCATAGATCGAGAAATATTGATAAGAAAGCTTAAAGAAATTGGTTTCTCAACTCTAGCCATTAAATTAATAAAAGAGTATTTGAAAGACCGAATACAGGTAACAAAAATTAATAATCAATTTTCAAAACCAATGGAAAATAAATTAGGAGTACCACAGGGATCAGTCCTTGGACCTCTATTGTTCATACTCTATATTAATGACATGGTGAAAATATTTTCAAAATGCAAAGTACGACTATTTGCCGATGATACACTTATATATATAATTGGAGAAAACTATGAAGAACTAATAAATATTTTAAATAATGAACTAGATAATGTATCAAGATGGCTAAAAATAAATAAGCTTAAATTAAATACAAAAAAAACAAAATGTATGGTAATTGGTTATAAGAAGACATCCAGTGAAAGCAAAATCAAAATTGATGGTGAAATTATTGAAAATGTTACCGATATAAAATACTTAGGAGTTATAATAGATTCCAAACTCAACTTTAACAAACATGCGGAATATACCCAAAAGAAAATTGGAAAAAAGATATCTTTCTTGGGAAGAATTCGCCAAAAACTGTCCGAAAAAACTGCAATCACCATTTATAACTCCATTATTGCTCCACATTTTAATTACTGCTCAACTATCCTTTTCCTGTGTAACGACCGAGAGCAAAATAAATTTCAAATTCTCCAAAATAGGGCAATGAGAACAATACTCAGACGAAATAGATATTCAAAAGTAAATAAAATGTTAAACGAACTAAATTGGCTAACGGTGAAACAGATGTTGACCTTGAACACGATGATATTTTTACACAAAATAGTAAACAACCTGCTACCCAAATATTTTTCGAATCAAATTGTATACAACAAGGACATACACCAACATAAAACTAGGACGTGCAATGAAATCAGGCTACCAAAGAAGGACAAAGCGAATACCCAGAATAGTATATTTTATAAAGGGATGAAATACTATAACGCGCTGCCGGAAAACCTTAAGTCTGCCCCAATTGAAAAGTTTAAGATGTTGTGTAGGAGCCATATCAAGAAAGAAAAAAAAAAAACATAGTATATTTAAATGTAATAATTAATTAGTCATTTGTAATCTTAAATGTACAAATTACTAAAATAAAATCAATAAATAAAAATAAAAAATAAAAATGTCCGTAAAAAAAATAAATTTTCTTAAAATGCAACTTTTCGCAGATTTTATGACTGCATTCGATTGAGACAATTATTCTGATCACGATTCCAAAATTTCAGTCCGAATATCGCCATACAGCCTGAAAAAATGGCTTTTTAAGTTCGAACCCAAGTCATTCAATAGTGTCCGTAAAAATAATATTTTTGCTTAAAATGCAATTTTTCGCAGATTTTATGACTGCATTCGATTGAGACAATTATTTTGATCACGATTCCAAAATTTCAGTCCGAATATCGCCATACAGCCTGAAAAAATGGCTTTTAAAGTTCGAACCCAAGTCTTTCAATAGTGTGCGTAAAAATAATATTTTTTCTAAAAATGCATTATTTTGCAGATTTTATGACTGCATTCTATATATACAATTATTCTTATCTCGATTCCAAAATTTTAGTCGAATAAGCGCCATACAGCCTGAAAAATGGCCTCTAAAGTTCGAACCCAGATCCTTCAATAGTGCCCGTAAAAATTATAATCTTTCCTTAAATGCAACTTTTCGCAGATTTTATGACTGCATTCGATTAAGACAATTATTCTGATCACGATTCCAAAATTTCAGTTTGAATATCGCCATACAGCCTGAAAAAATGGCTTTTAAAGTTCGAACCCAAGTCTTTCAATAGCGTCAGTAAAAATATTAATTTTTCTTAAAATGCAACTTTTCGCAGATTTTATGACTGCATTCGATTAAGACAATTATTCTGATCACGATTCCAAAATTTCAGTTTGAATATCGCCATACAGTCTGAAAAAATGGCTTTTAAAGTTCGAACCCAAGTCTTTCAATAGCGTCCGTAAAAATAATAATTTTTCTTAAAATGCAACTTTTCGCAGATTTTATGACTGCATTCGATTAAGACAATTATTCTGATCACGATTCCAAAATTTCAGTTTGAATATCGCCATACAGCCTGGAAAAATGGCTTTTAAAGTTCGAACCCAAGTCTTTCAATAGCGTCCGTAAAAATAATAATTTTTCTTAAAATGCAACATTTCGCAGATTTTATGACTGCATTCGATTGAGACAATTATTCTGATCACGATTCCAAAATTTCAGTTTGAATATCGCCATACAGCCTGAAAAAATGGCTTTTAAAGTTCGAACCCAAGTCATTCAATAGTGTCCGTAAAAATAATAATTTTTCTTAAAATGCAACTTTTCGCAGATTTTATGACTGCATTCGATTAAGACAATTATTCTGATCACGATTCCAAAATTTCAGTTTGAATATCGCCATACAGCCTGAAAAAATGGCTTTTAAAGTTCGAACCCAAGTCTTTCAATAGCGTCCGTAAAAATATTAATTTTTCTTAAAATGCAACTTTTCGCAGATTTTATGACTGCATTCGATTAAGACAATTATTCTGATCACGATTCCAAAATTTCAGTTTGAATATCGCCATACAGTCTGAAAAAATGGCTTTTAAAGTTCGAACCCAAGTCTTTCAATAGCGTCCGTAAAAATAATAATTTTTCTTAAAATGCAACTTTTCGCAGATTTATTGGATGCATTCAATTGAGACAATTATTCTGATCACGATTCCAAAATTTCAGTACGAATATTGTCATATAGCCTGAAAAAATTGTTTTTAAAGTTCGAACCCAAGTCTTTCAATAGCGTCCGTAAAAATATTAATTTTTCTTAAAATGCAACTTTTCGCAGATTTTATGACTGCATTCGATTAAGACAATTATTCTGATCACGATTCCAAAATTTCAGTTTGAATATCGCCATACAGCCTGGAAAAATGGCTTTTAAAGTTCGAACCCAAGTCTTTCAATAGCGTCCGTAAAAATAATAATTTTTCTTAAAATGCAACATTTCGCAGATTTTATGACTGCATTCGATTGAGACAATTATTCTGATCACGATTCAAAAAATTTCAGTTTGAATATCGCCATACAGCCTGAAAAAATGGCTTTTAAAGTTCGAACCCAAGTCATTCAATAGTGTCCGTAAAAATAATAATTTTTCTTAAAATGCAACTTTTCGCAGATTTTATGACTGCATTCGATTAAGACAATTATTCTGATCACGATTCCAAAATTTCAGTTTGAATATCGCCATACAGTCTGAAAAAATGGCTTTTAAAGTTCGAACCCAAGTCTTTCAATAGCGTCCGTAAAAATAATAATTTTTCTTAAAATGCAACTTTTCGCAGATTTATTGGATGCATTCAATTGAGACAATTATTCTGATCACGATTCCAAAATTTCAGTACGAATATTGTCATATAGCCTGAAAAAATGGCTTTGAAAGTTCGAACCCAAGTCTTTCAATAGTGTCCTTAAAAATAATAAATTTTCTCAAAATGCAACTTTTCGCAGATTTTGTGACTTCATTAGATTGAGACAATTATTCTGATCACGATTCCAAAATTTCAGTCTGAATATCGCCATACAGCCTGAAAAAATGGATTTAAAAGTTCGAACCCAAGTCTTTCAATAGTGTGTGTAAAAATAATATTTTTTCTAAAAATGCATTATTTTTCAGATTTTATGACTGCATTCTACACATACAATTATTCTTATCCCGATTCCAAAATTTCAGTCAAAATAACGCCATACAGCATGAAAAAACGGCCTCTAAAGTTCGAACCCAGGTCCTTCAATAGTGCCCGTAAAAATTATAATCTTTCCTTAAATGCAATTTTTCGCCGATTTTATGAGTGCATTCGATAAAGACAATTATTCTTATCCTGATTCAAAAATTTCAGTCCGAATATCGCCATACAGCCTGAAAAAATGGCATTTAAAGTTCGAACCCAAGTCATTCAATAGTGTCCGTAAAAATAATAAATTTTCTTAAAATGCAACTTTTCGCAGATTTTATGACTGCATTCGATTAAGACAATTATTCTGATCACGATTCCAAAATTTCAGTTTGAATATCGCCATACAGCCTGAAAAAATGGCTTTTAAAGTTCGAACCCAAGTCTTTCAATAGCGTCCGTAAAAATATTAATTTTTCTTAAAATGCAACTTTTCGCAGATTTTATGACTGCATTCGATTAAGACAATTATTCTGATGACGATTCCAAAATTTCAGTTTGAATATCGCCATACAGTCTGAAAAAATGGCTTTTAAAGTTCGAACCCAAGTCTTTCAATAGCGTCCGTAAAAATAATAATTTTTCTTAAAATGCAACTTTTCGCAGATTTTATGACTGCATTCGATTGAGACAATTATTCTGATTACGATTCCAAAATTTCAGTTTGAATATCGCCATACAGCCTGAAAAAATAGTTTTAAAAGTTCGAACCCAAGTCTTGCAATAGTGCCGTAAAAATGATTTTTTTTTTCAAAATGCAACTTTTTACAGATTTAATTACTGAATTCAAAGGAGACAATTAATCGTAACTTGATTCCGAAATTTTAGTAAAATGAAGGCCATACAACCTGAAAAAATGGCTTTTAAAGTTCAAACCCAAGTCTTTCAATAGTGTCCGAAAAAATAATAAATTTTCTCAAAATGCAACTTTTCGCAGATTTTATAACTGCATTCGATTAAGACAATTATTCTGATCACGATTCCAAAATTTCAGTTTGAATATCGCCATACAGTCTGAAAAAATGGCTTTTAAAGTTCGAACCCAAGTCTTTCAATAGCGTCAGTAAAAATATTAATTTTTCTTAAAATGCAACTTTTCGCAGATTTTATGACTGCATTCGATTAAGACAATTATTCTGATCACGATTCCAAAATTTCAGTTTGAATATCGCCATACAGTCTGAAAAAATGGCTTTTAAAGTTCGAACCCAAGTCTTTCAATAGCGTCCGTAAAAATAATAATTTTTCTTAAAATGCAACTTTTCGCAGATTTTATGACTGCATTCGATTGAGACAATTATAATGATCACGATTCTAAAATTTCAGTTTGAATATCGCCATACAGCCTGAAAAAATAGTTTTAAAAGTTCGAACCCAAGTCTTGCAATAGTGCCGTAAAAATGATTTTTTTTTTCAAAATGCAACTTTTTACAGATTTAATTACTGAATTCAAAGGAGACAATTAATCGTAACTTGATTCCGAAATTTTAGTAAAATGAAGGCCATACAACCTGAAAAAATGGCATTTAAAGTTCGAACCCAAGTCATTCAATAGTGTCCGTAAAAATAATATTTTTGCTTAAAATGCAATTTTTCGCAGATTTTATGACTGCATTCGATTGAGACAATTATTTTGATCACGATTCCAAAATTTCAGTCCGAATATCGCCATACAGCCTGAAAAAATGGCTTTTAAAGTTCGAACCCAAGTCTTTCAATAGTGTGCGTAAAAATAATAATTTTTCTAAAAATGCATTATTTTGCAGATTTTATGACTGCATTCTATATATACAATTATTCTTATCTCGATTCCAAAATTTTAGTCGAATAAGCGCCATACAGCCTGAAAAATGGCCTCTAAAGTTCGAACCCAGATCCTTCAATAGTGCCCGTAAAAATTATAATCTTTCCTTAAATGCAACTTTTCGCAGATTTTATGACTGCATTCGATTAAGACAATTATTCTGATCACGATTCCAAAATTTCAGTTTGAATATCGCCATACAGCCTGAAAAAATGGCTTTTAAAGTTCGAACCCAAGTCTTTCAATAGCGTCAGTAAAAATATTAATTTTTCTTAAAATGCAACTTTTCGCAGATTTTATGACTGCATTCGATTAAGACAATTATTCTGATCACGATTCCAAAATTTCAGTTTGAATATCGCCATACAGTCTGAAAAAATGGCTTTTAAAGTTCGAACCCAAGTCTTTCAATAGCGTCCGTAAAAATAATAATTTTTCTTAAAATGCAACTTTTCGCAGATTTTATGACTGCATTCGATTGAGACAATTATTATGATCACGATTCTAAAATTTCAGTTTGAATATCGCCATACAGCCTGAAAAAATAGTTTTAAAAGTTCGAACCCAAGTCTTGCAATAGTGCCGTAAAAATGATTTTTTTTTTCAAAATGCAACTTTTTACAGATTTAATTACTGAATTCAAAGGAGACAATTAATCGTAACTTGATTCCGAAATTTTAGTAAAATGAAGGCCATACAACCTGAAAAAATGGCTTTTAAAGTTCAAACCCAAGTCTTTCAATAGTGTCCGAAAAAATAATAAATTTTCTCAAAATGCAACTTTTCGCAGATTTTATAACTGCATTCGATTAAGACAATTATTCTGATCACGATTCCAAAATTTCAGTTTGAATATCGCCATACAGCCTGAAAAAATGGCTTTTAAAGTTCGAACCCAAGTCTTTTAATAGCGTCCGTAAAAATATTAATTTTTCTTAAAATGCAACTTTTCGCAGATTTTATGACTGCATTCGATTAAGACAATTATTCTGATCACGATTCCAAAATTTCAGTTTGAATATCGCCATACAGCCTGGAAAAATGGCTTTTAAAGTTCGAACCCAAGTCTTTCAATAGCGTCCGTAAAAATAATAATTTTTCTTAAAATGCAACATTTCGCAGATTTTATGACTGCATTCGATTGAGACAATTATTCTGATCACGATTCCAAAATTTCAGTTTGAATATCGCCATACAGCCTGAAAAAATGGCTTTTAAAGTTCGAACCCAAGTCATTCAATAGTGTCCTTAAAAATAATAATTTTTCTTAAAATGCAACTTTTCGCAGATTTTATGACTGCATTCGATTAAGACAATTATTCTGATCACGATTCCAAAATTTCAGTTTGAATATCGCCATACAGCCTGAAAAAATGGCTTTTAAAGTTCGAACCCAAGTCTTTCAATAGCGTCCGTAAAAATATTAATTTTTCTTAAAATGCAACTTTTCGCAGATTTTATGACTGCATTCGATTAAGACAATTATTCTGATCACGATTCCAAAATTTCAGTTTGAATATCGCCATACAGTCTGAAAAAATGGCTTTTAAAGTTCGAACCCAAGTCTTTCAATAGCGTCCGTAAAAATAATAATTTTTCTTAAAATGCAACTTTTCGCAGATTTATTGGATGCATTCAATTGAGACAATTATTCTGATCACGATTCCAAAATTTCAGTTTGAATATCGCCATACAGTCTGAAAAAATGGCTTTTAAAGTTCGAACCCAAGTCTTTCAATAGCGTCAGTAAAAATATTAATTTTTCTTAAAATGCAACTTTTCGCAGATTTTATGACTGCATTCGATTAAGACAATTATTCTGATCACGATTCCAAAATTTCAGTTTGAATATCGCCATACAGTCTGAAAAAATGGCTTTTAAAGTTCGAACCCAAGTCTTTCAATAGCGTCCGTAAAAATAATAATTTTTCTTAAAATGCAACTTTTCGCAGATTTTATGACTGCATTCGATTGAGACAATTATTATGATCACGATTCTAAAATTTCAGTTTGAATATCGCCATACAGCCTGAAAAAATAGTTTTAAAAGTTCGAACCCAAGTCTTGCAATAGTGCCGTAAAAATGATTTTTTTTTTCAAAATGCAACTTTTTACAGATTTAATTACTGAATTCAAAGGAGACAATTAATCGTAACTTGATTCCGAAATTTTAGTAAAATGAAGGCCATACAACCTGAAAAAATGGAATTTAAAGTTCGAACCCAAGTCATTCAATAGTGTCCGTAAAAAAAATAAATTTTCTTAAAATGCAACTTTTCGCAGATTTTATGACTGCATTCGATTAAGACAATTATTCTGATCACGATTCCAAAATTTCAGTTTGAATATCGCCATACAGTCTGAAAAAATGGCTTTTAAAGTTCGAACCCAAGTCTTTCAATAGCGTCCGTAAAAATAATAATTTTTCTTAAAATGCAACTTTTCGCAGATTTTATGACTGCATTCGATTGAGACAATTATTATGATCACGATTCTAAAATTTCAGTTTGAATATCGCCATACAGCCTGAAAAAATAGTTTTAAAAGTTCGAACCCAAGTCTTGCAATAGTGCCGTAAAAATGATTTTTTTTTTCAAAATGCAACTTTTTACAGATTTAATTACTGAATTCAAAGGAGACAATTAATCGTAACTTGATTCCGAAATTTTAGTAAAATGAAGGCCATACAACCTGAAAAAATGGCTTTTAAAGTTCAAACCCAAGTCTTTCAATAGTGTCCGAAAAAATAATAAATTTTCTCAAAATGCAACTTTTCGCAGATTTTATAACTGCATTCGATTAAGACAATTATTCTGATCACGATTCCAAAATTTCAGTTTGAATATCGCCATACAGCCTGAAAAAATGGCTTTTAAAGTTCGAACCCAAGTCTTTCAATAGCGTCCGTAAAAATATTAATTTTTCTTAAAATGCAACTTTTCGCAGATTTTATGACTGCATTCGATTAAGACAATTATTCTGATCACGATTCCAAAATTTCAGTTTGAATATCGCCATACAGCCTGGAAAAATGGCTTTTAAAGTTCGAACCCAAGTCTTTCAATAGCGTCCGTAAAAATAATAATTTTTCTTAAAATGCAACATTTCGCAGATTTTATGACTGCATTCGATTGAGACAATTATTCTGATCACGATTCCAAAATTTCAGTTTGAATATCGCCATACAGCCTGAAAAAATGGCTTTTAAAGTTCGAACCCAAGTCATTCAATAGTGTCCTTAAAAATAATAATTTTTCTTAAAATGCAACTTTTCGCAGATTTTATGACTGCATTCGATTAAGACAATTATTCTGATCACGATTCCAAAATTTCAGTTTGAATATCGCCATACAGCCTGAAAAAATGGCTTTTAAAGTTCGAACCCAAGTCTTTCAATAGCGTCCGTAAAAATATTAATTTTTCTTAAAATGCAACTTTTCGCAGATTTTATGACTGCATTCGATTAAGACAATTATTCTGATCACGATTCCAAAATTTCAGTTTGAATATCGCCATACAGTCTGAAAAAATGGCTTTTAAAGTTCGAACCCAAGTCTTTCAATAGCGTCCGTAAAAATAATAATTTTTCTTAAAATGCAACTTTTCGCAGATTTATTGGATGCATTCAATTGAGACAATTATTCTGATCACGATTCCAAAATTTCAGTTTGAATATCGCCATACAGTCTGAAAAAATGGCTTTTAAAGTTCGAACCCAAGTCTTTCAATAGCGTCAGTAAAAATATTAATTTTTCTTAAAATGCAACTTTTCGCAGATTTTATGACTGCATTCGATTAAGACAATTATTCTGATCACGATTCCAAAATTTCAGTTTGAATATCGCCATACAGTCTGAAAAAATGGCTTTTAAAGTTCGAACCCAAGTCTTTCAATAGCGTCCGTAAAAATAATAATTTTTCTTAAAATGCAACTTTTCGCAGATTTTATGACTGCATTCGATTGAGACAATTATTATGATCACGATTCTAAAATTTCAGTTTGAATATCGCCATACAGCCTGAAAAAATAGTTTTAAAAGTTCGAACCCAAGTCTTGCAATAGTGCCGTAAAAATGATTTTTTTTTTCAAAATGCAACTTTTTACAGATTTAATTACTGAATTCAAAGGAGACAATTAATCGTAACTTGATTCCGAAATTTTAGTAAAATGAAGGCCATACAACCTGAAAAAATGGAATTTAAAGTTCGAACCCAAGTCATTCAATAGTGTCCGTAAAAAAAATAAATTTTCTTAAAATGCAACTTTTCGCAGATTTTATGACTGCATTCGATTGAGACAATTATTCTGATCACGATTCCAAAATTTCAGTCCGAATATCGCCATACAGCCTGAAAAAATGGCTTTTTAAGTTCGAACCCAAGTCATTCAATAGTGTCCGTAAAAATAATATTTTTGCTTAAAATGCAATTTTTCGCAGATTTTATGACTGCATTCGATTGAGACAATTATTTTGATCACGATTCCAAAATTTCAGTCCGAATATCGCCATACAGCCTGAAAAAATGGCTTTTAAAGTTCGAACCCAAGTCTTTCAATAGTGTGCGTAAAAATAATAATTTTTCTAAAAATGCATTATTTTGCAGATTTTATGACTGCATTCTATATATACAATTATTCTTATCTCGATTCCAAAATTTTAGTCGAATAAGCGCCATACAGCCTGAAAAATGGCCTCTAAAGTTCGAACCCAGATCCTTCAATAGTGCCCGTAAAAATTATAATCTTTCCTTAAATGCAACTTTTCGCAGATTTTATGACTGCATTCGATTAAGACAATTATTCTGATCACGATTCCAAAATTTCAGTTTGAATATCGCCATACAGCCTGAAAAAATGGCTTTTAAAGTTCGAACCCAAGTCTTTCAATAGCGTCAGTAAAAATATTAATTTTTCTTAAAATGCAACTTTTCGCAGATTTTATGACTGCATTCGATTAAGACAATTATTCTGATCACGATTCCAAAATTTCAGTTTGAATATCGCCATACAGCCTGAAAAAATGGCTTTTAAAGTTCGAACCCAAGTCTTTCAATAGCGTCCGTAAAAATATTAATTTTTCTTAAAATGCAACTTTTCGCAGATTTTATGACTGCATTCGATTAAGACAATTATTCTGATCACGATTCCAAAATTTCAGTTTGAATATCGCCATACAGCCTGGAAAAATGGCTTTTAAAGTTCGAACCCAAGTCTTTCAATAGCGTCCGTAAAAATAATAATTTTTCTTAAAATGCAACATTTCGCAGATTTTATGACTGCATTCGATTGAGACAATTATTCTGATCACGATTCCAAAATTTCAGTTTGAATATCGCCATACAGCCTGAAAAAATGGCTTTTAAAGTTCGAACCCAAGTCTTTCAATAGCGTCCGTAAAAATAATAATTTTTCTTAAAATGCAACATTTCGCAGATTTTATGACTGCATTCGATTGAGACAATTATTCTGATCACGATTCCAAAATTTCAGTTTGAATATCGCCATACAGCCTGAAAAAATGGCTTTTAAAGTTCGAACCCAAGTCATTCAATAGTGTCCGTAAAAATAATAATTTTTCTTAAAATGCAACTTTTCGCAGATTTTATGACTGCATTCGATTAAGACAATTATTCTGATCACGATTCCAAAATTTCAGTTTGAATATCGCCATACAGCCTGAAAAAATGGCTTTTAAAGTTCGAACCCAAGTCTTTCAATAGCGTCCGTAAAAATATTAATTTTTCTTAAAATGCAACTTTTCGCAGATTTTATGACTGCATTCGATTAAGACAATTATTCTGATCACGATTCCAAAATTTCAGTTTGAATATCGCCATACAGTCTGAAAAAATGGCTTTTAAAGTTCGAACCCAAGTCTTTCAATAGCGTCCGTAAAAATAATAATTTTTCTTAAAATGCAACTTTTCGCAGATTTATTGGATGCATTCAATTGAGACAATTATTCTGATCACGATTCCAAAATTTCAGTACGAATATTGTCATATAGCCTGAAAAAATTGTTTTTAAAGTTCGAACCCAAGTCTTTCAATAGCGTCCGTAAAAATATTAATTTTTCTTAAAATGCAACTTTTCGCAGATTTTATGACTGCATTCGATTAAGACAATTATTCTGATCACGATTCCAAAATTTCAGTTTGAATATCGCCATACAGCCTGGAAAAATGGCTTTTAAAGTTCGAACCCAAGTCTTTCAATAGCGTCCGTAAAAATAATAATTTTTCTTAAAATGCAACATTTCGCAGATTTTATGACTGCATTCGATTGAGACAATTATTCTGATCACGATTCAAAAAATTTCAGTTTGAATATCGCCATACAGCCTGAAAAAATGGCTTTTAAAGTTCGAACCCAAGTCATTCAATAGTGTCCGTAAAAATAATAATTGTGGTGATCTACCGTGTCGATCACTCAGATAAGATGTAAATAATAGTCGTTTGGATACTCCATACTATTTGGTTTATTTAGTGTTATTACTAATGTACAGTATTCGAGATGTTGTTGTTAAGAGAGGACGAGTTACAACAGACACGCCTTTTTATACGTCTCGGTCATGCTGTCTCACTCAGATATGCCTGTCTCTTTCATACCGACAGACATACGTTCACCACATCCCTCCACACTTAAATCAGCAGACAGTAACACAACATGATTATCATAATAATAATTATAAAACATACATACACATATTTAATTATTATTTTACAACATTTTCTTTTTTATTTATAACCATGTTGATTCGGAGAGTTGACTGCTGCTTATTTTGATTTCTCTGTCCTTGGTCGAAGGCGCTCCTTCCAGTTCCCCGACGTTGACGCCACGGGTTCACTGGAGCTGGAAGGAAAAAGAGGGTCACCCGTTAGATTGTCATCCGAAACAAAGTCGGAGACATCGTACTCATCGAACGATAGCCTCCTCGTCTCAGACTCAGGGATTAAAATACTAGGGTTCTTTTCCCATGATACACACAGTTTGGATAATTGATCAAAATGTCTTTTCCAGTACATGATTTTATCATTCAATTTAACCTCAATTAAATATAGTTTATTTCCCAAACGTTTATGTACTTTCCCTGGTACCCACTTATCATTGTTTTGGTCTCTAAAATCCCTAACCATAACTTTCTGATTAATCTTAAAATTCGTAGATACTTTGTTATTCCTTTTATAATAGAATTTCTGATTTTCCTGACATTTTGACATTTTCATTTTGGTATCTTTATCAATCACATTTTCCTTTACCTTCCCCCCTCTAGGTATAAAATTATTCAAATTTGACCTTAACCTTCTACCAAACATTACAACTGCTGGCTCTAACCCTGTTGTACAGTGTGGTGCATTCCTATAATCTATGAGAAAACATTCTAACTTCTCATTATAACCTGACTGAAATTTTTTTTCTAACAATATTTTCTTTAAAAAATTTTTACACGTTTTGACTGCATTCTCTGCCAATCCATTTGATTGAGGATGATTTATAGGTGTTGTTAAATGTTTAATGCCATTTCTCTCGCAAAACTGTTTAAAGTCTGCTGACATGAATGCTGCTCCATTATCAGAAACTAAGGTTTGTACACTACCGAAATAACTGAATAATCTCTTTAAGATTTTAATGGTATTATCTGAGTTAGGTGAATTTACTTCCACGCAATCCAACCATTTTGAGGTTGAATCTATGATTACCAAAAAATATTTATTTCCGATAGGCCCTACGTAATCTATATGAACCCTACTCCAAATTTCTTCCGTTATCGGCCATGGAGTTAACTCACTCTTGGGTTGTGATGGTTGAATTTCCGCACAAATTCCGCACTCTCTAACTAAAAATTCAATTTGACTGTCAATCCCTGGCCACCAAAAATAGCCTCTAGCTAGCCCTTTCATCTTGGCAATCCCTAGATGAGATCTATGCAATAAGCTTAATATCTTATCCCTTAAACTTATTGGAATTACTAACCTATGGTTCCAGAAAATACAATCATCAATTATTGATAAATCGTTCCTTTTAATCCAATAAATCCATTTGCAATCATCCTTATTGACTTTATTTGGCCACCCTGTTCTAAGATAATTTTTTATCTCTAATAATAATTTATCCGTATTAGATTCTGCTTTAACTTCCTCAACATCTATTGGCATCTCGCTATTATTTTTGAATAAACACAAAATTCTTGAATCAAAGTTATTATTTTCCTCAACAGGATCTCCTACAGGTACGCGAGATAAGTAATCCGAACAATTTAATGTTGATTTTACGTATTGAACTTTATAATTGAAAGATGAGAGAATTACACCATAACGTTGTAATCTATTACAAGTTAAAACAGGAATTCCTTTTTTTTCACCAAAAATTCTACATAAAGGTTCATTATCTATTTCTAGAATGAATTCCCTTCCGTAAATGTACTCGAAAAACTTCTTAAAAGCAAACACAATTGCACAAGCCTCGAGGTCTAAAATTGAATATTTCTTTTCCGCTTCTGTCAGTTTACGAGAAACAAAAGAAATAGGTCTTTGTAAATTATTTTCATACACATGTAACAATGTTGCACCCAAACCTTTCGTTGAGGCGTCCGTAACTACCTTCAAAGTAACATTTGGATCGTAATGTGCTAACACTCGATTATCACATAAAATTAATTTTATTTTATTAAAAACTTTTACGCAATCTTGATTAAAATCAAAATTCGTATTTTTTTTCAATAATTTGTGCAAAGGATCTAATAACATAGACATATTTGGCACAAAAGATCGGTAAAAATTTACCATTCCTAAAAAACTGCGTAGCTCTGATAAATCTTTTGGTTGCGCGACTTTACTAATTGCGTTCGTTTTATCTTCCATAGGTTTAATCCCTTCCTTCGAGATTTCAAACCCTAAGAAACATACCGATGAAGCGTTAAAATTGCACTTTTGAATATTTACGCACAAACCGCAATCTTTTAACCTATTAAGAACTGCATTTAAATTAGCATTATGTTCCTCTATCGTTTCTCCTGTAACCATAATATCATCCAGGAAAACCGCTGTTTTCTTCAAACCTTGTAGACATGAAGCTATAGTTCTACAAAATATTGCCGGTGCACTGTTAATCCCAAACACTAGCCTAGTGAATTTAAATAATCCTAAATGTGTAGAAATCGTAGTATATTCCATACTTTCTTCGTCTAGTTCCAACTGTAAATAAGCTTGACGTAAATCAATTTTTGAAAATATTATTCCGCCCGAAATTTGTGATAATAAAACTTCTATCTTCGGCATGGGATATTTGTCAACAATCAATTGTGGGTTCACAGTACATTTATAATCCCCGCAAATTCTAATGCTTCCATCGCTTTTAACTACGGGCACGATAGGAGATGCAAACTTGCTATAACTAATCGGAACTAAAATTCCCTCTTCCTGTAAACGGTTCAATTCCGTTTCAACTTTCGCTTTCAAAGCGAAAGGAATACTTCTCGGATTGCAGAATTTCGGTTCTGCATTTTCTTTCAATTTTAAATGAACTTTAAATTTATTGAATCTACCTAGTTTACTTGAAAATACCTCCGGATATTTACGCACTAACGTATCGACACTATTATTGTTTACGTCGTGAATATTATGCGTGAGTATTTCACTTTTCAACTGTGAAGAAACCGTCTCGAAACCCGTAAAACCAATGTTAAATTCTTTTACGAAGTCTCTACCTAGCACAGTGGTTGAACCATCCTTTACAACACAAAATTCCATTATTTTAGTAATACCATTGAAATTAATTGACAAAATTAAACATCCAAGTAACTGTAACTTACAATTATTGTAACCCTTCAGGGTTAAATTCTTCGGCTTCAATTGTACATCTTTAAAATGTTCCCAATAATCTTTATCCGATAGGATCGATATTCCTGCACCCGTGTCAAATAATCCTTTTATGATGATACCGTTATTAACTTTTAACGATAAATAAATGGGATCGGTATTTCTTGTTAACCTTGAATTTATTTCACTTGAATTCACAAACACAGATGAAACTTCCTCCCGTTTTTTTTCGCGACAATTTTTACTAAAATGTCCCTTGTTTTTGCAATTAAAACACGTCACGTTTTTTAATCTACAATTACTGGAATCATGATTATTTAAATTACAATATTTGCACTTCAACTGTTGTATACGTTCTACTGATTTCTTTCTGGGAATTGTAACATTTTTGTCTTTCGCCCGCGCCGGTGAAGTAGAATAATTCCTACCTGCACTACTATTAAAATTTTTCTTACTTCTAGAAATGAGCCCGACACTCTCGGATTTAATACACGTAATATTTTTATGAAATGAATCCATTCCCGATGCGCACTCTAATGTACTTTTTAAAGTCAGCTTCTCTGCATCTAAAAACATTTTTTCTTTAATACGACCTTCTAATAAACCAGTCACAAAAATATCTTTTAAGTTTTCTTCCAGTCTGCTTTCAAATTTGCAGAATCTTGTTAGACAACGTAACCTAGCTATATAATCATTTATAGATTCCCCAACTTTTTGTTTCGCCGCAAAAAAATTTCCACGTTCCTTAAACACATTCTTTGAAACACCAATGTGGTTTCCTAATAACAAAAATATATTTTCAACCGATAATTCTGTTATTTTTTTTGGAAAACATAAATCTATCAGTAGATTAATCGTGTCTGTGTGTAGGTGGGATATTAAAACCGCCCTCTTTTTATCCTCGGATTTAAATTTGTCATCATTGACGAGGATCAACTGCTCAAACTGTAGCACGAACGTCTCCAGCCCGTCCCTAAGGTGACAAAACCTGGGTAAACCCACTCCCTCCATTTCCACATAGATTACCAATAATCAGAAAAAACAACAACAAACAGCACTCAACTCACGAATCTGATGATTGATGCTGCCGCCGATCGCCGCCCTTCCGCGTCCGACCGTCTTCTGGCTCCGTCCGGATTCCTGGTCGTCCTTCTCGTCCGGTCACCACCGCCACGCCTTCCCGTGTCGGGTCCCCGTACAAGCTGCCTGGATCCGTTTTTCATCCGGTTTCTCGGCTGCTGATTCCTTGAGCTCAGCGCCTTGAATCTCCTCACCAGTTCCTTGCCTTGATGCTCCTTCAATGTCCGATACTGTCCGTGAAGCTGCCCCCAAATTATTTTATTTTTTATGCGACAATAATCCCTTCCGCGGTGCTCGGTGGGATTATAACCAAACTATGGTTCTTTCAGCTGCGCCTACTGTGGTTCTTCCTCCAGGAAGAATTTAATGGCTGATCAGCTTCCTTTTTCGGCTGCTCCAACTGTAGTTCTTCCTCCAGGAAGAATTTAATAGCTGTTCAGATTCCTTTTTCGGCTGCTCCAACTGTAGTTCTTTCAGCTGCGGCTACGGTTCTTCCTCCAGGAAGAATTTTGCGGCCGTTCAGCTTCCTTTTTCGGCTGCGCCAACTGTGGTGATCTACCGTGTCGATCACTCAGATAAGATGTAAATAATAGTCGTTTGGATACTCCATACTATTTGGTTTATTTAGTGTTATTACTAATGTACAGTATTCGAGATGTTGTTGTTAAGAGAGGACGAGTTACAACAGACACGCCTTTTTATACGTCTCGGTCATGCTGTCTCACTCAGATATGCCTGTCTCTTTCATACCGACAGACATACGTTCACCACAATAATTTTTCTTAAAATGCAACTTTTCGCAGATTTTATGACTGCATTCGATTAAGACAATTATTCTGATCACGATTCCAAAATTTCAGTTTGAATATCGCCATACAGTCTGAAAAAATGGCTTTTAAAGTTCGAACCCAAGTCTTTCAATAGCGTCCGTAAAAATAATAATTTTTCTTAAAATGCAACTTTTCGCAGATTTATTGGATGCATTCAATTGAGACAATTATTCTGATCACGATTCCAAAATTTCAGTACGAATATTGTCATATAGCCTGAAAAAATGGCTTTGAAAGTTCGAACCCAAGTCTTTCAATAGTGTCCTTAAAAATAATAAATTTTCTCAAAATGCAACTTTTCGCAGATTTTGTGACTTCATTAGATTGAGACAATTATTCTGATCACGATTCCAAAATTTCAGTCTGAATATCGCCATACAGCCTGAAAAAATGGATTTAAAAGTTCGAACCCAAGTCTTTCAATAGTGTGTGTAAAAATAATATTTTTTCTAAAAATGCATTATTTTTCAGATTTTATGACTGCATTCTACACATACAATTATTCTTATCCCGATTCCAAAATTTCAGTCAAAATAACGCCATACAGCATGAAAAAACGGCCTCTAAAGATCGAACCCAGGTCCTTCAATAGTGCCCGTAAAAATTATAATCTTTCCTTAAATGCAATTTTTCGCCGATTTTATGAGTGCATTCGATAAAGACAATTATTCTTATCCTGATTCAAAAATTTCAGTCCGAATATCGCCATACAGCCTGAAAAAATGGCATTTAAAGTTCGAACCCAAGTCATTCAATAGTGTCCGTAAAAATAATAAATTTTCTTAAAATGCAACTTTTCGCAGATTTTATGACTGCATTCGATTAAGACAATTATTCTGATCACGATTCCAAAATTTCAGTTTGAATATCGCCATACAGCCTGAAAAAATGGCTTTTAAAGTTCGAACCCAAGTCTTTCAATAGCGTCCGTAAAAATATTAATTTTTCTTAAAATGCAACTTTTCGCAGATTTTATGACTGCATTCGATTAAGACAATTATTCTGATGACGATTCCAAAATTTCAGTTTGAATATCGCCATACAGTCTGAAAAAATGGCTTTTAAAGTTCGAACCCAAGTCTTTCAATAGCGTCCGTAAAAATAATAATTTTTCTTAAAATGCAACTTTTCGCAGATTTTATGACTGCATTCGATTGAGACAATTATTCTGATTACGATTCCAAAATTTCAGTTTGAATATCGCCATACAGCCTGAAAAAATAGTTTTAAAAGTTCGAACCCAAGTCTTGCAATAGTGCCGTAAAAATGATTTTTTTTTTCAAAATGCAACTTTTTACAGATTTAATTACTGAATTCAAAGGAGACAATTAATCGTAACTTGATTCCGAAATTTTAGTAAAATGAAGGCCATACAACCTGAAAAAATGGCTTTTAAAGTTCAAACCCAAGTCTTTCAATAGTGTCCGAAAAAATAATAAATTTTCTCAAAATGCAACTTTTCGCAGATTTTATAACTGCATTCGATTAAGACAATTATTCTGATCACGATTCCAAAATTTCAGTTTGAATATCGCCATACAGTCTGAAAAAATGGCTTTTAAAGTTCGAACCCAAGTCTTTCAATAGCGTCAGTAAAAATATTAATTTTTCTTAAAATGCAACTTTTCGCAGATTTTATGACTGCATTCGATTAAGACAATTATTCTGATCACGATTCCAAAATTTCAGTTTGAATATCGCCATACAGTCTGAAAAAATGGCTTTTAAAGTTCGAACCCAAGTCTTTCAATAGCGTCCGTAAAAATAATAATTTTTCTTAAAATGCAACTTTTCGCAGATTTTATGACTGCATTCGATTGAGACAATTATTATGATCACGATTCTAAAATTTCAGTTTGAATATCGCCATACAGCCTGAAAAAATAGTTTTAAAAGTTCGAACCCAAGTCTTGCAATAGTGCCGTAAAAATGATTTTTTTTTTCAAAATGCAACTTTTTACAGATTTAATTACTGAATTCAAAGGAGACAATTAATCGTAACTTGATTCCGAAATTTTAGTAAAATGAAGGCCATACAACCTGAAAAAATGGCATTTAAAGTTCGAACCCAAGTCATTCAATAGTGTCCGTAAAAAAAATAAATTTTCTTAAAATGCAACTTTTCGCAGATTTTATGACTGCATTCGATTGAGACAATTATTCTGATCACGATTCCAAAATTTCAGTCCGAATATCGCCATACAGCCTGAAAAAATGGCTTTTTAAGTTCGAACCCAAGTCATTCAATAGTGTCCGTAAAAATAATATTTTTGCTTAAAATGCAATTTTTCGCAGATTTTATGACTGCATTCGATTGAGACAATTATTTTGATCACGATTCCAAAATTTCAGTCCGAATATCGCCATACAGCCTGAAAAAATGGCTTTTAAAGTTCGAACCCAAGTCTTTCAATAGTGTGCGTAAAAATAATAATTTTTCTAAAAATGCATTATTTTGCAGATTTTATGACTGCATTCTATATATACAATTATTCTTATCTCGATTCCAAAATTTTAGTCGAATAAGCGCCATACAGCCTGAAAAATGGCCTCTAAAGTTCGAACCCAGATCCTTCAATAGTGCCCGTAAAAATTATAATCTTTCCTTAAATGCAACTTTTCGCAGATTTTATGACTGCATTCGATTAAGACAATTATTCTGATCACGATTCCAAAATTTCAGTTTGAATATCGCCATACAGCCTGAAAAAATGGCTTTTAAAGTTCGAACCCAAGTCTTTCAATAGCGTCAGTAAAAATATTAATTTTTCTTAAAATGCAACTTTTCGCAGATTTTATGACTGCATTCGATTAAGACAATTATTCTGATCACGATTCCAAAATTTCAGTTTGAATATCGCCATACAGTCTGAAAAAATGGCTTTTAAAGTTCGAACCCAAGTCTTTCAATAGCGTCCGTAAAAATAATAATTTTTCTTAAAATGCAACTTTTCGCAGATTTTATGACTGCATTCGATTGAGACAATTATTATGATCACGATTCTAAAATTTCAGTTTGAATATCGCCATACAGCCTGAAAAAATAGTTTTAAAAGTTCGAACCCAAGTCTTGCAATAGTGCCGTAAAAATGATTTTTTTTTTCAAAATGCAACTTTTTACAGATTTAATTACTGAATTCAAAGGAGACAATTAATCGTAACTTGATTCCGAAATTTTAGTAAAATGAAGGCCATACAACCTGAAAAAATGGCTTTTAAAGTTCAAACCCAAGTCTTTCAATAGTGTCCGAAAAAATAATAAATTTTCTCAAAATGCAACTTTTCGCAGATTTTATAACTGCATTCGATTAAGACAATTATTCTGATCACGATTCCAAAATTTCAGTTTGAATATCGCCATACAGCCTGAAAAAATGGCTTTTAAAGTTCGAACCCAAGTCTTTCAATAGCGTCTGTAAAAATATTAATTTTTCTTAAAATGCAACTTTTCGCAGATTTTATGACTGCATTCGATTAAGACAATTATTCTGATCACGATTCCAAAATTTCAGTTTGAATATCGCCATACAGCCTGGAAAAATGGCTTTTAAAGTTCGAACCCAAGTCTTTCAATAGCGTCCGTAAAAATAATAATTTTTCTTAAAATGCAACATTTCGCAGATTTTATGACTGCATTCGATTGAGACAATTATTCTGATCACGATTCCAAAATTTCAGTTTGAATATCGCCATACAGCCTGAAAAAATGGCTTTTAAAGTTCGAACCCAAGTCATTCAATAGTGTCCGTAAAAATAATAATTTTTCTTAAAATGCAACTTTTCGCAGATTTTATGACTGCATTCGATTAAGACAATTATTCTGATCACGATTCCAAAATTTCAGTTTGAATATCGCCATACAGCCTGAAAAAATGGCTTTTAAAGTTCGAACCCAAGTCTTTCAATAGCGTCCGTAAAAATATTAATTTTTCTTAAAATGCAACTTTTCGCAGATTTTATGACTGCATTCGATTAAGACAATTATTCTGATCACGATTCCAAAATTTCAGTTTGAATATCGCCATACAGTCTGAAAAAATGGCTTTTAAAGTTCGAACCCAAGTCTTTCAATAGCGTCCGTAAAAATAATAATTTTTCTTAAAATGCAACTTTTCGCAGATTTATTGGATGCATTCAATTGAGACAATTATTCTGATCACGATTCCAAAATTTCAGTACGAATATTGTCATATAGCCTGAAAAAATGGCTTTTAAAGTTCGAACCCAAGTCTTTCAATAGCGTCCGTAAAAATATTAATTTTTCTTAAAATGCAACTTTTCGCAGATTTTATGACTGCATTCGATTAAGACAATTATTCTGATCACGATTCCAAAATTTCAGTTTGAATATCGCCATACAGTCTGAAAAAATGGCTTTTAAAATTCGAACCCAAGTCTTTCAATAGTGTGCGTAAAAATAATAATTTTTCTAAAAATGCATTATTTTGCAGATTTTATGACTGCATTCTATATATACAATTATTCTTATCTCGATTCCAAAATTTTAGTCGAATAAGCGCCATACAGCCTGAAAAAATGGCTTTTAAAGTTCGAACCCAAGTCTTTCAATAGTGTCCGTAAAAATAATAAATTTTCTCAAAATGCAACTTTTCGCAGATTTTATGACTGCATTCGATTGAGACAATTATCCTGATCACCATTCCAAAATTTCAGTTTGAATATCGCCATACAGCCTGAAAAAATGGCATTTAAAGTTCGAACCCAAGTCATTCAACAGTGTCCGTAAATATAATAATTTTTCTTAAAATGCAACTTTTCGCAGATTTTATGACTGCATTCGATTGAGACAATTATCCTGATAACAATTCCAAAATTTCAGTTTGAATATCGCCATACAGCCTGAAAAAATGGCATTTAAAGTTCGAACCCAAGTCATTCAATAGTGTCCGTAAAAAAAATAAATTTTCTTAAAATGCAACTTTTCGCAGATTTTATGACTGCATTCGATTGAGACAATTATTCTGATCACGATTCCAAAATTTCAGTCCGAATATCGCCATACAGCCTGAAAAAATGGCTTTTTAAGTTCGAACCCAAGTCATTCAATAGTGTCCGTAAAAATAATATTTTTGCTTAAAATGCAATTTTTCGCAGATTTTATGACTGCATTCGATTGAGACAATTATTTTGATCACGATTCCAAAATTTCAGTCCGAATATCGCCATACAGCCTGAAAAAATGGCTTTTAAAGTTCGAACCCAAGTCTTTCAATAGTGTGCGTAAAAATAATAATTTTTCTAAAAATGCATTATTTTGCAGATTTTATGACTGCATTCTATATATACAATTATTCTTATCTCGATTCCAAAATTTTAGTCGAATAAGCGCCATACAGCCTGAAAAATGGCCTCTAAAGTTCGAACCCAGATCCTTCAATAGTGCCCGTAAAAATTATAATCTTTCCTTAAATGCAACTTTTCGCAGATTTTATGACTGCATTCGATTAAGACAATTATTCTGATCACGATTCCAAAATTTCAGTTTGAATATCGCCATACAGCCTGAAAAAATGGCTTTTAAAGTTCGAACCCAAGTCTTTCAATAGCGTCCGTAAAAATATTAATTTTTCTTAAAATGCAACTTTTCGCAGATTTTATGACTGCATTCGATTAAGACAATTATTCTGATCACGATTCCAAAATTTCAGTTTGAATATCGCCATACAGTCTGAAAAAATGGCTTTTAAAGTTCGAACCCAAGTCTTTCAATAGCGTCCGTAAAAATAATAATTTTTCTTAAAATGCAACTTTTCGCAGATTTTATGACTGCATTCGATTGAGACAATTATTATGATCACGATTCTAAAATTTCAGTTTGAATATCGCCATACAGCCTGAAAAAATAGTTTTAAAAGTTCGAACCCAAGTCTTGCAATAGTGCCGTAAAAATGATTTTTTTTTTCAAAATGCAACTTTTTACAGATTTAATTACTGAATTCAAAGGAGACAATTAATCGTAACTTGATTCCGAAATTTTAGTAAAATGAAGGCCATACAACCTGAAAAAATGGCTTTTAAAGTTCAAACCCAAGTCTTTCAATAGTGTCCGAAAAAATAATAAATTTTCTCAAAATGCAACTTTTCGCAGATTTTATAACTGCATTCGATTAAGACAATTATTCTGATCACGATTCCAAAATTTCAGTTTGAATATCGCCATACAGTCTGAAAAAATGGCTTTTAAAGTTCGAACCCAAGTCTTTCAATAGCGTCAGTAAAAATATTAATTTTTCTTAAAATGCAACTTTTCGCAGATTTTATGACTGCATTCGATTAAGACAATTATTCTGATCACGATTCCAAAATTTCAGTTTGAATATCGCCATACAGTCTGAAAAAATGGCTTTTAAAGTTCGAACCCAAGTCTTTCAATAGCGTCCGTAAAAATAATAATTTTTCTTAAAATGCAACTTTTCGCAGATTTTATGACTGCATTCGATTGAGACAATTATTATGATCACGATTCTAAAATTTCAGTTTGAATATCGCCATACAGCCTGAAAAAATAGTTTTAAAAGTTCGAACCCAAGTCTTGCAATAGTGCCGTAAAAATGATTTTTTTTTTCAAAATGCAACTTTTTACAGATTTAATTACTGAATTCAAAGGAGACAATTAATCGTAACTTGATTCCGAAATTTTAGTAAAATGAAGGCCATACAACCTGAAAAAATGGAATTTAAAGTTCGAACCCAAGTCATTCAATAGTGTCCGTAAAAAAAATAAATTTTCTTAAAATGCAACTTTTCGCAGATTTTATGACTGCATTCGATTGAGACAATTATTCTGATCACGATTCCAAAATTTCAGTCCGAATATCGCCATACAGCCTGAAAAAATGGCTTTTTAAGTTCGAACCCAAGTCATTCAATAGTGTCCGTAAAAATAATATTTTTGCTTAAAATGCAATTTTTCGCAGATTTTATGACTGCATTCGATTGAGACAATTATTTTGATCACGATTCCAAAATTTCAGTCCGAATATCGCCATACAGCCTGAAAAAATGGCTTTTAAAGTTCGAACCCAAGTCTTTCAATAGTGTGCGTAAAAATAATAATTTTTCTAAAAATGCATTATTTTGCAGATTTTATGACTGCATTCTATATATACAATTATTCTTATCTCGATTCCAAAATTTTAGTCGAATAAGCGCCATACAGCCTGAAAAATGGCCTCTAAAGTTCGAACCCAGATCCTTCAATAGTGCCCGTAAAAATTATAATCTTTCCTTAAATGCAACTTTTCGCAGATTTTATGACTGCATTCGATTAAGACAATTATTCTGATCACGATTCCAAAATTTCAGTTTGAATATCGCCATACAGCCTGAAAAAATGGCTTTTAAAGTTCGAACCCAAGTCTTTCAATAGCGTCCGTAAAAATATTAATTTTTCTTAAAATGCAACTTTTCGCAGATTTTATGACTGCATTCGATTAAGACAATTATTCTGATCACGATTCCAAAATTTCAGTTTGAATATCGCCATACAGCCTGGAAAAATGGCTTTTAAAGTTCGAACCCAAGTCTTTCAATAGCGTCCGTAAAAATAATAATTTTTCTTAAAATGCAACATTTCGCAGATTTTATGACTGCATTCGATTGAGACAATTATTCTGATCACGATTCCAAAATTTCAGTTTGAATATCGCCATACAGCCTGAAAAAATGGCTTTTAAAGTTCGAACCCAAGTCATTCAATAGTGTCCGTAAAATTAATATTTTTTCTTAAAATGCAACTTTTCGCAGATTTTATGACTGCATTCGATTAAGACAATTATTCTGATCACGATTCCAAAATTTCAGTTTGAATATCGCCATACAGTCTGAAAAAATGGCTTTTAAAGTTCGAACCCAAGTCTTTCAATAGCGTCCGTAAAAATAATAATTTTTCTTAAAATGCAACTTTTCGCAGATTTATTGGATGCATTCAATTGAGACAATTATTCTGATCACGATTCCAAAATTTCAGTACGAATATTGTCATATAGCCTGAAAAAATGGCTTTGAAAGTTCGAACCCAAGTCTTTCAATAGTGTCCTTAAAAATAATAAATTTTCTCAAAATGCAACTTTTCGCAGATTTTGTGACTTCATTAGATTGAGACAATTATTCTGATCACGATTCCAAAATTTCAGTCTGAATATCGCCATACAGCCTGAAAAAATGGATTTAAAAGTTCGAACCCAAGTCTTTCAATAGTGTGTGTAAAAATAATATTTTTTCTAAAAATGCATTATTTTTCAGATTTTATGACTGCATTCTACACATACAATTATTCTTATCCCGATTCCAAAATTTCAGTCAAAATAACGCCATACAGCATGAAAAAACGGCCTCTAAAGTTCGAACCCAGGTCCTTCAATAGTGCCCGTAAAAATTATAATCTTTCCTTAAATGCAATTTTTCGCCGATTTTATGAGTGCATTCGATAAAGACAATTATTCTTATCCTGATTCAAAAATTTCAGTCCGAATATCGCCATACAGCCTGAAAAAATGGCATTTAAAGTTCGAACCCAAGTCATTCAATAGTGTCCGTAAAAATAATAAATTTTCTTAAAATGCAACTTTTCGCAGATTTTATGACTGCATTCGATTAAGACAATTATTCTGATCACGATTCCAAAATTTCAGTTTGAATATCGCCATACAGCCTGAAAAAATGGCTTTTAAAGTTCGAACCCAAGTCTTTCAATAGCGTCCGTAAAAATAATAATTTTTCTTAAAATGCAACTTTTCGCAGATTTTATGACTGCATTCGATTGAGACAATTATTCTGATCACGATTCCAAAATTTCAGTTTGAATATCGCCATACAGCCTGAAAAATTTTTTTTAAAAGTTCGAACCCAAGTCTTGCAATAGTCCCGTAAAAATGATTTTTTTTTTCAAAATGCAACTTTTTACAGATTTAATTACTGAATTCAAAGGAGACAATTAATCGTAACTTGATTCCGAAATTTTAGTAAAATGAAGGCCATACAACCTGAAAAAATGGCTTTTAAAGTTCGAACCCAAGTCTTTCAATAGTGTCCGAAAAAATAATAAATTTTCTCAAAATGCAACTTTTCGCAGATTTTATAACTGCATTCGATTAAGACAATTATTCTGATCACGATTCCAAAATTTCAGTCCGAATATCGCCATACAGCCTGAAAAAATTGCTTTTAAATTTCGAACCCAAGTCATTCAATAGCGTCCGTAAAAATAATATTTTTTTCTTAAAATGCAACTTTTCGCAGATTTTATGACTGCATTAGATTGAGACAATTATTCTGATCACGATTCCAAAATTTCAGTGTGAATATCGCCATACAGCCTGAAAAAATGGATTTAAAAGTTCGAACCCAAGTCTTTCAATAGTGTGGGTAAAAATAATATTTTTTCTAAAAATGCATTATTTTTCAGATTTTATGACTGCATACATACAATTACATACAATTTTTCTTATCCCGATTCCAAAATTTCAGTCAAAATAACGCCATACAGCATGAAAAAACGGCCTCTAAAGTTCGAACCCAGGTCCTTCAATAGTGCCCGTAAAAATTATAATCTTTCCTTAAATGCAATTTTTCGCCGATTTTATGACTGCATTCGATTAAGACAATTATTCTGATGACGATTCCAAAATTCCAGTGTGAATATCGCCATACAGCCTGAAAAAATGGCTTTTAAAGTTCGAACCCAAGTCTTTCCATAGCGTCCGTAAAAATAATAATTTTTCTTAAAATGCAACTTTTCGCAAATTTTATGACTGCATTCGATTGAGACAATTATTCTGATCACGATTCCAAAATTTCAGTTTGAATATCGCCATACAGCCTGAAAAAATGGCTTTTAAAGTTCGAACCCAAGTCTTTCAATAGCGTCCGTAAAAATAATAATTTTTCTTAAAATGCAACTTTTCGCAGATTTTATGAGTGCATTCGATTAAGACAATTATTCTGATCACGATTCCAAAATTTCAGTTTGAATATCGCCATACAGCCTGAAAAAATGGCTTTTAAAGTTCGAACCCAAGTCTTTCAATAGCGTCCGTAAAAATATTAATTTTTCTTAAAATGCAACTTTTCGCAGATTTTATGACTGCATTCGATTAAGACAATTATTCTGATCACGATTCCAAAATTTCAGTTTGAATATCGCCATACAGCCTGAAAAAATGGCTTTTAAAATTCGAACCCAAGTCATTCAATAGTGTGCGTAAAAATAATAATTTTTCTAAAAATGCATTATTTTGCAGATTTTATGACTGCATTCTATATATACAATTATTCTTATCTCGATTCCAAAATTTTAGTCGAATAAGCGCCATACAGCCTGAAAAATGGCCTCTAAAGTTCGAACCCAGATCCTTCAATAGTGCCCGTAAAAATTATAATCTTTCCTTAAATGCAACTTTTCGCAGATTTTATGACTGCATTCGATTAAGACAATTATTCTGATCACGATTCCAAAATTTCAGTTTGAATATCGCCATACAGCCTGAAAAAATGGCTTTTAAAGTTCGAACCCAAGTCTTTCAATAGCGTCAGTAAAAATATTAATTTTTCTTAAAATGCAACTTTTCGCAGATTTTATGACTGCATTCGATTAAGACAATTATTCTGATCACGATTCCAAAATTTCAGTTTGAATATCGCCATACAGTCTGAAAAAATGGCTTTTAAAGTTCGAACCCAAGTCTTTCAATAGCGTCCGTAAAAATAATAATTTTTCATAAAATGCAACTTTTCGCAGATTTTATGACTGCATTCGATTGAGACAATTATTATGATCACGATTCTAAAATTTCAGTTTGAATATCGCCATACAGCCTGAAAAAATAGTTTTAAAAGTTCGAACCCAAGTCTTGCAATAGTGCCGTAAAAATGATTTTTTTTTTCAAAATGCAACTTTTTACAGATTTAATTACTGAATTCAAAGGAGACAATTAATCGTAACTTGATTCCGAAATTTTAGTAAAATGAAGGCCATACAACCTGAAAAAATGGCTTTTAAAGTTCAAACCCAAGTCTCTCAATAGTGTCCGAAAAAATAATAAATTTTCTCAAAATGCGACTTTTCGCAGATTTTATAACTGCATTCGATTAAGACAATTATTCTGATCACGATTCCAAAATTTCAGTTTGAATATCGCCATACAGCCTGAAAAAATGGCTTTTAAAGTTCGAACCCAAGTCTTTCAATAGCGTCCGTAAAAATATTAATTTTTCTTAAAATGCAACTTTTCGCAGATTTTATGACTGCATTCGATTAAGACAATTATTCTGATCACGATTCCAAAATTTCAGTTTGAATATCGCCATACAGCCTGGAAAAATGGCTTTTAAAGTTCGAACCCAAGTCTTTCAATAGCGTCCGTAAAAATAATAATTTTTCTTAAAATGCAACATTTCGCAGATTTTATGACTGCATTCGATTGAGACAATTATTCTGATAACGATTCCAAAATTTCAGTTTGAATATCGCCATACAGCCTGAAAAAATGGCTTTTAAAGTTCGAACCCAAGTCATTCAATAGTGTCCGTAAAAATAATAATTTTTCTTAAAATGCAACTTTTCGCAGATTTTATGACTGCATTCGATTAAGACAATTATTCTGATCACGATTCCAAAATTTCAGTTTGAATATCGCCATACAGTCTGAAAAAATGGCTTTTAAAGTTCGAACCCAAGTCTTTCAATAGCGTCCGTAAAAATAATAATTTTTCTTAAAATGCAACTTTTCGCAGATTTATTGGATGCATTCAATTGAGACAATTATTCTGATCACGATTCCAAAATTTCAGTACGAATATTGTCATATAGCCTGAAAAAATGGCTTTGAAAGTTCGAACCCAAGTCTTTCAATAGTGTCCTTAAAAATAATAAATTTTCTCAAAATGCAACTTTTCGCAGATTTTGTGACTTCATTAGATTGAGACAATTATTCTGATCACGATTCCAAAATTTCAGTCTGAATATCGCCATACAGCCTGAAAAAATGGATTTAAAAGTTCGAACCCAAGTCTTTCAATAGTGTGTGTAAAAATAATATTTTTTCTAAAAATGCATTATTTTTCAGATTTTATGACTGCATTCTACACATACAATTATTCTTATCCCGATTCCAAAATTTCAGTCAAAATAACGCCATACAGCATGAAAAAACGGCCTCTAAAGTTCGAACCCAGGTCCTTCAATAGTGCCCGTAAAAATTATAATCTTTCCTTAAATGCAATTTTTCGCCGATTTTATGAGTGCATTCGATAAAGACAATTATTCTTATCCTGATTCAAAAATTTCAGTCCGAATATCGCCATACAGCCTGAAAAAATGGCATTTAAAGTTCGAACCCAAGTCATTCAATAGTGTCCGTAAAAATAATAAATTTTCTTAAAATGCAACTTTTCGCAGATTTTATGACTGCATTCGATTAAGACAATTATTCTGATCACGATTCCAAAATTTCAGTTTGAATATCGCCATACAGCCTGAAAAAATGGCTTTTAAAGTTCGAACCCAAGTCTTTCAATAGCGTCCGTAAAAATATTAATTTTTCTTAAAATGCAACTTTTCGCAGATTTATTGGATGCATTCAATTGAGACAATTATTCTGATCACGATTCCAAAATTTCAGTACGAATATTGTCATATAGCCTGAAAAAATGGCTTTGAAAGTTCGAACCCAAGTCTTTCAATAGTGTCCTTAAAAATAATAAATTTTCTCAAAATGCAACTTTTCGCAGATTTTGTGACTTCATTAGATTGAGACAATTATTCTGATCACGATTCCAAAATTTCAGTCTGAATATCGCCATACAGCCTGAAAAAATGGATTTAAAAGTTCGAACCCAAGTCTTTCAATAGTGTGTGTAAAAATAATATTTTTTCTAAAAATGCATTATTTTTCAGATTTTATGACTGCATTCTACACATACAATTATTCTTATCCCGATTCCAAAATTTCAGTCAAAATAACGCCATACAGCATGAAAAAACGGCCTCTAAAGTTCGAACCCAGGTCCTTCAATAGTGCCCGTAAAAATTATAATCTTTCCTTAAATGCAATTTTTCGCCGATTTTATGAGTGCATTCGATAAAGACAATTATTCTTATCCTGATTCAAAAATTTCAGTCCGAATATCGCCATACAGCCTGAAAAAATGGCATTTAAAGTTCGAACCCAAGTCATTCAATAGTGTCCGTAAAAATAATAAATTTTCTTAAAATGCAACTTTTCGCAGATTTTATGACTGCATTCGATTAAGACAATTATTCTGATCACGATTCCAAAATTTCAGTTTGAATATCGCCATACAGCCTGAAAAAATGGCTTTTAAAGTTCGAACCCAAGTCTTTCAATAGCGTCCGTAAAAATATTAATTTTTCTTAAAATGCAACTTTTCGCAGATTTTATGACTGCATTCGATTAAGACAATTATTCTGATGACGATTCCAAAATTTCAGTTTGAATATCGCCATACAGTCTGAAAAAATGGCTTTTAAAGTTCGAACCCAAGTCTTTCAATAGCGTCCGTAAAAATAATAATTTTTCTTAAAATGCAACTTTTCGCAGATTTTATGACTGCATTCGATTGAGACAATTATTCTGATCACGATTCCAAAATTTCAGTTTGAATATCGCCATACAGCCTGAAAAATTTTTTTTAAAAGTTCGAACCCAAGTCTTGCAATATTGCCGTAAAAATGATTTTTTTTTTCAAAATGCAACTTTTTACAGATTTAATTACTGAATTCAAAGGAGACAATTAATCGTAACTTGATTCCGAAATTTTAGTAAAATGAAGGCCATACAACCTGAAAAAATGGCTTTTAAAGTTCGAACCCAAGTCTTTCAATAGTGTCCGAAAAAATAATAAATTTTCTCAAAATGCAACTTTTCGCAGATTTTATAACTGCATTCGATTAAGACAATTATTCTGATCACGATTCCAAAATTTCAGTCCGAATATCGCCATACAGCCTGAAAAAATTGCTTTTAAATTTCGAACCCAAGTCATTCAATAGCGTCCGTAAAAATAATATTTTTTTCTTAAAATGCAACTTTTCGCAGATTTTATGACTGCATTAGATTGAGACAATTATTCTGATCACGATTCCAAAATTTCAGTGTGAATATCGCCATACAGCCTGAAAAAATGGATTTAAAAGTTCGAACCCAAGTCTTTCAATAGTGTGGGTAAAAATAATATTTTTTCTAAAAATGCATTATTTTTCAGATTTTATGACTGCATACATACAATTACATACAATTATTCTTATCCCGATTCCAAAATTTCAGTCAAAATAACGCCATACAGCATGAAAAAACGGCCTCTAAAGTTCGAACCCAGGTCCTTCAATAGTGCCCGTAAAAATTATAATCTTTCCTTAAATGCAATTTTTCGCCGATTTTATGACTGCATTCGATTAAGACAATTATTCTGATGACGATTCCAAAATTCCAGTGTGAATATCGCCATACAGCCTGAAAAAATGGCTTTTAAAGTTCGAACCCAAGTCTTTCCATAGCGTCCGTAAAAATAATAATTTTTCTTAAAATGCAACTTTTCGCAAATTTTATGACTGCATTCGATTGAGACAATTATTCTGATCACGATTCCAAAATTTCAGTTTGAATATCGCCATACAGCCTGAAAAAATGGCTTTTAAAGTTCGAACCCAAGTCTTTCAATAGCGTCCGTAAAAATAATAATTTTTCTTAAAATGCAACTTTTCGCAGATTTTATGAGTTCATTCGATTAAGACAATTATTCTGATCACGATTCCAAAATTTCAGTTTGAATATCGCCATACAGCCTGAAAAAATGGCTTTTAAAGTTCGAACCCAAGTCTTTCAATAGCGTCCGTAAAAATATTAATTTTTCTTAAAATGCAACTTTTCGCAGATTTTATGACTGCATTCGATTAAGACAATTATTCTGATCACGATTCCAAAATTTCAGTTTGAATATCGCCATACAGCCTGAAAAAATGGCTTTTAAAGTTCGAACCCAAGTCATTCAATAGTGTCCGTAAAAATAATAATTTTTCTTAAAATGCACTTTTTCGCAGATTTTATAACTGCATTCGATTAAGACAATTATTCTGATCACGATTCCAAAATTTCAGTCCGAATATCGCCATACAGCCTGAAAAAATGGCTTTTAAAGTTCGAACCCAAGTCATTCAATAGTGTCCGTAAAAATAATAATTTTTCTTAAAATGCAACTTTTCGCAGATTTTATGACTGCATTCGATTGAGACAGTTATTCTGATCACGATTCCAAAATTTCAGTTTGAATATCGCCATACAGCCTGAAAAAATGGCTTTTAAAGTTCGAACCCAAGTCATTCAATAGTGTGAGTAAAAATAATAATTTTTCTTACAATGCAACTTTTCGCAGATTTATTGGATGCATTCAATTGAGACAATGATTCTGATCACGATTCCAAAATTTCAGTACGAATATTGTCATATAGCCTGAAAAAATGGCTTTGAAAGTTCGAACCCAAGTCTTTCAATAGTGTCCTTAAAAATAATAAATTTTCTCAAAATGCAACTTTTCGCAGATTTTATGACTGCATTAGATTGAGACAATTATTCTGATCACGATTCCAAAATTTCAGTCTGAATATCGCCATACAGCCTGAAAAAATGGATTTAAAAGTTCGAACCCAAGTCTTTCAATAGTGTGTGTAAAAATAATATTTTTTCTAAAAATGCATTATTTTTCAGATTTTATGACTGCATTCTACACATACAATTATTCTTATCCCGATTCCAAAATTTCAGTCATAATAACGCCATACAGCATGAAAAAACGGCCTCTAAAGTTCGAACCCAGGTCCTTCAATAGTGCCCGTAAAAATTATAATCTTTCCTTAAATGCAATTTTTCGCCGATTTTATGAGTGCATTCGATAAAGACAATTATTCTTATCCTGATTCCAAAATTTCAGTCCGAATATCGCCATACAGCCTGAAAAAATTGCTTTTAAATTTCGAACCCAAGTCATTCAATAGCGTCCGTAAAAACAATAATTTTTCTTAAAATGCAACTTTTCGCAGATTTTATGACTGCATTAGATTGAGACAATTATTCTGATCACGATTCCAAAATTTCAGTCCGAATATCGCCATACAGCCTGAAAAAATGGCTTTTAAAGTTCGAACCCAAGTCTTTCAATAGTGTGCGTAAAAATAATAATTTTTTTAAAAATGCATTATTTTGCAGATTTTATGACTGCATTCTATATATACAATTATTCTTATCTCGATTCCAAAATTTTAGTCGAATAAGCGCCATACAGCCTGAAAAAATGGCTTTTAAAGTTCGAACCCAAGTCTTTCAATAGTGTCCGTAAAAATAATAAATTTTCTCAAAATGCAACTTTTCGCAGATTTTATGACTGCATTCGATTGAGACAATTATCCTGATCACCATTCCAAAATTTCAGTTTGAATATCGCCATACAGCCTGAAAAAATGGCATTTAACGTTCGAACCCAAGTCATTCAACAGTGTCCGTAAAAATAATAATTTTTCTTAAAATGCAACTTTTCGCAGATTTTATGACTGCATTCGATTGAGACAATTATCCTGATAACAATTCCAAAATTTCAGTTTGAATATCGTCATACAGCCTGAAAAAATGGCTTTTAAAGTTCGAACACAAGTCATTCAATAGTGTCCGTAAAAATAATAATTTTTCTTAAAATGCAACTTTTCGCAGATTTATTGGATGCATTCAATTGAGACAATGATTCTGATCACGATTCCAAAATTTCAGTAGGAATATTGTCATATAGCCTGAAAAAATGGCTTTGAAAGTTCGAACCCAAGTCTTTCAATAGTGTCCTTAAAAATAATAAATTTTCTCAAAATGCAACTTTTCGCAGATTTTATGACTGCATTAGATTGAGACAATTATTCTGATCACGATTCCAAAATTTCAGTCTGAATATCGCCATACAGCCTGAAAAAATGGATTTAAAAGTTCGAACCCAAGTCTTTCAATAGTGTGTGTAAAAATAATATTTTTTCTAAAAATGCATTATTTTTCAGATTTTATGACTGCATTCTACACATATAATTATTCTTATCCCGATTCCAAAATTTCAGTCATAATAACGCCATACAGCATGAAAAAACGGCCTCTAAAGTTCGAACCCAGGTCCTTCAATAGTGCCCGTAAAAATTATAATCTTTCCTTAAATAAAATTTTTCGCCGATTTTATGAGTGCATTCGATAAAGACAATTATTCTTATCCTGATTCCAAAATTTCAGTCCGAATATCGCCATACAGCCTGAAAAAATTGCTTTTAAATTTCGAACCCAAGTCATTCAATAGCGTCCGTAAAAACAATAATTTTTCTTAAAATGCAACTTTTCGCAGATTTTATGACTGCATTAGATTGAGACAATTATTCTGATCACGATTCCAAAATTTCAGTCCGAATATCGCCATACAGCCTGAAAAAATGGCTTTTAAAGTTCGAACCCAAGTCTTTCAATAGTGTGCGTAAAAATAATATTTTTTTTAAAAATGCATTATTTTGCAGATTTTATGACTGCATTCTATATATACAATTATTCTTATCTCGATTCCAAAATTTTAGTCGAATAAGCGCCATACAGCCTGAAAAAATGGCTTTTAAAGTTCGAACCCAAGTCTTTCAATAGTGTCCGTAAAAATAATAAATTTTCTCAAAATGCAACTTTTCGCAGATTTTATGACTGCATTCGATTGAGACAATTATCCTGATCACCATTCCAAAATTTCAGTTTGAATATCGCCATACAGCCTGAAAAAATGGCATTTAAAGTTCGAACCCAAGTCATTCAACAGTGTCCGTAAAAATAATAATTTTTCTTAAAATGCAACTTTTCGCAGATTTTATGACTGCATTCGATTGAGACAATTATCCTGATAACAATTCCAAAATTTCAGTTTGAATATCGTCATACAGCCTGAAAAAATGGCATTTAAAGTTCGAACCCAAGTCATTCAATAGTGTCCGTAAAAATAATAATTTTTCTTAAAATGCAACTTTTCGCAGATTTTATGACTGCATTCGATTGAGACAATTATCCTGATAACAATTCCAAAATTTCAGTTTGAATATCGCCATACAGCCTGAAAAAATGGCTTTTAAAGTTCGAACCCAAGTCATTCAATAGTGTCCGTAAAAATAATAATTTTTCTTACAATGCAACTTTTCGCAGATTTATTGGATGCATTCAATTGAGACAATGATTCTGATCACGATTCCAAAATTTCAGTACGAATATTGTCATATAGCCTGAAAAAATGGCTTTGAAAGTTCGAACCCAAGTCTTTCAATAGTGTCCTTAAAAATAATAAATTTTCTCAAAATGCAACTTTTCGCAGATTTTATGACTGCATTAGATTGAGACAATTATTCTGATCACGATTCCAAAATTTCAGTCTGAATATCGCCATACAGCCTGAAAAAATGGATTTAAAAGTTCGAACCCAAGTCTTTCAATAGTGTGTGTAAAAATAATATTTTTTCTAAAAATGCATTATTTTTCAGATTTTATGACTGCATTCTACACATACAATTATTCTTATCCCGATTCCAAAATTTCAGTCATAATAACGCCATACAGCATGAAAAAACGGCCTCTAAAGTTCGAACCCAGGTCCTTCAATAGTGCCCGTAAAAATTATAATCTTTCCTTAAATGCAATTTTTCGCCGATTTTATGAGTGCATTCGATAAAGACAATTATTCTTATCCTGATTCCAAAATTTCAGTCCGAATATCGCCATACAGCCTGAAAAAATTGCTTTTAAATTTCGAACCCAAGTCATTCAATAGCGTCCGTAAAAACAATAATTTTTCTTAAAATGCAACTTTTCGCAGATTTTATGACTGCATTAGATTGAGACAATTATTCTGATCACGATTCCAAAATTTCAGTCCGAATATCGCCATACAGCCTGAAAAAATGGCTTTTAAAGTTCGAACCCAAGTCTTTCAATAGTGTGCGTAAAAATAATAATTTTTCTAAAAATGCATTATTTTGCAGATTTTATGACTGCATTCTATATATACAATTATTCTTATCTCGATTCCAAAATTTTAGTCGAATAAGCGCCATACAGCCTGAAAAATGGCCTCTAAAGTTCGAACCCAGATCCTTCAATAGTGCCCGTAAAAATTATAATCTTTCCTTAAATGCAACTTTTCGCAGATTTTATGACTGCATTCGATTAAGACAATTATTCTGATCACGATTCCAAAATTTCAGTTTGAATATCGCCATACAGCCTGAAAAAATGGCTTTTAAGTTCGAACCCAAGTCTTTCAATAGCGTCCGTAAGAATATTAATTTTTCTTAAAATGCAACTTTTCGCAGATTTTATGACTGCATTCGATTAAGACAATTATTCTGATCACGATTCCAAAATTTCAGTCCGAATATCGCCATACAGCCTGAAAAAATGGCTTTTAAAGTTCGAACCCAAGTCTTTCAATAGCGTCCGTAAAAATAGTAATTTTTCTTAAAATGCAACTTTTCGCAGATTTTATGACTGCATTCGATTAAGACAATTATTCTGGTCACGATTCCAAAATTTCAGTTTGAATATCGCCATACAGCCTGAAAAAATGGCTTTTAAAGTTCGAACCCAAATCTTTCAATAGCGTCCGTAAAAATAGTAATTTTTCTTAAAATGCAACTTTTCGCAGATTTTATGACTGCATTCGATTGAGACAATTATCCTGATCACCATTCCAAAATTTCAGTTTGAATATCGCCATACAGCCTGAAAAAATGGCATTTAAAGTTCGAACCCAAGTCATTCAACAGTGTCCGTAAAAATAATAATTTTTCTTAAAATGCAACTTTTCGCAGATTTTATGACTGCATTCGATTGAGACAATTATCCTGATAACAATTCCAAAATTTCAGTTTGAATATCGCCATACAGCCTGAAAAAATGGCATTTAAAGTTCGAACCCAAGTCATTCAATAGTGTCCGTAAAAATAATAAATTTTCTTAAAATGCAACTTTTCGCAGATTTTATGACTGCATTCGATTGAGACAATTATTCTGATCACGATTCCAAAATTTCAGTCCGAATATCGCCATACAGCCTGAAAAAATGGCTTTTTAAGTTCGAACCCAAGTCATTCAATAGTGTCCGTAAAAATAATATTTTTGCTTAAAATGCAATTTTTCGCAGATTTTATGACTGCATTCGATTGAGACAATTATTTTGATCACGATTCCAAAATTTCAGTCCGAATATCGCCATACAGCCTGAAAAAATGGCTTTTAAAGTTCGAACCCAAGTCTTTCAAAAGTGTGCGTAAAAATAATAATTTTTCTAAAAATGCATTATTTTGCAGATTTTATGACTGCATTCTATATATACAATTATTCTTATCTCGATTCCAAAATTTTAGTCGAATAAGCGCCATACAGCCTGAAAAATGGCCTCTAAAGTTCGAACCCAGATCCTTCAATAGTGCCCGTAAAAATTATAATCTTTCCTTAAATGCAACTTTTCGCAGATTTTATGACTGCATTCGATTAAGACAATTATTCTGATCACGATTCCAAAATTTCAGTTTGAATATCGCCATACAGCCTGAAAAAATGGCTTTTAAAGTTCGAACCCAAGTCTTTCAATAGCGTCCGTAAAAATATTAATTTTTCTTAAAATGCAACTTTTCGCAGATTTTATGACTGCATTCGATTAAGACAATTATTCTGATCACGATTCCAAAATTTCAGTTTGAATATCGCCATACAGTCTGAAAAAATGGCTTTTAAAGTTCGAACCCAAGTCTTTCAATAGTGTGCGTAAAAATAATAATTTTTCTAAAAATGCATTATTTTGCAGATTTTATGACTGCATTCTATATATACAATTATTCTTATCTCGATTCCAAAATTTTAGTCGAATAAGCGCCATACAGCCTGAAAAAATGGCTTTTAAAGTTCGAACCCAAGTCTTTCAATAGTGTGCGTAAAAATAATAATTTTTCTAAAAATGCATTATTTTGCAGATTTTATGACTGCATTCTATATATACAATTATTCTTATCTCGATTCCAAAATTTTAGTCGAATAAGCGCCATACAGCCTGAAAAATGGCCTCTAAAGTTCGAACCCAGATCCTTCAATAGTGCCCGTAAAAATTATAATCTTTCCTTAAATGCAACTTTTCGCAGATTTTATGACTGCATTCGATTAAGACAATTATTCTGATCACGATTCCAAAATTTCAGTCCGAATATCGCCATACAGCCTGAAAAAATGGCTTTTAAAGTTCGAACCCAAGTCTTTCAATAGTGTCCGTAAAAAAAAAAAATTTTCTTAAAATGCAACTTTTCGCAGATTTTATGACTGCATTCGATTGAGACAATTATTCTGATCACGATTCCAAAATTTCAGTCCGAATATCGCCATACAGCCTGAAAAAATGGCTTTTTAAGTTCGAACCCAAGTCATTCAATAGTGTCCGTAAAAATAATATTTTTGCTTAAAATGCAATTTTTCGCAGATTTTATGACTGCATTCGATTGAGACAATTATTTTGATCACGATTCCAAAATTTCAGTCCGAATATCGCCATACAGCCTGAAAAAATGGCTTTTAAAGTTCGAACCCAAGTCTTTCAATAGTGTGCGTAAAAATAATAATTTTTCTAAAAATGCATTATTTTGCAGATTTTATGACTGCATTCTATATATACAATTATTCTTATCTCGATTCCAAAATTTTAGTCGAATAAGCGCCATACAGCCTGAAAAATGGCCTCTAAAGTTCGAACCCAGATCCTTCAATAGTGCCCGTAAAAATTATAATCTTTCCTTAAATGCAACTTTTCGCAGATTTTATGACTGCATTCGATTAAGACAATTATTCTGATCACGATTCCAAAATTTCAGTCCGAATATCGCCATACAGCCTGAAAAAATGGCTTTTAAAGTTCGAACCCAAGTCTTTCAATAGCGTCCGTAAAAATAGTAATTTTTCTTAAAATGCAACTTTTCGCAGATTTTATGACTGCATTCGATTAAGACAATTATTCTGGTCACGATTCCAAAATTTCAGTTTGAATATCGCCATACAGCCTGAAAAAATGGCTTTTAAAGTTCGAACCCAAATCTTTCAATAGCGTCCGTAAAAATAGTAATTTTTCTTAAAATGCAACTTTTCGCAGATTTTATGACTGCATTCGATTGAGACAATTATCCTGATAACAATTCCAAAATTTCAGTTTGAATATCGCCATACAGCCTGAAAAAATGGCATTTAAAGTTCGAACCCAAGTCATTCAATAGTGTCCGTAAAAATAATAAATTTTCTTAAAATGCAACTTTTCGCAGATTTTATGACTGCATTCGATTGAGACAATTATTCTGATCACGATTCCAAAATTTCAGTCCGAATATCGCCATACAGCCTGAAAAAATGGCTTTTTAAGTTCGAACCCAAGTCATTCAATAGTGTCCGTAAAAATAATATTTTTGCTTAAAATGCAATTTTTCGCAGATTTTATGACTGCATTCGATTGAGACAATTATTTTGATCACGATTCCAAAATTTCAGTCCGAATATCGCCATACAGCCTGAAAAAATGGCTTTTAAAGTTCGAACCCAAGTCTTTCAAAAGTGTGCGTAAAAATAATAATTTTTCTAAAAATGCATTATTTTGCAGATTTTATGACTGCATTCTATATATACAATTATTCTTATCTCGATTCCAAAATTTTAGTCGAATAAGCGCCATACAGCCTGAAAAATGGCCTCTAAAGTTCGAACCCAGATCCTTCAATAGTGCCCGTAAAAATTATAATCTTTCCTTAAATGCAACTTTTCGCAGATTTTATGACTGCATTCGATTAAGACAATTATTCTGATCACGATTCCAAAATTTCAGTTTGAATATCGCCATACAGCCTGAAAAAATGGCTTTTAAAGTTCGAACCCAAGTCTTTCAATAGCGTCCGTAAAAATATTAATTTTTCTTAAAATGCAACTTTTCGCAGATTTTATGACTGCATTCGATTAAGACAATTATTCTGATCACGATTCCAAAATTTCAGTTTGAATATCGCCATACAGTCTGAAAAAATGGCTTTTAAAGTTCGAACCCAAGTCTTTCAATAGTGTGCGTAAAAATAATAATTTTTCTAAAAATGCATTATTTTGCAGATTTTATGACTGCATTCTATATATACAATTATTCTTATCTCGATTCCAAAATTTTAGTCGAATAAGCGCCATACAGCCTGAAAAAATGGCTTTTAAAGTTCGAACCCAAGTCTTTCAATAGTGTCCGTAAATATAATAATTTTTCTTAAAATGCAACTTTTCGCAGATTTTATGACTGCATTCGATTGAGACAATTATCCTGATAACAATTCCAAAATTTCAGTTTGAATATCGCCATACAGCCTGAAAAAATGGCATTTAGTTCGAACCCAAGTCATTCAATAGTGTCCGTAAAAAAAATAAATTTTCTTAAAATGCAACTTTTCGCAGATTTTATGACTGCATTCGATTGAGACAATTATTCTGATCACGATTCCAAAATTTCAGTCCGAATATCGCCATACAGCCTGAAAAAATGGCTTTTTAAGTTCGAACCCAAGTCATTCAATAGTGTCCGTAAAAATAATATTTTTGCTTAAAATGCAATTTTTCGCAGATTTTATGACTGCATTCGATTGAGACAATTATTTTGATCACGATTCCAAAATTTCAGTCCGAATATCGCCATACAGCCTGAAAAAATGGCTTTTAAAGTTCGAACCCAAGTCTTTCAATAGTGTGCGTAAAAATAATAATTTTTCTAAAAATGCATTATTTTGCAGATTTTATGACTGCATTCTATATATACAATTATTCTTATCTCGATTCCAAAATTTTAGTCGAATAAGCGCCATACAGCCTGAAAAATGGCCTCTAAAGTTCGAACCCAGATCCTTCAATAGTGCCCGTAAAAATTATAATCTTTCCTTAAATGCAACTTTTCGCAGATTTTATGACTGCATTCGATTAAGACAATTATTCTGATCACGATTCCAAAATTTCAGTTTGAATATCGCCATACAGCCTGAAAAAATGGCTTTTAAAGTTCGAACCCAAGTCTTTCAATAGCGTCCGTAAAAATATTAATTTTTCTTAAAATGCAACTTTTCGCAGATTTTATGACTGCATTCGATTAAGACAATTATTCTGATCACGATTCCAAAATTTCAGTTTGAATATCGCCATACAGTCTGAAAAAATGGCTTTTAAAGTTCGAACCCAAGTCTTTCAATAGCGTCCGTAAAAATAATAATTTTTCTTAAAATGCAACTTTTCGCAGATTTTATGACTGCATTCGATTGAGACAATTATTATGATCACGATTCTAAAATTTCAGTTTGAATATCGCCATACAGCCTGAAAAAATAGTTTTAAAAGTTCGAACCCAAGTCTTGCAATAGTGCCGTAAAAATGATTTTTTTTTTCAAAATGCAACTTTTTACAGATTTAATTACTGAATTCAAAGGAGACAATTAATCGTAACTTGATTCCGAAATTTTAGTAAAATGAAGGCCATACAACCTGAAAAAATGGCTTTTAAAGTTCAAACCCAAGTCTTTCAATAGTGTCCGAAAAAATAATAAATTTTCTCAAAATGCAACTTTTCGCAGATTTTATAACTGCATTCGATTAAGACAATTATTCTGATCACGATTCCAAAATTTCAGTTTGAATATCGCCATACAGCCTGAAAAAATGGCTTTTAAAGTTCGAACCCAAGTCTTTCAATAGCGTCCGTAAAAATATTAATTTTTCTTAAAATGCAACTTTTCGCAGATTTTATGACTGCATTCGATTAAGACAATTATTCTGATCACGATTCCAAAATTTCAGTTTGAATATCGCCATACAGCCTGGAAAAATGGCTTTTAATGTTCGAACCCAAGTCTTTCAATAGCGTCCGTAAAAATAATAATTTTTCTTAAAATGCAACATTTCGCAGATTTTATGACTGCATTCGATTGAGACAATTATTCTGATCACGATTCCAAAATTTCAGTTTGAATATCGCCATACAGCCTGAAAAAATGGCTTTTAAAGTTCGAACCCAAGTCATTCAATAGTGTCCGTAAAAATAATATTTTTTCTTAAAATGCAACTTTTCGCAGATTTTATAACTGCATTCGATTAAGACAATTATTCTGATCACGATTCCAAAATTTCAGTCCGAATATCGCCATACAGCCGGAAAAAATGGCTTTTAAATATCGAACCCAAGTCTTTCAATAGTGTCCGAAAAAATAATAAATTTTCTCAAAATGCAACTTTTCGCAGATTTTTTAACTGCATTCGATTAAGACAATTATTCTGATCACGATTCCAAAATTTCAGTCCGAATATCGCCATACAGCCTGAAAAAATGGCTTTTAAAGTTCGAACCCAAGTCATTCAATAGTGTCCGTAAAAATAATAATTTTTCTTAAAATGCAACTTTTCGCAGATTTATTGGATGCATTCAATTGAGACAATTATTCTGATCACGATTCCAAAATTTCAGTACGAATATTGTCATATAGCCTGAAAAAATGGCTTTGAAAGTTCGAACCCAAGTCTTTCAATAGTGTCCTTAAAAATAATAAATTTTCTCAAAATGCAACTTTTCGCAGATTTTATGACTACATTAGATTGAGACAATTATTCTGATCACGATTCCAAAATTTCAGTCTGAATATCGCCATACAGCCTGAAAAAATGGATTTAAAAGTTCGAACCCAAGTCTTTCAATAGTGTGTGTAAAAATAATATTTTTTCTAAAAATGCATTATTTTTCAGATTTTATGACTGCATTCTACACATACAATTATTCTTATCCCGATTCCAAAATTTCAGTCAAAATAACGCCATACAGCATGAAAAAACGGCCTCTAAAGTTCGAACCCAGGTCCTTCAATAGTGCCCGTAAAAATTATAATCTTTCCTTAAATGCAATTTTTCGCCGATTTTATGAGTGCATTCGATAAAGACAATTATTCTTATCCTGATTCAAAAATTTCAGTCCGAATATCGCCATACAGCCTGAAAAAATGGCATTTAAAGTTCGAACCCAAGTCATTCAATAGTGTCCGTAAAAATAATAAATTTTCTTAAAATGCAACTTTTCGCAGATTTTATGACTGCATTCGATTAAGACAAATATTCTGATCACGATTCCAAAATTTCAGTTTGAATATCGCCATACAGCCTGAAAAAATGGCTTTTAAAGTTCGAACCCAAGTCTTTCAATAGCGTCCGTAAAAATATTAATTTTTCTTAAAATGCAACTTTTCGCAGATTTTATGACTGCATTCGATTAAGACAATTATTCTGATGACGATTCCAAAATTTCAGTTTGAATATCGCCATACAGTCTGAAAAAATGGCTTTTAAAGTTCGAACCCAAGTCTTTCAATAGCGTCCGTAAAAATAATAATTTTTCTTAAAATGCAACTTTTCGCAGATTTTATGACTGCATTCGATTGAGACAATTATTCTGATCACGATTCCAAAATTTCAGTTTGAATATCGCCATACAGCCTGAAAAAATTGTTTTAAAAGTTCGAACCCAAGTCTTGCAATAGTGCCGTAAAAATGATTTTTTTTTACAAAATGCAACTTTTTACAGATTTAATTACTGAATTCAAAGGAGACAATTAATCGTAACTTGATTCCGAAATTTTAGTAAAATGAAGGCCATACAACCTGAAAAAATGGCTTTTAAAGTTCGAACCCAAGTCTTTCAATAGTGTCCGAAAAAATAATAAATTTTCTCAAAATGCAACTTTTCGCAGATTTTATAACTGCATTCGATTAAGACAATTATTCTGATCACGATTCCAAAATTTCAGTCCGAATATCGCAATACAGCCTGAAAAAATGGCTTTTAAAGTTCGAACCCAAGTCATTCAATAGTGTCCGTAAAAATAATATTTTTTCTAAAAATGCATTATTTTGCAGATTTTATGACTGCATTCTATATATACAATTATTCTTATCTCGATTCCAAAATTTTAGTCGAATAAGCGCCATACAGCCTGAAAAATGGCCTCTAAAGTTCGAACCCAGATACTTCAATAGTGCCCGTAAAAATTATAATCTTTCCTTTAATGCAACTTTTCGCAGATTTTATGACTGCATTCGATTAAGACAATTATTCTGATCACGATTCAAAAATTTCAGTTTGAATATCGCCATACAGCCTGGAAAAATGGCTTTTAAAGTTCGAACCCAAGTCTTTCAATAGTGTCCGTAAATATAATAATTTTTCTTAAAATGCAACTTTTCGCAGATTTTATGACTGCATTCGATTGAGACAATTATCCTGATAACAATTCCAAAATTTCAGTTTGAATATCGCCATACAGCCTGAAAAAATGGCATTTAAAGTTCGAACCCAAGTCATTCAATAGTGTCCGTAAAAAAAATAAATTTTCTTAAAATGCAACTTTTCGCAGATTTTATGACTGCATTCGATTGAGACAATTATTCTGATCACGATTCCAAAATTTCAGTCCGAATATCGCCATACAGCCTGAAAAAATGGCTTTTTAAGTTCGAACCCAAGTCATTCAATAGTGTCCGTAAAAATAATATTTTTGCTTAAAATGCAATTTTTCGCAGATTTTATGACTGCATTCGATTGAGACAATTATTTTGATCACGATTCCAAAATTTCAGTCCGAATATCGCCATACAGCCTGAAAAAATGGCTTTTAAAGTTCGAACCCAAGTCTTTCAATAGTGTGCGTAAAAATAATAATTTTTCTAAAAATGCATTATTTTGCAGATTTTATGACTGCATTCTATATATACAATTATTCTTATCTCGATTCCAAAATTTTAGTCGAATAAGCGCCATACAGCCTGAAAAATGGCCTCTAAAGTTCGAACCCAGATCCTTCAATAGTGCCCGTAAAAATTATAATCTTTCCTTAAATGCAACTTTTCGCAGATTTTATGACTGCATTCGATTAAGACAATTATTCTGATCACGATTCCAAAATTTCAGTTTGAATATCGCCATACAGCCTGAAAAAATGGCTTTTAAAGTTCGAACCCAAGTCTTTCAATAGCGTCCGTAAAAATATTAATTTTTCTTAAAATGCAACTTTTCGCAGATTTTATGACTGCATTCGATTAAGACAATTATTCTGATCACGATTCCAAAATTTCAGTTTGAATATCGCCATACAGTCTGAAAAAATGGCTTTTAAAGTTCGAACCCAAGTCTTTCAATAGCGTCCGTAAAAATAATAATTTTTCTTAAAATGCAACTTTTCGCAGATTTTATGACTGCATTCGATTGAGACAATTATTATGATCACGATTCTAAAATTTCAGTTTGAATATCGCCATACAGCCTGAAAAAATAGTTTTAAAAGTTCGAACCCAAGTCTTGCAATAGTGCCGTAAAAATGATTTTTTTTTTCAAAATGCAACTTTTTACAGATTTAATTACTGAATTCAAAGGAGACAATTAATCGTAACTTGATTCCGAAATTTTAGTAAAATGAAGGCCATACAACCTGAAAAAATGGCTTTTAAAGTTCAAACCCAAGTCTTTCAATAGTGTCCGAAAAAATAATAAATTTTCTCAAAATGCAACTTTTCGCAGATTTTATAACTGCATTCGATTAAGACAATTATTCTGATCACGATTCCAAAATTTCAGTTTGAATATCGCCATACAGCCTGAAAAAATGGCTTTTAAAGTTCGAACCCAAGTCTTTCAATAGCGTCCGTAAAAATATTAATTTTTCTTAAAATGCAACTTTTCGCAGATTTTATGACTGCATTCGATTAAGACAATTATTCTGATCACGATTCCAAAATTTCAGTTTGAATATCGCCATACAGCCTGGAAAAATGGCTTTTAATGTTCGAACCCAAGTCTTTCAATAGCGTCCGTAAAAATAATAATTTTTCTTAAAATGCAACATTTCGCAGATTTTATGACTGCATTCGATTGAGACAATTATTCTGATCACGATTCCAAAATTTCAGTTTGAATATCGCCATACAGCCTGAAAAAATGGCTTTTAAAGTTCGAACCCAAGTCATTCAATAGTGTCCGTAAAAATAATATTTTTTCTTAAAATGCAACTTTTCGCAGATTTTATAACTGCATTCGATTAAGACAATTATTCTGATCACGATTCCAAAATTTCAGTCCGAATATCGCCATACAGCCGGAAAAAATGGCTTTTAAATATCGAACCCAAGTCTTTCAATAGTGTCCGAAAAAATAATAAATTTTCTCAAAATGCAACTTTTCGCAGATTTTTTAACTGCATTCGATTAAGACAATTATTCTGATCACGATTCCAAAATTTCAGTCCGAATATCGCCATACAGCCTGAAAAAATGGCTTTTAAAGTTCGAACCCAAGTCATTCAATAGTGTCCGTAAAAATAATAATTTTTCTTAAAATGCAACTTTTCGCAGATTTATTGGATGCATTCAATTGAGACAATTATTCTGATCACGATTCCAAAATTTCAGTACGAATATTGTCATATAGCCTGAAAAAATGGCTTTGAAAGTTCGAACCCAAGTCTTTCAATAGTGTCCTTAAAAATAATAAATTTTCTCAAAATGCAACTTTTCGCAGATTTTATGACTACATTAGATTGAGACAATTATTCTGATCACGATTCCAAAATTTCAGTCTGAATATCGCCATACAGCCTGAAAAAATGGATTTAAAATTTCGAACCCAAGTCTTTCAATAGTGTGTGTAAAAATAATATTTTTTCTAAAAATGCATTATTTTTCAGATTTTATGACTGCATTCTACACATACAATTATTCTTATCCCGATTCCAAAATTTCAGTCAAAATAACGCCATACAGCATGAAAAAACGGCCTCTAAAGTTCGAACCCAGGTCCTTCAATAGTGCCCGTAAAAATTATAATCTTTCCTTAAATGCAATTTTTCGCCGATTTTATGAGTGCATTCGATAAAGACAATTATTCTTATCCTGATTCAAAAATTTCAGTCCGAATATCGCCATACAGCCTGAAAAAATGGCATTTAAAGTTCGAACCCAAGTCATTCAATAGTGTCCGTAAAAATAATAAATTTTCTTAAAATGCAACTTTTCGCAGATTTTATGACTGCATTCGATTAAGACAAATATTCTGATCACGATTCCAAAATTTCAGTTTGAATATCGCCATACAGCCTGAAAAAATGGCTTTTAAAGTTCGAACCCAAGTCTTTCAATAGCGTCCGTAAAAATATTAATTTTTCTTAAAATGCAACTTTTCGCAGATTTTATGACTGCATTCGATTAAGACAATTATTCTGATGACGATTCCAAAATTTCAGTTTGAATATCGCCATACAGTCTGAAAAAATGGCTTTTAAAGTTCGAACCCAAGTCTTTCAATAGCGTCCGTAAAAATAATAATTTTTCTTAAAATGCAACTTTTCGCAGATTTTATGACTGCATTCGATTGAGACAATTATTCTGATCACGATTCCAAAATTTCAGTTTGAATATCGCCATACAGCCTGAAAAAATAGCTTTAAAAGTTCGAACCCAAGTCTTGCAATAGTGCCGTAAAAAAGATTTTTTTTTTCAAAATGCAACTTTTTACAGATTTAATTACTGAATTCAAAGGAGACAATTAATCGTAACTTGATTCCGAAATTTTAGTAAAATGAAGGCCATACAACCTGAAAAAATGGCTTTTAAAGTTCGAACCCAAGTCTTTCAATAGTGTCCGAAAAAATAATAAATTTTCTCAAAATGCAACTTTTCGCAGATTTTATAACTGCATTCGATTAAGACAATTATTCTGATCACGATTCCAAAATTTCAGTCCGAATATCGCAATACAGCCTGAAAAAATGGCTTTTAAAGTTCGAACCCAAGTCATTCAATAGTGTCCGTAAAAATAATAATTTTTCTTTAAATGCAACTTTTCGCAGATTTTATGACAGCATTCGATTGAGACAATTATTCTGATCACGATTCCAAAATTTCAGTCCGAATATCGCCATACAGCCTGAAAAAATGGCTTTTAAAGTTCGAACCCAAGTCTTTCAATAGTGTGCGTAAAAATAATATTTTTTCTAAAAATGCATTATTTTGCAGATTTTATGACTGCATTCTATATATACAATTATTCTTATCTCGATTCCAAAATTTTAGTCGAATAAGCGCCATACAGCCTGAAAAATGGCCTCTAAAGTTCGAACCCAGATACTTCAATAGTGCCCGTAAAAATTATAATCTTTCCTTTAATGCAACTTTTCGCAGATTTTATGACTGCATTCGATTAAGACAATTATTCTGATCACGATTCAAAAATTTCAGTTTGAATATCACCATACAGCCTGGAAAAATGGCTTTTAAAGTTCGAACCCAAGTCTTTCAATAGCATCCGTAAAAATAATAATTTTTCTTAAAATGCAACTTTTCGCAGATTTTATGACTGCATTCGATTGAGACAATTATTCTGATCACGATTCCAAAATTTCAGTTTGAATATCGCCATACGGCCTGAAAAAATGGCTTTTAAAGTTCGAACCCAAGTCATTCAATAGTGTCCGTAAAAATAATAATTTTTCTTAAAATGCACTTTTTCGCAGATTTTATAACTGCATTCGATTAAGACAATTATTCTGATCACGATTCCAAAATTTCAGTCCGAATATCGCCATACAGCCGGAAAAAATGGCTTTTAAATATCGAACCCAAGTCTTTCAATAGTGTCCGAAAAAATAATAAATTTTCTCAAAATGCAACTTTTCGCAGATTTTTTAACTGCATTCGATTAAGACACTTATTCTGATCACGATTCCAAAATTTCAGTCCGAATATCGCCATACAGCCTGAAAAAATGGCTTTTAAAGTTCGAACCCAAGTCATTCAATAGTGTCCGTAAAAATATTAATTTTTCTTAAAATGCAACTTTTCGCAGATTTATTGGATGCATTCAATTGAGACAATTATTCTGATCACGATTCCAAAATTTCAGTACGAATATTGTCATATAGCCTGAAAAAATGGCTTTGAAAGTTCGAACCCAAGTCTTTCAATAGTGTCCTTAAAAATAATAAATTTTCTCAAAATGCAACTTTTCGCAGATTTTATGACTACATTAGATTGAGACAATTATTCTGATCACGATTCCAAAATTTCAGTCTGAATATCGCCATACAGCCTGAAAAAATGGATTTTAAAGTTCGAACCCAAGTCTTTCAATAGTGTGTGTAAAAATAATATTTTTTCTAAAAATGCATTATTTTTCAGATTTTATGACTGCATTCTACACATACAATTATTCTTTTCCCGATTCCAAAATTTCAGTCAAAATAACGCCATACAGCATGAAAAAACGGCCTCTAAAGTTCGAACCCAGGTCCTTCAATAGTGCCCGTAAAAATGATAATCTTTCCTTAAATGCAATTTTTCGCCGATTTTATGAGTGCATTCGATAAAGACAATTATTCTTATCCTGATTCAAAAATTTCAGTCCGAATATCGACATACAGCCTGAAAAAATGGCTTCTAAAGTTCGAACCCAAGTCATTCAATAGTGTCCGTAAAAATAATAATTTTTCTTAAAATGCAACTTTTCGCAGATTTATTGGATGCATTCAATTGAGACAATGATTCTGATCACGATTCCAAAATTTCAGTACGAATATTGTCATATAGCCTGAAAAAATGGCTTTTAAAGTTCGAACCCAAGTCTTTCAATAGTGTGCGTAAAAATAATAATTTTTCTAAAAATGCATTATTTTGCAGATTTTATGACTGCATTCTATATATACAATTATTCTTATCTCGATTCCAAAATTTTAGTCGAATAAGCGCCATACAGCCTGAAAAAATGGCTTTTAAAGTTCGAACCCAAGTCTTTCAATAGTGTCCGTAAAAATAATAAATTTTCTCAAAATGCAACTTTTCGCAGATTTTATGACTGCATTCGATTGAGACAATTATCCTGATCACCATTCCAAAATTTCAGTTTGAATATCGCCAAACAGCCTGAAAAAATGGCTTTTAAAGTTCGAACCCAAGTCATTCAATAGTGTCCGTAAAAATAATATTTTTTCTTAAAATGCAATTTTTCGCAGATTTTATGACTGCATTCGATTGAGACAATTATTCTGATCACGATTCCAAAATTTCAGTTTGAATATCGCCATACAGCCTGAAAAAATGGCTTTTAAAGTTCGAACCCAAGTCTTTCAATAGCGTCCGTAAAAATAGTAATTTTTCTTAAAATGCAACTTTTCGCAGATTTTATGACTGCATTCGATTAAGACAATTATTCTGGTCACGATTCCAAAATTTCAGTTTGAATATCGCCATACAGCCTGAAAAAATGGCTTTTAAAGTTCGAACCCAAATCTTTCAATAGCGTCCGTAAAAATAGTAATTTTTCTTAAAATGCAACTTTTCGCAGATTTTATGACTGCATTCGATTGAGACAATTATCCTGATCACCATTCCAAAATTTCAGTTTGAATATCGCCATACAGCCTGAAAAAATGGCATTTAAAGTTCGAACCCAAGTCATTCAACAGTGTCCGTAAAAATAATAATTTTTCTTAAAATGCAACTTTTCGCAGATTTTATGACTGCATTCGATTGAGACAATTATCCTGATAACAATTCCAAAATTTCAGTTTGAATATCGCCATACAGCCTGAAAAAATGGCATTTAAAGTTCGAACCCAAGTCATTCAATAGTGTCCGTAAAAATAATAAATTTTCTTAAAATGCAACTTTTCGCAGATTTTATGACTGCATTCGATTGAGACAATTATTCTGATCACGATTCCAAAATTTCAGTTTGAATATCGCCATACAGCGTGAAAAAATAGCTTTAAAAGTTCGAACCCAAGTCTTGCAATAGTGCCCGTAAAAATGATATTTTTTTTCCAAATGCATCTTTTTACAGATTTAATAACTGAATTCCAAGGTGACAATTAATCGTACCTTGATTCCGAAATTTTAGTAAAATGAAGGCCATACAGCCTGAAAAAATGGCTTTTAAAGTTCGAACCCAAGTCTTTCAATAGTGTCCGTAAAAATAATAAATTTTCTCAAAATGCAACTTTTCGCAGATTTTATGACTGTATTCGATTAAGACAATTGTTCTGATCACAATTTCAAAATTTCAGTCCGAATATCGTCATACAGCCTGAAAAAATGGCTTTTAAAGGTCGAACCCTAGTCTTTCAATATTGTCCCTAAAAATATTATTCTTTCTTAAAATGCAACTTCTCGCAGATTTTATGACTGCATTCAATTGAGACAATCATTCTGATCACGATTCCAAAATTTCAGTCTGAACCTCGTCATATAGCCTGAAAAAATCGGTTTGAAAGTTCTAACCCAAGTCTTTCAATAGTGTCCGTAAAAAAAATTAATTTTCTCAAAATGCAACTTTTCGCAGATTTTATGACTGCATTCGATTAAGACAATTGTTCTGATCACAATTTCAAAATTTCAGTCCGAATATCGCCATACAGCCTGAAAAAATGGCTTTTAAAGTTCGAACCCAAGTCTTTCAATAGTGTGCGTAAAAATAATATTTTTTCTAAAAATGCATTATTTTGCAGATTTTATGACTGCATTCTATATATACAATTATTCTTATCTAGATTCCAAAATTTTAGTCGAATAAGCGCCATACAGCCTGAAAAAATGGCTTTTAAAGTTTGAACCCAAGTCTTTCAATAGTGTCCGTAAAAATAATAAAATTTCTCAAAATGCAACTTTTCCAGATTTTATGACTGCATTAGATTGAGACAATTATTCTGATCACGATTCCAAAATTTCAGTCCGAATTTCGCCATACAGCCTGAAAAAATGGCTTTTAAAGGTCGAACCCTAGTTTTTCAATATTGTCCCTAAAAATATTATTCTTTCTTAAAATGCAACTTCTCGCAGATTTTATGACTGCATTCAATTGTCACAATCATTCTGATCACGATTCCAAAATTTCAGTCTGAACCTCGTCATATAGCCTGAAAAAATGGGTTTGAAAGTTCTAACCCAAGTCTTTCAATAGTGTCCGTAAAAAAAATTAATTTTCTCAAAATGCAACTTTTCGCAGATTTTATGACTGCATTCGATTAAGACAATTATTCTGATCACGATTCCAAAATTTCAGTCCGAATTTCGCCATACAGCCTGAAAAAATGGCTTTTAAAGTTCGAACCCAAGTCATTCAATAGTGTCCGTAAAAATAATAAATTTTCTCAAAATGCAACCTTTCGCAGATTTTATGACTGCATTCGATTGAGACAATTATCCTGATCACCATTCCAAAATTTCAGTTTGAATATCGCCAAACAGCCTGAAAAAATGGCTTTTAAAGTTCGAACCCAAGTCATTCAATAGTGTCCGTAAAAATAATATTTTTTCTTAAAATGCAATTTTTCGCAGATTTTATGACTGCATTCGATTGAGACAATTATTCTGATCACGATTCCAAAATTTCAGTTTGAATATCGCCATACAGCCTGAAAAAATGGCTTTTAAAGTTCGAACCCAAGTCTTTCAATAGCGTCCGTAAAAATAGTAATTTTTCTTAAAATGCAACTTTTCGCAGATTTTATGACTGCATTCGATTAAGACAATTATTCTGGTCACGATTCCAAAATTTCAGTTTGAATATCGCCATACAGCCTGAAAAAATGGCTTTTAAAGTTCGAACCCAAATCTTTCAATAGCGTCCGTAAAAATAGTAATTTTTCTTAAAATGCAACTTTTCGCAGATTTTATGACTGCATTCGATTGAGACAATTATCCTGATCACCATTCCAAAATTTCAGTTTGAATATCGCCATACAGCCTGAAAAAATGGCATTTAAAGTTCGAACCCAAGTCATTCAACAGTGTCCGTAAAAATAATAATTTTTCTTAAAATGCAACTTTTCGCAGATTTTATGACTGCATTCGATTGAGACAATTATCCTGATAACAATTCCAAAATTTCAGTTTGAATATCGCCATACAGCCTGAAAAAATGGCATTTAAAGTTCGAACCCAAGTCATTCAATAGTGTCCGTAAAAATAATAAATTTTCTTAAAATGCAACTTTTCGCAGATTTTATGACTGCATTCGATTGAGACAATTATTCTGATCACTATTCCAAAATTTCAGTTTGAATATCGCCATACAGCGTGAAAAAATAGCTTTAAAAGTTCGAACCCAAGTCTTGCAATAGTGCCCGTAAAAATGATATTTTTTTTCCAAATGCATCTTTTTACAGATTTAATAACTGAATTCCAAGGTGACAATTAATCGTACCTTGATTCCGAAATTTTAGTAAAATGAAGGCCATACAGCCTGAAAAAATGGCTTTTAAAGTTCGAACCCAAGTCTTTCAATAGTGTCCGTAAAAATAATAAATTTTCTCAAAATGCAACTTTTCGCAGATTTTATGACTGTATTCGATTAAGACAATTGTTCTGATCACAATTTCAAAATTTCAGTCCGAATATCGTCATACAGCCTGAAAAAATGGCTTTTAAAGGTCGAACCCTAGTCTTTCAATATTGTCCCTAAAAATATTATTCTTTCTTAAAATGCAACTTCTCGCAGATTTTATGACTGCATTCAATTGAGACAATCATTCTGATCACGATTCCAAAATTTCAGTCTGAACCTCGTCATATAGCCTGAAAAAATGGGTTTGAAAGTTCTAACCCAAGTCTTTCAATAGTGTCCGTAAAAAAAATTAATTTTCTCAAAATGCAACTTTTCGCAGATTTTATGACTGCATTCGATTAAGACAATTGTTCTGATCACAATTTCAAAATTTCAGTCCGAATATCGCCATACAGCCTGAAAAAATGGCTTTTAAAGTTCGAACCCAAGTCTTTCAATAGTGTGCGTAAAAATAATATTTTTTCTAAAAATGCATTATTTTGCAGATTTTATGACTGCATTCTATATATAGAATTATTCTTATCTAGATTCCAAAATTTTAGTCGAATAAGCGCCATACAGCCTGAAAAAATGGCTTTTAAAGTTTGAACCCAAGTCTTTCAATAGTGTCCGTAAAAATAATAAAATTTCTCAAAATGCAACTTTTCCAGATTTTATGACTGCATTAGATTGAGACAATTATTCTGATCACGATTCCAAAATTTCAGTCCGAATTTCGCCATACAGCCTGAAAAAATGGCTTTTAAAGGTCGAACCCTAGTCTTTCAATATTGTCCCTAAAAATATTATTCTTTCTTAAAATGCAACTTCTCGCAGATTTTATGACTGCATTCAATTGAGACAATCATTCTGATCACGATTCCAAAATTTCAGTCTGAACCTCGTCATATAGCCTGAAAAAATGGGTTTGAAAGTTCTAACCCAAGTCTTTCAATAGTGTCCGTAAAAATAATAAAATTTCTCAAAATGCAACTTTTCCAGATTTTATGACTGCATTAGATTGAGACAATTATTCTGATCACGATTCCAAAATTTCAGTCCGAATTTCGCCATACAGCCTGAAAAAATGGCTTTTAAAGTTCGAACCCAAGTCATTCAATAGTGTCCGTAAAAATAATATTTTTTCTTAAAATGCAACTTTTCGCAGATTTTATGACTGCATTCGATTGAGACAATTATTCTGATCACGATTCTAAAATTTCAGTTTGAATATCGCCATACAGCCTGAAAAAATGGCTTTTAAAGTTCGAACCCAAGTCATTCAATAGTGTCCGTAAAAATAATATTTTTTCTTAAAATGCAATTTTTCGCAGATTTTATGACTGCATTCGATTGAGACAATTATTCTGATCACGATTCCAAAATTTCAGTCCGAATATCGCCATACAGCCTGAATAATGGCTTTTAAAGATCGAACCCAAGTCTTTCAATAGTGTGCGTAAAAATAATAATTTTTCTAAAAATGCATAATTTTGCAGATTTTATGACTGCATTCTATATATACAATTTTTCTTATCTCGATTCCAAAATTTTAGTCGAATAAGCGCCATACAGCCTGAAAAATGGCCTCTAAAGTTCGAACCCAGATCCTTCAATAGTGCCCGTAAAAATTATAATCTTTCCTTAAATGCAACTTTTCGCAGATTTTATGACTGCATTCTATTAAGACAATTATTCTGATCACGATTCCAAAATTTCAGTTTGAATATCACGATACAGCCTGAAAAAATGGCTTTTAAAGTTCGAACCCAAGTCTTTCAATAGCGTCCGTAAAAATAATATTTTTTCTTAAAATGCAACTTTTCGCAGATTTTATGACTGCATTCGATTAAGACAATTATTCTGGTCACGATTCCAAAATTTCAGTTTGAATATCGCCATACAGCCTGAAAAAATGGCTTTTAAAGTTCGAACCCAAGTCTTTCAATAGCGTCCGTAAAAATAGTAATTTTTCTTAAAATGCAACTTTTCGCAGATTTTATGACTGCATTCGATTGAGACAATTATCCTGATCACCATTCCAAAATTTCAGTTTGAATATCGCCATACAGCCTGAAAAAATGGCATTTAAAGTTCGAACCCAAGTCATTCAATAGTGTCCGTAAAAATAATAAATTTTCTTAAAATGCAACTTTTCGCAGATTTTATGACTGCATTCGATTGAGACAATTATTCTGATCACGATTCCAAAATTTCAGTTTGAATATCGCCATACAGCCTGAAAAAATGGCATTTAAAGTTCGAACCCAAGTCATTCAATAGTGTCCGTAAAAATAATAAATTTTCTTAAAATGCAACTTTTCGCAGATTTTATGACTGCATTCGATTGAGACAATTATTCTGATCACGATTCCAAAATTTCAGTTTGAATATCGCCATACAGCCTGAAAAAATAGCTTTAAAAGTTCGAACCCAAGTCTTGCAATAGTGCCCGTAAAAATGATATTTTTTTTCCAAATGCATCTTTTTACAGATTTAATTACTGAATTCAAAGGAGACAATTAATCGTACCTTGATTCCGAAATTTTAGTAAAATGAAGGCCATACAGCCTGAAAAAATGGCTTTTAAAGTTCGAACCCAAGTCTTTCAATAGTGTCCGTAAAAATAATAAATTTTCTCAAAATGCAACTTTTCGCAGATTTTATGACTGCATTCGATTAAGACAATTATTCTGGTCACGATTCCAAAATTTCAGTTTGAATATCGCCATACAGCCTGAAAAAATGGCTTTTAAAGTTCGAACCCAAGTCTTTCAATAGTGTGCGTAAAAATAATATTTTTTCTAAAAATGCATTATTTTTCAGATTTTATGACTGCATTCTACACATACAATTATTCTTATCCCGATTCCAAAATTTCAGTCAAAATAACGCCATACAGCATGAAAAAACGGCCTCTAAAGTTCGAACCCAGGTCCTTCAATAGTGCCCGTAAAAATGATAATCTTTCCTTAAATGCAATTTTTCGCCGATTTTATGAGTGCATTCGATAAAGACAATTATTCTTATCCTGATTCAAAAATTTCAGTCCGAATATCGACATACAGCCTGAAAAAATTGCTTTTAAAGTTCGAACCCAAGTCATTCAATACCGTCCGTAAAAATAATATTTTTTTCTTAAAATGCAACTTTTCGCAGATTTTATGACTGCATTCGATTGAGACAGTTATTCTGATCACGATTCCAAAATTTCAGTTTGAATATCGCCATACAGCCTGAAAAAATGGCTTTTAAAGTTCGAACCCAAGTCATTCAATAGTGTCCGTAAAAATAATAATTTTTCTTAAAATGCAACTTTTCGCAGATTTATTGGATGCATTCAATTGAGACAATGATTCTGATCACGATTCCAAAATTTCAGTACGAATATTGTCATATTGCCTGAAAAAATGGCTTTTAAAGTTCGAACCCAAGTCTTTCAATAGCGTCCGTAAAAATAATATTTTTTCTTAAAATGCAACTTTTCGCAGATTTTATGACTGCATTCAATTAAGACAATTATTCTGATCAAGATTCCAAAATTTCTGTTTGAATATCGCCATACAGCCTGAAAAAATGGCTTTTAAAGTTCGAACCCAAGTCTTTCAATAGCGTCCGTAAAAATAATATTTTTTCTTAAAATGCAACTTTTCGCAGATTTTATGACTGCATTCGATTAAGACAATTATTCTGATCACGATTCCAAAATTTCTGTTTGAATATCGCCATACAGCCTGAAAAAATGGCTTTTAAAGTTCGAACCCAAGTCTTTCAATAGTGTGCGTAAAAATAATATTTTTTCTAAAAATGCATTATTTTGCAGATTTTATGACTGCATTCTATATATACAATTATTCTTATCTCGATTCCAAAATTTTAGTCGAATAAGCGCCATACAGCCTGAAAAATGGCCTCTAAAGTTCGATAGTGTCCGTAAAAACAATAATTTTTCTTAAAATGCAACTTTTCGCAGATTTTATGACTGCATTAGATTGAGACAATTATTCTGATCACGATTCCAAAATTTCAGTCCGAATATCGCCATACAGCCTGAAAAAATGGCTTTTAAAGTTCGAACCCAAGTCTTTCAATAGTGTGCGTAAAAATAATAATTTTTTTAAAAATGCATTATTTTGCAGATTTTATGACTGCATTCTATATATACAATTATTCTTATCTAGATTCCAAAATTTTAGTCGAATAAGCGCCATACAGCCTGAAAAAATGGCTTTTAAAGTTCGAACCCAAGTCTTTCAATAGTGTCCGTAAAAATAATAAATTTTCTCAAAATGCAACTTTTCGCAGATTTTATGACTGCATTCGATTGAGACAATTATCCTGATAACTATTCCAAAATTTCAGTTTGAATATCGCCATACAGCCTGAAAAATGGCCTCTAAAGTTCGAACCCAGATCCTTCAATAGTGCCCGTAAAAATTATAATCTTTCCTTAAATGCAACTTTTCGCAGATTTTATGACTGCATTCGATTAAGACAATTATTCTGATCACGATTCCAAAATTTCAGTTTGAATATCGCCATACAGCCTGAAAAAATGGCTTTTAAAGTTCGAACCCAAGTCTTTCAATAGCGTCCGTAAAAATATTAATTTTTCTTAAAATGCAACTTTTCGCAGATTTTATGACTGCATTCGATTAAGACAATTATTCTGATCACGATTCCAAAATTTCAGTTTGAATATCGCCATACAGTCTGAAAAAATGGCTTTTAAAATTCGAACCCAAGTCTTTCAATAGTGTGCGTAAAAATAATAATTTTTCTAAAAATGCATTATTTTGCAGATTTTATGACTGCATTCTATATATACAATTATTCTTATCTCGATTCCAAAATTTTAGTCGAATAAGCGCCATACAGCCTGAAAAAATGGCTTTTAAAGTTCGAACCCAAGTCTTTCAATAGTGTCCGTAAAAATAATAAATTTTCTCAAAATGCAACTTTTCGCAGATTTTATGACTGCATTCGATTGAGACAATTATCCTGATCACCATTCCAAAATTTCAGTTTGAATATCGCCATACAGCCTGAAAAAATGGCATTTAAAGTTCGAACCCAAGTCATTCAACAGTGTCCGTAAATATAATAATTTTTCTTAAAATGCAACTTTTCGCAGATTTTATGACTGCATTCGATTGAGACAATTATCCTGATAACAATTCCAAAATTTCAGTTTGAATATCGCCATACAGCCTGAAAAAATGGCATTTAAAGTTCGAACCCAAGTCATTCAATAGTGTCCGTAAAAAAAATAAATTTTCTTAAAATGCAACTTTTCGCAGATTTTATGACTGCATTCGATTGAGACAATTATTCTGATCACGATTCCAAAATTTCAGTCCGAATATCGCCATACAGCCTGAAAAAATGGCTTTTTAAGTTCGAACCCAAGTCATTCAATAGTGTCCGTAAAAATAATATTTTTGCTTAAAATGCAATTTTTCGCAGATTTTATGACTGCATTCGATTGAGACAATTATTTTGATCACGATTCCAAAATTTCAGTCCGAATATCGCCATACAGCCTGAAAAAATGGCTTTTAAAGTTCGAACCCAAGTCTTTCAATAGTGTGCGTAAAAATAATAATTTTTCTAAAAATGCATTATTTTGCAGATTTTATGACTGCATTCTATATATACAATTATTCTTATCTCGATTCCAAAATTTTAGTCGAATAAGCGCCATACAGCCTGAAAAATGGCCTCTAAAGTTCGAACCCAGATCCTTCAATAGTGCCCGTAAAAATTATAATCTTTCCTTAAATGCAACTTTTCGCAGATTTTATGACTGCATTCGATTAAGACAATTATTCTGATCACGATTCCAAAATTTCAGTTTGAATATCGCCATACAGCCTGAAAAAATGGCTTTTAAAGTTCGAACCCAAGTCTTTCAATAGCGTCAGTAAAAATATTAATTTTTCTTAAAATGCAACTTTTCGCAGATTTTATGACTGCATTCGATTAAGACAATTATTCTGATCACGATTCCAAAATTTCAGTTTGAATATCGCCATACAGTCTGAAAAAATGGCTTTTAAAGTTCGAACCCAAGTCTTTCAATAGCGTCCGTAAAAATAATAATTTTTCTTAAAATGCAACTTTTCGCAGATTTTATGACTGCATTCGATTGAGACAATTATTATGATCACGATTGTAAAATTTCAGTTTGAATATCGCCATACAGCCTGAAAAAATAGTTTTAAAAGTTCGAACCCAAGTCTTGCAATAGTGCCGTAAAAATGATTTTTTTTTTCAAAATGCAACTTTTTACAGATTTAATTACTGAATTCAAAGGAGACAATTAATCGTAACTTGATTCCGAAATTTTAGTAAAATGAAGGCCATACAACCTGAAAAAATGGCTTTTAAAGTTCAAACCCAAGTCTTTCAATAGTGTCCGAAAAAATAATAAATTTTCTCAAAATGCAACTTTTCGCAGATTTTATAACTGCATTCGATTAAGACAATTATTCTGATCACGATTCCAAAATTTCAGTTTGAATATCGCCATACAGTCTGAAAAAATGGCTTTTAAAGTTCGAACCCAAGTCTTTCAATAGCGTCAGTAAAAATATTAATTTTTCTTAAAATGCAACTTTTCGCAGATTTTATGACTGCATTCGATTAAGACAATTATTCTGATCACGATTCCAAAATTTCAGTTTGAATATCGCCATACAGTCTGAAAAAATGGCTTTTAAAGTTCGAACCCAAGTCTTTCAATAGCGTCCGTAAAAATAATAATTTTTCTTAAAATGCAACTTTTCGCAGATTTTATGACTGCATTCGATTGAGACAATTATTATGATCACGATTCTAAAATTTCAGTTTGAATATCGCCATACAGCCTGAAAAAATAGTTTTAAAAGTTCGAACCCAAGTCTTGCAATAGTGCCGTAAAAATGATTTTTTTTTTCAAAATGCAACTTTTTACAGATTTAATTACTGAATTCAAAGGAGACAATTAATCGTAACTTGATTCCGAAATTTTAGTAAAATGAAGGCCATACAACCTGAAAAAATGGCATTTAAAGTTCGAACCCAAGTCATTCAATAGTGTCCGTAAAAAAAATAAATTTTCTTAAAATGCAACTTTTCGCAGATTTTATGACTGCATTCGATTGAGACAATTATTCTGATCACGATTCCAAAATTTCAGTCCGAATATCGCCATACAGCCTGAAAAAATGGCTTTTTAAGTTCGAACCCAAGTCATTCAATAGTGTCCGTAAAAATAATATTTTTGCTTAAAATGCAATTTTTCGCAGATTTTATCACTGCATTCGATTGAGACAATTATTTTGATCACGATTCCAAAATTTCAGTCCGAATATCGCCATACAGCCTGAAAAAATGGCTTTTAAAGTTCGAACCCAAGTCTTTCAATAGTGTGCGTAAAAATAATAATTTTTCTAAAAATGCATTATTTTGCAGATTTTATGACTGCATTCTATATATACAATTATTCTTATCTCGATTCCAAAATTTTAGTCGAATAAGCGCCATACAGCCTGAAAAATGGCCTCTAAAGTTCGAACCCAGATCCTTCAATAGTGCCCGTAAAAATTATAATCTTTCCTTAAATGCAACTTTTCGCAGATTTTATGACTGCATTCGATTAAGACAATTATTCTGATCACGATTCCAAAATTTCAGTTTGAATATCGCCATACAGCCTGAAAAAATGGCTTTTAAAGTTCGAACCCAAGTCTTTCAATAGCGTCAGTAAAAATATTAATTTTTCTTAAAATGCAACTTTTCGCAGATTTTATGACTGCATTCGATTAAGACAATTATTCTGATCACGATTACAAAATTTCAGTTTGAATATCGCCATACAGTCTGAAAAAATGGCTTTTAAAGTTCGAACCCAAGTCTTTCAATAGCGTCCGTAAAAATAATAATTTTTCTTAAAATGCAACTTTTCGCAGATTTTATGACTGCATTCGATTAAGACAATTATTCTGATCACGATTCCAAAATTTCAGTTTGAATATCGCCATACAGCCTGGAAAAATGGCTTTTAAAGTTCGAACCCAAGTCTTTCAATAGCGTCCGTAAAAATAATAATTTTTCTTAAAATGCAACATTTCGCAGATTTTATGACTGCATTCGATTGAGACAATTATTCTGATCACGATTCCAAAATTTCAGTTTGAATATCGCCATACAGCCTGAAAAAATGGCTTTTAAAGTTCGAACCCAAGTCATTCAATAGTGTCCGTAAAAATAATAATTTTTCTTAAAATGCAACTTTTCGCAGATTTTATGACTGCATTCGATTAAGACAATTATTCTGATCACGATTCCAAAATTTCAGTTTGAATATCGCCATACAGCCTGAAAAAATGGCTTTTAAAGTTCGAACCCAAGTCTTTCAATAGCGTCCGTAAAAATATTAATTTTTCTTAAAATGCAACTTTTCGCAGATTTTATGACTGCATTCGATTAAGACAATTATTCTGATCACGATTCCAAAATTTCAGTTTGAATATCGCCATACAGTCTGAAAAAATGGCTTTTAAAGTTCGAACCCAAGTCTTTCAATAGCGTCCGTAAAAATAATAATTTTTCTTAAAATGCAACTTTTCGCAGATTTATTGGATGCATTCAATTGAGACAATTATTCTGATCACGATTCCAAAATTTCAGTACGAATATTGTCATATAGCCTGAAAAAATTGTTTTTAAAGTTCGAACCCAAGTCTTTCAATAGCGTCCGTAAAAATATTAATTTTTCTTAAAATGCAACTTTTCGCAGATTTTATGACTGCATTCGATTAAGACAATTATTCTGATCACGATTCCAAAATTTCAGTTTGAATATCGCCATACAGCCTGGAAAAATGGCTTTTAAAGTTCGAACCCAAGTCTTTCAATAGCGTCCGTAAAAATAATAATTTTTCTTAAAATGCAACATTTCGCAGATTTTATGACTGCATTCGATTGAGACAATTATTCTGATCACGATTCAAAAAATTTCAGTTTGAATATCGCCATACAGCCTGAAAAAATGGCTTTTAAAGTTCGAACCCAAGTCATTCAATAGTGTCCGTAAAAATAATAATTTTTCTTAAAATGCAACTTTTCGCAGATTTTATGACTGCATTCGATTAAGACAATTATTCTGATCACGATTCCAAAATTTCAGTTTGAATATCGCCATACAGTCTGAAAAAATGGCTTTTAAAGTTCGAACCCAAGTCTTTCAATAGCGTCCGTAAAAATAATATTTTTTCTTAAAATGCAACTTTTCGCAGATTTATTAGATGCATTCAATTGAGACAATTATTCTGATCACAATTCCAAAATTTCAGTTTGAATATCGCCATACAGCCTGAAAAATGGCCTCTAAAGTTCGAACCCAGATCCTTCAATAGTGCCCGTAAAAATTATAATCTTTCCTTAAATGCAACTTTTCGCAGATTTTATGACTGCATTCGATTAAGACAATTATTCTGATCACGATTCCAAAATTTCAGTTTGAATATCGCCATACAGCCTGAAAAAATGGCTTTTAAAGTTCGAACCCAAGTCTTTCAATAGCGTCCGTAAAAATATTAATTTTTCTTAAAATGCAACTTTTCGCAGATTTTATGACTGCATTCGATTAAGACAATTATTCTGATCACGATTCCAAAATTTCAGTTTGAATATCGCCATACAGTCTGAAAAAATGGCTTTTAAAATTCGAACCCAAGTCTTTCAATAGTGTGCGTAAAAATAATAATTTTTCTAAAAATGCATTATTTTGCAGATTTTATGACTGCATTCTATATATACAATTATTCTTATCTCGATTCCAAAATTTTAGTCGAATAAGCGCCATACAGCCTGAAAAAATGGCTTTTAAAGTTCGAACCCAAGTCTTTCAATAGTGTCCGTAAAAATAATAAATTTTCTCAAAATGCAACTTTTCGCAGATTTTATGACTGCATTCGATTGAGACAATTATCCTGATCACCATTCCAAAATTTCAGTTTGAATATCGCCATACAGCCTGAAAAAATGGCATTTAAAGTTCGAACCCAAGTCATTCAACAGTGTCCGTAAATATAATATTTTTTCTTAAAATGCAACTTTTCGCAGATTTTATGACTGCATTCGATTGAGACAATTATCCTGATAACAATTCCAAAATTTCAGTTTGAATATCGCCATACAGCCTGAAAAAATGGCATTTAAAGTTCGAACCCAAGTCATTCAATAGTGTCCGTAAAAAAAATAAATTTTCTTAAAATGCAACTTTTCGCAGATTTTATGACTGCATTCGATTGAGACAATTATTCTGATCACGATTCCAAAATTTCAGTCCGAATATCGCCATACAGCCTGAAAAAATGGCTTTTTAAGTTCGAACCCAAGTCATTCAATAGTGTCCGTAAAAATAATATTTTTGCTTAAAATGCAATTTTTCGCAGATTTTATGACTGCATTCGATTGAGACAATTATTTTGATCACGATTCCAAAATTTCAGTCCGAATATCGCCATACAGCCTGAAAAAATGGCTTTTAAAGTTCGAACCCAAGTCTTTCAATAGTGTGCGTAAAAATAATAATTTTTCTAAAAATGCATTATTTTGCAGATTTTATGACTGCATTCTATATATACAATTATTCTTATCTCGATTCCAAAATTTTAGTCGAATAAGCGCCATACAGCCTGAAAAATGGCCTCTAAAGTTCGAACCCAGATCCTTCAATAGTGCCCGTAAAAATTATAATCTTTCCTTAAATGCAACTTTTCGCAGATTTTATGACTGCATTCGATTAAGACAATTATTCTGATCACGATTCCAAAATTTCAGTTTGAATATCGCCATACAGCCTGAAAAAATGGCTTTTAAAGTTCGAACCCAAGTCTTTCAATAGCGTCAGTAAAAATATTAATTTTTCTTAAAATGCAACTTTTCGCAGATTTTATGACTGCATTCGATTAAGACAATTATTCTGATCACGATTCCAAAATTTCAGTTTGAATATCGCCATACAGTCTGAAAAAATGGCTTTTAAAATTCGAACCCAAGTCTTTCAATAGTGTGCGTAAAAATAATAATTTTTCTAAAAATGCATTATTTTGCAGATTTTATGACTGCATTCTATATATACAATTATTCTTATCTCGATTCCAAAATTTTAGTCGAATAAGCGCCATACAGCCTGAAAAAATGGCTTTTAAAGTTCGAACCCAAGTCTTTCAATAGTGTCCGTAAAAATAATAAATTTTCTCAAAATGCAACTTTTCGCAGATTTTATGACTGCATTCGATTGAGACAATTATCCTGATCACCATTCCAAAATTTCAGTTTGAATATCGCCATACAGCCTGAAAAAATGGCATTTAAAGTTCGAACCCAAGTCATTCAACAGTGTCCGTAAATATAATAATTTTTCTTAAAATGCAACTTTTCGCAGATTTTATGACTGCATTCGATTGAGACAATTATCCTGATAACAATTCCAAAATTTCAGTTTGAATATCGCCATACAGCCTGAAAAAATGGCATTTAAAGTTCGAACCCAAGTCATTCAATAGTGTCCGTAAAAAAAATAAATTTTCTTAAAATGCAACTTTTCGCAGATTTTATGACTGCATTCGATTGAGACAATTATTCTGATCACGATTCCAAAATTTCAGTCCGAATATCGCCATACAGCCTGAAAAAATGGCTTTTTAAGTTCGAACCCAAGTCATTCAATAGTGTCCGTAAAAATAATATTTTTGCTTAAAATGCAATTTTTCGCAGATTTTATGACTGCATTCGATTGAGACAATTATTTTGATCACGATTCCAAAATTTCAGTCCGAATATCGCCATACAGCCTGAAAAAATGGCTTTTAAAGTTCGAACCCAAGTCTTTCAATAGTGTGCGTAAAAATAATAATTTTTCTAAAAATGCATTATTTTGCAGATTTTATGACTGCATTCTATATATACAATTATTCTTATCTCGATTCCAAAATTTTAGTCGAATAAGCGCCATACAGCCTGAAAAATGGCCTCTAAAGTTCGAACCCAGATCCTTCAATAGTGCCCGTAAAAATTATAATCTTTCCTTAAATGCAACTTTTCGCAGATTTTATGACTGCATTCGATTAAGACAATTATTCTGATCACGATTCCAAAATTTCAGTTTGAATATCGCCATACAGCCTGAAAAAATGGCATTTAAAGTTCGAACCCAAGTCATTCAACAGTGTCCGTAAATATAATAATAAGCGCCATACAGCCTGAAAAATGGCCTCTAAAGTTCGAACCCAGATCCTTCAATAGTGCCCGTAAAAATTATAATCTTTCCTTAAATGCAACTTTTCGCAGATTTTATGACTGCATTCGATTAAGACAATTATTCTGATCACGATTCCAAAATTTCAGTTTGAATATCGCCATACAGCCTGAAAAAATGGCTTTTAAAGTTCGAACCCAAGTCTTTCAATAGCGTCAGTAAAAATATTAATTTTTCTTAAAATGCAACTTTTCGCAGATTTTATGACTGCATTCGATTAAGACAATTATTCTGATCACGATTCCAAAATTTCAGTTTGAATATCGCCATACAGTCTGAAAAAATGGCTTTTAAAGTTCGAACCCAAGTCTTTCAATAGCGTCCGTAAAAATAATAATTTTTCTTAAAATGCAACTTTTCGCAGATTTTATGACTGCATTCGATTGAGACAATTATTATGATCACGATTGTAAAATTTCAGTTTGAATATCGCCATACAGCCTGAAAAAATAGTTTTAAAAGTTCGAACCCAAGTCTTGCAATAGTGCCGTAAAAATGATTTTTTTTTTCAAAATGCAACTTTTTACAGATTTAATTACTGAATTCAAAGGAGACAATTAATCGTAACTTGATTCCGAAATTTTAGTAAAATGAAGGCCATACAACCTGAAAAAATGGCTTTTAAAGTTCAAACCCAAGTCTTTCAATAGTGTCCGAAAAAATAATAAATTTTCTCAAAATGCAACTTTTCGCAGATTTTATAACTGCATTCGATTAAGACAATTATTCTGATCACGATTCCAAAATTTCAGTTTGAATATCGCCATACAGTCTGAAAAAATGGCTTTTAAAGTTCGAACCCAAGTCTTTCAATAGCGTCAGTAAAAATATTAATTTTTCTTAAAATGCAACTTTTCGCAGATTTTATGACTGCATTCGATTAAGACAATTATTCTGATCACGATTCCAAAATTTCAGTTTGAATATCGCCATACAGTCTGAAAAAATGGCTTTTAAAGTTCGAACCCAAGTCTTTCAATAGCGTCCGTAAAAATAATAATTTTTCTTAAAATGCAACTTTTCGCAGATTTTATGACTGCATTCGATTGAGACAATTATTATGATCACGATTCTAAAATTTCAGTTTGAATATCGCCATACAGCCTGAAAAAATAGTTTTAAAAGTTCGAACCCAAGTCTTGCAATAGTGCCGTAAAAATGATTTTTTTTTTCAAAATGCAACTTTTTACAGATTTAATTACTGAATTCAAAGGAGACAATTAATCGTAACTTGATTCCGAAATTTTAGTAAAATGAAGGCCATACAACCTGAAAAAATGGCATTTAAAGTTCGAACCCAAGTCATTCAATAGTGTCCGTAAAAAAAATAAATTTTCTTAAAATGCAACTTTTCGCAGATTTTATGACTGCATTCGATTGAGACAATTATTCTGATCACGATTCCAAAATTTCAGTCCGAATATCGCCATACAGCCTGAAAAAATGGCTTTTTAAGTTCGAACCCAAGTCATTCAATAGTGTCCGTAAAAATAATATTTTTGCTTAAAATGCAATTTTTCGCAGATTTTATGACTGCATTCGATTGAGACAATTATTTTGATCACGATTCCAAAATTTCAGTCCGAATATCGCCATACAGCCTGAAAAAATGGCTTTTAAAGTTCGAACCCAAGTCTTTCAATAGTGTGCGTAAAAATAATAATTTTTCTAAAAATGCATTATTTTGCAGATTTTATGACTGCATTCTATATATACAATTATTCTTATCTCGATTCCAAAATTTTAGTCGAATAAGCGCCATACAGCCTGAAAAATGGCCTCTAAAGTTCGAACCCAGATCCTTCAATAGTGCCCGTAAAAATTATAATCTTTCCTTAAATGCAACTTTTCGCAGATTTTATGACTGCATTCGATTAAGACAATTATTCTGATCACGATTCCAAAATTTCAGTTTGAATATCGCCATACAGCCTGAAAAAATGGCTTTTAAAGTTCGAACCCAAGTCTTTCAATAGCGTCAGTAAAAATATTAATTTTTCTTAAAATGCAACTTTTCGCAGATTTTATGACTGCATTCGATTAAGACAATTATTCTGATCACGATTCCAAAATTTCAGTTTGAATATCGCCATACAGTCTGAAAAAATGGCTTTTAAAGTTCGAACCCAAGTCTTTCAATAGCGTCCGTAAAAATAATAATTTTTCTTAAAATGCAACTTTTCGCAGATTTTATGACTGCATTCGATTGAGACAATTATTATGATCACGATTCTAAAATTTCAGTTTGAATATCGCCATACAGCCTGAAAAAATAGTTTTAAAAGTTCGAACCCAAGTCTTGCAATAGTGCCGTAAAAATGATTTTTTTTTTCAAAATGCAACTTTTTACAGATTTAATTACTGAATTCAAAGGAGACAATTAATCGTAACTTGATTCCGAAATTTTAGTAAAATGAAGGCCATACAACCTGAAAAAATGGCTTTTAAAGTTCAAACCCAAGTCTTTCAATAGTGTCCGAAAAAATAATAAATTTTCTCAAAATGCAACTTTTCGCAGATTTTATAACTGCATTCGATTAAGACAATTATTCTGATCACGATTCCAAAATTTCAGTTTGAATATCGCCATACAGCCTGAAAAAATGGCTTTTAAAGTTCGAACCCAAGTCTTTCAATAGCGTCCGTAAAAATATTAATTTTTCTTAAAATGCAACTTTTCGCAGATTTTATGACTGCATTCGATTAAGACAATTATTCTGATCACGATTCCAAAATTTCAGTCCGAATATCGCCATACAGCCTGAAAAAATGGCTTTTAAAGTTCGAACCCAAGTCTTTCAATAGTGTGCGTAAAAATAATAATTTTTCTAAAAATGCATTATTTTGCAGATTTTATGACTGCATTCTATATATACAATTATTCTTATCTCGATTCCAAAATTTTAGTCGAATAAGCGCCATACAGCCTGAAAAATGGCCTCTAAAGTTCGAACCCAGATCCTTCAATAGTGCCCGTAAAAATTATAATCTTTCCTTAAATGCAACTTTTCGCAGATTTTATGACTGCATTCGATTAAGACAATTATTCTGATCACGATTCCAAAATTTCAGTTTGAATATCGCCATACAGCCTGAAAAAATGGCTTTTAAAGTTCGAACCCAAGTCTTTCAATAGCGACAGTAAAAATATTAATTTTTCTTAAAATGCAACTTTTCGCAGATTTTATGACTGCATTCGATTAAGACAATTATTCTGATCACGATTCCAAAATTTCAGTTTGAATATCGCCATACAGTCTGAAAAAATGGCTTTTAAAGTTCGAACCCAAGTCTTTCAATAGCGTCCGTAAAAATAATAATTTTTCTTAAAATGCAACTTTTCGCAGATTTTATGACTGCATTCGATTAAGACAATTATTCTGATCACGATTCCAAAATTTCAGTTTGAATATCGCCATACAGCCTGGAAAAATGGCTTTTAAAGTTCGAACCCAAGTCTTTCAATAGCGTCCGTAAAAATAATAATTTTTCTTAAAATGCAACATTTCGCAGATTTTATGACTGCATTCGATTGAGACAATTATTCTGATCACGATTCCAAAATTTCAGTTTGAATATCGCCATACAGCCTGAAAAAATGGCTTTTAAAGTTCGAACCCAAGTCATTCAATAGTGTCCGTAAAAATAATAATTTTTCTTAAAATGCAACTTTTCGCAGATTTTATGACTGCATTCGATTAAGACAATTATTCTGATCACGATTCCAAAATTTCAGTTTGAATATCGCCATACAGCCTGAAAAAATGGCTTTTAAAGTTCGAACCCAAGTCTTTCAATAGCGTCCGTAAAAATATTAATTTTTCTTAAAATGCAACTTTTCGCAGATTTTATGACTGCATTCGATTAAGACAATTATTCTGATCACGATTCCAAAATTTCAGTTTGAATATCGCCATACAGTCTGAAAAAATGGCTTTTAAAGTTCGAACCCAAGTCTTTCAATAGCGTCCGTAAAAATAATAATTTTTCTTAAAATGCAACTTTTCGCAGATTTATTGGATGCATTCAATTGAGACAATTATTCTGATCACGATTCCAAAATTTCAGTACGAATATTGTCATATAGCCTGAAAAAATTGTTTTTAAAGTTCGAACCCAAGTCTTTCAATAGCGTCCGTAAAAATATTAATTTTTCTTAAAATGCAACTTTTCGCAGATTTTATGACTGCATTCGATTAAGACAATTATTCTGATCACGATTCCAAAATTTCAGTTTGAATATCGCCATACAGCCTGGAAAAATGGCTTTTAAAGTTCGAACCCAAGTCTTTCAATAGCGTCCGTAAAAATAATAATTTTTCTTAAAATGCAACATTTCGCAGATTTTATGACTGCATTCGATTGAGACAATTATTCTGATCACGATTCAAAAAATTTCAGTTTGAATATCGCCATACAGCCTGAAAAAATGGCTTTTAAAGTTCGAACCCAAGTCATTCAATAGTGTCCGTAAAAATAATAATTTTTCTTAAAATGCAACTTTTCGCAGATTTTATGACTGCATTCGATTAAGACAATTATTCTGATCACGATTCCAAAATTTCAGTTTGAATATCGCCATACAGTCTGAAAAAATGGCTTTTAAAGTTCGAACCCAAGTCTTTCAATAGCGTCCGTAAAAATAATAATTTTTCTTAAAATGCAACTTTTCGCAGATTTATTGGATGCATTCAATTGAGACAATTATTCTGATCACGATTCCAAAATTTCAGTACGAATATTGTCATATAGCCTGAAAAAATGGCTTTGAAAGTTCGAACCCAAGTCTTTCAATAGTGTCCTTAAAAATAATAAATTATCTCAAAATGCAACTTTTCGCAGATTTTGTGACTTCATTAGATTGAGACAATTATTCTGATCACGATTCCAAAATTTCAGTCTGAATATCGCCATACAGCCTGAAAAAATGGATTTAAAAGTTCGAACCCAAGTCTTTCAATAGTGTGTGTAAAAATAATATTTTTTCTAAAAATGCATTATTTTTCAGATTTTATGACTGCATTCTACACATACAATTATTCTTATCCCGATTCCAAAATTTCAGTCAAAATAACGCCATACAGCATGAAAAAACGGCCTCTAAAGTTCGAACCCAGGTCCTTCAATAGTGCCCGTAAAAATTATAATCTTTCCTTAAATGCAATTTTTCGCCGATTTTATGAGTGCATTCGATAAAGACAATTATTCTTATCCTGATTCAAAAATTTCAGTCCGAATATCGCCATACAGCCTGAAAAAATGGCATTTAAAGTTCGAACCCAAGTCATTCAATAGTGTCCGTAAAAATAATAAATTTTCTTAAAATGCAACTTTTCGCAGATTTTATGACTGCATTCGATTAAGACAATTATTCTGATCACGATTCCAAAATTTCAGTTTGAATATCGCCATACAGCCTGAAAAAATGGCTTTTAAAGTTCGAACCCAAGTCTTTCAATAGCGTCCGTAAAAATATTAATTTTTCTTAAAATGCAACTTTTCGCAGATTTTATGACTGCATTCGATTAAGACAATTATTCTGATGACGATTCCAAAATTTCAGTTTGAATATCGCCATACAGTCTGAAAAAATGGCTTTTAAAGTTCGAACCCAAGTCTTTCAATAGCGTCCGTAAAAATAATAATTTTTCTTAAAATGCAACTTTTCGCAGATTTTATGACTGCATTCGATTGAGACAATTATTCTGATTACGATTCCAAAATTTCAGTTTGAATATCGCCATACAGCCTGAAAAAATAGTTTTAAAAGTTCGAACCCAAGTCTTGCAATAGTGCCGTAAAAATGATTTTTTTTTTCAAAATGCAACTTTTTACAGATTTAATTACTGAATTCAAAGGAGACAATTAATCGTAACTTGATTCCGAAATTTTAGTAAAATGAAGGCCATACAACCTGAAAAAATGGCTTTTAAAGTTCAAACCCAAGTCTTTCAATAGTGTCCGAAAAAATAATAAATTTTCTCAAAATGCAACTTTTCGCAGATTTTATAACTGCATTCGATTAAGACAATTATTCTGATCACGATTCCAAAATTTCAGTTTGAATATCGCCATACAGTCTGAAAAAATGGCTTTTAAAGTTCGAACCCAAGTCTTTCAATAGCGTCAGTAAAAATATTAATTTTTCTTAAAATGCAACTTTTCGCAGATTTTATGACTGCATTCGATTAAGACAATTATTCTGATCACGATTCCAAAATTTCAGTTTGAATATCGCCATACAGTCTGAAAAAATGGCTTTTAAAGTTCGAACCCAAGTCTTTCAATAGCGTCCGTAAAAATAATAATTTTTCTTAAAATGCAACTTTTCGCAGATTTTATGACTGCATTCGATTGAGACAATTATAATGATCACGATTCTAAAATTTCAGTTTGAATATCGCCATACAGCCTGAAAAAATAGTTTTAAAAGTTCGAACCCAAGTCTTGCAATAGTGCCGTAAAAATGATTTTTTTTTTCAAAATGCAACTTTTTACAGATTTAATTACTGAATTCAAAGGAGACAATTAATCGTAACTTGATTCCGAAATTTTAGTAAAATGAAGGCCATACAACCTGAAAAAATGGCATTTAAAGTTCGAACCCAAGTCATTCAATAGTGTCCGTAAAAAAAATAAATTTTCTTAAAATGCAACTTTTCGCAGATTTTATGACTGCATTCGATTGAGACAATTATTCTGATCACGATTCCAAAATTTCAGTCCGAATATCGCCATACAGCCTGAAAAAATGGCTTTTTAAGTTCGAACCCAAGTCATTCAATAGTGTCCGTAAAAATAATATTTTTGCTTAAAATGCAATTTTTCGCAGATTTTATGACTGCATTCGATTGAGACAATTATTTTGATCACGATTCCAAAATTTCAGTCCGAATATCGCCATACAGCCTGAAAAAATGGCTTTTAAAGTTCGAACCCAAGTCTTTCAATAGTGTGCGTAAAAATAATAATTTTTCTAAAAATGCATTATTTTGCAGATTTTATGACTGCATTCTATATATACAATTATTCTTATCTCGATTCCAAAATTTTAGTCGAATAAGCGCCATACAGCCTGAAAAATGGCCTCTAAAGTTCGAACCCAGATCCTTCAATAGTGCCCTTAAAAATTATAATCTTTCCTTAAATGCAACTTTTCGCAGATTTTATGACTGCATTCGATTAAGACAATTATTCTGATCACGATTCCAAAATTTCAGTTTGAATATCGCCATACAGCCTGAAAAAATGGCTTTTAAAGTTCGAACCCAAGTCTTTCAATAGCGTCAGTAAAAATATTAATTTTTCTTAAAATGCAACTTTTCGCAGATTTTATGACTGCATTCGATTAAGACAATTATTCTGATCACGATTCCAAAATTTCAGTTTGAATATCGCCATACAGTCTGAAAAAATGGCTTTTAAAGTTCGAACCCAAGTCTTTCAATAGCGTCCGTAAAAATAATAATTTTTCTTAAAATGCAACTTTTCGCAGATTTTATGACTGCATTCGATTGAGACAATTATTATGATCACGATTCTAAAATTTCAGTTTGAATATCGCCATACAGCCTGAAAAAATAGTTTTAAAAGTTCGAACCCAAGTCTTGCAATAGTGCCGTAAAAATGATTTTTTTTTTCAAAATGCAACTTTTTACAGATTTAATTACTGAATTCAAAGAAAACAATTAATCGTAACTTGATTCCGAAATTTTAGTAAAATGAAGGCCATACAACCTGAAAAAATGGCTTTTAAAGTTCAAACCCAAGTCTTTCAATAGTGTCCGAAAAAATAATAAATTTTCTCAAAATGCAACTTTTCGCAGATTTTATAACTGCATTCGATTAAGACAATTATTCTGATCACGATTCCAAAATTTCAGTTTGAATATCGCCATACAGCCTGAAAAAATGGCTTTTAAAGTTCGAACCCAAGTCTTTCAATAGCGTCCGTAAAAATATTAATTTTTCTTAAAATGCAACTTTTCGCAGATTTTATGACTGCATTCGATTAAGACAATTATTCTGATCACGATTCCAAAATTTCAGTTTGAATATCGCCATACAGCCTGGAAAAATGGCTTTTAAAGTTCGAACCCAAGTCTTTCAATAGCGTCCGTAAAAATAATAATTTTTCTTAAAATGCAACATTTCGCAGATTTTATGACTGCATTCGATTGAGACAATTATTCTGATCACGATTCCAAAATTTCAGTTTGAATATCGCCATACAGCCTGAAAAAATGGCTTTTAAAGTTCGAACCCAAGTCATTCAATAGTGTCCGTAAAAATAATAATTTTTCTTAAAATGCAACTTTTCGCAGATTTTATGACTGCATTCGATTAAGACAATTATTCTGATCACGATTCCAAAATTTCAGTTTGAATATCGCCATACAGCCTGAAAAAATGGCTTTTAAAGTTCGAACCCAAGTCTTTCAATAGCGTCCGTAAAAATATTAATTTTTCTTAAAATGCAACTTTTCGCAGATTTTATGACTGCATTCGATTAAGACAATTATTCTGATCACGATTCCAAAATTTCAGTTTGAATATCGCCATACAGTCTGAAAAAATGGCTTTTAAAGTTCGAACCCAAGTCTTTCAATAGCGTCCGTAAAAATAATAATTTTTCTAAAAATGCATTATTTTGCAGATTTTATGACTGCATTCTATATATACAATTATTCTTATCTCGATTCCAAAATTTTAGTCGAATAAGCGCCATACAGCCTGAAAAAATGGCTTTTAAAGTTCGAACCCAAGTCTTTCAATAGTGTCCGTAAAAATAATAAATTTTCTCAAAATGCAACTTTTCGCAGATTTTATGACTGCATTCGATTGAGACAATTATCCTGATCACCATTCCAAAATTTCAGTTTGAATATCGCCATACAGCCTGAAAAAATGGCATTTAAAGTTCGAACCCAAGTCATTCAACAGTGTCCGTAAATATAATAATTTTTCTTAAAATGCAACTTTTCGCAGATTTTATGACTGCATTCGATTGAGACAATTATCCTGATAACAATTCCAAAATTTCAGTTTGAATATCGCCATACAGCCTGAAAAAATGGCATTTAAAGTTCGAACCCAAGTCATTCAATAGTGTCCGTAAAAAAAATAAATTTTCTTAAAATGCAACTTTTCGCAGATTTTATGACTGCATTTGATTGAGACAATTATTCTGATCACGATTCCAAAATTTCAGTCCGAATATCGCCATACAGCCTGAAAAAATGGCTTTTTAAGTTCGAACCCAAGTCATTCAATAGTGTCCGTAAAAATAATATTTTTGCTTAAAATGCAATTTTTCGCAGATTTTATGACTGCATTCGATTGAGACAATTATTTTGATCACGATTCCAAAATTTCAGTCCGAATATCGCCATACAGCCTGAAAAAATGGCTTTTAAAGTTCGAACCCAAGTCTTTCAATAGTGTGCGTAAAAATAATAATTTTTCTAAAAATGCATTATTTTGCAGATTTTATGACTGCATTCTATATATACAATTATTCTTATCTCGATTCCAAAATTTTAGTCGAATAAGCGCCATACAGCCTGAAAAATGGCCTCTAAAGTTCGAACTCAGATCCTTCAATAGTGCCCGTAAAAATTATAATCTTTCCTTAAATGCAACTTTTCGCAGATTTTATGACTGCATTCGATTAAGACAATTATTCTGATCACGATTCCAAAATTTCAGTTTGAATATCGCCATACAGCCTGAAAAAATGGCTTTTAAAGTTCGAACCCAAGTCTTTCAATAGCGTCCGTAAAAATATTAATTTTTCTTAAAATGCAACTTTTCGCAGATTTTATGACTGCATTCGATTAAGACAATTATTCTGATCACGATTCCAAAATTTCAGTTTGAATATCGCCATACAGTCCGAAAAAATGGCTTTTAAAGTTCGAACCCAAGTCTTTCAATAGCGTCCGTAAAAATAATAATTTTTCTTAAAATGCAACTTTTCGCAGATTTTATGACTGCATTCGATTGAGACAATTATTATGATCACGATTCTAAAATTTCAGTTTGAATATCGCCATACAGCCTGAAAAAATAGTTTTAAAAGTTCGAACCCAAGTCTTGCAATAGTGCCGTAAAAATGATTTTTTTTTTCAAAATGCAACTTTTTACAGATTTAATTACTGAATTCAAAGGAGACAATTAATCGTAACTTGATTCCGAAATTTTAGTAAAATGAAGGCCATACAACCTGAAAAAATGGCTTTTAAAGTTCAAACCCAAGTCTTTCAATAGTGTCCGAAAAAATAATAAATTTTCTCAAAATGCAACTTTTCGCAGATTTTATAACTGCATTCGATTAAGACAAATATTCTGATCACGATTCCAAAATTTCAGTTTGAATATCGCCATACAGTCTGAAAAAATGGCTTTTAAAGTTCGAACCCAAGTCTTTCAATAGCGTCAGTAAAAATATTAATTTTTCTTAAAATGCAACTTTTCGCAGATTTTATGACTGCATTCGATTAAGACAATTATTCTGATCACGATTCCAAAATTTCAGTTTGAATATCGCCATACAGTCTGAAAAAATGGCTTTTAAAGTTCGAACCCAAGTCTTTCAATAGCGTCCGTAAAAATAATAATTTTTCTTAAAATGCAACTTTTCGCAGATTTTATGACTGCATTCGATTGAGACAATTATTATGATCACGATTCTAAAATTTCAGTTTGAATATCGCCATACAGCCTGAAAAAATAGTTTTAAAAGTTCGAACCCAAGTCTTGCAATAGTGCCGTAAAAATGATTTTTTTTTTCAAAATGCAACTTTTTACAGATTTAATTACTGAATTCAAAGGAGACAATTAATCGTAACTTGATTCCGAAATTTTAGTAAAATGAAGGCCATACAACCTGAAAAAATGGAATTTAAAGTTCGAACCCAAGTCATTCAATAGTGTCCGTAAAAAAAATAAATTTTCTTAAAATGCAACTTTTCGCAGATTTTATGACTGCATTCGATTGAGACAATTATTCTGATCACGATTCCAAAATTTCAGTCCGAATATCGCCATACAGCCTGAAAAAATGGCTTTTTAAGTTCGAACCCAAGTCATTCAATAGTGTCCGTAAAAATAATATTTTTGCTTAAAATGCAATTTTTCGCAGATTTTATGACTGCATTCGATTGAGACAATTATTTTGATCACGATTCCAAAATTTCAGTCCGAATATCGCCATACAGCCTGAAAAAATGGCTTTTAAAGTTCGAACCCAAGTCTTTCAATAGTGTGCGTAAAAATAATAATTTTTCTAAAAATGCATTATTTTGCAGATTTTATGACTGCATTCTATATATACAATTATTCTTATCTCGATTCCAAAATTTTAGTCGAATAAGCGCCATACAGCCTGAAAAATGGCCTCTAAAGTTCGAACCCAGATCCTTCAATAGTGCCCGTAAAAATTATAATCTTTCCTTAAATGCAACTTTTCGCAGATTTTATGACTGCATTCGATTAAGACAATTATTCTGATCACGATTCCAAAATTTCAGTTTGAATATCGCCATACAGCCTGAAAAAATGGCTTTTAAAGTTCGAACCCAAGTCTTTCAATAGCGTCAGTAAAAATATTAATTTTTCTTAAAATGCAACTTTTCGCAGATTTTATGACTGCATTCGATTAAGACAATTATTCTGATCACGATTCCAAAATTTCAGTTTGAATATCGCCATACAGCCTGAAAAAATGGCTTTTAAAGTTCGAACCCAAGTCTTTCAATAGCGTCCGTAAAAATATTAATTTTTCTTAAAATGCAACTTTTCGCAGATTTTATGACTGCATTCGATTAAGACAATTATTCTGATCACGATTCCAAAATTTCAGTTTGAATATCGCCATACAGCCTGGAAAAATGGCTTTTAAAGTTCGAACCCAAGTCTTTCAATAGCGTCCGTAAAAATAATAATTTTTCTTAAAATGCAACATTTCGCAGATTTTATGACTGCATTCGATTGAGACAATTATTCTGATCACGATTCCAAAATTTCAGTTTGAATATCGCCATACAGCCTGAAAAAATGGCTTTTAAAGTTCGAACCCAAGTCTTTCAATAGCGTCCGTAAAAATAATAATTTTTCTTAAAATGCAACATTTCGCAGATTTTATGACTGCATTCGATTGAGACAATTATTCTGATCACGATTCCAAAATTTCAGTTTGAATATCGCCATACAGCCTGAAAAAATGGCTTTTAAAGTTCGAACCCAAGTCATTCAATAGTGTCCGTAAAAATAATAATTTTTCTTAAAATGCAACTTATCGCAGATTTTATGACTGCATTCGATTAAGACAATTATTCTGATCACGATTCCAAAATTTCAGTTTGAATATCGCCATACAGCCTGAAAAAATGGCTTTTAAAGTTCGAACCCAAGTCTTTCAATAGCGTCCGTAAAAATATTAATTTTTCTTAAAATGCAACTTTTCGCAGATTTTATGACTGCATTCGATTAAGACAATTATTCTGATCACGATTCCAAAATTTCAGTTTGAATATCGCCATACAGTCTGAAAAAATGGCTTTTAAAGTTCGAACCCAAGTCTTTCAATAGCGTCCGTAAAAATAATAATTTTTCTTAAAATGCAACTTTTCGCAGATTTATTGGATGCATTCAATTGAGACAATTATTCTGATCACGATTCCAAAATTTCAGTACGAATATTGTCATATAGCCTGAAAAAATTGTTTTTAAAGTTCGAACCCAAGTCTTTCAATAGCGTCCGTAAAAATATTAATTTTTCTTAAAATGCAACTTTTCGCAGATTTTATGACTGCATTCGATTAAGACAATTATTCTGATCACGATTCCAAAATTTCAGTTTGAATATCGCCATACAGCCTGGAAAAATGGCTTTTAAAGTTCGAACCCAAGTCTTTCAATAGCGTCCGTAAAAATAATAATTTTTCTTAAAATGCAACATTTCGCAGATTTTATGACTGCATTCGATTGAGACAATTATTCTGATCACGATTCAAAAAATTTCAGTTTGAATATCGCCATACAGCCTGAAAAAATGGCTTTTAAAGTTCGAACCCAAGTCATTCAATAGTGTCCGTAAAAATAATAATTTTTCTTAAAATGCAACTTTTCGCAGATTTTATGACTGCATTCGATTAAGACAATTATTCTGATCACGATTCCAAAATTTCAGTTTGAATATCGCCATACAGTCTGAAAAAAAGGCTTTTAAAGTTCGAACCCAAGTCTTTCAATAGCGTCCGTAATAATAATAATTTTTCTTAAAATGCAACTTTTCGCAGATTTATTGGATGCATTCAATTGAGACAATTATTCTGATCACGATTCCAAAATTTCAGTACGAATATTGTCATATAGCCTGAAAAAATGGCTTTGAAAGTTCGAACCCAAGTCTTTCAATAGTGTCCTTAAAAATAATAAATTTTCTCAAAATGCAACTTTTCGCAGATTTTGTGACTTCATTAGATTGAGACAATTATTCTGATCAGGATTCCAAAATTTCAGTCTGAATATCGCCATACAGCCTGAAAAAATGGATTTAAAAGTTCGAACCCAAGTCTTTCAATAGTGTGTGTAAAAATAATATTTTTTCTAAAAATGCATTATTTTTCAGATTTTATGACTGCATTCTACACATACAATTATTCTTATCCCGATTCCAAAATTTCAGTCAAAATAACGCCATACAGCATGAAAAAACGGCCTCTAAAGTTCGAACCCAGGTCCTTCAATAGTGCCCGTAAAAATTATAATCTTTCCTTAAATGCAATTTTTCGCCGATTTTATGAGTGCATTCGATAAAGACAATTATTCTTATCCTGATTCAAAAATTTCAGTCCGAATATCGCCATACAGCCTGAAAAAATGGCATTTAAAGTTCGAACCCAAGTCATTCAATAGTGTCCGTAAAAATAATAATTTTTCTTAAAATGCAACTTTTCGCAGATTTATTGGATGCATTCAATTGAGACAATTATTCTGATCACGATTCCAAAATTTCAGTACGAATATTGTCATATAGCCTGAAAAAATGGCTTTGAAAGTTCGAACCCAAGTCTTTCAATAGTGTCCTTAAAAATAATAAATTTTCTCAAAATGCAACTTTTCGCAGATTTTGTGACTTCATTAGATTGAGACAATTATTCTGATCAGGATTCCAAAATTTCAGTCTGAATATCGCCATACAGCCTGAAAAAATGGATTTAAAAGTTCGAACCCAAGTCTTTCAATAGTGTGTGTAAAAATAATATTTTTTCTAAAAATGCATTATTTTTCAGATTTTATGACTGCATTCTACACATACAATTATTCTTATCCCGATTCCAAAATTTCAGTCAAAATAACGCCATACAGCATGAAAAAACGGCCTCTAAAGTTCGAACCCAGGTCCTTCAATAGTGCCCGTAAAAATTATAATCTTTCCTTAAATGCAATTTTTCGCCGATTTTATGAGTGCATTCGATAAAGACAATTATTCTTATCCTGATTCAAAAATTTCAGTCCGAATATCGCCATACAGCCTGAAAAAATGGCATTTAAAGTTCGAACCCAAGTCATTCAATAGTGTCCGTAAAAATAATAAATTTTCTTAAAATGCAACTTTTCGCAGATTTTATGACTGCATTCGATTAAGACAATTATTCTGATCACGATTCCAAAATTTCAGTTTGAATATCGCCATACAGCCTGAAAAAATGGCTTTTAAAGTTCGAACCCAAGTCTTTCAATAGCGTCCGTAAAAATATTAATTTTTCTTAAAATGCAACTTTTCGCAGATTTTATGACTGCATTCGATTAAGACAATTATTCTGATGACGATTCCAAAATTTCAGTTTGAATATCGCCATACAGTCTGAAAAAATGGCTTTTAAAGTTCGAACCCAAGTCTTTCAATAGCGTCCGTAAAAATAATAATTTTTCTTAAAATGCAACTTTTCGCAGATTTTATGACTGCATTCGATTGAGACAATTATTCTGATTACGATTCCAAAATTTCAGTTTGAATATCGCCATACAGCCTGAAAAAATAGTTTTAAAAGTTCGAACCCAAGTCTTGCAATAGTGCCGTAAAAATGATTTTTTTTTTCAAAATGCAACTTTTTACAGATTTAATTACTGAATTCAAAGGAGACAATTAATCGTAACTTGATTCCGAAATTTTAGTAAAATGAAGGCCATACAACCTGAAAAAATGGCTTTTAAAGTTCAAACCCAAGTCTTTCAATAGTGTCCGAAAAAATAATAAATTTTCTCAAAATGCAACTTTTCGCAGATTTTATAACTGCATTCGATTAAGACAATTATTCTGATCACGATTCCAAAATTTCAGTTTGAATATCGCCATACAGTCTGAAAAAATGGCTTTTAAAGTTCGAACCCAAGTCTTTCAATAGCGTCAGTAAAAATATTAATTTTTCTTAAAATGCAACTTTTCGCAGATTTTATGACTGCATTCGATTAAGACAATTATTCTGATCACGATTCCAAAATTTCAGTTTGAATATCGCCATACAGTCTGAAAAAATGGCTTTTAAAGTTCGAACCCAAGTCTTTCAATAGCGTCCGTAAAAATAATAATTTTTCTTAAAATGCAACTTTTCGCAGATTTTATGACTGCATTCGATTGAGACAATTATTATGATCACGATTCTAAAATTTCAGTTTGAATATCGCCATACAGCCTGAAAAAATAGTTTTAAAAGTTCGAACCCAAGTCTTGCAATAGTGCCGTAAAAATGATTTTTTTTTTCAAAATGCAACTTTTTACAGATTTAATTACTGAATTCAAAGGAGACAATTAATCGTAACTTGATTCCGAAATTTTAGTAAAATGAAGGCCATACAACCTGAAAAAATGGCATTTAAAGTTCGAACCCAAGTCATTCAATAGCGTCCGTAAAAATAATAATTTTTCTTAAAATGCAACTTTTCGCAGATTTATTGGATGCATTCAATTGAGACAATTATTCTGATCACGATTCCAAAATTTCAGTACGAATATTGTCATATAGCCTGAAAAAATTGTTTTTAAAGTTCGAACCCAAGTCTTTCAATAGCGTCCGTAAAAATATTAATTTTTCTTAAAATGCAACTTTTCGCAGATTTTATGACTGCATTCGATTAAGACAATTATTCTGATCACGATTCCAAAATTTCAGTTTGAATATCGCCATACAGCCTGGAAAAATGGCTTTTAAAGTTCGAACCCAAGTCTTTCAATAGCGTCCGTAAAAATAATATTTTTTCTTAAAATGCAACATTTCGCAGATTTTATGACTGCATTCGATTGAGACAATTATTCTGATCACGATTCAAAAAATTTCAGTTTGAATATCGCCATACAGCCTGAAAAAATGGCTTTTAAAGTTCGAACCCAAGTCATTCAATAGTGTCCGTAAAAATAATAATTTTTCTTAAAATGCAACTTTTCGCAGATTTTATGACTGCATTCGATTAAGACAATTATTCTGATCACGATTCCAAAATTTCAGTTTGAATATCGCCATACAGTCTGAAAAAATGGCTTTTAAAGTTCGAACCCAAGTCTTTCAATAGCGTCCGTAAAAATAATAATTTTTCTTAAAATGCAACTTTTCGCAGATTTATTGGATGCATTCAATTGAGACAATTATTCTGATCACGATTCCAAAATTTCAGTACGAATATTGTCATATAGCCTGAAAAAATGGCTTTGAAAGTTCGAACCCAAGTCTTTCAATAGTGTCCTTAAAAATAATAAATTTTCTCAAAATGCAACTTTTCGCAGATTTTGTGACTTCATTAGATTGAGACAATTATTCTGATCAGGATTCCAAAATTTCAGTCTGAATATCGCCATACAGCCTGAAAAAATGGATTTAAAAGTTCGAACCCAAGTCTTTCAATAGTGTGTGTAAAAATAATATTTTTTCTAAAAATGCATTATTTTTCAGATTTTATGACTGCATTCTACACATACAATTATTCTTATCCCGATTCCAAAATTTCAGTCAAAATAACGCCATACAGCATGAAAAAACGGCCTCTAAAGTTCGAACCCAGGTCCTTCAATAGTGCCCGTAAAAATTATAATCTTTCCTTAAATGCAATTTTTCGCCGATTTTATGAGTGCATTCGATAAAGACAATTATTCTTATCCTGATTCAAAAATTTCAGTCCGAATATCGCCATACAGCCTGAAAAAATGGCATTTAAAGTTCGAACCCAAGTCATTCAATAGTGTCCGTAAAAATAATAAATTTTCTTAAAATGCAACTTTTCGCAGATTTTATGACTGCATTCGATTAAGACAATTATTCTGATCACGATTCCAAAATTTCAGTTTGAATATCGCCATACAGCCTGAAAAAATGGCTTTTAAAGTTCGAACCCAAGTCTTTCAATAGCGTCCGTAAAAATATTAATTTTTCTTAAAATGCAACTTTTCGCAGATTTTATGACTGCATTCGATTAAGACAATTATTCTGATGACGATTCCAAAATTTCAGTTTGAATATCGCCATACAGTCTGAAAAAATGGCTTTTAAAGTTCGAACCCAAGTCTTTCAATAGCGTCCGTAAAAATAATAATTTTTCTTAAAATGCAACTTTTCGCAGATTTTATGACTGCATTCGATTGAGACAATTATTCTGATTACGATTCCAAAATTTCAGTTTGAATATCGCCATACAGCCTGAAAAAATAGTTTTAAAAGTTCGAACCCAAGTCTTGCAATAGTGCCGTAAAAATGATTTTTTTTTTCAAAATGCAACTTTTTACAGATTTAATTACTGAATTCAAAGGAGACAATTAATCGTAACTTGATTCCGAAATTTTAGTAAAATGAAGGCCATACAACCTGAAAAAATGGCTTTTAAAGTTCAAACCCAAGTCTTTCAATAGTGTCCGAAAAAATAATAAATTTTCTCAAAATGCAACTTTTCGCAGATTTTATAACTGCATTCGATTAAGACAATTATTATGATCACGATTCCAAAATTTCAGTTTGAATATCGCCATACAGTCTGAAAAAATGGCTTTTAAAGTTCGAACCCAAGTCTTTCAATAGCGTCAGTAAAAATATTAATTTTTCTTAAAATGCAACTTTTCGCAGATTTTATGACTGCATTCGATTAAGACAATTATTCTGATCACGATTCCAAAATTTCAGTTTGAATATCGCCATACAGTCTGAAAAAATGGCTTTTAAAGTTCGAACCCAAGTCTTTCAATAGCGTCCGTAAAAATAATAATTTTTCTTAAAATGCAACTTTTCGCAGATTTTATGACTGCATTCGATTGAGACAATTATTATGATCACGATTCTAAAATTTCAGTTTGAATATCGCCATACAGCCTGAAAAAATAGTTTTAAAAGTTCGAACCCAAGTCTTGCAATAGTGCCGTAAAAATGATTTTTTTTTTCAAAATGCAACTTTTTACAGATTTAATTACTGAATTCAAAGGAGACAATTAATCGTAACTTGATTCCGAAATTTTAGTAAAATGAAGGCCATACAACCTGAAAAAATGGCATTTAAAGTTCGAACCCAAGTCATTCAATAGTGTCCGTAAAAAAAATAAATTTTCTTAAAATGCAACTTTTCGCAGATTTTATGACTGCATTCGATTGAGACAATTATTCTGATCACGATTCCAAAATTTCAGTCCGAATATCGCCATACAGCCTGAAAAAATGGCTTTTTAAGTTCGAACCCAAGTCATTCAATAGTGTCCGTAAAAATAATATTTTTGCTTAAAATGCAATTTTTCGCAGATTTTATGACTGCATTCGATTGAGACAATTATTTTGATCACGATTCCAAAATTTCAGTCCGAATATCGCCATACAGCCTGAAAAAATGGCTTTTAAAGTTCGAACCCAAGTCTTTCAATAGTGTGCGTAAAAATAATAATTTTTCTAAAAATGCATTATTTTGCAGATTTTATGACTGCATTCTATATATACAATTATTCTTATCTCGATTCCAAAATTTTAGTCGAATAAGCGCCTCACAGCCTGAAAAATGGCCTCTAAAGTTCGAACCCAGATCCTTCAATAGTGCCCGTAAAAATTATAATCTTTCCTTAAATGCAACTTTTCGCAGATTTTATGACTGCATTCGATTAAGACAATTATTCTGATCACGATTCCAAAATTTCAGTTTGAATATCGCCATACAGCCTGAAAAAATGGCTTTTAAAGTTCGAACCCAAGTCTTTCAATAGCGTCAGTAAAAATATTAATTTTTCTTAAAATGCAACTTTTCGCAGATTTTATGACTGCATTCGATTAAGACAATTATTCTGATCACGATTCCAAAATTTCAGTTTGAATATCGCCATACAGTCTGAAAAAATGGCTTTTAAAGTTCGAACCCAAGTCTTTCAATAGCGTCCGTAAAAATAATAATTTTTCTTAAAATGCAACTTTTCGCAGATTTTATGACTGCATTCGATTGAGACAATTATTATGATCACGATTCTAAAATTTCAGTTTGAATATCGCCATACAGCCTGAAAAAATAGTTTTAAAAGTTCGAACCCAAGTCTTGCAATAGTGCCGTAAAAATGATTTTTTTTTTCAAAATGCAACTTTTTACAGATTTAATTACTGAATTCAAAGGAGACAATTAATCGTAACTTGATTCCGAAATTTTAGTAAAATGAAGGCCATACAACCTGAAAAAATGGCTTTTAAAGTTCAAACCCAAGTCTTTCAATAGTGTCCGAAAAAATAATAAATTTTCTCAAAATGCAACTTTTCGCAGATTTTATAACTGCATTCGATTAAGACAATTATTCTGATCACGATTCCAAAATTTCAGTTTGAATATCGCCATACAGCCTGAAAAAATGGCTTTTAAAGTTCGAACCCAAGTCTTTCAATAGCGTCCGTAAAAATATTAATTTTTCTTAAAATGCAACTTTTCGCAGATTTTATGACTGCATTCGATTAAGACAATTATTCTGATCACGATTCCAAAATTTCAGTTTGAATATCGCCATACAGCCTGGAAAAATGGCTTTTAAAGTTCGAACCCAAGTCTTTCAATAGCGTCCGTAAAAATAATATTTTTTCTTAAAATGCAACATTTCGCAGATTTTATGACTGCATTCGATTGAGACAATTATTCTGATCACGATTCAAAAAATTTCAGTTTGAATATCGCCATACAGCCTGAAAAAATGGCTTTTAAAGTTCGAACCCAAGTCATTCAATAGTGTCCGTAAAAATAATAATTTTTCTTAAAATGCAACTTTTCGCAGATTTTATGACTGCATTCGATTAAGACAATTATTCTGATGACGATTCCAAAATTTCAGTTTGAATATCGCCATACAGTCTGAAAAAATGGCTTTTAAAGTTCGAACCCAAGTCTTTCAATAGCGTCCGTAAAAATAATAATTTTTCTTAAAATGCAACTTTTCGCAGATTTTATGACTGCATTCGATTGAGACAATTATTCTGATTACGATTCCAAAATTTCAGTTTGAATATCGCCATACAGCCTGAAAAAATAGTTTTAAAAGTTCGAACCCAAGTCTTGCAATAGTGCCGTAAAAATGATTTTTTTTTTCAAAATGCAACTTTTTACAGATTTAATTACTGAATTCAAAGGAGACAATTAATCGTAACTTGATTCCGAAATTTTAGTAAAATGAAGGCCATACAACCTGAAAAAATGGCTTTTAAAGTTCAAACCCAAGTCTTTCAATAGTGTCCGAAAAAATAATAAATTTTCTCAAAATGCAACTTTTCGCAGATTTTATAACTGCATTCGATTAAGACAATTATTATGATCACGATTCCAAAATTTCAGTTTGAATATCGCCATACAGTCTGAAAAAATGGCTTTTAAAGTTCGAACCCAAGTCTTTCAATAGCGTCAGTAAAAATATTAATTTTTCTTAAAATGCAACTTTTCGCAGATTTTATGACTGCATTCGATTAAGACAATTATTCTGATCACGATTCCAAAATTTCAGTTTGAATATCGCCATACAGTCTGAAAAAATGGCTTTTAAAGTTCGAACCCAAGTCTTTCAATAGCGTCCGTAAAAATAATAATTTTTCTTAAAATGCAACTTTTCGCAGATTTTATGACTGCATTCGATTGAGACAATTATTATGATCACGATTCTAAAATTTCAGTTTGAATATCGCCATACAGCCTGAAAAAATAGTTTTAAAAGTTCGAACCCAAGTCTTGCAATAGTGCCGTAAAAATGATTTTTTTTTTCAAAATGCAACTTTTTACAGATTTAATTACTGAATTCAAAGGAGACAATTAATCGTAACTTGATTCCGAAATTTTAGTAAAATGAAGGCCATACAACCTGAAAAAATGGCATTTAAAGTTCGAACCCAAGTCATTCAATAGTGTCCGTAAAAAAAATAAATTTTCTTAAAATGCAACTTTTCGCAGATTTTATGACTGCATTCGATTGAGACAATTATTCTGATCACGATTCCAAAATTTCAGTCCGAATATCGCCATACAGCCTGAAAAAATGGCTTTTTAAGTTCGAACCCAAGTCATTCAATAGTGTCCGTAAAAATAATATTTTTGCTTAAAATGCAATTTTTCGCAGATTTTATGACTGCATTCGATTGAGACAATTATTTTGATCACGATTCCAAAATTTCAGTCCGAATATCGCCATACAGCCTGAAAAAATGGCTTTTAAAGTTCGAACCCAAGTCTTTCAATAGTGTGCGTAAAAATAATAATTTTTCTAAAAATGCATTATTTTGCAGATTTTATGACTGCATTCTATATATACAATTATTCTTATCTCGATTCCAAAATTTTAGTCGAATAAGCGCCTCACAGCCTGAAAAATGGCCTCTAAAGTTCGAACCCAGATCCTTCAATAGTGCCCGTAAAAATTATAATCTTTCCTTAAATGCAACTTTTCGCAGATTTTATGACTGCATTCGATTAAGACAATTATTCTGATCACGATTCCAAAATTTCAGTTTGAATATCGCCATACAGCCTGAAAAAATGGCTTTTAAAGTTCGAACCCAAGTCTTTCAATAGCGTCAGTAAAAATATTAATTTTTCTTAAAATGCAACTTTTCGCAGATTTTATGACTGCATTCGATTAAGACAATTATTCTGATCACGATTCCAAAATTTCAGTTTGAATATCGCCATACAGTCTGAAAAAATGGCTTTTAAAGTTCGAACCCAAGTCTTTCAATAGCGTCCGTAAAAATAATAATTTTTCTTAAAATGCAACTTTTCGCAGATTTTATGACTGCATTCGATTGAGACAATTATTATGATCACGATTCTAAAATTTCAGTTTGAATATCGCCATACAGCCTGAAAAAATAGTTTTAAAAGTTCGAACCCAAGTCTTGCAATAGTGCCGTAAAAATGATTTTTTTTTTCAAAATGCAACTTTTTACAGATTTAATTACTGAATTCAAAGGAGACAATTAATCGTAACTTGATTCCGAAATTTTAGTAAAATGAAGGCCATACAACCTGAAAAAATGGCTTTTAAAGTTCAAACCCAAGTCTTTCAATAGTGTCCGAAAAAATAATAAATTTTCTCAAAATGCAACTTTTCGCAGATTTTATAACTGCATTCGATTAAGACAATTATTCTGATCACGATTCCAAAATTTCAGTTTGAATATCGCCATACAGCCTGAAAAAATGGCTTTTAAAGTTCGAACCCAAGTCTTTCAATAGCGTCCGTAAAAATATTAATTTTTCTTAAAATGCAACTTTTCGCAGATTTTATGACTGCATTCGATTAAGACAATTATTCTGATCACGATTCCAAAATTTCAGTTTGAATATCGCCATACAGCCTGGAAAAATGGCTTTTAAAGTTCGAACCCAAGTCTTTCAATAGCGTCCGTAAAAATAATAATTTTTCTTAAAATGCAACATTTCGCAGATTTTATGACTGCATTCGATTGAGACAATTATTCTGATCACGATTCAAAAAATTTCAGTTTGAATATCGCCATACAGCCTGAAAAAATGGCTTTTAAAGTTCGAACCCAAGTCATTCAATAGTGTCCGTAAAAATAATAATTTTTCTTAAAATGCAACTTTTCGCAGATTTTATGACTGCATTCGATTAAGACAATTATTCTGATCACGATTCCAAAATTTCAGTTTGAATATCGCCATACAGTCTGAAAAAATGGCTTTTAAAGTTCGAACCCAAGTCTTTCAATAGCGTCCGTAAAAATAATAATTTTTCTTAAAATGCAACTTTTCGCAGATTTATTGGATGCATTCAATTGAGACAATTATTCTGATCACGATTCCAAAATTTCAGTACGAATATTGTCATATAGCCTGAAAAAATGGCTTTGAAAGTTCGAACCCAAGTCTTTCAATAGTGTCCTTAAAAATAATAAATTTTCTCAAAATGCAACTTTTCGCAGATTTTGTGACTTCATTAGATTGAGACAATTATTCTGATCAGGATTCCAAAATTTCAGTCTGAATATCGCCATACAGCCTGAAAAAATGGATTTAAAAGTTCGAACCCAAGTCTTTCAATAGTGTGTGTAAAAATAATATTTTTTCTAAAAATGCATTATTTTTCAGATTTTATGACTGCATTCTACACATACAATTATTCTTATCCCGATTCCAAAATTTCAGTCAAAATAACGCCATACAGCATGAAAAAACGGCCTCTAAAGTTCGAACCCAGGTCCTTCAATAGTGCCCGTAAAAATTATAATCTTTCCTTAAATGCAATTTTTCGCCGATTTTATGAGTGCATTCGATAAAGACAATTATTCTTATCCTGATTCAAAAATTTCAGTCCGAATATCGCCATACAGCCTGAAAAAATGGCATTTAAAGTTCGAACCCAAGTCATTCAATAGTGTCCGTAAAAATAATAAATTTTCTTAAAATGCAACTTTTCGCAGATTTTATGACTGCATTCGATTAAGACAATTATTCTGATCACGATTCCAAAATTTCAGTTTGAATATCGCCATACAGCCTGAAAAAATGGCTTTTAAAGTTCGAACCCAAGTCTTTCAATAGCGTCCGTAAAAATATTAATTTTTCTTAAAATGCAACTTTTCGCAGATTTTATGACTGCATTCGATTAAGACAATTATTCTGATGACGATTCCAAAATTTCAGTTTGAATATCGCCATACAGTCTGAAAAAATGGCTTTTAAAGTTCGAACCCAAGTCTTTCAATAGCGTCCGTAAAAATAATAATTTTTCTTAAAATGCAACTTTTCGCAGATTTTATGACTGCATTCGATTGAGACAATTATTCTGATTACGATTCCAAAATTTCAGTTTGAATATCGCCATACAGCCTGAAAAAATAGTTTTAAAAGTTCGAACCCAAGTCTTGCAATAGTGCCGTAAAAATGATTTTTTTTTTCAAAATGCAACTTTTTACAGATTTAATTACTGAATTCAAAGGAGACAATTAATCGTAACTTGATTCCGAAATTTTAGTAAAATGAAGGCCATACAACCTGAAAAAATGGCTTTTAAAGTTCAAACCCAAGTCTTTCAATAGTGTCCGAAAAAATAATAAATTTTCTCAAAATGCAACTTTTCGCAGATTTTATAACTGCATTCGATTAAGACAATTATTCTGATCACGATTCCAAAATTTCAGTTTGAATATCGCCATACAGTCTGAAAAAATGGCTTTTAAAGTTCGAACCCAAGTCTTTCAATAGCGTCAGTAAAAATATTAATTTTTCTTAAAATGCAACTTTTCGCAGATTTTATGACTGCATTCGATTAAGACAATTATTCTGATCACGATTCCAAAATTTCAGTTTGAATATCGCCATACAGTCTGAAAAAATGGCTTTTAAAGTTCGAACCCAAGTCTTTCAATAGCGTCCGTAAAAATAATAATTTTTCTTAAAATGCAACTTTTCGCAGATTTTATGACTGCATTCGATTGAGACAATTATTATGATCACGATTCTAAAATTTCAGTTTGAATATCGCCATACAGCCTGAAAAAATAGTTTTAAAAGTTCGAACCCAAGTCTTGCAATAGTGCCGTAAAAATGATTTTTTTTTTCAAAATGCAACTTTTTACAGATTTAATTACTGAATTCAAAGGAGACAATTAATCGTAACTTGATTCCGAAATTTTAGTAAAATGAAGGCCATACAACCTGAAAAAATGGCATTTAAAGTTCGAACCCAAGTCATTCAATAGTGTCCGTAAAAAAAATAAATTTTCTTAAAATGCAACTTTTCGCAGATTTTATGACTGCATTCGATTGAGACAATTATTCTGATCACGATTCCAAAATTTCAGTCCGAATATCGCCATACAGCCTGAAAAAATGGCTTTTTAAGTTCGAACCCAAGTCATTCAATAGTGTCCGTAAAAATAATATTTTTGCTTAAAATGCAATTTTTCGCAGATTTTATGACTGCATTCGATTGAGACAATTATTTTGATCACGATTCCAAAATTTCAGTCCGAATATCGCCATACAGCCTGAAAAAATGGCTTTTAAAGTTCGAACCCAAGTCTTTCAATAGTGTGCGTAAAAATAATAATTTTTCTAAAAATGCATTATTTTGCAGATTTTATGACTGCATTCTATATATACAATTATTCTTATCTCGATTCCAAAATTTTAGTCGAATAAGCGCCATACAGCCTGAAAAATGGCCTCTAAAGTTCGAACCCAGATCCTTCAATAGTGCCCGTAAAAATTATAATCTTTCCTTAAATGCAACTTTTCGCAGATTTTATGACTGCATTCGATTAAGACAATTATTCTGATCACGATTCCAAAATTTCAGTTTGAATATCGCCATACAGCCTGAAAAAATGGCTTTTAAAGTTCGAACCCAAGTCTTTCAATAGCGTCAGTAAAAATATTAATTTTTCTTAAAATGCAACTTTTCGCAGATTTTATGACTGCATTCGATTAAGACAATTATTCTGATCACGATTCCAAAATTTCAGTTTGAATATCGCCATACAGTCTGAAAAAATGGCTTTTAAAGTTCGAACCCAAGTCTTTCAATAGCGTCCGTAAAAATAATAATTTTTCTTAAAATGCAACTTTTCGCAGATTTTATGACTGCATTCGATTGAGACAATTATTATGATCACGATTCTAAAATTTCAGTTTGAATATCGCCATACAGCCTGAAAAAATAGTTTTAAAAGTTCGAACCCAAGTCTTGCAATAGTGCCGTAAAAATGATTTTTTTTTTCAAAATGCAACTTTTTACAGATTTAATTACTGAATTCAAAGGAGACAATTAATCGTAACTTGATTCCGAAATTTTAGTAAAATGAAGGCCATACAACCTGAAAAAATGGCTTTTAAAGTTCAAACCCAAGTCTTTCAATAGTGTCCGAAAAAATAATAAATTTTCTCAAAATGCAACTTTTCGCAGATTTTATAACTGCATTCGATTAAGACAATTATTCTGATCACGATTCCAAAATTTCAGTTTGAATATCGCCATACAGCCTGAAAAAATGGCTTTTAAAGTTCGAACCCAAGTCTTTCAATAGCGTCCGTAAAAATATTAATTTTTCTTAAAATGCAACTTTTCGCAGATTTTATGACTGCATTCGATTAAGACAATTATTCTGATCACGATTCCAAAATTTCAGTTTGAATATCGCCATACAGCCTGGAAAAATGGCTTTTAAAGTTCGAACCCAAGTCTTTCAATAGCGTCCGTAAAAATAATAATTTTTCTTAAAATGCAACATTTCGCAGATTTTATGACTGCATTCGATTGAGACAATTATTCTGATCACGATTCCAAAATTTCAGTTTGAATATCGCCATACAGCCTGAAAAAATGGCTTTTAAAGTTCGAACCCAAGTCATTCAATAGTGTCCGTAAAAATAATAATTTTTCTTAAAATGCAACTTTTCGCAGATTTTATGACTGCATTCGATTAAGACAATTATTCTGATCACGATTCCAAAATTTCAGTTTGAATATCGCCATACAGCCTGAAAAAATGGCTTTTAAAGTTCGAACCCAAGTCTTTCAATAGCGTCCGTAAAAATATTAATTTTTCTTAAAATGCAACTTTTCGCAGATTTTATGACTGCATTCGATTAAGACAATTATTCTGATCACGATTCCAAAATTTCAGTTTGAATATCGCCATACAGTCTGAAAAAATGGCTTTTAAAGTTCGAACCCAAGTCTTTCAATAGCGTCCGTAAAAATAATAATTTTTCTTAAAATGCAACTTTTCGCAGATTTATTGGATGCATTCAATTGAGACAATTATTCTGATCACGATTCCAAAATTTCAGTACGAATATTGTCATATAGCCTGAAAAAATGGCTTTTAAAGTTCGAACCCAAGTCTTTCAATAGCGTCCGTAAAAATATTAATTTTTCTTAAAATGCAACTTTTCGCAGATTTTATGACTGCATTCGATTAAGACAATTATTCTGATCACGATTCCAAAATTTCAGTTTGAATATCGCCATACAGTCTGAAAAAATGGCTTTTAAAATTCGAACCCAAGTCTTTCAATAGTGTGCGTAAAAATAATAATTTTTCTAAAAATGCATTATTTTGCAGATTTTATGACTGCATTCTATATATACAATTATTCTTATCTCGATTCCAAAATTTTAGTCGAATAAGCGCCATACAGCCTGAAAAAATGGCTTTTAAAGTTCGAACCCAAGTCTTTCAATAGTGTCCGTAAAAATAATAAATTTTCTCAAAATGCAACTTTTCGCAGATTTTATGACTGCATTCGATTGAGACAATTATCCTGATCACCATTCCAAAATTTCAGTTTGAATATCGCCATACAGCCTGAAAAAATGGCATTTAAAGTTCGAACCCAAGTCATTCAACAGTGTCCGTAAATATAATAATTTTTCTTAAAATGCAACTTTTCGCAGATTTTATGACTGCATTCGATTGAGACAATTATCCTGATAACAATTCCAAAATTTCAGTTTGAATATCGCCATACAGCCTGAAAAAATGGCATTTAAAGTTCGAACCCAAGTCATTCAATAGTGTCCGTAAAAATAATATTTTTGCTTAAAATGCAATTTTTCGCAGATTTTATGACTGCATTCGATTGAGACAATTATTTTGATCACGATTCCAAAATTTCAGTCCGAATATCGCCATACAGCCTGAAAAAATGGCTTTTAAAGTTCGAACCCAAGTCTTTCAATAGTGTGCGTAAAAATAATAATTTTTCTAAAAATGCATTATTTTGCAGATTTTATGACTGCATTCTATATATACAATTATTCTTATCTCGATTCCAAAATTTTAGTCGAATAAGCGCCATACAGCCTGAAAAATGGCCTCTAAAGTTCGAACCCAGATCCTTCAATAGTGCCCGTAAAAATTATAATCTTTCCTTAAATGCAACTTTTCGCAGATTTTATGACTGCATTCGATTAAGACAATTATTCTGATCACGATTCCAAAATTTCAGTTTGAATATCGCCATACAGCCTGAAAAAATGGCTTTTAAAGTTCGAACCCAAGTCTTTCAATAGCGTCCGTAAAAATATTAATTTTTCTTAAAATGCAACTTTTCGCAGATTTTATGACTGCATTCGATTAAGACAATTATTCTGATCACGATTCCAAAATTTCAGTTTGAATATCGCCATACAGTCTGAAAAAATGGCTTTTAAAGTTCGAACCCAAGTCTTTCAATAGCGTCCGTAAAAATAATAATTTTTCTTAAAATGCAACTTTTCGCAGATTTTATGACTGCATTCGATTGAGACAATTATTATGATCACGATTCTAAAATTTCAGTTTGAATATCGCCATACAGCCTGAAAAAATAGTTTTAAAAGTTCGAACCCAAGTCTTGCAATAGTGCCGTAAAAATGATTTTTTTTTTCAAAATGCAACTTTTTACAGATTTAATTACTGAATTCAAAGGAGACAATTAATCGTAACTTGATTCCGAAATTTTAGTAAAATGAAGGCCATACAACCTGAAAAAATGGCTTTTAAAGTTCAAACCCAAGTCTTTCAATAGTGTCCGAAAAAATAATAAATTTTCTCAAAATGCAACTTTTCGCAGATTTTATAACTGCATTCGATTAAGACAATTATTCTGATCACGATTCCAAAATTTCAGTTTGAATATCGCCATACAGTCTGAAAAAATGGCTTTTAAAGTTCGAACCCAAGTCTTTCAATAGCGTCAGTAAAAATATTAATTTTTCTTAAAATGCAACTTTTCGCAGATTTTATGACTGCATTCGATTAAGACAATTATTCTGATCACGATTCCAAAATTTCAGTTTGAATATCGCCATACAGTCTGAAAAAATGGCTTTTAAAGTTCGAACCCAAGTCTTTCAATAGCGTCCGTAAAAATAATAATTTTTCTTAAAATGCAACTTTTCGCAGATTTTATGACTGCATTCGATTGAGACAATTATTATGATCACGATTCTAAAATTTCAGTTTGAATATCGCCATACAGCCTGAAAAAATAGTTTTAAAAGTTCGAACCCAAGTCTTGCAATAGTGCCGTAAAAATGATTTTTTTTTTCAAAATGCAACTTTTTACAGATTTAATTACTGAATTCAAAGGAGACAATTAATCGTAACTTGATTCCGAAATTTTAGTAAAATGAAGGCCATACAACCTGAAAAAATGGAATTTAAAGTTCGAACCCAAGTCATTCAATAGTGTCCGTAAAAAAAATAAATTTTCTTAAAATGCAATTTTTCGCAGATTTTATGACTGCATTCGATTGAGACAATTATTTTGATCACGATTCCAAAATTTCAGTCCGAATATCGCCATACAGCCTGAAAAAATGGCTTTTAAAGTTCGAACCCAAGTCTTTCAATAGTGTGCGTAAAAATAATAATTTTTCTAAAAATGCATTATTTCGCAGATTTTATGACTGCATTCGATTAAGACAATTATTCTGATCACGATTCCAAAATTTCAGTTTGAATATCGCCATACAGCCTGAAAAAATGGCTTTTAAAGTTCGAACCCAAGTCTTTCAATAGCGTCAGTAAAAATATTAATTTTTCTTAAAATGCAACTTTTCGCAGATTTTATGACTGCATTCGATTAAGACAATTATTCTGATCACGATTCCAAAATTTCAGTTTGAATATCGCCATACAGCCTGAAAAAATGGCTTTTAAAGTTCGAACCCAAGTCTTTCAATAGCGTCCGTAAAAATATTAATTTTTCTTAAAATGCAACTTTTCGCAGATTTTATGACTGCATTCGATTAAGACAATTATTCTGATCACGATTCCAAAATTTCAGTTTGAATATCGCCATACAGCCTGGAAAAATGGCTTTTAAAGTTCGAACCCAAGTCTTTCAATAGCGTCCGTAAAAATAATAATTTTTCTTAAAATGCAACATTTCGCAGATTTTATGACTGCATTCGATTGAGACAATTATTCTGATCACGATTCCAAAATTTCAGTTTGAATATCGCCATACAGCCTGAAAAAATGGCTTTTAAAGTTCGAACCCAAGTCATTCAATAGTGTCCGTAAAATTAATAATTTTTCTTAAAATGCAACTTTTCGCAGATTTTATGACTGCATTCGATTAAGACAATTATTCTGATCACGATTCCAAAATTTCAGTTTGAATATCGCCATACAGTCTGAAAAAATGGCTTTTAAAGTTCGAACCCAAGTCTTTCAATAGCGTCCGTAAAAATAATAATTTTTCTTAAAATGCAACTTTTCGCAGATTTATTGGATGCATTCAATTGAGACAATTATTCTGATCACGATTCCAAAATTTCAGTACGAATATTGTCATATAGCCTGAAAAAATGGCTTTGAAAGTTCGAACCCAAGTCTTTCAATAGTGTCCTTAAAAATAATAAATTTTCTCAAAATGCAACTTTTCGCAGATTTTGTGACTTCATTAGATTGAGACAATTATTCTAATGAGTCTAGTTTTTGCACTGTTAATTCGTGGTGGAATTCCATTGTAATAGAATTAAAATTAAAAAACTTTTTTACTTTGTTCCACTTATTTATTATTACCAGGACCGGTTTCATCCTACTACGGACATTTTCAGACTGGTAGTTGAAGAGCATAAGAGTTTCAACTACCAGTCTGAAAATGTCCGTAGTAGGATGAAACCGGTCCTGGTAATAATAAATAAGTGGAACAAAGTAAAAAAGTTTTTTAATTTTAATTCTATTACAATTATTCTAATCACGATTCCAAAATTTCAGTCTGAATATCGCCATACAGCCTGAAAAAATGGATTTAAAAGTTCGAACCCAAGTCTTTCAATAGTGTGTGTAAAAATAATATTTTTTCTAAAAATGCATTATTTTTCAGATTTTATGACTGCATTCTACACATACAATTATTCTTATCCCGATTCCAAAATTTCAGTCAAAATAACGCCATACAGCATGAAAAAACGGCCTCTAAAGTTCGAACCCAGGTCCTTCAATAGTGCCCGTAAAAATTATAATCTTTCCTTAAATGCAATTTTTCGCCGATTTTATGAGTGCATTCGATAAAGACAATTATTCTTATCCTGATTCAAAAATTTCAGTCCGAATATCGCCATACAGCCTGAAAAAATGGCATTTAAAGTTCGAACCCAAGTCATTCAATAGTGTCCGTAAAAATAATAAATTTTCTTAAAATGCAACTTTTCGCAGATTTTATGACTGCATTCGATTAAGACAATTATTCTGATCACGATTCCAAAATTTCAGTTTGAATATCGCCATACAGCCTGAAAAAATGGCTTTTAAAGTTCGAACCCAAGTCTTTCAATAGCGTCCGTAAAAATAATAATTTTTCTTAAAATGCAACTTTTCGCAGATTTTATGACTGCATTCGATTGAGACAATTATTCTGATCACGATTCCAAAATTTCAGTTTGAATATCGCCATACAGCCTGAAAATTTTTTTTTAAAAGTTCGAACCCAAGTCTTGCAATAGTGCCGTAAAAATGATTTTTTTTTTCAAAATGCAACTTTTTACAGATTTAATTACTGAATTCAAAGGAGACAATTAATCGTAACTTGATTCCGAAATTTTAGTAAAATGAAGGCCATACAACCTGAAAAAATGGCTTTTAAAGTTCGAACCCAAGTCTTTCAATAGTGTCCGAAAAAATAATAAATTTTCTCAAAATGCAACTTTTCGCAGATTTTATAACTGCATTCGATTAAGACAATTATTCTGATCACGATTCCAAAATTTCAGTCCGAATATCGCCATACAGCCTGAAAAAATTGCTTTTAAATTTCGAACCCAAGTCATTCAATAGCGTCCGTAAAAATAATATTTTTTTCTTAAAATGCAACTTTTCGCAGATTTTATGACTGCATTAGATTGAGACAATTATTCTGATCACGATTCCAAAATTTCAGTGTGAATATCGCCATACAGCCTGAAAAAATGGATTTAAAAGTTCGAACCCAAGTCTTTCAATAGTGTGGGTAAAAATAATATTTTTTCTAAAAATGCATTATTTTTCAGATTTTATGACTGCATACATACAATTACATACAATTATTCTTATCCCGATTCCAAAATTTCAGTCAAAATAACGCCATACAGCATGAAAAAACGGCCTCTAAAGTTCGAACCCAGGTCCTTCAATAGTGCCCGTAAAAATTATAATCTTTCCTTAAATGCAATTTTTCGCCGATTTTATGACTGCATTCGATTAAGACAATTATTCTGATGACGATTCCAAAATTCCAGTGTGAATATCGCCATACAGCCTGAAAAAATGGCTTTTAAAGTTCGAACCCAAGTCTTTCCATAGCGTCCGTAAAAATAATAATTTTTCTTAAAATGCAACTTTTCGCAAATTTTATGACTGCATTCGATTGAGACAATTATTCTGATCACGATTCCAAAATTTCAGTTTGAATATCGCCATACAGCCTGAAAAAATGGCTTTTAAAGTTCGAACCCAAGTCTTTCAATAGCGTCCGTAAAAATAATAATTTTTCTTAAAATGCAACTTTTCGCAGATTTTATGAGTGCATTCGATTAAGACAATTATTCTGATCACGATTCCAAAATTTCAGTTTGAATATCGCCATACAGCCTGAAAAAATGGCTTTTAAAGTTCGAACCCAAGTCTTTCAATAGCGTCCGTAAAAATATTAATTTTTCTTAAAATGCAACTTTTCGCAGATTTTATGACTGCATTCGATTAAGACAATTATTCTGATCACGATTCCAAAATTTCAGTTTGAATATCGCCATACAGCCTGAAAAAATGGCTTTTAAAATTCGAACCCAAGTCATTCAATAGTGTGCGTAAAAATAATAATTTTTCTAAAAATGCATTATTTTGCAGATTTTATGACTGCATTCTATATATACAATTATTCTTATCTCGATTCCAAAATTTTAGTCGAATAAGCGCCATACAGCCTGAAAAATGGCCTCTAAAGTTCGAACCCAGATCCTTCAATAGTGCCCGTAAAAATTATAATCTTTCCTTAAATGCAACTTTTCGCAGATTTTATGACTGCATTCGATTAAGACAATTATTCTGATCACGATTCCAAAATTTCAGTTTGAATATCGCCATACAGCCTGAAAAAATGGCTTTTAAAGTTCGAACCCAAGTCTTTCAATAGCGTCAGTAAAAATATTAATTTTTCTTAAAATGCAACTTTTCGCAGATTTTATGACTGCATTCGATTAAGACAATTATTCTGATCACGATTCCAAAATTTCAGTTTGAATATCGCCATACAGTCTGAAAAAATGGCTTTTAAAGTTCGAACCCAAGTCTTTCAATAGCGTCCGAAAAAATAATAATTTTTCATAAAATGCAACTTTTCGCAGATTTTATGACTGCATTCGATTGAGACAATTATTATGATCACGATTCTAAAATTTCAGTTTGAATATCGCCATACAGCCTGAAAAAATAGTTTTAAAAGTTCGAACCCAAGTCTTGCAATAGTGCCGTAAAAATGATTTTTTTTTTCAAAATGCAACTTTTTACAGATTTAATTACTGAATTCAAAGGAGACAATTAATCGTAACTTGATTCCGAAATTTTAGTAAAATGAAGGCCATACAACCTGAAAAATTGGCTTTTAAAGTTCAAACCCAAGTCTCTCAATAGTGTCCGAAAAAATAATAAATTTTCTCAAAATGCAACTTTTCGCAGATTTTATAACTGCATTCGATTAAGACAATTATTCTGATCACGATTCCAAAATTTCAGTTTGAATATCGCCATACAGCCTGAAAAAATGGCTTTTAAAGTTCGAACCCAAGTCTTTCAATAGCGTCCGTAAAAATATTAATTTTTCTTAAAATGCAACTTTTCGCAGATTTTATGACTGCATTCGATTAAGACAATTATTCTGATCACGATTCCAAAATTTCAGTTTGAATATCGCCATACAGCCTGGAAAAATGGCTTTTAAAGTTCGAACCCAAGTCTTTCAATAGCGTCCGTAAAAATAATAATTTTTCTTAAAATGCAACATTTCGCAGATTTTATGACTGCATTCGATTGAGACAATTATTCTGATAACGATTCCAAAATTTCAGTTTGAATATCGCCATACAGCCTGAAAAAATGGCTTTTAAAGTTCGAACCCAAGTCATTCAATAGTGTCCGTAAAAATAATAATTTTTCTTAAAATGCAACTTTTCGCAGATTTTATGACTGCATTCGATTAAGACAATTATTCTGATCACGATTCCAAAATTTCAGTTTGAATATCGCCATACAGTCTGAAAAAATGGCTTTTAAAGTTCGAACCCAAGTCTTTCAATAGCGTCCGTAAAAATAATAATTTTTCTTAAAATGCAACTTTTCGCAGATTTATTGGATGCATTCAATTGAGACAATTATTCTGATCACGATTCCAAAATTTCAGTACGAATATTGTCATATAGCCTGAAAAAATGGCTTTGAAAGTTCGAACCCAAGTCTTTCAATAGTGTCCTTAAAAATAATAAATTTTCTCAAAATGCAACTTTTCGCAGATTTTGTGACTTCATTAGATTGAGACAATTATTCTAATCACGATTCCAAAATTTCAGTCTGAATATCGCCATACAGCCTGAAAAAATGGATTTAAAAGTTCGAACCCAAGTCTTTCAATAGTGTGTGTAAAAATAATATTTTTTCTAAAAATGCATTATTTTTCAGATTTTATGACTGCATACATACAATTACATACAATTATTCTTATCCCGATTCCAAAATTTCAGTCAAAATAACGCCATACAGCATGAAAAAACGGCCTCTAAAGTTCGAACCCAGGTCCTTCAATAGTGCCCGTAAAAATTATAATCTTTCCTTAAATGCAATTTTTCGCCGATTTTATGACTGCATTCGATTAAGACAATTATTCTGATGACGATTCCAAAATTCCAGTGTGAATATCGCCATACAGCCTGAAAAAATGGCTTTTAAAGTTCGAACCCAAGTCTTTCCATAGCGTCCGTAAAAATAATAATTTTTCTTAAAATGCAACTTTTCGCAAATTTTATGACTGCATTCGATTGAGACAATTATTCTGATCACGATTCCAAAATTTCAGTTTGAATATCGCCATACAGCCTGAAAAAATGGCTTTTAAAGTTCGAACCCAAGTCTTTCAATAGCGTCCGTAAAAATAATAATTTTTCTTAAAATGCAACTTTTCGCAGATTTTATGAGTGCATTCGATTAAGACAATTATTCTGATCACGATTCCAAAATTTCAGTTTGAATATCGCCATACAGCCTGAAAAAATGGCTTTTAAAGTTCGAACCCAAGTCTTTCAATAGCGTCCGTAAAAATATTAATTTTTCTTAAAATGCAACTTTTCGCAGATTTTATGACTGCATTCGATTAAGACAATTATTCTGATCACGATTCCAAAATTTCAGTTTGAATATCGCCATACAGCCTGAAAAAATGGCTTTTAAAGTTCGAACCCAAGTCATTCAATAGTGTCCGTAAAAATAATAATTTTTCTTAAAATGCACTTTTTCGCAGATTTTATAACTGCATTCGATTAAGACAATTATTCTGATCACGATTCCAAAATTTCAGTCCGAATATCGCCATACAGCCTGAAAAAATGGCTTTTAAAGTTCGAACCCAAGTCATTCAATAGTGTCCGTAAAAATAATAATTTTTCTTAAAATGCAACTTTTCGCAGATTTTATGACTGCATTCGTTTGAGACAGTTATTCTGATCACGATTCCAAAATTTCAGTTTGAATATCGCCATACAGCCTGAAAAAATGGCTTTTAAAGTTCGAACCCAAGTCATTCAATAGTGTGAGTAAAAATAATAATTTTTCTTACAATGCAACTTTTCGCAGATTTATTGGATGCATTCAATTGAGACAATGATTCTGATCACGATTCCAAAATTTCAGTACGAATATTGTCATATAGCCTGAAAAAATGGCTTTGAAAGTTCGAACCCAAGTCTTTAAATAGTGTCCTTAAAAATAATAAATTTTCTCAAAATGCAACTTTTCGCAGATTTTATGACTGCATTAGATTGAGACAATTATTCTGATCACGATTCCAAAATTTCAGTCTGAATATCGCCATACAGCCTGAAAAAATGGATTTAAAAGTTCGAACCCAAGTCTTTCAATAGTGTGTGTAAAAATAATATTTTTTCTAAAAATGCATTATTTTTCAGATTTTATGACTGCATTCTACACATACAATTATTCTTATCCCGATTCCAAAATTTCAGTCATAATAACGCCATACAGCATGAAAAAACGGCCTCTAAAGTTCGAACCCAGGTCCTTCAATAGTGCCCGTAAAAATTATAATCTTTCCTTAAATGCAATTTTTCGCCGATTTTATGAGTGCATTCGATAAAGACAATTATTCTTATCCTGATTCCAAAATTTCAGTCCGAATATCGCCATACAGCCTGAAAAAATTGCTTTTAAATTTCGAACCCAAGTCATTCAATAGCGTCCGTAAAAACAATAATTTTTCTTAAAATGCAACTTTTCGCAGATTTTATGACTGCATTAGATTGAGACAATTATTCTGATCACGATTCCAAAATTTCAGTCCGAATATCGCCATACAGCCTGAAAAAATGGCTTTTAAAGTTCGAACCCAAGTCTTTCAATAGTGTGCGTAAAAATAATAATTTTTTTAAAAATGCATTATTTTGCAGATTTTATGACTGCATTCTATATATACAATTATTCTTATCTCGATTCCAAAATTTTAGTCGAATAAGCGCCATACAGCCTGAAAAAATGGCTTTTAAAGTTCGAACCCAAGTCTTTCAATAGTGTCCGTAAAAATAATAAATTTTCTCAAAATGCAACTTTTCGCAGATTTTATGACTGCATTCGATTGAGACAATTATCCTGATCACCATTCCAAAATTTCAGTTTGAATATCGCCATACAGCCTGAAAAAATGGCATTTAACGTTCGAACCCAAGTCATTCAACAGTGTCCGTAAAAATAATAATTTTTCTTAAAATGCAACTTTTCGCAGATTTTATGACTGCATTCGATTGAGACAATTATCCTGATAACAATTCCAAAATTTCAGTTTGAATATCGTCATACAGCCTGAAAAAATGGCTTTTAAAGTTCGAACACAAGTCATTCAATAGTGTCCGTAAAAATAATAATTTTTCTTAAAATGCAACTTTTCGCAGATTTATTGGATGCATTCAATTGAGACAATGATTCTGATCACGATTCCAAAATTTCAGTAGGAATATTGTCATATAGCCTGAAAAAATGGCTTTGAAAGTTCGAACCCAAGTCTTTCAATAGTGTCCTTAAAAATAATAAATTTTCTCAAAATGCAACTTTTCGCAGATTTTATGACTGCATTAGATTGAGACAATTATTCTGATCACGATTCCAAAATTTCAGTCTGAATATCGCCATACAGCCTGAAAAAATGGATTTAAAAGTTCGAACCCAAGTCTTTCAATAGTGTGTGTAAAAATAATATTTTTTCTAAAAATGCATTATTTTTCAGATTTTATGACTGCATTCTACACATATAATTATTCTTATCCCGATTCCAAAATTTCAGTCATAATAACGCCATACAGCATGAAAAAACGGCCTCTAAAGTTCGAACCCAGGTCCTTCAATAGTGCCCGTAAAAATTATAATCTTTCCTTAAATAAATTTTTTCGCCGATTTTATGAGTGCATTCGATAAAGACAATTATTCTTATCCTGATTCCAAAATTTCAGTCCGAATATCGCCATACAGCCTGAAAAAATTGCTTTTAAATTTCGAACCCAAGTCATTCAATAGCGTCCGTAAAAACAAAAATTTTTCTTAAAATGCAACTTTTCGCAGATTTTATGACTGCATTAGATTGAGACAATTATTCTGATCACGATTCCAAAATTTCAGTCCGAATATCGCCATACAGCCTGAAAAAATGGCTTTTAAAGTTCGAACCCAAGTCTTTCAATAGTGTGCGTAAAAATAATATTTTTTTTAAAAATGCATTATTTTGCAGATTTTATGACTGCATTCTATATATACAATTATTCTTATCTCGATTCCAAAATTTTAGTCGAATAAGCGCCATACAGCCTGAAAAAATGGCTTTTAAAGTTCGAACCCAAGTCTTTCAATAGTGTCCGTAAAAATAATAAATTTTCTCAAAATGCAACTTTTCGCAGATTTTATGACTGCATTCGATTGAGACAATTATCCTGATCACCATTCCAAAATTTCAGTTTGAATATCGCCATACAGCCTGAAAAAATGGCATTTAAAGTTCGAACCCAAGTCATTCAACAGTGTCCGTAAAAATAATAATTTTTCTTAAAATGCAACTTTTCGCAGATTTTATGACTGCATTCGATTGAGACAATTATCCTGATAACAATTCCAAAATTTCAGTTTGAATATCGTCATACAGCCTGAAAAAATGGCATTTAAAGTTCGAACCCAAGTCATTCAATAGTGTCCGTAAAAATAATAATTTTTCTTAAAATGCAACTTTTCGCAGATTTTATGACTGCATTCGATTGAGACAATTATCCTGATAACAATTCCAAAATTTCAGTTTGAATATCGCCATACAGCCTGAAAAAATGGCTTTTAAAGTTCGAACCCAAGTCATTCAATAGTGTCCGTAAAAATAATAATTTTTCTTACAATGCAACTTTTCGCAGATTTATTGGATGCATTCAATTGAGACAATGATTCTGATCACGATTCCAAAATTTCAGTACGAATATTGTCATATAGCCTGAAAAAATGGCTTTGAAAGTTCGAACCCAAGTCTTTCAATAGTGTCCTTAAAAATAATAAATTTTCTCAAAATGCAACTTTTCGCAGATTTTATGACTGCATTAGATTGAGACAATTATTCTGATCACGATTCCAAAATTTCAGTCTGAATATCGCCATACAGCCTGAAAAAATGGATTTAAAAGTTCGAACCCAAGTCTTTCAATAGTGTGTGTAAAAATAATATTTTTTCTAAAAATGCATTATTTTTCAGATTTTATGACTGCATTCTACACATACAATTATTCTTATCCCGATTCCAAAATTTCAGTCATAATAACGCCATACAGCATGAAAAAACGGCCTCTAAAGTTCGAACCCAGGTCCTTCAATAGTGCCCGTAAAAATTATAATCTTTCCTTAAATGCAATTTTTCGCCGATTTTATGAGTGCATTCGATAAAGACAATTATTCTTATCCTGATTCCAAAATTTCAGTCCGAATATCGCCATACAGCCTGAAAAAATTGCTTTTAAATTTCGAACCCAAGTCATTCAATAGCGTCCGTAAAAACAATAATTTTTCTTAAAATGCAACTTTTCGCAGATTTTATGACTGCATTCGATTGAGACAATTATCCTGATAACAATTCCAAAATTTCAGTTTGAATATCGCCATACAGCCTGAAAAAATGGCATTTAAAGTTCGAACCCAAGTCATTCAATAGTGTCCGTAAAAATAATAAATTTTCTTAAAATGCAACTTTTCGCAGATTTTATGACTGCATTCGATTGAGACAATTATTCTGATCACGATTCCAAAATTTCAGTCCGAATATCGCCATACAGCCTGAAAAAATGGCTTTTTACGTTCGAACCCAAGTCATTCAATAGTGTCCGTAAAAATAATATTTTTGCTTAAAATGCAATTTTTCGCAGATTTTATGACTGCATTCGATTGACAAAATTATTTTGATCACGATTCCAAAATTTCAGTCCGAATATCGCCATACAGCCTGAAAAAATGGCTTTTAAAGTTCGAACCCAAGTCTTTCAATAGTGTGCGTAAAAATAATAATTTTTCTAAAAATGCATTATTTTGCAGATTTTATGACTGCATTCTATATATACAATTATTCTTATCTCGATTCCAAAATTTTAGTCGAATAAGCGCCATACAGCCTGAAAAATGGCCTCTAAAGTTCGAACCCAGATCCTTCAATAGTGCCCGTAAAAATTATAATCTTTCCTTAAATGCAACTTTTCGCAGATTTTATGACTGCATTCGATTAAGACAATTATTCTGATCACGATTCCAAAATTTCAGTTTGAATATCGCCATACAGCCTGAAAAAATGGCTTTTAAGTTCGAACCCAAGTCTTTCAATAGCGTCCGTAAGAATATTAATTTTTCTTAAAATGCAACTTTTCGCAGATTTTATGACTGCATTCGATTAAGACAATTATTCTGATCACGATTCCAAAATTTCAGTCCGAATATCGCCATACAGCCTGAAAAAATGGCTTTTAAAGTTCGAACCCAAGTCTTTCAATAGCGTCCGTAAAAATAGTAATTTTTCTTAAAATGCAACTTTTCGCAGATTTTATGACTGCATTCGATTAAGACAATTATTCTGGTCACGATTCCAAAATTTCAGTTTGAATATCGCCATACAGCCTGAAAAAATGGCTTTTAAAGTTCGAACCCAAATCTTTCAATAGCGTCCGTAAAAATAGTAATTTTTCTTAAAATGCAACTTTTCGCAGATTTTATGACTGCATTCGATTGAGACAATTATCCTGATCACCATTCCAAAATTTCAGTTTGAATATCGCCATACAGCCTGAAAAAATGGCATTTAAAGTTCGAACCCAAGTCATTCAACAGTGTCCGTAAAAATAATAATTTTTCTTAAAATGCAACTTTTCGCAGATTTTATGACTGCATTCGATTGAGACAATTATCCTGATAACAATTCCAAAATTTCAGTTTGAATATCGCCATACAGCCTGAAAAAATGGCATTTAAAGTTCGAACCCAAGTCATTCAATAGTGTCCGTAAAAATAATAAATTTTCTTAAAATGCAACTTTTCGCAGATTTTATGACTGCATTCGATTGAGACAATTATTCTGATCACGATTCCAAAATTTCAGTCCGAATATCGCCATACAGCCTGAAAAAATGGCTTTTAAAGTTCGAACCCAAGTCTTTCAATAGTGTGCGTAAAAATAATATTTTTTTTAAAAATGCATTATTTTGCAGATTTTATGACTGCATTCTATATATACAATTATTCTTATCTCGATTCCAAAATTTTAGTCGAATAAGCGCCATACAGCCTGAAAAATGGCCTCTAAAGTTCGAACCCAGATCCTTCAATAGTGCCCGTAAAAATTATAATCTTTCCTTAAATGCAACTTTTCGCAGATTTTATGACTGCATTCGATTAAGACAATTATTCTGATCACGATTCCAAAATTTCAGTTTGAATATCGCCATACAGCCTGAAAAAATGGCTTTTAAAGTTCGAACCCAAGTCTTTCAATAGCGTCCGTAAAAATATTAATTTTTCTTAAAATGCAACTTTTCGCAGATTTTATGACTGCATTCGATTAAGACAATTATTCTGATCACGATTCCAAAATTTCAGTTTGAATATCGCCATACAGTCTGAAAAAATGGCTTTTAAAGTTCGAACCCAAGTCTTTCAATAGTGTGCGTAAAAATAATAATTTTTCTAAAAATGCATTATTTTGCAGATTTTATGACTGCATTCTATATATACAATTATTCTTATCTCGATTCCAAAATTTTAGTCGAATAAGCGCCATACAGCCTGAAAAAATGGCTTTTAAAGTTCGAACCCAAGTCTTTCAATAGTGTGCGTAAAAATAATAATTTTTCTAAAAATGCATTATTTTGCAGATTTTATGACTGCATTCTATATATACAATTATTCTTATCTCGATTCCAAAATTTTAGTCGAATAAGCGCCATACAGCCTGAAAAATGGCCTCTAAAGTTCGAACCCAGATCCTTCAATAGTGCCCGTAAAAATTATAATCTTTCCTTAAATGCAACTTTTCGCAGATTTTATGACTGCATTCGATTAAGACAATTATTCTGATCACGATTCCAAAATTTCAGTCCGAATATCGCCATACAGCCTGAAAAAATGGCTTTTAAAGTTCGAACCCAAGTCTTTCAATAGTGTCCGTAAAAAAAATAAATTTTCTTAAAATGCAACTTTTCGCAGATTTTATGACTGCATTCGATTGAGACAATTATTCTGATCACGATTCCAAAATTTCAGTCCGAATATCGCCATACAGCCTGAAAAAATGGCTTTTTAAGTTCGAACCCAAGTCATTCAATAGTGTCCGTAAAAATAATATTTTTGCTTAAAATGCAATTTTTCGCAGATTTTATGACTGCATTCGATTGAGACAATTATTTTGATCACGATTCCAAAATTTCAGTCCGAATATCGCCATACAGCCTGAAAAAATGGCTTTTAAAGTTCGAACCCAAGTCTTTCAATAGTGTGCGTAAAAATAATAATTTTTCTAAAAATGCATTATTTTGCAGATTTTATGACTGCATTCTATATATACAATTATTCTTATCTCGATTCCAAAATTTTAGTCGAATAAGCGCCATACAGCCTGAAAAATGGCCTCTAAAGTTCGAACCCAGATCCTTCAATAGTGCCCGTAAAAATTATAATCTTTCCTTAAATGCAACTTTTCGCAGATTTTATGACTGCATTCGATTAAGACAATTATTCTGATCACGATTCCAAAATTTCAGTCCGAATATCGCCATACAGCCTGAAAAAATGGCTTTTAAAGTTCGAACCCAAGTCTTTCAATAGCGTCCGTAAAAATAGTATTTTTTCTTAAAATGCAACTTTTCGCAGATTTTATGACTGCATTCGATTAAGACAATTATTCTGGTCACGATTCCAAAATTTCAGTTTGAATATCGCCATACAGCCTGAAAAAATGGCTTTTAAAGTTCGAACCCAAATCTTTCAATAGCGTCCGTAAAAATAGTAATTTTTCTTAAAATGCAACTTTTCGCAGATTTTATGACTGCATTCGATTGAGACAATTATCCTGATAACAATTCCAAAATTTCAGTTTGAATATCGCCATACAGCCTGAAAAAATGGCATTTAAATTTCGAACCCAAGTCATTCAATAGTGTCCGTAAAAATAATAAATTTTCTTAAAATGCAACTTTTCGCAGATTTTATGACTGCATTCGATTGAGACAATTATTCTGATCACGATTCCAAAATTTCAGTCCGAATATCGCCATACAGCCTGAAAAAATGGCTTTTTAAGTTCGAACCCAAGTCATTCAATAGTGTCCGTAAAAATAATATTTTTGCTTAAAATGCAATTTTTCGCAGATTTTATGACTGCATTCGATTGAGACAATTATTTTGATCACGATTCCAAAATTTCAGTCCGAATATCGCCATACAGCCTGAAAAAATGGCTTTTAAAGTTCGAACCCAAGTCTTTCAAAAGTGTGCGTAAAAATAATAATTTTTCTAAAAATGCATTATTTTGCAGATTTTATGACTGCATTCTATATATACAATTATTCTTATCTCGATTCCAAAATTTTAGTCGAATAAGCGCCATACAGCCTGAAAAATGGCCTCTAAAGTTCGAACCCAGATCCTTCAATAGTGCCCGTAAAAATTATAATCTTTCCTTAAATGCAACTTTTCGCAGATTTTATGACTGCATTCGATTAAGACAATTATTCTGATCACGATTCCAAAATTTCAGTTTGAATATCGCCATACAGCCTGAAAAAATGGCTTTTAAAGTTCGAACCCAAGTCTTTCAATAGCGTCCGTAAAAATATTAATTTTTCTTAAAATGCAACTTTTCGCAGATTTTATGACTGCATTCGATTAAGACAATTATTCTGATCACGATTCCAAAATTTCAGTTTGAATATCGCCATACAGTCTGAAAAAATGGCTTTTAAAGTTCGAACCCAAGTCTTTCAATAGTGTGCGTAAAAATAATAATTTTTCTAAAAATGCATTATTTTGCAGATTTTATGACTGCATTCTATATATACAATTATTCTTATCTCGATTCCAAAATTTTAGTCGAATAAGCGCCATACAGCCTGAAAAAATGGCTTTTAAAGTTCGAACCCAAGTCTTTCAATAGTGTCCGTAAATATAATAATTTTTCTTAAAATGCAACTTTTCGCAGATTTTATGACTGCATTCGATTGAGACAATTATCCTGATAACAATTCCAAAATTTCAGTTTGAATATCGCCATACAGCCTGAAAAAATGGCATTTAAAGTTCGAACCCAAGTCATTCAATAGTGTCCGTAAAAAAAATAAATTTTCTTAAAATGCAACTTTTCGCAGATTTTATGACTGCATTCGATTGAGACAATTATTCTGATCACGATTCCAAAATTTCAGTCCGAATATCGCCATACAGCCTGAAAAAATGGCTTTTTAAGTTCGAACCCAAGTCATTCAATAGTGTCCGTAAAAATAATATTTTTGCTTAAAATGCAATTTTTCGCAGATTTTATGACTGCATTCGATTGAGACAATTATTTTGATCACGATTCCAAAATTTCAGTCCGAATATCGCCATACAGCCTGAAAAAATGGCTTTTAAAGTTCGAACCCAAGTCTTTCAATAGTGTGCGTAAAAATAATAATTTTTCTAAAAATGCATTATTTTGCAGATTTTATGACTGCATTCTATATATACAATTATTCTTATCTCGATTCCAAAATTTTAGTCGAATAAGCGCCATACAGCCTGAAAAATGGCCTCTAAAGTTCGAACCCAGATCCTTCAATAGTGCCCGTAAAAATTATAATCTTTCCTTAAATGCAACTTTTCGCAGATTTTATGACTGCATTCGATTAAGACAATTATTCTGATCACGATTCCAAAATTTCAGTTTGAATATCGCCATACAGCCTGAAAAAATGGCTTTTAAAGTTCGAACCCAAGTCTTTCAATAGCGTCCGTAAAAATATTAATTTTTCTTAAAATGCAACTTTTCGCAGATTTTATGACTGCATTCGATTAAGACAATTATTCTGATCACGATTCCAAAATTTCAGTTTGAATATCGCCATACAGTCTGAAAAAATGGCTTTTAAAGTTCGAACCCAAGTCTTTCAATAGCGTCCGTAAAAATAATAATTTTTCTTAAAATGCAACTTTTCGCAGATTTTATGACTGCATTCGATTGAGACAATTATTATGATCACGATTCTAAAATTTCAGTTTGAATATCGCCATACAGCCTGAAAAAATAGTTTTAAAAGTTCGAACCCAAGTCTTGCAATAGTGCCGTAAAAATGATTTTTTTTTTCAAAATGCAACTTTTTACAGATTTAATTACTGAATTCAAAGGAGACAATTAATCGTAACTTGATTCCGAAATTTTAGTAAAATGAAGGCCATACAACCTGAAAAAATGGCTTTTAAAGTTCAAACCCAAGTCTTTCAATAGTGTCCGAAAAAATAATAAATTTTCTCAAAATGCAACTTTTCGCAGATTTTATAACTGCATTCGATTAAGACAATTATTCTGATCACGATTCCAAAATTTCAGTTTGAATATCGCCATACAGCCTGAAAAAATGGCTTTTAAAGTTCGAACCCAAGTCTTTCAATAGCGTCCGTAAAAATATTAATTTTTCTTAAAATGCAACTTTTCGCAGATTTTATGACTGCATTCGATTAAGACAATTATTCTGATCACGATTCCAAAATTTCAGTTTGAATATCGCCATACAGCCTGGAAAAATGGCTTTTAATGTTCGAACCCAAGTCTTTCAATAGCGTCCGTAAAAATAATAATTTTTCTTAAAATGCAACATTTCGCAGATTTTATGACTGCATTCGATTGAGACAATTATTCTGATCACGATTCCAAAATTTCAGTTTGAATATCGCCATACAGCCTGAAAAAATGGCTTTTAAAGTTCGAACCCAAGTCATTCAATAGTGTCCGTAAAAATAATATTTTTTCTTAAAATGCAACTTTTCGCAGATTTTATAACTGCATTCGATTAAGACAATTATTCTGATCACGATTCCAAAATTTCAGTCCGAATATCGCCATACAGCCGTAAAAAATGGCTTTTAAATATCGAACCCAAGTCTTTCAATAGTGTCCGAAAAAATAATAAATTTTCTCAAAATGCAACTTTTCGCAGATTTTTTAACTGCATTCGATTAAGACAATTATTCTGATCACGATTCCAAAATTTCAGTCCGAATATCGCCATACAGCCTGAAAAAATGGCTTTTAAAGTTCGAACCCAAGTCATTCAATAGTGTCCGTAAAAATAATAAATTTTCTCAAAATGCAACTTTTCGCAGATTTTATGACTGCATTCGATTGAGACAATTATCCTGATCACCATTCCAAAATTTCAGTTTGAATATCGCCATACAGCCTGAAAAAATGGCATTTAAAGTTCGAACCCAAGTCATTCAACAGTGTCCGTAAAAATAATAATTTTTCTTAAAATGCAACTTTTCGCAGATTTTATGACTGCATTCGATTGAGACAATTATCCTGATAACAATTCCAAAATTTCAGTTTGAATATCGTCATACAGCCTGAAAAAATGGCATTTAAAGTTCGAACCCAAGTCATTCAATAGTGTCCGTAAAAATAATAATTTTTCTTAAAATGCAACTTTTCGCAGATTTTATGACTGCATTCGATTGAGACAATTATCCTGATAACAATTCCAAAATTTCAGTTTGAATATCGCCATACAGCCTGAAAAAATGGCTTTTAAAGTTCGAACCCAAGTCATTCAATAGTGTCCGTAAAAATAATAATTTTTCTTACAATGCAACTTTTCGCAGATTTATTGGATGCATTCAATTGAGACAATGATTCTGATCACGATTCCAAAATTTCAGTACGAATATTGTCATATAGCCTGAAAAAATGGCTTTGAAAGTTCGAACCCAAGTCTTTCAATAGTGTCCTTAAAAATAATAAATTTTCTCAAAATGCAACTTTTCGCAGATTTTATGACTGCATTAGATTGAGACAATTATTCTGATCACGATTCCAAAATTTCAGTCTGAATATCGCCATACAGCCTGAAAAAATGGATTTAAAAGTTCGAACCCAAGTCTTTCAATAGTGTGTGTAAAAATAATATTTTTTCTAAAAATGCATTATTTTTCAGATTTTATGACTGCATTCTACACATACAATTATTCTTATCCCGATTCCAAAATTTCAGTCATAATAACGCCATACAGCATGAAAAAACGGCCTCTAAAGTTCGAACCCAGGTCCTTCAATAGTGCCCGTAAAAATTATAATCTTTCCTTAAATGCAATTTTTCGCCGATTTTATGAGTGCATTCGATAAAGACAATTATTCTTATCCTGATTCCAAAATTTCAGTCCGAATATCGCCATACAGCCTGAAAAAATTGCTTTTAAATTTCGAACCCAAGTCATTCAATAGCGTCCGTAAAAACAATAATTTTTCTTAAAATGCAACTTTTCGCAGATTTTATGACTGCATTCGATTGAGACAATTATCCTGATAACAATTCCAAAATTTCAGTTTGAATATCGCCATACAGCCTGAAAAAATGGCATTTAAAGTTCGAACCCAAGTCATTCAATAGTGTCCGTAAAAATAATAAATTTTCTTAAAATGCAACTTTTCGCAGATTTTATGACTGCATTCGATTGAGACAATTATTCTGATCACGATTCCAAAATTTCAGTCCGAATATCGCCATACAGCCTGAAAAAATGGCTTTTTACGTTCGAACCCAAGTCATTCAATAGTGTCCGTAAAAATAATATTTTTGCTTAAAATGCAATTTTTCGCAGATTTTATGACTGCATTCGATTGACAAAATTATTTTGATCACGATTCCAAAATTTCAGTCCGAATATCGCCATACAGCCTGAAAAAATGGCTTTTAAAGTTCGAACCCAAGTCTTTCAATAGTGTGCGTAAAAATAATAATTTTTCTAAAAATGCATTATTTTGCAGATTTTATGACTGCATTCTATATATACAATTATTCTTATCTCGATTCCAAAATTTTAGTCGAATAAGCGCCATACAGCCTGAAAAATGGCCTCTAAAGTTCGAACCCAGATCCTTCAATAGTGCCCGTAAAAATTATAATCTTTCCTTAAATGCAACTTTTCGCAGATTTTATGACTGCATTCGATTAAGACAATTATTCTGATCACGATTCCAAAATTTCAGTTTGAATATCGCCATACAGCCTGAAAAAATGGCTTTTAAGTTCGAACCCAAGTCTTTCAATAGCGTCCGTAAGAATATTAATTTTTCTTAAAATGCAACTTTTCGCAGATTTTATGACTGCATTCGATTAAGACAATTATTCTGATCACGATTCCAAAATTTCAGTCCGAATATCGCCATACAGCCTGAAAAAATGGCTTTTAAAGTTCGAACCCAAGTCTTTCAATAGCGTCCGTAAAAATAGTAATTTTTCTTAAAATGCAACTTTTCGCAGATTTTATGACTGCATTCGATTAAGACAATTATTCTGGTCACGATTCCAAAATTTCAGTTTGAATATCGCCATACAGCCTGAAAAAATGGCTTTTAAAGTTCGAACCCAAATCTTTCAATAGCGTCCGTAAAAATAATAAATTTTCTTAAAATGCAACTTTTCGCAGATTTTATGACTGCATTCGATTGAGACAATTATTCTGATCACGATTCCAAAATTTCAGTCCGAATATCGCCATACAGCCTGAAAAAATGGCTTTTAAAGTTCGAACCCAAGTCTTTCAATAGTGTGCGTAAAAATAATATTTTTTTTAAAAATGCATTATTTTGCAGATTTTATGACTGCATTCTATATATACAATTATTCTTATCTCGATTCCAAAATTTTAGTCGAATAAGCGCCATACAGCCTGAAAAATGGCCTCTAAAGTTCGAACCCAGATCCTTCAATAGTGCCCGTAAAAATTATAATCTTTCCTTAAATGCAACTTTTCGCAGATTTTATGACTGCATTCGATTAAGACAATTATTCTGATCACGATTCCAAAATTTCAGTTTGAATATCGCCATACAGCCTGAAAAAATGGCTTTTAAAGTTCGAACCCAAGTCTTTCAATAGCGTCCGTAAAAATATTAATTTTTCTTAAAATGCAACTTTTCGCAGATTTTATGACTGCATTCGATTAAGACAATTATTCTGATCACGATTCCAAAATTTCAGTTTGAATATCGCCATACAGTCTGAAAAAATGGCTTTTAAAGTTCGAACCCAAGTCTTTCAATAGTGTGCGTAAAAATAATAATTTTTCTAAAAATGCATTATTTTGCAGATTTTATGACTGCATTCTATATATACAATTATTCTTATCTCGATTCCAAAATTTTAGTCGAATAAGCGCCATACAGCCTGAAAAAATGGCTTTTAAAGTTCGAACCCAAGTCTTTCAATAGTGTGCGTAAAAATAATAATTTTTCTAAAAATGCATTATTTTGCAGATTTTATGACTGCATTCTATATATACAATTATTCTTATCTCGATTCCAAAATTTTAGTCGAATAAGCGCCATACAGCCTGAAAAATGGCCTCTAAAGTTCGAACCCAGATCCTTCAATAGTGCCCGTAAAAATTATAATCTTTCCTTAAATGCAACTTTTCGCAGATTTTATGACTGCATTCGATTAAGACAATTATTCTGATCACGATTCCAAAATTTCAGTCCGAATATCGCCATACAGCCTGAAAAAATGGCTTTTAAAGTTCGAACCCAAGTCTTTCAATAGTGTCCGTAAAAAAAATAAATTTTCTTAAAATGCAACTTTTCGCAGATTTTATGACTGCATTCGATTGAGACAATTATTCTGATCACGATTCCAAAATTTCAGTCCGAATATCGCCATACAGCCTGAAAAAATGGCTTTTTAAGTTCGAACCCAAGTCATTCAATAGTGTCCGTAAAAATAATATTTTTGCTTAAAATGCAATTTTTCGCAGATTTTATGACTGCATTCGATTGAGACAATTATTTTGATCACGATTCCAAAATTTCAGTCCGAATATCGCCATACAGCCTGAAAAAATGGCTTTTAAAGTTCGAACCCAAGTCTTTCAATAGTGTGCGTAAAAATAATAATTTTTCTAAAAATGCATTATTTTGCAGATTTTATGACTGCATTCTATATATACAATTATTCTTATCTCGATTCCAAAATTTTAGTCGAATAAGCGCCATACAGCCTGAAAAATGGCCTCTAAAGTTCGAACCCAGATCCTTCAATAGTGCCCGTAAAAATTATAATCTTTCCTTAAATGCAACTTTTCGCAGATTTTATGACTGCATTCGATTAAGACAATTATTCTGATCACGATTCCAAAATTTCAGTCCGAATATCGCCATACAGCCTGAAAAAATGGCTTTTAAAGTTCGAACCCAAGTCTTTCAATAGCGTCCGTAAAAATAGTAATTTTTCTTAAAATGCAACTTTTCGCAGATTTTATGACTGCATTCGATTAAGACAATTATTCTGGTCACGATTCCAAAATTTCAGTTTGAATATCGCCATACAGCCTGAAAAAATGGCTTTTAAAGTTCGAACCCAAATCTTTCAATAGCGTCCGTAAAAATAGTAATTTTTCTTAAAATGCAACTTTTCGCAGATTTTATGACTGCATTCGATTGAGACAATTATCCTGATAACAATTCCAAAATTTCAGTTTGAATATCGCCATACAGCCTGAAAAAATGGCATTTAAATTTCGAACCCAAGTCATTCAATAGTGTCCGTAAAAATAATAAATTTTCTTAAAATGCAACTTTTCGCAGATTTTATGACTGCATTCGATTGAGACAATTATTCTGATCACGATTCCAAAATTTCAGTCCGAATATCGCCATACAGCCTGAAAAAATGGCTTTTTAAGTTCGAACCCAAGTCATTCAATAGTGTCCGTAAAAATAATATTTTTGCTTAAAATGCAATTTTTCGCAGATTTTATGACTGCATTCGATTGAGACAATTATTTTGATCACGATTCCAAAATTTCAGTCCGAATATCGCCATACAGCCTGAAAAAATGGCTTTTAAAGTTCGAACCCAAGTCTTTCAAAAGTGTGCGTAAAAATAATAATTTTTCTAAAAATGCATTATTTTGCAGATTTTATGACTGCATTCTATATATACAATTATTCTTATCTCGATTCCAAAATTTTAGTCGAATAAGCGCCATACAGCCTGAAAAATGGCCTCTAAAGTTCGAACCCAGATCCTTCAATAGTGCCCGTAAAAATTATAATCTTTCCTTAAATGCAACTTTTCGCAGATTTTATGACTGCATTCGATTAAGACAATTATTCTGATCACGATTCCAAAATTTCAGTTTGAATATCGCCATACAGCCTGAAAAAATGGCTTTTAAAGTTCGAACCCAAGTCTTTCAATAGCGTCCGTAAAAATATTAATTTTTCTTAAAATGCAACTTTTCGCAGATTTTATGACTGCATTCGATTAAGACAATTATTCTGATCACGATTCCAAAATTTCAGTTTGAATATCGCCATACAGTCTGAAAAAATGGCTTTTAAAGTTCGAACCCAAGTCTTTCAATAGTGTGCGTAAAAATAATAATTTTTCTAAAAATGCATTATTTTGCAGATTTTATGACTGCATTCTATATATACAATTATTCTTATCTCGATTCCAAAATTTTAGTCGAATAAGCGCCATACAGCCTGAAAAAATGGCTTTTAAAGTTCGAACCCAAGTCTTTCAATAGTGTCCGTAAATATAATAATTTTTCTTAAAATGCAACTTTTCGCAGATTTTATGACTGCATTCGATTGAGACAATTATCCTGATAACAATTCCAAAATTTCAGTTTGAATATCGCCATACAGCCTGAAAAAATGGCATTTAAAGTTCGAACCCAAGTCATTCAATAGTGTCCGTAAAAAAAATAAATTTTCTTAAAATGCAACTTTTCGCAGATTTTATGACTGCATTCGATTGAGACAATTATTCTGATCACGATTCCAAAATTTCAGTCCGAATATCGCCATACAGCCTGAAAAAATGGCTTTTTAAGTTCGAACCCAAGTCATTCAATAGTGTCCGTAAAAATAATATTTTTGCTTAAAATGCAATTTTTCGCAGATTTTATGACTGCATTCGATTGAGACAATTATTTTGATCACGATTCCAAAATTTCAGTCCGAATATCGCCATACAGCCTGAAAAAATGGCTTTTAAAGTTCGAACCCAAGTCTTTCAATAGTGTGCGTAAAAATAATAATTTTTCTAAAAATGCATTATTTTGCAGATTTTATGACTGCATTCTATATATACAATTATTCTTATCTCGATTCCAAAATTTTAGTCGAATAAGCGCCATACAGCCTGAAAAATGGCCTCTAAAGTTCGAACCCAGATCCTTCAATAGTGCCCGTAAAAATTATAATCTTTCCTTAAATGCAACTTTTCGCAGATTTTATGACTGCATTCGATTAAGACAATTATTCTGATCACGATTCCAAAATTTCAGTTTGAATATCGCCATACAGCCTGAAAAAATGGCTTTTAAAGTTCGAACCCAAGTCTTTCAATAGCGTCCGTAAAAATATTAATTTTTCTTAAAATGCAACTTTTCGCAGATTTTATGACTGCATTCGATTAAGACAATTATTCTGATCACGATTCCAAAATTTCAGTTTGAATATCGCCATACAGTCTGAAAAAATGGCTTTTAAAGTTCGAACCCAAGTCTTTCAATAGCGTCCGTAAAAATAATAATTTTTCTTAAAATGCAACTTTTCGCAGATTTTATGACTGCATTCGATTGAGACAATTATTATGATCACGATTCTAAAATTTCAGTTTGAATATCGCCATACAGCCTGAAAAAATAGTTTTAAAAGTTCGAACCCAAGTCTTGCAATAGTGCCGTAAAAATGATTTTTTTTTTCAAAATGCAACTTTTTACAGATTTAATTACTGAATTCAAAGGAGACAATTAATCGTAACTTGATTCCGAAATTTTAGTAAAATGAAGGCCATACAACCTGAAAAAATGGCTTTTAAAGTTCAAACCCAAGTCTTTCAATAGTGTCCGAAAAAATAATAAATTTTCTCAAAATGCAACTTTTCGCAGATTTTATAACTGCATTCGATTAAGACAATTATTCTGATCACGATTCCAAAATTTCAGTTTGAATATCGCCATACAGCCTGAAAAAATGGCTTTTAAAGTTCGAACCCAAGTCTTTCAATAGCGTCCGTAAAAATATTAATTTTTCTTAAAATGCAACTTTTCGCAGATTTTATGACTGCATTCGATTAAGACAATTATTCTGATCACGATTCCAAAATTTCAGTTTGAATATCGCCATACAGCCTGGAAAAATGGCTTTTAATGTTCGAACCCAAGTCTTTCAATAGCGTCCGTAAAAATAATAATTTTTCTTAAAATGCAACATTTCGCAGATTTTATGACTGCATTCGATTGAGACAATTATTCTGATCACGATTCCAAAATTTCAGTTTGAATATCGCCATACAGCCTGAAAAAATGGCTTTTAAAGTTCGAACCCAAGTCATTCAATAGTGTCCGTAAAAATAATATTTTTTCTTAAAATGCAACTTTTCGCAGATTTTATAACTGCATTCGATTAAGACAATTATTCTGATCACGATTCCAAAATTTCAGTCCGAATATCGCCATACAGCCGTAAAAAATGGCTTTTAAATATCGAACCCAAGTCTTTCAATAGTGTCCGAAAAAATAATAAATTTTCTCAAAATGCAACTTTTCGCAGATTTTTTAACTGCATTCGATTAAGACAATTATTCTGATCACGATTCCAAAATTTCAGTCCGAATATCGCCATACAGCCTGAAAAAATGGCTTTTAAAGTTCGAACCCAAGTCATTCAATAGTGTCCGTAAAAATAATAATTTTTCTTAAAATGCAACTTTTCGCAGATTTATTGGATGCATTCAATTGAGACAATTATTCTGATCACGATTCCAAAATTTCAGTACGAATATTGTCATATAGCCTGAAAAAATGGCTTTGAAAGTTCGAACCCAAGTCTTTCAATAGTGTCCTTAAAAATAATAAATTTTCTCAAAATGCAACTTTTCTGCAGATTTTATGACTACATTAGATTGAGACAATTATTCTGATCACGATTCCAAAATTTCAGTCTGAATATCGCCATACAGCCTGAAAAAATGGATTTAAAAGTTCGAACCCAAGTCTTTCAATAGTGTGTGTAAAAATAATATTTTTTCTAAAAATGCATTATTTTTCAGATTTTATGACTGCATTCTACACATACAATTATTCTTATCCCGATTCCAAAATTTCAGTCAAAATAACGCCATACAGCATGAAAAAACGGCCTCTAAAGTTCGAACCCAGGTCCTTCAATAGTGCCCGTAAAAATTATAATCTTTCCTTAAATGCAATTTTTCGCCGATTTTATGAGTGCATTCGATAAAGACAATTATTCTTATCCTGATTCAAAAATTTCAGACCGAATATCGCCATACAGCCTGAAAAAATGGCATTTAAAGTTCGAACCCAAGTCATTCAATAGTGTCCGTAAAAATAATAAATTTTCTTAAAATGCAACTTTTCGCAGATTTTATGACTGCATTCGATTAAGACAAATATTCTGATCACGATTCCAAAATTTCAGTTTGAATATCGCCATACAGCCTGAAAAAATGGCTTTTAAAGTTCGAACCCAAGTCTTTCAATAGCGTCCGTAAAAATATTAATTTTTCTTAAAATGCAACTTTTCGCAGATTTTATGACTGCATTCGATTAAGACAATTATTCTGATGACGATTCCAAAATTTCAGTTTGAATATCGCCATACAGTCTGAAAAAATGGCTTTTAAAGTTCGAACCCAAGTCTTTCAATAGCGTCCGTAAAAATAATAATTTTTCTTAAAATGCAACTTTTCGCAGATTTTATGACTGCATTCGATTGAGACAATTATTCTGATCACGATTCCAAAATTTCAGTTTGAATATCGCCATACAGCCTGAAAAAATTGTTTTAAAAGTTCGAACCCAAGTCTTGCAATAGTGCCGTAAAAATGATTTTTTTTTACAAAATGCAACTTTTTACAGATTTAATTACTGAATTCAAAGGAGACAATTAATCGTAACTTGATTCCGAAATTTTAGTAAAATGAAGGCCATACAACCTGAAAAAATGGCTTTTAAAGTTCGAACCCAAGTCTTTCAATAGTGTCCGAAAAAATAATAAATTTTCTCAAAATGCAACTTTTCGCAGATTTTATAACTGCATTCGATTAAGACAATTATTCTGATCACGATTCCAAAATTTCAGTCCGAATATCGCAATACAGCCTGAAAAAATGGCTTTTAAAGTTCGAACCCAAGTCATTCAATAGTGTCCGTAAAAATAATAATTTTTCTTTAAATGCAACTTTTCGCAGATTTTATGACAGCATTCGATTGAGACAATTATTCTGATCACGATTCCAAAATTTCAGTCCGAATATCGCCATACAGCCTGAAAAAATGGCTTTTAAAGTTCGAACCCAAGTCTTTCAATAGTGTGCGTAAAAATAATATTTTTTCTAAAAATGCATTATTTTGCAGATTTTATGACTGCATTCTATATATACAATTATTCTTATCTCGATTCCAAAATTTTAGTCGAATAAGCGCCATACAGCCTGAAAAATGGCCTCTAAAGTTCGAACCCAGATACTTCAATAGTGCCCGTAAAAATTATAATCTTTCCTTTAATGCAACTTTTCGCAGATTTTATGACTGCATTCGATTAAGACAATTATTCTGATCACGATTCAAAAATTTCAGTTTGAATATCGCCATACAGCCTGGAAAAATGGCTTTTAAAGTTCGAACCCAAGTCTTTCAATAGCATCCGTAAAAATAATAATTTTTCTTAAAATGCAACTTTTCGCAGATTTTATGACTGCATTCGATTGAGACAATTATTCTGATCACGATTCCAAAATTTCAGTTTGAATATCGCCATACGGCCTGAAAAAATGGCTTTTAAAGTTCGAACCCAAGTCATTCAATAGTGTCCGTAAAAATAATAATTTTTCTTAAAATGCACTTTTTCGCAGATTTTATAACTGCATTCGATTAAGACAATTATTCTGATCACGATTCCAAAATTTCAGTCCGAATATCGCCATACAGCCGGAAAAAATGGCTTTTAAATATCGAACCCAAGTCTTTCAATAGTGTCCGTAAAAATATTAATTTTTCTTAAAATGCAACTTTTCGCAGATTTATTGGATGCATTCAATTGAGACAATTATTCTGATCACGATTCCAAAATTTCAGTACGAATATTGTCATATAGCCTGAAAAAATGGCTTTGAAAGTTCGAACCCAAGTCTTTCAATAGTGTCCTTAAAAATAATAAATTTTCTCAAAATGCAACTTTTCGCAGATTTTATGACTACATTAGATTGAGACAATTATTCTGATCACGATTCCAAAATTTCAGTCTGAATATCGCCATACAGCCTGAAAAAATGGATTTTAAAGTTCGAACCCAAGTCTTTCAATAGTGTGTGTAAAAATAATATTTTTTCTAAAAATGCATTATTTTTCAGATTTTATGACTGCATTCTACACATACAATTATTCTTTTCCCGATTCCAAAATTTCAGTCAAAATAACGCCATACAGCATGAAAAAACGGCCTCTAAAGTTCGAACCCAGGTCCTTCAATAGTGCCCGTAAAAATGATAATCTTTCCTTAAATGCAATTTTTCGCCGATTTTATGAGTGCATTCGATAAAGACAATTATTCTTATCCTGATTCAAAAATTTCAGTCCGAATATCGACATACAGCCTGAAAAAATGGCTTCTAAAGTTCGAACCCAAGTCATTCAATAGTGTCCGTAAAAATAATAATTTTTCTTAAAATGCAACTTTTCGCAGATTTATTGGATGCATTCAATTGAGACAATGATTCTGATCACGATTCCAAAATTTCAGTACGAATATTGTCATATAGCCTGAAAAAATGGCTTTTAAAGTTCGAACCCAAGTCTTTCAATAGTGTGCGTAAAAATAATAATTTTTCTAAAAATGCATTATTTTGCAGATTTTATGACTGCATTCTATATATACAATTATTCTTATCTCGATTCCAAAATTTTAGTCGAATAAGCGCCATACAGCCTGAAAAAATGGCTTTTAAAGTTCGAACCCAAGTCTTTCAATAGTGTCCGTAAAAATAATAAATTTTCTCAAAATGCAACTTTTCGCAGATTTTATGACTGCATTCGATTGAGACAATTATCCTGATCACCATTCCAAAATTTCAGTTTGAATATCGCCATACAGCCTGAAAAAATGGCTTTTAAAGTTCGAACCCAAGTCTTTCAATAGCGTCCGTAAAAATAGTAATTTTTCTTAAAATGCAACTTTTCGCAGATTTTATGACTGCATTCGATTAAGACAATTATTCTGGTCACGATTCCAAAATTTCAGTTTGAATATCGCCATACAGCCTGAAAAAATGGCTTTTAAAGTTCGAACCCAAATCATTCAACAGTGTCCGTAAAAATAATAATTTTTCTTAAAATGCAACTTTTCGCAGATTTTATGACTGCATTCGATTGAGACAATTATCCTGATCACCATTCCAAAATTTCAGTTTGAATATCGCCAAACAGCCTGAAAAAATGGCTTTTAAAGTTCGAACCCAAGTCATTCAATAGTGTCCGTAAAAATAATATTTTTTCTTAAAATGCAATTTTTCGCAGATTTTATGACTGCATTCGATTGAGACAATTATTCTGATCACGATTCCAAAATTTCAGTTTGAATATCGCCATACAGCCTGAAAAAATGGCTTTTAAAGTTCGAACCCAAGTCTTTCAATAGCGTCCGTAAAAATAGTAATTTTTCTTAAAATGCAACTTTTCGCAGATTTTATGACTGCATTCGATTAAGACAATTATTCTGGTCACGATTCCAAAATTTCAGTTTGAATATCGCCATACAGCCTGAAAAAATGGCTTTTAAAGTTCGAACCCAAATCTTTCAATAGCGTCCGTAAAAATAGTAATTTTTCTTAAAATGCAACTTTTCGCAGATTTTATGACTGCATTCGATTGAGACAATTATCCTGATCACCATTCCAAAATTTCAGTTTGAATATCGCCATACAGCCTGAAAAAATGGCATTTAAAGTTCGAACCCAAGTCATTCAACAGTGTCCGTAAAAATAATAATTTTTCTTAAAATGCAACTTTTCGCAGATTTTATGACTGCATTCGATTGAGACAATTATCCTGATAACAATTCCAAAATTTCAGTTTGAATATCGCCATACAGCCTGAAAAAATGGCATTTAAAGTTCGAACCCAAGTCATTCAATAGTGTCCGTAAAAATAATAAATTTTCTTAAAATGCAACTTTTCGCAGATTTTATGACTGCATTCGATTGAGACAATTATTCTGATCACGATTCCAAAATTTCAGTTTGAATATCGCCATACAGCGTGAAAAAATAGCTTTAAAAGTTCGAACCCAAGTCTTGCAATAGTGCCCGTAAAAATGATATTTTTTTTCCAAATGCATCTTTTTACAGATTTAATAACTGAATTCCAAGGTGACAATTAATCGTACCTTGATTCCGAAATTTTAGTAAAATGAAGGCCATACAGCCTGAAAAAATGGCTTTTAAAGTTCGAACCCAAGTCTTTCAATAGTGTCCGTAAAAATAATAAATTTTCTCAAAATGCAACTTTTCGCAGATTTTATGACTGTATTCGATTAAGACAATTGTTCTGATCACAATTTCAAAATTTCAGTCCGAATATCGTCATACAGCCTGAAAAAATGGCTTTTAAAGGTCGAACCCTAGTCTTTCAATATTGTCCCTAAAAATATTATTCTTTCTTAAAATGCAACTTCTCGCAGATTTTATGACTGCATTCAATTGAGACAATCATTCTGATCACGATTCCAAAATTTCAGTCTGAACCTCGTCATATAGCCTGAAAAAATCGGTTTGAAAGTTCTAACCCAAGTCTTTCAATAGTGTCCGTAAAAAAAATTAATTTTCTCAAAATGCAACTTTTCGCAGATTTTATGACTGCATTCGATTAAGACAATTGTTCTGATCACAATTTCAAAATTTCAGTCCGAATATCGCCATACAGCCTGAAAAAATGGCTTTTAAAGTTCGAACCCAAGTCTTTCAATAGTGTGCGTAAAAATAATATTTTTTCTAAAAATGCATTATTTTGCAGATTTTATGACTGCATTCTATATATACAATTATTCTTATCTAGATTCCAAAATTTTAGTCGAATAAGCGCCATACAGCCTGAAAAAATGGCTTTTAAAGTTTGAACCCAAGTCTTTCAATAGTGTCCGTAAAAATAATAAAATTTCTCAAAATGCAACTTTTCCAGATTTTATGACTGCATTAGATTGAGACAATTATTCTGATCACGATTCCAAAATTTCAGTCCGAATTTCGCCATACAGCCTGAAAAAATGGCTTTTAAAGGTCGAACCCTAGTTTTTCAATATTGTCCCTAAAAATATTATTCTTTCTTAAAATGCAACTTCTCGCAGATTTTATGACTGCATTCAATTGAGACAATCATTCTGATCACGATTCCAAAATTTCAGTCTGAACCTCGTCATATAGCCTGAAAAAATGGGTTTGAAAGTTCTAACCCAAGTCTTTCAATAGTGTCCGTAAAAAAAATTAATTTTCTCAAAATGCAACTTTTCGCAGATTTTATGACTGCATTCGATTAAGACAATTATTCTGATCACGATTCCAAAATTTCAGTCCGAATTTCGCCATACAGCCTGAAAAAATGGCTTTTAAAGTTCGAACCCAAGTCATTCAATAGTGTCCGTAAAAATAATAAATTTTCTCAAAATGCAACCTTTCGCAGATTTTATGACTGCATTCGATTGAGACAATTATCCTGATCACCATTCCAAAATTTCAGTTTGAATATCGCCAAACAGCCTGAAAAAATGGCTTTTAAAGTTCGAACCCAAGTCATTCAATAGTGTCCGTAAAAATAATATTTTTTCTTAAAATGCAATTTTTCGCAGATTTTATGACTGCATTCGATTGAGACAATTATTCTGATCACGATTCCAAAATTTCAGTTTGAATATCGCCATACAGCCTGAAAAAATGGCTTTTAAAGTTCGAACCCAAGTCTTTCAATAGCGTCCGTAAAAATAGTAATTTTTCTTAAAATGCAACTTTTCGCAGATTTTATGACTGCATTCGATTAAGACAATTATTCTGGTCACGATTCCAAAATTTCAGTTTGAATATCGCCATACAGCCTGAAAAAATGGCTTTTAAAGTTCGAACCCAAATCTTTCAATAGCGTCCGTAAAAATAGTAATTTTTCTTAAAATGCAACTTTTCTCAGATTTTATGACTGCATTCGATTGAGACAATTATCCTGATCACCATTCCAAAATTTCAGTTTGAATATCGCCATACAGCCTGAAAAAATGGCATTTAAAGTTCGAACCCAAGTCATTCAACAGTGTCCGTAAAAATAATAATTTTTCTTAAAATGCAACTTTTCGCAGATTTTATGACTGCATTCGATTGAGACAATTATCCTGATAACAATTCCAAAATTTCAGTTTGAATATCGCCATACAGCCTGAAAAAATGGCATTTAAAGTTCGAACCCAAGTCATTCAATAGTGTCCGTAAAAATAATAAATTTTCTTAAAATGCAACTTTTCGCAGATTTTATGACTGCATTCGATTGAGACAATTATTCTGATCACGATTCCAAAATTTCAGTTTGAATATCGCCATACAGCGTGAAAAAATAGCTTTAAAAGTTCGAACCCAAGTCTTGCAATAGTGCCCGTAAAAATGATATTTTTTTTCCAAATGCATCTTTTTACAGATTTAATAACTGAATTCCAAGGTGACAATTAATCGTACCTTGATTCCGAAATTTTAGTAAAATGAAGGCCATACAGCCTGAAAAAATGGCTTTTAAAGTTCGAACCCAAGTCTTTCAATAGTGTCCGTAAAAATAATAAATTTTCTCAAAATGCAACTTCTCGCAGATTTTATGACTGCATTCAATTGAGACAATCATTCTGATCACGATTCCAAAATTTCAGTCTGAACCTCGTCATATAGCCTGAAAAAATGGGTTTGAAAGTTCTAACCCAAGTCTTTCAATAGTGTCCGTAAAAAAAATTAATTTTCTCAAAATGCAACTTTTCGCAGATTTTATGACTGCATTCGATTAAGACAATTATTCTGATCACGATTCCAAAATTTCAGTCCGAATTTCGCCATACAGCCTGAAAAAATGGCTTTTAAAGTTCGAACCCAAGTCATTCAATAGTGTCCGTAAAAATAATAAATTTTCTCAAAATGCAACCTTTCGCAGATTTTATGACTGCATTCGATTGAGACAATTATCCTGATCACCATTCCAAAATTTCAGTTTGAATATCGCCAAACAGCCTGAAAAAATGGCTTTTAAAGTTCGAACCCAAGTCATTCAATAGTGTCCGTAAAAATAATATTTTTTCTTAAAATGCAATTTTTCGCAGATTTTATGACTGCATTCGATTGAGACAATTATTCTGATCACGATTCCAAAATTTCAGTTTGAATATCGCCATACAGCCTGAAAAAATGGCTTTTAAAGTTCGAACCCAAGTCTTTCAATAGCGTCCGTAAAAATAGTAATTTTTCTTAAAATGCAACTTTTCGCAGATTTTATGACTGCATTCGATTAAGACAATTATTCTGGTCACGATTCCAAAATTTCAGTTTGAATATCGCCATACAGCCTGAAAAAATGGCTTTTAAAGTTCGAACCCAAATCTTTCAATAGCGTCCGTAAAAATAGTAATTTTTCTTAAAATGCAACTTTTCTCAGATTTTATGACTGCATTCGATTGAGACAATTATCCTGATCACCATTCCAAAATTTCAGTTTGAATATCGCCATACAGCCTGAAAAAATGGCATTTAAAGTTCGAACCCAAGTCATTCAACAGTGTCCGTAAAAATAATAATTTTTCTTAAAATGCAACTTTTCGCAGATTTTATGACTGCATTCGATTGAGACAATTATCCTGATAACAATTCCAAAATTTCAGTTTGAATATCGCCATACAGCCTGAAAAAATGGCATTTAAAGTTCGAACCCAAGTCATTCAATAGTGTCCGTAAAAATAATAAATTTTCTTAAAATGCAACTTTTCGCAGATTTTATGACTGCATTCGATTGAGACAATTATTCTGATCACGATTCCAAAATTTCAGTTTGAATATCGCCATACAGCGTGAAAAAATAGCTTTAAAAGTTCGAACCCAAGTCTTGCAATAGTGCCCGTAAAAATGATATTTTTTTTCCAAATGCATCTTTTTACAGATTTAATAACTGAATTCCAAGGTGACAATTAATCGTACCTTGATTCCGAAATTTTAGTAAAATGAAGGCCATACAGCCTGAAAAAATGGCTTTTAAAGTTCGAACCCAAGTCTTTCAATAGTGTCCGTAAAAATAATAAATTTTCTCAAAATGCAACTTTTCGCAGATTTTATGACTGTATTCGATTAAGACAATTGTTCTGATCACAATTTCAAAATTTCAGTCCGAATATCGTCATACAGCCTGAAAAAATGGCTTTTAAAGGTCGAACCCTAGTCTTTCAATATTGTCCCTAAAAATATTATTCTTTCTTAAAATGCAACTTCTCGCAGATTTTATGACTGCATTCGATTGAGACAATTATCCTGATCACCATTCCAAAATTTCAGTTTGAATATCGCCATACAGCCTGAAAAAATGGCATTTAAAGTTCGAACCCAAGTCATTCAACAGTGTCCGTAAAAATAATAATTTTTCTTAAAATGCAACTTTTCGCAGATTTTATGACTGCATTCGATTGAGACAATTATCCTGATAACAATTCCAAAATTTCAGTTTGAATATCGCCATACAGCCTGAAAAAATGGCATTTAAAGTTCGAACCCAAGTCATTCAATAGTGTCCGTAAAAATAATAAATTTTCTTAAAATGCAACTTTTCGCAGATTTTATGACTGCATTCGATTGAGACAATTATCCTGATCACCATTCCAAAATTTCAGTTTGAATATCGCCATACAGCCTGAAAAAATGGCATTTAAAGTTCGAACCCAAGTCATTCAACAGTGTCCGTAAAAATAATAATTTTTCTTAAAATGCAACTTTTCGCAGATTTTATGACTGCATTCGATTGAGACAATTATCCTGATAACAATTCCAAAATTTCAGTTTGAATATCGCCATACAGCCTGAAAAAATGGCATTTAAAGTTCGAACCCAAGTCATTCAATAGTGTCCGTAAAAATAATAAATTTTCTTAAAATGCAACTTTTCGCAGATTTTATGACTGCATTCGATTGAGACAATTATCCTGATCACCATTCCAAAATTTCAGTTTGAATATCGCCATACAGCCTGAAAAAATGGCTTTTAAAGTTCGAACCCAAGTCTTTCAATAGCGTCCGTAAAAATAGTAATTTTTCTTAAAATGCAACTTTTCGCAGATTTTATGACTGCATTCGATTAAGACAATTATTCTGGTCACGATTCCAAAATTTCAGTTTGAATATCGCCATACAGCCTGAAAAAATGGCTTTTAAAGTTCGAACCCAAATCTTTCAATAGCGTCCGTAAAAATAGTAATTTTTCTTAAAATGCAACTTTTCGCAGATTTTATGACTGCATTCGATTGAGACAATTATCCTGATCACCATTCCAAAATTTCAGTTTGAATATCGCCATACAGCCTGAAAAAATGGCATTTAAAGTTCGAACCCAAGTCATTCAACAGTGTCCGTAAAAATAATAATTTTTCTTAAAATGCAACTTTTCGCAGATTTTATGACTGCATTCGATTGAGACAATTATCCTGATAACAATTCCAAAATTTCAGTTTGAATATCGCCATACAGCCTGAAAAAATGGCATTTAAAGTTCGAACCCAAGTCATTCAATAGTGTCCGTAAAAATAATAAATTTTCTTAAAATGCAACTTTTCGCAGATTTTATGACTGCATTCGATTGAGACAATTATTCTGATCACGATTCCAAAATTTCAGTTTGAATATCGCCATACAGCGTGAAAAAATAGCTTTAAAAGTTCGAACCCAAGTCTTGCAATAGTGCCCGTAAAAATGATATTTTTTTTCCAAATGCATCTTTTTACAGATTTAATAACTGAATTCCAAGGTGACAATTAATCGTACCTTGATTCCGAAATTTTAGTAAAATGAAGGCCATACAGCCTGAAAAAATGGCTTTTAAAGTTCGAACCCAAGTCTTTCAATAGTGTCCGTAAAAATAATAAATTTTCTCAAAATGCAACTTTTCGCAGATTTTATGACTGTATTCGATTAAGACAATTGTTCTGATCACAATTTCAAAATTTCAGTCCGAATATCGTCATACAGCCTGAAAAAATGGCTTTTAAAGGTCGAACCCTAGTCTTTCAATATTGTCCCTAAAAATATTATTCTTTCTTAAAATGCAACTTCTCGCAGATTTTATGACTGCATTCAATTGAGACAATCATTCTGATCACGATTCCAAAATTTCAGTCTGAACCTCGTCATATAGCCTGAAAAAATCGGTTTGAAAGTTCTAACCCAAGTCTTTCAATAGTGTCCGTAAAAAAAATTAATTTTCTCAAAATGCAACTTTTCGCAGATTTTATGACTGCATTCGATTAAGACAATTGTTCTGATCACAATTTCAAAATTTCAGTCCGAATATCGCCATACAGCCTGAAAAAATGGCTTTTAAAGTTCGAACCCAAGTCTTTCAATAGTGTGCGTAAAAATAATATTTTTTCTAAAAATGCATTATTTTGCAGATTTTATGACTGCATTCTATATATACAATTATTCTTATCTAGATTCCAAAATTTTAGTCGAATAAGCGCCATACAGCCTGAAAAAATGGCTTTTAAAGTTTGAACCCAAGTCTTTCAATAGTGTCCGTAAAAATAATAAAATTTCTCAAAATGCAACTTTTCCAGATTTTATGACTGCATTAGATTGAGACAATTATTCTGATCACGATTCCAAAATTTCAGTCCGAATTTCGCCATACAGCCTGAAAAAATGGCTTTTAAAGGTCGAACCCTAGTTTTTCAATATTGTCCCTAAAAATATTATTCTTTCTTAAAATGCAACTTCTCGCAGATTTTATGACTGCATTCAATTGAGACAATCATTCTGATCACGATTCCAAAATTTCAGTCTGAACCTCGTCATATAGCCTGAAAAAATGGGTTTGAAAGTTCTAACCCAAGTCTTTCAATAGTGTCCGTAAAAAAAATTAATTTTCTCAAAATGCAACTTTTCGCAGATTTTATGACTGCATTCGATTAAGACAATTATTCTGATCACGATTCCAAAATTTCAGTCCGAATTTCGCCATACAGCCTGAAAAAATGGCTTTTAAAGTTCGAACCCAAGTCATTCAATAGTGTCCGTAAAAATAATAAATTTTCTCAAAATGCAACCTTTCGCAGATTTTATGACTGCATTCGATTGAGACAATTATCCTGATCACCATTCCAAAATTTCAGTTTGAATATCGCCAAACAGCCTGAAAAAATGGCTTTTAAAGTTCGAACCCAAGTCATTCAATAGTGTCCGTAAAAATAATATTTTTTCTTAAAATGCAATTTTTCGCAGATTTTATGACTGCATTCGATTGAGACAATTATTCTGATCACGATTCCAAAATTTCAGTTTGAATATCGCCATACAGCCTGAAAAAATGGCTTTTAAAGTTCGAACCCAAGTCTTTCAATAGCGTCCGTAAAAATAGTAATTTTTCTTAAAATGCAACTTTTCGCAGATTTTATGACTGCATTCGATTAAGACAATTATTCTGGTCACGATTCCAAAATTTCAGTTTGAATATCGCCATACAGCCTGAAAAAATGGCTTTTAAAGTTCGAACCCAAATCTTTCAATAGCGTCCGTAAAAATAGTAATTTTTCTTAAAATGCAACTTTTCTCAGATTTTATGACTGCATTCGATTGAGACAATTATCCTGATCACCATTCCAAAATTTCAGTTTGAATATCGCCATACAGCCTGAAAAAATGGCATTTAAAGTTCGAACCCAAGTCATTCAACAGTGTCCGTAAAAATAATAATTTTTCTTAAAATGCAACTTTTCGCAGATTTTATGACTGCATTCGATTGAGACAATTATCCTGATAACAATTCCAAAATTTCAGTTTGAATATCGCCATACAGCCTGAAAAAATGGCATTTAAAGTTCGAACCCAAGTCATTCAATAGTGTCCGTAAAAATAATAAATTTTCTTAAAATGCAACTTTTCGCAGATTTTATGACTGCATTCGATTGAGACAATTATTCTGATCACGATTCCAAAATTTCAGTTTGAATATCGCCATACAGCGTGAAAAAATAGCTTTAAAAGTTCGAACCCAAGTCTTGCAATAGTGCCCGTAAAAATGATATTTTTTTTCCAAATGCATCTTTTTACAGATTTAATAACTGAATTCCAAGGTGACAATTAATCGTACCTTGATTCCGAAATTTTAGTAAAATGAAGGCCATACAGCCTGAAAAAATGGCTTTTAAAGTTCGAACCCAAGTCTTTCAATAGTGTCCGTAAAAATAATAAATTTTCTCAAAATGCAACTTCTCGCAGATTTTATGACTGCATTCAATTGAGACAATCATTCTGATCACGATTCCAAAATTTCAGTCTGAACCTCGTCATATAGCCTGAAAAAATGGGTTTGAAAGTTCTAACCCAAGTCTTTCAATAGTGTCCGTAAAAAAAATTAATTTTCTCAAAATGCAACTTTTCGCAGATTTTATGACTGCATTCGATTAAGACAATTATTCTGATCACGATTCCAAAATTTCAGTCCGAATTTCGCCATACAGCCTGAAAAAATGGCTTTTAAAGTTCGAACCCAAGTCATTCAATAGTGTCCGTAAAAATAATATTTTTTCTTAAAATGCAATTTTTCGCAGATTTTATGACTGCATTCGATTGAGACAATTATTCTGATCACGATTCCAAAATTTCAGTTTGAATATCGCCATACAGCCTGAAAAAATGGCTTTTAAAGTTCGAACCCAAGTCTTTCAATAGCGTCCGTAAAAATAGTAATTTTTCTTAAAATGCAACTTTTCGCAGATTTTATGACTGCATTCGATTAAGACAATTATTCTGGTCACGATTCCAAAATTTCAGTTTGAATATCGCCATACAGCCTGAAAAAATGGCTTTTAAAGTTCGAACCCAAATCTTTCAATAGCGTCCGTAAAAATAGTAATTTTTCTTAAAATGCAACTTTTCTCAGATTTTATGACTGCATTCGATTGAGACAATTATCCTGATCACCATTCCAAAATTTCAGTTTGAATATCGCCATACAGCCTGAAAAAATGGCATTTAAAGTTCGAACCCAAGTCATTCAACAGTGTCCGTAAAAATAATAATTTTTCTTAAAATGCAACTTTTCGCAGATTTTATGACTGCATTCGATTGAGACAATTATCCTGATAACAATTCCAAAATTTCAGTTTGAATATCGCCATACAGCCTGAAAAAATGGCATTTAAAGTTCGAACCCAAGTCATTCAATAGTGTCCGTAAAAATAATAAATTTTCTTAAAATGCAACTTTTCGCAGATTTTATGACTGCATTCGATTGAGACAATTATTCTGATCACGATTCCAAAATTTCAGTTTGAATATCGCCATACAGCGTGAAAAAATAGCTTTAAAAGTTCGAACCCAAGTCTTGCAATAGTGCCCGTAAAAATGATATTTTTTTTCCAAATGCATCTTTTTACAGATTTAATAACTGAATTCCAAGGTGACAATTAATCGTACCTTGATTCCGAAATTTTAGTAAAATGAAGGCCATACAGCCTGAAAAAATGGCTTTTAAAGTTCGAACCCAAGTCTTTCAATAGTGTCCGTAAAAATAATAAATTTTCTCAAAATGCAACTTCTCGCAGATTTTATGACTGCATTCAATTGAGACAATCATTCTGATCACGATTCCAAAATTTCAGTCTGAACCTCGTCATATAGCCTGAAAAAATGGGTTTGAAAGTTCTAACCCAAGTCTTTCAATAGTGTCCGTAAAAAAAATTAATTTTCTCAAAATGCAACTTTTCGCAGATTTTATGACTGCATTCGATTGAGACAATTATTCTGATCACGATTCCAAAATTTCAGTTTGAATATCGCCATACAGCCTGAAAAAATGGCTTTTAAAGTTCGAACCCAAGTCTTTCAATAGCGTCCGTAAAAATAGTAATTTTTCTTAAAATGCAACTTTTCGCAGATTTTATGACTGCATTCGATTAAGACAATTATTCTGGTCACGATTCCAAAATTTCAGTTTGAATATCGCCATACAGCCTGAAAAAATGGCTTTTAAAGTTCGAACCCAAATCTTTCAATAGCGTCCGTAAAAATAGTAATTTTTCTTAAAATGCAACTTTTCTCAGATTTTATGACTGCATTCGATTGAGACAATTATCCTGATCACCATTCCAAAATTTCAGTTTGAATATCGCCATACAGCCTGAAAAAATGGCATTTAAAGTTCGAACCCAAGTCATTCAACAGTGTCCGTAAAAATAATAATTTTTCTTAAAATGCAACTTTTCGCAGATTTTATGACTGCATTCGATTGAGACAATTATCCTGATAACAATTCCAAAATTTCAGTTTGAATATCGCCATACAGCCTGAAAAAATGGCATTTAAAGTTCGAACCCAAGTCATTCAATAGTGTCCGTAAAAATAATAAATTTTCTTAAAATGCAACTTTTCGCAGATTTTATGACTGCATTCGATTGAGACAATTATTCTGATCACGATTCCAAAATTTCAGTTTGAATATCGCCATACAGCGTGAAAAAATAGCTTTAAAAGTTCGAACCCAAGTCTTGCAATAGTGCCCGTAAAAATGATATTTTTTTTCCAAATGCATCTTTTTACAGATTTAATAACTGAATTCCAAGGTGACAATTAATCGTACCTTGATTCCGAAATTTTAGTAAAATGAAGGCCATACAGCCTGAAAAAATGGCTTTTAAAGTTCGAACCCAAGTCTTTCAATAGTGTCCGTAAAAATAATAAATTTTCTCAAAATGCAACTTTTCGCAGATTTTATGACTGTATTCGATTAAGACAATTGTTCTGATCACAATTTCAAAATTTCAGTCCGAATATCGTCATACAGCCTGAAAAAATGGCTTTTAAAGGTCGAACCCTAGTCTTTCAATATTGTCCCTAAAAATATTATTCTTTCTTAAAATGCAACTTCTCGCAGATTTTATGACTGTTTTATTCTATTTAATGTGGATGACTTTATATTAAGACATTTGATTACTTTATATTAAGACACTGATTGTATTTTATGAGATAGACTTTTATTCTTGTGACGGTTATACAGAGAGCTTGTTAGCGTGACCACAGACGACAATACAATGTGTTACAATCACCTCTAGCACTAGTGATGTGCGACACCAATAGTGATGTTACATCCCCTTTCTTTATTTATAAAAACAATAAAAATTCAAATACATTGATATTAGACATTATGCTTACATACAATACAATAAAATCTTAAATACACTGACATTAGACATTATACCTATCGGGTTGTTTGACCACTCTACCATATCTGGTAATGTAAGGGTTGTTCAAATTATTATATTCTCCCACCTGTCCCTCATCTCCAGCTTCTGCCTCTTCAAGTGCCGGATCAGATCGCATGGACAGATGGTCATTATTAACATTTGTATTATATCTCATTTTTAAGTGAATTCTATTTCGTCTGTACGTGTTACCATAATAATCTTCAACAATATAAGACCTGTTACATTTTAATTTTTCCTTGACCACAGCTGGTAACCAATTACTTTTAGGGTTTTTCTTAAAATACACATAATCTCCTGTTTTAAATATAGACATAGGTTTTGCATTGACATTATAATATTTAGAATTTTTTGAATTATTTTTTTCAACGCAGTTTTTGTAATCTGAGAATCTTACAACCTTTGGTTTTAATTTAATTTGAGTTGAAGGAATATTCATTCTTAAAGTTCTAGACATTAATAATTGAGCAGGTGACGGTAAATTGGCTTTAGGTGTGTTTCTATAATGTAATAGAGCTATATAAGGATCTGTATTTGTTTCTTTTGACTTTTTTAGAATATTTTTTATAATTTTAACAGAACTTTCTGCCTGACCATTAGATTGAGAATGATATGGACTAGTAACTACATGTTCTATATCCCAATCGTATAAAAATGATTTGAATTCAATAGCTTGAAAAGGCGGACCTCCATCAGAGACTAAAGACATTGGTATACCATGACGTGCAAAAATAGATTTTAAGTGAATTATGACATTTTTTGCAGTAGAATTATTATTTAGGAAAGCAGTTTCAATAAACTTTGAATAGTAATCTGTTACAATGAGGTACGTTTGATTATCAAAATACATTAAATCAATACCTACTTGTTGCCATGGAAACTTATTAATTTCATAATTTATCAGTGGTTCCTTCTGATTAGAAACTTTAAATTTATTACATATTTGACATTGCTCAATTAAATTTTTTATATCTACAGTGATACTAGGCCAATATAAAGTATCTCTAGCTAATCTTAAACATTTGTTTATTCCTTGATGTCCTTCATGTATTTTGTTTAACATTTCTTTTCTCATAGTTTGAGGTACTAGCAATTTATTACCCTTAAATATTAACTCATTAATGACATGAATTTCGTCTTGAATATTATAATAACATTTTAAAGTGTAATGAACTTTATCTTTGCTATTCGGCCAACCTTCATAATAATATTTTTTTAATATTTGCATAGTTTCATCCAAAGCAGTAGCATTACTCAATTTTTTACGATATTCTTCACTAATAGCTAAGTTCATATATATTGAATTTACATGACAATGTAGATCAGACTCATAATCAGGTATATAATGATCTTTTAAAGCTGCTCTAGATAAAGTATCTGATATATACATTTCTTTACCTGGGACATGTATAACATTTAAATCATAAGATTGAAGAGCTAACATCATACGTTGCAATCTAGCTGGTACATCATGTAAAGGTTTTTTAAATAAATAGACTAAAGGTTTGTGATCAGTTTGTACTGTCACTTTGTTACCATAAATATACTGATGAAACTTATTACAACCAAATTGTATGGCAAATAATTCTTTTTCAATTTGAGCATAATTTTCCTGCGACTGTGTCATTGTTTTTGAACTAAATGCAATTGGACGGTTATTTTGCATAATAACTGCTCCTATAGCTGATTTTGATGCATCGACTGATAAAGTTAGTGGTATTTTTGGATCATAATGACTTAAAACTGTTGCATTTGAAATAGCCTCTTTCAAAGTTTTAAAACATTTTTCACAATTTTCATCCCATGACCATATAACATTATTTTTTAATAAATTTCTCAAAATTTGTGACTTATTTGATAAGTTTTCAATGAATGGGCCCAAATAATTTACCATTCCTAAAAATCTTTGTAAATCTTTGACATTTTTAGGAGACGGCAACTCTAAAATAGCTTTGACTTTCTCTTTGTCAACTTTTACTCCTTCCTTACTAAAAATATAACCTAGGAAACATACTTCCTTGACTAAAAATTTACATTTCGACTTATTTAATTTTAAGTTGACTTCTCTAGCCCTTTCCAAGACTTTTCTTAACCTAAAATTATGAATTTCTTCAGTTTCTCCATAAATTAAAAAATCGTCGACAAAAATTAATATACCTTCCAGATCTCCAAACAAATCTACCATAATCCTATAAAAAATTTCCGTTGCTGCGTTTATTCCAAACGGTAGTCTTAAATACCTGTACCTTCCAAATGGAGTTTGAAAAGTACATAAATCACTACTTTCTTCATCTAACTTCAATGACCAAAATCCAGAATAAGCATCTAGATGTGAAAAATATGCAGCACCTATAAGTTTTGATCTAATTTCATCGATGTTTTTTAATGGAAAATATTCTCTCATTATGCAGTTATTTAATTTTCTAGGATCAAGACAAATTCTTAATTTACCTGACTCCTTGACAGTTATGACAACAGAATTTACCCAAGAAGTAGGTTTAGTAACCTTTTCAATGACCTTCATCTTGTCCATGCGATCTAATTCCTCACGAAGTCTGTTTTGTAAGGCAAATGGGACTTTCCTCGGAGGATCAACGCACGGAACGGCATCTTGACGAAGTTTGAGATGAACGACAGGTGGTAAACATCCGAGACCCTGAAATATGTCATTATATTCAGTAAATAAGGTGTTATGATCATATTGAACATTAAATATTCTTTTTATAATTCCAAATTTCTGAATAGTTGGAAGACCTAAGACTGATTGACATTCTATATTTGTGACAAAAAATATTATTTTACTTATGACATTTCCATTGATTTGACATACAATATCACAATGACCAATAATAGGTATTTTATTACCTCCAAATCCTGACACTTTTGTAAAAACTTTTTGTAAAATTGTATTACATAAATTTAACTTTTTAAAGTTTGTCAATGACATTACATTTATATCAGCTCCTGTATCCAAGATACAGTCTAATGTTTTATTATTAATTATTATATCTATGTGCCATGCTTGACTTGAATAATTGTTATTATTAATATTTCTGATTGTTGCAATAAAATGACCCTCAGTGAAATTAGCACTGTCATCATTGGGTTTTGATGACTCTAAGTTTAAATTTCTGACTTTATTGTGACAATTATTTTTAAAACAATATTTAGCAAAATGACCAAAAGAATTACATGACCTGCATTTGACATTGACTGCTGGGCACTTGTAGCGATGATGCTGACCACATCTTCCACATGGATTGATATGACCACTTGACCTTGGCTGTGATGATGATGATGGTGACCCATGACGACTTGAAGATCCAAACTGACTTGATCTTCTTGAAGTTGACCCTCTTAGACTTGACTGACATGATGCTCTCGACTGTCTTGAAGTATTTTTATTATGACTGATTTGAAGAATATTTTCTGTGTGTGTTTGTTGGTTAATTTTCTCTGCATTGCTTTGTGACAATAAGATGGTTTTTGCAATTTCAATCGTTTTTTGTAATGACAATGTAGAATCTTGTAATAAGCGTTGACGGATATGATTTAAATTTGCACACATATTTGCAATAAATATGTCTCTTACCAGAGATTCTCTTAAATTTCCAAATTCACAATCCAAACTTAAATTTTCCAAGTCCAATAGAAAATTATTGATGTCTTCTGAATTATTTTGTTTTCGTGTAAAAAATGAATTTCTTATCATTGTTAAGTTTTTGTGAGGTGCAAAATATTCATCAAACTTTTTCTTGACTTGTCGTAGCGTGCTTGATTCCATATTCATGTTAAATGATTTGAAAATTTCCATACCTTTGGAGCCAATTGAATGAAGCAGAATTGCGATTTTTCTTTGTTCTGTAGCTTCTTCCAAACCTGACGCTACCAGGTATATTTCGTAGTCTTGCCACCAATTTTTCCATTTTGAATCATTATTCATATTATTTGACAACACTTGCAGATTTGACAGGGCATGAAAATCATGTTGTATGTGTGACTTTTGCGCGTCCTTCGCCATTTTTAATTATACTTAATATTTTTCAATTTATGTTATTAACATCCAACTTCCAGTATTATTATATTATTATTGAGATCGCACTTCTGACACCATGTTTTATTCTATTTAATGTGGATGACTTTATATTAAGACATTTGATTACTTTATATTAAGACACTGATTGTATTTTATGAGATAGACTTTTATTCTTGTGACGGTTATACAGAGAGCTTGTTAGCGTGACCACAGACGACAATACAATGTGTTACAATCACCTCTAGCACTAGTGATGTGCGACACCAATAGTGATGTTACAATGACTGCATTCAATTGAGACAATCATTCTGATCACGATTCCAAAATTTCAGTCTGAACCTCGTCATATAGCCTGAAAAAATGGGTTTGAAAGTTCTAACCCAAGTCTTTCAATAGTGTCCGTAAAAAAAATTAATTTTCTCAAAATGCAACTTTTCGCAGATTTTATGACTGCATTCGATTAAGACAATTGTTCTGATCACAATTACAAAATTTCAGTCCGAATATCGCCATACAGCCTGAAAAAATGGCTTTTAAAGTTCGAACCCAAGTCTTTCAATAGTGTGCGTAAAAATAATATTTTTTCTAAAAATGCATTATTTTGCAGATTTTATGACTGCATTCTATATATAGAATTATTCTTATCTAGATTCCAAAATTTTAGTCGAATAAGCGCCATACAGCCTGAAAAAATGGCTTTTAAAGTTTGAACCCAAGTCTTTCAATAGTGTCCGTAAAAATAATAAAATTTCTCAAAATGCAACTTTTCCAGATTTTATGACTGCATTAGATTGAGACAATTATTCTGATCACGATTCCAAAATTTCAGTCCGAATTTCGCCATACAGCCTGAAAAAATGGCTTTTAAAGGTCGAACCCTAGTCTTTCAATATTGTCCCTAAAAATATTATTCTTTCTTAAAATGCAACTTCTCGCAGATTTTATGACTGCATTCAATTGAGACAATCATTCTGATCACGATTCCAAAATTTCAGTCTGAACCTCGTCATATAGCCTGAAAAAATGGGTTTGAAAGTTCTAACCCAAGTCTTTCAATAGTGTCCGTAAAAATAATAAAATTTCTCAAAATGCAACTTTTCCAGATTTTATGACTGCATTAGATTGAGACAATTATTCTGATCACGATTCCAAAATTTCAGTCCGAATTTCGCCATACAGCCTGAAAAAATGGCTTTTAAAGTTCGAACCCAAGTCATTCAATAGTGTCCGTAAAAATAATATTTTTTCTTAAAATGCAACTTTTCGCAGATTTTATGACTGCATTCGATTGAGACAATTATTCTGATCACGATTCTAAAATTTCAGTTTGAATATCGCCATACAGCCTGAAAAAATGGCTTTTAAAGTTCGAACCCAAGTCATTCAATAGTGTCCGTAAAAATAATATTTTTTCTTAAAATGCAATTTTTCGCAGATTTTATGACTGCATTCGATTGAGACAATTATTCTGATCACGATTCCAAAATTTCAGTCCGAATATCGCCATACAGCCTGAATAATGGCTTTTAAAGATCGAACCCAAGTCTTTCAATAGTGTGCGTAAAAATAATAATTTTTCTAAAAATGCATAATTTTGCAGATTTTATGACTGCATTCTATATATACAATTTTTCTTATCTCGATTCCAAAATTTTAGTCGAATAAGCGCCATACAGCCTGAAAAATGGCCTCTAAAGTTCGAACCCAGATCCTTCAATAGTGCCCGTAAAAATTATAATCTTTCCTTAAATGCAACTTTTCGCAGATTTTATGACTGCATTCTATTAAGACAATTATTCTGATCACGATTCCAAAATTTCAGTTTGAATATCGCGATACAGCCTGAAAAAATGGCTTTTAAAGTTCGAACCCAAGTCTTTCAATAGCGTCCGTAAAAATAATATTTTTTCTTAAAATGCAACTTTTCGCAGATTTTATGACTGCATTCGATTAAGACAATTATTCTGGTCACGATTCCAAAATTTCAGTTTGAATATCGCCATACAGCCTGAAAAAATGGCTTTTAAAGTTCGAACCCAAGTCTTTCAATAGCGTCCGTAAAAATAGTAATTTTTCTTAAAATGCAACTTTTCGCAGATTTTATGACTGCATTCGATTGAGACAATTATCCTGATCACCATTCCAAAATTTCAGTTTGAATATCGCCATACAGCCTGAAAAAATGGCATTTAAAGTTCGAACCCAAGTCATTCAATAGTGTCCGTAAAAATAATAAATTTTCTTAAAATGCAACTTTTCGCAGATTTTATGACTGCATTCGATTGAGACAATTATTCTGATCACGATTCCAAAATTTCAGTTTGAATATCGCCATACAGCCTGAAAAAATGGCATTTAAAGTTCGAACCCAAGTCATTCAATAGTGTCCGTAAAAATAATAAATTTTCTTAAAATGCAACTTTTCGCAGATTTTATGACTGCATTCGATTGAGACAATTATTCTGATCACGATTCCAAAATTTCAGTTTGAATATCGCCATACAGCCTGAAAAAATAGCTTTAAAAGTTCGAACCCAAGTCTTGCAATAGTGCCCGTAAAAATGATATTTTTTTTCCAAATGCATCTTTTTACAGATTTAATTACTGAATTCAAAGGAGACAATTAATCGTACCTTGATTCCGAAATTTTAGTAAAATGAAGGCCATACAGCCTGAAAAAATGGCTTTTAAAGTTCGAACCCAAGTCTTTCAATAGTGTCCGTAAAAATAATAAATTTTCTCAAAATGCAACTTTTCGCAGATTTTATGACTGCATTCGATTAAGACAATTATTCTGGTCACGATTCCAAAATTTCAGTTTGAATATCGCCATACAGCCTGAAAAAATGGCTTTTAAAGTTCGAACCCAAGTCTTTCAATAGTGTGCGTAAAAATAATATTTTTTCTAAAAATGCATTATTTTTCAGATTTTATGACTGCATTCTACACATACAATTATTCTTATCCCGATTCCAAAATTTCAGTCAAAATAACGCCATACAGCATGAAAAAACGGCCTCTAAAGTTCGAACCCAGGTCCTTCAATAGTGCCCGTAAAAATGATAATCTTTCCTTAAATGCAATTTTTCGCCGATTTTATGAGTGCATTCGATAAAGACAATTATTCTTATCCTGATTCAAAAATTTCAGTCCGAATATCGACATACAGCCTGAAAAAATTGCTTTTAAAGTTCGAACCCAAGTCATTCAATAGCGTCCGTAAAAATAATATTTTTTTCTTAAAATGCAACTTTTCGCAGATTTTATGACTGCATTCGATTGAGACAGTTATTCTGATCACGATTCCAAAATTTCAGTTTGAATATCGCCATACAGCCTGAAAAAATGGCTTTTAAAGTTCGAACCCAAGTCATTCAATAGTGTCCGTAAAAATAATAATTTTTCTTAAAATGCAACTTTTCGCAGATTTATTGGATGCATTCAATTGAGACAATGATTCTGATCACGATTCCAAAATTTCAGTACGAATATTGTCATATAGCCTGAAAAAATGGCTTTGAAAATTCGAACCCAAGTCTTTCAATAGTGTCCTTAAAAATAATAAATTTTCTCAAAATGCAACTTTTCGCAGATTTTATGACTACATTAGATTGAGACAATTATTCTGATCACGATTCCAAAATTTCAGTCTGAATATCGCCATATAGCCTGAAAAAATGGATTTAAAAGTTCGAACCCAAGTCTTTCAATAGTGTGTGTAAAAATAATATTTTTTCTAAAAATGCATTATTTTTCAGATTTTATGACTGCATTCTACACATACAATTATTCTTATCCCGATTCCAAAATTTCAGTCAAAATAACGCCATACAGCATGAAAAAACGGCCTCTAAAGTTCGAACCCAGGTCCTTCAATAGTGCCCGTAAAAATTATAATCATTCCTTAAATGCAATTTTTCGCCGATTTTATGAGTGCATTCGATAAAGACAATTATTCTTATCCTGATTCCAAAATTTCAGTCCGAATATCGCCATACAGCCTGAAAAAATTGCTTTTAAATTTCGAACCCAAGTCATTCAATAGCGTCCGTAAAAATAATATTTTTTTCTTAAAATGCAACTTTTCGCAGATTTTATGACTGCATTCGATTGAGACAGTTATTCTGATCACGATTCCAAAATTTCAGTTTGAATATCGCCATACAGCCTGAAAAAATGGCTTTTAAAGTTCGAACCCAAGTCATTCAATAGTGTCCGTAAAAATAATAATTTTTCTTACAATGCAACTTTTCGCAGATTTATTGGATGCATTCAATTGAGACAATGATTCTGATCACGATTCCAAAATTTCAGTACGAATATTGTCATATAGCCTGAAAAAATGGCTTTGAAAGTTCGAACCCAAGTCTTTCAATAGTGTCCTTAAAAATAATAAATTTTCTCAAAATGCAACTTTTCGCAGATTTTATGACTGCATTAGATTGAGACAATTATTCTGATCACGATTCCAAAATTTCAGTCTGAATATCGCCATACAGCCTGAAAAAATGGATTTAAAAGTTCGAACCCAAGTCTTTCAATAGTGTGTGTAAAAATAATATTTTTTCTAAAAATGCATTATTTTTCAGATTTTATGACTGCATTCTACACATACAATTATTCTTATCCCGATTCCAAAATTTCAGTCAAAATAACGCCATACAGCATGAAAAAACGGCCTCTAAAGTTCGAACCCAGGTCCTTCAATAGTGCCCGTAAAAATTATAATCTTTCCTTAAATGCAATTTTTCGCCGATTTTATGAGTGCATTCGATAAAGACAATTATTCTTATCCTGATTCCAAAATTTCAGTCCGAATATCGCCATACAGCCTGAAAAAATTGCTTTTAAATTTCGAACCCAAGTCATTCAATAGCGTCCGTAAAAATAATATTTTTTTCTTAAAATGCAACTTTTCGCAGATTTTATGAGTGCATTCGATTGAGACAGTTATTCTGATCACGATTCCAAAATTTCAGTTTGAATATCGCCATACAGCCTGAAAAAATGGCTTTGAAAGTTCGAACCCAAGTCTTTCAATAGTGTCCTTAAAAATAATAAATTTTCTCAAAATGCAACTTTTCGCAGATTTTATGACTGCATTTGATTGAGACCATTATTCTGATCACGATTCCAAAATTTTAGTCTGAATATCGCCATACAGCCTGAAAAAATGGATTTAAAAGTTCGAACCCAAGTCTTTCAATAGTGAGTGTAAAAATAATATTTTTTCTAAAAATGCATTATTTTTCAGATTTTATGACTGCATTCTACACATACAATTATTCTTATCCCGATTCCAAAATTTCAGTCAAAATAACGCCATACAGCATGATAAAACGGCCTCTAAAGTTCGAACCCAGGTCCTTCAATAGTGCCCGTAAAAATTATAATCTTTCCTTAAATGCAATTTTTCGCCGATTTTATGAGTGCATTCGATAAAGACAATTATTCTTATCCTGATTCCAAAATTTCAGTCCGAATATCGCCATACAGCCTGAAAAAATTGCTTTTAAATTTCGAACCCAAGTCATTCAATAGCGTCCGTAAAAATAATATTTTTTTCTTAAAATGCAACTTTTCGCAGATTTTATGACTGCATTCGATTGAGACAATTATTCTGATCACGATTCCAAAATTTCAGTTTGAATATCGCCAAACAGCCTGAAAAAATGGCTTTTAAAGTTCGAACCCAAGTAATTCAATAGTGTCCGTAAAAACAATAATTTTTCTTAAAATGCAACTTTTCGCAGATTTTATGACTGCATTAGATTGAGACAATTATTCTGATCACGATTCCAAAATTTCAGTCCGAATATCGCCATACAGCCTGAAAAAATGGCTTTTAAAGTTCGAACCCAAGTCTTTCAATAGTGTGCGTAAAAATAATAATTTTTCTAAAAATGCATTATTTTGCAGATTTTATGACTGCATTCTATATATACAATTATTCTTATCTCGATTCCAAAATTTTAGTCGAATAAGCGCCATACAGCCTGAAAAAATGGCTTTTAAAGTTCGAACCTAAGTCTTTCAATAGTGTCCGTAAAAATAATAAATTTTCTCAAAATGCAACTTTTGGCAGATTTTATGACTGCATTCGATTGAGACAATTATCCTGATCACCATTCCAAAATTTCAGTTTGAATATCGCCATACAGCCGGAAAAAATGGCATTTAAAGTTCGAACCCAAGTCATTCAACAGTGTCCGTAAAAATAATAATTTTTCTTAAAATGCAACTTTTCGCAGATTTTATGACTGCATTCGATTGAGACAATAATCCTGATAACAATTCCAAAATTTCAGTTTGAATATCGCCATACAGCCTGAAAAAATGGCATTTAAAGTTCGAACCCAAGTCTCTCAATAGTGTGTGTAAAAATAATATTTTTTCTAAAAATGCATTATTTTTCAGATTTTATGACTGCATTCTACACATACAATTATTCTTATCCCGATTCCAAAATTTCAGTCAAAATAACGCCATACAGCATGAAAAAACGGCCTCTAAAGTTCGAACCCAAGTCTTTCAATAGTGTGCGTAAAAATAATAATTTTTCTAAAAATGCATTATTTTGCAGATTTTATGACTGCATTCTATATATACAATTATTCTTATCTCGATTCCAAAATTTTAGTCGAATAAGCGCCATACAGCCTGAAAAAATGGCTTTTAAAGTTCGAACCTAAGTCTTTCAATAGTGTCCGTAAAAATAATAAATTTTCTCAAAATGCAACTTTTCGCAGATTTTATGACTGCATTCGATTGAGACAATTATCCTGATAACAATTCCAAAATTTCAGTTTGAATATCGCCATACAGCCTGAAAAAATGGCATTTAAAGTTCGAACCCAAGTCATTCAATAGTGTCCGTAAAAATAATAAATTTTCTTAAAATGCAACTTTTCGCAGATTTTATGACTGCATTCGATTGAGACAATTATTCTGATCACGATTCCAAAATTTCAGTTTGAATATCGCCATACAGCCTGAAAAAATAGCTTTTAAAGGTCGAACCCTAGTCTTTCAATATTGTCCCTAAAAATATTATTCTTTCTTAAAATGCAACTTCTCGCAGATTTTATGACTGCATTCAATTGAGACAATCATTCTGATCACGATTCCAAAATTTCAGTCCGAATATCGTCATACAGCCTGAAAAAATGGCTTTTAAAGGTCGAACCCTAGTCTTTCAATATTGTCCCTAAAAATATTATTCTTTCTTAAAATGCAACTTCTCGCAGATTTTATGACTGCATTCAATTGAGACAATCATTCTGATCACGATTCCAAAATTTCAGTCTGAACCTCGTCATATAGCCTGAAAAAATGGGTTTGAAAGTTCGAACCCAAGTCTTTCAATAGTGTCCGTTAAAAAAATTAATTTTCTTAAAATGCAACTTTTCGCAGATTTTATGACTGCATTCGATTGAGACAATTATTCTGATCACGATTCCAAAATTTCAGTTTGAATATCGCCATACAGCCTGAAAAAATAGCTTTAAAAGTTCGAACCCAAGTCTTGCAATAGTGCCCGTAAAAATGATATTTTTTTTCCAAATGCATCTTTTTACAGATTTAATTACTGAATTCAAAGGAGACAATTAATCGTACCTTGATTCCGAAATTTTAGTAAAATGAAGGCCATACAGCCTGAAAAAATGGCTTTTAAAGTTCGAACCCAAGTCTTTCAATAGCGTCCGTAAAAATAATAATTTTTCTTAAAATGCAACATTTCGCAGATTTTATGACTGCATTCGATTGAGACAATTATTCTGATCACGATTCCAAAATTTCAGTTTGAATATCGCCATACAGCCTGAAAAAATGGCTTTTAAAGTTCGAACCCAAGTCATTCAATAGTGTCCGTAAAAATAATAATTTTTCTTAAAATGCAACTTTTCGCAGATTTTATGACTGCATTCGATTAAGACAATTATTCTGATCACGATTCCAAAATTTCAGTTTGAATATCGCCATACAGCCTGAAAAAATGGCTTTTAAAGTTCGAACCCAAGTCTTTCAATAGCGTCCGTAAAAATATTAATTTTTCTTAAAATGCAACTTTTCGCAGATTTTATGACTGCATTCGATTAAGACAATTATTCTGATCACGATTCCAAAATTTCAGTTTGAATATCGCCATACAGTCTGAAAAAATGGCTTTTAAAGTTCGAACCCAAGTCTTTCAATAGCGTCCGTAAAAATAATAATTTTTCTTAAAATGCAACTTTTCGCAGATTTATTGGATGCATTCAATTGAGACAATTATTCTGATCACGATTCCAAAATTTCAGTACGAATATTGTCATATAGCCTGAAAAAATGGCTTTGAAAGTTCGAACCCAAGTCTTTCAATAGTGTCCTTAAAAATAATAAATTTTCTCAAAATGCAACTTTTCGCAGATTTTGTGACTTCATTAGATTGAGACAATTATTCTGATCACGATTCCAAAATTTCAGTCTGAATATCGCCATACAGCCTGAAAAAATGGATTTAAAAGTTCGAACCCAAGTCTTTCAATAGTGTGTGTAAAAATAATATTTTTTCTAAAAATGCATTATTTTTCAGATATTATGACTGCATTCTACACATACAATTATTCTTATCCCGATTCCAAAATTTCAGTCAAAATAACGCCATACAGCATGAAAAAACGGCCTCTAAAGTTCGAACCCAGGTCCTTCAATAGTGCCCGTAAAAATTATAATCTTTCCTTAAATGCAATTTTTCGCCGATTTTATGAGTGCATTCGATAAAGACAATTATTCTTATCCTGATTCAAAAATTTCAGTCCGAATATCGCCATACAGCCTGAAAAAATGGCATTTAAAGTTCGAACCCAAGTCATTCAATAGTGTCCGTAAAAATAATAAATTTTCTTAAATTGCAACTTTTCGCAGATTTTATGACTGCATTCGATTAAGACAATTATTCTGATCACGATTCCAAAATTTCAGTTTGAATATCGCTATACAGCCTGAAAAAATGGCTTTTAAAGTTCGAACCCAAGTCTTTCAATAGCGTCCGTAAAAATATTAATTTTTCTTAAAATGCAACTTTTCGCAGATTTTATGACTGCATTCGATTAAGACAATTATTCTGATGACGATTCCAAAATTTCAGTTTGAATATCGCCATACAGTCTGAAAAAATGGCTTTTAAAGTTCGAACCCAAGTCTTTCAATAGCGTCCGTAAAAATAATAATTTTTCTTAAAATGCAACTTTTCGCAGATTTTATGACTGCATTCGATTGAGACAATTATTCTGATCACGATTCCAAAATTTCAGTTTGAATATCGCCAAACAGCCTGAAAAAATGGCTTTTAAAGTTCGAACCCAAGTAATTCAATAGTGTCCGTAAAAACAATAATTTTTCTTAAAATGCAACTTTTCGCAGATTTTATGACTGCATTAGATTGAGACAATTATTCTGATCACGATTCCAAAATTTCAGTCCGAATATCGCCATACAGCCTGAAAAAATGGCTTTTAAAGTTCGAACCCAAGTCTTTCAATAGTGTGCGTAAAAATAATAATTTTTCTAAAAATGCATTATTTTGCAGATTTTATGACTGCATTCTATATATACAATTATTCTTATCTCGATTCCAAAATTTTAGTCGAATAAGCGCCATACAGCCTGAAAAAATGGCTTTTAAAGTTCGAACCTAAGTCTTTCAATAGTGTCCGTAAAAATAATAAATTTTCTCAAAATGCAACTTTTGGCAGATTTTATGACTGCATTCGATTGAGACAATTATCCTGATCACCATTCCAAAATTTCAGTTTGAATATCGCCATACAGCCGGAAAAAATGGCATTTAAAGTTCGAACCCAAGTCATTCAACAGTGTCCGTAAAAATAATAATTTTTCTTAAAATGCAACTTTTCGCAGATTTTATGACTGCATTCGATTGAGACAATAATCCTGATAACAATTCCAAAATTTCAGTTTGAATATCGCCATACAGCCTGAAAAAATGGCATTTAAAGTTCGAACCCAAGTCTCTCAATAGTGTGTGTAAAAATAATATTTTTTCTAAAAATGCATTATTTTTCAGATTTTATGACTGCATTCTACACATACAATTATTCTTATCCCGATTCCAAAATTTCAGTCAAAATAACGCCATACAGCATGAAAAAACGGCCTCTAAAGTTCGAACCCAAGTCTTTCAATAGTGTGCGTAAAAATAATAATTTTTCTAAAAATGCATTATTTTGCAGATTTTATGACTGCATTCTATATATACAATTATTCTTATCTCGATTCCAAAATTTTAGTCGAATAAGCGCCATACAGCCTGAAAAAATGGCTTTTAAAGTTCGAACCTAAGTCTTTCAATAGTGTCCGTAAAAATAATAAATTTTCTCAAAATGCAACTTTTCGCAGATTTTATGACTGCATTCGATTGAGACAATTATCCTGATAACAATTCCAAAATTTCAGTTTGAATATCGCCATACAGCCTGAAAAAATGGCATTTAAAGTTCGAACCCAAGTCATTCAATAGTGTCCGTAAAAATAATAAATTTTCTTAAAATGCAACTTTTCGCAGATTTTATGACTGCATTCGATTGAGACAATTATTCTGATCACGATTCCAAAATTTCAGTTTGAATATCGCCATACAGCCTGAAAAAATAGCTTTTAAAGGTCGAACCCTAGTCTTTCAATATTGTCCCTAAAAATATTATTCTTTCTTAAAATGCAACTTCTCGCAGATTTTATGACTGCATTCAATTGAGACAATCATTCTGATCACGATTCCAAAATTTCAGTCCGAATATCGTCATACAGCCTGAAAAAATGGCTTTTAAAGGTCGAACCCTAGTCTTTCAATATTGTCCCTAAAAATATTATTCTTTCTTAAAATGCAACTTCTCGCAGATTTTATGACTGCATTCAATTGAGACAATCATTCTGATCACGATTCCAAAATTTCAGTCTGAACCTCGTCATATAGCCTGAAAAAATGGGTTTGAAAGTTCGAACCCAAGTCTTTCAATAGTGTCCGTTAAAAAAATTAATTTTCTTAAAATGCAACTTTTCGCAGATTTTATGACTGCATTCGATTGAGACAATTATTCTGATCACGATTCCAAAATTTCAGTTTGAATATCGCCAAACAGCCTGAAAAAATGGCTTTTAAAGTTCGAACCCAAGTAATTCAATAGTGTCCGTAAAAACAATAATTTTTCTTAAAATGCAACTTTTCGCAGATTTTATGACTGCATTAGATTGAGACAATTATTCTGATCACGATTCCAAAATTTCAGTCCGAATATCGCCATACAGCCTGAAAAAATGGCTTTTAAAGTTCGAACCCAAGTCTTTCAATAGTGTGCGTAAAAATAATAATTTTTCTAAAAATGCATTATTTTGCAGATTTTATGACTGCATTCTATATATACAATTATTCTTATCTCGATTCCAAAATTTTAGTCGAATAAGCGCCATACAGCCTGAAAAAATGGCTTTTAAAGTTCGAACCTAAGTCTTTCAATAGTGTCCGTAAAAATAATAAATTTTCTCAAAATGCAACTTTTGGCAGATTTTATGACTGCATTAGATTGAGACAATTATTCTGATCACGATTCCAAAATTTCAGTTTGAATATCGCCATACAGCCTGAAAAAATGGCTTTTAAAGTTCGAACCCAAGTCTTTCAATAGCGTCCGTAAAAATAATATTTTTTCTTAAAATGCAACTTTTCGCAGATTTTATGACTGCATTCGATTAAGACAATTATTCTGATCACGATTCCAAAATTTCTGTTTGAATATCGCCATACAGCCTGAAAAAATGGCTTTTAAAGTTCGAACCCAAGTCTTTCAATAGCGTCCGTAAAAATAATATTTTTTCTTAAAATGCAACTTTTCGCAGATTTTATGACTGCATTCGATTAAGAAAATTATTCTGATCACGATTCCAAAATTTCAGTTTGAATATCGCCATACAGCCTGAAAAAATGGCTTTTAAAGTTCGAACCCAAGTCATTCAATAGTGTCCGTAAAAATAATATTTTTTCTTAAAATGCAACTTTTCGCAGATTTTATGACTGCATTCGATTGAGACAATTATTCTGATCACGATTCCAAAATTTCAGTTTGAATATCGCCATACAGCCTGAAAAAATAGCTTTAAAAGTTCGAACCCAAGTCTTGCAATAGTGCCGTAAAAAAGATTTTTTTTTTCAAAATGCAACTTTTTACAGATTTAATTACTGAATTCAAAGGAGACAATTAATCGTAACTTGATTCCGAAATTTTAGTAAAATGAAGGCCATACAACCTGAAAAAATGGCTTTTAAAGTTCGAACCCAAGTCTTTCAATAGTGTCCGAAAAAATAATAAATTTTCTCAAAATGCAACTTTTCGCAGATTTTATAACTGCATTCGATTAAGACAATTATTCTGATCACGATTCCAAAATTTCAGTCCGAATATCGTCATACAGCCTGAAAAAATGGCTTTTAAAGTTCGAACCCAAGTCATTCAATAGTGTCCGAAAAAATAATAATTTTTCTTAAAATGCAACTTTTCGCAGATTTATTGGATGCATTCAATTGAGACAATTATTCTGATCACGATTCCAAAATTTCAGTACGAATATTGTCATATAGCCTGAAAAAATGGCTTTGAAAGTTCGAACCCAAGTCTTTCAATAGTGTCCTTAAAAATAATAAATTTTCTCATAATGCAACTTTTCGCAAATTTTATGACTGCATTAGATTGAGACAATTATTCTGATCACGATTCCAAAATTTCAGTCTGAATATCGCCATACAGCCTGAAAAAATTGCTTTTAAAGTTCGAACCCAAGTCTTTCAATAGTGTGCGTAAAAATAATATTTTTTCTAAAAATGCATTATTTTGCAGATTTTATGACTGCATTCTATATATACAATTATTCTTATCTCGATTCCAAAATTTTAGTCGAATAAGCGCCATACAGCCTGAAAAATGGCCACTAAAGTTCGAACCCAGATCCTTCAATAGTGCCCGTAAAAATTATAATCTTTCGTTACATGCAACTTTTCGCAGATTTTATGACTGCATTCGATTAAGACAATTATTCTGATCACGATTCCAAAATTTCAGTTTGAATATCGCCATACAGCCTGAAAAAATAGCTTTAAAAGTTCGAACCCAAGTCTTGCAATAGTGCCGTAAAAATGATTTTTTTTTTCAAAATGCAACTTTTTACAGATTTAATTACTGAATTCAAAGGAGACAATTAATCGTAACTTGATTCCGAAATTTTAGTAAAATGAAGGCGATACAACCTGAAAAAATGGCTTTTAAAGTTCGAACCCAAGTCATTCAATAGTGTCCGTAAAAATAATATTTTTTCTTAAAATGCAACTTTTCGCAGATTTTATGACTGCATTCGATTGAGACAATTATTCTGATCACGATTCCAAAATTTCAGTTTGAATATCGCCATACAGCCTGAAAAAATGGCTTTTAAAGTTCGAACCCAAGTCAATCAATAGTGTCCGTAAAAATAATTATTTTTCATAAAATGCAACTTTTTGCAGATTTTATAACTGCATTCGATTAAGACAATTATTCTGATCACGATTCCAAAATTTCAGTCCGAATATCGCCATACAGCCGGAAAAAATGGCTTTTAAATATCGAACCCAAGTTTTTCAATAGTGTCCGAAAAAATAATAAATTTTCTCAAAATGCAACTTTTCGCAGATTTTATAAATGCATTCGATTAAGACAATTATTCTGATCACGATTCCAAAATTTCAGTCCGAATATCGCCATACAGCCTGAAAAAATGGCTTTTAAAGTTCGAACCCAAGTCATTCAATAGTGTCCGTAAAAATAATTTTTTTCTTAAAATGCAACTTTTCGCAGATTTATTGGATGCATTCAATTGAGACAATTATTCTGATCACGATTCCAAAATTTCAGTACGAATATTGTCATATAGCCTGAAAAAATGGCTTTGAAAGTTCGAACCCAAGTCTTTCAATAGTGTCCTTAAAAATAATAAATTTTCTCAAAATGCAACTTTTCGCAGATTTTATGACTGCATTAGATTGAGACAATTATTCTGATCACGATTCCAAAATTTCAGTCTGAATATCGCCATACAGCCTGAAAAAATGGATTTAAAAGTTCGAACCCAAGTCTTTCAATAGTGTGTGTAAAAATAATATTTTTTCTAAAAATGCATTATTTTTCAGATTTTATGACTGCATTCTACACATACAATTATTCTTATCCCGATTCCAAAATTTCAGTCAAAATAACGCCATACAGCATGAAAAAACGGCCTCTAAAGTTCGAACCCAGGTCCTTCAATAGTGCCCGTAAAAATTATAATCTTTCCTTAAATGCAATTTTTCGCCGATTTTATGAGTGCATTCGATAAAGACAATTATTCTTATCCTGATTCCAAAATTTCAGTCCGAATATCGCCATACAGCCTGAAAAAATGGCTTTTAAAGTTCGAACCCAAGTCTTTCAATAGCGTCCGTAAAAATAATATTTTTTCTTAAAATGCAACTTTTCGCAGATTTTATGACTGCATTCGATTAAGACAATTATTCTGATCACGATTCCAAAATTTCTGTTTGAATATCGCCATACAGCCTGAAAAAATGGCTTTTAAAGTTCGAACCCAAGTCTTTCAATAGCGTCCGTAAAAATAATATTTTTTCTTAAAATGCAACTTTTCGCAGATTTTATGACTGCATTCGATTAAGACAATTATTCTGATCACGATTCCAAAATTTCTGTTTGAATATCGCCATACAGCCTGAAAAAATGGCTTTTAAAGTTCGAACCCAAGTCTTTCAATAGTGTGCGTAAAAATAATATTTTTTCTAAAAATGCATTATTTTGCAGATTTTATGACTGCATTCTATATATACAATTATTCTTATCTCGATTCCAAAATTTTAGTCGAATAAGCGCCATACAGCCTGAAAAATGGCCTCTAAAGTTCGAACCCAGATCCTTCAATAGTGCCCGTAAAAATTATAATCTTTCCTTAAATGCAACTTTTCGCAGATTTTATAACTGCATTCGATTAAGACAATTATTCTGATCACGATTCCAAAATTTCAGTCCGAATATCGCCATACAGCCTGAAAAAATGGCTTTTAAAGTTCGAACCCAAGTCATTCAATAGTGTCCGTAAAAATAATAATTTTTCTTAAAATGCAACTTTTCGCAGATTTATTGGATGCATTCAATTGAGACAATTATTCTTATCTCGATTCCAATATTTTAGTCGAATAAGCGCCATACAGCCTGAAAAAATGGCTTTTAAAGTTCGAACCCAAGTCTTTCAATAGTGTCCGTAAAAATAATAAATTTTCTCAAAATGCAACTTTTCCAGATTTTATGACTACATTAGATTGAGACAATTATTCTGATCACGATTCCAAAATTTCAGTTTGAATATCGCCATACAGCCTGAAAAAATGGCTTTTAAAGTTCGAACCCAAGTCATTCAATAGTGTCCGTAAAAATAATTATTTTTCATAAAATGCAACTTTTTGCATATTTTATAACTGCATTCGATTAAGACAATTATTCTGATCACGATTCCAAAATTTCAGTCCGAATATCGCCATACAGCCGGAAAAAATGGCTTTTAAATATCGAACCCAAGTTTTTCAATAGTGTCCGAAAAAATAATAAATTTTCTCAAAATGCAACTTTTCGCAGATTTTATAACTGAATTCAAAGGAGACAATTAATCGTAACTTGATTCCGAAATTTTAGTAAAATGAAGGCCATACAACCTGAAAAAATGGTTTTTAAAGTTCGAACCCAAGTCTTTCAATAGTGTCCGTAAAAATAATAATTTTTCTTAAAATGCAACTTTTCGCAGATTTTATGACTGCATTCGATTAAGACAATTATTCTGATCACGATTCCAATATTTCAGTTTGAATATCGCCATACAGCCTGAAAAAACGGCTTTTAAAGTTCGAACCCAAGTCATTCAATAGTGTCCGTAAAAATAATAATTTTTCTTAAAATGCAACTTTTCGCAGATTTTATAACTGCATTCGATTAAGACAATTATTCTGATCACGATTCCAAAATTTCAGTTTGAATATCGCCATACAGCCTGAAAAAATGGCTTTTAAAGTTCGAACCCAAGTCTTTCAATAGCGTCCGTAAAAATAATATTTTTTCTTAAAATGCAACTTTTCGCAGATTTTATGACTGCATTCGATTAAGACAATTATTCTGATCACGATTCCAAAATTTCTGTTTGAATATCGCCATACAGCCTGAAAAAATGGCTTTTAAAGTTCGAACCCAAGTCTTTCAATAGCGTCCGTAAAAATAATATTTTTTCTTAAAATGCAACTTTTCGCAGATTTTATGACTGCATTCGATTAAGACAATTATTCTGATCACGATTCCAAAATTTCAGTTTGAATATCGCCATACAGCCTGAAAAAATGGCTTTTAAAGTTCGAACCCAAGTCATTCAATAGTGTCCGTAAAAATAATATTTTTTCTTAAAATGCAACTTTTCGCAGATTTTATGACTGCATTCGATTGAGACAATTATTCTCATCACGATTCCAAAATTTCAGTTTGAATATCGCCATACAGCCTGAAAAAATAGCTTTAAAAGTTCGAACCCAAGTCTTGCAATAGTGCCGTAAAAAAGATTTTTTTTTTCAAAATGCAACTTTTTACAGATTTAATTACTGAATTCAAAGGAGACAATTAATCGTAACTTGATTCCGAAATTTTAGTAAAATGAAGGCCATACAACCTGAAAAAATGGCTTTTAAAGTTCGAACCCAAGTCTTTCAATAGTGTCCGAAAAAATAATAAATTTTCTCAAAATGCAACTTTTCGCAGATTTTATAACTGCATTCGATTAAGACAATTATTCTGATCACGATTCCAAAATTTCAGTCCGAATATCGCCACACAGCCGGAAAAAATGGTTTTTAAATATCGAACCCAAGTCTTTCAATAGTGTCCGAAAAAATAATAAATTTTCTCAAAATGCAACTTTTCGCAGATTTTATAACTGCATTCGATTAAGACAATTATTCTGATCACGATTCCAAAATTTCAGTCCGAATATCGCCATACAGCCTGAAAAAATGGCTTTTAAAGTTCGAACCCAAGTCATTCAATAGTGTCCGTAAAAATAATAATTTTTCTTAAAATGCAACTTTTCGCAGATTTATTGGATGCATTCAATTGAGACAATTATTCTTATCTCGATTCCAAAATTTTAGTCGAATAAGCGCCATACAGCCTGAAAAAATGGCTTTAAAGTTCGAACCCAAGTCTTTCAATAGTGTCCGTAAAAATAATAAATTTTCTCAAAATGCAACTTTTCCAGATTTTATGACTACATTAGATTGAGACAATTATTCTGATCACGATTCCAAAATTTCAGTTTGAATATCGCCATACAGCCTGAAAAAATGGCTTTTAAAGTTCGAACCCAAGTCTTTCAATAGCGTCCGTAAAAATAATATTTTTTCTTAAAATGCAACTTTTCGCAGATTTTATGACTGCATTCGATTAAGACAATTATTCTGATCACGATTCCAAAATTTCTGTTTGAATATCGCCATACAGCCTGAAAAAATGGCTTTTAAAGTTCGAACCCAAGTCTTTCAATAGCGTCCGTAAAAATAATATTTTTTCTTAAAATGCAACTTTTCGCAGATTTTATGACTGCATTCGATTAAGACAATTATTCTGATCACGATTCCAAAATTTCTGTTTGAATATCGCCATACAGCCTGAAAAAATGGCTTTTAAAGTTCGAACCCAAGTCTTTCAATAGTGTGCGTAAAAATAATATTTTTTCTAAAAATGCATTATTTTGCAGATTTTATGACTGCATTCTATATATACAATTATTCTTATCTCGATTCCAAAATTTTAGTCGAATAAGCGCCATACAGCCTGAAAAATGGCCTCTAAAGTTCGAACCCAGATCCTTCAATAGTGCCCGTAAAAATTATAATCTTTCCTTAAATGCAACTTTTCGCAGATTTTATAACTGCATTCGATTAAGACAATTATTCTGATCACGATTCCAAAATTTCAGTCCGAATATCGCCATACAGCCTGAAAAAATGGCTTTTAAAGTTCGAACCCAAGTCATTCAATAGTGTCCGTAAAAATAATAATTTTTCTTAAAATGCAACTTTTCGCAGATTTATTGGATGCATTCAATTGAGACAATTATTCTTATCTCGATTCCAATATTTTAGTCGAATAAGCGCCATACAGCCTGAAAAAATGGCTTTTAAAGTTCGAACCCAAGTCTTTCAATAGTGTCCGTAAAAATAATAAATTTTCTCAAAATGCAACTTTTCCAGATTTTATGACTACATTAGATTGAGACAATTATTCTGATCACGATTCCAAAATTTCAGTTTGAATATCGCCATACAGCCTGAAAAAATGGCTTTTAAAGTTCGAACCCAAGTCATTCAATAGTGTCCGTAAAAATAATTATTTTTCATAAAATGCAACTTTTTGCATATTTTATAACTGCATTCGATTAAGACAATTATTCTGATCACGATTCCAAAATTTCAGTCCGAATATCGCCATACAGCCGGAAAAAATGGCTTTTAAATATCGAACCCAAGTTTTTCAATAGTGTCCGAAAAAATAATAAATTTTCTCAAAATGCAACTTTTCGCAGATTTTATAACTGAATTCAAAGGAGACAATTAATCGTAACTTGATTCCGAAATTTTAGTAAAATGAAGGCCATACAACCTGAAAAAATGGTTTTTAAAGTTCGAACCCAAGTCTTTCAATAGTGTCCGTAAAAATAATAATTTTTCTTAAAATGCAACTTTTCGCAGATTTTATGACTGCATTCGATTAAGACAATTATTCTGATCACGATTCCAATATTTCAGTTTGAATATCGCCATACAGCCTGAAAAAACGGCTTTTAAAGTTCGAACCCAAGTCATTCAATAGTGTCCGTAAAAATAATAATTTTTCTTAAAATGCAACTTTTCGCAGATTTTATAACTGCATTCGATTAAGACAATTATTCTGATCACGATTCCAAAATTTCAGTTTGAATATCGCCATACAGCCTGAAAAAATGGCTTTTAAAGTTCGAACCCAAGTCTTTCAATAGCGTCCGTAAAAATAATATTTTTTCTTAAAATGCAACTTTTCGCAGATTTTATGACTGCATTCGATTAAGACAATTATTCTGATCACGATTCCAAAATTTCTGTTTGAATATCGCCATACAGCCTGAAAAAATGGCTTTTAAAGTTCGAACCCAAGTCTTTCAATAGCGTCCGTAAAAATAATATTTTTTCTTAAAATGCAACTTTTCGCAGATTTTATGACTGCATTCGATTAAGACAATTATTCTGATCACGATTCCAAAATTTCAGTTTGAATATCGCCATACAGCCTGAAAAAATGGCTTTTAAAGTTCGAACCCAAGTCATTCAATAGTGTCCGTAAAAATAATATTTTTTCTTAAAATGCAACTTTTCGCAGATTTTATGACTGCATTCGATTGAGACAATTATTCTCATCACGATTCCAAAATTTCAGTTTGAATATCGCCATACAGCCTGAAAAAATAGCTTTAAAAGTTCGAACCCAAGTCTTGCAATAGTGCCGTAAAAAAGATTTTTTTTTTCAAAATGCAACTTTTTACAGATTTAATTACTGAATTCAAAGGAGACAATTAATCGTAACTTGATTCCGAAATTTTAGTAAAATGAAGGCCATACAACCTGAAAAAATGGCTTTTAAAGTTCGAACCCAAGTCTTTCAATAGTGTCCGAAAAAATAATAAATTTTCTCAAAATGCAACTTTTCGCAGATTTTATAACTGCATTCGATTAAGACAATTATTCTGATCACGATTCCAAAATTTCAGTCCGAATATCGCCACACAGCCGGAAAAAATGGTTTTTAAATATCGAACCCAAGTCTTTCAATAGTGTCTGAAAAAATAATAAATTTTCTCAAAATGCAACTTTTCGCAGATTTTATAACTGCATTCGATTAAGACAATTATTCTGATCACGATTCCAAAATTTCAGTCCGAATATCGCCATACAGCCTGAAAAAATGGCTTTTAAAGTTCGAACCCAAGTCATTCAATAGTGTCCGTAAAAATAATAATTTTTCTTAAAATGCAACTTTTCGCAGATTTATTGGATGCATTCAATTGAGACAATTATTCTTATCTCGATTCCAAAATTTTAGTCGAATAAGCGCCATACAGCCTGAAAAAATGGCTTTAAAGTTCGAACCCAAGTCTTTCAATAGTGTCCGTAAAAATAATAAATTTTCTCAAAATGCAACTTTTCCAGATTTTATGACTACATTAGATTGAGACAATTATTCTGATCACGATTCCAAAATTTCAGTTTGAATATCGCCATACAGCCTGAAAAAATGGCTTTTAAAGTTCGAACCCAAGTCTTTCAATAGCGTCCGTAAAAATAATATTTTTTCTTAAAATGCAACTTTTCGCAGATTTTATGACTGCATTCGATTAAGACAATTATTCTGATCACGATTCCAAAATTTCAGTCCGAATATCGCCATACAGCCTGAAAAAATGGCTTTTAAAGTTCGAACCCAAGTCATTCAATAGTGTCCGTAAAAATAATAATTTTTCTTAAAATGCAACTTTTCGCAGATTTATTGGATGCATTCAATTGAGACAATTATTCTTATCTCGATTCCAAAATTTTAGTCGAATAAGCGCCATACAGCCTGAAAAAATGGCTTTAAAGTTCGAACCCAAGTCTTTCAATAGTGTCCGTAAAAATAATAAATTTTCTCAAAATGCAACTTTTCCAGATTTTATGACTACATTAGATTGAGACAATTATTCTGATCACGATTCCAAAATTTCAGTTTGAATATCGCCATACAGCCTGAAAAAATGGCTTTTAAAGTTCGAACCCAAGTCATTCAATAGTGTCCGTAAAAATAATTATTTTTCATAAAATGCAACTTTTCGCAGATTTTATAACTGCATTCGATTAAGACAATTATTCTGATCACGATTCCAAAATTTCAGTCCGAATATCGCCATACAGCCGGAAAAAATGGCTTTTAAATATCGAACCCAAGTTTTTCAATAGTGTCCGAAAAAATAATAAATTTTCTCAAAATGCAACTTTTCGCAGATTTTATAACTGAATTCAAAGGAGACAATTAATCGTAACTTGATTCCGAAATTTTAGTAAAATGAAGGCCATACAACCTGAAAAAAATGGCTTTTAAAGTTCGAACCCAAGTCATTCAATAGTGTCCGAAAAAATAATAATTTTTCTTAAAATGCAACTTTTCGCAGATTTATTGGATGCATTCAATTGAGACAATTATTCTAATCACGATTCCAAAATTTCAGTACGAATATTGTCATATAGCCTGAAAAAATGGCTTTGAAAGTTCGAACCCAAGTCTTTCAATAGTGTCCTTAAAAATAATAAATTTTCTCATAATGCAACTTTTCGCAAATTTTATGACTGCATTAGATTGAGACAATTATTCTGATCACGATTCCAAAATTTCAGTCTGAATATCGCCATACAGCCTGAAAAAATGGCTTTTAAAGTTCGAACCCAAGTCATTCAATAGTGTCCGTAAAAATAATAATTTTTCTTAAAATGCAACTTTTCGCAGATTTATTGGATGCATTCAATTGAGACAATTATTCTTATCTCGATTCCAAAATTTTAGTCGAATAAGCGCCATACAGCCAGAAAAAATGGCTTTAAAGTTCGAACCCAAGTCTTTCAATAGTGTCCGTAAAAATAATAAATTTTCTCAAAATGCAACTTTTCCAGATTTTATGACTGCATTCGATTAAGAAAATTATTCTGATCACGATTCCAAAATTTCAGTTTGAATATCGCCATACAGCCTGAAAAAATGGCTTTTAAAGTTCGAACCCAAGTCATTCCATAGTGTCCGCAAAAATAATATTTTTTCTTAAAATGCAACTTTTCGCAGATTTTATGACTGCATTCGATTGAGACAATTATTCTGATCACGATTCCAAAATTTCAGTTTGAATATCGCCATACAGCCTGAAAAAATAGCTTTAAAAGTTCGAACCCAAGTCTTGCAATAGTGCCGTAAAAAAGATTTTTTTTTTCAAAATGCAACTTTTTACAGATTTAATTACTGAATTCAAAGGAGACAATTAATCGTAACTTGATTCCGAAATTTTAGTAAAATGAAGGCCATACAACCTGAAAAAATGGCTTTTAAAGTTCGAACCCAAGTCTTTCAATAGTGTCCGAAAAAATAATAAATTTTCTCAAAATGCAACTTTTCGCAGATTTATTGGATGCATTCAATTGAGACAATTATTCTGATCACGATTCCAAAATTTCAGTACGAATATTGTCATATAGCCTGAAAAAATGGCTTTGAAAGTTCGAACCCAAGTCTTTCAATAGTGTCCTTAAAAATAATAAATTTTCTCATAATGCAACTTTTCGCAAATTTTATGACTGCATTCGATTAAGACAATTATTCTGATCACGATTCCAAAATTTCAGTCCGAATATCGCCATACAGCCTGAAAAAATGGCTTTTAAAGTTCGAACCCAAGTCATTCAATAGTGTCCGAAAAAATAATAATTTTTCTTAAAATGCAACTTTTCGCAGATTTATTGGATGCATTCAATTGAGACAATTATTCTGATCACGATTCCAAAATTTCAGTACGAATATTGTCATATAGCCTGAAAAAATGGCTTTGAAAGTTCGAACCCAAGTCTTTCAATAGTGTCCTTAAAAATAATAAATTTTCTCATAATGCAACTTTTCGCAAATTTTATGACTGCATTAGATTGAGACAATTATTCTGATCACGATTCCAAAATTTCAGTCCGAATATCGCCATACAGCCTGAAAAAATGGCTTTTAAAGTTCGAACCCAAGTCATTCAATAGTGTCCGTAAAAATAATAATTTTTCTTAAAATGCAACTTTTCGCAGATTTATTGGATGCATTCAATTGAGACAATTATTCTTATCTCGATTCCAAAATTTTAGTCGAATAAGCGCCATACAGCCTGAAAAAATGGCTTTAAAGTTCGAACCCAAGTCTTTCAATAGTGTCCGTAAAAATAATAATTTTTCTTAAAATGCAACTTTTCGCAGATTTTATGACTGCATTCGATTAAGACAATTATTCTGATCACGATTCCAATATTTCAGTTTGAATATCGCCATACAGCCTGAAAAAACGGCTTTTAAAGTTCGAACCCAAGTCATTCAATAGTGTCCGTAAAAATAATAATTTTTCTTAAAATGCAACTTTTCGCAGATTTTATAACTGCATTCGATTAAGACAATTATTCTGATCACGATTCCAAAATTTCAGTTTGAATATCGCCATACAGCCTGAAAAAATGGCTTTTAAAGTTCGAACCCAAGTCTTTCAATAGCGTCCGTAAAAATAATATTTTTTCTTAAAATGCAACTTTTCGCAGATTTTATGACTGCATTCGATTAAGACAATTATTCTGATCACGATTCCAAAATTTCTGTTTGAATATCGCCATACAGCCTGAAAAAATGGCTTTTAAAGTTCGAACCCAAGTCTTTCAATAGCGTCCGTAAAAATAATATTTTTTCTTAAAATGCAACTTTTCGCAGATTTTATGACTGCATTCGATTAAGACAATTATTCTGATCACGATTCCAAAATTTCAGTTTGAATATCGCCATACAGCCTGAAAAAATGGCTTTTAAAGTTGGAACCCAAGTCATTCAATAGTGTCCGTAAAAATAATATTTTTTCTTAAAATGCAACTTTTCGCAGATTTTATGACTGCATTCGATTAAGACAATTATTCTGATCACGATTCCAATATTTCAGTTTGAATATCGCCATACAGCCTGAAAAAATAGCTTTAAAAGTTCGAACCCAAGTCTTGCAATAGTGCCGTAAAAAAGATTTTTTTTTTCAAAATGCAACTTTTTACAGATTTAATTACTGAATTCAAAGGAGACAATTAATCGTAACTTGATTCCGAAATTTTAGTAAAATGAAGGCCATACAACCTGAAAAAATGGCTTTTAAAGTTCGAACCCAAGTCTTTCAATAGTGTCCGAAAAAATAATAAATTTTCTCAAAATGCAACTTTTCGCAGATTTTATAACTGCATTCGATTAAGACAATTATTCTGATCACGATTCCAAAATTTCAGTCCGAATATCGCCACACAGCCGGAAAAAATGGTTTTTAAATATCGAACCCAAGTCATTCAATAGTGTCCGAAAAAATAATAAATTTTCTCAAAATGCAACTTTTCGCAGATTTTATAACTGCATTCGATTAAGACAATTATTCTGATCACGATTCCAAAATTTCAGTCCGAATATCGCCATACAGCCTGAAAAAATGGCTTTTAAAGTTCGAACCCAAGTCATTCAATAGTGTCCGTAAAAATAATAATTTTTCTTAAAATGCAACTTTTCGCAGATTTATTGGATGCATTCAATTGAGACAATTATTCTTATCTCGATTCCAAAATTTTAGTCGAATAAGCGCCATACAGCCTGAAAAAATGGCTTTAAAGTTCGAACCCAAGTCTTTCAATAGTGTCCGTAAAAATAATAAATTTTCTCAAAATGCAACTTTTCCAGATTTTATGACTACATTAGATTGAGACAATTATTCTGATCACGATTCCAAAATTTCAGTTTGAATATCGCCATACAGCCTGAAAAAATGGCTTTTAAAGTTCGAACCCAAGTCTTTCAATAGCGTCCGTAAAAATAATATTTTTTCTTAAAATGCAACTTTTCGCAGATTTTATGACTGCATTCGATTAAGACAATTATTCTGATCACGATTCCAAAATTTCTGTTTGAATATCGCCATACAGCCTGAAAAAATGGCTTTTAAAGTTCGAACCCAAGTCTTTCAATAGCGTCCGTAAAAATAATATTTTTTCTTAAAATGCAACTTTTCGCAGATTTTATGACTGCATTCGATTAAGAAAATTATTCTGATCACGATTCCAAAATTTCAGTTTGAATATCGCCATACAGCCTGAAAAAATGGCTTTTAAAGTTCGAACCCAAGTCATTCAATAGTGTCCGCAAAAATAATATTTTTTCTTAAAATGCAACTTTTCGCAGATTTTATGACTGCATTCGATTGAGACAATTATTCTGATCACGATTCCAAAATTTCAGTTTGAATATCGCCATACAGCCTGAAAAAATAGCTTTAAAAGTTCGAACCCAAGTCTTGCAATAGTGCCGTAAAAAAGATTTTTTTTTTCAAAATGCAACTTTTTACAGATTTAATTACTGAATTCAAAGGAGACAATTAATCGTAACTTGATTCCGAAATTTTAGTAAAATGAAGGCCATACAACCTGAAAAAATGGCTTTTAAAGTTCGAACCCAAGTCTTTCAATAGTGTCCGAAAAAATAATAAATTTTCTCAAAATGCAACTTTTCGCAGATTTTATAACTGCATTCGATTAAGACAATTATTCTGATCACGATTCCAAAATTTCAGTCCGAATATCGCCATACAGCCTGAAAAAATGGCTTTTAAAGTTCGAACCCAAGTCATTCAATAGTGTCCGAAAAAATAATAATTTTTCTTAAAATGCAACTTTTCGCAGATTTATTGGATGCATTCAATTGAGACAATTATTCTGATCACGATTCCAAAATTTCAGTACGAATATTGTCATATAGCCTGAAAAAATGGCTTTGAAAGTTCGAACCCAAGTCTTTCAATAGTGTCCTTAAAAATAATAAATTTTCTCATAATGCAACTTTTCGCAAATTTTATGACTGCATTAGATTGAGACAATTATTCTGATCACGATTCCAAAATTTCAGTCTGAATATCGCCATACAGCCTGAAAAAATTGCTTTTAAAGTTCGAACCCAAGTCTTTCAATAGTGTGCGTAAAAATAATATTTTTTCTAAAAATGCATTATTTTTCAGATTTTATGACTGCATTCTACACATACAATTATTCTTATCCCGATTCCAAAATTTCAGTCAAAATAACGCCATACAGCATGAAAAAACGGCCTCTAAAGTTCGAACCCAGGTCCTTCAATAGTGCCCGTAAAAATGATAATTTTTCCTTAAATGCAATTTTTCGCCGATTTTATGAGTGCATTCGATAAAGACAATTATTCTTATCCTGATTCAAAAATTTCAGTCCGAATATCGACATACAGCCTGAAAAAATTGCTTTTAAAGTTCGAACCCAAGTCATTCAATAGCGTCCGTAAAAATAATATTTTTTTCTTAAAATGCAACTTTTCGCAGATTTTATGACTGCATTCGATTGAGACAGTTATTCTGATCACGATTCCAAAATTTCAGTTTGAATATCGCCATACAGCCTGAAAAAATGGCTTTTAAAGTTCGAACCCAAGTCATTCAATAGTGTCCGTAAAAATAATAATTTTTCTTAAAATGCAACTTTTCGCAGATTTATTGGATGCATTCAATTGAGACAATGATTCTGATCACGATTCCAAAATTTCAGTACGAATATTGTCATATAGCCTGAAAAAATGGCTTTGAAAATTCGAACCCAAGTCTTTCAATAGTGTCCTTAAAAATAATAAATTTTCTCAAAATGCAACTTTTCGCAGATTTTATGACTACATTAGATTGAGACAATTATTCTGATCACGATTCCAAAATTTCAGTCTGAATATCGCCATAAAGCCTGAAAAAATGGATTTAAAAGTTCGAACCCAAGTCTTTCAATAGTGTGTGTAAAAATAATATTTTTTCTAAAAATGCATTATTTTTCAGATTTTATGACTGCATTCTACACATACAATTATTCTTATCCCGATTCCAAAATTTCAGTCAAAATAACGCCATACAGCATGAAAAAACGGCCTCTAAAGTTCGAACCCAGGTCCTTCAATAGTGCCCGTAAAAATTATAATCATTCCTTAAATGCAATTTTTCGCCGATTTTATGAGTGCATTCGATAAAGACAATTATTCTTATCCTGATTCCAAAATTTCAGTCCGAATATCGCCATACAGCCTGAAAAAATTGCTTTTAAATTTCGAACCCAAGTCATTCAATAGCGTCCGTAAAAATAATATTTTTTTCTTAAAATGCAACTTTTCGCAGATTTTATGACTGCATTCGATTGAGACAGTTATTCTGATCACGATTCCAAAATTTCAGTTTGAATATCGCCATACAGCCTGAAAAAATGGCTTTTAAAGTTCGAACCCAAGTCATTCAATAGTGTCCGTAAAAATAATAATTTTTCTTACAATGCAACTTTTCGCAGATTTATTGGATGCATTCAATTGAGACAATGATTCTGATCACGATTCCAAAATTTCAGTACGAATATTGTCATATAGCCTGAAAAAATGGCTTTGAAAGTTCGAACCCAAGTCTTTCAATAGTGTCCTTAAAAATAATAAATTTTCTCAAAATGCAACTTTTCGCAGATTTTATGACTGCATTAGATTGAGACAATTATTCTGATCACGATTCCAAAATTTCAGTCTGAATATCGCCATACAGCCTGAAAAAATGGATTTAAAAGTTCGAACCCAAGTCTTTCAATAGTGTGTGTAAAAATAATATTTTTTCTAAAAATGCATTATTTTTCAGATTTTATGACTGCATTCTACACATACAATTATTCTTATCCCGATTCCAAAATTTCAGTCAAAATAACGCCATACAGCATGAAAAAACGGCCTCTAAAGTTCGAACCCAGGTCCTTCAATAGTGCCCGTAAAAATTATAATCTTTCCTTAAATGCAATTTTTCGCCGATTTTATGAGTGCATTCGATAAAGACAATTATTCTTATCCTGATTCCAAAATTTCAGTCCGAATATCGCCATACAGCCTGAAAAAATTGCTTTTAAATTTCGAACCCAAGTCATTCAATAGCGTCCGTAAAAATAATATTTTTTTCTTAAAATGCAACTTTTCGCAGATTTTATGAGTGCATTCGATTGAGACAGTTATTCTGATCACGATTCCAAAATTTCAGTTTGAATATCGCCATACAGCCTGAAAAAATGGCTTTGAAAGTTCGAACCCAAGTCTTTCAATAGTGTCCTTAAAAATAATAAATTTTCTCAAAATGCAACTTTTCGCAGATTTTATGACTGCATTTGATTGAGACCATTATTCTGATCACGATTCCAAAATTTTAGTCTGAATATCGCCATACAGCCTGAAAAAATGGATTTAAAAGTTCGAACCCAAGTCTTTCAATAGTGTGTGTAAAAATAATATTTTTTCTAAAAATGCATTATTTTTCAGATTTTATGACTGCATTCTACACATACAATTATTCTTATCCCGATTCCAAAATTTCAGTCAAAATAACGCCATACAGCATGATAAAACGGCCTCTAAAGTTCGAACCCAGGTCCTTCAATAGTGCCCGTAAAAATTATAATCTTTCCTTAAATGCAATTTTTCGCCGATTTTATGAGTGCATTCGATAAAGACAATTATTCTTATCCTGATTCCAAAATTTCAGTCCGAATATCGCCATACAGCCTGAAAAAATTGCTTTTAAATTTCGAACCCAAGTCATTCAATAGCGTCCGTAAAAATAATATTTTTTTCTTAAAATGCAACTTTTCGCAGATTTTATGACTGCATTCGATTGAGACAATTATTCTGATCACGATTCCAAAATTTCAGTTTGAATATCGCCAAACAGCCTGAAAAAATGGCTTTTAAAGTTCGAACCCAAGTAATTCAATAGTGTCCGTAAAAACAATAATTTTTCTTAAAATGCAACTTTTCGCAGATTTTATGACTGCATTAGATTGAGACAATTATTCTGATCACGATTCCAAAATTTCAGTCCGAATATCGCCATACAGCCTGAAAAAATGGCTTTTAAAGTTCGAACCCAAGTCTTTCAATAGTGTGCGTAAAAATAATAATTTTTCTAAAAATGCATTATTTTGCAGATTTTATGACTGCATTCTATATATACAATTATTCTTATCTCGATTCCAAAATTTTAGTCGAATAAGCGCCATACAGCCTGAAAAAATGGCTTTTAAAGTTCGAACCTAAGTCTTTCAATAGTGTCCGTAAAAATAATAAATTTTCTCAAAATGCAACTTTTGGCAGATTTTATGACTGCATTCGATTGAGACAATTATCCTGATCACCATTCCAAAATTTCAGTTTGAATATCGCCATACAGCCGGAAAAAATGGCATTTAAAGTTCGAACCCAAGTCATTCAACAGTGTCCGTAAAAATAATAATTTTTCTTAAAATGCAACTTTTCGCAGATTTTATGACTGCATTCGATTGAGACAATAATCCTGATAACAATTCCAAAATTTCAGTTTGAATATCGCCATACAGCCTGAAAAAATGGCATTTAAAGTTCGAACCCAAGTCTCTCAATAGTGTGTGTAAAAATAATATTTTTTCTAAAAATGCATTATTTTTCAGATTTTATGACTGCATTCTACACATACAATTATTCTTATCCCGATTCCAAAATTTCAGTCAAAATAACGCCATACAGCATGAAAAAACGGCCTCTAAAGTTCGAACCCAAGTCTTTCAATAGTGTGCGTAAAAATAATAATTTTTCTAAAAATGCATTATTTTGCAGATTTTATGACTGCATTCTATATATACAATTATTCTTATCTCGATTCCAAAATTTTAGTCGAATAAGCGCCATACAGCCTGAAAAAATGGCTTTTAAAGTTCGAACCTAAGTCTTTCAATAGTGTCCGTAAAAATAATAAATTTTCTCAAAATGCAACTTTTCGCAGATTTTATGACTGCATTCGATTGAGACAATTATCCTGATAACAATTCCAAAATTTCAGTTTGAATATCGCCATACAGCCTGAAAAAATGGCATTTAAAGTTCGAACCCAAGTCATTCAATAGTGTCCGTAAAAATAATAAATTTTCTTAAAATGCAACTTTTCGCAGATTTTATGACTGCATTCGATTGAGACAATTATTCTGATCACGATTCCAAAATTTCAGTTTGAATATCGCCATACAGCCTGAAAAAATAGCTTTTAAAGGTCGAACCCTAGTCTTTCAATATTGTCCCTAAAAATATTATTCTTTCTTAAAATGCAACTTCTCGCAGATTTTATGACTGCATTCAATTGAGACAATCATTCTGATCACGATTCCAAAATTTCAGTCCGAATATCGTCATACAGCCTGAAAAAATGGCTTTTAAAGGTCGAACCCTAGTCTTTCAATATTGTCCCTAAAAATATTATTCTTTCTTAAAATGCAACTTCTCGCAGATTTTATGACTGCATTCAATTGAGACAATCATTCTGATCACGATTCCAAAATTTCAGTCTGAACCTCGTCATATAGCCTGAAAAAATGGGTTTGAAAGTTCGAACCCAAGTCTTTCAATAGTGTCCGTTAAAAAAATTAATTTTCTTAAAATGCAACTTTTCGCAGATTTTATGACTGCATTCGATTGAGACAATTATTCTGATCACGATTCCAAAATTTCAGTTTGAATATCGCCATACAGCCTGAAAAAATAGCTTTAAAAGTTCGAACCCAAGTCTTGCAATAGTGCCCGTAAAAATGATATTTTTTTTCCAAATGCATCTTTTTACAGATTTAATTACTGAATTCAAAGGAGACAATTAATCGTACCTTGATTCCGAAATTTTAGTAAAATGAAGGCCATACAGCCTGAAAAAATGGCTTTAAAAGTTCGAACCCAAGTCTTTCAATAGTGTGTGTAAAAATAATATTTTTTCTAAAAATGCATTATTTTTCAGATTTTATGACTGCATTCTACACATACAATTATTCTTATCCCGATTCCAAAATTTCAGTCAAAATAACGCCATACAGCATGAAAAAACGGCCTCTAAAGTTCGAACCCAGGTCCTTCAATAGTGCCCGTAAAAATTATAATCTTTCCTTAAATGCAATTTTTCGCCGATTTTATGAGTGCATTCGATAAAGACAATTATTCTTATCCTGATTCAAAAATTTCAGTCCGAATATCGCCATACAGCCTGAAAAAATGGCATTTAAAGTTCGAACCCAAGTCATTCAATAGTGTCCGTAAAAATAATAAATTTTCTTAAATTGCAACTTTTCGCAGATTTTATGACTGCATTCGATTAAGACAATTATTCTGATCACGATTCCAAAATTTCAGTTTGAATATCGCCATACAGCCTGAAAAAATGGCTTTTAAAGTTCGAACCCAAGTCTTTCAATAGCGTCCGTAAAAATATTAATTTTTCTTAAAATGCAACTTTTCGCAGATTTTATGACTGCATTCGATTAAGACAATTATTCTGATGACGATTCCAAAATTTCAGTTTGAATATCGCCATACAGTCTGAAAAAATGGCTTTTAAAGTTCGAACCCAAGTCTTTCAATAGCGTCCGTAAAAATAATAATTTTTCTTAAAATGCAACTTTTCGCAGATTTTATGACTGCATTCGATTGAGACAATTATTCTGATCACGATTCCAAAATTTCTGTTTGAATATCGCCAAACAGCCTGAAAAAATGGCTTTTAAAGTTCGAACCCAAGTAATTCAATAGTGTCCGTAAAAACAATAATTTTTCTTAAAATGCAACTTTTCGCAGATTTTATGACTGCATTAGATTGAGACAATTATTCTGATCACGATTCCAAAATTTCAGTCCGAATATCGCCATACAGCCTGAAAAAATGGCTTTTAAAGTTCGAACCCAAGTCTTTCAATAGTGTGCGTAAAAATAATAATTTTTCTAAAAATGCATTATTTTGCAGATTTTATGACTGCATTCTATATATACAATTATTCTTATCTCGATTCCAAAATTTTAGTCGAATAAGCGCCATACAGCCTGAAAAAATGGCTTTTAAAGTTCGAACCTAAGTCTTTCAATAGTGTCCGTAAAAATAATAAATTTTCTCAAAATGCAACTTTTCGCAGATTTTATGACTGCATTCGATTGAGACAATTATCCTGATAACAATTCCAAAATTTCAGTTTGAATATCGCCATACAGCCTGAAAAAATGGCATTTAAAGTTCGAACCCAAGTCATACAATAGTGTCCGTAAAAATAATAAATTTTCTTAAAATGCAACTTTTCGCAGATTTTATGACTGCATTCGATTGAGACAATTATTCTGATCACGATTCCAAAATTTCAGTTTGAATATCGCCATACAGCCTGAAAAAATAGCTTTTAAAGGTCGAACCCTAGTCTTTCAATATTGTCCCTAAAAATATTATTCTTTCTTAAAATGCAACTTCTCGCAGATTTTATGACTGCATTCAATTGAGACAATCATTCTGATCACGATTCCAAAATTTCAGTCCGAATATCGTCATACAGCCTGAAAAAATGGCTTTTAAAGGTCGAACCCTAGTCTTTCAATATTGTCCCTAAAAATATTATTCTTTCTTAAAATGCAACTTCTCGCAGATTTTATGACTGCATTCAATTGAGACAATCATTCTGATCACGATTCCAAAATTTCAGTCTGAACCTCGTCATATAGCCTGAAAAAATGGGTTTGAAAGTTCGAACCCAAGTCTTTCAATAGTGTCCGTTAAAAAAATTAATTTTCTTAAAATGCAACTTTTCGCAGATTTTATGACTGCATTCGATTGAGACAATTATTCTGATCACGATTCCAAAATTTCAGTTTGAATATCGCCAAACAGCCTGAAAAAATGGCTTTTAAAGTTCGAACCCAAGTAATTCAATAGTGTCCGTAAAAACAATAATTTTTCTTAAAATGCAACTTTTCGCAGATTTTATGACTGCATTAGATTGAGACAATTATTCTGATCACGATTCCAAAATTTCAGTCCGAATATCGCCATACAGCCTGAAAAAATGGCTTTTAAAGTTCGAACCCAAGTCTTTCAATAGTGTGCGTAAAAATAATAATTTTTCTAAAAATGCATTATTTTGCAGATTTTATGACTGCATTCTATATATACAATTATTCTTATCTCGATTCCAAAATTTTAGTCGAATAAGCGCCATACAGCCTGAAAAAATGGCTTTTAAAGTTCGAACCTAAGTCTTTCAATAGTGTCCGTAAAAATAATAAATTTTCTCAAAATGCAACTTTTGGCAGATTTTATGACTGCATTAGATTGAGACAATTATTCTGATCACGATTCCAAAATTTCAGTTTGAATATCGCCATACAGCCTGAAAAAATGGCTTTTAAAGTTCGAACCCAAGTCTTTCAATAGCGTCCGTAAAAATAATATTTTTTCTTAAAATGCAACTTTTCGCAGATTTTATGACTGCATTCGATTAAGACAATTATTCTGATCACGATTCCAAAATTTCTGTTTGAATATCGCCATACAGCCTGAAAAAATGGCTTTTAAAGTTCGAACCCAAGTCTTTCAATAGCGTCCGTAAAAATAATATTTTTTCTTAAAATGCAACTTTTCGCAGATTTTATGACTGCATTCGATTAAGAAAATTATTCTGATCACGATTCCAAAATTTCAGTTTGAATATCGCCATACAGCCTGAAAAAATGGCTTTTAAAGTTCGAACCCAAGTCATTCAATAGTGTCCGTAAAAATAATATTTTTTCTTAAAATGCAACTTTTCGCAGATTTTATGACTGCATTCGATTGAGACAATTATTCTGATCACGATTCCAAAATTTCAGTTTGAATATCGCCATACAGCCTGAAAAAATAGCTTTAAAAGTTCGAACCCAAGTCTTGCAATAGTGCCGTAAAAAAGATTTTTTTTTTCAAAATGCAACTTTTTACAGATTTAATTACTGAATTCAAAGGAGACAATTAATCGTAACTTGATTCCGAAATTTTAGTAAAATGAAGGCCATACAACCTGAAAAAATGGCTTTTAAAGTTCGAACCCAAGTCTTTCAATAGTGTCCGAAAAAATAATAAATTTTCTCAAAATGCAACTTTTCGCAGATTTTATAACTGCATTCGATTAAGACAATTATTCTGATCACGATTCCAAAATTTCAGTCCGAATATCGTCATACAGCCTGAAAAAATGGCTTTTAAAGTTCGAACCCAAGTCATTCAATAGTGTCCGAAAAAATAATAATTTTTCTTAAAATGCAACTTTTCGCAGATTTATTGGATGCATTCAATTGAGACAATTATTCTGATCACGATTCCAAAATTTCAGTACGAATATTGTCATATAGCCTGAAAAAATGGCTTTGAAAGTTCGAACCCAAGTCTTTCAATAGTGGCCTTAAAAATAATAAATTTTCTCATAATGCAACTTTTCGCAAATTTTATGACTGCATTAGATTGAGACAATTATTCTGATCACGATTCCAAAATTTCAGTCTGAATATCGCCATACAGCCTGAAAAAATTGCTTTTAAAGTTCGAACCCAAGTCTTTCAATAGTGTGCGTAAAAATAATATTTTTTCTAAAAATGCATTATTTTGCAGATTTTATGACTGCATTCTATATATACAATTATTCTTATCTCGATTCCAAAATTTTAGTCGAATAAGCGCCATACAGCCTGAAAAATGGCCACTAAAGTTCGAACCCAGATCCTTCAATAGTGCCCGTAAAAATTATAATCTTTCGTTACATGCAACTTTTCGCAGATTTTATGACTGCATTCGATTAAGACAATTATTCTGATCACGATTCCAAAATTTCAGTTTGAATATCGCCATACAGCCTGAAAAAATAGCTTTAAAAGTTCGAACCCAAGTCTTGCAATAGTGCCGTAAAAATGATTTTTTTTTTCAAAATGCAACTTTTTACAGATTTAATTACTGAATTCAAAGGAGACAATTAATCGTAACTTGATTCCGAAATTTTAGTAAAATGAAGGCGATACAACCTGAAAAAATGGCTTTTAAAGTTCGAACCCAAGTCATTCAATAGTGTCCGTAAAAATAATATTTTTTCTTAAAATGCAACTTTTCGCAGATTTTATGACTGCATTCGATTGAGACAATTATTCTGATCACGATTCCAAAATTTCAGTTTGAATATCGCCATACAGCCGGAAAAAATGGCATTTAAAGTTCGAACCCAAGTCATTCAACAGTGTCCGTAAAAATAATTATTTTTCATAAAATGCAACTTTTTGCAGATTTTATAACTGCATTCGATTAAGACAATTATTCTGATCACGATTCCAAAATTTCAGTCCGAATATCGCCATACAGCCGGAAAAAATGGCTTTTAAATATCGAACCCAAGTTTTTCAATAGTGTCCGAAAAAATAATAAATTTTCTCAAAATGCAACTTTTCGCAGATTTTATAAATGCATTCGATTAAGACAATTATTCTGATCACGATTCCAAAATTTCAGTCCGAATATCGCCATACAGCCTGAAAAAATGGCTTTTAAAGTTCGAACCCAAGTCATTCAATAGTGTCCGTAAAAATAAATTTTTTCTTAAAATGCAACTTTTCGCAGATTTATTGGATGCATTCAATTGAGACAATTATTCTGATCACGATTCCAAAATTTCAGTACGAATATTGTCATATAGCCTGAAAAAATGGCTTTGAAAGTTCGAACCCAAGTCTTTCAATAGTGTCCTTAAAAATAATAAATTTTCTCAAAATGCAACTTTTCGCAGATTTTATGACTGCATTAGATTGAGACAATTATTCTGATCACGATTCCAAAATTTCAGTCTGAATATCGCCATACAGCCTGAAAAAATGGATTTAAAAGTTCGAACCCAAGTCTTTCAATAGTGTGTGTAAAAATAATATTTTTTCTAAAAATGCATTATTTTTCAGATTTTATGACTGCATTCTACACATACAATTATTCTTATCCCGATTCCAAAATTTCAGTCAAAATAACGCCATACAGCATGAAAAAACGGCCTCTAAAGTTCGAACCCAGGTCCTTCAATAGTGCCCGTAAAAATTATAATCTTTCCTTAAATGCAATTTTTCGCCGATTTTATGAGTGCATTCGATAAAGACAATTATTCTTATCCTGATTCCAAAATTTCAGTCCGAATATCGCCATACAGCCTGAAAAAATGGCTTTTAAAGTTCGAACCCAAGTCTTTCAATAGCGTCCGTAAAAATAATATTTTTTCTTAAAATGCAACTTTTCGCAGATTTTATGACTGCATTCGATTAAGACAATTATTCTGATCACGATTCCAAAATTTCTGTTTGAATATCGCCATACAGCCTGAAAAAATGGCTTTTAAAGTTCGAACCCAAGTCTTTCAATAGCGTCCGTAAAAATAATATTTTTTCTTAAAATGCAACTTTTCGCAGATTTTATGACTGCATTCGATTAAGACAATTATTCTGATCACGATTCCAAAATTTCTGTTTGAATATCGCCATACAGCCTGAAAAAATGGCTTTTAAAGTTCGAACCCAAGTCTTTCAATAGTGTGCGTAAAAATAATATTTTTTCTAAAAATGCATTATTTTGCAGATTTTATGACTGCATTCTATATATACAATTATTCTTATCTCGATTCCAAAATTTTAGTCGAATAAGCGCCATACAGCCTGAAAAATGGCCTCTAAAGTTCGAACCCAGATCCTTCAATAGTGCCCGTAAAAATTATAATCTTTCCTTAAATGCAACTTTTCGCAGATTTTATAACTGCATTCGATTAAGACAATTATTCTGATCACGATTCCAAAATTTCAGTCCGAATATCGCCATACAGCCTGAAAAAATGGCTTTTAAAGTTCGAACCCAAGTCATTCAATAGTGTCCGTAAAAATAATAATTTTTCTTAAAATGCAACTTTTCGCAGATTTATTGGATGCATTCAATTGAGACAATTATTCTTATCTCGATTCCAATATTTTAGTCGAATAAGCGCCATACAGCCTGAAAAAATGGCTTTTAAAGTTCGAACCCAAGTCTTTCAATAGTGTCCGTAAAAATAATAAATTTTCTCAAAATGCAACTTTTCCAGATTTTATGACTACATTAGATTGAGACAATTATTCTGATCACGATTCCAAAATTTCAGTTTGAATATCGCCATACAGCCTGAAAAAATGGCTTTTAAAGTTCGAACCCAAGTCATTCAATAGTGTCCGTAAAAATAATTATTTTTCATAAAATGCAACTTTTTGCATATTTTATAACTGCATTCGATTAAGACAATTATTCTGATCACGATTCCAAAATTTCAGTCCGAATATCGCCATACAGCCGGAAAAAATGGCTTTTAAATATCGAACCCAAGTTTTTCAATAGTGTCCGAAAAAATAATAAATTTTCTCAAAATGCAACTTTTCGCAGATTTTATAACTGAATTCAAAGGAGACAATTAATCGTAACTTGATTCCGAAATTTTAGTAAAATGAAGGCCATACAACCTGAAAAAATGGCTTTTAAAGTTCGAACCCAAGTCTTTCAATAGTGTCCGTAAAAATAATAATTTTTCTTAAAATGCAACTTTTCGCAGATTTTATGACTGCATTCGATTAAGACAATTATTCTGATCACGATTCCAATATTTCAGTTTGAATATCGCCATACAGCCTGAAAAAACGGCTTTTAAAGTTCGAACCCAAGTCATTCAATAGTGTCCGTAAAAATAATAATTTTTCTTAAAATGCAACTTTTCGCAGATTTTATAACTGCATTCGATTAAGACAATTATTCTGATCACGATTCCAAAATTTCAGTTTGAATATCGCCATACAGCCTGAAAAAATGGCTTTTAAAGTTCGAACCCAAGTCTTTCAATAGCGTCCGTAAAAATAATATTTTTTCTTAAAATGCAACTTTTCGCAGATTTTATGACTGCATTCGATTAAGACAATTATTCTGATCACGATTCCAAAATTTCTGTTTGAATATCGCCATACAGCCTGAAAAAATGGCTTTTAAAGTTCGAACCCAAGTCTTTCAATAGCGTCCGTAAAATAATATTTTTTCTTAAAATGCAACTTTTCGCAGATTTTATGACTGCATTCGATTAAGACAATTATTCTGATCACGATTCCAAAATTTCAGTTTGAATATCGCCATACAGCCTGAAAAAATGGCTTTTAAAGTTCGAACCCAAGTCATTCAATAGTGTCCGTAAAAATAATATTTTTTCTTAAAATGCAACTTTTCGCAGATTTTATGACTGCATTCGATTGAGACAATTATTCTCATCACGATTCCAAAATTTCAGTTTGAATATCGCCATACAGCCTGAAAAAATAGCTTTAAAAGTTCGAACCCAAGTCTTGCAATAGTGCCGTAAAAAAGATTTTTTTTTTCAAAATGCAACTTTTTACAGATTTAATTACTGAATTCAAAGGAGACAATTAATCGTAACTTGATTCCGAAATTTTAGTAAAATGAAGGCCATACAACCTGAAAAAATGGCTTTTAAAGTTCGAACCCAAGTCTTTCAATAGTGTCCGAAAAAATAATAAATTTTCTCAAAATGCAACTTTTCGCAGATTTTATAACTGCATTCGATTAAGACAATTATTCTGATCACGATTCCAAAATTTCAGTCCGAATATCGCCACACAGCCGGAAAAAATGGTTTTTAAATATCGAACCCAAGTCTTTCAATAGTGTCCGAAAAAATAATAAATTTTCTCAAAATGCAACTTTTCGCAGATTTTATAACTGCATTCGATTAAGACAATTATTCTGATCACGATTCCAAAATTTCAGTCCGAATATCGCCATACAGCCTGAAAAAATGGCTTTTAAAGTTCGAACCCAAGTCATTCAATAGTGTCCGTAAAAATAATAATTTTTCTTAAAATGCAACTTTTCGCAGATTTATTGGATGCATTCAATTGAGACAATTATTCTTATCTCGATTCCAAAATTTTAGTCGAATAAGCGCCATACAGCCTGAAAAAATGGCTTTAATGTTCGAACCCAAGTCTTTCAATAGTGTCCGTAAAAATAATAAATTTTCTCAAAATGCAACTTTTCCAGATTTTATGACTACATTAGATTGAGACAATTATTCTGATCACGATTCCAAAATTTCAGTTTGAATATCGCCATACAGCCTGAAAAAATGGCTTTTAAAGTTCGAACCCAAGTCTTTCAATAGCGTCCGTAAAAATAATATTTTTTCTTAAAATGCAACTTTTCGCAGATTTTATGACTGCATTCGATTAAGACAATTATTCTGATCACGATTCCAAAATTTCTGTTTGAATATCGCCATACAGCCTGAAAAAATGGCTTTTAAAGTTCGAACCCAAGTCTTTCAATAGCGTCCGTAAAAATAATATTTTTTCTTAAAATGCAACTTTTCGCAGATTTTATGACTGCATTCGATTAAGAAAATTATTCTGATCACGATTCCAAAATTTCAGTTTGAATATCGCCATACAGCCTGAAAAAATGGCTTTTAAAGTTCGAACCCAAGTCATTCAATAGTGTCCGCAAAAATAATATTTTTTCTTAAAATGCAACTTTTCGCAGATTTTATGACTGCATTCGATTGAGACAATTATTCTGATCACGATTCCAAAATTTCAGTTTGAATATCGCCATACAGCCTGAAAAAATAGCTTTAAAAGTTCGAACCCAAGTCTTGCAATAGTGCCGTAAAAAAGATTTTTTTTTTCAAAATGCTACTTTTTACAGATTTAATTACTGAATTCAAAGGAGACAATTAATCGTAACTTGATTCCGAAATTTTAGTAAAATGAAGGCCATACAACCTGAAAAAATGGCTTTTAAAGTTCGAACCCAAGTCTTTCAATAGTGTCCGAAAAAATAATAAATTTTCTCAAAATGCAACTTTTCGCAGATTTTATAACTGCATTCGATTAAGACAATTATTCTGATCACGATTCCAAAATTTCAGTCCGAATATCGCCATACAGCCTGAAAAAATGGCTTTTAAAGTTCGAACCCAAGTCATTCAATAGTGTCCGAAAAAATAATAATTTTTCTTAAAATGCAACTTTTCGCAGATTTATTGGATGCATTCAATTGAGACAATTATTCTGATCACGATTCCAAAATTTCAGTCTGAATATCGCCATACAGCCTGAAAAAATGGCTTTTAAAGTTCGAACCCAAGTCATTCAATAGTGTCCGTAAAAATAATAATTTTTCTTAAAATGCAACTTTTCGCAGATTTATTGGATGCATTCAATTGAGACAATTATTCTTATCTCGATTCCAAAATTTTAGTCGAATAAGCGCCATACAGCCTGAAAAAATGGCTTTAAAGTTCGAACCCAAGTCTTTCAATAGTGTCCGTAAAAATAATAAATTTTCTCAAAATGCAACTTTTCCAGATTTTATGACTGCATTCGATTAAGAAAATTATTCTGATCACGATTCCAAAATTTCAGTTTGAATATCGCCATACAGCCTGAAAAAATGGCTTTTAAAGTTCGAACCCAAGTCATTCAATAGTGTCCGCAAAAATAATATTTTTTCTTAAAATGCAACTTTTCGCAGATTTTATGACTGCATTCGATTGAGACAATTATTCTGATCACGATTCCAAAATTTCAGTTTGAATATCGCCATACAGCCTGAAAAAATAGCTTTAAAAGTTCGAACCCAAGTCTTGCAATAGTGCCGTAAAAAAGATTTTTTTTTTCAAAATGCAACTTTTTACAGATTTAATTACTGAATTCAAAGGAGACAATTAATCGTAACTTGATTCCGAAATTTTAGTAAAATGAAGGCCATACAACCTGAAAAAATGGCTTTTAAAGTTCGAACCCAAGTCTTTCAATAGTGTCCGAAAAAATAATAAATTTTCTCAAAATGCAACTTTTCGCAGATTTTATAACTGCATTCGATTAAGACAATTATTCTGATCACGATTCCAAAATTTCAGTCCGAATATCGCCATACAGCCTGAAAAAATGGCTTTTAAAGTTCGAACCCAAGTCATTCAATAGTGTCCGAAAAAATAATAATTTTTCTTAAAATGCAACTTTTCGCAGATTTATTGGATGCATTCAATTGAGACAATTATTCTGATCACGATTCCAAAATTTCAGTACGAATATTGTCATATAGCCTGAAAAAATGGCTTTGAAAGTTCGAACCCAAGTCTTTCAATAGTGTCCTTAAAAATAATAAATTTTCTCATAATGCAACTTTTCGCAAATTTTATGACTGCATTAGATTGAGACAATTATTCTGATCACGATTCCAAAATTTCAGTCCGAATATCGCCATACAGCCTGAAAAAATGGCTTTTAAAGTTCGAACCCAAGTCATTCAATAGTGTCCGTAAAAATAATAATTTTTCTTAAAATGCAACTTTTCGCAGATTTATTGGATGCATTCAATTGAGACAATTATTCTTATCTCGATTCCAAAATTTTAGTCGAATAAGCGCCATACAGCCTGAAAAAATGGCTTTAAAGTTCGAACCCAAGTCTTTCAATAGTGTCCGTAAAAATAATAAATTTTCTCAAAATGCAACTTTTCCAGATTTTATGACTACATTAGATTGAGACAATTATTCTGATCACGATTCCAAAATTTCAGTTTGAATATCGCCATACAGCCTGAAAAAATGGCTTTTAAAGTTCGAACCCAAGTCTTTCAATAGCGTCCGTAAAAATAATATTTTTTCTTAAAATGCAACTTTTCGCAGATTTTATGACTGCATTCGATTGAGACAATTATTCTCATCACGATTCCAAAATTTCAGTTTGAATATCGCCATACAGCCTGAAAAAATAGCTTTAAAAGTTCGAACCCAAGTCTTGCAATAGTGCCGTAAAAAAGATTTTTTTTTTCAAAATGCAACTTTTTACAGATTTAATTACTGAATTCAAAGGAGACAATTAATCGTAACTTGATTCCGAAATTTTAGTAAAATGAAGGCCATACAACCTGAAAAAATGGCTTTTAAAGTTCGAACCCAAGTCTTTCAATAGTGTCCGTAAAAATAATAATTTTTCTTAAAATGCAACTTTTCGCAGATTTTATGACTGCATTCGATTAAGACAATTATTCTGATCACGATTCCAATATTTCAGTTTGAATATCGCCATACAGCCTGAAAAAAACGGCTTTTAAAGTTCGAACCCAAGTCATTCAATAGTGTCCGTAAAAATAATAATTTTTCTTAAAATGCAACTTTTCGCAGATTTTATAACTGCATTCGATTAAGACAATTATTCTGATCACGATTCCAAAATTTCAGTTTGAATATCGCCATACAGCCTGAAAAAATGGCTTTTAAAGTTCGAACCCAAGTCTTTCAATAGCGTCCGTAAAAATAATATTTTTTCTTAAAATGCAACTTTTCGCAGATTTTATGACTGCATTCGATTAAGACAATTATTCTGATCACGATTCCAAAATTTCTGTTTGAATATCGCCATACAGCCTGAAAAAATGGCTTTTAAAGTTCGAACCCAAGTCTTTCAATAGCGTCCGTAAAAATAATATTTTTTCTTAAAATGCAACTTTTCGCAGATTTTATGACTGCATTCGATTAAGACAATTATTCTGATCACGATTCCAAAATTTCAGTTTGAATATCGCCATACAGCCTGAAAAAATGGCTTTTAAATTTGGAACCCAAGTCATTCAATAGTGTCCGTAAAAATAATATTTTTTCTTAAAATGCAACTTTTCGCAGATTTTATGACTGCATTCGATTGAGACAATTATTCTCATCACGATTCCAAAATTTCAGTTTGAATATCGCCATACAGCCTGAAAAAATAGCTTTAAAAGTTCGAACCCAAGTCTTGCAATAGTGCCGTAAAAAAGATTTTTTTTTTCAAAATGCAACTTTTTACAGATTTAATTACTGAATTCAAAGGAGACAATTAATCGTAACTTGATTCCGAAATTTTAGTAAAATGAAGGCCATACAACCTGAAAAAATGGCTTTTAAAGTTCGAACCCAAGTCTTTCAATAGTGTCCGAAAAAATAATAAATTTTCTCAAAATGCAACTTTTCGCAGATTTTATAACTGCATTCGATTAAGACAATTATTCTGATCACGATTCCAAAATTTCAGTCCGAATATCGCCACACAGCCGGAAAAAATGGTTTTTAAATATCGAACCCAAGTCTTTCAATAGTGTCCGAAAAAATAATAAATTTTCTCAAAATGCAACTTTTCGCAGATTTTATAACTGCATTCGATTAAGACAATTATTCTGATCACGATTCCAAAATTTCAGTCCGAATATCGCCATACAGCCTGAAAAAATGGCTTTTAAAGTTCGAACCCAAGTCATTCAATAGTGTCCGTAAAAATAATAATTTTTCTTAAAATGCAACTTTTCGCAGATTTATTGGATTCATTCAATTGAGACAATTATTCTTATCTCGATTCCAAAATTTTAGTCGAATAAGCGCCATACAGCCTGAAAAAATGGCTTTAAAGTTCGAACCCAAGTCTTTCAATAGTGTCCGTAAAAATAATAAATTTTCTCAAAATGCAACTTTTCCAGATTTTATGACTACATTAGATTGAGACAATTATTCTGATCACGATTCCAAAATTTCAGTTTGAATATCGCCATACAGCCTGAAAAAATGGCTTTTAAAGTTCGAACCCAAGTCATTCAATAGTGTCCGCAAAAATAATATTTTTTCTTAAAATGCAACTTTTCGCAGATTTTATGACTGCATTCGATTGAGACAATTATTCTGATCACGATTCCAAAATTTCAGTTTGAATATCGCCATACAGCCTGAAAAAATAGCTTTAAAAGTTCGAACCCAAGTCTTGCAATAGTGCCGTAAAAAAGATTTTTTTTTTCAAAATGCTACTTTTTACAGATTTAATTACTGAATTCAAAGGAGACAATTAATCGTAACTTGATTCCGAAATTTTAGTAAAATGAAGGCCATACAACCTGAAAAAATGGCTTTTAAAGTTCGAACCCAAGTCTTTCAATAGTGTCCGAAAAAATAATAAATTTTCTCAAAATGCAACTTTTCGCAGATTTTATAACTGCATTCGATTAAGACAATTATTCTGATCACGATTCCAAAATTTCAGTCCGAATATCGCCATACAGCCTGAAAAAATGGCTTTTAAAGTTCGAACCCAAGTCATTCAATAGTGTCCGAAAAAATAATAATTTTTCTTAAAATGCAACTTTTCGCAGATTTATTGGATGCATTCAATTGAGACAATTATTCTGATCACGATTCCAAAATTTCAGTACGAATATTGTCATATAGCCTGAAAAAATGGCTTTGAAAGTTCGAACCCAAGTCTTTCAATAGTGTCCTTAAAAATAATAAATTTTCTCATAATGCAACTTTTCGCAAATTTTATGACTGCATTAGATTGAGACAATTATTCTGATCACGATTCCAAAATTTCAGTCTGAATATCGCCATACAGCCTGAAAAAATTGCTTTTAAAGTTCGAACCCAAGTCTTTCAATAGTGTGCGTAAAAATAATATTTTTTCTAAAAATGCATTATTTTGCAGATTTTATGACTGCATTCTATATATACAATTATTCTTATCTCGATTCCAAAATTTTAGTCGAATAAGCGCCATACAGCCTGAAAAATGGCCACTAAAGTTCGAACCCAGATCCTTCAATAGTGCCCGTAAAAATTATAATCTTTCGTTACATGCAACTTTTCGCAGATTTTATGACTGCATTCGATTAAGACAATTATTCTGATCACGATTCCAAAATTTCAGTTTGAATATCGCCATACAGCCTGAAAAAATAGCTTTAAAAGTTCGAACCCAAGTCTTGCAATAGTGCCGTAAAAATGATTTTTTTTTTCAAAATGCAACTTTTTACAGATTTAATTACTGAATTCAAAGGAGACAATTAATCGTAACTTGATTCCGAAATTTTAGTAAAATGAAGGCGATACAACCTGAAAAAATGGCTTTTAAAGTTCGAACCCAAGTCATTCAATAGTGTCCGTAAAAATAATATTTTTTCTTAAAATGCAACTTTTCGCAGATTTTATGACTGCATTCGATTGAGACAATTATTCTGATCACGATTCCAAAATTTCAGTTTGAATATCGCCATACAGCCTGAAAAAATGGCTTTTAAAGTTCGAACCCAAGTCAATCAATAGTGTCCGTAAAAATAATTATTTTTCATAAAATGCAACTTTTTGCAGATTTTATAACTGCATTCGATTAAGACAATTATTCTGATCACGATTCCAAAATTTCAGTTCGAATATCGCCATACAGCCGGAAAAAATGGCTTTTAAATATCGAACCCAAGTTTTTCAATAGTGTCCGAAAAAATAATAAATTTTCTCAAAATGCAACTTTTCGCAGATTTTATAAATGCATTCGATTAAGACAATTATTCTGATCACGATTCCAAAATTTCAGTCCGAATATCGCCATACAGCCTGAAAAAATGGCTTTTAAAGTTCGAACCCAAGTCATTCAATAGTGTCCGTAAAAATAATTTTTTTCTTAAAATGCAACTTTTCGCAGATTTATTGGATGCATTCAATTGAGACAATTATTCTGATCACGATTCCAAAATTTCAGTACGAATATTGTCATATAGCCTGAAAAAATGGCTTTGAAAGTTCGAACCCAAGTCTTTCAATAGTGTCCTTAAAAATAATAAATTTTCTCAAAATGCAACTTTTCGCAGATTTTATGACTGCATTAGATTGAGACAATTATTCTGATCACGATTCCAAAATTTCAGTCTGAATATCGCCATACAGCCTGAAAAAATGGATTTAAAAGTTCGAACCCAAGTCTTTCAATAGTGTGTGTAAAAATAATATTTTTTCTAAAAATGCATTATTTTTCAGATTTTATGACTGCATTCTACACATACAATTATTCTTATCCCGATTCCAAAATTTCAGTCAAAATAACGCCATACAGCATGAAAAAACGGCCTCTAAAGTTCGAACCCAGGTCCTTCAATAGTGCCCGTAAAAATTATAATCTTTCCTTAAATGCAATTTTTCGCCGATTTTATGAGTGCATTCGATAAAGACAATTATTCTTATCCTGATTCCAAAATTTCAGTCCGAATATCGCCATACAGCCTGAAAAAATGGCTTTTAAAGTTCGAACCCAAGTCTTTCAATAGCGTCCGTAAAAATAATATTTTTTCTTAAAATGCAACTTTTCGCAGATTTTATGACTGCATTCGATTAAGACAATTATTCTGATCACGATTCCAAAATTTCTGTTTGAATATCGCCATACAGCCTGAAAAAATGGCTTTTAAAGTTCGAACCCAAGTCTTTCAATAGCGTCCGTAAAAATAATATTTTTTCTTAAAATGCAACTTTTCGCAGATTTTATGACTGCATTCGATTAAGACAATTATTCTGATCACGATTCCAAAATTTCTGTTTGAATATCGCCATACAGCCTGAAAAAATGGCTTTTAAAGTTCGAACCCAAGTCTTTCAATAGTGTGCGTAAAAATAATATTTTTTCTAAAAATGCATTATTTTGCAGATTTTATGACTGCATTCTATATATACAATTATTCTTATCTCGATTCCAAAATTTTAGTCGAATAAGCGCCATACAGCCTGAAAAATGGCCTCTAAAGTTCGAACCCAGATCCTTCAATAGTGCCCGTAAAAATTATAATCTTTCCTTAAATGCAACTTTTCGCAGATTTTATAACTGCATTCGATTAAGACAATTATTCTGATCACGATTCCAAAATTTCAGTCCGAATATCGCCATACAGCCTGAAAAAATGGCTTTTAAAGTTCGAACCCAAGTCATTCAATAGTGTCCGTAAAAATAATAATTTTTCTTAAAATGCAACTTTTCGCAGATTTATTGGATGCATTCAATTGAGACAATTATTCTTATCTCGATTCCAATATTTTAGTCGAATAAGCGCCATACAGCCTGAAAAAATGGCTTTTAAAGTTCGAACCCAAGTCTTTCAATAGTGTCCGTAAAAATAATAAATTTTCTCAAAATGCAACTTTTCCAGATTTTATGACTACATTAGATTGAGACAATTATTCTGATCACGATTCCAAAATTTCAGTTTTTACAGATTTAATTACTGAATTCAAAGGAGACAATTAATCGTAACTTGATTCCGAAATTTTAGTAAAATGAAGGCCATACAGCCTGAAAAAATGGCTTTTAAAGGTCGAACCCTAGTCTTTCAATAGTGTCCGAAAAAATAATAAATTTTCTCAAAATGCAACTTTTCGCAGATTTTATAACTGCATTCGATTAAGACAATTATTCTGATCACGATTCCAAAATTTCAGTCCGAATATCGCCATACAGCCTGAAAAAATGGCTTTTAAAGCTCGAACCCAAGTCATTCAATAGTGTCCGTAAAAATAATAAATTTTCTTAAAATGCAACTTTTCGCAGATTTTATGACTGCATTAGATTGAGACAATTATTCTGATCACGATTCCAAAATTTCAGTCTGAATATCGCCATACAGCCTGAAAAAATTGCTTTTAAAGTTCGAACCCAAGTCTTTCAATAGTGTGCGTAAAAATAATATTTTTTCTAAAAATGCATTATTTTGCAGATTTTATGACTGCATTCTATATATACAATTATTCTTATCTCGATTCCAAAATTTTAGTCGAATAAGCGCCATACAGCCTGAAAAATGGCCACTAAAGTTCGAACCCAGATCCTTCAATAGTGCCCGTAAAAATTATAATCTTTCGTTACATGCAACTTTTCGCAGATTTTATGACTGCATTCGATTAAGACAATTATTCTGATCACGATTCCAAAATTTCAGTTTGAATATCGCCATACAGCCTGAAAAAATAGCTTTAAAAGTTCGAACCCAAGTCTTGCAATAGTGCCGTAAAAATGATTTTTTTTTTCAAAATGCAACTTTTTACAGATTTAATTACTGAATTCAAAGGAGACAATTAATCGTAACTTGATTCCGAAATTTTAGTAAAATGAAGGCCATACAACCTGAAAAAATGGCTTTTAAAGTTCGAACCCAAGTCATTCAATAGTGTCCGTAAAAATAATATTTTTTCTTAAAATGCAACTTTTCGCAGATTTTATGACTGCATTCGATTGAGACAATTATTCTGATCACGATTCCAAAATTTCAGTTTGAATATCGCCATACAGCCTGAAAAAATGGCTTTTAAAGTTCGAACCCAAGTCATTCAATAGTGTCCGTAAAAATAATTATTTTTCATAAAATGCAACTTTTTGCATATTTTATAACTGCATTCGATTAAGACAATTATTCTGATCACGATTCCAAAATTTCAGTCCGAATATCGCCATACAGCCGGAAAAAATGGCTTTTAAATATCGAACCCAAGTTTTTCAATAGTGTCCGAAAAAATAATAAATTTTCTCAAAATGCAACTTTTCGCAGATTTTATAAATGCATTCGATTAAGACAATTATTCTGATCACGATTCCAAAATTTCAGTCCGAATATCGCCATACAGCCTGAAAAAATGGCTTTTAAAGTTCGAACCCAAGTCATTCAATAGTGTCCGTAAAAATAAATTTTTTCTTAAAATGCAACTTTTCGCAGATTTTATGACTGCATTCGATTGAGACAATTATTCTGATCACGATTCCAAAATTTCAGTTTGAATATCGCCATACAGCCTGAAAAAATGGCTTTTAAAGTTCGAACCCAAGTCATTCAATAGTGTCCGTAAAAATAATTATTTTTCATAAAATGCAACTTTTTGCATATTTTATAACTGCATTCGATTAAGACAATTATTCTGATCACGATTCCAAAATTTCAGTCCGAATAACGCCATACAGCATGAAAAAACGGCCTCTAAAGTTCGAACCCAGGTCCTTCAATAGTGCCCGTAAAAATTATAATCTTTCCTTAAATGCAATTTTTCGCCGATTTTATGAGTGCATTCGATAAAGACAATTATTCTTATCCTGATTCCAAAATTTCAGTCCGAATATCGCCATACAGCCTGAAAAAATGGCTTTTAAAGTTCGAACCCAAGTCTTTCAATAGTGTCCTTAAAAATAATAAATTTTCTCAAAATGCAACTTTTCGCAGATTTTATGACTGCATTCGATTGAGACAATTATTCTGATCACGATTCCAAAATTTCAGTTTGAATATCGCCATACAGCCTGAAAAAATGGCTTTTAAAGTTCGAACCCAAGTCATTCAATAGTGTCCGTAAAAATAATTATTTTTCATAAAATGCAACTTTTTGCAGATTTTATAACTGCATTCGATTAAAACAATTATTCTGATCACGATTCCAAAATTTCAGTCCGAATATCGCCATACAGCCGGAAAAAATGGCTTTTAAATATCGAACCCAAGTTTTTCAATAGTGTCCGAAAAAATAATAAATTTTCTCAAAATGCAACTTTTCGCAGATTTTATAAATGCATTCGATTAAGACAATTATTCTGATAACGATTCCAAAATTTCAGTCCGAATATCGCCATACAGCCTGAAAAAATGGCTTTTAAAGTTCGAACCCAAGTCATTCAATAGTGTCCGTAAAAATAAATTTTTTCTTAAAATGCAACTTTTCGCAGATTTATTGGATGCATTCAATTGAGACAATTATTCTGATCACGATTCCAAAATTTCAGTACGAATATTGTCATATAGCCTGAAAAAATGGCTTTGAAAGTTCGAACCCAAGTCTTTCAATAGTGTCCTTAAAAATAATAAATTTTCTCAAAATGCAACTTTTCGCAGATTTTATGACTACATTAGATTGAGACAATTATTCTGATCACGATTCCAAAATTTCAGTCTGAATATCGCCATACAGCCTGAAAAAATGGATTTAAAAGTTCGAACCCAAGACTTTCAATAGTGTGTGTAAAAATAATATTTTTTCTAAAAATGCATTATTTTTCAGATTTTATGACTGCATTCTACACATACAATTATTCTTATCCCGATTCCAAAATTTCAGTCAAAATAACGCCATACAGCATGAAAAAACGGCCTCTAAAGTTCGAACCCAGGTCCTTCAATAGTGCCCGTAAAAATTATAATCTTTCCTTAAATGCAATTTTTCGCCGATTTTATGAGTGCATTCGATAAAGACAATTATTCTTATCCTGATTCCAAAATTTCAGTCCGAATATCGCCATACAGCCTGAAAAAATGGCTTTTAAAGTTCGAACCCAAGTCTTTCAATAGCGTCCGTAAAAATAATATTTTTTCTTAAAATGCAACTTTTCGCAGATTTTATGACTGCATTCGATTAAGACAATTATTCTGATCACGATTCCAAAATTTCTGTTTGAATATCGCCATACAGCCTGAAAAAATGGCTTTTAAAGTTCGAACCCAAGTCTTTCAATAGCGTCCGTAAAAATAATATTTTTTCTTAAAATGCAACTTTTCGCAGATTTTATGACTGCATTCGATTAAGACAATTATTCTGATCACGATTCCAAAATTTCTGTTTGAATATCGCCATACAGCCTGAAAAAATGGCTTTTAAAGTTCGAACCCAAGTCTTTCAATAGTGTGCGTAAAAATAATATTTTTTCTAAAAATGCATTATTTTGCAGATTTTATGACTGCATTCTATATATACAATTATTCTTATCTCGATTCCAAAATTTTAGTCGAATAAGCGCCATACAGCCTGAAAAATGGCCTCTAAAGTTCGAACCCAGATCCTTCAATAGTGCCCGTAAAAATTATAATCTTTCCTTAAATGCAACTTTTCGCAGATTTTATAACTGCATTCGATTAAGACAATTATTCTGATCACGATTCCAAAATTTCAGTCCGAATATCGCCATACAGCCTGAAAAAATGGCTTTTAAAGTTCGAACCCAAGTCATTCAATAGTGTCCGTAAAAATAATAATTTTTCTTAAAATGCAACTTTTCGCAGATTTATTGGATGCATTCAATTGAGACAATTATTCTTATCTCGATTCCAAAATTTTAGTCGAATAAGCGCCATACAGCCTGAAAAAATGGCTTTTAAAGTTCGAACCCAAGTCTTTCAATAGTGTCCGTAAAAATAATAAATTTTCTCAAAATGCAACTTTTCCAGATTTTATGACTACATTAGATTGAGACAATTATTCTGATCACGATTCCAAAATTTCAGTCCGAATATCGCCATACAGCCTGAAAAAATGGCTTTTAAAGCTCGAACCCAAGTCATTCAATAGTGTCCAAAAAAATAATAATTTTTCTTAAAATGCAACTTTTCACAGATTTTATGACTGCATTCGATTGAGACACTTATTCTGATCACGATTCCAAAATTTCAGTCCGAATATCGCCATACAGCCTGAAAAAATGGCTTTTAAAGTTCGAACCCAAGTCTTTCAATAGTGTGCGTAAAAATAATATTTTTTCTAAAAATGCATTATTTTGCAGATTTTATGACTGCATTCTATATATACAATTATTCTTATCTCGATTCCAAAATTTTAGTCGAATAAGCGCCATACAGCCTGAAAAATGGCCTCTAAAGTTCGAACCCAGATCCTTCAATAGTGCCCGTAAAAATTATAATCTTTCCTTAAATGCAACTTTTCGCAGATTTTATGACTGCATTCGATTGAGACAATTATTCTGATCACGATTCCAAAATTTCAGTTTGAATATCGCCATACAGCCTGAAAAAATGGCTTTTAAAGTTCGAACCCAAGTCATTCAATAGTGTCCGTAAAAATAATTATTTTTCATAAAATGCAACTTTTTGCAGATTTTATAACTGCATTCGATTAAGACAATTATTCTGATCACGATTCCAAAATTTCAGTCCGAATATCGCCATACAGCCGGAAAAAATGGCTTTAAAAAATATCGAACCCAAGTCTTTCAATAGTGTCCGAAAAAATAATAAATTTTCTCAAAATGCAACTTTTCGCAGATTTTATAACTGCATTCGATTAAGACAATTATTCTGATCACGATTCCAAAATTTCAGTCCGAATATCGCCATACAGCTTGAAAAAATGGCTTTTAAAGTTCGAACCCAAGTCATTCAATAGTGTCCGTAAAAATAATTTTTTTCTTAAAATGCAACTTTTCGCAGATTTATTGGATGCATTCAATTGAGACAATTATTCTCATCACGATTCCAAAATTTCAGTACGAATATTGTCATATAGCCTGAAAAAATGGCTTTGAAAGTTCGAACCCAAGTCTTTCAATAGTGTCCTTAAAAATAATAAATTTTCTCAAAATGCAACTTTTCGCAGATTTTATGACTGCATTAGATTGAGACAATTATTCTGATCACGATTCCAAAATTTCAGTCTGAATATCGCCATACAGCCTGAAAAAATGGATTTAAAAGTTCGAACCCAAGTCTTTCAATAGTGTGTGTAAAAATAATATTTTTTCTAAAAATGCATTATTTTTCAGATTTTATGACTGCATTCTACACATACAATTATTCTTATCCCGATTCCAAAATTTCAGTCAAAATAACGCCATACAGCATGAAAAAACGGCCTCTAAAGTTCGAACCCAGGTCCTTCAATAGTGCCCGTAAAAATTATAATCTTTCCTTAAATGCAATTTTTCGCCGATTTTATGAGTGCATTCGATAAAGACAATTATTCTTATCCTGATTCCAAAATTTCAGTCCGAATATCGCCATACAGCCTGAAAAAATGGGTTTTAAAGTTCGAACCCAAGTCTTTCAATAGTGTCCTTAAAAATAATAAATTTTCTCAAAATGCAACTTTTCGCAGATTTTATGACTGCATTCGATTGAGACAATTATTCTGATCACGATTCCAAAATTTCAGTTTGAATATCGCCATACAGCCTGAAAAAATGGCTTTTAAAGTTCGAACCCAAGTCATTCAATAGTGTCCGTAAAAATAATTATTTTTCATAAAATGCAACTTTTTGCAGATTTTATAACTGCATTCGATTAAGACAATTATTCTGATCACGATTCCAAAATTTCAGTCCGAATATCGCCATACAGCCGGAAAAAATGGCTTTTAAATATCGAACCCAAGTTTTTCAATAGTGTCCGAAAAAATAATAAATTTTCTCAAAATGCAACTTTTCGCAGATTTTATAAATGCATTCGATTAAGACAATTATTCTGATAACGATTCCAAAATTTCAGTCCGAATATCGCCATACAGCCTGAAAAAATGGCTTTTAAAGTTCGAACCCAAGTCATTCAATAGTGTCCGTAAAAATAAATTTTTTCTTAAAATGCAACTTTTCGCAGATTTATTGGATGCATTCAATTGAGACAATTATTCTGATCACGATTCCAAAATTTCAGTACGAATATTGTCATATAGCCTGAAAAAATGGCTTTGAAAGTTCGAACCCAAGTCTTTCAATAGTGTCCTTAAAAATAATAAATTTTCTCAAAATGCAACTTTTCGCAGATTTTATGACTACATTAGATTGAGACAATTATTCTGATCACGATTCCAAAATTTCAGTCTGAATATCGCCATACAGCCTGAAAAAATGGATTTAAAAGTTCGAACCCAAGACTTTCAATAGTGTGTGTAAAAATAATATTTTTTCTAAAAATGCATTATTTTTCAGATTTTATGACTGCATTCTACACATACAATTATTCTTATCCCGATTCCAAAATTTCAGTCAAAATAACGCCATACAGCATGAAAAAACGGCCTCTAAAGTTCGAACCCAGGTCCTTCAATAGTGCCCGTAAAAATTATAATCTTTCCTTAAATGCAATTTTTCGCCGATTTTATGAGTGCATTCGATAAAGACAATTATTCTTATCCTGATTCCAAAATTTCAGTCCGAATATCGCCATACAGCCTGAAAAAATGGCTTTTAAAGTTCGAACCCAAGTCTTTCAATAGCGTCCGTAAAAATAATATTTTTTCTTAAAATGCAACTTTTCGCAGATTTTATGACTGCATTCGATTAAGACAATTATTCTGATCACGATTCCAAAATTTCTGTTTGAATATCGCCATACAGCCTGAAAAAATGGCTTTTAAAGTTCGAACCCAAGTCTTTCAATAGCGTCCGTAAAAATAATATTTTTTCTTAAAATGCAACTTTTCGCAGATTTTATGACTGCATTCGATTAAGACAATTATTCTGATCACGATTCCAAAATTTCTGTTTGAATATCGCCATACAGCCTGAAAAAATGGCTTTTAAAGTTCGAACCCAAGTCTTTCAATAGTGTGCGTAAAAATAATATTTTTTCTAAAAATGCATTATTTTGCAGATTTTATGACTGCATTCTATATATACAATTATTCTTATCTCGATTCCAAAATTTTAGTCGAATAAGCGCCATACAGCCTGAAAAATGGCCTCTAAAGTTCGAACCCAGATCCTTCAATAGTGCCCGTAAAAATTATAATCTTTCCTTAAATGCAACTTTTCGCAGATTTTATAACTGCATTCGATTAAGACAATTATTCTGATCACGATTCCAAAATTTCAGTCCGAATATCGCCATACAGCCTGAAAAAATGGCTTTTAAAGTTCGAACCCAAGTCATTCAATAGTGTCCGTAAAAATAATAATTTTTCTTAAAATGCAACTTTTCGCAGATTTATTGGATGCATTCAATTGAGACAATTATTCTTATCTCGATTCCAAAATTTTAGTCGAATAAGCGCCATACAGCCTGAAAAAATGGCTTTTAAAGTTCGAACCCAAGTCTTTCAATAGTGTCCGTAAAAATAATAAATTTTCTCAAAATGCAACTTTTCCAGATTTTATGACTACATTAGATTGAGACAATTATTCTGATCACGATTCCAAAATTTCAGTTTTTACAGATTTAATTACTGAATTCAAAGGAGACAATTAATCGTAACTTGATTCCGAAATTTTAGTAAAATGAAGGCCATACAGCCTGAAAAAATGGCTTTTAAAGGTCGAACCCTAGTCTTTCAATAGTGTCCGAAAAAATAAAAAATTTTCTCAAAATGCAACTTTTCGCAGATTTTATAACTGCATTCGATTAAGACAATTATTTTGATCACGATTCCAAAATTTCAGTCCGAATATCGCCATACAGCCTGAAAAAATGGCTTTTAAAGCTCGAACCCAAGTCATTCAATAGTGTCCAAAAAAATAATAATTTTTCTTAAAATGCAACTTTTCACAGATTTTATGACTGCATTCGATTGAGACACTTATTCTGATCACGATTCCAAAATTTCAGTCCGAATATCGCCATACAGCCTGAAAAAATGGCTTTTAAAGTTCGAACCCAAGTCTTTCAATAGTGTGCGTAAAAATAATATTTTTTCTAAAAATGCATTATTTTGCAGATTTTATGACTGCATTCTATATATACAATTATTCTTATCTCGATTCCAAAATTTTAGTCGAATAAGCGCCATACAGCCTGAAAAATGGCCTCTAAAGTTCGAACCCAGATCCTTCAATAGTGCCCGTAAAAATTATAATCTTTCCTTAAATGCAACTTTTCGCAGATTTTATGACTGCATTCGATTGAGACAATTATTCTGATCACGATTCCAAAATTTCAGTTTGAATATCGCCATACAGCCTGAAAAAATGGCTTTTAAAGTTCGAACCCAAGTCATTCAATAGTGTCCGTAAAAATAATTATTTTTCATAAAATGCAACTTTTTGCAGATTTTATAACTGCATTCGATTAAGACAATTATTCTGATCACGATTCCAAAATTTCAGTCCGAATATCGCCATACAGCCGGAAAAAATGGCTTTAAAAAATATCGAACCCAAGTCTTTCAATAGTGTCCGAAAAAATAATAAATTTTCTCAAAATGCAACTTTTCGCAGATTTTATAACTGCATTCGATTAAGACAATTATTCTGATCACGATTCCAAAATTTCAGTCCGAATATCGCCATACAGCTTGAAAAAATGGCTTTTAAAGTTCGAACCCAAGTCATTCAATAGTGTCCGTAAAAATAATTTTTTTCTTAAAATGCAACTTTTCGCAGATTTATTGGATGCATTCAATTGAGACAATTATTCTCATCACGATTCCAAAATTTCAGTACGAATATTGTCATATAGCCTGAAAAAATGGCTTTGAAAGTTCGAACCCAAGTCTTTCAATAGTGTCCTTAAAAATAATAAATTTTCTCAAAATGCAACTTTTCGCAGATTTTATGACTGCATTAGATTGAGACAATTATTCTGATCACGATTCCAAAGTGTCAGTCTGAATATCGCCATACAGCCTGAAAAAATGGATTTAAAAGTTCGAACCCAAGTCTTTCAATAGTGTGTGTAAAAATAATATTTTTTCTAAAAATGCATTATTTTTCAGATTTTATGACTGCATTCTACACATACAATTATTCTTATCCCGATTCCAAAATTTCAGTCAAAATAACGCCATACAGCATGAAAAAACGGCCTCTAAAGTTCGAATCCAGGTCCTTCAATAGTGCCCGTAAAAATTATAATCTTTCCTTAAATGCAATTTTTCGCCGATTTTATGAGTGCATTCGATTAAGACAATTATTCTGATCACGATTCCAAAATTTCAGTTTGAATATCGCCATACAGCCTGAAAAAATAGCTTTTAAAGTTCGAACCCAAGTCTTTCAATAGCGTCCGTAAAAATAATATTTTTTCTTAAAATGCAACTTTTCGCAGATTTTATGACTGCATTCGATTAAGAAAATTATTCTGATCACGATTCCAAAATTTCTGTTTGAATATCGCCATACAGCCTGAAAAAATGGCTTTTAAAGTTCGAACCCAAGTCTTTCAATAGCGTCCGTAAAAATAATATTTTTTCTTAAAATGCAACTTTTCGCAGATTTTATGACTGCATTCGATTAAGACAATTATTCTGATCACGATTCCAAAATTTCAGTTTTTACAGATTTAATTACTGAATTCAAAGGAGACAATTAATCGTAACTTGATTCCGAAATTTTAGTAAAATGAAGGCCATACAGCCTGAAAAAATGGCTTTTAAAGGTCGAACCCTAGTCTTTCAATAGTGTCCGAAAAAATAATAAATTTTCTCAAAATGCAACTTTTCGCAGATTTTATGACTGCATTCGATTAAGACAATTATTCTGATCACGATTCCAAAATTTCTGTTTGAATATCGCCATACAGCCTGAAAAAATGGCTTTTAAAGTTCGAACCCAAGTCTTTCAATAGTGTGCGTAAAAATAATATTTTTTCTAAAAATGCATTATTTTGCAGATTTTATGACTGCATTCTATATATACAATTATTCTTATCTCGATTCCAAAATTTTAGTCGAATAAGCGCCATACAGCCTGAAAAATGGCCTCTAAAGTTCGAACCCAGATCCTTCAATAGTGCCCGTAAAAATTATAATCTTTCCTTAAATGTAACTTTTCGCAGATTTTATGACTGCATTCGATTGAGACAATTATTTTGATCACGATTCCAAAATTTCAGTTTGAATATCGCCATACAGCCTGAAAAAATGGCTTTTAAAGTTCGAACCCAAGTCATTCAATAGTGTCCGTAAAAATAATTATTTTTCATAAAATGCAACTTTTTGCAGATTTTATAACTGCATTCGATTAAGACAATTATTCTGATCACGATTCCAAAATTTCAGTCCGAATATCGCCATACAGCCGGAAAAAATGGCTTTTAAATATCGAACCCAAGTCTTTCAATAGTGTCCGAAAAAATAATAAATTTTCTCAAAATGCAACTTTTCGCAGATTTTATAACTGCATTCGATTAAGACAATTATTCTGATCACGATTCCAAAATTTCAGTCCGAATATCGCCATACAGCCTGAAAAAATGGCTTTTAAAGTTCGAACCCAAGTGATTCAATAGTGTCCGTAAAAATAATTTTTTTCTTAAAATGCAACTTTTCGCAGATTTATTGGATGCATTCAATTGAGACAATTATTCTCATCACGATTCCAAAATTTCAGTACGAATATTGTCATATAGCCTGAAAAAATGGCTTTGAAAGTTCGAACCCAAGTCTTTCAATAGTGTCCTTAAAAATAATAAATTTTCTCAAAATGCAACTTTTCGCAGATTTTATGACTGCATTAGATTGAGACAATTATTCTGATCACGATTCCAAAGTGTCAGTCTGAATATCGCCATACAGCCTGAAAAAATGGATTTAAAAGTTCGAACCCAAGTCTTTCAATAGTGTGTGTAAAAATAATATTTTTTCTAAAAATGCATTATTTTTCAGATTTTATGACTGCATTCTACACATACAATTATTCTTATCCCGATTCCAAAATTTCAGTCAAAATAACGCCATACAGCATGAAAAAACGGCCTCTAAAGTTCGAATCCAGGTCCTTCAATAGTGCCCGTAAAAATTATAATCTTTCCTTAAATGCAATTTTTCGCCGATTTTATGAGTGCATTCGATTAAGACAATTATTCTGATCACGATTCCAAAATTTCAGTTTGAATATCGCCATACAGCCTGAAAAAATAGCTTTTAAAGTTCGAACCCAAGTCTTTCAATAGCGTCCGTAAAAATAATATTTTTTCTTAAAATGCAACTTTTCGCAGATTTTATGACTGCATTCGATTAAGACAATTATTCTGATCACGATTCCAAAATTTCTGTTTGAATATCGCCATACAGCCTGAAAAAATGGCTTTTAAAGTTCGAACCCAAGTCTTTCAATAGCGTCCGTAAAAATAATATTTTTTCTTAAAATGCAACTTTTCGCAGATTTTATGACTGCATTCGATTAAGACAATTATTCTGATCACGATTCCAAAATTTCTGTTTGAATATCGCCATACAGCCTGAAAAAATGGCTTTTAAAGTTCGAACCCAAGTCTTTCAATAGTGTGCGTAAAAATAATATTTTTTCTAAAAATGCATTATTTTGCAGATTTTATGACTGCATTCTATATATTCAATTATTCTTATCTCGATTCCAAAATTTTAGTCGAATAAGCGCCATACAGCCTGAAAAATGGCCTCTAAAGTTCGAACCCAGATCCTTCAATAGTGCCCGTAAAAATTATAATCTTTCCTTAAATGCAACTTTTCGCAGATTTTATAACTGCATTCGATTAAGACAATTATTCTGATCACGATTCCAAAATTTCAGTCCGAATATCGCCATACAGCCTGAAAAAATGGCTTTTAAAGTTCGAACCCAAGTCATTCAATAGTGTCCGTAAAAATAATAATTTTTCTTAAAATGCAACTTTTCGCAGATTTATTGGATGCATTCAATTGAGACAATTATTCTTATCTCGATTCCAAAATTTTAGTCGAATAAGCGCCATACAGCCTGAAAAAATGGCTTTTAAAGTTCGAACCCAAGTCTTTCAATAGTGTCCGTAAAAATAATAAATTTTCTCAAAATGCAACTTTTCCAGATTTTATGACTACATTAGATTGAGACAATTATTCTGATCACGATTCCAAAATTTCAGTTTTTACAGATTTAATTACTGAATTCAAAGGAGACAATTAATCGTAACTTGATTCCGAAATTTTAGTAAAATGAAGGCCATACAGCCTGAAAAAATGGCTTTTAAAGGTCGAACCCTAGTCTTTCAATAGTGTCCGAAAAAATAATAAATTTTCTCAAAATGCAACTTTTCGCAGATTTTATAACTGCATTCGATTAAAACAATTATTCTGATCACGATTCCAAAATTTCAGTCCGAATATCGCCATACAGCCTGAAAAAATGGCTTTTAAAGTTCGAACCCAAGTCGTTCAATAGTGTCCGTAAAAATAATAATTTTTCTTAAAATGCAACTTTTCGCAGATTTTATGACTGCATTCGATTAAGACAATTATTCTGATCACGATTCCAAAATTTCAGTTTTTACAGATTTAATTACTGAATTCAAAGGAGACAATTAATCGTAACTTGATTCCGAAATTTTAGTAAAATGAAGGCCCTACAGCCTGAAAAAATGGCTTTTAAAGGTCGAACCCTAGTCTTTCAATAGTGTCCGAAAAAATAATAAATTTTCTCAAAATGCAACTTTTCGCAGATTTTATAACTGCATTCGATTAAGACAATTATTCTGATCACGATTCCAAAATTTCAGTCCGAATATCGCCATACAGCCTGAAAAAATGGCTTTTAAAGTTCGAACCCAAGTCATTCAATAGTGTCCGTAAAAATAATAATTTTTCTTAAAATGCAACTTTTCGCAGATTTTATGACTGCATTCGATTGAGACACTTATTCTGATCACGATTCCAAAATTTCAGTCCGAATATCGCCATACAGCCTGAAAAAATGGCTTTTAAAGTTCGAACCCAAGTCTTTCAATAGTGTGCGTAAAAATAATATTTTTTCTAAAAATGCATTATTTTGCAGATTTTATGACTGCATTCTATATATACAATTATTCTTATCTCGATTCCAAAATTTTAGTCGAATAAGCGCCATACAGCCTGAAAAATTGCCTCTAAAGTTCGAACCCAGATCCTTCAATAGTGCCCGTAAAAATTATAATCTTTCCTTAAATGCAACTTTTCGCAGATTTTATAACTGCATTCGATTAAGACAATTATTCTGATCACGATTCCAAAATTTCAGTCCGAATATCGCCATACAGCCTGAAAAAATGCCTTTTAAAGTTCGAACCCAAGTCATTCAATAGTGTCCGTAAAAATAATAATTTTTCTTAAAATGCAACTTTTCGCAGATTTATTGGATGCATTCAATTGAGACAATTATTCTTATCTCGATTCCAAAATTTTAGTCGAATAAGCGCCATACAGCCTGAAAAAATGGCTTTTAAAGTTCGAACCCAAGTCTTTCAATAGTGTCCGTAAAAATAATAAATTTTCTCAAAATGCAACTTTTCCAGATTTTATGACTACATTAGATTGAGACAATTATTCTGATCACGATTCCAAAATTTCAGTTTTTACAGATTTAATTACTGAATTCAAAGGAGACAATTAATCGTAACTTGATTCCGAAATTTTAGTAAAATGAAGGCCACACAGCCTGAAAAAATGGCTTTTAAAGGTCGAACCCTAGTCTTTCAATAGTGTCCGAAAATATAATAAATTTTCTCAAAATGCAACTTTTCGCAGATTTTATAACTGCATTCGATTAAGACAATTATTCTGATCACGATTCCAAAATTTCAGTCCGAATATCGCCATACAGCCTGAAAAAATGGCTTTTAAAGTTCGAACCCAAGTCATTCAATAGTGTCCGTAAAAATAATAATTTTTCTTAAAATGCAACTTTTCGCAGATTTTATGACTGCATTCGATTGATACACTTATTCTGATCACGATTCCAAAATTTCAGTCCGAATATCGCCATACAGCCTGAAAAAATGGCTTTTAAAGTTCGAACCCAAGTCTTTCAATAGTGTGCGTAAAAATAATATTTTTTCTAAAAATGCATTATTTTGCAGATTTTATGACTGCATTCTATATATACAATTATTCTTATCTCGATTCCAAAATTTTAGTCGAATAAGCGCCATACAGCCTGAAAAATTGCCTCTAAAGTTCGAACCCAGATCCTTCAATAGTGCCCGTAAAAATTATAATCTTTCCTTAAATGCAACTTTTCGCAGATTTTATGACTGCATTCGATTGAGACAATTATTCTGATCACGATTCCAAAATTTCAGTTTGAATATCGCCATACAGCCTGAAAAAATGGCTTTTAAAGTTCGAACCCAAGTCATTCAATAGTGTCCGTAAAAATAATTATTTTTCATAAAATGCAACTTTTTGCAGATTTTATAACTGCATTCGATTAAGACAATTATTCTGATCACGATTCCAAAATTTCAGTCCGAATATCGCCATACAGCCTGAAAAAATGGCTTTTAAAGTTCGAACCCAAGTCATTCAATAGTGTTCGTAAAAATAATTTTTTTCTTAAAATGCAACTTTTCGCAGATTTATTGGATGCATTCAATTGAGACAATTATTCTCATCACGATTCCAAAATTTCAGTACGAATATTGTCATATAGCCTGAAAAAATGGCTTTGAAAGTTCGAACCCAAGTCTTTCAATAGTGTCCTTAAAAATAATAAATTTTCTCAAAATGCAACTTTTCGCAGATTTTATGACTGCATTAGATTGAGACAATTATTCTGATCACGATTCCAAAATTTCAGTCTGAATATCGCCATACAGCCTGAAAAAATGGATTTAAAAGTTCGAACCCAAGTCTTTCAATAGTGTGTGTAAAAATAATATTTTTTCAAAAAATGCATTATTTTTCAGATTTTATGACTGCATTCTACACATACAATAATTCTTATCCCGATTCCAAAATTTCAGTCAAAATAACGCCATACAGCATGAAAAAACGGCCTCTAAAGTTCGAACCCAGGTCCTTCAATAGTGCCCGTAAAAATTATAATCTTTCCTTAAATGCAATTTTTCGCCGATTTTATGAGTGCATTCGATTAAGACAATTATTCTGATCACGATTCCAAAATTTCAGTTTGAATATCGCCATACAGCCTGAAAAAATAGCTTTAAAAGTTCGAACCCAAGTCTTGCAATAGTGCCGTAAAAATGATTTTTTTTTTCAAAATGCAACTTTTTACAGATTTAATTACTGAATTCAAAGGAGACAATTAATCGTTACTTGATTCCGAAATTTTAGTAAAATGAAGGCCATACAACCTGAAAAAATGGCTTTTAAAGTTCGAACCCAAGTCTTTCAATAGTGTCCGAAAAAATAATAATTTTTTTCAAAATGCAACTTTTCGCAGATTTTATAACTGCATTCGATTAAGACAATTATTCTGATCACGATTCCAAAATTTCAGTCCGAATATCGCCATACAGCCTGAAAAAATGGCTTTTAAAGTTCGAACCCAAGTCGTTCAATAGTGTCCGTAAAAATAATAATTTTTCTTAAAATGCAACTTTTCGCAGATTTTATGACTGCATTCGATTAAGACATTTATTCTGATCACGATTCCAATATTTCAATTTGAATATCGCCATAGAGCCTGAAAAAACGGCTTTTAAAGTTCGAACCCAAGTCATTCAATAGTGTCCGTAAAAATAATATTTTTTCTAAAAATGCATTATTTTGCAGATTTTATGACTGCATTCTATATATACAATTATTCTTATCTCGATTCCAAAATTTTAGTCGAATAAGCGCCATACAGCCTGAAAAATTGCCTCTAAAGTTCGAACCCAGATCATTCAATAGTGCCCGTAAAAATTATAATCTTTCCTTAAATGCAACTTTTCGCAGATTTTATGACTGCATTCGATTGAGACAATTATTCTGATCACGATTCCAAAATTTCAGTCCGAATATCGCCATACAGCCGGAAAAAATGGCTTTTAAATATCGAACCCAAGTTTTTCAATAGTGTCCGAAAAAATAATAAATTTTCTCAAAATGCAACTTTTCGCAGATTTTATAACTGCATTCGATTAAGACAATTATTCTGATCACGATTCCAAAATTTCAGTCTGAATATCGCCATACAGCCTGAAAAAATGGATTTAAAAGTTCGAACCCAAGTCTTTCAATAGTGGGTGTAAAAATAATATTTTTTCTAAAAATGCATTATTTTGCAGATTTTATGACTGCATTCTATATATACAATTATTCTTATCTCGATTCCAAAATTTTTGTCGAATAAGCGCCATACAGCCTGAAAAATTGCCTCTAAAGTTCGAACCCAGATCCTTCAATAGTGCCCGTAAAAATTATAATCTTTCCTTAAATGCAACTTTTCGCAGATTTTATAACTGCATTCGATTAAGACAATTATTCTGATCACGATTCCAAAATTTCAGTCCGAATATCGCCATACAGCCTGAAAAAATGGCTTTTAAAGTTCGAACCCAAGTCATTCAATAGTGTCCGTAAAAATAATAATTTTTCTTAAAATGCAACTTTTCGCAGATTTATTGGATGCATTCAATTGAGACAATTATTCTGATCACGATTCCAAAATTTCAGTACGAATATTGTCATATAGCCTGAAAAAATGGCTTTGAAAGTTCGAACCCAAGTCTTTCAATAGTGTCCTTAAAAATAATAAATTTTCTCAAAATGCAACTTTTCGCAGATTTTATGACTGCATTAGATTGAGACAATTATTCTGATCACGATTCCAAAATTTCAGTCTGAATATCGCCATACAGCCTGAAAAAATGGATTTAAAAGTTCGAACCCAAGTCTTTCAATAGTGTGTGTAAAAATAATATTTTTTCTAAAAATGCATTATTTTTCAGATTTTATGACTGCATTCTACACATACAATTATTCTTATCCCGATTCCAAAATTTCAGTAAAAATAACGCCATACAGCATGAAAAAACGGCCTCTAAAGTTCGAACCCAGGTCCTTCAATAGTGCCCGTAAAAATTATAATCTTTCCTTAAATGCAATTTTTCGCCGATTTTATGAGTGCATTCGATAAAGACAATTATTCTTATCCTGATTCCAAAATTTCAGTCCGAATATCGCCATACAGCCTGAAAAAATGGCTTTTAAAGTTCGAACCCAAGTCTTTCAATAGTGTCCTTAAAAATAATAAATTTTCTCAAAATGCAACTTTTCGCAGATTTTATGACTGCATTCGATTGAGACAATTATTCTGATCACGATTCCAAAATTTCAGTTTGAATATCGCCATACAGCCTGAAAAAATGGCTTTTAAAGTTCGAACCCAAGTCATTCAATAGTGTCCGTAAAAATAATTATTTTTCATAAAATGCAACTTTTTGCAGATTTTATAACTGCATTCGATTAAGACAATTATTCTGATCACGATTCCAAAATTTCAGTCCGAATATCGCCATACAGCCGGAAAAAATGGCTTTTAAATATCGAACCCAAGTTTTTCAATAGTGTCCGAAAAAATAATAAATTTTCTCAAAATGCAACTTTTCGCAGATTTTATAACTGCATTCGATTAAGACAATTATTCTGATCACGATTCCAAAATTTCAGTCCGAATATCGCCATACAGCCTGAAAAAATGGCTTTTAAAGTTCGAACCCAAGTCATTCAATAGTGTCCGTAAAAATAATTTTTTTCTTAAAATGCAACTTTTCGCAGATTTATTGGATGCATTCAATTGAGACAATTATTCTGATCACGATTCCAAAATTTCAGTACGAATATTGTCATATAGCCTGAAAAAATGGCTTTGAAAGTTCGAACCCAAGTCTTTCAATAGTGTCCTTAAAAATAATAAATTTTCTCAAAATGCAACTTTTCGCAGATTTTATGACTGCATTAGATTGAGACAATTATTCTGATCACGATTCCAAAATTTCAGTCTGAATATCGCCATACAGCCTGAAAAAATGGATTTAAAAGTTCGAACCCAAGTCTTTCAATAGTGTGTGTAAAAATAATATTTTTTCTAAAAATGCATTATTTTTCAGATTTTATGACTGCATTCTACACATACAATTATTCTTATCCCGATTCCAAAATTTCAGTCAAAATAACGCCATACAGCATGAAAAAACGGCCTCTACAGTTCGAACCCAGGTCCTTCAATAGTGCCCGTAAAAATTATAATCTTTCCTTAAATGCAATTTTTCGCCGATTTTATGAGTGCATTCGATAAAGACAATTATTCTTATCCTGATTCCAAAATTTCAGTCCGAATATCGCCATACAGCCTGAAAAAATGGCTTTTAAAGTTCGAACCCAAGTCTTTCAATAGCGTCCGTAAAAATAATATTTTTTCTTAAAATGCAACTTTTCGCAGATTTTATGACTGCATTCGATTAAGACAATTATTCTGATCACGATTCCAAAATTTCTGTTTGAATATCGCCATACAGCCTGAAAAAATGGCTTTTAAAGTTCGAACCCAAGTCATTCAATAGTGTCCGTAAAAATAATTATTTTTCATAAAATGCAACTTTTTGCAGATTTTATAACTGCATTCGATTAAGACAATTATTCTGATCACGATTCCAAAATTTCAGTCCGAATATCGCCATACAGCCGGAAAAAATGGCTTTTAAATATCGAACCCAAGTTTTTCAATAGTGTCCGAAAAAATAATAAATTTTCTCAAAATGCAACTTTTCGCAGATTTTATAACTGCATTCGATTAAGACAATTATTCTGATCACGATTCCAAAATTTCAGTCCGAATATCGCCATACAGCCTGAAAAAATGGCTTTTAAAGTTCGAACCCAAGTCATTCAATAGTGTCCGTAAAAATAATTTTTTTCTTAAAATGCAACTTTTCGCAGATTTATTGGATGCATTCAATTGAGACAATTATTCTGATCACGATTCCAAAATTTCAGTACGAATATTGTCATATAGCCTGAAAAAATGGCTTTGAAAGTTCGAACCCAAGTCTTTCAATAGTGTCCTTAAAAATAATAAATTTTCTCAAAATGCAACTTTTCGCAGATTTTATGACTGCATTAGATTGAGACAATTATTCTGATCACGATTCCAAAATTTCAGTCTGAATATCGCCATACAGCCTGAAAAAATGGATTTAAAAGTTCGAACCCAAGTCTTTCAATAGTGTGTGTAAAAATAATATTTTTTCTAAAAATGCATTATTTTTCAGATTTTATGACTGCATTCTACACATACAATTATTCTTATCCCGATTCCAAAATTTCAGTCAAAATAACGCCATACAGCATGAAAAAACGGCCTCTACAGTTCGAACCCAGGTCCTTCAATAGTGCCCGTAAAAATTATAATCTTTCCTTAAATGCAATTTTTCGCCGATTTTATGAGTGCATTCGATAAAGACAATTATTCTTATCCTGATTCCAAAATTTCAGTCCGAATATCGCCATACAGCCTGAAAAAATGGCTTTTAAAGTTCGAACCCAAGTCTTTCAATAGCGTCCGTAAAAATAATATTTTTTCTTAAAATGCAACTTTTCGCAGATTTTATGACTGCATTCGATTAAGACAATTATTCTGATCACGATTCCAAAATTTCTGTTTGAATATCGCCATACAGCCTGAAAAAATGGCTTTTAAAGTTCGAACCCAAGTCTTTCAATAGCGTCCGTAAAAATAATATTTTTTCTTAAAATGCAACTTTTCGCAGATTTTATGACTGCATTCGATTAAGACAATTATTCTGATCACGATTCCAAAATTTCTGTTTGAATATCGCCATACAGCCTGAAAAAATGGCTTTTAAAGTTCGAACCCAAGTCTTTCAATAGTGTGCGTAAAAATAATATTTTTTCTAAAAATGCACTATTTTGCAGATTTTATGACTGCATTCTATATATACAATTATTCTTATCTCGATTCCAAAATTTTAGTCGAATAAGCGCCATACAGCCTGAAAAATGGCCTCTAAAGTTCGAACCCAGATCCTTCAATAGTGCCCGTAAAAATTATAATCTTTCCTTAAATGCAACTTTTCGCAGATTTTATAACTGCATTCGATTAAGACAATTATTCTGATCACGATTCCAAAATTTCAGTCCGAATATCGCCATACAGCCTGAAAAAATGGCTTTTAAAGTTCGAACCCAAGTCATTCAATAGTGTCCGTAAAAATAATAATTTTTCTTAAAATGCAACTTTTCGCAGATTTATTGGATGCATTCAATTGAGACAATTATTCTTATCTCGATTCCAAAATTTTAGTCGAATAAGCGCCATACAGCCTGAAAAAATGGCTTTTAAAGTTCGAACCCAAGTCTTTCAATAGTGTCCGTAAAAATAATAAATTTTCTCAAAATGCAACTTTTCCAGATTTTATGACTACATTAGATTGAGACAATTATTCTGATCACGATTCCAAAATTTCAGTTTTTACAGATTTAATTACTGAATTCAAAGGAGACAATTAATCGTAACTTGATTCCGAAATTTTAGTAAAATGAAGGCCATACAGCCTGAAAAAATGGCTTTTAAAGGTCGAACCCTAGTCTTTCAATAGTGTCCGAAAATATAATAAATTTTCTCAAAATGCAACTTTTCGCAGATTTTATAACTGCATTCGATTAAGACAATTATTCTGATCACGATTCCAAAATTTCAGTCCGAATATCGCCATACAGCCTGAAAAAATGGCTTTTAAAGTTCGAACCCAAGTCATTCAATAGTGTCCGTAAAAATAATAATTTTTCTTAAAATGCAACTTTTCGCAGATTTTATGACTGCATTCGATTGATACACTTATTCTGATCACGATTCCAAAATTTCAGTCCGAATATCGCCATACAGCCTGAAAAAATGGCTTTTAAAGTTCGAACCCAAGTCTTTCAATAGTGTGCGTAAAAATAATATTTTTTCTAAAAATGCATTATTTTGCAGATTTTATGACTGCATTCTATATATACAATTATTCTTATCTCGATTCCAAAATTTTAGTCGAATAAGCGCCATACAGCCTGAAAAATTGCCTCTAAAGTTCGAACCCAGATCCTTCAATAGTGCCCGTAAAAATTATAATCTTTCCTTAAATGCAACTTTTCGCAGATTTTATGACTGCATTCGATTGAGACAATTATTCTGATCACGATTCCAAAATTTCAGTTTGAATATCGCCATACAGCCTGAAAAAATGGCTTTTAAAGTTCGAACCCAAGTCATTCAATAGTGTCCGTAAAAATAATTATTTTTCATAAAATGCAACTTTTTGCAGATTTTATAACTGCATTCGATTAAGACAATTATTCTGATCACGATTCCAAAATTTCAGTCCGAATATCGCCATACAGCCTGAAAAAATGGCTTTTAAAGTTCGAACCCAAGTCATTCAATAGTGTCCGTAAAAATAATTTTTTTCTTAAAATGCAACTTTTCGCAGATTTATTGGATGCATTCAATTGAGACAATTATTCTCATCACGATTCCAAAATTTCAGTACGAATATTGTCATATAGCCTGAAAAAATGGCTTTGAAAGTTCGAACCCAAGTCTTTCAATAGTGTCCTTAAAAATAATAAATTTTCTCAAAATGCAACTTTTCGCAGATTTTATGACTGCATTAGATTGAGACAATTATTCTGATCACGATTCCAAAATTTCAGTCTGAATATCGCCATACAGCCTGAAAAAATGGATTTAAAAGTTCGAACCCAAGTCTTTCAATAGTGTGTGTAAAAATAATATTTTTTCTAAAAATGCATTATTTTTCAGATTTTATGACTGCATTCTACACATACAATAATTCTTATCCCGATTCCAAAATTTCAGTCAAAATAACGCCATACAGCATGAAAAAACGGCCTCTAAAGTTCGAACCCAGGTCCTTCAATAGTGCCCGTAAAAATTATAATCTTTCCTTAAATGCAATTTTTCGCCGATTTTATGAGTGCATTCGATTAAGACAATTATTCTGATCACGATTCCAAAATTTCAGTTTGAATATCGCCATACAGCCTGAAAAAATAGCTTTAAAAGTTCGAACCCAAGTCTTGCAATAGTGCCGTAAAAATGATTTTTTTTTTCAAAATGCAACTTTTTACAGATTTAATTACTGAATTCAAAGGAGACAATTAATCGTTACTTGATTCCGAAATTTTAGTAAAATGAAGGCCATACAACCTGAAAAAATGGCTTTTAAAGTTCGAACCCAAGTCTTTCAATAGTGTCCGAAAAAATAATAAATTTTCTCAAAATGCAACTTTTCGCAGATTTTATAACTGCATTCGATTAAGACAATTATTCTGATCACGATTCCAAAATTTCAGTCCGAATATCGCCATACAGCCTGAAAAAATGGCTTTTAAAGTTCGAACCCAAGTCGTTCAATAGTGTCCGTAAAAATAATAATTTTTCTTAAAATGCAACTTTTCGCAGATTTTATGACTGCATTCGATTAAGACATTTATTCTGATCACGATTCCAATATTTCAGTTTGAATATCGCCATAGAGCCTGAAAAAACGGCTTTTAAAGTTCGAACCCAAGTCATTCAATAGTGTCCGTAAAAATAATATTTTTTCTAAAAATGCATTATTTTGCAGATTTTATGACTGCATTCTATATATACAATTATTCTTATCTCGATTCCAAAATTTTAGTCGAATAAGCGCCATACAGCCTGAAAAATTGCCTCTAAAGTTCGAACCCAGATCATTCAATAGTGCCCGTAAAAATTATAATCTTTCCTTAAATGCAACTTTTCGCAGATTTTATGACTGCATTCGATTGAGACAATTATTCTGATCACGATTCCAAAATTTCAGTCCGAATATCGCCATACAGCCGGAAAAAATGGCTTTTAAATATCGAACCCAAGTTTTTCAATAGTGTCCGAAAAAATAATAAATTTTCTCAAAATGCAACTTTTCGCAGATTTTATAACTGCATTCGATTAAGACAATTATTCTGATCACGATTCCAAAATTTCAGTCTGAATATCGCCATACAGCCTGAAAAAATGGATTTAAAAGTTCGAACCCAAGTCTTTCAATAGTGGGTGTAAAAATAATATTTTTTCTAAAAATGCATTATTTTGCAGATTTTATGACTGCATTCTATATATACAATTATTCTTATCTCGATTCCAAAATTTTAGTCGAATAAGCGCCATACAGCCTGAAAAATTGCCTCTAAAGTTCGAACCCAGATCCTTCAATAGTGCCCGTAAAAATTATAATCTTTCCTTAAATGCAACTTTTCGCAGATTTTATAACTGCATTCGATTAAGACAATTATTCTGATCACGATTCCAAAATTTCAGTCCGAATATCGCCATACAGCCTGAAAAAATGGCTTTTAAAGTTCGAACCCAAGTCATTCAATAGTGTCCGTAAAAATAATTTTTTTCTTAAAATGCAACTTTTCGCAGATTTATTGGATGCATTCAATTGAGACAATTATTCTGATCACGATTCCAAAATTTCAGTACGAATATTGTCATATAGCCTGAAAAAATGGCTTTGAAAGTTCGAACCCAAGTCTTTCAATAGTGTCCTTAAAAATAATAAATTTTCTCAAAAGGCAACTTTTCGCAGATTTTATGACTGCATTAGATTGAGACAATTATTCTGATCACGATTCCAAAATTTCAGTCTGAATATCGCCATACAGCCTGAAAAAATGGATTTAAAAGTTCGAACCCAAGTCTTTCAATAGTGTGTGTAAAAATAATATTTTTTCTAAAAATGCATTATTTTTCAGATTTTATGACTGCATTCTACACATACAATAATTCTTATCCCGATTCCAAAATTTCAGTCAAAATAACGCCATACAGCATGAAAAAACGGCCTCTAAAGTTCGAACCCAGGTCCTTCAATAGTGCCCGTAAAAATTATAATCTTTCCTTAAATGCAATTTTTCGCCGATTTTATGAGTGCATTCGATTAAGACAATTATTCTGATCACGATTCCAAAATTTCAGTTTGAATATCGCCATACAGCCTGAAAAAATAGCTTTAAAAGTTCGAACCCAAGTCTTGCAATAGTGCCGTAAAAATGATTTTTTTTTTCAAAATGCAACTTTTTACAGATTTAATTACTGAATTCAAAGGAGACAATTAATCGTTACTTGATTCCGAAATTTTAGTAAAATGAAGGCCATACAACCTGAAAAAATGGCTTTTAAAGTTCGAACCCAAGTCTTTCAATAGTGTCCGAAAAAATAATAAATTTTCTCAAAATGCAACTTTTCGCAGATTTTATAACTGCATTCGATTAAGACAATTATTCTGATCACGATTCCAAAATTTCAGTCCGAATATCGCCATACAGCCTGAAAAAATGGCTTTTAAAGTTCGAACCCAAGTCGTTCAATAGTGTCCGTAAAAATAATAATTTTTCTTAAAATGCAACTTTTCGCAGATTTTATGACTGCATTCGATTAAGACATTTATTCTGATCACGATTCCAATATTTCAGTTTGAATATCGCCATAGAGCCTGAAAAAACGGCTTTTAAAGTTCGAACCCAAGTCATTCAATAGTGTCCGTAAAAATAATATTTTTTCTAAAAATGCATTATTTTGTAGATTTTATGACTGCATTCTATATATACAATTATTCTTATCTCGATTCCAAAATTTTAGTCGAATAAGCGCCATACAGCCTGAAAAATTGCCTCTAAAGTTCGAACCCAGATCATTCAATAGTGCCCGTAAAAATTATAATCTTTCCTTAAATGCAACTTTTCGCAGATTTTATGACTGCATTCGATTGAGACAATTATTCTGATCACGATTCCAAAATTTCAGTCCGAATATCGCCATACAGCCGGAAAAAATGGCTTTTAAATATCGAACCCAAGTTTTTCAATAGTGTCCGAAAAAATAATAAATTTTCTCAAAATGCAACTTTTCGCAGATTTTATAACTGCATTCGATTAAGACAATTATTCTGATCACGATTCCAAAATTTCAGTCTGAATATCGCCATACAGCCTGAAAAAATGGATTTAAAAGTTCGAACCCAAGTCTTTCAATAGTGGGTGTAAAAATAATATTTTTTCTAAAAATGCATTATTTTGCAGATTTTATGACTGCATTTTATATATACAATTATTCTTATCTCGATTCCAAAATTTTAGTCGAATAAGCGCCATACAGCCTGAAAAATTGCCTCTAAAGTTCGAACCCAGATCCTTCAATAGTGCCCGTAAAAATTATAATCTTTCCTTAAATGCAACTTTTCGCAGATTTTATAACTGCATTCGATTAAGACAATTATTCTGATCACGATTCCAAAATTTCAGTCCGAATATCGCCATACAGCCTGAAAAAATGGCTTTTAAAGTTCGAACCCAAGTCATTCAATAGTGTCCGTAAAAATAATTTTTTTCTTAAAATGCAACTTTTCGCAGATTTATTGGATGCATTCAATTGAGACAATTATTCTGATCACGATTCCAAAATTTCAGTACGAATATTGTCATATAGCCTGAAAAAATGGCTTTGAAAGTTCGAACCCAAGTCTTTCAATAGTGTCCTTAAAAATAATAAATTTTCTCAAAATGCAACTTTTCGCAGATTTTATGACTGCATTAGATTGAGACAATTATTCTGATCACGATTCCAAAATTTCAGTCTGAATATCGCCATACAGCCTGAAAAAATGGATTTAAAAGTTCGAACCCAAGTCTTTCAATAGTGTGTGTAAAAATAATATTTTTTCTAAAAATGCATTATTTTTCAGATTTTATGACTGCATTCTACACATACAATTATTCTTATCCCGATTCCAAAATTTCAGTCAAAATAACGCCATACAGCATGAAAAAACGGCCTCTACAGTTCGAACCCAGGTCCTTCAATAGTGCCCGTAAAAATTATAATCTTTCCTTAAATGCAATTTTTCGCCGATTTTATGAGTGCATTCGATAAAGACAATTATTCTTATCCTGATTCCAAAATTTCAGTCCGAATATCGCCATACAGCCTGAAAAAATGGCTTTTAAAGTTCGAACCCAAGTCTTTCAATAGCGTCCGTAAAAATAATATTTTTTCTTAAAATGCAACTTTTCGCAGATTTTATGACTGCATTCGATTAAGACAATTATTCTGATCACGATTCCAAAATTTCTGTTTGAATATCGCCATACAGCCTGAAAAAATGGCTTTTAAAGTTCGAACCCAAGTCTTTCAATAGTGTGCGTAAAAATAATATTTTTTCTAAAAATGCACTATTTTGCAGATTTTATGACTGCATTCTATATATACAATTATTCTTATCTCGATTCCAAAATTTTAGTCGAATAAGCGCCATACAGCCTGAAAAATGGCCTCTAAAGTTCGAACCCAGATCCTTCAATAGTGCCCGTAAAAATTATAATCTTTCCTTAAATGCAACTTTTCGCAGATTTTATAACTGCATTCGATTAAGACAATTATTCTGATCACGATTCCAAAATTTCAGTCCGAATATCGCCATACAGCCTGAAAAAATGGCTTTTAAAGTTCGAACCCAAGTCATTCAATAGTGTCCGTAAAAATAATAATTTTTCTTAAAATGCAACTTTTCGCAGATTTATTGGATGCATTCAATTGAGACAATTATTCTTATCTCGATTCCAAAATTTTAGTCGAATAAGCGCCATACAGCCTGAAAAAATGGCTTTTAAAGTTCGAACCCAAGTCTTTCAATAGTGTCCGTAAAAATAATAAATTTTCTCCAAATGCAACTTTTCCAGATTTTATGACTACATTAGATTGAGACAATTATTCTGATCACGATTCCAAAATTTCAGTTTTTACAGATTTAATTTCTGAATTCAAAGGAGACAATTAATCGTAACTTGATTCCGAAATTTTAGTAAAATGAAGGCCATACAGCCTGAAAAAATGGCTTTTAAAGGTCGAACCCTAGTCTTTCAATAGTGTCCGAAAAAATAATAATTTTTCTTAAAATGCAACTTTTCGCAGATTTTATGACTGCATTCGATTGAGACACTTATTCTGATCACGATTCCAAAATTTCAGTCCGAATATCGCCATACAGCCTGAAAAAATGGCTTTTAAAGTTCGAACCCAAGTCATTCAATAGTGTCCGTAAAAATAATAATTTTTCTTAAAATGCAACTTTTCGCAGATTTTATGACTGCATTCGATTGAGACACTTATTCTGATCACGATTCCAAAATTTCAGTCCGAATATCGCCATACAGCCTGAAAAAATGGCTTTTAAAGTTCGAACCCAAGTCTTTCAATAGTGTGCGTAAAAATAATATTTTTTCTAAAAATGCATTATTTTGCAGATTTTATGACTGCATTCTATATATACAATTATTCTTATCTCGATTCCAAAATTTTAGTCGAATAAGCGCCATACAGCCTGAAAAATGGCCTCTAAAGTTCGAACCCAGATCCTTCAATAGTGCCCGTAAAAATTATAATCTTTCCTTAAATGCAACTTTTCGCAGATTTTATGACTGCATTCGATTGAGACAATTATTCTGATCACGATTCCAAAATTTCAGTTTGAATATCGCCATACAGCCTGAAAAAATGGCTTTTAAAGTTCTAACCCAAGTCATTCAATAGTGTCCGTAAAAATAATTATTTTTCATAAAATGCAACTTTTTGCAGATTTTATAACTGCATTCGATTAAGACAATTATTCTGATCACGATTCCAAAATTTCAGTCCGAATATCGCCATACAGCCGGAAAAAATGGCTTTTAAATATCGAACCCAAGTCTTTCAATAGTGTCCAAAAAAATAATAAATTTTCTCAAAATGCAACTTTTCGCAGATTTTATAACTGCATTCGTTTAAGACAATTATTCTGATCACGATTCCAAAATTTCAGTCCGAATATCGCCATACAGCCTGAAAAAATGGCTTTTTAAGTTCGAACCCAAGTCATTCAATAGTGTCCGTAAAAATAATTTTTTTCTTAAAATGCAACTTTTCGCAGATTTATTGGATGCATTCAATTGAGACAATTATTCTCATCACGATTCCAAAATTTCAGTACGAATATTGTCATATAGCCTGAAAAAATGGCTTTGAAAGTTCGAACCCAAGTCTTTCAATAGTGTCCTTAAAAATAATAAATTTTCTCAAAATGCAACTTTTCGCAGATTTTATGACTGCATTAGATTGAGACAATTATTCTGATCACGATTCCAAAATTTCAGTCTGAATATCGCCATACAGCCTGAAAAAATGGATTTAGAAGTTCGAACCCAAGTCTTTCAATAGTGTGTGTAAAAATAATATTTTTTCTAAAAATGCATTATTTTTCAGATTTTATGACTGCATTCTACACATACAATTATTCTTATCCCGATTCCAAAATTTCAGTCAAAATAACGCCATACAGCATGAAAAAACGGCCTCTAAAGTTCGAACCCAGGTCCTTCAATAGTGCCCGTAAAAATTATAATCTTTCCTTAAATGCAATTTTTCGCCGATTTTATGAGTGCATTCGATAAAGACAATTATTCTTATCCTGATTCCAAAATTTCAGTCCGAATATCGCCATACAGCCTGAAAAAATTGCTTTTAAAGTTCGAACCCAAGTCATTCAATAGCGTCCGTAAAAAAAATATTTTTTTCTTAAAATGCAACTTTTCGCAGATTTTATGACTGCATTCGATTGAGACAATTATTCTGATCACGATTCCAAAATTTCAGTCCGAATATCGCCATACAGCCTGAAAAATTTGCTTTTAAAGTTCGAACCCAAGGCATTCAATAGTGTCCGTAAAAACAATATTTTTTCTTAAAATGCAACTTTTCGCAGATTTTATGACTGCATTCGATTGAGACAATTATCCTGATCACCATTCCAAAATTTCAGTTTGAATATCGCCATACAGCCTGAAAAAATGGCTTTTAAAGTTCGAACCCAAGTCTTTCAATAGTGTCCGTAAAAATAATAAATTTTCTCAAAATGCAACTTTTCCAGATTTTATGACTACATTAGATTGAGACAATTATTCTGATCACGATTCCAAAATTTCAGTTTTTACAGATTTAATTACTGAATTCAAAGGAGACAATTAATCGTAACTTGATTCCGAAATTTTAGTAAAATGAAGGCCATACAGCCTGAAAAAATGGCTTTTAAAGGTCGAACCCTAGTCTTTCAATAGTGTCCGAAAAAATAATAAATTTTCTCAAAATGCAACTTTTCGCAGATTTTATAACTGCATTCGATTAAGACAATTATTCTGATCACGATTCCAAAATTTCAGTCCGAATATCGCCATACAGCCTGAAAAAATGGCTTTTAAAGTTCGAACCCAAGTCATTCAATAGTGTCCGTAAAAATAATTTTTTTCTTAAAATGCAACTTTTCGCAGATTTATTGGATGCATTCAATTGAGACAATTATTCTGATCACGATTCCAAAATTTCAGTACGAATATTGTCATATAGCCTGAAAAAATGGCTTTGAAAGTTCGAACCCAAGTCTTTCAATAGTGTCCTTAAAAATAATAAATTTTCTCAAAATGCAACTTTTCGCAGATTTTATGACTGCATTAGATTGAGACAATTATTCTGATCACGATTCCAAAATTTCAGTCTGAATATCGCCATACAGCCTGAAAAAATGGATTTAAAAGTTCGAACCCAAGTCTTTCAATAGTGTGTGTAAAAATAATATTTTTTCTAAAAATGCATTATTTTTCAGATTTTATGACTGCATTCTACACATACAATTATTCTTATCCCGATTCCAAAATTTCAGTCAAAATAACGCCATACAGCATGAAAAAACGGCCTCTACAGTTCGAACCCAGGTCCTTCAATAGTGTGCGTAAAAATAATATTTTTTCTAAAAATGCATTATTTTGCAGATTTTATGACTGCATTCTATATATACAATTATTCTTATCTCGATTCCAAAATTTTAGTCGAATAAGCGCCATACAGCCTGAAAAATTGCCTCTAAAGTTCGAACCCAGATCCTTCAATAGTGCCCGTAAAAATTATAATCTTTCCTTAAATGCAACTTTTCGCAGATTTTATAACTGCATTCGATTAAGACAATTATTCTGATCACGATTCCAAAATTTCAGTCCGAATATCGCCATACAGCCTGAAAAAATGGCTTTGAAAGTTCGAACCCAAGTCTTTCAATAGTGTCCTTAAAAATAATAAATTTTCTCAAAATGCAACTTTTCGCAGATTTTATGACTGCATTAGATTGAGACAATTATTCTGATCACGATTCCAAAATTTCAGTCTGAATATCGCCATACAGCCTGAAAAAATGGATTTAAAAGTTCGAACCCAAGTCTTTCAATAGTGTGTGTAAAAATAATATTTTTTCTAAAAATGCATTATTTTTCAGATTTTATGACTGCATTCTACACATACAATTATTCTTATCCCGATTCCAAAATTTCAGTCAAAATAACGCCATACAGCATGAAAAAACGGCCTCTACAGTTCGAACCCAGGTCCTTCAATAGTGCCCGTAAAAATTATAATCTTTCCTTAAATGCAATTTTTCGCCGATTTTATGAGTGCATTCGATAAAGACAATTATTCTTATCCTGATTCCAAAATTTCAGTCCGAATATCGCCATACAGCCTGAAAAAATGGCTTTTAAAGTTCGAACCCAAGTCTTTCAATAGCGTCCGTAAAAATAATATTTTTTCTTAAAATGCAACTTTTCGCAGATTTTATGACTGCATTCGATTAAGACAATTATTCTGATCACGATTCCAAAATTTCTGTTTGAATATCGCCATACAGCCTGAAAAAATGGCTTTTAAAGTTCGAACCCAAGTCTTTCAATAGTGTGCGTAAAAATAATATTTTTTCTAAAAATGCACTATTTTGCAGATTTTATGACTGCATTCTATATATACAATTATTCTTATCTCGATTCCAAAATTTTAGTCGAATAAGCGCCATACAGCCTGAAAAATGGCCTCTAAAGTTCGAACCCAGATCCTTCAATAGTGCCCGTAAAAATTATAATCTTTCCTTAAATGCAACTTTTCGCAGATTTTATAACTGCATTCGATTAAGACAATTATTCTGATCACGATTCCAAAATTTCAGTCCGAATATCGCCATACAGCCTGAAAAAATGGCTTTTAAAGTTCGAACCCAAGTCATTCAATAGTGTCCGTAAAAATAATAATTTTTCTTAAAATGCAACTTTTCGCAGATTTATTGGATGCATTCAATTGAGACAATTATTCTTATCTCGATTCCAAAATTTTAGTCGAATAAGCGCCATACAGCCTGAAAAAATGGCTTTTAAAGTTCGAACCCAAGTCTTTCAATAGTGTCCGTAAAAATAATAAATTTTCTCCAAATGCAACTTTTCCAGATTTTATGACTACATTAGATTGAGACAATTATTCTGATCACGATTCCAAAATTTCAGTTTTTACAGATTTAATTTCTGAATTCAAAGGAGACAATTAATCGTAACTTGATTCCGAAATTTTAGTAAAATGAAGGCCATACAGCCTGAAAAAATGGCTTTTAAAGGTCGAACCCTAGTCTTTCAATAGTGTCCGAAAAAATAATAAATTTTCTCAAAATGCAACTTTTCGCAGATTTTATAACTGCATTCGATTAAGACAATTATTCTGATCACGATTCCAAAATTTCAGTCCGAATATCGCCATACAGCCTGAAAAAATGGCTTTTAAAGTTCGAACCCAAGTCATTCAATAGTGTCCGTAAAAATAATAATTTTTCTTAAAATGCAACTTTTCGCAGATTTTATGACTGCATTCGATTGAGACACTTATTCTGATCACGATTCCAAAATTTCAGTCCGAATATCGCCATACAGCCTGAAAAAATGGCTTTTAAAGTTCGAACCCAAGTCATTCAATAGTGTCCGTAAAAATAATAATTTTTCTTAAAATGCAACTTTTCGCAGATTTTATGACTGCATTCGATTGAGACACTTATTCTGATCACGATTCCAAAATTTCAGTCCGAATATCGCCATACAGCCTGAAAAAATGGCTTTTAAAGTTCGAACCCAAGTCTTTCAATAGTGTGCGTAAAAATAATATTTTTTCTAAAAATGCATTATTTTGCAGATTTTATGACTGCATTCTATATATACAATTATTCTTATCTCGATTCCAAAATTTTAGTCGAATAAGCGCCATACAGCCTGAAAAATGGCCTCTAAAGTTCGAACCCAGATCCTTCAATAGTGCCCGTAAAAATTATAATCTTTCCTTAAATGCAACTTTTCGCAGATTTTATGACTGCATTCGATTGAGACAATTATTCTGATCACGATTCCAAAATTTCAGTTTGAATATCGCCATACAGCCTGAAAAAATGGCTTTTAAAGTTCTAACCCAAGTCATTCAATAGTGTCCGTAAAAATAATTATTTTTCATAAAATGCAACTTTTTGCAGATTTTATAACTGCATTCGATTAAGACAATTATTCTGATCACGATTCCAAAATTTCAGTCCGAATATCGCCATACAGCCGGAAAAAATGGCTTTTAAATATCGAACCCAAGTCTTTCAATAGTGTCCAAAAAAATAATAAATTTTCTCAAAATGCAACTTTTCGCAGATTTTATAACTGCATTCGTTTAAGACAATTATTCTGATCACGATTCCAAAATTTCAGTCCGAATATCGCCATACAGCCTGAAAAAATGGCTTTTTAAGTTCGAACCCAAGTCATTCAATAGTGTCCGTAAAAATAATTTTTTTCTTAAAATGCAACTTTTCGCAGATTTATTGGATGCATTCAATTGAGACAATTATTCTCATCACGATTCCAAAATTTCAGTACGAATATTGTCATATAGCCTGAAAAAATGGCTTTGAAAGTTCGAACCCAAGTCTTTCAATAGTGTCCTTAAAAATAATAAATTTTCTCAAAATGCAACTTTTCGCAGATTTTATGACTGCATTAGATTGAGACAATTATTCTGATCACGATTCCAAAATTTCAGTCTGAATATCGCCATACAGCCTGAAAAAATGGATTTAGAAGTTCGAACCCAAGTCTTTCAATAGTGTGTGTAAAAATAATATTTTTTCTAAAAATGCATTATTTTTCAGATTTTATGACTGCATTCTACACATACAATTATTCTTATCCCGATTCCAAAATTTCAGTCAAAATAACGCCATACAGCATGAAAAAACGGCCTCTAAAGTTCGAACCCAGGTCCTTCAATAGTGCCCGTAAAAATTATAATCTTTCCTTAAATGCAATTTTTCGCCGATTTTATGAGTGCATTCGATAAAGACAATTATTCTTATCCTGATTCCAAAATTTCAGTCCGAATATCGCCATACAGCCTGAAAAAATTGCTTTTAAAGTTCGAACCCAAGTCATTCAATAGCGTCCGTAAAAAAAATATTTTTTTCTTAAAATGCAACTTTTCGCAGATTTTATGACTGCATTCGATTGAGACAATTATTCTGATCACGATTCCAAAATTTCAGTCCGAATATCGCCATACAGCCTGAAAAATTTGCTTTTAAAGTTCGAACCCAAGGCATTCAATAGTGTCCGTAAAAACAATAATTTTTCTTAAAATGCAACTTTTCGCAGATTTTATGACTGCATTCGATTGAGACAATTATCCTGATCACCATTCCAAAATTTCAGTTTGAATATCGCCATACAGCCTGAAAAAATGGCTTTTAAAGTTCGAACCCAAGTCTTTCAATAGTGTCCGTAAAAATAATAAATTTTCTCAAAATGCAACTTTTCCAGATTTTATGACTACATTAGATTGAGACAATTATTCTGATCACGATTCCAAAATTTCAGTTTATACAGATTTAATTACTGAATTCAAAGGAGACAATTAATCGTAACTTGATTCCGAAATTTTAGTAAAATGAAGGCCATACAGCCTGAAAAAATGGCTTTTAAAGGTCGAACCCTAGTCTTTCAATAGTGTCCGAAAAAATAATAAATTTTCTCAAAATGCAACTTTTCGCAGATTTTATAACTGCATTCGATTAAGACAATTATTCTGATCACGATTCCAAAATTTCAGTCCGAATATCGCCATACAGCCTGAAAAAATGGCTTTTAAAGCTCGAACCCAAGTCATTCAATAGTGTCCGTAAAAATTATAAATTTTCTTAAAATGCAACTTTTCGCAGATTTTATGACTGCATTAGATTGAGACAATTATTCTGATCACGATTCCAAAATTTCAGTCTGAATATCGCCATACAGCCTGAAAAAATTGCTTTTAAAGTTCGAACCCAAGTCTTTCAATAGTGTGCGTAAAAATAATATTTTTTCTAAAAATGCATTATTTTGCAGATTTTATGACTGCATTCTATATATACAATTATTCTTATCTCGATTCCAAAATTTTAGTCGAATAAGCGCCATACAGCCTGAAAAATGGCCACTAAAGTTCGAACCCAGATCCTTCAATAGTGCCCGTAAAAATTATAATCTTTCGTTACATGCAACTTTTCGCAGATTTTATGACTGCATTCGATTAAGACAATTATTCTGATCACGATTCCAAAATTTCAGTTTGAATATCGCCATACAGCCTGAAAAAATAGCTTTAAAAGTTCGAACCCAAGTCTTGCAATAGTGCCGTAAAAATGATTTTTTTTTTCAAAATGCAACTTTTTACAGATTTAATTACTGAATTCAAAGGAGACAATTAATCGTAACTTGATTCCGAAATTTTAGTAAAATGAAGGCCATACAACCTGAAAAAATGGCTTTTAAAGTTCGAACCCAAGTCATTCAATAGTGTCCGTAAAAATAATATTTTTTCTTAAAATGCAACTTTTCGCAGATTTTATGACTGCATTCGATTGAGACAATTATTCTGATCACGATTCCAAAATTTCAGTTTGAATATCGCCATACAGCCTGAAAAAATGGCTTTTAAAGTTCGAACCCAAGTCATTCAATAGTGTCCGTAAAAATAATTTTTTTCTTAAAATGCAACTTTTCGCAGATTTATTGGATGCATTCAATTGAGACAATTATTCTGATCACGATTCCAAAATTTCAGTACGAATATTGTCATATAGCCTGAAAAAATGGCTTTGAAAGTTCGAACCCAAGTCTTTCAATAGTGTCCTTAAAAATTATAAATTTTCTCAAAATGCAACTTTTCGCAGATTTTATGACTGCATTCGATTGAGACAATTATTCTGATCACGATTCCAAAATTTCAGTTTGAATATCGCCATACAGCCTGAAAAAATGGCTTTTAAAGTTCGAACCCAAGTCATTCAATAGTGTCCGTAAAAATAATTATTTTTCATAAAATGCAACTTTTTGCAGATTTTATAACTGCATTCGATTAAGACAATTATTCTGATCACGATTCCAAAATTTCAGTCCGAATATCGCCATACAGCCGGAAAAAATGGCTTTTAAATATCGAACCCAAGTTTTTCAATAGTGTCCGAAAAAATAATAAATTTTCTCAAAATGCAACTTTTCGCAGATTTTATAAATGCATTCGATTAAGACAATTATTCTGATCACGATTCCAAAATTTCAGTCCGAATATCGCCATACAGCCTGAAAAAATGGCTTTTAAAGTTCGAACCCAAGTCATTCAATAGTGTCCGTAAAAATAAATTTTTTCTTAAAATGCAACTTTTCGCAGATTTATTGGATGCATTCAATTGAGACAATTATTCTGATCACGATTCCAAAATTTCAGTACGAATATTGTCATATAGCCTGAAAAAATGGCTTTGAAAGTTCGAACCCAAGTCTTTCAATAGTGTCCTCAAAAATAATAAATTTTCTCAAAATGCAACTTTTCGCAGATTTTATGACTGCATTAGATTGAGACAATTATTCTGATCACGATTCCAAAATTTCAGTCTGAATATCGCCATACAGCCTGAAAAAATGGATTTAAAAGTTCGAACCCAAGTCTTTCAATAGTGTGTGTAAAAATAATATTTTTTCTAAAAATGCATTTTTTTTCAGATTTTATGACTGCATTCTACACATACAATTATTCTTATCCCGATTCCAAAATTTCAGTCAAAATAACGCCATACAGCATGAAAAAACGGCCTCTAAAGTTCGAACCCAGGTCCTTCAATAGTGCCCGTAAAAATTATAATCTTTCCTTAAATGCAATTTTTCGCCGATTTTATGAGTGCATTCGATAAAGACAATTATTCTTATCCTGATTCCAAAATTTCAGTCCGAATATCGCCATACAGCCTGAAAAAATGGCTTTTAAAGTTCGAACCCAAGTCTTTCAATAGTGTCCTTAAAAATAATAAATTTTCTCAAAATGCAACTTTTCGCAGATTTTATGACTGCATTCGATTGAGACAATTATTCTGATCACGATTCCAAAATTTCAGTTTGAATATCGCCATACAGCCTGAAAAAATGGCTTTTAAAGTTCGAACCCAAGTCATTCAATAGTGTCCGTAAAAATAATTATTTTTCATAAAATGCAACTTTTTGCAGATTTATTGGATGCATTCAATTGAGACAATTATTCTTATCTCGATTCCAAAATTTCAGTACGAATATTGTCATATAGCCTGAAAAAATGGCTTTGAAAGTTCGAACCCAAGTCTTTCAATAGTGTCCTTAAAAATAATAAATTTTCTCAAAATGCAACTTTTCGCAGATTTTATGACTGCATTAGATTGAGACAATTATTCTGATCACGATTCCAAAATTTCAGTATGAATATCGCCATACAGCCTGAAAAAATGGATTTAAAAGTTCGAACCCAAGTCTTTCAATAGTGTGTGTAAAAATAATATTTTTTCTAAAAATGCATTATTTTTCAGATTTTATGACTGCATTCTACACATACAATTATTCTTATCCCGATTCCAAAATTTCAGTCAAAATAACGCCATACAGCATGAAAAAACGGCCTCTAAAGTTCGAATCCAGGTCCTTCAATAGTGCCCGTAAAAATTATAATCTTTCCTTAAATGCAATTTTTCGCCGATTTTATGAGTGCATTCGATTAAGACAATTATTCTGATCACGATTCCAAAATTTCAGTTTGAATATCGCCATACAGCCTGAAAAAATGGCTTTTAAAGTTCGAACCCAAGTCTTTCAATAGTGTGCGTAAAAATAATATTTTTTCTAAAAATGCATTATTTTGCAGATTTTATGACTGCATTCTATATATACAATTATTCTTATCTCGATTCCAAAATTTTAGTCGAATAAGCGCCATACAGCCTGAAAAATGGCCTCTAAAGTTCGAACCCAGATCCTTCAATAGTGCCCGTAAAAATTATAATCTTTCCTTAAATGCAACTTTTCGCAGATTTTATAACTGCATTCGATTAAGACAATTATTCTGATCACGATTCCAAAATTTCAGTCCGAATATCGCCATACAGCCTGAAAAAATGGCTTTTAAAGTTCGAACCCAAGTCATTCAATAGTGTCCGTAAAAATAATAATTTTTCTTAAAATGCAACTTTTCGCAGATTTATTGGATGCATTCAATTGAGACAATTATTCTTATCTCGATTCCAAAATTTTAGTCGAATAAGCGCCATACAGCCTGAAAAAATGGCTTTTAAAGTTCGAACCCAAGTCTTTCAATAGTGTCCGTAAAAATAATAAATTTTCTCAAAATGCAACTTTTCCAGATTTTATGACTACATTAGATTGAGACAATTATTCTGATCACGATTCCAAAATTTCAGTTTTTACAGATTTAATTACTGAATTCAAAGGAGACAATTAATCGTAACTTGATTCCGAAATTTTAGTAAAATGAAGGCCATACAGCCTGAAAAAATGGCTTTTAAAGGTCGAACCCTAGTCTTTCAATAGTGTCCGAAAAAATAATAAATTTTCTCAAAATGCAACTTTTCGCAGATTTTATAACTGCATTCGATTAAGACAATTATTCTGATCACGATTCCAAAATTTCAGTCCGAATATCGCCATACAGCCTGAAAAAATGGCTTTTAAAGTTCGAACCCAAGTCATTCAATAGTGTCCGTAAAAATAATATTTTTTCTTAAAATGCAACTTTTCGCAGATTTTATGACTGCATTCGATTGAGACACTTATTCTGATCACGATTCCAAAATTTCAGTCCGAATATCGCCATACAGCCTGAAAAAATGGCTTTTAAAGTTCGAACCCAAGTCTTTCAATAGTGTGCGTAAAAATAATATTTTTTCTAAAAATGCATTATTTTGCAGATTTTATGACTGCATTCTATATATACAATTATTCTTATCTCGATTCCAAAATTTTAGTCGAATAAGCGCCATACAGCCTGAAAAATTGCCTCTAAAGTTCGAACCCAGATCCTTCAATAGTGCCCGTAAAAATTATAATCTTTCCTTAAATGCAACTTTTCGCAGATTTTATAACTGCATTCGATTAAGACAATTATTCTGATCACGATTCCAAAATTTCAGTCCGAATATCGCCATACAGCCTGAAAAAATGGCTTTTAAAGTTCGAACCCAAGTCATTCAATAGTGTCCGTAAAAATAATAATTTTTCTTAAAATGCAACTTTTCGCAGATTTATTGGATGCATTCAATTGAGACAATTATTCTTATCTCGATTCCAAAATTTTAGTCGAATAAGCGCCATACAGCCTGAAAAAATGGCTTTTAAAGTTCGAACCCAAGTCTTTCAATAGTGTCCGTAAAAATAATAAATTTTCTCAAAATGCAACTTTTCCAGATTTTATGACTACATTAGATTGAGACAATTATTCTGATCACGATTCCAAAATTTCAGTCTGAATATCGCCATACAGCCTGAAAAAATGGATTTAAAAGTTCGAACCCAAGTCTTTCAATAGTGTGTGTAAAAATAATATTTTTTCTAAAAATGCATTATTTTTCAGATTTTATGACTGCATTCTACACATACAATTATTCTTATCCCGATTCCAAAATTTCAGTCAAAATAACGCCATACAGCATGAAAAAACGGCCTCTAAAGTTCGAATCCAGGTCCTTCAATAGTGCCCGTAAAAATTATAATCTTTCCTTAAATGCAATTTTTCGCCGATTTTATGAGTGCATTCGATTAAGACAATTATTCTGATCACGATTCCAAAATTTCAGTTTGAATATCGCCATACAGCCTGAAAAAATAGCTTTTAAAGTTCGAACCCAAGTCTTTCAATAGCGTCCGTAAAAATAATATTTTTTCTTAAAATGCAACTTTTCGCAGATTTTATGACTGCATTCGATTAAGACAATTATTCTGATCACGATTCCAAAATTTCTGTTTGAATATCGCCATACAGCCTGAAAAAATGGCTTTTAAAGTTCGAACCCAAGTCTTTCAATAGTGTGCGTAAAAATAATATTTTTTCTAAAAATGCATTATTTTGCAGATTTTATGACTGCATTCTATATATACAATTATTCTTATCTCGATTCCAAAATTTTAGTCGAATAAGCGCCATACAGCCTGAAAAATGGCCTCTAAAGTTCGAACCCAGATCCTTCAATAGTGCCCGTAAAAATTATAATCTTTCCTTAAATGCAACTTTTCGCAGATTTTATAACTGCATTCGATTAAGACAATTATTCTGATCACGATTCCAAAATTTCAGTTTGAATATCGCCATACAGCCTGAAAAAATGGCTTTTAAAGTTCGAACCCAAGTCATTCAATAGTGTCCGTAAAAATAATTATTTTTCATAAAATGCAACTTTTTGCAGATTTTATAACTGCATTCGATTAAGACAATTATTCTGATCACGATTCCAAAATTTCAGTCCGAATATCGCCATACAGCCGGAAAAAATGGCTTTTAAATATCGAACCCAAGTCTTTCAATAGTGTCCGAAAAAATAATAAATTTTCTCAAAATGCAACTTTTCGCAGATTTTATAACTGCATTCGATTAAGACAATTATTCTGATCACGATTCCAAAATTTCAGTCCGAATATCGCCATACAGCCTGAAAAAATGGCTTTTAAAGTTCGAACCCAAGTCATTCAATGGTGTCCGTAAAAATAATTATTTTTCATAAAATGCAACTTTTCGCAGATTTATTGGATGCATTCAATTGAGACAATTATTCTCATCACGATTCCAAAATTTCAGTACGAATATTGTCATATAGCCTGAAAAAATGGCTTTGAAAGTTCGAACCCAAGTCTTTCAATAGTGTCCTTAAAAATAATAAATTTTCTCAAAATGCAACTTTTCGCAGATTTTATGACTGCATTAGATTGAGACAATTATTCTGATCACGATTCCAAAATTTCAGTATGAATATCGCCATACAGCCTGATAAAATGGATTTAAAAGTTCGAACCCAAGTCTTTCAATAGTGTGTGTAAAAATAATATTTTTTCTAAAAATGCATTATTTTTCAGATTTTATGACTGCATTCTACACATACAATTATTCTTATCCCGATTCCAAAATTTCAGTCAAAATAACGCCATACAGCATGAAAAAACGGCCTCTAAAGTTCGAATCCAGGTCCTTCAATAGTGCCCGTAAAAATTATAATCTTTCCTTAAATGCAATTTTTCGCCGATTTTATGAGTGCATTCGATTAAGACAATTATTCTGATCACGATTCCAAAATTTCAGTTTGAATATCGCCATACAGCCTGAAAAAATAGCTTTTAAAGTTCGAACCCAAGTCTTTCAATAGCGTCCGTAAAAATAATATTTTTTCTTAAAATGCAACTTTTCGCAGATTTTATGACTGCATTCGATTAAGACAATTATTCTGATCACGATTCCAAAATTTCTGTTTGAATATCGCCATACAGCCTGAAAAAATGGCTTTTAAAGTTCGAACCCAAGTCTTTCAATAGTGTGCGTAAAAATAATATTTTTTCTAAAAATGCATTATTTTGCAGATTTTATGACTGCATTCTATATATACAATTATTCTTATCTCGATTCCAAAATTTTAGTCGAATAAGCGCCATACAGCCTGAAAAATGGCCTCTAAAGTTCGAACCCAGATCCTTCAATAGTGCCCGTAAAAATTATAATCTTTCCTTAAATGCAACTTTTCGCAGATTTTATAACTGCATTCGATTAAGACAATTATTCTGATCACGATTCCAAAATATCAGTCCGAATATCGCCATACAGCCTGAAAAAATGGCTTTTAAAGTTCGAACCCAAGTCATTCAATAGTGTCCGTAAAAATAATAATTTTTCTTAAAATGCAACTTTTCGCAGATTTATTGGATGCATTCAATTGAGACAATTATTCTTATCTCGATTCCAAAATTTTAGTCGAATAAGCGCCATACAGCCTGAAAAAATGGCTTTTAAAGTTCGAACCCAAGTCTTTCAATAGTGTCCGTAAAAATAATAAATTTTCTCAAAATGCAACTTTTCCAGATTTTATGACTACATTAGATTGAGACAATTATTCTGATCACGATTCCAAAATTTCAGTTTTTACAGATTTAATTACTGAATTCAAAGGAGACAATTAATCGTAACTTGATTCCGAAATTTTAGTAAAATGAAGGCCATACAGCCTGAAAAAATGGCTTTTAAAGGTCGAACCCTAGTCTTTCAATAGTGTCCGAAAAAATAATAAATTTTCTCAAAATGCAACTTTTCGCAGATTTTATAACTGCATTCGATTAAAACAATTATTCTGATCACGATTCCAAAATTTCAGTCCGAATATCGCCATACAGCCTGAAAAAATGGCTTTTAAAGTTCGAACCCAAGTCGTTCAATAGTGTCCGTAAAAATAATAATTTTTCTTAAAATGCAACTTTTCGCAGATTTTATGACTGCATTCGATTAAGACAATTATTCTGATCACGATTCCAAAATTTCTGTTTGAATATCGCCATACAGCCTGAAAAAATGGCTTTTAAAGTTCGAACCCAAGTCTTTCAATAGCGTCCGTAAAAATAATAATTTTTCTTAAAATGCAACTTTTCGCAGATTTTATGACTGCATTCGATTAAGACAATTATTCTGATCACGATTCCAAAATTTCAGTTTTTACAGATTTAATTACTGAATTCAAAGGAGACAATTAATCGTAACTTGATTCCGAAATTTTAGTAAAATGAAGGCCATACAGCCTGAAAAAATGGCTTTTAAAGGTCGAACCCTAGTCTTTCAATAGTGTCCGAAAAAATAATAAATTTTCTCAAAATGCAACTTTTCGCAGATTTTATAACTGCATTCGATTAAAACAATTATTCTGATCACGATTCCAAAATTTCAGTCCGAATATCGCCATACAGCCTGAAAAAATGGCTTTTAAAGTTCGAACCCAAGTCGTTCAATAGTGTCCGTAAAAATAATAATTTTTCTTAAAATGCAACTTTTCGCAGATTTTATGACTGCATTCGATTAAGACAATTATTCTGATCACGATTCCAAAATTTCTGTTTGAATATCACCATACAGCCTGAAAAAATGGCTTTTAAAGTTCGAACCCAAGTCTTTCAATAGCGTCCGTAAAAATAATAATTTTTCTTAAAATGCAACTTTTCGCAGATTTTATGACTGCATTCGATTAAGACAATTATTCTGATCACGATTCCAAAATTTCTGTTTGAATATCGCCATACAGCCTGAAAAAATGGCTTTTAAAGTTCGAACCCAAGTCTTTCAATAGCGTCCGTAAAAATAATATTTTTTCTTAAAATGCAACTTTTCGCAGATTTTATGACTGCATTCGATTAAGACAATTATTCTGATCACGATTCCAAAATTTCTGTTTGAATATCGCCATACAGCCTGAAAAAATGGCTTTTAAAGTTCGAACCCAAGTCTTTCAATAGTGTGCGTAAAAATAATATTTTTTCTAAAAATGCATTATTTTGCAGATTTTATGACTGCATTCTATATATACAATTATTCTTATCTCGATTCCAAAATTTTAGTCGAATAAGCGCCATACAGCCTGAAAAATGGCCTCTAAAGTTCGAACCCAGATCCTTCAATAGTGCCCGTAAAAATTATAATCTTTCCTTAAATGCAACTTTTCGCAGATTTTATAACTGCATTCGATTAAGACAATTATTCTGATCACGATTCCAAAATTTCAGTCCGAATATCGCCATACAGCCTGAAAAAATGGCTTTTAAAGTTCGAACCCAAGTCATTCAATAGTGTCCGTAAAAATAATAATTTTTCTTAAAATGCAACTTTTCGCAGATTTATTGGATGCATTCAATTGAGACAATTATTCTTATCTCGATTCCAAAATTTTAGTCGAATAAGCGCCATACAGCCTGAAAAAATGGCTTTTAAAGTTCGAACCCAAGTCTTTCAATAGTGTCCGTAAAAATAATAAATTTTCTCAAAATGCAACTTTTCCAGATTTTATGACTACATTAGATTGAGACAATTATTCTGATCACGATTCCAAAATTTCAGTTTTTACAGATTTAATTACTGAATTCAAAGGAGACAATTAATCGTAACTTGATTCCGAAATTTTAGTAAAATGAAGGCCATACAGCCTGAAAAAATGGCTTTTAAAGGTCGAACCCTAGTCTTTCAATAGTGTCCGAAAAAATAATAAATTTTCTCAAAATGCAACTTTTCGCAGATTTTATAACTGCATTCGATTAAGACAATTATTCTGATCACGATTCCAAAATTTCAGTCCGAATATCGCCATACAGCCTGAAAAAATGGCTTTTAAAGTTCGAACCCAAGTCATTCAATAGTGTCCGTAAAAATAATAATTTTTCTTAAAATGCAACTTTTCGCAGATTTTATGACTGCATTCGATTGAGACACTTATTCTGATCACGATTCCAAAATTTCAGTCCGAATATCGCCATACAGCCTGAAAAAATGGCTTTTAAAGTTCGAACCCAAGTCTTTCAATAGTGTGCGTAAAAATAATATTTTTTCTAAAAATGCATTATTTTGCAGATTTTATGACTGCATTCTATATATACAATTATTCTTATCTCGATTCCAAAATTTTAGTCGAATAAGCGCCATACAGCCTGAAAAATTGCCTCTAAAGTTCGAACCCAGATCCTTCAATAGTGCCCGTAAAAATTATAATCTTTCCTTAAATGCAACTTTTCGCAGATTTTATAACTGCATTCGATTAAGACAATTATTCTGATCACGATTCCAAAATTTCAGTCCGAATATCGCCATACAGCCTGAAAAAATGGCTTTTAAAGTTCGAACCCAAGTCATTCAATAGTGTCCGTAAAAATAATAATTTTTCTTAAAATGCAACTTTTCGCAGATTTATTGGATGCATTCAATTGAGACAATTATTCTTATCTCGATTCCAAAATTTTAGTCGAATAAGCGCCATACAGCCTGAAAAAATGGCTTTTAAAGTTCGAACCCAAGTCTTTCAATAGTGTCCGTAAAAATAATAAATTTTCTCAAAATGCAACTTTTCCAGATTTTATGACTACATTAGATTGAGACAATTATTCTGATCACGATTCCAAAATTTCAGTTTTTACAGATTTAATTACTGAATTCAAAGGAGACAATTAATCGTAACTTGATTCCGAAATTTTAGTAAAATAAAGGCCATACAGCCTGAAAAAATGGCTTTTAAAGGTCGAACCCTAGTCTTTCAATAGTGTCCGAAAATATAATAAATTTTCTCAAAATGCAACTTTTCGCAGATTTTATAACTGCATTCGATTAAGACAATTATTCTGATCACGATTCCAAAATTTCAGTCCGAATATCGCCATACAGCCTGAAAAAATGGCTTTTAAAGTTCGAACCCAAGTCATTCAATAGTGTCCGTAAAAATAATAATTTTTCTTAAAATGCAACTTTTCGCAGATTTTATGACTGCATTCGATTGAGACACTTATTCTGATCACGATTCCAAAATTTCAGTCCGAATATCGCCATACAGCCTGAAAAAATGGCTTTTAAAGTTCGAACCCAAGTCTTTCAATAGTGTGCGTAAAAATAATATTTTTTCTAAAAATGCATTATTTTGCAGATTTTATGACTGCATTCTATATATACAATTATTCTTATCTCGATTCCAAAATTTTAGTCGAATAAGCGCCATACAGCCTGAAAAATTGCCTCTAAAGTTCGAACCCAGATCCTTCAATAGTGCCCGTAAAAATTATAATCTTTCCTTAAATGCAACTTTTCGCAGATTTTATGACTGCATTCGATTGAGACAATTATTCTGATCACGATTCCAAAATTTCAGTTTGAATATCGCCATACAGCCTGAAAAAATGGCTTTTAAAGTTCGAACCCAAGTCATTCAATAGTGTCCGTAAAAATAATTATTTTTCATAAAATGCAACTTTTTGCAGATTTTATAACTGCATTCGATTAAGACAATTATTCTGATCACGATTCCAAAATTTCAGTCCGAATATCGCCATACAGCCTGAAAAAATGGCTTTTAAAGTTCGAACCCAAGTCATTCAATAGTGTCTGTAAAAATAAATTTTTTCTTAAAATGCAACTTTTCGCAGATTTATTGGATGCATTCAATTGAGACAATTATTCTCATCACGATTCCAAAATTTCAGTACGAATATTGTCATATAGCCTGAAAAAATGGCTTTGAAAGTTCGAACCCAAGTCTTTCAATAGTGTCCTTAAAAATAATAAATTTTCTCAAAATGCAACTTTTCGCAGATTTTATGACTGCATTAGATTGAGACAATTATTCTGATCACGATTCCAAAATTTCAGTCTGAATATCGCCATACAGCCTGAAAAAATGGATTTAAAAGTTCGAACCCAAGTCTTTCAATAGTGTGTGTAAAAATAATATTTTTTCTAAAAATGCATTATTTTTCAGATTTTATGACTGCATTCTACACATACAATTATTCTTATCCCGATTCCAAAATTTCAGTCAAAATAACGCCATACAGCATGAAAAAACGGCCTCTAAAGTTCGAACCCAGGTCCTTCAATAGTGCCCGTAAAAATTATAATCTTTCCTTAAATGCAATTTTTCGCCGATTTTATGAGTGCATTCGATTAAGACAATTATTCTGATCACGATTCCAAAATTTCAGTTTGAATATCGCCATACAGCCTGAAAAAATGGCTTTTAAAGTTCGAACCCAAGTCTTTCAATAGTGTCCGTAAAAATAATAAATTTTCTCAAAATGCAACTTTTCCAGATTTTATGACTACATTAGATTGAGACAATTATTCTGATCACGATTCCAAAATTTCAGTTTTTACAGATTTAATTACTGAATTCAAAGGAGACAATTAATCGTAACTTGATTCCGAAATTTTAGTAAAATGAAGGCCATACAGCCTGAAAAAATGGCTTTTAAAGGTCGAACCCTAGTCTTTCAATAGTGTCCGAAAATATAATAAATTTTCTCAAAATGCAACTTTTCGCAGATTTTATAACTGCATTCGATTAAGACAATTATTCTGATCACGATTCCAAAATTTCAGTCCGAATATCGCCATACAGCCTGAAAAAATGGCTTTTAAAGTTCGAACCCAAGTCATTCAATAGTGTCCGTAAAAATAATAATTTTTCTTAAAATGCAACTTTTCGCAGATTTTATGACTGCATTCGATTGAGACACTTATTCTGATCACGATTCCAAAATTTCAGTCCGAATATCGCCATACAGCCTGAAAAAATGGCTTTTAAAGTTCGAACCCAAGTCATTCAATAGTGTCTGTAAAAATAAATTTTTTCTTAAAATGCAACTTTTCGCAGATTTATTGGATGCATTCAATTGAGACAATTATTCTCATCACGATTCCAAAATTTCAGTACGAATATTGTCATATAGCCTGAAAAAATGGCTTTGAAAGTTCGAACCCAAGTCTTTCAATAGTGTCCTTAAAAATAATAAATTTTCTCAAAATGCAACTTTTCGCAGATTTTATGACTGCATTAGATTGAGACAATTATTCTGATCACGATTCCAAAATTTCAGTCTGAATATCGCCATACAGCCTGAAAAAATGGATTTAAAAGTTCGAACCCAAGTCTTTCAATAGTGTGTGTAAAAATAATATTTTTTCTAAAAATGCATTATTTTTCAGATTTTATGACTGCATTCTACACATACAATTATTCTTATCCCGATTCCAAAATTTCAGTCAAAATAACGCCATACAGCATGAAAAAACGGCCTCTAAAGTTCGAACCCAGGTCCTTCAATAGTGCCCGTAAAAATTATAATCTTTCCTTAAATGCAATTTTTCGCCGATTTTATGAGTGCATTCGATTAAGACAATTATTCTGATCACGATTCCAAAATTTCAGTTTGAATATCGCCATACAGCCTGAAAAAATAGCTTTAAAAGTTCGAACCCAAGTCTTGCAATAGTGCCGTAAAAATGATTTTTTTTTTCAAAATGCAACTTTTTACAGATTTAATTACTGAATTCAAAGGAGACAATTAATCGTTACTTGATTCCGAAATTTTAGTAAAATGAAGGCCATACAACCTGAAAAAATGGCTTTTAAAGTTCGAACCCAAGTCTTTCAATAGTGTCCGAAAAAATAATAAATTTTCTCAAAATGCAACTTTTCGCAGATTTTATAACTGCATTCGATTAAGACAATTATTCTGATCACGATTCCAAAATTTCAGTCCGAATATCGCCATACAGCCTGAAAAAATGGCTTTTAAAGTTCGAACCCAAGTCATTCAATAGTGTCTGTAAAAATAATTTTTTTCTTAAAATGCAACTTTTCGCAGATTTATTGGATGCATTCAATTGAGACAATTATTCTCATCACGATTCCAAAATTTCAGTACGAATATTGTCATATAGCCTGAAAAAATGGCTTTGAAAGTTCGAACCCAAGTCTTTCAATAGTGTCCTTAAAAATAATAAATTTTCTCAAAATGCAACTTTTCGCAGATTTTATGACTGCATTAGATTGAGACAATTATTCTCATCACGATTCCAAAATTTCAGTACGAATATTGTCATATAGCCTGAAAAAATGGCTTTGAAAGTTCGAACCCAAGTCTTTCAATAGTGTCCTTAAAAATAATAAATTTTCTCAAAATGCAACTTTTCGCAGATTTTATGACTGCATTAGATTGAGACAATTATTCTGATCACGATTCCAAAATTTCAGTCTGAATATCGCCATACAGCCTGAAAAAATGGCTTTTAAAGTTCGAACCCAAGTCATTCAATAGTGTCTGTAAAAATAAATTTTTTCTTAAAATGCAACTTTTCGCAGATTTATTGGATGCATTCAATTGAGACAATTATTCTCATCACGATTCCAAAATTTCAGTACGAATATTGTCATATAGCCTGAAAAAATGGCTTTGAAAGTTCGAACCCAAGTCTTTCAATAGTGTCCTTAAAAATAATAAATTTTCTCAAAATGCAACTTTTCGCAGATTTTATGACTGCATTAGATTGAGACAATTATTCTGATCACGATTCCAAAATTTCAGTCTGAATATCGCCATACAGCCTGGAAAAATGGATTTAAAAGTTCGAACCCAAGTCTTTCAATAGTGTGTGTAAAAATAATATTTTTTCTAAAAATGCATTATTTTTCAGATTTTATGACTGCATTCTACACATACAATTATTCTTATCCCGATTCCAAAATTTCAGTCAAAATAACGCCATACAGCATGAAAAAACGGCCTCTAAAGTTCGAACCCAGGTCCTTCAATAGTGCCCGTAAAAATTATAATCTTTCCTTAAATGCAATTTTTCGCCGATTTTATGAGTGCATTCGATTAAGACAATTATTCTGATCACGATTCCAAAATTTCAGTTTGAATATCGCCATACAGCCTGAAAAAATAGCTTTAAAAGTTCGAACCCAAGTCTTGCAATAGTGCCGTAAAAATGATTTTTTTTTTCAAAATGCAACTTTTTACAGATTTAATTACTGAATTCAAAGGAGACAATTAATCGTTACTTGATTCCGAAATTTTAGTAAAATGAAGGCCATACAACCTGAAAAAATGGCTTTTAAAGTTCGAACCCAAGTCTTTCAATAGTGTCCGAAAAAATAATAAATTTTCTCAAAATGCAACTTTTCGCAGATTTTATAACTGCATTCGATTAAGACAATTATTCTGATCACGATTCCAAAATTTCAGTCCGAATATCGCCATACAGCCTGAAAAAATGGCTTTTAAAGTTCGAACCCAAGTCGTTCAATAGTGTCCGTAAAAATAATAATTTTTCTTAAAATGCAACTTTTCGCAGATTTTATGACTGCATTCGATTAAGACATTTATTCTGATCACGATTCCAATATTTCAGTTTGAATATCGCCATAGAGCCTGAAAAAACGGCTTTTAAAGTTCGAACCCAAGTCATTCAATAGTGTCCGTAAAAATAATATTTTTTCTAAAAATGCATTATTTTGCAGATTTTATGACTGCATTCTATATATACAATTATTCTTATCTCGATTCCAAAATTTTAGTCGAATAAGCGCCATACAGCCTGAAAAATTGCCTCTAAAGTTCGAACCCAGATCATTCAATAGTGCCCGTAAAAATTATAATCTTTCCTTAAATGCAACTTTTCGCAGATTTTATGACTGCATTCGATTGAGACAATTATTCTGATCACGATTCCAAAATTTCAGTTTGAATATCGCCATACAGCCTGAAAAAATGGCTTTTAAAGTTCGAACCCAAGTCTTTCAATAGTGTCCGTAAAAATAATTATTTTTCATAAAATGCAACTTTTTGCAGATTTTATAACTGCATTCGATTAAGACAATTATTCTGATCACGATTCCAAAATTTCAGTCCGAATATCGCCATACAGCCGGAAAAAATGGCTTTTAAATATCGAACCCAAGTTTTTCAATAGTGTCCGAAAAAATAATAAATTTTCTCAAAATGCAACTTTTCGCAGATTTTATAACTGCATTCGATTAAGACAATTATTCTGATCACGATTCCAAAATTTCAGTCCGAATATCGCCATACAGCCTGAAAAAATGGCTTTTAAAGTTCGAACCCAAGTCATTCAATAGTGTCCGTAAAAATAATTTTTTTCTTAAAATGCAACTTTTCGCAGATTTATTGGATGCATTCAATTGAGACAATTATTCTGATCACGATTCCAAAATTTCAGTACGAATATTGTCATATAGCCTGAAAAAATGGCTTTGAAAGTTCGAACCCAAGTCTTTCAATAGTGTCCTTAAAAATAATAAATTTTCTCAAAATGCAACTTTTCGCAGATTTTATGACTGCATTAGATTGAGACAATTATTCTGATCACGATTCCAAAATTTCAGTCTGAATATCGCCATACAGCCTGAAAAAATGGATTTAAAAGTTCGAACCCAAGTCTTTCAATAGTGTGTGTAAAAATAATATTTTTTCTAAAAATGCATTATTTTTCAGATTTTATGACTGCATTCTACACATACAATTATTCTTATCCTGATTCCAAAATTTCAGTCCGAATATCGCCATACAGCCTGAAAAAATGGCTTTTAAAGTTCGAACCCAAGTCTTTCAATAGCGTCCGTAAAAATAATATTTTTTCTTAAAATGCAACTTTTCGCAGATTTTATGACTGCATTCGATTAAGACAATTATTCTGATCACGATTCCAAAATTTCTGTTTGAATATCGCCATACAGCCTGAAAAAATGGCTTTTAAAGTTCGAACCCAAGTCTTTCAATAGCGTCCGTAAAAATAATATTTTTTCTTAAAATGCAACTTTTCGCAGATTTTATGACTGCATTCGATTAAGACAATTATTCTGATCACGATTCCAAAATTTCTGTTTGAATATCGCCATACAGCCTGAAAAAATGGCTTTTAAAGTTCGAACCCAAGTCTTTCAATAGTGTGCGTAAAAATAATATTTTTTCTAAAAATGCATTATTTTGCAGATTTTATGACTGCATTCTATATATACAATTATTCTTATCTCGATTCCAAAATTTTAGTCGAATAAGCGCCATACAGCCTGAAAAATGGCCTCTAAAGTTCGAACCCAGATCCTTCAATAGTGCCCGTAAAAATTATAATCTTTCCTTAAATGCAACTTTTCGCAGATTTTATAACTGCATTCGATTAAGACAATTATTCTGATCACGATTCCAAAATTTCAGTCCGAATATCGCCATACAGCCTGAAAAAATGGCTTTTAAAGTTCGAACCCAAGTCATTCAATAGTGTCCGTAAAAATAATAATTTTTCTTAAAATGCAACTTTTCGCAGATTTATTGGATGCATTCAATTGAGACAATTATTCTTATCTCGATTCCAAAATTTTAGTCGAATAAGCGCCATACAGCCTGAAAAAATGGCTTTTAAAGTTCGAACCCAAGTCTTTCAATAGTGTCCGTAAAAATAATAAATTTTCTCCAAATGCAACTTTTCCAGATTTTATGACTACATTAGATTGAGACAATTATTCTGATCACGATTCCAAAATTTCAGTTTTTACAGATTTAATTACTGAATTCAAAGGAGACAATTAATCGTAACTTGATTCCGAAATTTTAGTAAAATGAAGGCCATACAGCCTGAAAAAATGGCTTTTAAAGGTCGAACCCTAGTCTTTCAATAGTGTCCGAAAAAATAATAAATTTTCTCAAAATGCAACTTTTCGCAGATTTTATAACTGCATTCGATTAAGACAATTATTCTGATCACGATTCCAAAATTTCAGTCCGAATATCGCCATACAGCCTGAAAAAATGGCTTTTAAAGTTCGAACCCAAGTCATTCAATAGTGTCCGTAAAAATAATAATTTTTCTTAAAATGCAACTTTTCGCAGATTTTATGACTGCATTCGATTGAGACACTTATTCTGATCACGATTCCAAAATTTCAGTCCGAATATCGCCATACAGCCTGAAAAAATGGCTTTTAAAGTTCGAACCCAAGTCATTCAATAGTGTCCGTAAAAATAATAATTTTTCTTAAAATGCAACTTTTCGCAGATTTTATGACTGCATTCGATTGAGACAATTATTCTGATCACGATTCCAAAATTTCAGTCCGAATATCGCCATACAGCCTGAAAAAATGGCTTTTAAAGTTCGAACCCAAGTCTTTCAATACTGTGCGTAAAAATAATATTTTTTCTAAAAATACATTATTTTGCAGATTTTATGACTGCATTCTATATATACAATTATTCTTATCTCGATTCCAAAATTTTAGTCGAATAAGCGCCATACAGCCTGAAAAATGGCCTCTAAAGTTCGAACCCAGATCCTTCAATAGTGCCCGTAAAAATTATAATCTTTCCTTAAATGCAACTTTTCGCAGATTTTATGACTGCATTCGATTGAGACAATTATTCTGATCACGATTCCAAAATTTCAGTTTGAATATCGCCATACAGCCTGAAAAAATGGCTTTTAAAGTTCTAACCCAAGTCATTCAATAGTGTCCGTAAAAATAATTATTTTTCATAAAATGCAACTTTTTGCAGATTTTATAACTGCATTCGATTAAGACAATTATTCTGATCACGATTCCAAAATTTCAGTCCGAATATCGCCATACAGCCGGAAAAAATGGCTTTTAAATATCGAACCCAAGTCTTTCAATAGTGTCCGAAAAAATAATAAATTTTCTCAAAATGCAACTTTTCGCAGATTTTATAACTGCATTCGTTTAAGACAATTATTCTGATCACGATTCCAAAATTTCAGTCCGAATATCGCCATACAGCCTGAAAAAATGGCTTTTTAAGTTCGAACCCAAGTCATTCAATAGTGTCCGTAAAAATAAATTTTTTCTTAAAATGCAACTTTTCGCAGATTTATTGGATGCATTCAATTGAGACAATTATTCTCATCACGATTCCAAAATTTCAGTACGAATATTGTCATATAGCCTGAAAAAATGGTTTTGAAAGTTCGAACCCAAGTCTTTCAATAGTGTCCTTAAAAATAATAAATTTTCTCAAAATGCAACTTTTCGCAGATTTTATGACTGCATTAGATTGAGACAATTATTCTGATCACGATTCCAAAATTTCAGTCTGAATATCGCCATACAGCCTGAAAAAATGGATTTAAAAGTTCGAACCCAAGTCTTTCAATAGTGTGTGTAAAAATAATATTTTTTCTAAAAATGCATTATTTTTCAGATTTTATGACTGCATTCTACACATACAATTATTCTTATCCCGATTCCAAAATTTCAGTCAAAATAACGCCATACAGCATGAAAAAACGGCCTCTAAAGTTCGAACCCAGGTCCTTCAATAGTGCCCGTAAAAATTATAATCTTTCCTTAAATGCAATTTTTCGCCGATTTTATGAGTGCATTCGATAAAGACAATTATTCTTATCCTGATTCCAAAATTTCAGTCCGAATATCGCCATACAGCCTGAAAAAATTGCTTTTAAAGTTCGAACCCAAGTCATTCAATAGCGTCCGTAAAAAAAATATTTTTTTCTTAAAATGCAACTTTTCGCAGATTTTATGACTGCATTCGATTGAGACAATTATTCTGATCACGATTCCAAAATTTCAGTCCGAATATCGCCATACAGCCTGAAAAAATTGCTTTTAAAGTTCGAACCCAAGGCATTCAATAGTGTCCGTAAAAACAATAATTTTTCTTAAAATGCAACTTTTCGCAGATTTTATGACTGCATTCGATTGAGACAATTATCCTGATCACCATTCCAAAATTTCAGTTTGAATATCGCCATACAGCCTGAAAAAATGGCTTTTAAAGTTCGAACCCAAGTCTTTCAATAGTGTGCGTAAAAATAATAATTTTTCTAAAAATGCATTATTTTGCAGATTTTATGACTGCATTCTATATATACAATTATTCTTATCTCGATTCAAAAATTTTAGTCGAATAAGCGCCATACAGCCTGAAAAAATGGCTTTTAAAGTTCGAACCCAAGTCTTTCAATAGTGTCCGTAAAAATAATAAATTTTCTAAAAATGCATTATTTTTCAGATTTTATGACTGCATTCTACACATACAATTATTCTTATCCCGATTCCAAAATTTCAGTCAAAATAACGCCATACAGCATGAAAAAACGGGCTCTAAAGTTCGAACCCAGGTCCTTCAATAGTGCCCGTAAAAATTATTATCTTTCCTTAAATGCAATTTTTCGCCGATTTTATGAGTGCATTCGATAAAGACAATTATTCTTATCCTGATTCCAAAATTTCAGTCCGAATATCGCCATACAGCCTGAAAAAAATGCTTTTAAAGTTCGAACCCAAGTCATTCAATAGCGTCCGTAAAAATAATATTTTTTTCTTAAAATGCAACTTTTCGCAGATTTTATGACTGCATTCGATTGAGACAATTATTCTGATCACGATTCCAAAATTTCAGTCCGAATATCGCCATACAGCCTGAAAAAAATGCTTTTAAATTTCGAACCCAAGTCATTCAATAGTGTCCGTAAAAACAATAATTTTTCTTAAAATGCAACTTTTCGCAGATTTTATGACTGCATTAGATTGAGACAATTATTCTGATCACGATTCCAAAATTTCAGTTTGAATATCGCCATACAGCCTGAAAAAATATCTTCAAAAGTTCGAACCCAAGTCTTGCAATAGTGCCCGCAAAAATGATATTGTTTTTCAACATGCAACTTTTTACAGATTTAATTACTGAATTCAAAGGAGACAATTAATCGTACCTTGATTCCGAAATTTTAGTAAAATGAAGGCCATACAGCCTGAAAAAATGGCTTTTAAAGTTCGAACCCAAGTCATTCAATAGTGTCCGTAAAAACAATAATTTTTCTTAAAATGCAACTTCTCGCAGATTTTATGACTGCATTCAATTGAGACAATCATTCTGATCACGATTCCAAAATTTCAGTCTGAACCTCGTCATATAGCCTGAAAAAATGGCTTTGAAAGTTCGAACCCAAGTCTTTCAATAGTGTCCGTAAAAATAATAAATTTTCTCAAAATGCAACTTTTCGCAAATTTTATGACTTCATTCGATTAAGACAATTATTTTGATCACGATTCCAAAATTTCAGTCCGAATATCGTCATACAGCCTGAAAAAATGGCTTTTAAAGTTCGAACTCAAGTCTTTTAATATTGTCCATAAAAATATTATTCTTTCTTAAAATGCAACTTTTCGCAGATTTTATGTCTGCATTCGATTGAGACAATTATTCTGATCACGATTCCAAAATTTCAGTTTTAATATCGCCATACAGCCTGAAAAAATAGCTTTAAAAGTTCGAACCCAAGTCTTGCAATAGTGCCCGTAAAACTGATATTTTTTTTCAAAATGCAACTTTTCACAGATTTAATTACTGAATTCAAAGGAGACAATTAATCGTATCTTGATTCCGAAATTTTAGTAAAATGAAGGCCATACAGCCTGAATAAATGGCTTTTAATGTTCGAACCCAAGTCTTTCAATAGTGTCCGAATATCGTCATACTGCCTGAAAAAATGGCTTATAAAGTTCGAACCCAAGTCTTTCAATATTGTCCGTAAAAATATTATTCCTTCTTAAAATGCAACTTTTCGCAGATTTTATGACCGCATTCAATTGAGACAATCATTCTGATCACGATTCCAAAACTTCAGACCGAATATCGCCATACTGCCGGAAAAAATTGCTAATAAAGATCGAACCCAAGTCTTTCAATATTGTCCGTAAAACTATTATTTCTTCTTAAAATGCAACTTTTCGCAGATTTTATAACTGCATTCGATTGAGACAATTATTCTTATCACGATTCCAAAATTTCAGTCCGAATATCGCCATACTGCCGGAAAAAATGGCTTATAAAGTTCGAACCCAAGTCTTTCAATAGTGTCCTTAAAAATAATAAATTTTCTTAAAATGCAACATTTCACAGATTTAATGACCGATTCCGATTGAGACAATTATTCTGATCACGATTCCAAATTTCAGTCCGAATATCGCCATACAGCCTGAAAAAATGGCTTTTAAAGTTCGAACCCAAGTCTTTCAATAGTGTGCGTAAAAATAATAATTTTTCTAAAAATGCATTATTTTGCTGATTTTATGACTGCATTCTATATATACAATTATTCTTATCTCGATTCCAAAATTTTAGTCGAATAAGCGCCATACAGCCTGAAAAAATGGCCTCTAAAGTTCGAACCCAGATCCTTCAATAGTGCCCGTAAAAATTATAATCTTTCCTTAAATGCAACTTTTCGCCGATTTTATGACTGCATTCGATAAAAACAATTATTCTGATCACGATTCCAAAATTTTAGTCCGAATATCGCCATACAGCCTGAAAAAATGGCTTATAAAGTTCGAACCCAAGTCTTGCAATAGTTCCCGTAAAAATGATAATTTAAAAAAAAATTAAACTCTTACAGATTTTATTATTGATTTTTCTTGAGACTGTTATTTTCATAACAAGTCTACATTTTCAGTCCGATAAGCGCCATACAGCATGATAAAATTAATTTTAAAGATCGAACCCAAGTTTTGCAATAGTTCCTGTAAAAATGATATTCTTTCTAAAAAAGCATTTTTTGTTCAACTTTCTGCAGATTTTAATACGGATTCTGTTTTTTGCCGGCAGGCACATCCACCCCTGTTCACATTAGACAACGACTGTTACTGACTCTTACCTAGAAAAAAAAGACAGAGATAAAAACTAGCTTAACGTTCCATTATTTATTGATAATATTTGAACGAAGCGACAAATATTATCAATAAATTTTATTATTTTATTAAAACACACATAACTTTGTTTACATCAACATATTAGATATAACCTCTTTCATGAACAATGTTCACCTCATCAGAAGAAAGTATATACTAAAGTCTAAAATTTTTAAATAGTTAGGAATTATAATATTGTTAAACGGGAAAGGCTTAGTTTAGTGGGAAATTATTTAAAAGTGGGTATATAATTTTTTTTGCTCATTAATTTAGTCTGCTTTTTTATTTTCATGTTTTCTAATCTATAAAATTTCTAAATTATTTATTTGTGAAGCTTTATATCCTGTGTGCAATATTTCAAGACCTGAGTTTTTATCAAATGTGTGATCTTTATTTAAAAGTTGATCTGCAATCTCAGATTCATAATTAATATTTATATTATAATATAATTTCCGTTTAGAGGTTTGAGATGTTTTTTTAGTTCTAACCTCAATGTTTCTATTGATCCTACCCATTTTAAAGAAATTGCAATCATTGCAATTGAGTTTATACACTCCTGATTTTTTTTATTTGATTCGCTATCTTTATTATTAAGAATATATTTCATCATTTTGTAATTGGTTTAAAATGCCGGTTGAATAGTTTCAGGAATGTTTTTATTTGTTTTTATTATTTTGTGTTTTAATATAATAAATAAAAGTGATGCTTTTCTTGTTTTCTTCGAAAAATTAAATGTTGTTAGTTAATTAATGACCGGACATTCAAATAAATAATATTTGAACGACCAACACCAAGTGTGTCAACACCAAGTTTTGTGTTAACAAATTTATCTCAACAGAAACGAATTTCGTGCGATGTCCTTTTCATAATCTCACTTATTTTAAGTGCCGTATTACTCACTCTGGAATTAATCTAGGACGGGCACAATGTGAGTCTGGCTATATCATGAAATTTTTTCGGAATATGTTGACATGGTTTTGGTCAACCTGAATTCTTACGATCGATTTTCGAACCGCTTGTTTGAATCCGCTCAAACAGCATCGAAAATTTTAATTCCTGGAGGCTACAGAAAAGTGTTTATCCCAACATAGAGCTCTGAAAATGAACGTTTCATAGCCAAATTCCAGTATCTAGACGACAAGCGCATTAAACGGTGGAATGAACTAATCGAAGAAATGAGTTTCGAACATTCGAGCAAAAAAGCGTGGCAAGCACTCAGGTGACTTGGAGCTGCCGATCAGCCAGCTAAAACAACGCCCAATGCGTCACCAATTGCTGTTTCTCATAAACTGCTCCGTAGTTCCAAAACGATATCAAAGTCTAACATAAACCACCAGCTCAAAAATTTCTGAAAGCGGCGCATCTAAAATGTCTTATGAACCCTAATTCTGTGGTCCGTACGCCGTCACAACATATGATGTATACATCGCCCTCACCTCAACAAAAGCAGGGAAAGCAGGTGGATGTGACGGAGTTCTCCTGGGAGACTCGGATGTCTGGACTTAAAAAAACACCTCTCAATAATGGGTTTTCCCAAGTCTCAGTTCCGGCCTTATCGCATTTTAACATTTATATCCGAGACGTTCCTCACACTGCATGCATAAAATTTGCCTATCAGAAGAATATCGCTCTCACCGAAACCCCTTAAGTAGCAGAAGAGATCCTTTATTCTGGCTCAAAGGCTATGGAAGAATATTTCCTCAACTGGCGACTAAAACCAAATGAGTTGAATACAGTTGCGACGGCTTTCCATCTTAGCAATTCACAGGCAAATTCTAGACTCTGTGCTCAGTTTGATGGAAAAAATATTTGCCATTTATAAATTTTTTTGGCTGATATAGTTCTAAAGAATTTATTTGTAACCTAGATAGTGTCTTGGATTAATATATCCGGTTTTTGTTCATTTGAAATATGAACAAATTAGTTCCCATTGGCTGTGTGGTTAGAGGTGTTGTCCCTGTAAGACAGAGATAAGTCCCGGTTATGTTCGGTAAAATCCCGGTAAGTCGGAGTTCTGATACCTATCATTTTTCTATGTCTTGTTCTGTTTTGTGTTTCGTTTAGATTATCTTCTTCTTCAACGATATGTTAGTTTGATGGTGTACTGGACACTACGCCATTGACATTGGCTGTAAAATGACGGTTTCCTCTCGGAGTTACCTTGGGCTTACCCAATGCTTAGATTTGCAATGAAACACAACTTCGCGAATGTCGTCGGACAACTGACTGATTGGGCCAGTTGTTTAATAAAATATTATTGTGTTAAAATTCAACATTTTCTACACGTTTTAATGTGGAACAATTATTCTTATATCTAAACAGAAATATTTTAACGCCTCATAGCGCGGCCGTCATATTCTCATAACGCCGCATATTCTCGGCGCTATGAATTAATTACCAAGGTCCCACAGTTTTCTCGTGCGAGTAACGCATCCTTGAACTGGCGATATGACATTTGTACGGTGATTTAAAATCTTATCAAGATGACTCATCGTGCGAGATAAGCCTTAAAGGATTCGGCATCGTAAAATGTATGTAATTCTAAATAAGCTCAGGAAACGCTTGTTAAAATCGTCCGTGTACGTGTTGTTGCACCAGTGTAGTGACAGAACAATTTGACTGTTTTTCTGGGAAAGAATTCCAAGATGTGAACATGATCTTGAGTGGTTTATCTTCAGTGGTAAATGGGAATCATGCAAAAGACTTAATTAAAACAAAATATTAGTTTTTTATTAATATTTTAGAAAAGTGCTGTGCCATATTTACTACATAGGTATGATTTGTACGGCCATTTGTGCTTTTGCATTATCATGATTCATTTTTCGGGTATTATGTCGTGATGCTTTTCCTCCTTCATTAGTCAACGTATCTGAAAGCGTTACATTGTCACATCACATACATCACACATATGCCTTGATGTCCGCGTGTGTATGCGTGATTGATAGAATGCATTGTCACCGACAACGAGATTATCTGCTGAGTTTTAGCTCGATCGGATGTCAAGAAGTTGGTTAATTTCCACTTCCAAGATTATATTTAATTCATTGAAGAAAACAAAATCGAAATTCAAATAGAAATAAATAAACTAAACAATCCTACTTTGTTTGAACCACTATATTTTTTTATCAGTTTCCGAACAATCATTTCTTCCTAGGAGTAAAATATACAAACTCATCATTACAGAACAGTTGGTGAACATAATATAATTAAGTGTTGAAGCGGGGAGGGGGTGGAGGCGTGTCTAGGGGTTAGGTTAGGTTAGGTTAGGTGAAGAATGGGGGGAGAATGAAAGGAAAAATATCTAAGATGGGACTTTAAGGTGATACTTTTTGTTTATTGATAATGGACTCATTATTACTAATGGATTTGTTGTAATATTGTCAGAAACATGGGCTAACGAAAGAAGAAACGCAACATGACATAATACAACCGAAATATAAGATAAAACTACACGGATGATTAAGACATATACATTTTAAATTTACACTTCAAAAAAAAAAAACTATGGTACTTCAGCTGTCTTCGATAATATGGTCTTATAATGGTTTTTAAATTCCGACGAACATAATAAATATATTAATATAATTCTGTACATCAACAATAACGTTGTACTAACTTAAAAATAAATTACATTAAAAAAAAACTCCGACGGTCTATACAAGCTTTGGACAAAGACACCTCAAATAACAGACAAATATAAAGAAGAGGGAAACAAAAAACGTTTCAAAAGGACAAAAAAGGCAATATTACAAAATTTTACTGCGGAAATAATAACACACCTAATACACTATACAATTACATTACACACTTCATTATATGCATCCGTACCTTCATAATATGTGCCGATTTTTTTACCGCATTTATTGTTGTATTTTATTTAATTTCAATTAATGTAATCTCTAATCTCTAAATGGTATAAAATAAAATGGCTATTCGCGTCTGTCTGTTTGTGCGCTTAGTTCTTCTAAACAACACAACGGATTTTTACAGGATTTTCACTATCATTAAGAGAATTTCTTCCGGTTGATTTATATACATATTATATTTATATAAAGTAGAGAAAAATCGATGTTTTGTAATCAAGTGGGAAAAAAAATATTCTCATTGAAAAATATTCATTGGTAAAGCTGGCTAAACTTATGAGATACATCAAAATAATGTACTAAATAATTGTATATCTCAAAAAGGCCCACAGAAAAATCCTTGTAGGTATATTTCTATATCCTAAGGATAACGTCAGCTTATTATTTCATATATATGTGTATGTATGTATGTTTGCATGTATGAAAAACATATATTTTGTTTTATATTTTCCATATGTTTATTTTTTTATTTTTTTCCTTCCATATTATGTTTTATTTTTTCTTACTACAACTTTGCTTCCGATTTTGTTGTCCGGGTTAAATCTTCCCCATAGGAAAAACTAAACCCTTCCACTCACTTTTCCACAAATGATCAGCTAGTCAATCAACACTATGCAAGTGCATTATATAAGTAAAATAAATACAAAACAATACAAGAACAACAACACGTCAACTCACCAGAGATCAAATGGGAAAAAAAAAATTTACCGACTCATTTTCATATCAGAGGGTTCGGCTCGGTAGAACTTCTAACAGGGCCTATAAATCCTACTGATCCCTCAACATAAATATTAAAAAAATCTTTCGTTATCCTACATGTATTCAAAATGACCGACTTTTGCATCTTTATATATAATTTTTTTGATAGATCTAATACGCCTAAATTTTTAATGAGAGAGCTAGGTATAATGCCAGTAGCCGAAATAACTTAACCTAAATATCCTATGGCTTACTGGCAGTTTATTTATATTTATTTTATATTTTATTATTATGATTTATATGTATTAATATTATGATTTATGTATTATTGTAATTTATAGCATTATGACTACCACAACACGGGCATAAGCCTAGTGTGGCAGTTATTAAGGACACAAAAATTGTAATACATAAAATTCACTGAATAAAAAAAATTAAAAATAAAATAAAATAAAAAAATATTATATTTTAATTTAAAAACTAACTAACTAACCATCATGCCGTTTCCCCGCAGGGCTAAGCAGAGAGAACAGTCTTGTTACACACTCCTTGACTCAATCACATAATACATCGTCTAATTACATATTTTTTTATTATTTTGACTCCTGACATGTCTTCCTCGGGCGTCACCGACTTACTCTACCATTCACATTTGCGTCATATATTCTACATAGACTCCTTTCTTCGTTCGTTCGCTCTACGTGCCCAAACCATCTGAGAGTTCCTTTCTTAATCTTAATCATTACGCTTACATCAGCCTTGCATTCTTCGCGGATCTCCAAATTTCTCACACGATCTTACATAGTTTCACCACACATACACCTCAGGAATCTTATTTCTACAGCATATAAATATTATATCCAAAAAACAAAAGAAAGACAAAAATTCTAATAAAAACCGTATGATTAACTCATTTTTTAATAAATTTTAAAAACGGCTTTATGCCGATTTGCCTTTCCGGCGTCTTCATAGTGTTTGAAAATACATAATATTATTGAATTAAAAAAAACGTGTTTTATATTTTACCCAACTAATATAAGACCAGTGATGTTGGTTGTCAATCTATTGTGTAAAATTTAAAACATGTTTATTAGTGAGGGGGATAGTATTTTTTCCAAACATACATTTGAATGTATTTTATTGTTGTCTTTGTACAAAAATAGTGATAATACGTTTCAGGCACATTATAGGTTACAACTACATTTAAATAACGAGTGGAAAAATAATTCTGCAGTTTTATTCACTTTACATACAAAGTATCAAGGGCAAAATTAACAAGTAAGTACAAATCTTTATTTGAATATGCTCAGGGATATACTTTGCTCTTAAGTAAGCCAAATTAAATAACAGTAATCTTACCTACTTTTATGTAAGCCAAATTAATAAACAGTAATCTTACTTACTTTTAAGTAAGCCAAATTAATTAACAATAATCTTACTTACTTTTAAGTAAGCCAAATTAATTAATAGTAATCTTACTTACTCTTAAGTTAGACAAACTAAATAACAGTAATCTTACTTACTCGTAGGCCAAATCAATTAACAGTAAGCCAAAATAACAGGTAAGAACTTCGTAAGCAATTTTCGTAATTCTAGATAATAAATTTGGACGGCTTCATATTCGAGGACTTATTGAAGTTTTAATTTTATTTCACGCAGTTTATTTACCATCTTGCTTCTGAAACTGAATCAATATCACCAAATATGTGGTTACTGCTGCACTGACCTGCAAAAAGGAATATACATATATATTTCATTAAATTTACAAAGAAAATTGGGAAATATTATTTTTTCAATAATTATCATTAACTCACAAAAAATTGACAAAATTGCCTCTAAAATCGTAAAAACATTAATTCTCTAACGGCCTATATTTTCAAATTTAAAACAAAAATAAAAAAAAAACAGGACATATTACTATATGTTTTATAAAAAAATATTATTCAGTTTGGTAAAGTATTTTGGCCTTGAATCCCCAAATTGATGTTTTGTATGAAGAAGGTGTTCCTCTTTTAAGGCGAAGCTTAATGCTGAATCACTATTTTGATTAATCTTTATAACGAATTGGTGTACATTATGAATACTAAAAAATATGCTTTAGATAAATTGAAGGTTTTCCTATCGTTTCGCTTGAGTAGAATACAAATAAAATAATAAATTACTCAATAAAAAATATAAATGTAAACTACTAAATTTTTTTTTTATTCAATAGAAATGTGTGAACGCGTAACAGAAACAACTTTAAAAAATACAGTATTATAGCTAAGATTATCTGTGACAGTTTCACTTGATTAACTTTATTGCTTTCTTATAAAATTATTTACAAAATAAATAAAAAACAGTTTTGTGCTTGAAATCGAACTATTCTAGACTATGTTTGTCAAGCGATTTAAATGCCTATTACCTTTAATATAAGGTATACCAAGAATATACACTTTTTTGGCTTGTAACTTCTTAACAAGGCCTGTAACACCTGTTACCATATAAAAAGATCTGGGTTAAAGGTTAAATGTGCTTTCCGTTTAATCTTGCTTTTATGTAAAGTAATTAGCCATAAAAACTACACAGAACCGAATCCGATCATAAACTATGTATTAAAACATTAATGTGTCTTTGTTTGTCTCCTCAAAAACTACTGGACCGATTTCGTTGGAAATTTAAAAAGTTTGTTCTAATTAGGGTCAAGATAGTTTAGTGAGTGGTTTGAATTCTTAAAAGATTATCACGGGAATGAGATATGAGGTCGAATGAAAGTCGATGTAATGGTGTTTTTTAACAATAAAAATGTGCTTTCAATGATATATGAAGTAAATGGTGGGGAAAATCCCGAATCAAATACTATTTGTGGTAAATGTATGACAATGTATGACTTAAAGCGAAACAAATACTTATTAGCCACTACGCGCGCATTAATATTAGCCATTTTGTAGCCATTTTAGTAGCTATAATATTATTTTTCCTTATGGTATCCCCAGCGTGCTACTTACCTACTGAGCCGAGCAATCGCCGATCTCCATTCGCTGTTGGGGACTGGTTCGGTATAGTGGCTCGCCTACATTTCTTCTGATATTAACGTCGTGTTTGTAATATTGCGAATAAGTGTAATAAACGATAGATTCTGTGAAATGCAATCTTCTTTATTTTAATCAAAACGACACCCCTATAGTATGCGAAACGACGAGGTAAGCGTCGACCTTTGCATCCTATAACTCTTTCTGTTATAATTTTATTTTCACATAAAAAATTATACTTACTTATTTTAATAACTATGACAACGGAAATTAATAAATTACAATATGCTCAAATGGTTACTTAAGCACTGGTATATTTAAAAGAGAGTCATTCTTTACCGGATAGGAATATTAGGAAAAATGAAGAACTAAAGTATGATTTTATGTCAGTAAAAAAGCAACCCAGAAATACGGTTATCATGATAAAGCTATTTGAAATCCCCTTCCCAAGGCGAAACATTAATTTAAGACGAACCAGGTAACTGCCCAATGTGGACAGAAACTCACTTGGGGAACTGGTAAGACCACTAACGGGACATTGCTATAGATTCAGGAAATGTGAAGAGGATGAAGAGACTCTAATTCACTTATGGTGCCAATATCTCGCCCTGATGTGAATAAGGCTCAGATACCTGGGGAAAGACACATTATGGAACTAGGATACAAAGCTAAATATCCAATGACAACTCTGAATCAAAGGGATCAATCAAGGGACGTACTGTCAAAGGAATGTAGTTAAATGGGAGATAGCACAAGGGGCCTGAACTATCTAAACCGTCTCCGTTTCATTAAAACAAAAATAATTAAAGAATAAATAGAGAAAGTAAAATAAAATTACACTGGCAATTAGGGGCCGGTCCAGCGTGCAGACTCCAAGAGCTGTGAAGTCAGGCGAACTATGCAGGAGTTGACGAGAGAAGATCTTCAGTCTCCTGAGAACGGCGCTATCAAGAGCTCCGTGGCCCAACATCTCTCCAACTATGTCTCCAGTCCTGGCAGCCTGGTAATTTATAATTAAAATGTTAATAGTCAAATATATTCACAAATTTAATAAGATTTAAAAATTAAGTCTGAGTAGGCGGGTTATTTTTAAAACTATTTTATAGGCTTCCGAAAATCGGCGCTAAATATATTATATCTAGCCACGGGGGCGGTCACAAAATTAGCTCGGATTAAGGGCCAAACAAATCCAAATTACTTATAATAATGAAATATTTTCATTCAGTTTCTTCCCCATTTCCAGACATATCTTGTTCTTTTTGAATGTATTTGTAATCTTCGTGGGATAAACCATGTAATATTATTATTAAATTATGCGCTCACACAAATCCCTTTTTCACTTCTAGCCATCTTAATAATCGCGAAATTATAGCGGTAGCGAACTATTCACGGCGAAAAAAACGTTGTAATATCCAGTGAAATTCCGCGCAGGTTTGGGCATGCTCATGATAAAGAGTTCAGACTTTTCGATTTTAGATTTGAACCTTCTTTCAAAGAATTTGTTGAAGTTTTTAGTTAGAAATCTTATCGTTTAGTAAAAGTAGAACAACTAAAATTGAAACGTCTGAACCCGCTATAAGACTGAGACAGGCGAGTAATATTTCGCGCCGGTTTGTGGGAGCTCTTATTCATTAAACATAAGTTTCCTTGATTGATTACCTCTGCTTTAGTCCGATGGCATGGCTCCACAAGTAGTAACAATCTGAGGCCATGAACCAAACACCAGAATGCTTGTAAAATCAGATGATGAGGCCGATGCGCACCACCTTCAGAAAATCAGAAAGCAATTAAAGAAATCTTAGTAGAACACTTACGCTATATAAATTTATAAGGTTTAAAAAATCAACAGTATTAGCGATGAAACGTGTATTCTCTTCTCCTTTCCGAGGGGTGTTGTTAACTAGACACAAAATACTTGAAGAATTGGCGTTTTTTTAAAGAAGTGTTACAACCTTGTTTAAAGAGTGTAAGATAATTAAAATACAATAGAAAAATTACGAATAAAAATAAAAAAAAGAGCACAGATATTATCTGCAACAAGAATGCAAAAAGACGATAATTGGAATTATAAAGTTTCAGAGTTGGTTGAAGGTTGTCCCTGTGTTCTTGATTCCCAGTTGAGACCGTTAACTTTTCGTTTTTCTGTGTATTTTTCTGTTTCATGTTCGTTTAGAGTTGTAAGCATTATCTTCTTTTTTTATGATATATTACATTCATAGGTTATTAAAAAAAGTTATTTCAATAAAATTCAAGTACCTTTCATAATACATTTGGCAAAAATAATTTAATAAATAAAGATAGAAAATAATTTTTGGAAGAGAAAAGATGCTTTATATATATCTGATCTGAAATAATAGATTGAATCTAACGGGTTTAACTTCAAATAATTAAATTAAACAAGTTGTGAATAATTTTGTGAGTGAACTGAATGTTTCTGAAAGACGCCAAAAGACGTGTCCATTTCAAGTTCAGTTTCTCCAAGCACAGCTTCTTCAATTATTTTCCTGACTTTTTTTGGGACGATCAATATGATCTTTTCCATGGAAGTAGTTATTCTGCCAGTATTCTGGGCACATGATCAAACCACCTCTTCCGCGATCTTTGCATGAAGAGAGAAACATGGGCTTAATGCTGAGCGCTTCTCAATTTTCTACACTAGCTCCACACAGGAGGCTTTGAGGGAAATATATACCCTCCACACAGCATCACCAAAGATGACGTATCATCTGCGGTTCATTATGTCCAGGAGTGACTGACTTATGAATCCATCCCTCCCACTGCGGTGCAAGGCGATGGGTCAAAAGATTCCTGCTGAAGAGGTCAAATGGCCTCCCTCAACCAGTCTCTCCCAACCCGCCCAGCTACGCAGTAGGTTGGCAGACGCATCCGCCTCCAAGACCTAGCCAAATCTAACCCCATGAACATGGACACCTATGCTAAGTTACCAAACGTGGCAATCCTCTTGGTGTGACCTATGGTGGAGGTGTTGGTTATTTAATAAATGATTCCAGGGGCGGCGGTACCCATACCCACCTCACAAATAGTAATATTCAAGTTTCTCACTCGAGCTTGTAACATCATCATGTATTCTTGAGATCGTGAGTCCGTATGCTTAGAAGTATTCAATCCATAATTAGATCTAGTAAATTTGATTTTATTACTTACCCATCTCCAAAATCAAGAAGTACGGGGTCACTATGAGGTGGAGCAGGGTGCTGATGAGTATGATCAGAACCGGAAGACCATAGCTGGTGTTCACTTCTCTGGCAGCTGCACAGAGTATTCCGTGAAGCTCTGAAAGTTTTCTTATGCACTCCTCTGGCTCTTGAGATGTGGCTTCTTTGTTATCTGTATGAATGGTCCCTCGAAAATTAAACCCATTACCCTCGTTTAAGTGAAAAACAGAAATTATAAAATTGGTATGGATCCTTGGATAGTAGTTAGGATGAAAGGCAGTCCACAAAAGAATCTTGTTTTTCACAACTCTGTCACAAGGAGTTGGGAGGCCTGTTTGTGGTTGAATAGTGGATGGTATGAAGGTAAAACCGTATTCATGGGAAAAACTAACGGTTTCATAGATCTCTTCGGCAGATAAACCGTCGATAATGATGACGATGAAAGTAAATATTTATGCTATATAAAGAAATGAAGCCACAAGCAAACTGTTATTACACTAAAATAAGAAGCGTGTTTTAGGAGACATTTTAAAATGCATTTATAAAAAATGATGAAGATGAATTAAACAAAAAATATGAATGAGGATTCCAAAATAAGGAAGAGAGATATGACAACGTACAATTAATTTCATCAAAGACTTAAAAATTTCTTTCCTGGCAGTAGGTACGAGGATAAACATTTATCGAAATAACATAGAATGGTTGTTGGCACCCTTGTTCTGTTACATTTATCATTTATGGAAAAGAAGGAGATATTACAACGGTGCTATAAGCAAAATACTTTTACCTGGGACTAATCCTAAAGCGTCCACCAAACCACGTCTAATGAGATCAGTTGGTTTGACTTTTATTTTGAAAACTGGTGAAGACTGCTTAATGTTGGTGGATTTTTCTATCGGAATGTAAATATTTCAAATTTGTAAGAATCAGTAGATAGAAATGTTGATAACTGAACTATTTAGCAATAATATTAATTATAATAATATTTACCGTCAATGAGGGAAAGGTTCCTTCCCGTGACTGCCAGTACAGAATTGAGCTTTTTGATCCTCAGGTAAATAGCGTGGGCTGTATAGGCAAACTGTACCTCAAGCATAATAACAACGTAGTACAGTAGGTAGAATGCAATGTAGTTCCGGAGGAAAGTAACTGCACACAAGCATGATAGATAAAATTAGCGGATCTTTCGTTAGAAAATAAAATTTTCAAGAACTAAAATGTATCGGAAAACTACATAAAAATATTATGGACAAACAAAACTAGTGGTTGCAAAATATTATCAGAACACTCACATTGTGTGTTGTTCAGCTTTGCCTGGATGGCGTAGAGGGCAAAATCATCCATCAGAAGACACGTCCATAGAAGTAGAACTATGACTACCAGAAAGCAGGAGTTGCGTTCATGTGAATATAGCAACTCCAGACCTAGGCTGCTGTCCACCTGAGAAATTACCATTGCTGTAATTATGGGTCTTTATTAAACCTAACGCCCCCAAATATATGTTCAATAAAGGACAAAAGTGTCGGCACCAAAAATATCACCACAATATTTTAGAGATCTAGACGAATGAGTTTTGTAATCTTCATACTGGGACTAGACAAGAATCATTATCTTTCGTCCACGGAGAAGAAGTGCTAACGATTTAAATAGAATTTCTGCTTCAAATGGGTGAGAGTTGCCAAGAAACGGCTAAAATTTAACATTGAGGAAGAGTGTGTTCAAAACTGAACATCAGAAGACCTGTGATGAGGATGAAGAGAAAACAATAGAAATTATTTTAATGCTGATCCCAAACTGGCGGTGAAGTTACTGATAACGTCATTATGACAAGTTAGCCAAGTATAAGCGTGCTAATTTTACAAAAAATAGTGACACACATTGGTTATGGTTAAGGGAATTTCATATGTGAATAGTTCAATCTATTAATAATTAAATCAGGAGGAAAGAAACTTTTAATGAATATTTAAAAGTAGGCTTGCGGTAACGGTGAAATCAGGAGCACTCACAGAAGTCAGAAGGGTCAGCACGTGAATGGTTCTCTTTACCCTATTTGGGGCTCCGTAGACCCCCGTAGCGGATGTGGCCACCACGGCCAGGATGTCGCAGGAACCCACCACCCTGGGCATCAAGCTGGGCATACGAATGGACAGCTCGGGGTCCGTGCTGAGCTCGCTAGCCAGCCCAAACAAGCTGAGAGACACTGCGGAAAAAAGAGAGATTAGCAAGACTTCACTTACATACGTTAGCAGATTCTGTAGAATGATGGTTTTCCGCGCCCTTCTGGGTGCTCCAAACACCACCGAGGCAGAGCTGACCGTCACCACCAAGATGTTACTGCAGTCCACCATAATTTCAGTCACGTGGATGGAGGGCTTGGAGGGGGTTCTCAGTTCGCTGACAAGGCCAAACAGACTAAAACAGACTGAGAAATATATTTTGATTACCAGGGTTAGTAGTCAATTGTGAGGAGAGTAATAAAATGAATTGAATGATGGTGTTGCCGCTAGAAGTGCAAACTCTGTAAAAAATACTACTTTTAGGTGATCAAAATAACTAACTAACTAACTAACGATCACGCCGTTTCCCCGCAGGGGTAGGCAGAGAGGACGGACCCCCAAACAACTCAATCTTGGCACACACTTCTTGCCTCATTCACATTCACACATCGTCTCATACATACTCTTCTATTATTCTGACTCTTGACATGGCCCGACTCGAGTATCTGATTCACTTGATCGTGCCATGTCTTCCTCGGGCGTCCCCGACTTCTGCTACCATTCTCATTTGCATCATATATCCTCCTTACACTCCTATCTTCGCTCATTCGCTCTACATGCCCAAACCATCTAAGCGTCCCTTTCTTAATCTTAATTTCTTAATCAAAATAACCTAACTAATAATTCAGGCAAAAAGATTGATGGAATAAGTAGAGGAAGACTCTCACCGTGGCTTTAAAATCCTAAGTAACTTATACAAGTAATAAAAAAATAAGGATCGAATTAGTTTAGAAGAGACTAACTCGGGCATTGCCGTATAGAATCGGGTTGTCCACACTGCTTACAGAATATTTCAAATTCTAAGCAGTAAATGAACGTCGTGAAAAAGTGTAGTTCCGCCGAGTTGTCCCTGTATGGAGATTGCCTCGATGATAGTAATGATATTGTCTGAACATATAATTTAAGTATACACTTTTCATACTTATATTACTTGTCATCTAGGTTAGAATATACATTCTAACATAGATGATACCAAAACTCTAACAATTTTTCTTGACTTAAAAAAAGCTTTGGTTAGCCGTAGAACTCTTTTATCCAACATTGTAATCAAAGATAAGTGATTTCAGTACAAAACAACATAATAAATAGCCATCAACGTTCAAAAATTTGAAAATGCTTGCGCAATTTCAATCTTGTCAAATATGGTGTCCCACAAGGTACTGTATTAGGACCTATACTATTTGTAGTAACCTAAGCAATGTCCGATAGGTTAGGTAATCAGAAGGAACACAACAACTTTACATTACTTTTTTCAGACTTTTTAAAAGCTTATTTAGAATAGCTTCTACGCCTCCATTTACCGTAAATTTGTTCCCAGAGTGAAATTTTAGCAAGACTTGTCATGACCATTTACCCATCGCTGTATGTTTACAATAATGCCCACTCACGCATGATGGTAATAAGCAAGTAGCTAAGCACGCAAAGTGTTGGTGAAAGGGCTAGTAGCCACCTCACGGGCTTATCGGTCTTAGTACGCTTGAAACTCATTGGAGCCAGGCCCAGGCACCTTGCCACCAGAAGTACGAAAGCGTGCGCACCGCCCACCGCTGCATTCGTGTCGCCCACCTGAATGCGCATGATATTTTGCACGAGGTCTTTAAACTGAAATCAGAAAGAAAACACTGTTTATATAATAATCGCTCGGAAATCAACAGATGAATTTTATCGTTTTTAAATAATATTTAATTTAAATAATAAAATAATAAACAGAACAGAATTTAGTAAAAAAAATTCCTTATAATATATTAATCGGCCACGGTATTTGTGAGGTAAGGCTCTTGACTAGCAAGCAGGAAGTCGCGGGATCAAATCCCGGCGTGCACAAGTAAATTTTATTTCACAAATTACTAATTTAAAATATTATATAGCATACTTTTCAACACGTTCCAGAGTGGAAGATACTCTCAGTATTGCCCTGGTGTAAGACACGTGAAGGGCACTATATTAAAAACACTGGTCAGATAATTTTAGTTTTTTTGTTATTTTACCTTTCATTACTATTGAAATTCATTTATTTACAATTAATGTCATAAGTGCCATTTACATACATGAAAGTGATTGACAATATGGAAAGAAAAAAAAATTGTAAGATTTTATTTTGTTAACAAGAATAAAGAATACGCATTAGTACAAAGTTGTAAATGAAAATAAAGAAGAAACAAAAACAAACACTGTTATGCAGTGATGTGTATTCAGTACAAATTTATATTTCGATAGAAGCACATTAAAAACATCAGCTAACATTACATACGAGTTACCATTGGTGTGTAATCTATTAATCTATAACTGAATTGTAGCATGAAACCGTAGTGTGATTGTCGCAATAATACATGCTAGGGAACCTTGATCTAATGTAGGAACATGAAAGGAATCAACATCAATATATAAGGGTTATCCAATTGTTCATTTGCAATTTTATATCAAAATACTTATATTTTGTTTGTGAGTGATAAAGATAAAGAGATCTTAATCAAAAAAATTGTTCTTTTACTTAACTTCAACAATTTCAATTAATGTAAAAACACTCATAATCGATTGATTCTACAGAAAAAAGTTGGACTCTGTCAGTGCTTTATTCATCGATCTTTTCTTGGCTTTATTCATAGATTTTCAGAAAGCTTTTGTCACAATAGACCATCTGATTGTATTTTTACGTTATCATCTGGACGGTTTCGGCCCTCTGATTGGTCGAATTCAAATCGCATATTTCGGGTAAATTTCGCATAGTCTTCGCGCAAAAAAATTGGGGGTTTGCAGGCAAAAAAATGTGCCGCCCGCAGGGCATTGGGACATTGGGAATGTCCTATTGGCGATTGGAAACTTCCTATTGGACATTGGAAATGTCCTATTGGAGATTGGAAATATCCTATTGGAGATTGGAAATGTCCTATTAAAGATTGGAAATGTCCTATTGGATATTGGAAATGTCCTATTGGAGCTGGTAAATGTCCTATTGAATATAATAAATGTCCAGTCGGACACTGCAAATGTCCTATCGGACATTGAAAATGTTCGAAAGGGCATTTGTAGTGTCCTATCGAACAGAGAAACAAGCGTAGTTGAATTATTGAAGTTCATAGAATTGAAAGAAAACGAATACTCCTTACCATTCCAATATCGAAAAGTACATACGAAGTACCAAAGCATATTAAAGTTAGTGTTTCCATTCAAAATTGGGAATGTATTGTTTATTTTTGGGACTTATCCCAATAAAGTAATTCTTAATGTATTAAAAAAAAGTGTTTACTTCTAAAATCTTTTGATGAAAGCGCAATATTATTTCTCCCAAATATGTTGATTTTTTTGGACAAATAACAATAAAAAATTCTTAATTTATTTTTAAAAAATGTTTTTTTTTTTTTTTTTCTTTATTCATAAAAATATGTTTGGATACAGGTTTTTTACATGCTTTTCGACTACCACACTAGACACATGTCCGTATTATGGTAGTCGAAATTTATATTTAAAATTACTTTGGAAACTTTTTGGTAAGAGTATAATATTATTGATATTTTTTATTTCCGAATTACAAGTGCAATTTAATTTCGATTTAAATATGAAATCATCTTCAAAAAAAAAATTAAATGGTATGGGAGAGGAAACATTTTTCTCATTGACGAGATTTATGTTGAGGTGAAGGGTGTTCCTCTCATTGTCTGACTACTACAGAATTTCTTACTATTATATATCTGCCCATTGATCTAATATCTACCTCCTATATTCAACTGTTGTTACTATCACATAAACTGCCAACTAAATGCCGCCCGCAGGACCTAGCAGAAAAAAAAACCCGTGAGTGGAGCGGGTTTTTAACTGCTAGTAAAATATTACTGTCTAAGGTAAAAAAAATTGGAATGGCCGAAACTACAATGAACCTTTTGACGACAAATATAACAGAGCCAAAAAACAAGAACAGATTGGCATACAAATGAGTAAGCTATTGCCATTAAACCATGGTGTCCCTCAAGAAAATTTACTGGGACCGATTCTATTTGTTATCTATACATGGTGTCCGGAAACTCGCAGTACAAGCGGGAAACTGGTGAATCTATATCACATTTGGAGTCGATTTTGTAGTATAATTTTTTTTGATTTGAGCTTTCGTTTTCGAGTAAATCGAGTCAGAAGTTGATTTTTTTTGATCAAATTCTTATAAATTATTACTGAAGATCAAAGTACCCAACTAATTAAAACTATTTGAAAATTTAAAAGTAAAACAAATAATGACGAAAAAATTTGAACCCTGAAATAGCCGAAAAATATATTTTTTTGGTTTTTTTTTTTATTTTATAAAAATGCTCAAATCAAAAAACTTTATGTTTATTTGGGTTCCCCGTATGGTATACATTCTCCAGTTTCCGGCTTGTACTACGAGTTTCCGGACACCATGTATAACTGATAACTAACATAATTACTATTCTAGTTATCTCATTGCCCAGTAATAGAAAACTACAAAGCATGAAATAACTTGGAGTAGTAATATACATTATAGTACAGAGCCTGTACTATACATTATAGTACAGGCTCTGTCCTAGTGAGGTTGATTTTTATGTGAAAAAAAATGTGTTTTATGTATAGTGAGATGCAATAAATAAATAAAATTGATGAGAATCTTTGATAGGTAGTACGGAAAAACTCACAAGCCTTATACTTTTCTACAAGAATCTAAGAAATGTGGCAAATAAAAAGAATATGAAAAATCTACTACACTTTATATTATGCTTGAATAGAATATGGAGTAATATGTCACTAGTACATACATAACCTCAATATATTTCGAAAGGGAATTATAAAAACCATGCTGAATGTACCCACAAGAATACCGTGGATTGAAATTTTCAATAGTTTTGATGAACCTAATGCACAGCAAGCATTTTAAAAAAATATTCATTAAAACTACCTATATAAAATTTCTGAATCCTCTACTAGACCGCGTATCCATCACACTACACATACAAAACATTAATTATATACCTAAGTTATAAAACCACATTCGGACAAAGAAACTACATTTGTTATGCAAAAAAATTCCACAACATCCTTTCCCCGGATACAAAACGCATAAAAAAGTTTAGTGGGTACAAATAAAGAATAAAAATTTTGCTAAAAGAGGTCAATGAAAAAATAAATAAAAAATACTAATAAAGTCGTAAAAAGACAAATAAAATTAAATTAAATAACATTAGTCAGCCTAAGAACAGAACACCCTAGTGAGAAGTACTATGAAAAACCATTTACTATACATAAATTTAACACAATATTTTTTATGAACAATGTTTTATATATCGCTATAATTAAAAAAAATGATGAAAATAAATATAAAATTATATTTCCTGTCGTTGAAAATAAAGCAATGGGAAAAGAGGAATGAAATAAAAGAGCATATGGGATTACCTACAAATTGACAGAATAAGCCAAGAACGAAAAAAAAAGCGTATTGAAAATGCACGTCCGCAACACGGTATCGCCAAAACCAAAGGACTACCACCAAATTTCCTGGAAATTTAAAGAGCCACAGCAGAGCCATCACAGAGCGAGGGACAGATAGATAGCGTTTTTTTTGTGGTTTGCAATACAACCACAAAAGTCTTTTTGTCTGGCTTGAGTTTCAGCCAGGCCCCGCTACTTTTGCCGGCCGGAGGAATCCCGCCGGCCCACTGAGCAGGCGCTCGCGCCCACCCAACTGCCTTTATCAAGGCAACACTTTTCAAGCAATACTCGAAAAACCGTAGACTCACGCTGGCCCCCGCAAACCGCCCACAAGCCCCAGAGACGTGCTCCCTCTTTAAGAGGAGGCACCGACTACCGCCTGTCAGGATGTTCCCGACGAGGATGCTCCCCGCTGACCACGAGGACTCCCCGGTCGTGGTACCACCCGGCGCTCACCAAATTGCGCTTCGCAAGAAGACCGGGACCGTGCGCCTTACGGTCCCCGCACTACAGCCCCGCTCCGAGGACCCAAGGACCCGGAGACCATCCACCACCACGACTGCCACCACGCCCGACGAAACTGAGATGACGGAGCCCGCAGCAGGCCCCTCCTGGGCAACAGGACCCAGTCCTGCCCCCAGGCGCCCCCCGATAGGCCCGGCGTCGGCCTACGTGGCGCCCCCGAGGCCCCAGCAGCCGATGGAGACGGCTGCCCCCCAGGATGGAGGCTGGACGAGGCCGTCCAACCCCGCAAAGAGGCCCATGTCCCCACGGGGACCACAACCGCTCCAGTGTGGCAACCGTTTTGAAGAGTTGCCCGAGGTAAGCGAAGGCGCCGGCGCGCCGCGTAATAAGCGTGCCAATACTAATAATTCTTTCTCCCCCGCAGGTACCGGAAGGAGAGACCGTGTTCCCCCGGTTGTGATGACCCTGGGGAACATGACACACGCGCAGATCACAGCTGCGGTCCAAGGACATCTGGGGGCGGGTAAGCTCTTCACTTTTAGATATAACAGGGGCGGCACGGCCAACATCTTCGTGCGCACGATGGAGGACCATCGCGCCCTCACCAATGGACTGCGAGCGGAGGCGCGCGGCTTCCACACTTTCACGGCCGAAGCCGAAAAAATGAAGAAGGCCGTGATCAAGGGCCTGCCACTAGTAGAAGTACAAGACATCGCGGCGGATCTGGAATCGCAAGGATTCCCAGCTGTGAAGGTGGTCAAGATGACCGCCTCAAATGAGTATCCCATATACTTAGCGCACTTCAATAAGGAAGTCAACATGGGACAGCTGCGCGCGGCCGTCAAATACCTGTGCCACTGCCGCATTCGACTCCAGAAGCACAGGAGTAATCACCTTCAGCACGGCACCCAGTGCTACAGATGTCAAGACTTCGGACATGGGTCCCGAAACTGTTCGCACACAGCAAGGTGTGTAAAATGCTTACTGGAGCATGCTTCGGCAGAATGCCCCAAGAAGACGAGAGACGAGCCCGCCGCATGCTGTAACTGCTCAGGCCCGCATCCCGCCAACTACAGAGGCTGCCCCAAGCGGGTAGCGTACGTCGCCTCATTACAGCAGCGACCTGCCAGAAGGCCCCAACCCCCACCGGCAGAACAGAACCCGAGCAGGCCACCTCCTCAGCCGAGGACGGATGGACGCACATGGGCCAACGTAGCCGGAGGCACCGCCCCCGCCCAAGAGCAGCGCGAGACCGCGCCGCCCCCACAGCACCGCCCCCAGCCCCGCTCGCAGCAGGAGCCCGTGCGCGCGCCCACCACCACAGAGGACGACCTGGACATCATGGCCCTGCTCCAAGGCCTCCTGAGGATGCGATCGCAGCTCGCCCGCTGCACATCAAGAGCAGAGAAGCTCGTCGTCCTGATGGAGCTCCTCACGACCACCCTCGATGTCTAATCCCGAGAAGGTGAGAGTCCTCGTATGGAACGCATTTAGCGTGCGCAACAAGACAGACGAACTGCTCGCTTTGGCAAATGAATTAAACACCGACATTATTCTCTTATCAGAATCCCACTTGAATCCAAGCGTACCGCTGAGAGTGCAAGGTTTCGAGATTCACCGAGACGACCGACAGGGAAGATCAGGCGGAGGAACCGCAATATTCGTTCGACAATCAATGACGTCCACAAGAATTCCCACTCCGAAGTTGAAGCACGCTGAAGCCACGATTATCGAAGTCACCATAGAGGGTAGAGCGCATACCATCATCTCCGTATACTGCACCCAAAGTAACCTAGTGAGAGAAGATCTCAATAAATTGCTCAATCTGGGACCAATCGTTGTGATGGGAGGCGATTTGAACGCCAAACACAACTACTGGAATAACTACAGAGGTAATGCGAACGGAAATACGCTCTTTACACACATGCAGACAAATACCTATTCGATAATGGCGCCCGACAGACCTACGTACTACTCGCAACGCTCTAGATATCCGAGTACATTGGATATAGTACTCGAGAAAAATGTTAAGACAATATCTCCACTGCGCACATTAGACGAGCTGTCTTCGGACCATCTGCCCGTGTGCTTTACTATAGGCGGCACAACTTCAAGGACCCCCAGAAAACAGCGCAATTATAAGGATGCGGACTGGGAAGGATTTAAAAAGGAAGTCAACGAACAAATTCATCTCACTTCGGGAACTCTGCGCTCGCCACAAGAAATCGACGCAGCTACAAGCACTCTCACAGAGATTCTTCAAACAGCACAAGATACACACATTCCTCTCAAAGAAGTACATTCATACACGATCAAGCTTCCCGAGCACGTTTTATCGCTCATCAAGGACAAAAATCGCCTGCGACGCATGTACCACCGCACGCGTGACGAATACTTCAAGACAGCGTACAACTGCCTGCAGAGGGAAATCAAGACCGAAATCGCAGAACTCAAGCGCGAACTTTGGGACAAAAAAGTCGCGTCGCTCACGCCGAAGGATAATTCATTATGGAAAATGGCTAGCGCGCTGAGACATAAAGATTTTACAATCCCCCCGCTACAGAAATTGAACGGCCCTGGGACGGCATTGTCGCTACAAGAAAAAGCTGACACACTCGCCGACGGCTTCGAGAGAGCCTACGCCGCTACAGACGGCCTTTCCGACCCGGCTACGGACCGGATCGTAGCTGACTCTCTACGAGATTTGAACGAAGCAGAGCAGACAAACGCTGAAGATATTCATTTCACAACGCCGAGCGAGATTGCGGTCACAATCAAGCGACTCAGAACGAACAAGGCGCCGGGAAGCGATCAAATTCACAACATTTTACTCAAACATCTCCCTCAAAAAGCCATCATCTACACTACAAAACTGTTCAATGCCTGCCTCATGACTGGGCATTTTCCCCAGATTTGGAAATCGGCGACCGTGCTGCCATTCGCAAAGCCGAATAAAGATAGAACGCAGCCGACAAGTTACCGGCCGATTAGCCTACTATCTACGTTGAGCAAGGTATTTGAACAAATTATACTAAACAGGCTTGTCCCACACCACGACGAACACAAGACTTTGCCAGACGAGCAGTTCGGCTTCAGAAAGAGGCACTCCACGACCCATCAACTCACCAGAGTAGCGGAATACATCGCAAGAAAATTTAACGAACATCGCTTCACCGCTGCTGCGCTCATCGACCTAGAGAAGGCATTCGACACCGTATGGATAGACGGGCTCGTGCATAAGTTGCACCG